>BSBN01000719.1:1332500-3732500 GCA_027924645.1 Cunninghamia lanceolata | reverse complement strand
AAATGATACAGGATTGGAGAAACAATATCAATCTTATTCTAAGCTAGAGATTTTGGAGGAAGCATGTCATGGAGCACTAACAAAAGAGAAAAACACCTGTAGATAAATATTTTGTGATGGAGAATCCTGGAGAGGAAATGCCTATAGTAAAAGGCTCTGATCTAGAAGAACCTAAATCAATGATACTTGTAGAAAAGGTAGTTATGGTAGAATAGGGAGAACTTGTTGATCTTGTTGCTGAAGATATTGAATAGGATGGACCTATAGTAGGGATCAATGAGTCTACTACAGGATTGATGGAGTTAGAGGAG
Source organism: Cunninghamia lanceolata (assembly GCA_027924645.1). Classification (NCBI taxonomy): domain Eukaryota; kingdom Viridiplantae; phylum Streptophyta; class Pinopsida; order Cupressales; family Cupressaceae; genus Cunninghamia; species Cunninghamia lanceolata. The sequence continues at coordinate 3,732,189 of BSBN01000719.1, read as the reverse complement.
GCCTTAAGTTGATAAGGAAACAAGAAGACAAGATAAGGGCACTTGAAAACAAAGTTACAGAATTAAAAGTTACTATAATACAGGTAGGGGATAAAGAAACACATCTTGTAAAGGATCATGAGAGAAAATTAGAAAGAAAACATTTATATTACATTAGGTTTTAATTCGCCACCATGAATAAAAATTGATATTACATTAGGTGTTAATTTAGCACCTTGATTATTTTTTTTGGCAATTTAAGATTAATTTTCTAGCTCAATTAAAAATTATCATAAATCTGGCCTATATTCGCCACCTGAATTAAAAATTAGGAAAATTTTTGCCTTATTTTTCCAAATAATTTAATATTTTTGTGAAATTATGACCTCATTCACCAATCTAATTAAAAACAAGAATGAATTTGCATTTCAAATTGCCAACAATTTAATTTTAAAATGATATTCTAACATAAAATAGCCACCCTCTTTATGAGTTTAGTTCAATTTGTGGAACAAATCACCAAGTCAATTATATCGCAACATAGGGGATTCGCTAGGATTTCTATAGAATGTTCCATGGGCCAGTTCTTAAAGTTTACCCTAATTTCAGTTGACAAATAAAAGGAGATCTTACTTTCACTCCTAAACATTTGTAGTAGAATATGATGCTTTTGGACATTACATTGGGCTAGTACTAATGCAAGAAGTGCATCCCTCGGCACTTGAGAGTTAACAACTTGAAAGAAAGAACTTGGTAAGGACCACATATGAGAAATAAATTGTAGCTATCATTTTTGCAATAAAACAATTATGTCAATATCTAATGTAAAGGCATTCCAAAGTAAAGATAGATCATGAGAGTTTAAAATATTTTTTAGAGTAATGATTGTCTTTAGAGAAGCAACAAAAATGGGTCATCAAGATCCTATGGCATGACTTTAAAACTATTTAAAAAAAGACAAGGAGAATATTGCAGTGGATGTCCTTTACCAACAAGAAAAATAGAAAGAAATAATTTGTTTCATTTCATTATTGCAACCTAAATGGGTAGAAGTTGCATGAGAAGAGTGGCAACATGATCCTCTAAGAATGAAGCCCATTCAAGATTCTTAATAGGACCCATCTTCTTTAGGTAAGCATATTTGGAAATGAGATTTTTTATGGTACAAAGGGAGGCTCTTGTTGTGCAAAAAACATAGTTTAAAAATAGTATATTGTCTAAAATGCTTGACCCACAAATAGGAGGACAATTAGCATCCTTAAAGAACTATAATTGTATAAATAAATATTTCTTTTTGAAACGTCTTATGGGGATGTAAAGAAATTTGTCACTAAATGTTTGATATACCAAAAAAATAAATATGAAATGGTAAGGACCCAGGCTACTTACAACCATTAGTCATCCAGACACAATATTGGGAGGATATATCAATGGACTTCATTATTAGGTTTCCAAAGTTAGATATAACTTGAATGTGATTTTGGTGGTTATGGATAGACTTACTAAGTATGCAATTTGTGTAGACTCTCTCATCCATTTCAAACTAGTACTATGATATACATGTTAATGAAAAAGCTACAAAACTCCATGGTGTCCCCAAATTCATTGTGAGTGATCATGACCCAATCTCCACTAGCATCTTTTGGACAAACATATTTATAAAATGGGGAACAAAACTAGGACATAATTCATCTTATCATCCACAATTACATGACCACACATACATTGTGAATAAATATTTCAAAGGACATCTATATTGCTTTGCCTTTGACAAACAAGTGCAATGGTCCAAATGGATTTCATTGCTAGAGTTGTGGTATAACATATCATGTCACACATCAACAAAAATGACTCTATTTTAGGCTCTTTATGGACACGCCCACCATCTATATCAAAGCCTACTTATTTATAGGGTCATCTCAAAGCCTATGCAATAGAGCATCCTATTTAGCACCAAGGGGAAATGCTTCAAATCCTTAAAGACAATTTAATTGTGGCTCATAATAGGATGGTAAAAAAAGCAAATCAACACTATAGTGGTAGGCACTTTGAGGACGGAGATTGTTTATTCCTTTGGTTTCAACCTTACAAACAAATGTCCAAATTTTATGGTTCTTATAAGGTTCTCCACTAGATTGATAGTGTAACGTATAAGTTAGAACTTCCACCCTCTTCTAAAAATCATCATATATTTCATGTCTCCTTCTTAAAGAAAGTAATGGCTAACAAGCATCCAATCCAGTTAGAATTGTTTGAGTTAGATAAAGAAGAGAAGATTATATTGAAGACACACAAAGCATTTGCTAAAACCAAACTATTTCTAAATTCTAACTTAAGTGGAAGAATCTGCCAGCTAAAGATGCAATATAAGAAGATGAACAGTTAATTGAGATTCCTTACGGTATAAATTTCTATTAAAGTGGCCATTACAACTTAGAGAGCAATTGGTAGTTGACTCCTTAGTTCACCACACTTCAAAATTCACGACAGAACAAAACAACGACGAAGACAACTCCATCTCACCCACCCACCAGAGATATATATATGTATGTATGTATATGTGACATTTATCCGGAAAGAAGAGCAAGGGAAATACCAAAGTCCAACAAAAATTGTAATTATATTTTCCAGCCGATTTAATCTTGCCAAAATCACATTGCATAGATAGCAATTAAAAGGCTAAAAACGGTTTACAAAGCATACAGATATAACAAATACACATAAGAACAATGAGAACCTCCAATACAAACCGAAGATTAAGAGCAGAAGGCATTCATATATATTTAAGTCAGCAGAAGGCTAAGCACAAATCAAACAAAGCTTTCTATTAACAATAAATGTTCAAAACAATCTTACAATAATAAAAATGTACAGAAGATTGGTAGAATATCGCTTAAGAAATACTTATCATATGAAGGTAATAAAAGTTACTTAGTACATATTCGTTGTAATTTGCAATATAGATGCAGTTCACTACACTATAGCAACCACACAAGACAAAGGCAACAAATCCATTATATAGTATTATAGAATGGTTGCCTTGTCAATCTTTTCATACGGTGTTAGCTATATGAGAGCTATTGCTGCAAGCAGCTGTTTCAGAGCAAGAAGTTAGACAAGTATTCGTATCCCAAATTACGTGCACAAAGTAAACAGAATCTAGGTCAAAATCCTTTGGTATTTTCATAACACGGTTTGAACCAGGCATGGAGCAAACTACTGTCTCACCATCATCATGATCCACTACAACAGCTTTGTACTCCACATCATCGTCACCGTTACTATCGTCAATATCTACTTCCTGCAAATCACCCAACAAAAGAATTCGTCCAAAATAAGCAACGTAAATCATTTCATTACTCAAGGTTAAATTTACTATAAAAATTTATTGGTATCAATCCTCACTGCAGAGGCTGTCCACAGGTCTCCTTTGTGACAAGTCATGGAAAGGCCCTTTGAAATATCCCAATCTCCCAACTCCTTTCTGTTTCCAATAATTTTGAATTCTTGCCCACACTCTATGTGCTGCATCATCACAAATCCTACCTGCACATCGCTTGAACCACCCTACATGCAAAACAGACCTGAAATTATTTTGATAATTTGGTAGTGAATGACAGACAGAATTCAATACAAAGCATGGGCGTATATGACAGTCTGTCATACAATGAAATGGGTAATAATTTACCCAAGCATATCTCGCAAGCAAGCTAACAACACCCCAAAAGAAAAGGCTGACTGCCATGGCAATGGAGATATAATCTCTATATATATGAATTTGAAAGAGTCTGCAATACAATGATGATGGTTTGTGGGAAGAAGGCATTAAATAGGGTAAGGCGTTACATACTTAAACTAATAATTATATTAGTCCACAGTGATTAGGGCAAGGGTTGTTTCCTTGCACCCTTATATGGAAATGACTTAGTTCTCTTGTACAATCTCATTATTGGTTTCTTTATGAAGAATCTAACTTCTAGTCCAGCTAACACTTTCATTAACCTTATAAAAAGATGAAAACTTAGGGATCAAACAAGCTTAAGGCTAACTTAGGCCAAACTTATGAACATAGTAACTTCTTGATGCAGTTGGTGAGTTCCGATTGTCATATGTAGTTTGGATGTATTTGTAATTTTGGATTTATTTGTTCCTAAAGATTGCCTTGAACTCCCATTAACATTTTAAAAATTCACGTTCAACTAGAATTTGAAATCCTTATAAGGGAAACTTTTGTACATTAAAGTTTGTGGAATTGTTTAACAAGGTGAAAGGGCAATATCTTCACTAACATTTGGGAAAAATATATAAAAATAAATATAAACCCTTTAGCAACTAATTTCATAGTAAAGATATAATTATTTTTAGTAAAGATATATTATTGAAATGTAACCTTTAATTATTAATTAATAATAAATAAATAATGTAAATATTTTTTTGTAATGGTGAAAAGTGTATATATAGATATATTTACTATTTATTTTATATGATTTTGTGTGGGTGTCACAAATATTTGGTCTTAGTGTATACTTTTGACTTATTTAGTACCTCTCTTTATCTAAAACTTTCATTTAACAATTTGAAATGAACTAAATCCATTTCCAAACATTTAATAACTTTCAAATTATTTGTTTTCCTTAAGGTTTAAAGCCACACCTATGGATTTGATCCAATTCAATTTTTTGATTTGTTAAATGAGTCCAAATATTTCAAAATTAAATTTAACTATGCACAATTTGACCCTTTTTAACTAGTCATTATGTATCATTTTCTTATACCAAAGCGTTCTAAATGTTTGTCGAAGTCAAGTATAAAAGGACACCAACCCTAGCTCTCTGAACATCTAGACAACATCCATCACTCACTATTTTGGAATAACTCACTATTCATAAATTATTGCCTTTGTTGAGAAATTACATTGCATTGACATCATATCCTCTTTGTTAAACAATTTCAAAGACTTTGCATCTAAATTTTGTATTTTTGTTACAAGCTCTGAACACCACTATTCCAAGTTTTAAATTGCCTTCATTTAGGACTTGGCTTCCAAGGCATTCATTACATGTTGTTTTCCACGTTTTCTTACCAACAACCATTGAATTAGATCAAAATGTTTTTCATAAAGACAAGATCCTCAGTTAGTAAGCTCCCTAAAGGTGCTCCTAAACATTTCTAGTCTCTTATTGCAAGTCTAAGATTCAACGAGAATCCTTATTTGTAGGTACACAAGTGTCATTTAAACTATTAGTTTAAATTTGCATTCTAGGTCTAGATCCATGTGCCAAGCTTAGATCCATAGGTGCAAATATAAATTATATAAGCATGGAATCAATCCAAGGTCTCAAATAGTTCTAATCTTCATATAGATCTAATTCATCTCTGTTTTCCCATCCTAGATCTAAAATTAAAATTTAGGTATCAATATCTACCACAAAGAGTTTCACCTCTTCTTCATCAACACCAACATATGCATTATTATTGTTTATTTTTATTTTCAAATTTACTCAGGTACATGTAATTATTATCAAAACTCTAAAATATAGGGTAATGTTCAAATTTATTTTATTCCCTATTCTAGATTTTAATGTGAGGGATCTTTTATTCCCTAACATTCCTACACCCAAGTTATACTTTTCTCTTTAGGATTTATTCCATGTTAGGGTTTCAAATTTGTCACTTTTTACTGCTTATCCTTCATTTAGATTTGATTAGGGTTTGGATCAACCCTTGTTTGTTTGTTGTTTATTTATCTCTATTATGGTTTGGACTTTTATTATGTGATATCTATTCGGTCCCTACCCTATCCTTCCCTTCTATAGCCCTTAGGGTTGCCATGCTGATTTTATTTTTTAAATTTGAGAATTTCTTAAATTTATAAGTTTATATCTGACCTTAGATTACTTTCATATAATTTTCTCCTTTAGAGTTTAATCCTTCATTATTTGATATCTATTTGATCCCTAGCCTCCCACCCTTTGATTGTGCATTATTGTTAGATTTCATTTATGATAGATCTTTATGACTCTTTCTTTGGATTATCTAAATGCAATTATATAAAGTATTATCATGGTTTTTATCATTCTTCATTGATTCATATCCTTCAATCCTTGATGATATGGATTCCTGCTTTAATATTGGTGATGCTTCAACTTCCATAAGTGTGTTATTGTCATATCTATCTAGGTAAATTCCTCCTTCATGGACCTTGTTGGTATTTTTCTACCCATCTTAGAGGATTTTACTTGATTTGTATACATTATTCATGATGATTATTCTCCTCAGATGGATGATGATGGTATAACCCTACCTTCTAGTGAAATGTCTAAGGATGATGCTTTATTTGATAAGGTTTTGAATATTATCTAGCTATTCATAATGTTGTTGATTCTTCCAATGATATTCCCTCTACATGTCATGATAGTCCTATTTCTATAGTTCCTTATATTCAAGTTCCTTGATCATATATCTTGTGAGGTGCCTAGGGATAGTGATCTATGTGAGATACCTTTCTACATACATGATGCTATTTAGTCTTGTGATGGTATTTCCTACATGTCATGATATCTCTATTTAAATATGCTTAGATTCATGTTCCTTTTATGATTTAGATTTTGTGCAGATTCTAGCGATCTTGGGTCATGTGATATTATTATAACTAGTGAGAAAATTCTATCTCAATTTCATGCTTATGCTTCTCCAAGATCTATAGATTATCATATATGTGTTTCTCTTGATAATTGAATCCTGGTGATGTATCTTTACATGATTGTGTTTTTTCTTCTAATGATGTTGTTGATTCATTGATTCATCATGCACCTATTAATGTTAATGATGCTTTGTATATGATGATGGTATAAACCATGTTTGTATTTCATGTCCAGTCTTTATAATCCTATTCTATGTGATGATGCTCTTACACCTAACTATGGCATGTATAATTCTTCTTGTAATTCTAAGAAGCTTTATGTTGCCCATTTTCTTAGTGAAATTTTACTAGATGTTACAAGTGATGATTATTCTCCTCCACTAATGAATGATAACTCTTTTCATGTTGAAAGTGTTTCTCTACCTCATTTTTGTTGTGTTCCATTCATTATAGTCCTCGTATTGATATACATCCATAGATTGAAGGCTTTAATGGTAATGTAGGGATAATTATCCTAGTCATGTGCATGTACATTTAAAAAAATTGCCACAGCTATTATTCTCATATCAAATATTACATGTTTACAATGCACATGCATTTAAAGAAATTTCAGTTGATGAAGATTTATTATGCTATGATTTGCATCATAATTATTATAATTCATTTATCGGCATGTGCTTTCATAAAACACTTCACTTTTAGTCCAAATGAGAGTTTGCAAGATCATATTTATGCATCATGAGATTATAGATGAATACAATATCATATGCATATTCCACAATTAAAGATGACCAACAACATGCAAATGGAGATACATAATTTGTTAATTAACTATTGAGAATGAGAACATCACTCCACCACAAGAAAGGAATCAAATGAAGTTTATTATATTGGCAACTCCTCAACATGTGATATTGAAAAATGTTTGAAACATAAACTTATCAAGTTTCTTCCTACACGAAGCTTCTTGATATATCAGGACCTATGCCAAAGTATTATGTTGTTCCTTACTTTGTTAGTTTCCATTAGATGCATGGACATGCCATGGATAGACATGTGACACTCAAGCATAAAATTCAAGATATTACCAACAAGAAGATAATACAAGTCAACTGTATTGATATTTATGCACATGTATCTATCCCAGCTCATTACAGAGAGAATTATTCAAAGGAAAGTAATGATACATCTCTTTCTACCACATCATGTGGTGCACTCAATGAAGAGAAAGACAAAGTCTATATCCAAGTACATATCTGTTGTCCTCAAAATCAGCTACGCTCATTTTGTAGGATGACCCCCATGAAACTTGTTCGTTTCATAGCCTACACTCTAAGTTCACAAATCAAGGCAGGTCTTCTTGGTCTCATGAGAAGTCATCTAATACCTTAGAATAGCTTGTAACATCTCCCTTGATCAATTTCTTGAAGTTTGTGAAAATGGACTAGGTTATAGGCTTGTCGAAATATCCATTTTGACCTTTTTGGGTGTTCAAATTTTTTCACAGTCCACATGTAGGGGCGGTTAAAAACCCCACTTTTACATGTAAAATGTAAAGGCAGTAAAAATGACCACCAGAGCACTTTGGTGATTAGTTTGATATGCACCAGTGGTCATTTTGACCGCTCGTGCACTTTCTTGGTTTTTTCCTTACATGTAAAGGTGGTAAAAATGACTGCCCAAGCATCTCCAAGTTATCTCAAGTGCATTAATGGCACTTCATGTGGGAATTTAAGATGACTCTTTTTTATGCTTTTTAAATGCTTTTAATTGTCATTTGTTACTCATTCTTTTTTTCTAATAATCCTCTGAGCTCACGGAAACCCTTGACCTACCTTTTGGCATGAGGATCTGATCAAATCAATTTGCATTGTAGGGTTTTCATTTTTGCCTACCACTCATACCAGGTAAGTCTTTGTTTTGCCTCTTTTCATTTTTTCCTTTCTAAGCTTAGGGTTTGCGTGAAGAATGGATGATTTTCTACATTTTCATTGTCTTTTTCTTTATCAATGGTCATTTTTGTTAAAACCTTAGTGATAGTTTTGAGGAAGTTCATCTTTGTTTCGTTTGAACCTATGTCATTGGTAATTTTAACTAATTAGTAGTCCAGCGGTGGCAATTTTCACCTCCCATGCCTTTGTCATCCCTACCTTCAAAGTTCAGTTTGTTATGTGCATCGGTGGGCAAATTCGCTGCTAGGACATGGACTATCAAGAGCTCACATGTAAGAGTGGCTATTTTAGCCACCCTTACATAGGATTGCCAAGATAAACCTTCTCACATGCCAAAGTAGTGGAAAAAGTCATTGTTACACGTGATTTTTGAGTTCAATGTGCGAGCGGTCATTTTGATCGACATTGCATCTTACAACTACACCTTACAATTTTCCCACATGTAAAGGCGCTCATTTTGACTGCCCCTACATGAAAACCTCATTTTGATCCCACATGCAAGAGTGGGCCTTTTCATTGCCCTGACATGAGATGCAACCTTCCCACATGTAGGAGCGGTCATTTTGACCACCCATGCATGAATTTTTGCAAAATTTCCTAACACTAGGAAATTCCTACAAATGATGCCTTTAGCCCGCTTTCACCAAATTTTTTGACTTGCGCACACTTTAGCCCTTTCAAGATCATCCTTGTGATCATGATCATCAACATGCAGTTTCCCAATTTATCCATTTTATGCCTACCTGTGAGATCATGGCCTTTTGCAGTTTTCAACAAACATCCATGGTAGATATCTCTTCCAAAATTCTCTCTAGAGCTAATATCAGAGACATCTCCATCCAAAGCCAAAATCATGAAGTACAAATACCAAGGGATCTTCCTTGTCACTTCAATACAGTCAAATGTTGATGAAATCAGAGATACAGAAATAGGGCATGTGGATATGATGGAATTTGTGGATAGAAATAAACAGACAAATCCTTCTAGACACATGCAAAAGATCATTGACAGCAACATTCACTTGGTTGCCTCTTTTCCAGTTTCTGCCCATAACCCCGAGTTTGTTCTTCAGGTGGCTAGCCATTACAACAGGGATACTAGGGTTGTGACAGATTCCCAAGAGAATGTGATCATGAGGTTGGATGTAAAATTTCTTGATAAAATCTTCATGTGTCCACCTATTGAAAATATTGGATAGATTAATTTTTCTCAAGGAAAAAGAGATTATGATACAGATGTGGAAGCCGTAAGAAGGTACATAAATAGTAGATGGTTGAAAATTCCTTGAAGCAATCTAACCAGATGGCTGAAGGATCTCCCAAGAAGTGACTTTGTAGAAGAGGTTTGTGATTTGATCACACTTCTGAGTTGCATTAGAGGACTCCCTTCTTCATCCAAGTTTCAAGAATGGATGTATACATACATCAAAGTGATTCTCTGAGGCACACAAAAGATCTTCTGGGGAGAGCAGATCAGTAATGCTTTGCATGAACAATTGGTGAAGGTCAACACAATATTCAAATTCTATATGACCTCATATCTTCTATATGCGTCCGCAAGCATGTGAAGTTTTCCTGGTCTTACTCAGGTTGGTGATAGGAGATTGGTTCCTGTGTATGAGTATTATCCTCAAATTACTCTGAAGGGATTAATCCATCATTTCTGTAGGGTTAATGATGCTTTCTTTTCAGTGTTTATGTGCTTATGGGATAATGAACTTGTTCAGAAGAGGGTTTCAGATGAAGCTTGGGAAGTTGCAAATTTGTTTGGCTGCTTATTCTTAGAATTTCCTACTTTCACATATCTCAGAGTAGGGTATTATCCCAGCTACCCTTACATTCTTCCATGATATCCCAATGACTGTATTGTTCTCATGGAATTATGTAGGTAGTTGATTGTGGTACATAATAAACAAATGGAGCTGAAAAAGTTAGGGATAAAGTTTCCTATAGAAATTGGAAGGTACTCAGTTTAGTTAGCTAACAAGGCAAAATAGTTGATTCTGAATTGCAGTTGGTCACCATGAAAACTTTTAAGAAAAGGTACCGTTTTGACTTCAAGAGAGTACAAGATAAAATGAAAAGGAAGTCAACTTTCCATATGCCAATGGTGGAAGATATTTGGGCTGATCTCAGGACACAAAGTGAGATTAAGAAGTTAGACTATTGCAGACTTCATTTGAGTCAGATCAAAGAGCTGGGGCTTGCAGATATTCTAGATGGAATGGAAAATGATGGGGAAGTTCTATACCCCAAATATAACACTAAGAATGTTGAAGTCTCACCTCTTCCAGAGGTGAAGTGGTTAGTTAAAGAGGAAACTTCCATAAGAAAAAGATTTCAACTGATCCTAGCCAATACAAACATATGGTTGGAAAGCAAAGGGATTAGATTGAAGGAATTTCTCACAGGGTCAGAGACTGAAACTCAGATACAAACAGGTAAGAAATTAGAAAACAAGACCAAGAATAAGAGTGACACCCCTTCTTCCTCCAAAATATGAAAGCCAAAAATTAAGTTTGTATCCAAGGGAGGGAGGAAGAAAGAGGTTGCAAAAACCTCTAACATCACTGAATCAGGTGTCGAAGACACAAATGTTGAGCAAATGGAGGTTGAAGATGTTGAGAGTGAAAAGCAAAATATTTAGAAATCTAAGTATGCCCAACAAACAGAAGTGTTTGATAATTCTAATGAGGAAGATGAAACTGAACAAGGGAAGAATGAGAATGTAGAAAAGGAACAACTTGGTGATCCACGTTAGTCTCCTAAGAAAGATCTTCTTGTTGAATCCCAAGTTTCTACAACCCTTCCTCATGCTCCTATTTATGGTAGTTTTCCAGTAGTTTCAAGTGTTCCTATTTCACCTATTTTCATTGTTTCTTCTGATAATACCCCTACTTCTATAAGAACCAATTTTGGGACCATGTTTGATTCCTCTAGTTCTATCCCAAGTTTATCTTCTCTGTCTTTTGATATTGGTGAATAATCTATTTTGGAAAATCTTCTAGATGGTTCATAAAAAGTTGTTGACACAGGTGTAGTTTTTACCAACACCAATCCTATTGTTACCATAACAAGTGTAAATATGGATCTAGCAAAACAAGTAGTGGATTCATCTTTGACTATTAGCACTTATGTGCTTCGTCCATGGTTGTTTGCATATACTCCCAAGAGAAAGAAGTAACCTCTTTCGCTAGATGAAATTGATATTGAGAAGTTGTTAGTTTCGAAATAAAAGACTCTAAAGAAGAAGCCTAAGACTATTTCTAGGCTTATCAATAAAAAAGGGATCAGATATGTAGCGATTGCTAAGCCACCAGAGGATGCTACTGTTGACAATTTTGACATGAATTATTATGTCGTCTCAAGGGTTGAGTTAGGCAAACTAGCTCATGAAGGCATAAAAGTAGATATTCAAACTACTGCCAGCACCTTGCTTGAAAAATATGATGAAGTCAAAAAGGAAAAAGAACAATATAAAGCTAAAGCAGAAAAACTTGTTGTTCTTCAAAAAATAGTAGTCATATGAAATTGTGGAACCCATGGCAGTGACTGTAGAAGATCCTCTAATCCATAAGGTTGAAAAAGCTCAAGCCAGAGGAAGAGTGGTAAGAGATATTGTGGAGCGTTTGCTAGCTCAAGGATGAGTTTTACTAAAGACCACTGTAGAAAGAAAAGAAAAGATGGATAAAGCCAAAGCCGAGCTTGATAACATGGTTGACTTACTTTCCCAAGAACTGCAGGATTAGGAAGAGAGCTTAGAGGAATGGATAGAGATGAAAAAGATTAAGATAAAGAATTTGATTACTATTGGGGTCATCACAAATAGGGAATCATATCTTAAGACTAAGGAGTCTCTGGTTCATCGCATCCATATAATAAAAGGCTTACTTGAGGATTTATGTCAAGCTCATGAAAATAGTGAAGACAATGATGTGATGCTTCTACATAGGCTAGCAAAACTCCCATGCACCCTCACAGGTGACGATCATAAGTTCCTTTCAGTAGATGAAACGACAAGTTCCTTCGAAAAAATGGTTCAAAGGAAATTTGAAGATGAAGTGCCCTCAGTACTTTCCATGGGCAATCTTTATGATCAGCATTCTACTTTTGAGAACTTGAAGGACAATCTTGACAAACATGAGAAGGCAATAAAGGCAGTAAAAGATGCAATTCTTCAGGCCTGCACTATCTCAAAAAATACAGCTAAGCCAGGTGCATGTGAAATGGCAGTTATATAGGCCATGTACTAGAAGTTTATAAAGAAGAATGATGGAGGAAGATGATACCTTGATTTATGTTATTCTTGTATATGTAATTTGAATTTTGTTGTGACATATTCATGTGTAATTTTTTAAAATGTAATTACATGTGAGGCAACGGAAGTCCTAAGTCAAATAGGACTCTTCTATTTGAATAAGTCAAAGTAGTTAGGATTTTCCTATTTTTGCTCTCAATTTGTCTTATAAATAAAGAGGACCCCCATTGTAAATATGATCTTTGATCTATTGCAAAGAAACTCTGCCAAATTGGAAAACATTTCAAGACTTTGAGATTTTTATGTTTATCATATTTTTCAAGTGAATATCAATATAAGTAGGCAATTTGAGTATCAAACTTTGAGTTGAATCATATTGTTTTATGATATCAGTGTTCTTATGTCATTGGTGTTATATTATATTGAATCATCGTTGGAATTGTGGAGTTTATTAAAATTTGAGAGGAGTGTTCTTGTTTTGGTTGAATAGACTTTGTGCTATTTTTCTCATTGCAGAAGTTCATGTTTATTTGTGGGAATGAAATTGTTTAAAGACTTTGTGCTGTAAATTGTTGCATCCAAATTAGTTATATCATATTGGGTGAAAGTGGAGACTTTGGGCTGCATTTGAATTCAATTAAGTCTATTTGTGAGAAATAAGCCAAGCAATAGAAGACTTTGTGTTTCTATAGTTTGTCTCGATTCAAGAATTATCAAATATCATTTATTTTGAAGTTGTTATTTTGTCAGAGAGAAACATCTATTTTGAAAAAAGAGAATAGGGTGCAATGGAAACACCCCAAGAATAGTTTTTAGTTTTTTTAAGTATTAAAAGTTGTTTGTTAGAAATAGCTCATTATGTAGAGGGAACCTCCTCTTGTTGAGAGGAGACACTTAGTCTCATCATAGCTGTGGCAGTATAATCATTTTGTCATTAATTAGCTAAACAAAAAAATATTCACCCAACAGTTTTTTGGCGACTCTACTAGGGAAGGAACGCGCAACTTGAAGCCTCACACTTTGAGTTAAAGCACTACAGTTCTTTTCCATTGTTTCAAGATTTTTTAAAATTTTGTTGAGTACATTGCATTCTGGCAGACTCACGGTATATGAGAAGCAAGAGAGCCCAAGGAATTATTGATCCTGTATTTGAGTTGATGCAGCAAAATTACTTTGGTCTTTTGCCTCCATGACCTCAACTTTAGTGAACTAGGAGTTTTCCTCCTACCAACACCAGGCCTCCATTACCAGATGAAGCTTCTAGTTCTAGTACTGGCAGAGTTTTATCTGTTCATATTCCACAGAGGTTTGTTATCCCACCCTTTAATCAGCGCACCATGGTAGCTCAAGGCCCTTGGGGTAACACTTTTGGTCCTTTGAATTTAACTTCACCATTGCATGAACTACCTCGTAGTTCAAGGACAAATTTTCCTAAGTTCTATGGCGATGGGAAAGTCCACCCGGATGAACACATTGCAGCTTTCTACATAGCTTGCAATGTATTAGGTGTGGAACATGAAGATGTAGCAGTAAGACTTTTTGTGGAAACACTGCAAGGTGCTACTGCAGATTGGTTTTACCATCTTCAAGATCAAACTATAACGAGTTGGAACACTCTCAAGACCAAGTTCGAAGCTAGGTTCAAACTTGTGGAAGATGCACATGCCTTGTTAGCATAGCTAACACAGATGAAGAAAGAGACACATGAACGCATGCGATATTTCATTGCTAAGTTCAATAAGCTGACAAACAAGATTCCTACAACCGCTTAGCCAATAGCGGAGAATCTTAAGTGTTTCTTTATCAATACTTAGCTTCTCGAGGTGAGCTTTCTGCTAAGGTGGGTTGGTCCCGTAGATCTTCCTGCAGCTCAAATTTTGGCTACAAAAGTTGAAGATGATCTTATCCTTGTGGGTAAGATAAGAAGAGATTCCAACAAGAATAGAGGTCAATCCTCTACTAATAATCCTGCCACAAGCACCACATATCCTATGGTGAAAAAGTTAGCAAACAAATTGCTAGCTTTGAAAAGGCAAATGTCACAAGGTATGTTTGTCCCTCCTTCGTATAGGGATATACCAAGGAGAACATTTCCTAACAATTCGTATCAAGGTAATGTTGTCAGAAATCAAGGGCAACACAATTGTCTTCCACCCACACAAGGGAAGCTCACCATTGAAGCAACGTCAGTCAACTCAGTAGTTGGCTATTATGAAGTAGAACACGACCATTCTTTCTAACCTGAGTTGGACCAGAAGAATGATTCTAATATTTTTACAGAAGGAGAAGAAGAATTAGCTAGTGACTCTACCATTGGCTTTCTGAATTACCAAGATGAAGCCAAAAAAGAAGGAGAAGTATATGATGGAGCATATGTTGTTTTTACTAGGTCCCAAAATCAGCCAAATCAACAAGATGATAAAGGAAAGGCAAGAGAGGAACCTCAGCCAGTGATCTCAATTGCCAAATGGGGAACTCTGTTTCCTTTTCAGTTGAAGGACCTGGTAGGCAATAAGCAAGTAAGTACATCTAACAATCCCGTATCTTCTACTTCTGTCCCCCAAACTAGTACTACCCCTAATAAAACTTAGAATGATGGATTTCCTTCCTCTGTCCCTAGTTCATTTTAGCTATTTGATATAATAGATCATGCTAGGAAGACCAAAATCCAAATGTTTGGGGTTGATTATTTACAAGCTAATCCTGAATAGTTTGATAGGTTAGCTAAATACGTCAAAAACAAGATTGTCCCTAAAGGACAAGACCTTCCAAAAGTTGCCCATGATTCCTCGAAAAATAAATCCACCCAAAATAATCTTGTCAATACTCCCCTTGTTGCCCCAGGAAAAATAGAACCTTTCTATGTTTCTCTATTGGTAAATGGTCATAACTTGAGCAATTGCATAATAGATTCTGGGGCCTCTGATAATGTTATGTTTACCAAAGTGGTAGATGACCTTGGTCTCACTCTAACCAAAACCTTTGGGAGATGTTTCTCCATGGAAAATAAGCAAGTGTCATTGTTGGGCCAAATCAAAGATGCCCAATTTGCATTTGTAGCCTTTCCAGACAAGAGGATTAAGATGACCGTCCTAGTAGCTGATGTTCCAGCCTCTTATGGCATTCTGCTTTGGAGTAATGTTTGTAAAGATGTGGGTGGAGAACTGAGCATGGACCTATCCAAAGCAAGGATACCTGTTAAAGGCGTCATGCGAAAGTTGCTTCCTGAGAAAGAAGCAAAATATATTGTTACCCAAATGGTAAATCCCAAAGCCCAAATTTTGTTTGAGTCCTCTGGAATGGGTAATTATTTCTTGACTACTGAAGATACTTCTAGTTCATTAGATGAGAGCTCTGACATTTTAGAAGCAAAATCAGAGGATATTTCTAGTAAATTAGATGAAAGTTCAAATGAGAGCATACTGATTTCAGAATCTTCTCTTTCTGATGATGAAGAATTAACTAGTAACAGAAACCTCAAAGTAAGAGATTCAAATGATGTTTGGGTTTTAGAATTTGATGGTAGTTGTTCCTCTACCAGTTCTGGAGCCAGAGTTGTTTTGAAATCTCCACAAGGTGATATCTTCCCTTTCTCATATAAGCTGCAATTCGATAATACCAATAACACTGCTGAATACGAATCATTATTGCTCAGATTGGAGGCTGCTCACTCTAAAGGTGTTAAAAATCTTCATGTTTAAGGAGATGCCGAATTCATGGTTTGCCAAGTGAGAAATTTATATCAAACCAAAAATGAAAGGTTGAGGCATTACCATAACCGATTTTGGGATTACATCAAAGGTTTTGATGCTTTCAACATTTCTGTGGTGCCTACAGAGTTTAATGATCATGCAGATTCATTAGCTGTCTCCGCTACCCTCATGGTTCCTCATAAAGACTTCAAAGGTAACAAGTACACAATTGTGTTGGTTTTCTGACCAAGTGTACCAGATAATGCTGACCATTGGCAGGTGTTCAATGGTGATAATCAAATCATAGATTTCTTGGAAAAGACAAATACCTTTGATGAGCTCTATTTTGAAGGTAGTGAATCTCCATCACGGGAATATGTTTTCGAAATAGATTCACAAACTTGTGAAGAGTTTCTTCAACTAAAAGGAAATATGATTCCAAAAGGTTTGGTTTCCCTAGAAAGACTATTTGATAAGCATGATAGATACATTAAATAGCAGCAACAACATGATTCAAGTTCATCTATAGAATTTGAACAAGTAAATTTGAGTTCTGAGGCAGATCCCAAAATGGTCAACATTGGGAAGTGTTGCATTGCCAACAAGAAATTCAAATTCACTACACTCCTTCACCATTACATTGATGTCTTGGTGTATTCTTATGATGATCTAAAGTCCTTCAGGCCTAAGGAGATTCAACATGAAATTCCTCTCAAAGTTTGGTCATTGCCTCACAAGAAGAAACAAAGGCAATACAATCCTAAAATATCAGGTACTATTCCTTCTAAGATTCATAAAATGTTGAATGCAAGAATAATCTTTCCTATTCATCATTCTACCTAGATCGCGAATATAGTTCCTATGAGAAAGAAGAATGGAGTTATCTGTCAACCAGTATTCTTTAAATGATAACTACCCCCTACCCATCATGGACCAAGTGTTGCAAACTGTAGCTAGTTTAGAAATGTTGTCTATGTTAGATAGTTTTTCAGGATACAATCAAGTAGAGGTCAGCGAAGCAAATCAGTACAAGACTACTTTCGCAACACCTTGGGGCATGTTTGCATATCGCAGGATGCCTTTTGGTTTGATCAATGCTGGCGCCACATTCCAGAGAGCAATGGACCTCGCTTTCAGAGATGAGATGGGGAAATTCATTGTGGTATATCTTGATGATTTGATTGTTTTCTCCAAACAACGTCATGATCATGTGTATCATTTGCGACAGGTGCTGGAAAGATGTCAAAAAAATGGTATCTCTCTCAACCCTAAGAAATCAATTTTCAGGGTTACAGAAGGTAAACTTCTTGGTCACATTGTGTCCCGAGAAGGCACTAAAATTGACTCAGAAAGAGTCAAGTCTATTGAAAGTCTTACTTTACCTACTAGTAAGATTGCAGTTCACTCTTTCTTTGGAAAGGTAAATTTTCTACATAGATTCATTCTAAAATTCGTAGAGAAAACCAGTCACATTGTCAACATGATGAAGGGTAAAGCTACTTTTTGTTGGAGTATGAAAGGTAAAGTAGCATTTGAGGATATCAAGAGACCTATAGCTCATGCTCCGGTTCTTGTTTGTCCTGATTATACCAAGAATTTCGTAGTATATAGTTATGCTTCTGAGCATACACTTTCAACCATCCTTGTTCAGAAGAATGAAGAAGGTGTCGAATCTCCCATTTCATTTATGAGTTGTCCTCTGAAGGCTCATGAATTGAAATATTAAAATATAGAGAAACATTCTTATGCCATGGTCAAGGTGGTAAAGCATTTTTGGTTCTATATTTTGAATTCACACACTGTTGTTTTGGTGCCTAACACAACAGTAAAGTCGATTCTGACTCAACAAGAGTTCAAAACCAAAAGAGGCAATTGGATTGCCAAGATTCAAGAGTTTGATCTTGATATCAAACCTACCAAGCTTGTGCATGGCAGAGGCTTGTGTCAATTGATTGCTGACAATGTACCAAAAGAGACAGGGGATGAAGAAGAAGAAGTTGAAGATATGCTGACTATTCTTTTTGTCACTACTACAGATGAGTGGTACTCAAATATTTCTCATTTTCTTACCTATGGTGAGTGTCCTTCTTATCTATCCTATAAGGAGAAAAGGACTATCAAATTGAAGGCTATTAACTATGTCCTATGGGACAATGGTTTGTATAAAAGAATCCTTGATGGAGTTTTTCTTCGTTGTGTGGATAAAGTGCAACAAAATAGACTTTTGGAGTCTTTTCACAATTTAGCTTGTGGAGGACATTTTTCTACACCTGTGACGGCTCATAAAATTCTGCGTGCTAGGTACTATTGGCCCACACTATTTTAGGATGCGTACAATTGGGTATGTAGGTGTGAGTTGTGTCAACAGTTTGTTGGAAGACCTAAGTTGGTTGCATTACCTCTCAAGCCAGTTGTGATTGAAGAACCTTTTTAGTAATGGGGTATTGATTTCATCGGTGTTGTGAACCCACTGACAAGTGTGGGACACAAGTTTGTTTTCACCAAAACTAATTATTTTACCAATTGGATGGAGGCCATCCCAGTTAAGCATGCCACTTCTGAAGTGGTATGTAATTTTCTTAAGGAAAACATTATTTCCCAGTTTGGAGTCCCAAACAAAGTTGCAGCAGATAATGCTACTTGTTTCTCTTCCAATGAGATTACTAGCTTTTGTTATGACCATGGGATCATTCTTTTCACTCTTCAGACTATTATCCGCAAGGAAATGGTCAGGCAAAATCTAGTAACAAAAATCTGGTTACTATTATTAGGAAACTGGTAGAAGATAATTAGAGAACTTGGCATAAAGTGTTGTTTGTTGCTTTATGGCCAGACAGGATTACCCCCAAAAGGGAGATAGGTATGTCACTATTTCGGCTTCTTTGTGGTTTGAATACAGAAATACCTATTACTTTGGAGTTGCCAGCACTGAAGTTGGCAAAGGCAGTAGAAGATAGAACTTTTGAAAGTTCTATTGACAAAAGAATCATGTACCTAATTGAACTTGAAGAACAGTGAGATATGGTAGTATACTGTATTGCTGAACATCAAAGTCAGGTGAAGAAGCTCTTTGACAAGAAAGCAAGGGCTCGTGATTTTCAAATTGGACATCAACTCTTGTTATGGGACAAGAGGAGAGAACCAAAAGAAATGCATGGGAAGTTTGATTCCCTATGGCGAGGCCCGTTCATCATTCATCAATTTTGTGGTGAAAATAGTTTCTTATT
The DNA here is from genome assembly GCA_027924645.1 of Cunninghamia lanceolata. Lineage (NCBI taxonomy): Eukaryota > Viridiplantae > Streptophyta > Pinopsida > Cupressales > Cupressaceae > Cunninghamia > Cunninghamia lanceolata. Next base: position 3,712,439 of record BSBN01000719.1, on the reverse strand, counting down.
AGAGTATCTTGATGGTACACCATTCTTTCTACCTCACAGTGGGCAACATCTGAAGCACTTCAATCCTTGAAGTATCAGATAAGTTCATTTGTACATTTGTATAGTTTTGTGTTTTTATTTTTGTGTTTTTGTTTAGTCTTTTGTGTCTTTTTCCTTTTTTTTTGGTAGCTTGACTCTATGGCCCAATGGCATGGATGACTTCAGGCACTTAGAGACTAGATTCTTCTCCCTTTGATTGTTTTAAAGGACGATCAAAGGAAGCTCCCCAGTTAGAGCCAGTTGTTGTCCTCAAAATCAGCTACACTCATTTTGTAGGATGACCCCTACGAAACTTGTCCATTTCGTAGCCTACACTCTAAGTTACCAAATCGAGGCAAGTCTTCTTGGTCTCATGCGAAGTCATCTAATACCTAAGAATAGCTTGTAACATCTCCCTTGATCAATTTCTCAAAGTTTGTGAAAATGGACCAGGTTATAGGCTTGTCAAAATATCCATTTTTGACCTTTTTGGGTGTTAGAAATTCTTCACAGTTCACATGTAAGGGCAGCTAAAAACCCCACTTTTACATGTAAAATATTTTTTTAAATGTAAACACGATAAAAATGACCACCAGAGAACTTTGGTGATTAGTTTGATATGCACCAGCAGTCATTTTGACTACTCATGCAGTTTCTTGGTTTTTGCCTTATATGTAAAGGCAGTAAAAATGACCGCCTGAGGATCTCCAAGTTCTCTAAAGTGCATTAATGGAACTTCATGTGGGAATTTAAGATGTCTCTTTTTATGCTTTTTAAATGCTTTTTAATTGTCATTTGTTACTCATTCCTTTTTTCTAATAATCCTCTGAGCTCACGGAAACCCTCAACCTTCCTTTTGGCATGCGGATATGATCAAATCGATTTGCATTGTAGGGTTTTCATTTTTGCCTAGCACTCATACTAGGTAAGTCTCTGTTTTCCCTCTTTTCATTTTTTCCTTTCTAAGCTTAGGGTTTACGTGAAGAATGGATGATTGTCTATGTTTTCATTGTCTTTTTCTTTATCAATGGTCATTTTCGTTAAAACCTTAGTGATAGTTTTGAGGAAATTCATCTTTGTTTCATTTGAACCTCTATCATTGGTAATTTTAACTAATTAGTAGTTCAGGGGTGATGATTTTCACCACCCACGCCTTTGTCATCCCTACCTTCAAAGTTGATTTTGTTACCTGCATCGGAAGGCAAATTCGCTGCTAGGACATGGACTATCAAGAGCTCACATGTAAGAGTGGCTATTTTAGCCGCCCTTACATAGGATTTCCAAGATAAACCTTCTCACATGCCAAAGCAGTGGAAAAAGCCACTGTTACATGTGATTTTTGAGTTCAATGTGAGAGCAGTCATTTTGACCGAAATTGCATCTTACAACTACACCTTGTAATTTTTTCACATGTAAGGGTGGTCATTTCGACCTCCCCTACATGAAAACCTCATTTTGATCCCACATGCAGAAGTGGGCCTTTTCACCACCTTGACATTAGATGCAACCTTCCCACATGCAGGAGCAGTCATTTTGACCGCCCATGCATGAATTTCTACAAAATTTCGTAACACTGGGAAATTCCTGCAAATGATGCCTTTAGCCCACTTTTACCCAATTTTTTGACTTGGGCATGCTTTAGCCCTTTCAATCTCATCCTTGTGATCATGATCATCGACATATAGTTTCCCAGTTTATCCATTTTTCCCGTAACTGCGAGATCATGGCCTTTTGCAGTTTTCAACAAACATCCGTGGTAGATATCTCTTCAAGAATTCTCTCTAGAGCTGATTTCATAGCCATCTCCATCCAATGCCAAAAGCATGAAGTACAAATACCAAGGGGTCTTCCCTGTCACTTTAGTATAGTCAAATGTTGATGAAAACAGAGATACAGAGATAGGACATGTGGAGATGACAGAATCTGTGGACAGAACTAAACAGACAAATCCTTCTAGACACATGCAAAAGATCATTGACAACAACATTCACTTGGTTGCCTCTTTTCTAGTTTCTGCCCATAACTCAGAGTTTGTTCTTCAGGTGGCTAGCCATTACAACAGGGATACTAGGGTTGTGACAGATTCCCAAGGGAATGTGATCATGAGGTTGGATGCAAAATTTCTTGATAAAATCTTCATGTCTCCACCTATTGAAAATATTGGACAGATTGATTTTTCTCAAGGGCAAAGAGATTATGATACAAATGTGGAAGCCGCAAGAAGGTACATAAACAGTAAATGGTTTAAAACTCCTTGAAGCAATCTGACCAGATGGTCAAAAGATCTCCCAAGAAGTGACTTTGTAGAAGAGGTTTGTGATTTGATCACACTTCTGAGTCACATTAGAGGACTCCCTTCTTCATCCAAGTTTCAAGAATGGATGTATACATACATTAAGGTGATTCTCTGAGGCACACAGAAGATCTTCTAGGGAGAGCAGATCAGTAATGCTTTGCATGAACAATTGGTGAAGGTCAACACAACATTCAAATTCTATATGACCTCATATCTTGTATATGCTACTGCAAGCATGAGAAGTTTTCCTAGTCTGACTCAAGTTGGTGATAGGAGATTGGTTCCTGTGTATAAGTATTATCCTCAAATTACACTGAAGGGATCAATCTATTATTTCCATAGGGTTAATGATGCTTTCTTTTCAGTGTTTATGTGCTTATGGGATAATGAACTTGTTCAGAAGAGGGTTTTAGATGAAGCTTGGGAAGTTGTAAATTCTTTTGGCTACTTGTTCTTACAATTTCCTACTTTCACATATCTCAGAGTAGTGTATTATCCTAGCTACCCTTATATTCTTCCACGATATCCCAGTGACCGTATTGTTCTCATGGAATTATGTAGGTAGCTGATTGTGGTACATAATAAACAAATGGAGCTGAAAAAGTTAGGGACAAAGTTTCCTATAGAAATTGGAAGGTACTTAGTTCAGTCAGCTAACAAGGCAAAAATAGTTGATTCTAAATTGCATATGGTCACCATGAAAACTTTCAAGAAAAGGGACCATTTTGACTTCAAGAGAGTACAAGATAAAATAAAAAGGAAGTCAACTTTCCATATGCCAATGGTGGAAGATATTTGGGCTGATCTCTGGACACAAAATGAGATCAGGGAGCTAGACTATTGTAGACTTCATTTGAGTCAGATTGAAGAGCTGGGCCTTGCAGATATTCCAGATGGAATGGAAGATGATGGGGATGTTCTAGACCTCAAATATAACATTGAGAATGTTAAAGTCTCACCTCTTCCAGAGGTGACATGGTCAGTTAAAGAGGAAACTTCCATAAGGAAAAGATTTCAGCCGATCCTAGCCAATACAAACATATGGTTGGAAAGCAAAGAGATCAGATTGAAGGAATTTCTCACAGGGTCAGAGACTGAAACTCGAGAGCAAATAGGCAAGAAAGTAGAAAACAAGACCAAGAATAAGAGTGACACACCTTCTTCCTCCAAAATAAGAAAGCCAGAAATTAAGTTTGTATCCAAGGGAGGGAAGAAGAAAGAAGTAGTAGAAACCTCTAACATCACTGAATTAAGTGTCAAAGACACAAATGTTGAGCAAATAGAGGTTGAAGATGTTGAGACTAAAAAACAAAGTATTTAGAAATCTAAGGATACCCAACAAATAGAAGTGTCTGATAAATCTAATGAGGAAGATGAAACTGAACAAGGCAAGGATGAGAATGTAGAAAAGGAACAACTTGGTGATCTATGTCAGTCTCCTAAGAAATATCTTCCCACTAAATCACAAGTTTTTGCACCCCTTCCTCATACTCATGTTTTTGGTAGTTTTCCAGTAGTTTCAAGTGTTCCTATTTCACCTATTTTCATTGTTTCTTCTGATAATACCCCTACTTCTATAAGAACTAGTTTTGGGACTGTGTTTGATTCCTCCAGTTCTATCCAAAGTTTATCTTCTCTGTCTTTTGATATTGGTGAACAATCTATTTTGGAAAATCTTCTGGATGGTTTAGAAAAAGTTGTTGACACAGGTGTAGTTTTTACCAACACCAGTCCTATTGTTACCATAATAGGTGTAAATATGGATCCGGCGAAACAAGTAGTGGATTTATCTCTGACTATTAGCACTTCTATGCTCCCTCCATGGTTGTTTGCATATGCTACCAAGAGAAAGAAGCAAGCTATTTCACGAGATGAAATTGATATTGAGAAGTTGTTACCTATGAAATCAAAGACTCTAAAGAAGAAGCCTAAGACTATTTCTAAGCTTATCAATGAAAAAGGGATTAGATATGTAAAGATTGCTAAGCCACCAGAGGATGCTACTGTTGTCAATTTTGACATGAATGATTATGTCATCTCAAGGGTTGAGTTAGGCAAGCTAACTCATGAAGGCATAAAAGCAGATTTTCAAACTACTACCGGCACCTTGCTCAAAAAAATGATGAAGTCAAGAAAGAAAAAGAATAGTATAAAACTAAAACAGAACAACTTGTTGTTCTTCAAAAAATAGTAAAGTCATCTGAAATTGTGGAACCCATGGCAGTGACTGTAGAAGATCCTCTAATCCAGAAGGTTGAAAAAGATCAGGCTAGAGGAAGAGTGGTAGGATATATTGTGGAATGTTTGCTAGCTCAATGATGAGTTCTACTGTAGACCACTGTAGAAAGAAAAGAAAAGATGGATAAAGCCAAAGCCGAGCTTGATAACATGGTTGACTTACTTTCCTAAGAACTGCAAGATTAGGAAGAGAGCTTAGAGGAGTGGATAGAGATGAAAAATATTAAGATAAAGAATCTGATTACTATTGGGGTCATCACAAATAGGGAATCATATTTTAAGAGTAAGGAGTCTCTGGTTCATCGCATCCATATAATAAAAGGCTTTCTTAAGGATTTATGCCAAGCTTGTGAAAACAGTGAAGATAGTCATGTCATGCTTCTAGACAAGTTGGAAGAACTCCCATGCACACTCACAGGTGAAGATCATAAGTTCCTTTTAGCAGATGAAATGATAAGTTCCTTCGTAAAGATGGTTCATAAGAAATTTGAAGATGAAGTGCCCTCAGTAATTTCCATGGATAATCTTTATGATCAGCATTCAACTTTTGAGAACTTGAAGGGTAATCTTGACAAACATGAGAAGGCAATAAAGATAGTAAAAGATGCAATTCTTCAGGCTTGCACTATCTCATAAAATATAGCTAAGCTAGATGCATGTAAAATGACAGCTATACAGGCCATGTACTAGAATTTTCTAAAGAAGAATGGAGGAAGCTGATACCTTGATTTATGGTATTCTTGTATATGTAATTTGAATTTTGTTGTGAACATATTCATGTGTAATTTTCTAAAGTGTAATTACATGTGAGGAAAAGGAAGTCCAAAGTCAAATAGGACTCTTCTATTTGAATAAGTCAAAGTAGTTAGGATTTTCCTATTTCTGCTCTCAGTTTCTCTTATAAATAAATATGACCCCCATTGTAAATATGATCTTTGATCTATTGCAAAGAAACTCTGCCAAATTGGAAAGGATTTCAAGACTTTGAGATTTATGTTTATCATATTTTTCAAGTGAATATCAATATAACTAGGCAATTTCAGTATCAAACTTTGAGTTGAATCATATTGTTTTATGATATCAATGTTCTTATGTCATTGGTGTTATATTATATTGAATCATCGTTGGAATCGTGGAGTTTATTGAAATTTGAGAGGAGTGTTCTTGTTTTGGTTGAATAGACTTTGTGATATTTTTCTCATTGTGGGAGTTCATGTTTATTTGTGGGAATTGAATTGTTTAAAGACTTTTTGCTGTAAACTGTTGCATCCAAATTAGTTAAATCATATTGGGTGAAAGTGGAGAATTTGGGCTGCATTTGAATTCAATTAAGTCTATTTGTGAGAAATAAGCCAAACGATAGAAGACTTTGTGTTTCTATAGTTTGTATCGATTCAAGAATTATCAAATATCATTTATTTTGAAGTTGTTATTTTGTAAGAGAGAAACATCTATTCTGAAAAAAGAGAATAGGGTGTAATGGAAACACCCCAAGAATAGTTTTTAATTTTTTTAAGTATTAAAAGTTGTTTGTTAGAAATAGCTCATTATGTAGAGGGAACCTCCTCTTGTTGAGAGGAGAGACTCAGTCTCATCATAGCTGTGGCAGTATAATCATTTTGTCATTAATTAGCTAAACAAAAAAATATTCATCCAACAATATCCATGGCATAGTTTATGGTGGTATGCTTACCAAGATACATAATTAAAATACAAGAGAAGAAAAGGTTCCAAAAGATGCATCTCAAGCTATTTCTTAAGAACAATAAAAGGTGAGTTCTTTATAGGTTCCATCATTTAATAAAATATTTGTTCATGAGGAAGCATTATTGTATCAAACTTTAGTTATATATCATGATGCTAATGGAAAAGTTCCCATTGGAGCAATAATAAGGTGATACATGAATTTTGATGGAGTCACTCAAGAAAATCTTGGGACCTTAGATGTAGAATACATAATAAGAGATGAAACTCTCCAGTCCTCATTTGGGCATTGTCGAAAAACTCTTAGTGGGTACAAATAATGAAGCTAAGTTTAAAGATTTTTTGGAGTGATGTTGTGCAAATAAAAAATGAATTAGGTGTATTGATATTAAAGGTGATTCCATGATCTACATCAATGTTATTAGACCTAAGAATTTTGTAATTAGAAGTTAAAGCAATGGGTCAATGCGATATGCCCTATCCTAAATAAGATGAAGGATTATACCATATAGCATGTGCATAGGGAGGCTAATTTAGCTACCAAATTACTTGCCAACTATTGTCACTTGGATTTGCACTGGCTCCAACAATCTAGTGAAACATTGAGATCATATCTAGGTGTGGGACCCTGTACGGAAATCAAATCTCCAGAGAGGCTAGTTCCTTTTCTGAATAAGAGATTCAACTATTTCTATGAGTAAAACTAACCTATCCACCATTAATGAAAAGTGGAAGAGGGGTAAAACTAGAAATTAATGGAGGTGATTGTTAGGAATTGTATGAAGAACATATCAATTAAATGCAAATAAAGATTAAACAGAGGAATAAAAAATACACAGAAATAATAACAACAAGAGACAAGTTTTAATGTGGTTCACCCAAACTTGGGCTACATCCACCAACAAAGAGTCCAATATTATTATCCAGCAAATAAAACTGATTACAACCAGCAATCCTTGCAACTCAATAAAAAAATAACTCTCAATGCCAAGTTATAAAATAATAAAATTCTTTTGACCCTGTCTTCGGGTCACTGCCCCCAAACCCCTGTAAGGGGCATTGCCCCTTGACCCCATTAAATAACTTTGAGAGAAACTGTACCAATAAAGGTAGGGTAAATTTAACCTTCGAGTCTGATTAGGCTCCATATAACAATAATCTCCCACTTGGAGACTGATCAGACTCCACACCATATCATCTTCCACTTGGAGACTGATCATGTAACACCTCTGACCCTGTAGCTCCCACTAGAAATAAGCACCTTGGACACTGTTGTTATGATTTTATTACTTTTTAGTCTTGAAGACCAACCAAAGTTGAAGAGGAGCTCAACTTCTCCCTTGTTACTGTCTTTGTAAACATATCCATTGAATTTTTATTTTTATGTATCTTTTCTAACCATAATTGTCTATCATCCAACACTGATTGAATGAAGAGATACCTCAACTGTATGTGTTTGGTCTTTGAATGCAAGGTATAATTCTTTGCAAGATGTATGGCACTCTAACTGTCTATATACAAAGAACTGTTAGCCTGTTATTTGCCCAATTCTTCCATGAAAGATTGTAGCTATATCATCTCCTTGCTTGCCTCTATTGTAGCTACATACTCTACCTCCATGGTGGATAAAGCAACCACCTTTTGCAACCTGGAGATACAACTCACTGCTGTCCCACCTACAGTAAATGAATAACCTATAGTACTCCACCTGGAATCAATATCCCCTGTCAAATCTGAGTCTACATAACCTACTAAATTAGTATTAGAGCCCCCAAAACATAAGTGTTTATTGGATGTACCTCTCAAATATTTAAGAATCCATTTTACCACTTTCTAATGTTCCAATCCTGGCTGACTCATATACTTTCTTACTACTCCTATAGCATGTGCAATATCTAGTCTCATGCATACCATGGCATACATTAAACTTCTTACAGCTGAAGCATATGCTACCTTGGATATTTTTTCTTCCTCCTCTTGTGTCTTAGGACACATCTTCTTAGTCAGTTTCAAATAACTAGACAAAGGTGTGCTGACAGCTTTTGCATTCTCCATATGGAATCTCTACAACACCTTTTCAACATAATCACCCTGAAATAGAGTAAATTTTTTTTCTTCGTATCTCTACAAATTTTCATATAAAAGATTTGTTTTGCTGCCCCCAAATCCTCCATAGTAAACGATTGTGCTAACTGTTGTTTTATCTCTCTTATGTGATCCATGTTAGACCCTGCTACAAGCATGTCATCAACATATAAACATAAAATACTGTAGTTTTCATTATCCAACCTCTTAAAATAAAAATAATGGTCAAAATTATACCAGTTGTAGCCTTGCTCAGCCATAAAACTATCAAATTTTAAATACCATTGCTGATGTGCTTGTTTTAGGCCATATAAACTCTTCTTCAATCTACACACCAATTTCTCCTTACCTTTGACCTCAAATCCATGTGGTTGTTCCATATATATCTCCTCCTCCAAATCACCATGGAGAAAGGTAGTTTTCACATCTAGTTGTTCCAAATGCAAATTTTTAGTAACCACAATACTTAAAAATAGTACAAATAGAAGTCATCTTAACAACTAGAGAAAAAATCTCATCAAAATCAATGCCCTTTTCTGTACAAACCCTTTTACAACTAATCTGGGTTTAAATCTTTTCTTACCTCCATCTTCCTCTTTCAGCTTATAAACACATTTATTTGGTAAATCCTTTTTTACCTGCAGGCAACATAAATAATTCCCAAGTCTGATTTTTCAGCAAGGAGTCCATTTCTTCTTTCATTGCAAGCTCCCACTGAACCTTTGTATCCACCTGCAGAGCTTCATCATACCCTTCTAGTTCACCATCATCTATTAACAAAATAGAATACAAAGAGGAAGAAAACCTTTTAAGAGGTCTACATAGCTTCGTTGACTATCTAACATTCACTGGAGTTTATGGTATTTCTTGTTGTTGTTGCGGAGCATGAGGAACCACTGGAACATCACTATCTGGAGTATCATCTTGCACCACATAATCTTTTTCTTTCTTCTCATACTTCTGCACCTGATCTTTGTACAACACCTTCTCATTGAATACATCCCTACTTCTCACAATTTTTTGATTTTTAAAATCTAAAAGCCTATAACCAAATTCATCAATGCAATATCTAAAGAAGGTACACTTTTTTGATTTTGTATCTAGCTTGGTTCTATTTTCAGAATCTACATATGCAAATGCTTCACATCTAAAGGTTTTGATAAAAGAATAACTCACCTTCTTACATGTCCATGTTTCCTCTGGAATACCACAACCCAATAGAACTAAATGACTTCTATTAATTAAATATATAGAGGTATTGACAACATGCAATCTAATGCTCCTTGCACACTCCATTATTATTTTATTCATGCGCTCAACCACTCTATTTTCTTGTGGAGTCCCTAGAACCATTTTCTACCTATGAATTCCATTAAAGAAATGATAATCTTTAAATTCTTTGCTGCAATACTCACCACCATTATCAAATCTAAGACATTTTAATCTTTTACCCTTCTCATACTCAACCAAGCTTCCCCATTTCTTAAATGTTTCAAATATATCAAATTTCTGCCTAAGGAAATAAGTCCAAACCTTCTTAGTTGCATCATCTATGAATGTAACATAATACTAAGAGCCACCGAGAGAAGATACCTGAGTTGGTCCCCATTTCTTAAATGTTTCAAATATATCAAATTTCTGCCTAAGGAAATAAATCTAAACCTTCTTAGTTGCATCATCTATGAATGTAACATAATACTGAGATCCATCAAGAGAAGACACCTGAGTCGGTCCCCATATATTTGTATTCTCAAACTCTAACTTTTCATCTTTCTTTTGCTTCTAATCATTGAGAAAACTAACTCTCTTTTGTTTGCTGTACACACAACTTTCACAAAAATCTATATTATTACATTTCAAACCTGGTAAAATTTTCTTAGAATGAAGTACCTTCATACCTTTTTCACTCATATGCCCAAGTCTATTATGCCATAGGGTTGTCTCAGAACCTACAACAACTATTTCAGTCTTTTTCTGTGAATCCGCAACAACTGTTCCTGAACCTATTTAGTTTTTCACTGCAACAACTAAAGTAGATAGAACAATATGACTTATACAAAAATATAAGGTACCTACATTCACACCTTTTTCTACTATTAAGGCACCTTTTGAAACCTTCCAATTTTTATCATTGAAAGTAACGATGCAACCTTCATTAGCTAGCTGCCCTGCTGAAGTTAAATTCCTACTCAGCCTTGGAACGTGCCTTACCTCTTGTAGTAGCCAATGATTCCCATTCTGTAACTTAATCTTGATTCTTCCCTTTCCAACAATCTGACAAGGTTCGTTATCTCTTAAATAAATCAGCCCAAAATGTCCTTAAACATAATCAATAAAATAATTTCTATGGGGCGTAGCATGAAATGAGGCCACTAAATCTAAAACCCATGAATCATTAGCATTATCTAGGGAAATAATCAAAGCATCATCTTTAGATTTATTACTTACCACATTTGCCTCCTTATTGCCCTCTTGTTTGTCTCCTTTATTCTTCCGAGACCATCAATCTTTCTTCAGATGACCTGGTTTCCCATAGTACCAACAATCCTTATGTTCTCTGGATTGGGACCTCTTATCCTTTAATTTTCCTCGTGATTTCCCATGACCTCCAGAACCTTTTCCTCTCTCCTTTGATCTGCCCCTACTTTTTGTATTCAAAACACTACCTAATGTGGACCTTCCTGAGCTTTTCCGTTGCATTTCCTCACTAAGGATAACACCAACAACATCATCAAATTTTAAAGTATTTGAACTAGAGACAGAGTTACTTACAACCATTACCAAGCTATTCTAGCTTTTTGGCAAAAAGCATAAACCCAAAAGAGCCCTCACCTCTTCATCAAATTTCACTTTTATAGAAATTAACTGTCTGGTAATCATATTAAACTCATTTAAATGATCTATCATAGATCCACCTTCAATTATTTTTAGATTAAACAAATGCTTCATGAGAAAAACCTTATTTGATGCTGAGGGTTTTTCATACAATTCAGCCAAAGCTTTCATCAGTTTATTTATTATCTTTTCTTTTGTTATATTGAATGCCACAGATGGTGTCAGGCACAACTGAATGGTTCCCAATGCCTTTCTGCCTAGAAGATTCTAATCCTCATTAATTATTGTTGTCGGTTTCTTGCCTATACCTTCCAATCACCTCCATAAATCGTTCTAATAGAGATAATTCTCCATCTGCATCTTCCATAACTGATAGCTCTACCCATTGAATTTATCTACCTTCAATTTACCCTCGTCCGCCATTGCTCCCACTTAATCGTGAGACTCACACTCAACTGTGAGACCTTCCTACGGATGATAATTGAACACAACCCACTCTAATACCACTTGTTAAGAATTAGATGCAGAAGATATCAATTAAATACAAATAAAGATTAAATAGAGGAATGAAAAATACACAGAAATAATAATAGCGAGAGATAAGTTTTAACGTGGTTCACCCAAACTTGGGCTACATCCACCAATAGAGAGTCTAATATTATTATCCAGCAAATCAAACTGATTACAACCAACAATCCTTCCAACTCAATACTGCTCCAAATGTTACAATAGAATATCAATGGAAACCCTAACCCTTAGCCATTTTTATCATGACATGTCAGTTACAAAATAGGGTTTTTTATGTTGGCCAATAGAAAAATAATTCCTGACACCTTTGTAAAATAATAAAATTTGTTTGACCCCATCTGGGGGGCATTGGCCCCAAACCTCCACAAGGGGTGCTGCCCCTTAACCCCATAAAATAATTTGGGAGGAAACCACACCGATAAAAGTGGGGTAAATTTAACCTCCGAGGCTGATTAAGCTCCATATAACAATAGTGATACACCAAGTTTGAATATCGAGCTCTCACTGTACTAAGAATGCACAAAATATCTAGATACAACTCATAAAATTGCATAGATCTAGCTGATTCTAACAAAGGTAAGGAGCAGAACAAAATTGTAAGGAATAAAATTTCACATACAAATCAATCCTAATTTACGCAATGCTAAAAAACAAGCATGAAGAGGTAAAACACAGTGTGAATTTCATGAAAAAGGCACGATTACAACAGAGGGCTATGTTTGAAAATATAGAAGAAAACTAGAAATTTAACTATCTTCCAACTATTTTCAACTCTCATTACATCTTACAAATATGCATGTATAGCATTTGATTACATTGACCTTAGACATTTCATAATAAATTCACCCCTATGGGCTATCAGAAAATATCCTTGTCAAAGGGAATGTCTGCCTACTAAAATTAACTGCAGAAACTATCTTGGATCATGGAGCAACTAGGAGATATTTTTCCTTCAATGGAAATAGCTGATATTCTTGCTTCCTTTTTGCCTTATCACTAAAATTGGCCTATCAGTGAACTCCTATTCTTTCATCGCTTTTTCCATTGTCGGCAAAATCTTCTTTTTTCAACGCATTTGGGTTTGTCTTTTTTTTCTTATTGACAAAATCCTGACTTTCTAAACCATTCCCACCTTTGCCCTTTTATCGGCAAAAGTTCACTTTTGTGAACTTTGCCACTTTGGGCCAACTTTCCTTTTATCAACAAAATACTATTTTACCAAACCTTTGTCTTTTACTTATGCCTTATCGGTAAAAGTTCACTTTGCCAAACCTTGCATGCTTTTGTCTTATCAGCAAAATCTCGACTTTTTGAACCAAGCTATCATGGTGACAAAACTTACCTTTGTTAAACCATTCTGACTTTGCTACTTCTTCACTATTCTCTTTGCCTTATCAGCAAAAATGTTCCATTAATGAACTTTTGAAATTTTGAACTTGGTGGAAAGTTCGGGTTTTGTCTGATTTGCCAATAGAAGGGTCCTTACATTCTTTACTTAGCTGATTTTCCCATTTTCTATTTTTCCTTGCCAACAAAAGTGGTCTTTTGTGAACTAGGCCCACCTTGTCGGTGATTTAACAATTTTTTGAACTTTGGACTTTGCCTCCTCCTTCACCTTTATCAGCGAAGTGCCTTGTCCACAAACTTGAGGAATTTTGAACTTTCCTTGAGTTCATGATTTTTGAACTTTCTAGACAAGCTTTGTCTTTCCTCTACCTTTGAACTTAGCTAATTTTTTTAAGAAGCTTGCCCCTTGTCACTTATTCGGCAAAATGCCAAATCGGCAAACCGAAGAAAAAACAAACTTATGAAAAGTTCACAAAATATGAACTTTACCGATAAAGGTGGAAGAGCTATGCCATTCCTTAGCAATTTTTTTAGTTCTTGAAAATAAAGTTTTATTGACTAAGGCTCAAAATAGGTCAAAAAATAAAGCAAAAGCTTCAAATTTTTTGGGTTTTTTTAAGTTTTTTGCAAGGATTCTTCTGATGATTTTTCAAGGATTTTACAAAGAAGAACACTAGAATTTGAAGTTTTTTATGCATTCAAGGCTAAGTTCTCAAGGAATTTCAACAAGATTTTTAAATTGGGCTATTTGACTCTGGGCATAGGAAAATAGATCAACATTTTAGCTACCTCTCACAGATGTTTGCCTGTTAAACAAATAGACCACTGGCCTTAAGTATCCATTGGGCATGAAGTCTAAAAGAAGGGACCACAATAGGTCAAAACAACCAAAACCCTACCTTTAAAACAATACCAAAAAGGAATAAGGCCTGCATTCTCCTAATGACAATGCAACCTGTACAAGAGCACTTATTGAATGGGAACCTAAAGCAAAAATAAACTAAAATAATAGGTATAGAATCTCAGACCAACCTTAATGGTATTGTTTGAGATGGATCCCATTGATTGAGATCACTAGAACTTCACCATCTAGACTTGAAAGAATGAAAGTATTGGCTTATTTGCAGCTGATGATGATATACAACCCATGTTAATGTGAATAGGGCTATTACCTAACCAGTTATTCCCTTGTTGTGTGGATAATTCATATGATTTAACTATTTATTAGTTAAATAATATTCACACATATTCACATGTTAAGTTGGCTTCGTGAGCCTTCTAGATACTTCTAGTTGTTTATAGTTGTTGATAATTGTTGATAGTTGTCTTATAGTTGGCATATCTTACACATCAAATAGTTGGCATCTTACCCTCTAATTGTCACATGTAATAGGAATATGACATTTGTCACATGACTAGAACTTCTTATTTTTCAACCTTGTCTTTATAAGCAAGGTATGTCTCTTCATTTTGTAAGAATAAGAAGAGGAAGATAATGAAGGATAGAGCTATAGTTCTCTCATAATGCTATTATGCCATTGGAGCATTTACATTATTTTCTCATAGTACTGTTATGTTGTTCATTTATTTTGCATTACTGTTTATTTATTGATTCTAGCTCTTTTAATTTGATTTTGGGTTATGTTCTTTTTCAAAATTCTAACATGGTATCAGAGCATATTTTAGAAGATTAGATTCATTTTTTCATAGATCCTGAGAACATCTCATAGTGGATATTGATAGTTGAGTATGCTTTTCTCTTGCATCGAATGATAACCTAGAGAATCAGAAAGACTTGATAGCAATACCAAATTTGTGAGGGTTCCTCTTTGTGGCCTTGCATTGTAGGTTAATTTTGGAGCATGATGTTACAAATCTAAGCACACCATTGTGTTCAGGAGGTTTGAGATAGGCAAGATCACCTTTTGTGTTGTCCAGATTGGACATCAAAGGCCAAATCTATGAGAGTTTGAAATTGGGAGTTACATGCCTAATCCAACAGGTCGCTGATCTTTCAGAGTACTTTGGGCAAAATCAGACCCCACCATCACACTTAGGAGGATCCAAAACTCTCAAATCTACTATCAATTCATCAAAATCAAAAAAAGTTGCAGTGAAAGCCAAATTGTTTTACCCCTCGGTACGGATTCGTCGCATAGAGTATTCTAAGTATATTATTGGAATCTTGCATGGTGTACTGCTTGCACAGTGCCTATGTCATTGGCGGATTCTTCGTTATTATTCATTGGGTAATAAATCTTTGTACGCTCGTTTAATATACTATCTGCGGTTTTATTAAACCTTTCTACAAAAAATTCGCAGGGACGTACCTGCATCTGCAAGTATCTGCGATACCCTATACTTCAGATCCGTAGGGTACTGGGGTGGCGCCATGTGGCATAGGCCCCCCACATTCTCCACCGACCGTCTGCAGGCTTCTTTTCAAGGCAGCGGATTTAAAACTGTGGTTTAAAGGTTTCACCAGTGGTCTACAAGACTCCAGCGGCAACCATCCTTCACACCCGATGACCATCCTTCACAGCCAGGTGTCAATACTTGTTGTCAGTGGTTAAAGGTCTTAAAATTGACTGGCTTCAAATCATTCCTAGCCAAGGTTCTTCCACCTCTACCATTTTAAATGGTATCACAGACCGCATGTGGCCTTTTCTATATGACCGTGGATACACAGGCGTTCAAACAAAAATAATCAGTGGTCACAATCAATCATTGGCAGATTTCAAAATTTGTCGGTGGTTTATTTTATTTCTACATAGCGCCAGTCTTCAAAATAGCCAAACGGCAGTAAACCAAAACCACGACAGTCATTGCATGTTCTAATTGGCAGACACATCTGGTGGTCTCCTCCTAAAACCAGCAATGACATGGTAGTCTACACTCTTCACCAAAGTGTTCTCAGTGTAGACGTAAAAAAATTGACCATAGATCATTCCATCGCATCAGGAATTTAATGAAGTTTAATTAATTAATTAAATTTCTTTCAGCCCTCCCAAACATAATAAATTAAAATTAATAAATTTAATTTATTTATTAATCCACCCTTAAACCTACGGTTTAATTCATTTTAATTAATTAAATAAATCTTTTCATTTTTCACCCTCCACTGAATAATAAATTAAAATTAATAAATTTAATCTATTATTTAAAACAAACTAAACCTAAATCTATTTTGCAAAAATGGTAATCCAAACCCTAACCATCTTTTTACCTACATTTTTTTGCCATTCAACCTCTTGAACCAAACATTAATAAAAGGAACCTCATTTTTCAATTATCTCTCCATGGAGAAATTACTTTGGAGTTATGCACAAATCAATGAGGAACCACATTTTCGATCATTTGGTAACATTTATTTATTTCTATAGTCATGTCCTTAATCTTTGTCTGGTGCATTAAATATAGATTTTAGGGTTTCTGCTAATAATTTATATTTTTATGCTCACAAAATGGTGAACCCGTGAACACCTCCTGTTAATTGCTTTCTTCGCAAGTCGTCTTGTTGAGTTTTGTAGGTTTGCAAGGCATTTCTAAGGTCTCAGAGGTTGAACTTTGTAGATTTCATGATCACACCCTGGTAAAACTATTCTTCAACCGTTGGTGTAACGATCTCATCAAATGAGTATGGTAATCTCTGGTAACAATTTCGTTAAATATTGTCATTAGGGTTTTTAAAAGGTTGATATTAGCTCTCTCTTTCTCGTAGCAGTTTATTGAGGTTGTTAACAGTTTCTTTTAACTCGGTGTCTGTTTCTTTTGTATGCACTATTTGCATAATAATCTCATATTTTCTAATGGACCCTCTTATTTTCCTTTAGATGCGAGTGTTGTATTAGATGTACCACTACAATCATTGCACCTTCCAGTATTTTTTAGGACGGTCACAGTTATATCTGTTAATTCAGCTGACTGTTTTAACGGTCAATTCATTTGGGTGGTGTAAACATCAGCATATGGTTATAAAGTATAGTTGATGGTTGATGTATTTCTTTGTAGGAGGAATTATTACAATTTGTTTTCGACCATGGGATCATAGAATTATTCGAAAAGATTTTCTTTTTGTTTGTAGCTGATTGTCCCGTTGCAGCAGCTTATGCGATGTCTTCTACTGGTCTATGAGATTGAGCTTTGATCTTTGTTTTGAAGTGGTTGTTTACCATTTTTGCTTTTGGTAAAAATTATGCATTCGGAGCTTGTTCCTAGATCCTGCTGTTTATTTTCTAAACTCGCTGGTTGTTCTTGTTGCCGTGTTCCTCTCATGGGTGTAAATTCTAGCAAATTGCTCTCACGCCGTAAAAAGAATCCCCAAAGAGAAATTCTCTATACTCGTCGGTTTTTCTCTCGCCGGTGGAAATAAAATTAGGCGAGTATATCAAATTGCAAGATTTTGACCTGTGAGTTGAGCGGGAGCACAAACAAAAAAATATTTGTATCAGTTGTTTATTTTTGCAGCACAAAAACTAAAATGTGAAATAGAAAAAACCGAAACCCTATAATATTATTATTCAAAACGTTGGCTTTCATGGCAGTAAAACGGTTGGAAAATTGTCTCTTTGTAAACGAATTCACACAGGGAATTTTCTTAACTCGTTTGGTATTTCTATTGGCGTATTCCTTGAACCACTCGTAGGAATATATATTCACACTGGACGGTTTTCTAAGCTTATCCGTTGTTCTTATTACCATATTCCTTGAATCCTACAACGTAATTTTTAATCAAGGAGGAGGCTACTCTGTTTGCTGTTCCGAGTATTTTCACTTCCATCTACTGGCAGAAATATCTCCCTAGATTCGTAAAGAAGTTGGATGAAAAGCACAGAAATATCACAGAATCATCATTTCTTTTCAGCAAATTAGTTTAATAACAGATCGCTTTGATATTTATCACACGTGGCATCACATTTAAAATGACCAATGTTGTAAGTTTGACGTCGATGCTGGGAGAAATCACCGTGATTTAAGTCATAAACTTTTAAAAAAAAACTTTTATCAGATATTTTGAATTCAAAGCATCGAGTAGAGAAGTTAATCTGTATTGTTAGCATTTCATATTCATTGTTCGGTGGAGATTTTTAACATTTGTCGGCTTGAGCTTGCAGGTGCCTGCGGACATAAAGTGATAACTCCAAAATATTTGCATTAATCAATCTTTACCATGTTTACTGTTTTGACTTGTAGTTGGTTGAGTATATTGTGTTGAAATAACGGTGTAAGTAGGGGGTTGAAGAAATTGAATAGGCAGCAACATTCATTGTTATCTGATGTAAAACAAAACATGATATGAACAGAACTCGCAATCATCAAACTTTGACCTTCGCCATTAGAAGCTATATAAACTCCTAGTTATTACGCCGAAGGTGTTCCCTTTGTGAGAAGAGGGGCTGACTTTGAGAATCAATGGTCTCAATTGCTATAGAGAGGCGTGCAAGACGATTGCAGCGAATCTAGTTGTCCATTTTTCTTTCGTTTTGTCATTGTTTTCTTTATTACGCCGAAGGTGTTCCCTTTGTGAGAAGAGGGGCTGACTTTGAGGATCAATGGTCTCAATTGCTACAGAGAGGCGTGCAAGACGATTGCAGTGAATCTAGCTGTCCATTTTTCTTTCGTTTTGCCATTGTTTTCTTTACTGTTTTGATGTCACCGTCGTTGCTTTTTTACTATCACCGTCGCTGCTTTTTCGTCAACGGGAAGATTCAAGAGCGGCTTTCCGAAGCACCAGCCTCCGAAATTTGTACAGGAAACCACCAAATGGATGCCAACCATGTCTGTAAAACACTCGTGAAACCACCGAACAGAACCGAAAGCGGTTTCTCAAAACTATGGCCTTCAAACTGTACGGCATGTCAAACAAATGCTTATCAGACCTGGTCTGCCAAATGCATTACTTCTCTCTGGATCTTTAGATGGGGCTGGGCGTGCAAAGCAAGATTTTTCTTAGTGCCAAAGTCTTACAGGTAGGGTTTCCCACAGCTTGTGTGTGCAGCAAGTTACTTCTCATCCATACTGATAAAAATATAAAACCGAAAATTATTTTTTCTTATCAGTATTCATAAATATGAGTACCTGCTTAACAGACTGGGTCATTATACGAGAATGTCCCCCAAAAATTGCACAGGATGAAAATAGAAAACATAATCGCCCGCCGTTCTCTGGTCAACCCCGATGTCAAAGTCGAGTTGGCACAATACCTATTTTTGTTACCACGTTGAGTTAAAACCAAACAGCTCTGGTTAAAAGCCCCGACAGTATGTACGCCGTATTTTGGGTATTTTGAGTTTTTTTATCGATGACTGTGCCAGCAGGGTGTAAGACTGCTGCGCGAGTTTTTAAGTATTTATTGCGAATGTGAAATAAAGTTTTCAATTTGATTTCTGTTTTTAGTTGGTGGGGCCGCTGCACATGACGTCCATGTCTTGCTTCAAAAGGCTCGTTGGCAAGCTTCCTCGAAAATCTTACTATACACGTATGGAAATGGAATCGACTTGCATTCTGGTCTACTCTTCTTCCTGGGTTTTCCACCGCCTCCTTGTAGAAATTTGCAGTTATTCCGTCCCTTTCTTCTTGACAAAAAGTTATTTTTGTTTTTGTGTTGTTTCCATGGAGTGAAGTAACTTCAAAATCAAATTCTCAAAACAAGTCATCTACAAATGGAAATTGATCATCTCTGCCCTAGTTTTTAACATTGTATTTCTAATTTGGAATTTAATGGTCAGTGATCTTTTTGGAATTTTATTTTAGAATCTTTTAAAAAATCAGAATAATAATTATTATGATTATGATTTGTCATGTTTTTATAACATTATATATGACAGTTTAAATTTTGCAGAGCAATATAATAATATTGTTAGAACAGTACTGTTTAAGGCAATAATGTACAAGATTATTTTGAATGATTTTTAATTAATTTTTAGTTTATTAATTTAGTAATAAATATTTAAAGTATCTATTTTATATAATTTTTTTAGATTATTTTTTAAAGTCAATAGGAAAGTAGGTTACAATCTTTTACTATCTTTATTTAGGTTATGAGTTCCACTTTGGTAAATATTATCTTCATCTTTTCACATTTTAGTTTATTGTTAGACTTGTGATTGTAGCTAGTAGCCATTATAGATGACCCTCAAGGTGCAAGTTTGGAACCATTGATCTAGATTCTAGTAAAATATCACCTTCATTGCTTTATTTGTAACATCTCAATTTATTAGATTTGTATTTGTGGTAAGTAGCCAGTATTTAATATAAGATTATTTAGAATGAAATTTTGAAATATCTACTTTATATAAGTACTTATTTCTTCTTTTTTCATATTTCCATTTCTCCCCTTCTCTTTTTTTACTTATATATTTTTAAAATATTATTTTTAATTGAAAACTATTTGTTTAATATAAAATTATTTTGAATAATTTTTATTACTTTTCAGTTATCAATTTAATAATAAATTTTAAGATAAATACTTTACTATGTGAATATCATCTTCTAATAAAATAAGCATACAATTAACTTAGAAATTAAATGTCACACCAAAATGAGTGCCTTTGTTAGAGAATATGTAGCCTCTATTTGATAAGTGTTTCAAAACTATGAAGGTTGGTTCTAAATGTTGCGGGTTTGATCTTTGTTGTATATTTGATTTTCCACACAAACCTAATAGAATGATCTCATAAAATATGTGTTCTAGGGGAAATGACCCAATACCTTGAGATAGTTCCAAAGGTTGAGGTAGTATTTGTGCATTTAAGGCCCAATATTTTTAAAAGTTTAGCACTAGTAGTTGTGACTATAAGGTTGTTAGTGTTGACTATAAGTACTAATAATTGAATGAAATATGCCCTTTAGATCTAAAAAGCAACCAATCATGTGATGCCACATCAACCCGCCAACAAAACCTGACTTAATGTACACATTTTGGTTCACCCTTTTTTTGGGGGAACTATTTGACACCTCAACAAAAAGCATGCTGATGTGGCATCATAATTGATGATGTGGCCCTGAAACCTTAGTTATAAGTAGGGGCCTTGCCAAGTAAGCTACTATAAAAATTTTGGTGTGAAATTGCAGTGTATGATTTTGAGAGGCGTGAAGTTAGGGTGCTCAACTATTGGGTCCTCTCCCCTAGATATCCTCTTTATTCTCCAAATCTAACATATTTTGCACATGGTTTCCTTATAAAATTAAATGCATAATGAATGTCTTTAAATACTATAACATAACAATATGTTGGCCCATAATAACTAGTAGAAAGGAATGAATCATAAAGTTAAATGATAATTTCAAGGGCAGAGAACATATATGCTTCAAATAATATACATAGGTGACAACTAATGGAAAGCAAGTGAAGTGCATGAACATGAAACTAGAAAGGAGATGCATGCAAATAGAGGCTAGACACCTAATATGAAACCTCACAAATTTGAAGTAGCTACTAAAAAACACACAGATCTTGAAATCCATTAAGATTATACAAATAAATTCATGACACTTGAGAAAGAAAAAAATAACATGGGCCATAAGGATACAAGGCAATCATCATTCACTTAAAAACATAGAAATTGAACTTCTGCAACTCTTAGGCGTACCCATTGCACACCAAGGTACAATTGCTAGTGTAACCACAGTAAATATTATTGTTGAGAGTAAATTACCAATATAAAATTTGATTGTCTATATCAAAACTACTACATGTGATCATAAAGACAAATGGCCAGTGTCCAACTAATTGCCAGATTGCCCCTTTTTAGCCCTGAGAGGCTGTTTCACTTAAACATTCACAACTTGTTTGTTTTTTTAATCATATTTTTACAATTTTATAGGCATTCAAAATGTGACTCAGAGGGCTACATCATGGTGAAGACCATTTGTCCAAAAACATCATAAATTTGTAGGTATAATCATCTAAAATTTAGTCTTTTTGTTTAAAACATCAACTATCCTTTTTCTTGCAGTGCATTTAATATTTTTTGTGGGTTTTTGCAAGATCATTCATCTTGTTCTAATGTTTTCTTACATCTTTACGCTTGTCCAAGACACAAAAATTTTGTAAACTACTAATACATTTCCTTGCAGGATCTCTTTCGTATGTTTACATGTTAACATAGGAACATTTCAATTGGTGCTTTAAAAAGAACCTAATTGCTTCATGTGTCTGGTACATTTGCACATTTTATTGGTAGATCCCAAGGTAGAACAAAAGTATCCTCTCCCCTTGCCTCTCAACAGATCTTGGATGTAAGAGAAATTGTTCTATCTTCTTTTTCTTTTCTAGGAGAGCCTACCTTGGTGGGAAAAGAGGTACTCAACCCAAGGGATGACTCTAATCAGTGCTTTCAATTCGATCTGCTATATAAATGGTTTAGGTGAAAGCTAAAGACTTCTTGGTATAGTATTCTTATTCTGACAGTTCCCCAATATCCATACACTTGTGTGAGAGATATATTAACCCCATTCTTTCCTTTTAAAGGATTGATGTAAGTGGTTGGGATAGGCTCTTAAGTGAGTCATTACCGCATGAATAAGTGTCAAGTCGCTAAATTCTTACTAGACACATCAAGTTAGAAGTCTACTTTATTGACTGAGTTGTTGATGGCTTTTTCAATCCAAGAGGATACATTCTCTGAAGATACTCACCATATGGCTCCCTTGAGATGAGACATTAATCCTTAGCTTAGCATAAGCTACTTGTTAGCTTTCTGAGGAAAGGGTGATTGGGTCATGCTTCCAATCCTAGAGGCCCCTACCTATCCTCTCTTGTAAAGACAAAAGTGTATACACCCACATTAGGTGTTCCTACATTGGCGTCAAATGAGATTCCAAGTTGTAGGCTTGAACAAGCTACCATTGGCCATTAACCTTAGGTAGATTAAGCATTATTTTCGAGTGCATTCGATTGTGTTGAGACCTATCAAAATTTTGCCTTAAGGGGCTATTAAACATACACATTGCGCTTATACTAGTTCTTAAAACATTTGGCCATTGTGTTTTTGTGCTTGAAGTGCATTCTTGTCACCGTTTGTCATCTAATCCATCCATTTCCCACCTAATTCATTTATCATCATCTTACTCATATTCCCATCCTTAAACCTAATCCAATCCTTATTAATCAAAATGGTTGTGATCATCAACAAATCTATGTCAAATAAAAAACCCAAAATCACAATCCGAGGTGGCCCTAACTTTGTTCCTAATGATGATGAGAATCTTGTAGATCATGACACATATTTTGATACTCATGAACCATACTTTGATACTTATATCTTATCAACCTCAACATCACCATCGTATATGCCATACCCGTCAACTTCATATGAACATTCATCCCAAAATGAACCCCTTTACATAGAAGTTATGATCAAAAGGTTTGTAGTCAAAAGGGTCGTAATAGATTGTGGCTCAAGATTAAACTTCTGCACTCTAAGGTGTGTTAAAAAATTGGGATACTCCACTACGGATATTGAAAAATATCATTCCATCACTATTCAAACCTATGATGAAACTAAAAGGAGATCTAAAGGTACTATTCAATTGTCTGTCAAAATAGGTCCAGCCCTAGTAGAAATCACTTGTCAAGTCCTAGACCTCAATCTCCCATATAATATCCTCCTAGGACATCCATGGATTCATACAATGAGGGTTGTTCCTTCCACCTATAATAGATGCATCAAATTTCCATTTAATGACCAAGAGGTTACCATTTATGCCAACCCAAATCCTTTTGAATATTGCCCAATCGAATGCCTACCCCAAACTTGTTCAACAATAAGTTTACCTCAAACCTTACAAGTTCAAATTCCTACCCATGCTTCATCTTCACACATACCAAATCCCCTCACCTCATATCTTCAACAACAAATCCAACAAAAAACAAGCCCTCCTTCAACAACAAGTCTTATCCCAAAAACCACAACTACAACCATCATTTAACACATCATCCACCATACCTTTATCCGCACAACAACAACAAATTCTATCTAATCTAGATCCTAATCCATTGGTCCCAAAATTTTCTAATTCATCAATCCCTTCTTTACCTTCACCACCATCATCCATACAACATCAACAACTTCCACTTAAATTATATGAGTCACTCCCATCATCATGCCAACCTAGTCTCTCCACATCAACCAATCTCATGAACATTCCTCAATATCCATCTCCAAATCCTCCACAACATGAGCATGTTAGTACTAGTCACTCCTCACACCAAGATCATGAATCCTTAAGTCATCTTAACGATACTCTTGACAAGGGAAATACCACCTCAAGTTTAGAATCATATACCAATCCATCTACTAGTTCCCGTCATCCATCCATCCCTATGGTGCCTCCATCATATAATCCTCCCAACCTTTCAAATGCTAATCCATTAAGAAAATCCCCAACACACTTAAAGTCTAAACCATCAAATCTTCCACCTAAGTCCAATCCTATCATCCCTCCACCTAATCCAAATCCCAATCCTCTTGTCTATCCACCTGATCCTAATCTCATTCCTATCACACCCAATCCCATAATCACTCCATTAGATCCACCTTTCACCCTCATTATCCATCCATTATATTGTGCATCCACTCATATTCTAATGAAGGATGTGATCCATTGGATACTAGCAAGGAATCAACCATTACCCTCATGCCATCAAATCCCTATCCTTGAAACTATCCAAGAACCCTCAAATGTCATGCATATTTCTCCTATCCCATCTTCTACTACACAAACTATCAAGTCTCTTGAAACCCACCTACCATAAGCCCAATTCATTCACCACCATACACTAAACCTATCCAAGAAATCTCTACTTCTATTAAACCATAAGAGCTATGTCAAGAGTCTAGTGCTAAGCATGTGGAAACATTAACCCCTTATCTAAATCAAGATCAAAGCCCTTCCACTCATGGTCCCAATACTATTCATGATTAGGAAACCTCTACTACTCTTATCCATCCTCCATCTAGTCCTATCCTTGATCCAACAACATCCACTTCCCTTGATGAGACACTTGGCTCCCAAGTAAGCATAGATAATCAAACAAATGGCATGGATCTTTATGTACATAATGAGGATAATAAAGATCCTAATGATCCTTTGTTGTCCACTATTGACCATATTACAAATCTATCCTCATATCCTAGTGGTCTTACTACCTTCATTCATGAATGTTCTTTCGTAGGAGAGTGACAACCATTGTCTACCACCACACCTTCTCCATCGAATAATGAACTAAAGTCTAGTTCCCAAAACACAGCTAGTCCCATAGTCCATTGCGTACTCCAAAACATGAACTATCAAGGTAAAGTCTTAGGCCTTCATCAGCAAGGAATTTTTTATCCCATCCATGTCAAAGTCCCTCCATGGTCATATGGCCTTGGATATACACCCCAAGGAAAACAATCCCAAGATGTTTGTACTTCTTCCATTCCTCCTAAACCCACCACTTTCCATAACAAATCCTATCACACCTCCAAAACATATGTTGTCATTCCACCTCCATCATCCTATAAACCTAAAAAGCATGTGACCATCCATCTCCCTCCATCCACTTTACCTCAGCTTCTTCCAACTCCCAACATCCTTCCATCCACTTTACCTCTACTCCTTCCAACTCCTAATATTCCCATCCTCAAATCCCCTTATCGCTTTCACCACAAATCCATTAATCCCTACATCTGTACATCCCGTTCCTATAAATCCCCTACAACTCCTTATCATGATCAAGAAATGCACACATCGACTAAACATAAAGCTATCAACACACCCATGGGATTCAAAATTTAAAATTTGGATGCCTCCACCCATAAAGCAAAAAATACTAATGATCCTCATGCCATAAGGTGCCAATGCAAAGAATCAAAGCAAAATCAAAACTCAAAAAGGCTACACAAGCCCACATCTCAAAAAGACAATTTCAAAACCAAAATGGTTTCGGTCCCCAAGCAAAACGCACATATTTCAAATGGAGCATCCACACTCCTAAAATCCCAAACATCCTACTCCCCATCACAAAATCCTAAAACTCATAAGTCTAATTGGGTCCCTAAAGACCTAAATAGGAAAATCCATAAGAAAACATCTCCATTACTCCCAAATCTCCCTTCCAATAAAAAGATTCAAAATTCAATTCATTATGTGCAATCGTTGGTCTTGGTTCTCTTCCATTCCACAACATTCCCACATACCTCAATTTCCCCATCTTCTATCTACTATCCCACTTCTTTCTTTCATCATATCCCTATGGTCCATGCTTTTGCATAAGTTCTTCTATCTATCTTTTTATCTCCATCATAATCCACTATCCTTCCATCCTAATCCCCATCATAATTAACTATCCATGATCCATACATAATCCAATATCCATCCATCAATAATATACTATCACCTTACTCTATTTCCCTCTCATGCAATCCTCTGCCAACATCCATATGCATAATGCTACTTGACATGGTCTATGAGTTACTTTTATCCTTTATGGGACATTACCACATTTCTATGGGAATAAAAGCCCCTACCTATTCCATCCAACTATGCCCTACAAAAAAAAAAAAGAAAAACATCAAAATAGTAAAGAGAAATCTTTTGTCCAATGATGAAAAGCATTTTTATGCTGCCTAGGATAAGTACCATGATGAAAACCTGGCAAACATGCATCATGTGTAGATGATTATCAATCTGATTTACACTTGGAGGCATGTTGCCACATCTCTCCCATCTTACCTATCCCATCACATATCTTCCCCTATCATTTTCCATCCTATCTTTCCATCCTTACCCATTATATCTATCATACTTTCCTCATTATACAATCCATTTTCACTTCCTCCTTTTTGATCTTGATGAGGGTAGGGGTAAAATGTTTAAAAATTCTTTTGGCACCTCTCATCATACTCCAAATTAAATCCATCCATTTATAAGAATATCCTCCATACATCCTAAGTCCATTTATTCCTTCCAAGCATTATCCCCATCATCCCCAAATCCTGAGGCATAATATCTAGAGTAGGGGCATGTTATTCCTATGTGACGTAGTCCTTGGAGATCACATCTTAAGTTCCTTTCATCCATTTATCATACATCTCCCATCCATTATCCTTGTATCACCACTCCTTGTATCCATCCTACCTTTATCCTATTGTGCATCCTTTTATCCATCCAAATCCTACTTTCATCCTATCACCCATCCTCTTATCCATCCATCCAATCCTTTTATGTACCCCATTCATTATTCATCCTTACCTTTTTGGTTTGGTTTTCCCTTGTCATTGGAATCTATCCAAAGGCTATCCACACACAATCCAATGCTAAGCATCGAAAACAAACTAAAAATTCCAAAAAAATTAAAAATTTTGAAAATATAAAAAAAATCAAATATCCAAAAAAAACACAAGTAATGAAAATCCAAATTCCATCAAATCTTTCCAAGAATCGATGATCTAAATGCAAGTCATCCTTAATCCATACCAATCATGTCAACAAAATCTATCCTATTATCCAATCACATCCATGGTTTTGTTCCTAGCCTTGTTGTAATCCTGATTGATCAATTATCATCATCGTCATCAAAGGACTATATCATTTCCAATCCTAGTGTTGTTCTCAAGATATATCATTCCCATATCAACAACACAATCCTTGCATTATTCTCGTGATAAATCATTCCCACATCAACAATGCTATCAATCATTCATATCAATTAATTTATACATGATGTTGCATCATCGAAACTAGACCAGGTGTCCTATACAACATGTTTCATTTCCTGAAACAAGAAACTATCAATCATCAATCATCAATCGTTATCATCATCAATCAATCCAATCGATCATAGGTTTTCATCTTGACAGGGGCAATCACCTTGTTTGTTTTTGAATCATTTAAGCATGCTTGCTTGTTTTACTTGTGAATGTTTTATCATTGTTGTTTTGCATCTGTATCAGTCCTTGCAACATACTTGCCACTTTGTCATCATGGTCTTTCATATCATGGTGGCTTATGCATATGTTTTCTAGTGACTTTCTCTCCTTTTCACATTTGACACATCGTCACCGTGGTCTTCATGCCTTGGTGCATAATGTTAGGTGCTATATCAAACATCAGGTTGCTCAAAGTTTAACCAGCATAAATCTATCTCCTTCCCTTTGTTTCCTTTTTCAAGAGCATATCCATCTCCTTTGTCCTTGCATATCCTCTTGAGAGGGCATCATCTACAAATCCTTCATTTTTATGAGCCCCATCAATCCAATCCAACCCATTCTACCCAAAATCTATATCCAAAACCTATGTTTTAATCTTGTTTGAAACAACATTGCTTCGCAACATCGTCTCAAAGAGGGGCAAAATGTAGATGTCAAAAATTGACCACATTCTAAAATTGTTCACATTAATCCTAATTATTCATAAATAAATCCTAAATCATTCATAATTCTAATATCCTTAAATTTACCCCTTTTACCCCGCATGTGATTTAATTAATGTTAATTAATTATATCTCCCTTTATCCTCCCATAAATAAGAAATTAAAATTAACAAATTTCATTTATTATTTACCACTCACTAAACCTAATCGTAAAATTAAAAGAAAGCAAAATAATTAAAACAACCTTATCATTCACCTAACTATTTACCATTAAATTATCCCCGTTATTGAAACCATTTTATCAAAACATTATTTAAACCTACTTTATGCCCGATTTGACCCCCTGGAGAAATCACATTGGAGTTATGCTAAATAATGACCAACCACATTTCAATACATTTGGTAACATTTATTTGGTTTCTATACTTATATCTTTAATCTTTAACATGTTTTGTTTGTCTTGTTTGTGTGTGCAATTTATTATTGTTGTTTTACATCTGTATATGTCCTTGTAACATAATTGCCATATTGTCATCATGGTCTTTAATATCATGGTGCCATCGGCATATGTTTGCTTGCGACTTTAATCCTTTCTGCATTTGACATATTGTCACCTTGGTCTTTATACCTTGGTGGATAATGTCAGGTGCTATATCAAACATTAGGTTGCTCAAAGTTTAATCAACATAACTTTACTTCCTTCCCTTCCTTTCATTTTTTAAGAGTCTATCGATCTCCATTGTCCCTGCATATCCTCTTGAGGGGGCATTATCTACCAATCCTTCATTTTTATGAGCATCAACATCCTAGCCTACCCAAAATCGAATCCAAAACCTATGTTTTAATCTTCTTTGAAATGACATTGTTTCAAAACATATTGCTTCACAACATCGTCTCAAAGAGGGGCAAAATGTAGACGTCAAAAAATTGACCATAGATCATTCCATCGCATCAGAAAATTTAATTAATCTTAAGGGTAAAAGCAAGAAACTTGGTCCATATATAGGGGAAGTCGCGCAGACAAAAAAATTCCCGATAGGAACGGGTACCCATTTTCAAAGAAACGAGTACCTGTTTAGGAACGGGCACCCGAAGATAAACGGGTACCCATTTAGTAATGGGTACCTGAGCCTAAATGGGTAGCCGTTATATAATAGATATAATAGAAATGGGTACCCATTATAAAATGGGTACCTGTTATTAAAAATAACGGGTACTCGTTATATAACAGGTACCTGTTTTGTTTATAAATGGGTACCTGTTCTATGAATTTTGAAATCACCGACTACTTTTTCCCTTCCCTTTTCTTGAGTTTTAGGCTCAGGATAGGCATGGTTGGCCGACCTTGAGCCTTGGACCTGCAATTTTTTTTCTAAGTACAGAACAACAGGAAAGACTAAGTTTACCTATATGGCTAACGACTTTTTTTTCTAATTTTTTTTATGAAATGAAAACCCATTACAGATGACAATGTCTAGTTTTCAAATATGTAATTTTTTTTGTTATTGGACATGTTTTTCTATTTATTATTGAATTTATGAGCAAACTGGTCCAAAAACTTGAAATGATAGGTGTTTGTATTTTTTTAATAACTTTTAATTTTTAAATTTTTTTTAAAAAAATTATGTCATCAATCTACAAATCATTATTTACACAATGAAAAAAAAATTATTTTTATAATTATTTTTTCCCAAATTATGTTTGTTGTACATGAGCGGTTTTCAAAAGTAGCAATAAGGCCTAATAAAAAATCAATAAAAAAAAATTATTTGGAAAAAAATTATAAAAAAATATCCTCATCAAACTTCACTGTACTACACATCTTTTCCCAAAAGGATTTTGAAAAATAATTTTATTTAGGTCAAATTATATTGGTCGTACACATGCACGGTATGGTTTAAAAAAAGTGACTTTTAAATAGTGGTTTTTAGAAATGCCTATTAAAAATCAATTTGTATCATCTGGGTTTTGAAATAAATTTAATATTTGGAAACTAGACTCCGATTACTACATTTTATATTTAGTGACTTTTTTAACGATTCCATTTCTAGGTGCTTCAAATTTTAAGGTCAAATGTGACAAATTCTGAAAATCAGGGAAAACACTTCCACTTTTTGGCCAAAAAGTAGACCCAACTTCTTGCACTGACCCTTAATTAATTAATTAAATTTCTTTAATCCCTCCCATAAATAATAAATTAAAACTAAGAAATTTAATTTATTAGTTATCCCATCCTTAATCCTAAGGTTTAATTAATTTTAATTAATTAATTAAATCTTTTCACTTTTCACCCTCCCGTGAATAATAATTTAAAATTAATAAATTTAATTTATTATTTACAACAAGCTATACCTAAATCTATTTTGGAAAAATAATAATCCAAACCCTAACCACCTTTTACCTACCTTTTTCTTGTTCAACCACTCAAACCACTTTTAAACCGTTTTACCGAACATTAATAAAAGGAACCTCATTTTTCAGTTATCTCTCCCTGGAGAAATTACTTTGGAGTTATGCAGAAATCAATAAGTAACCAAATTTATGATCATTTGGTAACATTTATTTATTTCTATAGTCTTGTCTTTAATCTTTGTTTGGTGTATTAAATATAGATTTTAGGGTTTTTGCTAATAATTTATATTTTTATGCTCACACTTAGATCTCACTAGGGGGATCTTACCGCCCTTGGCTCAAAGCTACCCGGTGGTCTTATCAACACCCAACACCATCATAACTATTCTCTCTACAGGCGGTAACCACAAACAACCAACAGCGGACCAATCCCACCTGGCAGGGGACAAAACCACCCGATGGTAGTTCGTAACCCGCCCGATGGTAGTTTGTAAACCGCCTGACAGACTTAAATGGTGGTTTGGTTCCAAATCTGCCTCCCTCAAACCACTCTCATGTCTGAAACTAGTTTTCAATCAATAAAAAAGATGTTTTCCTCTTTGTAGATGGTTTCAAAAATTTGAAGGGTAGTTTCAACCTACAGGAAGCAGTTTTCAAAAAGCCGGCAGTGGTTTTGAAATCACAGCTCCGAATCTCGAATATTCCGGTAGACTCATTTTTTTGTGACTGCTAACGTCATGATGACATCTACATGACACCATTTTCCATCGAACGATGTCATATTACATCATATGTATGGAATATTTTGGAAATATCTCCAAGATTCTAGACGCTGATGTCACCATATAGGTAGTTGACGTCATCCTCAGCATACCACCTGCTGACATCATCATTTCGGTAGGTGACGTCATCTTTTTCTAGGGAATCTTGGCATATCTTGGGGATATTATCGATTCTATTGTAGATTCTATTGATGTAATTCTAACATTAGTAGACCTTGCCCCTCTTGGCTACCCCCCTCTCCAATGAGCTTTTCAGTTTAACACTTCAACTTCAAATGCCTATATCTTGCTCATATTTGCTCCATTTTTCGAGAAATTTTTTTTATTTAGGCCAATTTTTCATGCTCTTCTCAGTGGTGTAATTGATTTTTTATTTTAATGGCTGGATTTTTGATAAATTATAGACTCTCATACGTTACATTGCATAGCTCTCATGTTGGGAACTTCGAAGAGTCATAACTTTTGCATATGACCTCAAATTGAGGTGATTCTTCTTTTGAAAGTAAATTATTTTTTGAGTACTATGCAGTAGTGTTGTTTTCCACACATAGTTTGACTCCAACATTATACTTTGAACATACACTCATTTGATTGAGAATTTCTAAAGCATTGAGATAAAGTCCACTAAGCATTTTTTGCTAGTGGCAATTGTACTTGCAATAAATATAAAGTTCCAAATCATATTTTCTTTGGGGGGGTTCTTTGATTGAGTGAAAAGTGAGGTTGTGTCTTATGTGCTCTACTTGAGTTACAAGGTAATTTTTTAATGTTTTGATCTCTAATCATTTGACGAGATATCATGGGTTTTTCTATTCATCCTTATGTGATAAATCCGTACAAGGATAATTATGATTCTTGAAAGAAAGGCATTGACACACATTGTAGGTGGCTCAATCTTTTGCCTTATCTTTATGGCCTCATACATGAACTAGATTCACCTCAGAAGAAAAATGCATGGGAAAATAGGAATGATCATATTGTAGGATTGATTGGATCTAGTGTTGATTCAAACACTATGTGGGATATTCTTGATATTGATTGTCCATGCACACTTTGGACTAAGATTTGGGAGATCTTTGGAGACCCACATATTTCTCCATTCCCAGATGATCTTGCAATGGATTGCCTCATAACCATTGATGATGTAGATAATATACCCTTTGATGATAATAGAAAAGAGGAGCTTGAATATCTAGTAGGTCTTGATTGCTCTTCTATTACTTCTCTCTCTCCTATTTGGATCATTGTTCCATCATCACCTATTGCTACTACAAAGTTCAGTGAGGTTCCTTTGAGAGCTTCCAGTGATTCTTTACAACAGGATATTGAGATCACATCTGCTATAGCACCTATTGCATCATCAGAGTTTAGTGTCATTTCTTTGAGATCCTCTAGTGACTCTTTGCAGCAAGACATTAAGGATTCATCTCTTTCATTGATAGTAGGATCATCTTCGGTATTCATATATGAGCATCCTCTTTTGGACTAGGAGCTACTTTATTGTGGGGGGGTTTCATAGTCTCTTTCACTCTCCTATTCCGGGGGGTGTCTTCTCTCTTATTGGGGGGACTTTTTCCTCACAAAGGATTTTGTTCTTCTCATACTATAGAGAGCATTTTGTTTTTCTCTCTTTTGGGGGGGATTTTTTTTCCCACTAGGTTTTCTCTTTTTCTTTGTTTGTGAGATATTTTTTGTACGTGGGTACCTAACATGGCCTTGTTGTCGGGACCCATTCTTTCATTTTGCATTCTTTCTTTAGTTAGCTTCTCCCTAAGTTGCACTTAAGGGGGGTATTAGTGTCAATAGGGATATTACATAACAAATTATTTCCCTTATTGTGTGGATAATTCATATCGTTTAACTATTTATTAGTTAAATAGTATTCACACACATGTTCACATGTTAAGTTGACTTAGTGAGCCTTCTAGATACTTCTATTTGTTTCTAGTTGTTGATATTTGTCTTATAGTTGTCATATTCTACACATCAACTAGTTGGCATCTTACCCTCTAGTTGTCACATGTAATAGGAATATGACACTTGTCACATGACTACAACTTCTTATCTTTAAACCTTGTCTTTATAAGCAAGGTATGTCTCTTCATTTTGTAAGAATAAGAAGAGGAAGATAATGAAGGGTGGAGCTATAGTTCTCTCATAATGCCATTATGCCATTGGAGCATTTATATTATTCTGTCATAGTACTGTTATGCTATTCATTTCTTTTGCATTACAATTTATTGATTCTATCTCTTTTAATTTGATTTTGGGTTATATTCTTTTTCAAGATTCTAATAGCCCACTCCAAAGTGCATCAAACTTAGTGTGGCCTCCAGGTTTGGCTCGATCAATATTTGATTTCAGAACAAGATCACCCTCTTTGAAGGTTTGAACCTTGGCCTTCTTATCAAAGTACTTTTTGGTCTATTTGTAATTCTCTTCTAATGTATCCATGGTTGACTATCTTTGTTCTTCTAGTTTAGTAAATTTAGCCATTCTAACAAACCTAGCATCTTCTCCTTCCAATTCTAATTGCTGAGCCAATTCTAATGCATGAAGCTTCAAGGATATAGGCAATCTAGCCTCTCTTCCACACAAAAGAACAAAAGGAGTGTTTCCAATGGCTCTCTTGTATGTGATCTTATCATCCAAAAGAGCTAATTTGATCTTATTGTGCCATTGCCTCTAGTTTGTCTCCATAGTTCTCTTCAAAATTTTCATCAGGTTCTTGTTGGTGGATTCAACTAGCTCATTACCTTGTGGGTAAAAGTTGGATGAAGTCTTCAAGAACACATTGTATTTAAGAGCCCAAACAAAAATTCTAAAACCATTGAATGCTTTTGCATTATCTGAAATAATGGTACAAGGAGCTCTAAACCTTATCATGATTGATGACTTAGTGGCTTCTTTGAGTGGGACTACTTCAACCCATCTGGTGGTGTAGTCTGTTGTAGTCAAAACCCACTTGTGACTAGCACTAGAAGTGGGATTTATCATGCCAATGAAATCTAATCCCCACTGTGAGAAAGGTTGATCAACCTAAATAAGGTGGAGTGGGAGTGTTGCCAATATTTTCTTTCCAACAAAGGTAGCACACGTGTTGCCCTTTCTTACCCATACATGGGCATCATTAAATAATGTGGGCCAAAAGTAACCTACCCTCATTATTTTCATCGTTGTAGCTCTAGCAAAGAAATGACCTCCTGTTAGGCCAACATGAAACTCACTAAGAAGCCTATCAATTTGATCTTCCTCTATACACCTCACTAAGACTCCATCTAGGTTTCTCTTGGAGAGAACACCATCCACCAAATCATAAGGAATAGACTACATCCTGAAATGTCTTCTTTTGGTTCTGTCCAATCCATAGGGATACTCACTAGTGGATAGGAATTTATCCATATCTAGTGTTCTAGAACTCATGCCTGATGGCTCAGGTATAGGTTCTTCCACATTCAAGTGGTAAGATGAACTCACTTCATCTACAAAAGTCTGAGCTAATTGTTCACACAATCCTTTGCCTCTAATCAGCTTAGTGGCCTTTATGATCACATCATACTCCAGGATCTTAGTGACCCAGCTAGCTCTCTTTTCACTAATCTCAATCCCCAATATATAATGTTTCACACTGGGATGAGAAACTAAAACTTTAATATGATTATTTGCTAGCATATATCTAAATTTTTTTAAAGCTCTAACAATGGTAAATACCTATTTATTCATGGGGTTATATTTGACCTCATAATCCTTCAAGGTCTGAGTGAAAAAGGCCAGGGATTGTTCCATACCTTGTTCATTCTATTGCATCAGAACAACAACAATGTTGGTCCGTCCTCTATGTGCATAAAGGATGAAGTCCTCATAATTTAGGTTCATGAGAGTAGGTGCCTAGGCAATCTCTTCTTTGATTTTATCAAATCCATCCTTCCCTTATTTAGTCCATATGAAGACTACATCCTTCATAAGCATAAGGGTTAGAGGCTTAACCAAGCTAGCATAGTTAGGAATAAACTTTGTAACAAAATTGATTTGCCCTAAAATGACTATAAGGCTTTTTTGTGAGTAGGTAGGGGAAGAGAAAAGAGAGTAGATGTCCTTTCAGGGTCTATGGAGATCCCATCCTTAGATATTATATGGCCTAGCAACTTACCCTGAGTAACAACAAAAATACATTTCTTGGGGTTTAGAGACACCCCAAACTCTCTGCATCTCTAAAGACTTTCTCTAGATGCTCCATATGATTTTCTCCCTTCTTGGAGAAAGCTATAACTTCATCCAAATAAATCAAGATAAACCTATTTATAAATCCTTTGAAGACAATATCTATTTCCCTCTGAAACATGGAACCAACATTAGACAAACCAAATAACATTTTTTCAAATGCCATGGTTCCCCATTTGGTTGTAAATGTTGTTTTAAATCTATCCTCCTCTTTGACAATGATCTGGTTGTAGCCAGAGAAGCCATCAAGCAATGAAAATGTCTCTGCCCATGCAACACATTTCTTGGGGTTCAGAGACACCCCAAACTCTCTACATCTCTAAAGACTTTCTCCAGATGCTCCATATGATTTTCTTCCTTCTTGGAGAAGATTGTAATGCTATCCAAATAAATTAGGATGAACCTATTTATAAATCCTTTGAAGGCAATATACATTTCCCTCTGAAACATGGCATCGGCATTAGACAAACCAAATGGTATTTTTACATATGACATGGTTCCCCATTTGGTTGTAAATATTGTTTTAAATCTATCCTCCTCTTTCACAATGATCTAGTTGTAGCTTGAGAAGCCATCAAGTAATGAAAACCTCTTTGCCCTTGCAATAGTTAGCAAAATTTCATTCATAGAGGGCAGAGGGTAATGATCCTTCAAAGAATCTTGATTCACATCTCTGAAGTCTACATAGAGCCTTATCTCTCTGTTTTTCTTCTTCACTGGCACCATATTAGCAACCCAAGTAGAATATTTAATGGGGAAGATGATCCTTTCTTGGATGAGCTTAGCCAGTTCTTTTCTCATGAGTGGCTCAATCTTAGGGTTTATGGGCCACTACTTCTAATAGACTGACTTGCAGTTTGGATCTAGATCTATGGCATGTTGAGCCACATCTAGATTGAAACCTTTAAGATCCTCATATGTCCATGCCAGAATGTCTCTATATTTCTAGGCCAAGCGTATAAATTCTTGATGTTCTACATCACCACATACTTTTCTCAGTAGCAACTCTTTATCTTGGGTGACTGTGACCTTCTGGTAATCTTCCTTTTTGAATGTCATATTATTTCTCTCACCCCTGAACTTGTCATCTAGGCTGAAAATGGCAGGGTAACTAAACCCTTGGGCAGCTTGTTCATTTTGAGTTGAATGATTTGGTCACCATAGCTCTCCTACAGCCTAGGTTGTGCCATGGAAGAAAATTCTGATTCATTTTGAGTGAAGCTTGCAATTTGCTCATTGCTATCAAAGACTTGCCTATATAAGTTATTGTTAGGAACAAAGGGCCTGACTACAATTTTAACATGCCAATTAGGACCTTGAAATAAATCTATAGGTGGAGAAAATTGA
This sequence comes from Cunninghamia lanceolata, assembly GCA_027924645.1. Taxonomy (NCBI): domain Eukaryota; kingdom Viridiplantae; phylum Streptophyta; class Pinopsida; order Cupressales; family Cupressaceae; genus Cunninghamia; species Cunninghamia lanceolata. The sequence goes on along the minus strand of BSBN01000719.1, from coordinate 3,675,328 downwards.
GCCCCCACTATAGCTAATTGATGAGCCTCTGAATTTAATTTTCTTGGGATTATCTATAGGTTGAGAGCATCAAAACCCTCAAATAGGTCCCAAACTCTGTGTTGATAAGCTCTAAGGAGCTAGTTTTTTGTGGCACATTTTTCTCTAACTTGGTGAACCACCATGTTAGTGTCACTAAAAATCTCCAAATGCTTGATATTCTTCTTCTCTACACTTAGTAAATCATGAACTAATGTCTTGTACTCAACTACATTGTTGGTGCAAGAAAAGTGTAATCTATGAGCAAAATGCAATTTCTTACGAGAAAAAGAGACTAGTAAAACCCCGACACCAGCTCCATTTCTACTCTTTGCACCATCAAAGAACATCTTCCATGGGCCATTGGAGTCATCATCTAGGTTAAGTATGGAATGGACTAAAGAATTCCCTTCATGGATCATGTAGGTACCCAAGTCATTTTCTTCAATGGTATCATAAGGATCAAAATCACAATGATCCCTTGCCCACTCATCATGAAAAAGATCATGGATTGGAAGAGGTAAAGATTCTGCCTCAATAGACTCTAAGTCATACATTTCATCACTTTGAATTATAACATTTGGGTTCACCAGGCTATGGTCATAATTTTCCATGTGATAATTTGAAATTGGTTCAGCTTTGAAGGTGAACATCGTGCCATATTTGGTTCTCAATAGGATATGACACTAGTCAGAAGAAAGGTAGCCACCTACCTTGGCTGTGAAGTCCCTTGACAAGCAAACGGCAAAGATGGGAGGAAGATCAATGGCTGAAATGTCTTGTTTGAAATTCAATTTTGGATAGGCATGTAGAGTCAAGTCCAGTCCTTTGATCACTCCTATAGTGTTTACAGAGGTGCCATCCAATTGTAATACTCCTGATGAAACAAGGGTATACTTGATGCCTAATGAATCTTCTATCTATTTGGGCATAACTGAAACACTAGCCCCTGAATCAGTCATACAATTGTGCACTAAAAATTTGACAATGATCAAAGACAATTAGAAAGGGGATGGCTTCTTTGTTGAACTTACTTGTCCTTCACTTGGATGCACAAGACTAATAGGGCTCTTTTCCTTCTATTTTGATGATTCAAGTCAGTTGCTGCTAATTCAGGTAATCAGAAATGCCTTAAGGTTTCTTGTAATAGATTCCTTTGAGAGAGGATTGACATTACTTCCCACATTGAGACATTGATATTTATTTTCTTCATTTATTCCACAATATTTAGTGGAAGAGTGGTTTCCTTATACATTGAGGTAACCCATCTTCCTTTTTTGATTAATCAATAGTTTGCTCAGGCACTTTTGAGCCTAATAGAATTTCTTTTATAACAACAGATTTTCTACTCTGAATTGGAATTGTGGCACATGCCACATTTTCCTTTAGAATGGGCTCTTTTTGTAACATAGTAGGCATGGGGCTAGCTTCCAACTACCTCTTTTTGGATCCAGTATTGTCTGCAATACTACTTACAGGCATGATCACACTATTCATAGGATGATTGACAACAAAAAAGTCTTCTGAAGTCCATAGGATCGTATTAATGTTAGAGGTAGCCTCATTTGATACTTTGAGGTTGTTATTGGCTACCTCTAATAATGATGCCTATTGGGTATGAAAATTTTGCACCATTAAAGTTCTTTCTTGTTCTCCAAAAGCACAAGTGGACTAATTATAAGGTTTGTTGTAGGGATAACACCAATCTACCTTTTGGGTTAGATTATTCTGATTAGGGACTAAAGCCCTAACCGGATTCACAACAAGAATCTGTTGGATAGGTCAAACCATTTGCAAGGGATGGATAGGGTTTAGGTTTTAATATCTATTCTACTAATAACCCTGACTCTAGTTTTGATTTTTGTTGGGATTGTAATCCTGATTCCAATTTTTAATGGATGATTTCCCCTAATTATAATTATGATGGGGTTTGGGGGAAGTTTGAATAGTAATTCTATTTACCTTGTTGGCTAGATTGGCCATTAGGGTTTTAAGATCACTCTCTTCTTGAGAAAGAGCTCAGATGTTGAAGTTTTAGGCTTTGGTATGGGAGCAATAATGGGTTGCTGGGATGATGAAGGTAACTCCTAAAAAAGGATTACATGAGGTCTAGGACCAATTTTCCCATCCTGTATTAAATAGTTTTCATCTTTTAGCATTGTCTCATAACCAACAGGTAGGGTTTCAGCACCCATGGATTGCATCATCATTGCAATATCAAAATTCAAAGCTCTTAAAAAATATAGATAAAAACCTTGTAAAAATGGCATGAGGATAGCTAGAATTCTCTCACACGTCCTTTGGAATCTAAAATTGAAGTCTACCAACATCTCACTTAGAGCTCTTTTGATTGTTGTCAGTTGTTCCAGCAATGAAATATTATCTTTCCTCTCTCCAAATTGCTTGTAGAGGGCTTCTCCTAGCTCATCCTAGTCATGTATTAAAGCAGGAGTCAAGCTCCTAAACCATTGAAGAACTCTCCCTTTAAAAGATGAGACCAAGAGCCTGACTACAACATCTTCATGTTGGATATGATGGACTGAGCACACACTAGATATGTCTTTGATGTTCTTAGCAGGGATTATAGAACCATCACCACCATCACTCATAAAGGGTGAAACACTCTTTAGGGTTGTAGCTTCTATATCATTGTATGCAAGTAAACCTAAAGGATTACCTCCATTAAAGGTCAGAAAAGGCAAATTCCTTACCATTATGGGAATTATAAATTTAAAATAGGGATATGAAAGCCTCTACTTGTGTTTTGAGACCTGACATGAGGGGGTGTAGAATGAGTTCTTGGATGAGTAAAACAGGGTTGTCATTCCTTATCCTAGGAGACCTAGATAACCTAGACATTATCCTTGAAGCAACAGTATATAACTTGGTAAATTGAAAGTTACCTCTTAAATATGCCCTTATTTGCATAGGCATAAAAGATAGCACTGATCAAAACTAGAATCTTGTAGAGTCACCAAGTGCATGAAAAGTCTGCCAAAGTGCAGAGTACTAGGAGGAACACAAGATTCTCAGCTTGATTCTTTGATCACGGCCCCACCAGGCATGCCAGAAACTATTCTCACTTGGATTTGAATCCTGTGTTGAAGGATTTTAGGGCTCCAACAATCTAGTGAAACATTGAGATGATTTCCAGGTGTGGGACCCTACAAGGAGATCAAATCTCTAGAGAGAGGTTGGTTCCTTTGTTGAATAAGAGATTTAGTTATTCCTAAGACTAAACCTAATCTATATACCATTTATGAAAAGAGGAAGAAGAGTAAAACTAGAAATTATTAGAGGTAATACACTAGGTTTAAATATGGAGCTCTCACTATGCTGATAATGCCCAAAATAACTAGATACAACTGATAAGCAAAACAAAATTGTAAGGAAAAAATTCACATACAAATCAATCCTAATTTACATAGTGCTAAAAAACAAGCGTGAAGAGGTAAAACATAGTGTGTATTTCTTTAAAAAGGCATGGTTATAGCAGAGAGCTCTATTTGAAAATATAAAAGAAAACTAGAAATTCAACTATCTTGTAATTGTTTTCAACCCTCATCACATCTTACAAATATGCATATATAGCATTTGATTACATTGACCTTAGTCATTTCACAATAAACTCACCCCAATGGGTTGTCAAAAAATATCCTTGTCAAAGCGAATGTCTACCTATTAGAATTAACTATAGAAAATATCTTAAATCATGGAGCAGCTGGAAGATATTTTGCCTTCAATGCAAATAGTTGATTCTTCAACCTGCAATAATAAATGCAAAAATATATAGGAAGGGGGTTGTTGAGGTCATTGAAAGATCATATCTACACTAATGCCTGATGAAGAAATTCAAATGAATTTCCCTCCAAAATTCCATTTTACAGAGATTTTACAACACTTCAAATATCTACATTCAGATATTAAAGTTTACAATATATTACAATTCTATTTTTTTCCTCATTTTAGTCTTTTCTAAAAATTCTAGCATAAATTTTGTGCTATCAGCTAAATCTACATTTTTTGGACCACTCTATCTCAGTTTTCTACATAATTTCATCCTCAGTCAATAAACTCTGAAATTTTAGAACTATGGCCTGCTATTTCATTTCTGTATACTTTTGCCCTATCGACAAAAAGTCAATTTTCCAAATTTTCGTTGGTTGTCTCCTTCATCTCATTTTTTACCATATTTTTTCCTTATCAGAGAAAATCATTTTCTTTGAACTATTCGATCTTTTCTTTTGCCTTATCCATAAAAGTGGCCTATCAGTGAATTCTTATTCTTTCATCGCTTTTGCCTTGTCGGTAAAATCTTCATTTTTCAAACCATTTGGGCTTGCCCTTTTTGCTCTATCAATAAAATGTTGACTTTCTGAACCTTTCCCACATTTGCCCTTTTATCAGAAAAAGTTTGCTTTCGTGAACTTTGCCCCGTTGGGCCAACTTTCATTTTACCAGTAAAATACTATTTTACCGAACCTTTGTCTTTTACTTTTTCCTTATCGACAAAAGTTCACTTTGTTGAACCTTGCATAGTTTTTCCTTATCAATAAAATCCCAACTTTTTGAACCAAGCTATCGTGTCAGAAAAACCTACCTTTGCCGAACCATTTTTACTTTACTGCTTCTTCACTATTCTCTTTGTCTTATCAGCAAAATGTTCCATTGGCAAACTTCTGCAATTTTAAACTTGGTGAAAACTTTAGGCTTTGCCTGATTTTCTGATAGAAGAGGCTTTACATTCTTTACTTATCTAATTTTCCCCTTTTCTATTTTGCCTTGTTGACAAAAGTGGTCTTTTGTGAACTAGGCCCACCTTGTCAGTAATTTTATAATTTTTTTAACTTTGGACTTTGCCTCCTTCTTCGCCTTTATCGGTGAAGTGCCTTGTTAGTGAGCTTGAGGAATTTTAAAGTTTCCTTGAGTTCGTGATTTTTGAACTTTGCCAACAAGCTTTGTTTTTCCTTTGCCTTTTAACTTAGTTAATTCTTTGAGGAAGTCTACCCCTTGTTTCTTATTTAGCAAAATACAAAAATGGGGAACCAACAGAAGAGCGAACTTATGAAAAGTTTGCGAAATATGAACTTTGCCGATAAAGGGGGAAGAGCTACTCGATGACTGAGCCATTTTTTTTAATTCATGAAGATGAAGTTTTTTTGACTAAGACTCAAAATGGGTCAAAAAATAAGGTAAAAGCTTTAAATTTTTTAGGTTTTTCTGGGTTTTTTGCAAGGATTCTCCTGATGAATTTTCAAGGATTTTTACAATGTAGAACACTAAAATTTGAAGGTTTTTATGCATTCAAGTTTAAGTTCTCAAGGGATTTCAACAAGATTGTTAAATTGGGCTATTTGACTCTGGGAAGAGGAAAATAAGTCAACACCAACCAAAGCATAGTACTGGACAATCCTATTATTGTGTCAAATTAGTATGGTATGTGGTGTGATCTAGATAGGATTCTTAAGGTGGAAGGGAGTGGAGGTTCTATCTAGATATATGGTTATGGAATGTCATCTAATTCTTTTCATTCAACTATGGATAGAATCATATCTCTATAATCCCAACTAGTCCTTCAGCTTTTTTCTTACATACATGAAATTCTTTATTATAGATGGGCATAGTCTTGTGTTGTAGGCAATATGGAGTGTAGGGTTTTTATCCATCGGTGGCCTTGTGGTTGCTTCTATAAAGATTTTTCATCATAGATTGGTTAATTATTCTACATCTAGTCCCTTTGATGGAAGGTGTGATAATTTCTATGATTGGTAAGAAATTCTTTGACAATGGCCACGTACATGTGATACTAAGATTTTTACTGAATTTGTGATGATCTTCATTAACATTCTAGGGTCAAAGATGATTGGTAAGATCAATGCAACAAATTACATTAATGTTTCTTGGTATGGGGTGGTGTTAGATGTTATTTACATCTATGATTGGTGTACGACCATTGGTGACATTAGGGGACGTTTAATAGAACTACACTAAGGAACAACAAAGATTTGGAAATTTTTCATGATTTATTTTTTATTGTCCTAAGGGAAAGAAAAGTCAAAGATTTTTGAAGGTTTATAGCTTAGTACCTAGATCTTATTTTTGCATAGCAGTTGGAGCAACTAAAATAGTTATAAGAGGGACCTTGTTCCTCACAATAATGATAACTTTACATCTAGTTGAGCTCACTTCATCTCTAAGTTGACTTCACTTGACTTACCTAATCTTCATATTGTGTTCACCACTTGTTCACTTGTGGCTCAGTTAACTATTCTGGAAAAAATGCCTTTTTGACTTGTTCTCCAAAAGTTTATATATTGTATGTAATTTCCTTCATTTTATGAATCAATAATCAATTTCATTCTAATATCTCCATATTATTGATATTGGATTTTAGATAATATTTACATTCTACACCATCTACATGTTTGCATCTAGCTTTTGTAATCTTTTGTAGTCACCTAGATCTAGGCTTGTGTTTATATTCTAATTTAATCCTACATGATATTAGAGTGAGGTTGGTGTTTGTAGCTCCCTCATGTCCTCTAAGGAACAAGGGTTTAAAATTGAAGCTTTGATGGAGATATTAGATTTTGATGACTAGTGGGTCAAATTAGAGCCCACCATTGTATCTAGAGTAGTTGAGAAAATAAGGTTTAACTTTTATTTCATCTAGGTTAGACACCTAGAGGTCACTTTTTTAATTTTTGGTTACATGCATTTTGGTGTCTTTTATGAACAACATGGTTTTCTAGGAAAATTGGCACAAAACAAACCTCACCATTACATTTAAAAATCATCAAAACCTATAAATCAACTATAAATTCATCAAATTTGGATTTGGGTAATTGAAGATTTTTTTAGAGGTTGGCACTATTAATGAGTACAATACCATTTGTGTGCTACATATTCATTGCTATTCCTCCAAATATGTAGGCTCTAAAAAATATAGAGATCTCCTACTATATTTACCTATTATTTCTAAACTTGGTGCTAGTTTTGGTAGTTCCTCCAAATCTGACAGTTTTCCCTAAATTTGGAGGTGTTCTACATTTATCTAGTATTTTGCCATAATTGGAAGCATTTTTGGTAGAATTACTAAACATGAAATATTTTGTCAAATTTGGTAGAGTTTTCTAAATTTAGTTGCACTAGTTTAGTCCATCTTTTAGCACCTTATACGAAAAGTGGCATAACTTTTGCTAAAAATGTTATATTTTTGACTTTTTATAGGTGTTGAAAAACTCTTTGTGAGCCCTACAATTTGATGAAATTTATTTTATCTAAAATTGATCATATTTATTTTTATTTTTATTTCAATATCTCCTTTTCTCATATACATTGTAATCATACTAAGAGAAAGTGCCAAAACTTTGTAGTTTACTATAGGGTCTCATGATTGTGTACTTTCTTGGTGGTGATCTTGTGATTCTACATTTTCTATTACTAGTTTTATGATGGAATAATTATAGGGGAGATAATTATGTCCCTGACTCTCCCTCATTTCCATTTTAGTATCCTACATAATCCTTCTAAATCACATAACGTCAAATATCATTAATGTGGGAGGAAAAATCACGATGAAAATGATTTATTTTTGAAGCAAATAGATGAACTAAAGCAATTTATTTTGGAAAATCACATTAGTTTTCCAAATTCTTCTACTCCAACATTTGTAGATACATCAAATGTTCATTTTCATACATCTTGTGTGGACACATTATCTAGGGATGATCATTGTAGTGAAATGAAATGCATTGTGATATCATCTCCATCATATCCTACTTCCACTAACACTAACTTGTTGCTTTTTGATGGCCTTTTGTGATGAGTACTTAGGATCTCTCATAGATACTAAAAAAACCAAAGTTGTGGGAAATCCTATGACTATGGGTCTCTTTTGCAAATCACAAGATGACCTCTAAGAGTTTAGAAGCTGACTCTTTTAAGATTCTCATTAATTATTTCAGAAGTTTGGGGGGAGGAAAGAGAAGAGAGAAACTTAAAATAAAAAAAACTAATCTAAGGTGATGCACCAAAAAATAGTATTTTAATTGATGCAAGAATGACACAATGATTTCTTGTTTAAATCATAACATTAATTCATGGCTACCAAGAGCACAAAGGCATGATTTCAAACCACTTACTAACATTACTCATTGAAACTAGAAATAGAGGCATATCAACATATAGAGCTCAAAAGAAAACACAATAGACACAAAATAAGCACAGGGTGTTACTCCGAGCTTCATTAGTGAACTAAGAACATATTACAATAGGGACAAATGCACAATTATAAAGTATTTGATTAGGTCTAAAAAGAATACATATAGGATTGAAAGCCTATAAACTCTACTTTCAAAGCCTTAGAATTAGCTCAATGAATAAAAATTATGCAACCCCTATTACATTGGCTCATGACACTATATACAAATAAATCTAACCATGTCAAAATTTTACATCAGGTGGGAAATATCTACCACAACTAATTCTGGCATTATAGATTTCAATTTCCTTGACTCTATCACCTCTCACTACCTTGCCATCAATATAGTGTCTAGGACATAGTCTTCAATATTAAAGACTTACAAAGAACTGCATAGGAGGCCCAACCACTTCATTGATGAATCACTAGAAGATAGTCATTCTTCATGTCTAGGAGATGCTTTTGTGTCCTTATCACAAGCATTTTGGACTACTAACTCACTTTAGTCTATTACAAGTAAATCATCTTCTTTCTTTATCTTGAAAGGTTCTTCATAATCTCTTTATTGTTGGATTCCATGTGTGATCTATGAAACTGCAAGGCTCCTTTTCCTTGAACAATATGGCAGGTCCCATTAACAAATGGTAGCATGGAACTTCTCCATTATGTCTCAGGTATGAAACCTTGAAACTGTGCATGGGCACACCAAGTGTCTGACATCTGCATGGTTCTTTCTCTTGAATACAATGAGCCCATCTTTGGGTCACAAAATGACACCTGGCACCTCAATTCTTTGTCTTGAGCATGTTAACTTGGGTGCTTCCCAAGAGTGCGAGATGGTCCGAAGTGGTAGTGTCAGAAATCTTCCCCTTTGTATGTATCGTTGAAGATATCAAGCTTGCCACACATTGACTTAGGATACTTCAACAACTAGCATTTCTCAAAAGGGCATTAGACCTTCTAAGGCCTTGAGCTTGTGCCATGATGATAAGTGGCATCATCCACTACTTCCTTACCCACCATGAACTCTTTAAGACTCAGGCCCACTACATTTTGACTTAGGACACTTGGTGCCTTCGTGCAACATGAAGATTTCATTGGACTTGTTAAGTCTAAGAGGTGAGAGAAGCCTCCACATGTTTTCTTCCCACACCCTCCTTGTCTTAAAAATATCAAGCCTAGCCTTGTGCTGAAACATAAAATTGGTGCCTTGGTGCATTGTCTTGATGTTGTCAGATTCATTTTCTCTTTGGATTGCATTATGGCAACACTTGGTGGCATCCACATCTTACTTAATTTCCTTGTATCCTTTAAGACTTGGGCCTGCCAGAAGTGACTCAGGACACTTGCCACCTTCTCCCTCCTTGTGGATGGTTTTAGATCTACGTTCCTTTTTTCTTATGGAAAAATTCTATGTAGTGCCTAAGATGAAGCATAATGCTTCCAGGTGGCAAGTGGTCCTTTTGAATTTAACATCATTTTTTGTCTGATCCAAATTTGATAAAAGCCCATAATGATGTTGTCCATTTTGTGATTCAAAATTCAAGCCTCAAACGCATCAACATCTAACATTGATTTCTTTGGCTGAAAAAAAATGTAGAGCCAAAATTCTCTAAAACTCTTGGGGAAGTGTGTTTGCACATGTTGAACACTAAACTCAAAAATTGCAAAAAAGAAAAATTAAAACTTATAACGAATGTCGTCAACATTCAAATATTCTCCAAAGTGGTGTACAAAGATGACCACTCATCCTTAGAAGGTTGGGCCTTCTTATTCATGTCTCCAAAAGTCCTATCTAGCTTTATTATCTCCTTTTGGGAGATACTTTGCAACTTCTCCACCACAAGCTTTAACTAATGTTCCAGTTGACCCAATGGCTAGAGGATTGTTTCAACTTTCATGATGCTTGGTGCCTGTACCCATCCTTCAAAAGATGTCTGGTCTACTTTTTTGTTTGCAAGCATCACCATGTATTCTTCTTCACTAAACACATCTCCATAATTCTATGAATGAAAGGATAATCCCAATTGGACTAATGAGTCGATGTGCCCTCTCATTTCCCTCATGGCATTCTCTAAAGTGGCTAATTGAGATTTATACTTTAGAGTGCACTTATCCTAAATCTCTACTTGATTCACTTTGGCAGTCGTAGAGTATCAGTTATCTATGTTGGCCGATAGGAGATTCTCATCAGGAAAGCTATAAAGATTCTCAAGCACACTTTGTGCCTGTGCCACCTTGGGAGAGAGGATTTGGAGGGCCTGGTCTACTTTTGACTTTACTTGCACAATGAAATTCTAGGCCTTTGAAATGAATCCAAGTACCCTTTTTAGATCCTTCGCACTAGCATTTATTTGAGTCTAGTGGGATGGTACATATCCATCACCAATTGAATCATTTGAAGCATATGGCTTGCAATATACATCTCCATCTTCAACTACTCCAGATGTGACTATTTTTCTCTGAAATGAGTATCTAGTGACTGATTTTAGGCCCTTAACTCAACTAAGGCATTGTGAAGTTACTTCAACTCCTCTATCATGTTCTTCTATTCCTTAGCCTTCTGCATCCTCTTCTTTTAGCCTTCTAATATCACTTCCACCTTATTGATCTCTATTTATAGTGTCATCTCATAGGACTACAAGGTTGCATAGGCTTCCCTAATATTCATTGTCTATTTCTCTTGGGTTAGTTCACTGACTTCCAACCCTTGAGACTTTACTTCTTGGTGAAATTATCTCACTATGTCCTTGATCCAAGCTAGCTCTAACTCCCATTTCTCCAATTGCCATCTCACTTTAAGGAAATATGTCATGACAGATTTTTGAGTCTCCTTCACTAACTTGACGCGATCTTACAAGTGAGCATGGGCAAGATTCATGATGACCACTTGAATTGAATAATCCTCAGCATGCATTTGTTCATGTGGCGTGTTGATGATGGGAGTCATATGTGTAATCACCAATAGTTGTTGTCCCAGGTCATATAGAGACCTCATGTATGGTTGATCTAGGGATTTCCCCTCCTTTTCCCTTCTTAGTTCAAGATTGGCCTTGCGTTCTTGTTGTGTGCTTTGCATCTATTGATGGTAACCCATAGGAGACTATATGAGTCCTCCAATGAAGGGGACCCCTTGCCAAAGCTCATACAAGATGTTAACTTGTTTTTGGTGAGGGACCATAACTGACCCTAGAGGTAACAAAGGTGATACTGTGAGTGTGGAAGGAAAGAATGGAGCAATACTCTATACATAGGGGGTGGACAAAGTAGTAGTGAATGTGAGAAAAAAAGGTATTTGGGGCATTCTAAATGGATGGCTGAAAGGTAGTGTGATTGGAGGAATTGAAGGAGTGGATGTTGAAAGTTGGGAAACAAACGCCTAAGGTGTGGCCAAGGACACAACAGGAATGGATTGAGTAGTAGAAGGAGAAGAGGTAGGAATACTTACCTACATGACTATAGTGATTGGTGGCCTTGTCCATGTCTTGGCTTTTAGAGGGGACTCTTCTTCTTTGCCTAAACCCTTTTGTAGCTACAACTTTTTTCTCTTCCTCTCTGTTTGTTCCTCTAGAGATAAGCTAGCCTCCTCTATTGTTACCTATGTATACAATGATTTCCAATAGTATTTCTATGGTGGAGGGAGGGGCTACTTGTGTTGCAAACTCATGGGGAACTTGTTCCATAGTTTCCTTCCCCTTTTGACAGAGTTGCTTGTATGACATTGTACAACCTGATGGTTATGCATGAGTTTCACCCAAGGGTACCCAAGTTTACCATATCTACATGGCCCAAATGGCTATAAATTTTAGAGCTATGTCATTCTAATGATGTAGTGGAGTGGCTATTTCCTTTGGATTGTTTTAGGAAGAGGCTCAAAAAACATTTCCACATAATCACAACCCTCCATTGACTTGTAATTTTCCTCAGCTTCCTCCTCTTCTGTAGTTGTTGTGTCTATTCCTCCTTGAGCTAGGTTTCTTATGTCATATGAGGATGTAGGTGAGTCATGTACTCCATCCCATAGATCTTGATAGGTTTCTTCAATCTCTAGGACCCCAAATGACTTCTGAGGTTTGATGATTTATTTCCTATACTTTTAGTAAGTCTTGATCTTCTCCTCACTAGATAGTCTTTCTTTTAATTTCCTACCTAAGACTATGATTCATTATCTTAGAGGGGTCATAGTCATACATTGAGGTATAGAAGATCTAATAGGAAGGGTGTGCCTTGGTGGGCAACTCATGCAGCTCAACATAGACATCTGGAGAATCTACCCAAGGAGACTTCTTGGCTTCGATCGTTGGCCATCTTTGATGATCAAATGATTCTTTACTCTTCAACTTTGCAAGCTAGGTTGACATGAATCTCATAGGATCATATGACCATTTTTCATCTATGACATCAAGTTCAAGGTCCACTAACTTCATTGTTACCAGATGTTATAATATGCCTCCTTTGTTCATCATTATCCCTCCTCTAGAGAAGGGGATATCATATAATGCCTTCTTTTTCTTCTCAACTCCATATGATGAATTGAGGATATCTAGTTACTAGGTCAGCTAAGCACTAGGACTTAGTCTGTGAGGATCTTGGGCAATCTAAAAACTTCATCTTTGAAGCCATGCACCCAAACTATTGTATAGTGGGCACCAAAGAACCAGTCATATGGAACCCAACTGTTGATCATTACACCCTATTGTGTTTCACTCAAATGGCATGGGATATCCCTCTAGTTGAGGTCAGTGAGGACTAGCATGAGGAAACACTTTATGAACTCATAGAAGTCAAAGGTCTTCAAAAGGGTGTGAGTCCATGTAGACACAGGAATAACCTTCTGAGCATCTACTGAGTTATCACATGTGTTGAGGCCCATTTATGATTGAAATAAATGGGTATTCTAAAATAGAATCAAATAGAGGAGAAAACAAGAATACCTAAAAAATTGTTGATTTTGAAAGTTGGTCAATTGGAAACTAAGCTCATTGGTGATGGACTTTAAAAAATCAAGCTTGAAAGCTTAGTGTTTGGTGAGGGTTTTTAGCCTAAGAAGGGCTCCCAATTGGTACTCATAAATGTTGTAATCATTAGCAAGGCTGAAAAGGAAGGCCATCATTGAACAAGCATCCTATACATCATGCTTGAATTGAGGTAGATCTATAGGGAGGGTGGAAAAACTATATTGTCTTTGTCATGGCGAAGCTCTGTGTTTAAGAAGCCAAGCTAGTTGTCTCTAATCTCCTAGATATTTCACAAATTGGTAAAGTTGTAGAAGAGCGCCATGGAATCACGTTCAATCTTCAACATTTCCATTATATGGTAGTGTTAGAGATCTCTACTTGTATCCTTTTCTCCTAAATCATTCTCATTTTGGAGTCATAGCATCTTGCATAGGATTCTACAATTTCATAGTATCTTGCACAAGCTTCTACAATTTCATAGCAGGAGTGAACTATTAGAACCATGTATTTGGCTAAGGTTGAGCTCTAGAGTTGGATATTGAATGTTTCCATTTACCCCAACCTTACCTTTTGGCACTTTTTAGCATGGGTACCTTCCCTTAATATCTTGGCTGGCTTAGAAAGCACTATGTTGAAAACATTATCAGCTAGGTCAAAAATTAGAGGTGAGTTCCTATGATTTCCTCCTTCTAATCACTTTACCAGAGGGAGATTCTACCTTAGCTACACTGGTGTAGCTCCATAGGCCTTGCTTGCCAACATGCTTTGTGGAGGGTTTGGCCTCCTTAGTGAAGTCCTCTTTCTCCTCAAAGTTTCACCACCAACTACCTATTTTGACAAATTCATAGTTGACGCCATAGTATTTTTCTTTTGTCTCTTCACTTGAGTATATTTCTAAATCAAATGGGTAATCTATTGTGTAGAAGTGATTGAAGCTTGGAAATATGGAGGCAACATAACTCTAATAGGTTATCAAATAAAAATCTTCAATGAGTTTGGCTCTGAATTTATAGAGGATGCCACCTACAGGGAGGTAATTGATTGTCTTGTCAAACACATTTATGTGACATCCCTTGAGCTCTAATCCATCTAATGTGAAATGCCCAAAATATCTTGTCTCCTTCATTCGGTTGATTTTAGAATGATGGTTGGATCTGTGATGATCTTGATGCATTAATACCTGATCTACGAGTAGTTATGTTGTCACTTCTGAGATCTTCTAGGCTTTGTTTGGATCTTGTCATCCGAAAGGTTTGACACTTGGCACTTTTATATATCCTATAATTTAAATTAAAAAATGTACTCAGGTCATGTGCATAGCACACTTATATGAAAAAAAACTAGCTTAATATACAAGGGATTTTTTATTCTTTAGATAGATTCCATGACTAGAATCTTTAACAATTCTTCTGCATCATTTTCCAACTCAAAGGTGATGTGCTTCTTACAGGTGATGAATTTATATGGACCATCCCATAGTGAATCAAACTTAGCATGTTGTCTTGGTCTTGATGCTCATTCATTCTATTTCAAATCAAATCACCCACCTTGAAACCTAGATCCAATGACCTCTTATCAAACCACCACTTGACTACTTGTTGATGGTTGACCATAAAATTTAGCACTAATTCCATTTTTTCTTGAATCTCCATTAGTTCAATGATTCAAACCTCCATTACACCACTTTCATCTATCTCACACTACTTGATCAATTATAGCATGAGGATTTTGATCGATATGGGCATTATAGTGTCTATCCCATATACTAAATTATAGGTAGAGGTTCCTATAACTTGCTTTGGGGTTGTCATATCAACCCATAGGACTGGCTTGAGACTCTTATACCATTCCATTTGGTTTTTTCAACCCATTCATTTGATCAACCTAATCAAGTTCTTATTTGTTGATTTAGTGAAACCATTTCCTTGTAGGTATTAATTTGAGGTCTTTCAAAAAATACCATTTTTCAAGGAAAACTTTGAAAATTTGGATCTAAAGAATGCCTTTGCATTGTCTGATATCACCATTTGAGGAGGACCAAATCTAGTAATAATTCCATCTATGAACTCAAGCACTAGACATTTCATTTCCTCTTTCAAAGGTATCGCCTCGTTCCATTAGAGGAAGTAATCTATGGCTATTAAGATCCATCTATGTCCTATGCTTGATATTAGGTTAATAATTCTGATGAAATCTAATCCCCACTGAGAAAAAGGTTCCTCCACTAGGATTGGTTTGAGGGCAAGACTGGAATTTCTCCTTTTGCCTGTGTAGAACTGGCATTGTTGACATCATTTGACCAATTGGTAGCAATCAAAGAACATTGATAGCCAATAGTATCCTACACAAATTATCTTCATTGCCATGAAATTTGCTAAGAAGTGGCCACCTAGATGTTCCATAGTGAAATTTAGGTAGAATGCTATTGATCTCTCCCTTTTATATGCATCTTAGATATACACCATTGAAATTCCTCTTGAAGAGAAAACCACTGATTATGGTGAAATTAGTTCCTTGCAGCCTATAATATTTTCTCTTGAAGAGAGGTAATTTATTTGGATGCCTTCCTATTTCCATGAAGCATATCCTATCTTGAATCCATGAGTCAGACTCTTCCCATTCATTAGTTAGAACCATCTCAGCCTCTTGTTGTTCCTTTTTGTGCAGAATCTTGGCTTTGAGCTTGTTTAGTGTGAAAAAGGGGGAGATGCTGAATGTGGGTTGGTTTAGGTTTCCCTTCTCTCCAAACATTCAAGGGCATATCAATCAAGTTGAATCTCCACTAAGTGAGAGCAATCACCTATCAGGCTAGGCTGCCTCTTGGAATGATGTGGAGCTTAGATGTATCAAACAATATCCCAATTTAATGCTCAATTACTCTTAAAACCCTAAATAAGAAAAATAGTAAGTAAATTAATGAATTATGGCAAATCCTTTCAGACTAAGGTGAAGGACAGAGATTGTTAACTCACTATTTTTTGAAATCCAGAATGCGAAGCAGTAAGGGAAATTGGCACTAGCATCCCTGTCCAAGGTACTATTTTTTGTATGAAATATGAATCTCCTTTCGACACTGATATCCACTATATCTTTCATTTCTGCTTCAGAAAAGGTGGAGGACATTGGAACTAGTGCCGAAGTCCTAAAATGTTGAACACTATCCTCTGTCTTTCAGATCTTAAATCCTTGTTGTCTACAACCTCCTTTTTGTAATTCCACTTCGTGAAACTAGGTACCTATAACCTGCAATCACAAAGTAGTGTGGGAGGGGGTTGTGGTGTTTAGAGGCTTGCCTTGGTCAATCCCCAGAGAGACATTCAAGTCTTTCAAACACTGTTGTTAGATAAGAGTGCGTATCCCTATGGGATAGAGGCAAAATCCAAATGATAAATGATAAAAAATACAATAGATATCACCTTGTAGTGTATAACTCATGGAAGGAAGACACTCTTCATGCCATGAAGAGATGTAGTCAAATCTGCAATTACAAACACAATAACAACAAAATATTACTTTGCAACACAATGAATGCCTTGAATCACTTTCACATAAAGTCACAAGTTCACAATGTCGATCTAGTTTACAAATGCAAACCTAAAAATTCTTATATATGCAACTATAAAGATTCTGGCTAAGAATTTTTTAATTCAAACTTGAGACATCTATTGGCATAGGACCTAAATAATAGTCATAAAACTAACATTAAAATTTAGGACAAACCCAAAATAGGGTAGGACTAGGATGCTAGCGCCCAAGTCCACCTTCCCATTTTTGTTTGGGGATCATCAAAATATCACCCCCTAGGTCCTATTTGCTATAAGACTTCAGGGTTTTCTCATCGAGATTCAAAATTAACATGCAAGATACTCTAAATGCATTCTAAGGACCTAGGAGCTAAACCTTATGAGGGAAAATTCCCCAAGGGGACATTTTCTAACATAACATTTAGCCCCCACTTTAATGTATATATATAAATGCAAGGCCAATACATGCATTAAAGTATGGTCAACAAACACACCAAGCACGGTGAAGACACGCCAAACACACTGAAGACAATAACAGGCATGCAAAACATAGAAGAGACAATTACAGTCACACAAAACATGGAGAAGACAACATTGAAGACATGCAAAACACAATTCATACAGTGAATGTAGTGATTATTATTTTTTTATTTTGTCATATATGAAATGCAAATGCAAGTACAAGGTAAACACACAACCCAAATGTAGGAGGAGCTCACTGCCACCAGTCTTGAAACTACATAAAGGGGAACGTACACCCCAAACAAATCTCAAAGTGTAGGAGGACCTCATCACCACCACTCTTGAAACTACACTTGAGAACAAACAGGCCATACAAATCCCAAAGCATAGGAGGAGATCATCGCCACCGGTCCTGAAACTATGCTTGGGAACAAACATGCCATACACACACACATGGAAGACAATGAGAAAACATAGAAAACAAACGATGGAAGAAACCTTTTGCTAGGATTGCAGCCATCTCAGGCACATTATAGGCACACACCGATGATTGGGCTTTGCCACAATAATTACCGAAGATACGCTTAAGGGTTAGCATAGTCTCAGATTCGCTCCCACCTACTTGGAGGAATTTTTAGAAAATGACAGGATGTGCAATCTCCTTGAGAAATACACCATCCCTACCTATGTAGAGGGCTTAAGTGATGGCAATATAAAAGAAAGAAAGATGTGTAGTCACTCAATGATACAACATCCCATCTCTATATAGGGCTTCAAACAAACTTTGTTAGTACCAAAATCATCAGACAACTTACCTTATATAGGTCCCCACCTTAAGGTGGTTGATATCATGTACTGATATCAAGCACGTTAAGGTAGAGAGAAAACATGCAAGGGAACATGAGCTCTTCCAAAACCCATGCCCCCTAGAGGTGACACGTACTTTACGATCGTGAAATGTTCCCATAAACACACAATTTCTTCCAAGAAAAGGTGTTAGCATCCATTTAATTATGATAAACAATAATGCATGTAATCATTCAAATAAAGAGTTGAGAGAAGCAAGATCCAAGATTGACAAATTGTACAGAGCAACAGTATTGTTATGTTTGTAAGTGTGATAAGACAACATCATAATCTCACACGGAGTGATTGTACTAGCCAAGCATTGGAAAATATATATCAACCCCGTTGTCATGTATAGACTAGGTCCATGTCAGTATAATATGTTTTTTGTCATCCGCTGGCTAGATAGAACCACTAGAGGAAGGTAAACAATAAATCAAGAGAGGAGAAACAAGTGCCTTATGGATAGTCAAATAGGATGGTGCCCCCAAGTCACCAACTACAATGCTATTTCCGTCAAACACACACACAACAATGAAAAATAGAGGAGAGGCAATATAGAAGAATGATGATACAAATAGAAGAAGGGTCACAACAGAGGTAGTCTCCTGATATCATTAACCTTATGAGAGTATCAAGGGTCATCCTAGGAGGCCTAAACAACACATAACACATCATGAGGGAAATACAACACAGAGGTAAAGATTTAGAAATACTTACCTGTAGGGACAACCAAACTAGTGGTCATCCTAGATCTTGATCTTTACTTTAATGGTTAAAGATTTATCTCTTCTTCTCTCTTCCATAGTTTCATTAGCTTGTGAGGATATCCTTGTAGGAAAGGTATCTATCAATGATGGTGGATAGAGAGTATCACGGTTTTCTATGTTAGTTAAACAGGGTGATGTAGGAGTTTTTATAATACCCATTCCAATTGATTGAGGTTGTTGAGGAACCCAAAAAGTGCACATTTCAGTCCATATATAGGGTGTTGGAATATCTTGGTTGTGAGGAATAGTTTGTTCTACAATATTGTGTGAATTTTTGTTTGTTTTTTAAGGTATGTGAAGGTTCTTGTAAAGGTGCATGATCTATTTCTTTGTTTAAGATGTAGTTAAGAAGTGCTTGAACATTAGTTGGTAAATTTTTAGTTTCAGTGGGTTGAAGTAAGTTTTCACATAGGGAATCTGCATCATCCAATGCTTCATCCTAGCTAGGGAGAACACAAAGGAATGGTAGAGCAGTGTTAAGGAATGTGTCCATGATATCTTATCCTTGTGTCAAAATATCCTCACCAAGTGGGGTTATGTTGGGACAAGTCCCTTTATTAGATGAATCACCCAGTGTTATATCACTACTACTTTCCCCATGGTTATTTTCAAGAATGAAATTAGTGAGATTTTCGAAGATTAAAGGGAAAAACCCACAATAGAGAGAAAGATTTCAAAGTAGGCTATTGTTCGAAGGATATCACAGCTAGTGCTTAGAGTCAGGTCAATATCATAGATGTATGCTATTTGATGCAAGACTCGAGGATAATTATCAATGAATTTGAAAAAGTTATCAAAATTCATAATGTACTCAAATAAATCTTCCAAAGATGAATGATGACAAGAATCCATGAATGCAAAACTATGTATGAATATGACCTAAAATGCTTGATTTTTCAAAAAAATTCAATGTAAATGAGTGAAAAAAGAGGTGCTGTAAGAAATTTCAAGAGGGAAAATAAAATAATATGCCTAATAACAGTCCAATTATGCAATAATATCCTTCACAATATGCCTTTGATGCAAGTCTAGAGTGATGACAAGTCAAAACCTAGTGAAAATACACCTAAAATATGCAATTTTCACCAATTTTCAATGTAAATACCCAATTGAAATGGTGTTTTAAGGAATTAGAGGAGGGAAAGAAAATTATAAGCCTGATATCAGTCAAATAATGTAATAAAATCCCTCACAACATGCTTGTAATGCAATTCTAGAGAGACGATAAGGCCAAATCTAGAGAAAATGCAAGGTTTTCAAACCCTAGACATGAAATTTTGCAAAATAACCACTATGATGCAAAAAAAAAATTATAAATAAGTCCTAATGAGTGTTTGAAAAGTGTAGTAAAATCTGAAACAAGATTTTGACTACAAACCCTAGCTAATGCAAAATTAGGTTTTTGTGAAAAATGCATAATTTCAAGCCATTTTTGACAATTTAAGCATGAAAATGCAATGCAAGTGAATACTAAATGATGAATTTATGTAATTTAAATCATATATAATGAAAATAGAAATTTCATGAAATTAAATTCCAATTAATTCAAATTATGCCAAAATGCAAGCCTAAGATGTTAATTTTTTCAAAAAAAAAAAATTTTGTAAATATTCGAATGCAATAAAATGAATGAATGCAAATATATCATACAACACTCAGAAAGTTGAAAAATTCAAATAAACATGGGTTCACCAAAATCTTTAGGGTGAAAAAGTGGGAGATGTTGAATGTGGCTTGGTTTAGGTTTCAAAGGCAAATCCTCCCTTCTCACCAAACATTCAAGGGCATATCAACCGAGTTGAATATCCACTAAGACAGAGCATTCACCTATCAAGTTGGACTGCCTCTTGGGGTGATGCAGAAGCTTAGATGTATCAAACAATACCCTAATTTAATGCTTAATTACTCTTAAAACCCTAAATAAGCAAAACAGTAAGCAAATTAATGAATTACGACAAATCCTTTCAAACTAAGGTGAAGGACAAAGATTGTTAACACACTATTTTTTGAAATCTAGAATGTAGAACAATCAGGGACACTGGCACTAACGCCCCTGTCCAAGGTACTATTTTTTGTATGGAATCTGAATCTCCTTCCAACATTGATATCCACTATATCTTTCATTTCTGCTTTGGAAAAGGTGGAGGACACTAGCACTAGCACCCAAGTCCTGAAATGTTGACCGCTATCGTCTTTCTTTTAGATCCCAAATCCTTATTTTTTGCAACCTCCTTTCTGTAATTCCACTGTGAAAACTCGGTACCTATAAGCTACAATCACAAAGTAGTGTGGGAGGGGGTTGTGGTGTTTAGAGGCTTGCCTTGGTCAAGACATAGAGAGACATTCAAGTCTTCCAAACACTATTGTCAGATGAGAGTGCATATCCCTATGGGATGGAGGCAAAATCCAAATGATAAATGATAAAAAAATAATAGATATCACATTGTAGTGTAGAACTCATGGAAGGAGGATACTCTTCATGCCATGAGGAGATGGAGTCAAATCTGCAATTACAAACACAATAACAACAAAATACTGCTCTACAACACAATGAATGCCTTGAATCACTTTCACATAAAGTCACAAGTTCGCAATGTCCATCTAGTTTGCGAATGAAAACCTAAACATGCTTATATATGCAACTACAAATATTCCCACTAAGAATTTCATAATTCAAACTTGAGATGTTGGCATAGGACCTAAATAACAGTCATAAAACTAACATTAAAATTTAAGTCAGACCCAAAATAGGGCAGGACTAGGGTGCTAGAGTCTAAGTTCACCCTCTTATTTTTGTTTGGGGATCAATAAAATAACACCCCCTTGGTCCTATTTGCCATAAAACATCAGGGTTTTGTCATCATGAGTCAAAATTAACATGCAAGATGCTCTAAATGCATTCTAAGGACCTGGGAGCTAAACCTTAAGAGGGAAAAGCCCCCAAGGGGACATTTTCTGACATAACAGGGCTAAATGCCTGCATAGTACCCTTCCTCTGATCAACTTGGTTGGTTAGACTTCAATTTTGTACTCTAGGATTTTGGTAATCCAACTGGCCCTTTTCACGATGATCTCTCCTTCTATTATGTACTCTCAAACACTTGGGTGAGACACATAGACATTGACTCTTCTTCTTGAAACCAAATGTTTTAATATCTTGAGACCTTTATCTAGCACATAGGCTTGTTTCTAAAAAAATATACCTTCTTTCATATCCTTTCATGGTGTGAGATCTGGAAGAGATGGGATTATGTCCTTTAGATGACTCATCTTTCTATATGAGCACCACAACTATGCTATGATCACTTCCATATGCATACATGATGAATTCCTTTGTGAAGTTAAGGTTTACCAAGATTGGGGTAGTGGATATCACCAATTTAATCTTCTTAAAGGCTTACCTCCCTTCTAGGGACCATTTGAGGTATGCATCCTTCATGAGCATCAAGGTGATCAGATGGGCTAACCCTGCAAAGTCTGAAATGAATCTCCCTATAAAATTGATTTTCTCTAAGAAAGATTGGACTACTTTCTTATTCATGAGTAGAGGTAGCTCTATGATTGCCTTGACATGAACCAAATCAATGGATATGCTTCCTTTGAAATAATGTGCCCCCAAGAGCTTACCTTGGGGAACTCTGAAGTGTTAGATTCAAGACAGACAACTAAGAGGTGGGGATAAATCAGTTGTCCAACACTTTCTTCCAATTAACCACTTAATTCCACTTTGTAATTCAGCAGCATACTAATAAATCAATCATGGAAACACAATGCATTAAATCAAGAGAAGAAACATATTAACACATAAGACACCAAGATTTGACGTGGAAAACCTGGTTAAGGGAAACACCATGGGGTGAC
Source organism: Cunninghamia lanceolata (assembly GCA_027924645.1). Classification (NCBI taxonomy): domain Eukaryota; kingdom Viridiplantae; phylum Streptophyta; class Pinopsida; order Cupressales; family Cupressaceae; genus Cunninghamia; species Cunninghamia lanceolata. The sequence goes on along the minus strand of BSBN01000719.1, from coordinate 3,652,686 downwards.
TAACCCAAAAATGTATTCTCTATTAAAAGAATAGAAAGAACACAATGGCACATGCCAATTAGGGCTCACTACCCGAGCACACTATTCACAAGAGGCCCACTACCTATAGGAGACACACTATCTATAGAATGATAAGTATTACATACTTGAACTGAAGAATAGCATCTTCACCATGCTTGAGTCAGTTCCATTTAAGCCCAATACTTCTGCTCTACTTTTCGCTCTTCTACTCTTTACCACACTCTCATCTTCTCAAGACACCTTTGAAATGAATTTACAACTCCTTATTTATACAAGACTTCAACTTAGGAATAAACATCTAAGTCGGGATACATTACAGAGCAAATACATAAATGCAACATGACTAATTACAAAAAGGCTTCACGCGGATCAGCACACTATTGGCCACACAGATCTGAGACTTCAAAGTTTCTATAGGAACATGCCATTCTTCACAGAACATCTTCAAGATCATCTGTGGGATGTGTAACTCATCTGGTCAGCCTGACTTGGGAAGAACATCATCATCTGGAAGTAATTCTTCAATTTCGACCTCAATCTTCAATGCGGACCTCCAATACGAACTAGACACAATCTAAACAGCTCCACAAAATTTTCCAAATCACCAAGAACATCCACACTACTTATGATTACTGAAATCATTCTCTCCCTCATCCAGAACCTCAAGAACATAGTCTGTCATCACTGTCATATTAGAAAAGATGCTTGCAGACCTCCAGACCATGAACCAATTGAGTTGTCAATTCACGTTGACTTCCTAAACACTCCACCAAATCTATAGAATGAGATATTTAATTTCTAGAGCTTACCAAACCTATCTGTGTCACTCTGTCACCTTTGAACATCTACTAGAACCAGTTTTACTTAAGTCGCCATAACTTCTTCAGATCTTCATGTGAACCTTTAAAGTCTTTACTGGATCATCTTAAGACACAAATCTACAAACCCTTTGATGCACATCCTCTGATCTTCATCTTAGATGGAATATTTACCTCACTGTCTTCACTATTTTTCTCTGTTCCTGATAGGACTAATTTTCTCAATATCCTCAGCATACATCTCATCCAATCCTTATCATCAATGCAACAAGAGTATGTTGACATCAATGACAACACCGGTTGGGCCCATACTTGCGACAATCTCTGCCTTTGTCATTGATGGGAACATATGATGTGAAAAACTATTTTAACTATCAAGACAAGAACTTCTCACTGACACAACTCCCCCTATCAACAACAACCATTCACATGTCTTCTCTTCTTTTACTACTCCCCCTTTGATTAGCAACCACTTGTTTTTCACAAGTCTTCTTGTTTTTCACATGTCTTCTCTCCCCCTTTGACATCAATGGAAAAGGACACATACTTGCATTACTTCAGAATCATAGCGGCTGCTCCCCCTGAGTAGCAGTTTCCTAAACATCAATCTAGACCACAAGATATGACTGTGAGATCCACTAGACTGATCTACATCAGTGCACCTTAATTCAGAACCAGAGGGGTAATAACCCCTAACTTCTCCCTGAGATACTCAAAAGAGTCCTTAGGTAGAGGTTTAGTAAAAATATCTGCAATCTGATCCTTGGAAGGCACAAACTCCAATCTGACTTTATTCTTGTTCACTTGCTCTCTCAAAAAGTGAAACTTGATGGATATATGTTTAGTCTTTGAATACAACACCAGATTCTTTGAAATATTTATTGCACTTGAATTATCATAGAAGATTGCGATAGGTTCCTCATACACCACTCTGATGTCTCTTAGCATTGCTTCATCCACAATACTTGAGTGCAACTTCCTGCTGCTACAATATATTCTACTTTTGCAGTGGATAGAGATATTTCTTCTTATTTCTTGCTCAACCAAGAAACCAATCTCTTCCCCAAAAAGAATGCTCTACCACTGGTATTCTTCCGGTCATCCACATCCCTTGCCTAATCCGCATATGTATATGCATGAAGAGAGAAATTATTATCTCTAGGATACCACAAACCATACTCAACTATCCCTTTTAGATATCAAAAAATCCTCTTGATTGCCATGACATGGGATTCTCTAGGATAAGCTTGGAATCTAGCAACAAGACCAATAGCATTCATAATGTCAGGTCTAGTTTGAGTGAGATACAATAGTCCTCCAATCATTGACCTATACTTTTTTAGATCAGCCTTAGGAGAGTCATCATCTTTGCTCAATTTACATCAGGTTGCCATGGGAGTATTCATTGGTTTTGAGTCTTCTATCCCAAATTTCTTCAACAATTCTTTCACATATTTGGTCTGAGAAATGAAGATTCCTTTCTTTGTTTGAGTGATTTGCAGACCCAAGAAGAAATTCATTTCCCCAAACATGGACATCTCAAATTCATTTTTCATCTGATTTGGAAAGGTTTTGCACATACTATCTCTTCCTCCAAAAATGATATCATCAACAAACACTTCAACAATCAAGATATTTTCATGATCAATTTTAAAATACAAATTACTATCAGCAGTACCTTTGTTGAAACCAATCTTAAAAAGATGCTTATCCAATCTTTCATACCAGGCTCTTGGAGCTTGCTTGAGTCCATACAGTGCTTTCTTTAACTTGCAAACCATATCACCATGATCAGACAATTGAAATCCATTTGGTTGCTCAATGTAAACTTCTTCCAATTCACCATTCAGGAAGGTAGACTTGACATCCATCTGATATACTTTGAAATCCTTGAAGGCAACAAAAGCAAGAAATAATCTGACTGCTTCAATTCTTGCCACCGGAGTAAAAGTTTCTTCAAAATCAACTCCTACTTGGGAGTAACCCTTGCAGACCAATCTGGCTTTGTTTCTGACTACTTCACCATCTTCATTCAGTTTATTCTGGAAGACCCATTTAGTTCCAATCACATTCTTCTTTTTAGGTCTGGGAACAAGATCCCAAGTGTGATTTTTCTCAATTTGCATCAACTCTTTCTCCATTGCTTTAATCCAGTTTTCATCATTGCAAGCTTCATTCACTGTCTTAGGTTCAATCTTTGAAATCAGACAATACTCTTCTGAATCTTGAGCAATCCTTCTTGTTTGTAAACCTTTACTTTTATCACCTATGATCTGATCTTCAGAGTGATTCAGTCTTACATACCTGGGAACTTTGGGAGTTTCTTACACTTCTGATTCTTGAACAGGTTCATTCAAAATTATCTCTTCTTCCTGATTTACCGGATAAGTTTGAATCTAAATTTTAGAGGGAGCTTGGACTTCTTGAACAAAAATATCATTTTGATCATCTTCATCATATTCATAAAACCTTGAGGGTTTTTCAATACCTTCATCAACCTTCACATTTGTACTTTCCACAATCTTCCTTAATCTCTTGTTATAACACTGGTATGCTTTGCTTTGAGTAGAATAACCCAAGAATATTCCTTCATCACTTCTAGCATCAAATTTTCCCAGATCTTCATCTCTTTTAATGTAACATTTGCTACCAAAGACTCTGAAATACCTCACAGTGGGAGTGATGCCAAACCAAAGTTCATAAGGAGTCTTACCAGTATTGCTTCTGATTTGTACTCGATTGAGAGTATAGACTATAGTGCTTACAGCTTCTCTCCAATAGATCTAAGGAACATTTTCTTCCAACATCATGGTTCTAGATGCTTCCTGGATGCTCCAGTTCTTTCTCTCCACTACTCCATTCTGCTGTGGAGTCCTAGGAGCAGACAACTATCTTTTTATTCCATGTTTCTCACATAATTCTATGGACTCATCGGATGTGAATTCTCCACCTCTATCAGACCTCAGACATTTTAATTTTAATTTTATTCTCTACCATAGCCTTGAATATTTTGAATTTATCAAGAGCTTCTGATTTCTCTTTCAAAAAAGTCACTCACATCATCTGAGAGTAGTCATCAATTAATAGCATGAAGTATCTATCACCTTGCACACTTCTAATTCTTGCCGGACCACATAAATCAGTATGAACTAAGTCCAATAATCTAGTAGAAGACTGTTCCTTACTTTTGAATGTGACTCTGCTCTGCTTACCCAACTGACATTCTTTGCACAAGCTATTAGTAGGTTTCACAAGTCTTGGAAGATCTCTTACAACCTGAGTGTTGCTTATCTTGATGATATTATCAAAATTCACATGACACATTCTCCTATTCCACAACCAACTCTAATCAATTTGAACAAATAAGTAACTTTTACCAGTACCAACCAAGTGGAAGATATTACCTTTAGTTTGAGTACCGGATGCAATCTCTGTTCCAAAACTTTCAAAGATCTTGCATTTTCCATTTTTGAATCAGAGATCATAGCCTTTTCCACCAATTGTCCAACACTGAGAAGATTGTGCTTTAGGCCTTCAACATACAATACATTACCAATTTTGTTCTTTCCATCAAAATAAATAGTTCCTCTACCGCTGATTCTACCAGCAGAATTATCACCAAATTTTACCACTTCTTCATACCTTTCCAAATCTATGAACTTATTTTTGTCACCTATCATATGGTGGGAGCATCCACTGTTAATGACCCAATCATCCTTTTCTTCAACTTGGGGAGCCAGAGCTCTTTCTACAATTTTATGATTGACAGATTCAGAGGGCATTGGATCTTCTTCCTTGATGGCAATAAACACCCAGTCATTTCTAGATTTGTTTTTTTATCTTTGATTCATCACCTATTACTCCTTCATCATCATCATCTTCTTCATGCACATAGTAACATTTCTTTTCGAACCTTGATCTATTAGGGTTTGGCCTTGAAAATCTTTTCGGACACTTTGAGGCAAAATGACCAATCTTATTGCAGTTAAAACATTTAAAAGGCAATTTCCCTTCATACTTACTGGATCCTCTTGACAGTCTTTTTGTAATAAGGGCTTCTAGTTGAGCGTCTTCTACTTCATCTTCTTCCAAGTCTTTTCTTTCTTTTTCATACCATGATAGTTTCCTTGAAGAGTTCTCTCCCGGATCAAACCTTTGTTTTCCTTTTACAGAGGCACTAGCTTTGAATGCAGATTCAGTCTTGGGGGGGCCATCTCCAAACTTGGTCAATTCAAATGTAGCTAATTTACCAAGCAATTGATCTCTTGTGATACCTGAATAGGATATGAATTCTTCAATGGAAGCAACCTTATATTTGTAAGAATCAGGAAGGGATCTGAGAACTTTGGCAACAATTTCATCTTCATCCAAGATTCCACTAGCACATCTAATTCCACAAACAAGTTCATTTACTCTTGGCATAAATGTAGTGATATTTTCATCTTCTCTCATCTTTAGGTTTTTGAATTTTCCTTTTAGACTCTGTAGCTTGGCACATTTAACATACTTATCTCCTTCATGCAGAAGTTCCAGTTTTTCCCAAATCTCATGAGTAGTTTTTAGGTGAACAACATTTGTCATCTCTGAATCAGATAAGGCACTTAGAAGAGCTTCTTTAGTCTACAAATTATTTTTATCATCTCTTATTTCATCTACGGTACACAAACCATTCTGTGGAGGTTCATACTTCTTTGATGCCATGAACCAATACTGCATTCCCATACATTGTAAGTGACATTCCATGTGACTTTTCCAAAGAGTGAAATTGGTTCCATCAAACCTCAGACTATCCTTCTTCTAGGACGATATCCTGGATCTCCTCAAGTGGTTAACCTTTTTTTAGAGGAACTTAGCTCTAATACCAATTTTTAGATTTAGGATAGACAAATGAGTGGGGGGGTGAATTAGTTGTCCAAAACATTCTTCCAATTAACCACTTAATTTCACTCTGTAATTTAGTAGCATACTAATAAATCAATCATGGAAACATAGTGCATTAAATCAAGAGTAGAAACATATTAACACATAAGACACCAAGATTTGACATGCAAAACTCGGTTAAGGGAAAAACCACGGGGTGACTAACCCAAGAATGTATTCTCTGTTAAAAGAATAGAAAGAACAAAATAACACATGCCAATTAAGGCTCACTGCCCAAACACACTACTCACAAGAGGCCCACTACCTATAGGAGACACACTATCTATAGAATGATAAGTATTACATACTTGAACTAAAGAATAACATCTTCACCATGCTTGAGTCAGGTCCATTTAAGCCCAATACTTCTTCTTTGCTTTTCGCTCTTCTGCTCTTTATCACATTCATCTTCTCAAGACACCTTTGAAATGACTTTACAACTCCTTAATTATACAAGACTTCAACTTAGGAATAACCATCCAAGTCAGCATTCATTACAGAGAAAATACATAAATACAACATGACTAATTACAAAAAGGCTTCACGTGGATTAGCGCACTGTCGGCCACATAGATCTGAGACTTCAAACTTTCTTTTGGAACATGCCATTATTCACAAAACATCTTCAAAATCATCTGCATGATGTGTAACTCATCTGGTCAGCCTAACTTGGGAAGAACATCATCATTCAGAAGTAATTCTTCAATTTCAAGCTCAATCTTCAATGCAGACCTCTAACAGGAACTAGACAGAATCCAAAGACCTCCACAAGATTTCCTGAATCACCAAGAACATCCACACTACTTATGCTTACTAAAATCATTCTCTCCCTCATCCAAAACCTTAAGAACACAGTCTGTCATCACTGTCATATTAGAAAAGATGCTTGCAGACATCTAGACCATGAACCAATTGAGTTGTCAATTCACATTGACTTCCTAAACACTCCACCAAATCCATAGAATAGGATATTTCATTTCTGGAGCTCACCGAACCTATCTGTGTCACTCTATCACTTCTGAACATCTGCTAGAACCAATTTTACTTAAGTGGCCATAACTTCTTCAGATCTTCATGCGGATCTTTGAGGTCTTTACTAGATCATCTTAAGACACATATCTACAAACCCTTTGATGTGTATCCTCTGATCTTCATCTTAGCTAGAATCTTTACCTCACTATCTTCACTGTTCTTCTCTATTCCTGATAGGACTAATTTTCTCAATATCCTTAGCATACAGCTCATCCAATCCTTATAATCAATGCAATAAGAGTATGTTGATATCAATGACAACATCGATTAGGCCCATACTTGCAACATGAAGATGCACTTCTTTGGATTTAGGGAGATCACAAATTCCTAACACCTTTAGAAAACCTTCTCTAGATAGAGAAAATGGTCCTCATCTGATTTTGACAACACAATAAGATCATCTAGATAGACTAGGATAATCTTGTTGATTAGAGCATTGAAGGCAATGTCCATAGTACATTAGAAGGTGGCTCCTACAATTGAAAGGCCAAACAACATTTTTACATAAACCAACATGTCTCACTTGGTAGTGAAGGTAGTTTTGTACTAGTCTTCATACTTTAGCCATATCTAGTTGTATTTGGAGAAACCATCTAGTAAAGAGAATCTCTCTGACCCCATGACCATTTGAAGAATCTACTCTATTGAGGGGAGTGGATAATGGTCCTTGAGAAAAGCCCTACTAAAGTCTTTGAAATTGACACATAGCCTTATTTTTCCACTTTTCTTTCTTACCAGAACTAAGTTAGACAACCACATTAAATGCTTGATCGAGAAGATGGTGTTTGAATCTATTATCTTTCTAAGATCCTACTTCATGAGAGGCTCTATTTTTGGATTGACTGGTCTCTATCTCTACCTAATCAACTTTTCTTCTAGAAATAGTTCAATTGTGTGTTGAACTATCTCTATGTCATCGCATTTAAGGTCTTCATAGTTCAAGGCTACAACTCTGTCATATTTGTTTCAAAAAGATATCAGTCTATCCCTTTCAACCTATGTGGTAATATTTCCTACTTTCACCTTTTTCTAAGGCTGACCTCAATTTTTGTGTAGTTTCCTTTTTTCATGGAGAAGTTCCTTTTATCTCCTTTTGCATCATCTATGTCAAATAGAATCTTTAAAGTTATGATCCCTTTTGGAAGCTTTGATGAGGCTTTTATTTGTTCCAATTTCCCTATTTAAGTTTATATTTCTCAAAGACATTTCCAAACATTATCCTTACATTATGATTACATTTATGTATTGAATGCAGTAAGAATAATATATAATATATTGAAGGATAATTTTGTGTGTAAATGATTGCTTATAGAATATGATAGTATTTTTTTTAGTTATGGTATCTTATGATGTGGAAGTACTGTATAGAGAAACTAACCCCTATGCAACAAAAAAGTAGTTACCCATAGCAAAAGTCATCTACCAAACTGCATCAAATGAAGTGTTCACCTACAATTGAGAATGCAATAGCCCACAACCAAAGGAGGAAGTACTGAAATAAAGTAGAAATAGTTTAGCCATAATCCATTCCACTCATCAATAGTTTCATCATCAACAATTAGGATATCTACAAAGAATAAGAAGGAATTCATGGCACTATAGATCATGGTTCATAATTATCTGATGATGCTTTGTTATGTGTGTTCTCAATTATTTATGCCTTCTTTATAGTGAATAGGAAGATTTATAGTAGGACTGTGATATTTAAACCATCTTTGTATAATCAGTTTCCTACTTCTATTTTTCTTACACTAAGAATAAGTCTTCTTCCTATGTTTTGTGGGAAGAATTGACATGTGTAGGATAGAAGTTGTTTAGAAGTTCAAATCAATTACAAGATTCAAATCCTATCTATATATGTTATAGATTCTATATATGATAGAGATCTAAAGAATTTTTCTATCAGTACTTTTCATTATCAGTTTGTATTACATCTTCTAGGATTCAATAAAGAGTGATAGATTTAGTCAATGTGTGATTTATAATGTTAAGATCTAACTTAGATTATGTGAGGTTACAATCACACAAGCAAGGGCCACTTGAGGTAACTATAGTTCTCTTGTTAACTTAGATTATTAATATATTGTTAATTGTCATGACTTGTTGAATTAGCTATTAATAAAAGTTATCATTAATTCAATTTAGATTGTCACCATGGATAGCTGAATAATATTTGTTTATAGCATAGTTGAATAAGTGTTTGTTACTACTCAATAGAATTATCTACTTGTAGAAACTTTTATTGATTAGATAGAATTTATTTCCTTTCCTATAATTTGTTTCTATGAACAACCTCTAGAATAGAGTCAAGAATCCTTGACTATACAGATAGTACAGGTGTCATCCAACAAGACTCCAATTCCCCAGTTTGACATATTTAAATATAACACATTATAGCCATTAGGTTGCTTGATAAAGGATCTATTGGTCTATTGAGTCGAGTGCATGCTCCTTCTGCATCAATATATTGGTCAATAATGGAATTAGACAAGCTTGTTTGACTTTAGTTGAATGATTTGGTCCCCATAAGCTTCCTCAATTCTTGGTTGCAACTGGTCCGCAAAACCCCTAGATTGTTGTAAGAACAAGGTTATTTTCTCATCATTATCAAACACTTTCCATTGATTTACATTATCTAGTATTGTAGGTCTAGTAATCAATTTAATCACATTTTTCTTTCCTAAAAGATCTTTTATTAGATCGAACTAGGAGCCTGTTCAAGCCATTCTATCTACCTCTATGGTTTGAATCCTTGGTACCACTCCCATGTTTAATGCTTCAAAGATTTCTAATTTAGGCCCCATAACTTATGATGGTATGACCTCATCCTAACATTCTTGGTCATAGCTACTGCTCTCACCTATCTAATGATTAAATCAAAATCTTTAAACACCTACAATTGCTTAATTTTGAGCTTTTTTCCTAAGAGGATACAATGCACCAATACCTCATACTTAGCTTCATTATTTGTGCAACCAAATTAAAAGAAGAAATATTTTAGTCTTCCTTCCCTAGGGGAAATGAGGCATACAAAAGCTGATGCAGAGCTCCAAGAGATTGGTTCAAATTCTTGAAACTCCACAACACACTACTTCCTTATAACCAAAATTTCTCTCTATCGGCAAGAAAACTCTACTGTCCTACCTAAATACTCTACTCGTCAAACAATGCTTATCAGAGCCTTCAAAATCTGTCACTCTGAGTCTTTGATCATTCTGACGCCACTGTCTACAAGAAACCTTCTGTGTCTCCCCGAAGTCCACTATCGGTAACACTTTGCACATACATTGCTTGACTTGCTGTTGCCGGTCTTCCTTACCTATACTACCGGTCACTCTTTGTATCATTCAAAATGTACATTTTCAATGTATCTTTACAACATACAACCATAAAATGCGATTGCAAGATACACACAAAATGTACTCAGATACAATTGCAATATATACACACAATGTTCTCGACATACAATTGCAGTATACACATAAAAGTATATTCGCATACATTTGCGATATACATAGGAAATGTTCTTCAACATAAAATTGTGATATACATATGAAATGTATACCTGATATACTTTATCGAAATACACATGAGATGTATATTCTCATACCTTTACGATATACACATAAAAAGTATATTCGGTGGAACAACCTGATTCTTACGCTGATACCATTTTCTGCAACCAATCTCGTAGTCTCTATTCTATTGAATCCTAGTACGTAGAGATGCTAGGTTCTCTACTGTGACAACTCTTCCATAGATCGGATCCGCTATTCCATTCTGCCATGATCATGAAGAAAAAGAAAACAAAATAGAAAACTATGTACGAAGTCCATTCCACTGATTTCAGAGAAATCCACTAGTGGAATGGTCTCAGTCTTGCATCTTTGACAATAGAAAACTAGATTATGTACAAAGCAGTTTGATACACAGAACACAGAGCTTGCAAACACAAACTAATAGAATTTTTATTTCTTCACTTAACTTTGATGTCTCCAAAAAAACTATAGTTTTTCCAGTCTTCTCTTCTCTCCGAACTTCATCAATAATCTCCTCTTTTTGAATCCCAATCTTATGGTCTCTTCCCATCCAGTTCCAACTAGAATACCAGAGGTTGGAGTCGTTACAACTTCCATGTTTCAGATTTTGGCTTAACCAAGGTTGTAAGCCAAAACACTAACTAATTACATGACACATGTTTAGCACAAGACATGATTTAAACACCCTTGAATATCAACAAGACAAAGAAATAACACAACACACTTGATTTGATTATCCACATAACCCAATTGCCTAAGATGTCCAAATTGGCTTATCAAGATGTCAAATTTGTGACACTAACTCACATGTTGGGGTTTTTATTACAAACATGAAATCACAACAACAAGGACTACATGACAACATGAACAACCATATAAATTCATAAAACATAACAACATATCAAGACCTTAGTCTTCTCCCTTAGATGTATAGTTGACTTGTTGAAGGGGTGCTCCTGCACCATACTCCTCGGGAGAAGAGATCTCAAGCCCACTTGAGATGAGATTTTGAAGGTCTGTACCATGGTTTGTGATCTAATCTTCAGTCATCCAAACTGCCATTGAATCAGGTTTCCCCTGCCAAGCCACCAAGTACTCCATGTACTCTTTGTTCCGTGTCTTCTTTACCACTCTTGAGTCTAAGATCTTTTTCAATTTTGGTGGATCATGCTTAGGGATATCATCATTTGTTGTACCCTGCAATGGTTCCTATCCTACATTTGCATTATGCTTGTATGGAGTTGAATCACATACATTGAAGATGGGTGACAATCCAAGGTCAGAAAGAAGTTGGATCTCATAAGCATTCTGCCCACACTTCTTTAGAATCTGACATGGTCCAATCTTCCTCTGCATTAGCTTGGTATGTTTACCTTTTGGGAGCCTCTCCTTCTTTAGATGAACCCACACCAAATCTCCAACATCAAATTGTACATCCCTCTTCTTCTTGTCAGTATATCCTTTGTACTTCAATGTAGTTTTTTGGAGTTGGGTCTTGACTTGATCATGCACCTCTTTGATGGATGATGCAAAGGCTTCTCCATCTACACTAATAGACTCTCCTATAGGCAGATCTCTCAACTCCAAAATACCCCTTGGATGAATGCCATATACCACTTGGAAAGGTGACTTCCCTGTACTTCTATTGATGGTGTCATTATAGGAGAATTCTGCTTGTGGTAGAATGTTATCCCACTTCTCTCCATGCTGCCTTGTCAAACACCTTAGTAGATTTCCCAAAGAATGGTTAACCACTTTAGTCTGCCCATCTATCTTAGGATGGTAGGCTAATGAGAAGGATAATTTGGTGCCCAGCTTCTTCCAAAGAGTCCTCCAAAAGTGGCCAATAAATCTCACATCTCTATCTGACACTATGCTCAATGGAAAACCATGTATCCTCACTATTTCTTTGAAAAATAGATCTGCAACATATGAGGCATCACAAGTGGTTTTGTATGGCAAGAAGTGTGCCATTTTACTAAATCTGTCTACTACAACAAAAAGACTATCATATCCCTTCCTTGTTCTAGGCAAACCCTGTAGGAGTCCGGACAACACTGAGAGGGGGGGGTGAATCAGTGTTGTATTAATTTTCAAACATTTTACAACTTTTTAAAAGCTTTCTCTTATAGAACAGATGGAAAGGAATACATTAATGATTTGTTGAGTTTATATGCACAAGACTTACAATAACAGATGTAAACAAAACATGATCAAACCAATAATATGCACACACATAGAAGAAATTAAGACACAACCTTTTTACCGAGTGGAAAAACCTCAAGGGTAGAAAAACCACTCATGAAATGCCTCACTAGCTTAACTGAAAAACATGCCTCACTGGCAATACAAATTGTCTCACTGACAAATATTAAGGTCTTACTGACCACAAGCTTCACTAGCATAGAAAGGTCTCACTGACCACAAGCCACACTGGCATATTGTGCCTCACTGGCAAACCAAATTACCAACAAATGTAATAAGCAAATCAGAGGGATACTCTGTTTCATTCAATACAAATATATGTCTGTCAAATACCCATTCTATTCAATCTGACATCCGGATACACTCAACAATCCTTTATTCTGATCCAATCAACACTGCATTCTAATCCATTCAACAACACTGCATATCAAATCTGTATTCTAATCCAACACTTCACAACACTATATGTTTCATCTCTATCCTTCTTAAATTATTCATCAATGCACCTGGAAACAAAATTTATACAAGTTGAATGTCTTTTCACTGCCTTGGAACCTTTCACATTCCTTCATAAATTTCTCCTTCAGATCACATAAATTTCGCAACAAGACTTTTGAAATTTCACTTCTCTGCAAAAACACATTTGCTTTTCTCCTACAAATAAACTCTTCAATTTTTGATTCATATTCCTGCAAAAAACATTCTCTCATTGCAAACAAAAATAATAAATAAATCTTCAATATAATTTTCTCACAAGACAAATTATCTCCATTAAAACCTTTTCATATCTCTGCAAGATGTTTCATATTCTTCATAACACAAAAAAAAAACTTCAATCTGATTATCTTTCCTTCAAAATCTTCTTCAAAAATAATCTTCTCAATCTGTCTTATTCTCAAAATAATCTCTTTAAAAAAATCTCCAATCTCCATAAAAAAAATCTCCTCAAGAAACTTTGATATTTATCTCTTTACTTCCAATATCCTCAAAAATCTCTTCATAAAGATTTTTCTCATTTAGAAAAAAAACAATAAAAATCTCCTTATAAAAAAAATCTTTTTACAACTTCAAAAACCCCGAAGAAAAGAAACTCTTCAAAAATAACTAAACTCCAAAAAGGAAATCCTCTAATAACATCTCCACAAAAATCTTTTGTATTCGGGTTTAAACTCAATCTTGAAAGAAACATTCTAAAATCATAATTCACTGCAGACAAAGAAAAAAATGGTCATGGGAACGTCAAACATCAATGTGAGGGTCGGGCTCCAAGGTTTAAATTATAGCCATTGGATCAAGTTTGCGCGGCCTTTGTATGTTTAAATTCAACCTTAGATTTAAACTTTGCCGCCTGATGTATCATTTGAAGACCGAAGCTTTAAGTCTCCGTGGTAGAAGGGCCGGTCACCGCCATGGGTAAGAAACCCTCTAGTAGGTCATGTATAAGTGACTGACCTGTATTAATAGGTCAACATTAAATTAAAACAAAAAGGTCATTATTAGAATGACGGGCAGAGAGGGCCTATGTTATAAGATTTAAGTGTTATAAAACTTGATTCAATACCTTTGATCACATACATGTGATCCATCAAGACCCATATAAAATAATACCTATGAAATGATATTCCTCTGATGTAGAATATCATACCACTGAGATCCAGACAACATGAAGATTTATGACATGAAAGGAACAACTCAAAATACTAATGGAATACATTCATAATCCAATCACTTGTGCCTTAACATGAAGAGACCAAGTACTTGTTAGATACACTTTCCACCTCCATTTTAAAGCATCTCATCTGAATCATACTAACACACTTCAACACTGAGATAAGCATCTTCATGAACCATAACTATGACTCCCTGAAGAATATGAAAGCAAATGATTTGGTCTAACCAAAGCATCACAAATGATATGACATGTATGAACCTATCCAATCCTCTTGGCAGACCAAGATCAGATATCACAACTCACTGCAGTCTAAGCTCATACAACATCTCTTGTGAGAACATATACCATCTCCTGTAAAGCATCTTATACATGATCAACAAATACGAAGACAATAGACAAATCACATGCACACCTTTGGATACCATATGAACAGTATACATCCTAATCTTCAACTACCACATGAAAAGCATGTATCCTGATCTCAACATCACACATCAAGTGTATTCATGTGATCCTTTGAATACCAACAACTGATATCATCAACCTTGTCAAGAACCAACACATTGCAAACCTTTGAATACCAACAATTGATATCATCAACCTTGTCAAGAACCTGATGAATAATGAAGACCATGCCTACCAAGAATATGTCATGTTCACTGATATGACATTGTGAAGAACACATCTCTCCAACTGATTGATATGTCATGTTCACTGATATGACATTGTGAAGAACACATCTCCTGATGATGCAAGATCAAACCTGTGAAGTATAAAACCATTCTCTATATCTGCAAGATGATGTCTCATGCTCCTGAACACTTTTGACATCAATGACAACCTAACACCATCAAACCCAACACAAAGTCCATGCTTATGCTCTCCCATGGCCTAGAAGGAATGGGTAGTGGCTGATACAAACCTACATTAGTCAATCTCCCTTTTGCCTTTTGACATATCACACATGCCTCCACAAATCACCTCACATCTGACTGCAACTTGGGCCAATAGTAATGTCTCTTCACAAGATCAAGAGTCTTATCTAGACCAAAATGTCTTGCCAAGGCCCCACAATGTTTCTCCCTAATGATATTCAGTTTCATAGAACACTGTGGAATGTAGAACTGTCCACCCTTGAAAAGTAATCCATCTTGGATTAGAAATTCAGAGAACTCAACATGATATTTGTCACCAAAGGAAGTACATACCTTGTAGATCTCTCCAAAGTCCTCATTAGCATCATACATGGCCTTCAAGGAGTCAATGCCAACACTCTCCAATTGGATCCAATTGATGGTTAGAGCCCTCCTGCTCAAAGCATCTACCACCTTGTTCTTGACCCCTTTCTTGTGCTTGAGTGTGAAGGTGAAAGCTTGTAAAGTTTCCACCCACTTCATGTGCCTATGGTTCAGCTTCTCTTGACTATTTATGAAACTAAGGGCCTGATTATCTATGAACACTATGAATTCTTTTGGCATCAAGTAATACCTCCACCTTCTGAGTGACTGTACTAGAGCATACATCTCCAAGTCATATGATGACTATCTCTTCTTTGCATCATTTCTTTTCTCACTGAAAAATGCAATAGGCCTACCTTCTTGACTGAGTATTGCTCCAATTGCCATTTGGCTTGCATGACATTCTACTTGGAAAATCTTGTTGAAGTCAGGAAGTGCAAGGACTGGCTGCTCTGCCACCTTCTTCTTCAATGTATCAAATGAATCATCTTCCTCCTTTGTCCAAGTGAATCTGCACTTCTATCCTCCTTTTATGGTGTTAAGCATGGGTGCACAAACACAACTAAACCCCTTTATAAACTTCCTATAGAAGGTTGCCAACCCATGGAAACTTCTAACATCATTCATGGTTCTAGGAGTTGGCCAAGACAATATGGCACTTACCTTCTCTTGATCCATTTTTAGTTTTACCTGTGAGATGACAAAACCCAAGTATATGATCTCCCCGAGCATGAACAAACACTTCTCCAAGTTGATCATTAGATGCTCTTCATGTAACCTTTTGAGGACCAATTCTATATGTTTGGGGTGCTCTTCCCTTGTATTACTAAAAATCAAGATGTCATCTAGATATACTATGACAAATTTGCCTATGAATTCCCTCAAGACCTCATTCATCAACCTCATAAAGGTACTAGGGGCATTAGACATTCCACTCATATAACCCCTCATTGGTCTTAAATGCATTTTTCCATTCATCTCCTGGCCTAATCCTAATCTGATGATAGCCACTCTTTAGATCTATTTTTGTGAAATATTTAGCACCCCCCAAGCAATCAAGCAAATCTTCTATCATAGGGATTGGGAACCTATACCTGATTGTTATCTTCTTGATAGTCCTTGAATCAGTACAAATTCTCCAAGTGCCTTCATTCTTTGGTACTAGGACAACCGGTACTGCACATGGGCTTAAACTCTTGCCAATTAGGCCTGTCTCCAAGAACTCTTCAATCTGCCTTGCTACCTCTGCATTCTGCTCTGGGGTAAGCTTGTATGCTGCCTTGTTTGGAAGTGTAGATCTTGGGATCAGATCTATGCAATGACTAATGTCCCTTATAGGTGGTAGGGACCTTGGCATTCCATCAGAGATGATGCCTTTGTACTTGTCCAATAGCTCTTGGACAGCTGGATCTACGAACCTTTACCTCTTCTCTCCCTTGACTTCCTGTTGCTGCTCCTTATTCACCTTTAGGCATGGAATTAGAGCATATGCAACTGCACCTTCTTTCACTATCTCTTTCATGAATTGTTTTCCTTCTACCATCATCACCTTGACTTCTTTCTGCTTTGATTCCACCTCATTCTCCATCAATGGTAGCAACTCTATCACCTTACCATCCTTGGTGATTGAATATGTGTTTCTAACTCCAACATGCTGTGATTTCAAGTCATATTGCCATGGTCTTCCAAATAGGAGATAGCAAGCATCTATCTTGGCAATGTCACACAATAATTTGTCCTTGTATGATCCAATTTGAAACTCCACCCAAGCCTGCTCTGATACCACTTGATGCAGAGCTCCAAGAGATTGGTTCAAATTCAAGAAAGTCCATAGCACACTACTTCCTTTTAACCAAAATTTCTCTCTATCGGCAAGAAAACTCTATCGTCCTACCGAAATACTCTGTCAGTCAGACAACGCTTATTGGAGCCTTCGAAATCTGTCACTCTAAGTCCTTGATCATTCCAATGTCACTATCTACAAGAAACTTTCCATGTTTGCCCGAAGTCCACTATCGGTAACACTTTACACATACATTGCTTGACTTGATGTTGCCGGTCTTCCTTACTTGTACTACCAGTCACTCCTTGTATCATTCAAAATGTACATTTTCAATGTATCTTCACAACATACAACCACAAAATGCGATTGTAGGATACACACAAAATGTACTCAAATACAATTGTGATATATACACAATGTTCTCAACATACAATTGCAGTATATACATAAAATATATATTCGCATACATTTGTGATATACAGGAAATGTTTTTCAACATACAATTGCGATATACACATGAAATGTATACCCAATATACTTTATCGAAATACACATGAGATGTATATTCTCATACCTTTACGATATACACATAAAATGTATATTCAGTGGAACAACCCGATTCTTATGTTGATACCATTTTCTGCAACCAATCTCATAGTCTCTATTCTATTGAATCCTAGCACATAGAGATGCTAGGTTCTCTACTGCGATAGCCCTTCCATAGATCAGATCTGTTGTTCCATTCTGCCATGATCACGAACAAAAAGAAAACAAAATAGAAAACTATGTACAGAGTTCATTCCACTGATTTCGAAGAAATCCACCAGTGGAATGGTTCCAGTCTTGCATCTTTGACAACAGAAAACTAGATTATGTACAAAACAGTTTGATACACAGAACACAGAGCTTGCAAACACAAACTGATAGAATTTTTATTTCTTCACTTAACTTCGATGTCTCCAAAAAAACTATGGTTTTTCCAGTCTTCTCTTCTCTCTGAACTTCATCAATAATCTCCTCTTTTTGAATCCCAATCTTATGGTCTCTTCCCATCCAGTTCCAACTGGAATACCAGAGGTTGGAGTCATTACAACTTCCATGTTTCAGATTTTGGCTTAACCAAGGTTGTAAGCCAAAACACTAACTAATTACACAACACATGTTTAGCACAAGACATGATTTAAACACCATCGAATATCAACAAGACAAAAAAACAACACAACACACTTGATTTGATTATCGACATACCCCAATTTGCCAAGATGTGCAAATTGGCTTATTAGGATGTCAAATTTGTGACACTGGCTCACATGTTTGGGTTTTTATTACAAACATGAAATCACAACAACAAGGACTACATGACAAAATGAACAACCATAGAAATGCTTAAAGCATAACAACATATCAAGACCTTAGTCTTCTCCCTTAGATGTATAATTGACTTGTTGAAGGGGTTCTCCTACACCACCATCTTTGGATCCATTTGAACATCTTGCACCATCAAAATACATCTTCTAGAAATTTATAGACTCATTAGAATCATCCACAAAATTATGAGAGATGATTTCACATTCTAAGATCACTTGTTCCTTGTCATGTATTATATATGTCCCTAACCCTGTGGATCCAAATTTTTTGTAGGGATCTATTTGCATGGATTCGAATAGTAGTGCTTTCTCTTCATCAGTTTAATTCTTTTCCTCAACCTCTTGATGAAGGAACTCTATTTTGTGCTTCTCCTCTTTTGAAAGAATGGTGTGAGCTAGTACAAAGTTAGTCATCGCCTCATGAGTGGTGTGTTCCTTCTAGAGGGGTTTTGATTGGTATTTCATCTTAGAGCCATACTTAGTTCTTAGTATGAGATGAGTCTAATCAAGAGAGAGGTACCCTCTGATCTTGGTAGTGAAGTGCCTAGATAGGCAAATGCCAAAGGCTAGTGGGATATCAATGAGCATTACTTATAGAAGCACAGTAATGTTTTGGAAAGCATATAGTGTGAGTGATAAGGATTTGATAACTCCTAGTGTTTCTACTTGCTTTCGATCTAGCTACTACCCTTTTAGGCATGACAATGGTGCTAGCACTAGAGTCTATCATAGAGTTGTTTAACAATATTTTTCCTATTATCACCATTAAGTAGAAGGGTGTGGGATTAGGCTTACCTACCTCTACTATCGCATTTGTAAGAATGGTAGAGTGTGGAGTTTGAGCTTCCTTTTGAGGTTGTGTTGTCTTTTTTTCCATGCCAGAGGCTACTTGGCTTATTGACTATGGAACCTGATTTATCTCAAGAGCCTCTTGGAGCAATGTCTTCTGCTCTGGGATACATAATACATCCCATAATGATATTTTAGATGGTTCTTTGTTTAGCTTCTCTACCACATTCAATGCACCAGGTATCTAAGGTTTGTGCACATATCCTAAGTATCTTAGCCTCTTGGCTATGATATTAGGTATCTTGTGTCCCTTTAAAGGCATTACTTGATTCTATACTAGTATCCCATGAGTAATTGCTCAAACAACTGGAGTGGATTTAATCCTTTGAGGTATTGTTTCATGATGAATTGTTGGCTTAGGGGTCTCTACCATCTTCCTCTTTGAGCCGGTGTAGTAATTAGATTGTACCTTTGGAATCTTAGAAATAGAAGGATCATTTGAAAACACCACCTCTTCTCCTTAAATCCATGAGAACAATGAGTGTTCGAGAGGTATTTATTCCTCTTGCTGCAATAACATCCCTTGTATCTGAGCCTCTAGGATGGTGTTGTGTATTTCTACTTATTGATAAGAGGATTATCAGTTTGGATCTCTCCTTGGAAACCTCAGTGCCTTTGTTCCACTACTATCTGTTGCATGTTACCCCATAGACAAGATCTAGGTGGGTGACCATCATTGTAAGAAAAACACCATGCATTTAAACTATACACAATGTTGTTTTTATCTAGGGTTAGGTCTTGTACTAAGTTTGGAGGTATTTGTTGTAGTGGGATAGGAACTAGCATTAGCTATTTTTAGGATGGACCTACCTCTTGAGGGTTTTGATATCTGTTTGGCTAATACTAGGGCCTAGGATTCTGATAGCCTTGTTAGAGAGGTCTTTAGTATGGATCTTGATGTATTTTTAGATTGATGATCTCGTTTGAGAAGCTCTGCAAGATGCTCTTTATATTATCTATCTTTGCTACTATCTAGGGTCTTAGAAATATGGGTTTTGCACTAGGGGAGCTAGATAGGTGTGAAGAGAGGGAGAAGAAGATGGATTTGCATTGGATAGAAGGGGCTCAAATTTAGGTGCTTCTTCTTGCAATGATATCTATAGAAATTCTAGCATTAAAGGCCTAAGACGTAGCTTACTAACATCCATTAGGTTGTTCTCAACTCTTACTGCTATGTCATATGCACCCAGGAGAGTTTGTCCTCCCAAGAAATAAATCACTATAGCTATGTCTAAATTATAAGATTTCAATTAAAAGATGATAGCCATACCAAGAGGTGGTCATGCCATCATTGGGATCCTTTTCCATGTCTTGTGGAACTGAGTGTTGAATTCAGTGACTTCCTTCTATTCTGCTCACTTGGTGGTTATTAGCTACTGCAGCAGTGAAGATCTATCTCCCTTCTTACTAAATCTCTTGAAGAATAGATCTCCCAAATGATCCCATGTGCCTATTGATTTTGAGGTAGGGACCTATAATAGTCAAGTGACTTTCCTTTGAGTGATGTTGCTAGTAGTCTCAAGATAACATTTTGTTCTATCACATAGTGAACCATACAAATATCTGCTACATCTTGAATATGTTTTGCAGGAGTCCTTGAGTCTTCACCTGTATACGTAGGTAGTGCCTTGATGGCGTTAACTAGAATTGGGTCCCATATTTTTGGTGGGACTGGTGGAATTAGTAGGTTGGCACTAAATTCAAATTTACAATGTTCCTAGGAACCCTTGTTACAATCATTTGGATGGGTGGTGAGTTTGGATGCAATAATGTTCTTCTAGAAACTATCTCAAGAAGAGGAACTAAAAGATCTTGATGGGATGATGTTAATGATCTTGTTATGGGCCTTTTACTCATACACTTTGACTTCTAATCAGGGGATTCTGAATTCAAGTCCCACCGAGCGTGCCAAAAAACTATTGATGGCCTTTTGTGTTTAGCACATAGGATCTCTCCTAGATACTAACAAGACACAAAAGTTATGGGAAATCCTATGATTGTGGGACTCTTTTGCAAATCATAGGATAACATCTACAATTTTATAAGCTCTCTCTTCTTAGGATTCTCATTAATACTTTCAAAAGTTTGGGAGGAGGAAAGTGTAAAGAGAAACTTAAAATAATGAAACTAATCTAAGGCGATGCAATAGGAAATAGTACTCTAGTTGATGCAAGAATGACAGTGATTTTCTTTTCAACTCATAGTACTAATTCATGGTTGCCAAAAGCACTATTATCACTTTGAATTGCACCTTGCTTGGAGACAATCGAAGCATTCTAATGACATAATGGGAATGATCTCAAGGCGTGGGACATTCCAATTTTGAGATCAGACCTCCAAAGAAGGCTAGTTCCTCTTTCTGAGCTTAAGGATCAGAAAAAAAAATTATTAAACCCTAATGCTACACTTGTCAGGGGAAAAGGGGTAGAAGGAATATAAAAAGGAAAATGTGATGCACCAAAGTCATAAGGTTTATTAGTTGAGATGACCAACATAACAATGATCTCACTCCCTAAAAGAACTCACACAGACTTAAAACCTTGCCAGAGGCTTTGGGTAGAAGACTATAAGCGATGAAGTTGTTCTACTCACAAAATAGATCACAACTTCAAACAAAACATAGAGACAAAGTGCAAGAGAGGTGAAATATCAGAGAATTATTGATCATGAAGGTCAAATGACCATTACAAAGAGTAAATAACCTGTTACAGAGCAATAGACACAAAAAAATCACATACATTCATGGTTGAACAATGGACTAGAAACATCAAAGTCTCAAAAATGAGCACAATACATCAAGTCTAGTTGTTCTGTAAGTAAACTACAAGGTCCAAACATAACAGAGGAATTTGCCAAGCATAATAGCCCATAAAACAACTAACAAGAACTTTTACATCTTTGAATCATGCATATATAGCTTTTACAATTGCACTGTAGCAGCCATGGCATGGAAGGTAAGAAGTCAACAAGAAGGGATGTCGACCATGCTTCATTATCTCGAACTGGCATCCTTGGAGCATGACCCACATGGATCTACCTAGGAAATCCACTAAAATAGGAGGTTCACCAATGCCATGGGTACAAAAAAATCAATACAAATGAGAGATAGTGGCATGGGGGGATGAGAAATCTATTTCCCACATGAAATCAAGCCCTGAAAATGCATTAATGGTGACTAGGAGGGTCGTTGAACAGTCCTGTCGTGCTTTGTAAGGTGAAAAATGGCCCCAGACGGAGAAAAGGTCGAGCTCCGACATCTCGACAAGGTAGAAAAACACAAGGAAAAATCTAAATTTTCTAGTACATAACCATTTTTTGATGTTTTTCCTTACAATCTTAGAAGGGTAAACTCCAAGATCTCAAGTATCTTAGACTATTTGGCCAAGGGGGAAATATAGGATAACATTTTGGTGACTATTCAGGGGTGTTTTCCTACCTAAACATGCTAGGATCCAGTGGCCTATACATCCATTGGGTACAAAGTCAAAGGGCATAACAACAAGAACAGGGGTTGGCCAGACCAACACAAAACTGAACATTGCCTCTGGGAAACAAGACAAGGAAAAATAAACAAGACAAGAATCCTCCTAATGAAAATACAATAGAGTGCAAGGGTGCTTATTGAAAGGAAACCTAAAATAGAAACAAAACTAACCTACACCTAAACTAACCAACCAGTACTAACCTTAAACAAAGCCATTAATTGGTTCTTCAAAATAACTACCCTTTCTCAATAATTTACAATGCTTTACATGCTTGTGGGAAGCTAACAAGAGGTGGGGGAGGGATGGGAATACAACAAATTGACAAAACACTTGCCCCAGAAAGAGGACAAACTCACTTATCCACTTCACCTGATTGTTGATGCAACTACTTAGAAGTGGATAAATGGGATGATCTAACTTATTTTGATGTTTAACTTCATGCTCAGAACTGAGCATGACAAAAGGTGACTCTTCATGATATGTCTCTAGTTGAGCCAAATGTCTTATAGGGCATCCCCTTGAAATGGCATGCCTTCACTTTGATTCTAGTTCTTGATGTTGTTGGTCTGAATGCTCTAATCCTTGTATGTCAATTGGAGGAATGACTACCTCAATCTACTAAAATGACTTAGGGTTTACCTCATCTAGAGGCATTAATTTACTATCTAGGTTTGAGCATAAAACATCAAGCTCATCCCATAAATGA
This sequence comes from Cunninghamia lanceolata, assembly GCA_027924645.1. Classification (NCBI taxonomy): domain Eukaryota; kingdom Viridiplantae; phylum Streptophyta; class Pinopsida; order Cupressales; family Cupressaceae; genus Cunninghamia; species Cunninghamia lanceolata. The sequence continues at coordinate 3,629,051 of BSBN01000719.1, read as the reverse complement.
GCCTCATACAAGTCCTCTACTTTTTAGAATTTCACTATTTTGTTTGGCCTTAACTTGCAACAATCCTCCATCATTTTCACTACTCCTATGTTGTTGTGTATCCATTGTCACCTGCCTATCTTCTTCATTTTCAATGTAACCAAGTAGTTCATGAAATAGGGCAACATCATCGACTTGCCAGTTCAAAAACACACATTCAGCCTGCCTTTGCCTTTGTCCCACCATAGCCCACTGACTAGATCTAATCTATGGTTTTGGGACTACTAATGGATTGCATGGATGGTGCCACTTATAACCTTGAGTTGAGTTGTTCAGAATTGGAACAAGCATGTTTGATGTACGTTTATGGAGTTTAGGGACCTAACATGACTTAGTTGATTTTGTCTTTGATTGTTCGCTTGACAAAGTTGCTCGCTAAGCGGATAGGGCTGATTAGGAGATTGGTATGGTACATTAGTTGTAGGAATTGGTGTCATAATTTGCTAAAATCTTGGCTCTTCTAGAAATAATGGCATTGAAGGCTTGGGGGGTAATCTTTCCATCCAGAATTAGATAGTTTTATGCCCTAATAGCTACCTCATAGGCATCAGGTAACACATCTCCACCTAGAGATTGGATCATGACAGTGATATGACTATTCAGGGATCTCAAAAAATACATGAAGGAAGCGTTAGGGGAAGCCCTCACTAATAATGGAATTTTATACCAAGTTTCTTGAAATATGAAATTAAAATCTGCCATGAATTCATAGGGAGATCTTTTAATAGCGGCTAGTTGCTCTATCAGGGACAAATGATCACCATTATCTTCAAAACACTGACAGAGCCTATCTCTTAACTCATCCCATTCATGAATTGAATTTGCAGGTAACCCCCTGTACCACTGGAGAACTTTTCCTTTCAAGGAAGAAGTAAGGAGCCTTATCATGACATTATCTTGGGTAACATTGTGAACAGAGCATACACTGGCAATGTCTTGGATGTGTTCCACGGGTCTTGTGGAATTTTCACCAGTGAAAAAATGAATAGCATTTAAAGTTGAAACAGGGATGTCATCATATTGTGCAAGGTTAAGAGGGCTTCCACCATTAAAGGCCACAAAGGGTTTATTTCTCAATAAGGCAATGACAGTGGTGTGAATGTTAAGATGGGTGTTTGGAAGCCTATTCTTGATGGGGGAAAGAGACCATGACTTCCATAATAGCTTGACATACTAGAGGATTGAAAAGAAGAGATGTATCAAAATATTCTTTGAAAATAAGGGTAACAAGTCTACTTTTGGAGACTGAAAACATACCAAAAGAGAGTCACTAGATGATTTGAGATGCTTCTGAAAGATGGAAAAGACCAAAAGTATCACTGAACTTCAATCTTTGATGAATATTTAAGCACTCGGGCTACTTTCGCTAGTGGATTTGTTCAGCAAAGTCACCATGGTGTTTGCCAAGACTACCCTAAATGGCTAAATGCAGTGAAGAACACAACAAATCCTTCAATGGATGATAAAGCTCATCATATTGGTCCCACCAGGTGTGCCAAATCTTGTTATCACTTAGAATTGTACCCTTCTTGGAGACAGTGCAAGCATTGTAATGACACAATGGGAATGATATCAAGGTGTGGGACATTGCAATTTTGAAATCAGACTTCCAAAGAAGGTTGGTTCCTCTTTTTGAGATTAAGGCTCAGAGAAAACTGTTAAACCCTAATGCTAAAATTACCAAGGGAAAAGGGGTAGAAGGAATAGAGAAAGGAAAAGTTGATGTACCAGAGCCATAAGGTGTATTAGTTGAACTGAACCAACACAACAATGATCTCACTCTCTAAAAGAACTCACACAAACTTAAAACCTTGATAGAGGCTTCAGTCTGAAGACTATAATCTATAAAGGAGCCATTCTACTCACAAAATAGATCACAACTTCAAATGAAACATAGAGACAAAGTGCAATAGAGGTGAAATATCAGAGATTTATTGATCATGAAGGTCAAATGACCATTACAATGAGTAAATAACATGTTACAGAGCAATAGACAAAATAATCACATACATTCCTTGTTGAGCAATAGACTAGAGACATCAAAGGCTCAAAAATGAGCACAATACATCAAATTTAACTATTATGTAAGTACATTACAAGGTCTGGACATAATAAAGGAATTTTCCTAGCATAACAGCCTAGAAAACAATTAACAACAACTTTTACATATTTCAATCCTGCATATATAGCTTTTACAATCGCATTGTAGCAGCCATGGCATGTAAGGTAAGAAGTCAACAAGAAGGTATGTCGACCATGCTGCATTAGCTTGAACTGACATCCTTGGAGCATGACCCACATTGCTCTACCCGAGAAATCCATTGAAACAAGAGGTTTGCCCATGCCATGGGTAAATAAATTCAATGCAAATGAGCGACAATGGAATGGGGGGACAAGAAATCCATTTACCACAAGAAATTGGGCCTTAAAGATGGATTAATGGCAACCAGGAGGGTCACTAAATAGTCTCTTCATGCTTTGCATGGTGAAAATGGCCCCAGAAGACAAAATCGTTGAGCTCCAACAACCCGACAAGGTAGAAAAATGCAAGGAAAACTCTAAATTTTCTAGGACTTAACCATTTTTTGATTCTTTTCCTTGCATCCTTAGATGGGTAAACACCAAGTTCTCATGGATCTTAGACTATTTGACCAAGTGCCAAAATGGGATAACAAGTACAAAGTCATGATTTCAAACCACTTACAAAGATTACTCATTGAAACTAAAAAAAACAAACATCAACAAATAGAACTCAAAAGAAAACCCAATAGACATAAAATAAGCACAGGGTGTTACTCCTTTCCATTAGTGAACTAAAAAATAGATTACAAGAGGTATAGAAGCACAATTACAAAGTATTTGATTATCTCTTAAAAGCATCCATAGAAGCTTGGAAGCCTTTCAATTCTACTTTCAGTGTCTTAGAATTGGCTCAATGAATAAACATTGCCCAACCCCTATTACATTGGCTCATGGCACTATATATATCAATTTGACCACCACAATTTTAAGGTTACATTGGGTGGGAAATATCTACCACAACTACTTCTAGCATTATGGTTTTCAATTTCCTTAACTCCATCACCTCTCTATACCTTGCCATAAATATAGTCTTTGGGATGTAGTCTTAAATATTAAAGACTCACTAAGAATTATGCAAGATGCCCAACCACTTCATTGATGAATTGTCAAAAGATAGTCATTCGTCATGGCCAAGAGATGCTTTTGAGTCCTATTTTGCAAGCATTAGGGCTTGCTGTCTCACTTCCTTCTATTTCTAGTAAATCAACCTCTTTCTCTATCTTGAAAGGTCCTTCATGATCTCCTAACCATTAGATTCCATGTGCTCATGATTGACAACTACACAAGTCTTCTTTTCCTCGAAAAACCTAGTGGGTCCTATTGCTAGATGGTAGTATGGCACTTCTTCGTTATGTCTAAGGTTTGAAACACTAAAACTATGCGTGGGCATGCTAGGTGTCTAGAATCTGCAAGGTTCTTTCTCTTGAATGTGTTGATTCCACCTTTGGGTCACAACATGACACTTGGAACCTTGACACTTTATGTTGAGTGTGTTAAGTTGAGTGCTTCTTGAGAATGTCAGATGGTGCCAAGTGGCAGTGTCAAAAACCTTCCCCCTTGTATGTCTCATTGAGGATATTAGGCATGTCACACTCTGACTTAGGACACTTGGTGAACTAGCACTTCTTAAATGGGCAGTAGACCTACTAAGGTCTCAAGCTTGTGCCACGATGACAAATGATAGTGTCCACTTCTTCCTTACTATCCTTCAACTCTTTAAGAATTGGGACTACCACATTTTGACTTAAGACACTTGGTGCCTTATCATAATGTAAAGATGTCATTCGACTAGTTAAGGCTCAGAGGTGCAAGAAGCCTCCATGTGTTTTCTTCCCGTAGCTGCCTTGTCTTGAAAATTTTGAGCTCACCCTTATGCTAGAACATGACACTTGGTGCCTTGGCACATTATCTTTAGGCTGTTAGATTCATTTTCTCTTTGGCTTGTGCGATGGCGACACTTGGAAGTATGCACATATTTCTTACGTTCCTTGTAACCCTTAAGACTTGGGCTCGCCAGAAGTGACTCAAGACACTTGGAGTCTTCTTGTTTCTTAGGGATGCTTTCAAATCTTCCTTCCCTTTAGATTGTGAAACCTTCCATGTGGCACCTAAGATGAAGTGAAATGCTTGCATGTGGTAGGTAGTGCTTTCAGATTTAAAGGCTTGTTTTGTTCTGATCCAAACTCGATAAAGGTCTAAAATGATGTTGTTCATTGTACGATTCAAAATTCTAGCTGCAAATGCGTTAACACCCAACATTTATTACTTTTGATCAAACAAAATGTAGAGCCAAAATGCTCTATAGATTTATTTTTGAATCAAATAGATGAATTAAATATATTTCTTTAGGAAAATCACATTAGTTTGCCAAATTATTCTACTCCAACATTTGTAGATACATCCAATGTTCATGCTCAAAAATCTTGTGTGGACACATTATCTAAGGATGAGTAGTGTAGTGAAACTACATGCACTAGGATCTCATCTCCATCATATCCTACTTCCATTCACTCTAACTTGTTGCTTTGGATGTGGCTTCTAGTAATTTATTGCAGCAAGACATTCATTGTCTTCCAACTATAACTTCTTCAAATGAGTACCTAATAGACATGTTGGGTTCTTTTTGTCAGTCCCATCTTATAGACTTGGACGATGTACCGTTGAGGAAATTGATCTCCTCTTTAATGAAACCCCTATGGAGTTGTATCATTTCCTTTAGATATCATGAGGGCACATTCATAGGATCTCTTGTTCTTTCTCTACATACATCTACTTCTTCAATGATAGATTCTACAAATACTCATGAGTCCACATATCTGATTCAGTCATCATTCATGTTGACATGTTTCAGAGGTGTACCCAATTCTCATCAATCAAGTTGTCTTACGTACGATGAGCACGATACATCCATGGTCATCATACCTAAATCTTGTATATGGTATGTGATTCATCTTGTTGGACCAAAAATTTTCTTAGTTTGGCCTTGGATTGGAGATCCTTGAGTAGCATTGGAAGGATCCATCATCATCTTTGGATCTTGTTCTACATTAGTCTACACAAGGTTCTATATTGTCACTTTCTTCAATTAGGTTCAGGACTCTTAATTTTTATGTAGCACTTCTCAACATTGACATGGTGACACCTAAATAGCTTTTAGAGATATCATATATTTTGATATTTCTTGCTTCTATTCCTTTCAAGAATGGGAAGATCTTCTACGTGCATCTTTGGCCTTGTTTTTTCCCAAGTGGATGAATGTTGTTCAACATTCACAGACCATCTTTATCATCTAGTGTCAACCATATATGATTACTATTAGAAGCTGCTTAAGGGGGGTTACATGGTCTATCTTCTTCTCTCTATCCTGGGGGGATGTTATTCCTCATATGGGGTTTTGTTGAACACATCCAGAGATTGAGAGGGGGTGAATCAATCTATTCTTAAACTTAAAAACAATTCCATTTACGGATTAAGCATCAAATCATTTTAACTAAAAGAAGAACAGAAAGGAAAGCATTAACCACACAAAGACACCAAGATTTTTGCACGGAAAACCCAGTTAGAGAAAAACTACGGTGAGGATTAACTCACAATATATGAAGCTCACTGCTTATAAAAATTAAAACTTTGTTTTAGGGCTACAACCCAAGGAATCTAATACTCCTTGTTGAACTTGTAGACTAACGCTACAACCTTAGGGCAAGATACAATGACTTGCTGAAGAGACTCATTGTCTGATAGTAGGATACATGAAAATAAAAATAGAAACATGAACATGAACTACTATGAAGAAGGTATCTGTCATATGCTAATATTGCAATCCCTTATTTCACACAATTACTCCATCACATTGACTTCGCACACTACATGCTTAACACATTCTTGAATCTATCCTCTACTCACTCACAAATGATTTTTTTATTCTATAAATACCCTCTGTAACAACTCAAACATTCAATTAGGTTAGCACCAAGATGAACTTTAGATGAAACATGTGATACTGTATACGTCAACTCAAAATAGATACATTATGAAGAGAAAATGAGATGCAAATCACTACACATGGTATAGTAGGGCCAAATACATCACAACACATCCTCCAAAGCAAAATTAATTAATCAAGATCAATCACAAATGAAGGAAACTAGACTATTGGCCCAAAGAACATCAACACTATCAACTGTTCATCTTTGCATCATCGAGGAGAGAGCAAAACCATCATGCGGATCAAAATGTGAGTAATATATTTTATCAATAGTATCCTTACAACCTTCTCATAAAGTACCTAATCAATATATGCTACCTCAAGAAAAGAAACATGTTAAACTGTTGACAACAGAGCATCCCAAATAGACTATGATCCATCAATACATAGGATTTTGCATTGTGTTTTACCAAAACATATGAAATCCATATGAATACATCTCGTTGATGTATAAATTTGTGGGTCTAATCCAACAACAACATGGGAAGATCTAAGAATGTGGGATGACCCTTAGAAGCAACCTCCAGATTTTAGGGAAGCTGGCTCTTCCTTTTTTCAGTGGGGTTTTAGGAAAAGGTTAGAAAAACAAGATTACAAATAAAATAAAATAAGCTCCTAAGGTGATGCGCCAGATTTACAACCAACCCAGTTGCACAGTGTCAAACCCTAAATGATTAACTAGAAAACCAAAGAGCTTGCAGCATGATCAATAATCTAGTCTATAACTCAGATTTAACAAAGGCCTGAGACAGAAAGAAAGAAGTAAGAAAAAAAATAGATTCAGATGTACACAAGGCATTACTTCTTTTGATTACTCAAACTAAACAAATTATAGAGGCAAAATATCTGCACAATATAAAATGTTACATTCTTCCTGAAAAAGCAAACTGAGGCAAGAAAGTATCTCTGCTACTCAAATCTCCAATATCTGTCTCTATGTGGATTTGTCGAACTAGAATTCCCTATTTTGGATTTGTATTTATAACCCATAAAATCTTCCTCCAACCTTCTCTAACTACCCATAAAATCTCTTTGAAAATCCCATGAAATCTGCGCCAAAATCCAACTGATAACTGTATCCAACAACTGAAACTGGTTGTTTTGTTTCTTCCCCATGGCTGGAAAAATACATTTGCTACACATCTTGACCTGTGTGAGTTTCTTTCCTGCTCATTCTCCTTTTTCTGTTACTTCTAGTAGCTTCCGTCAAAAAATAAAGAGATGCTTTCTATCATTTATTTAGGGCTTCATTTATTTCACGTGAGTAGCAATAGTCATATGAGAGTCATGAGTCATATTTTAGTAAATATTCAACCTTATTGCTGGAGGGACCCACATGTTATGATTTTTTTATTTAAAAGATCATACATTATTAGTTCCTGCCGCCGGCAGGATTACTAATGCAATGGATTGATTCCATTAAATTAATTTAGTTAACCAATCACAATTGAATATTACATTTATTGAGCAAAATCTTCATAGTTGAAAGCTAATTATTTTATTTACTTATTTAATAAATGCAATTTATATCTTGTCTTATTGGTCAATTGAATGAACAGTAATGTGAAAAATAGATTTTTTTTTTAATTATATTAAAATTGCTCAGCAGTATAGTTTGAAAAATATTTGTAATTGGCAAGTAGCAAGTTGGCACGAGCAGGCGATAATGATCAGTTTTGTTTTTCGTCCCTGCGTACAAACAGCCTCTGCTAAAATCAGAGTTTTGGAAGACGGTTTGGACAGCTATTACTGCAATCTTTGCCCTAATTTTCGTTTGCCTTATACATGCTCGCTTTCGAAGCCTGGTAAAACTCCTGTATTGGACGTCGGAGCACTGGAACGGATCAGAAATGGATGTATCAAGGTATATACTGTGAACTCAAGCCACTTTCAACTGTTTCATACTTCCTGTGTCATTGTGACTTACTTTCCTTTGATGGTGTGATCATGATTTCCTTTCCCTTGACGGTGTGATCATGACTTTTCTTTCACAGGTGGTGCCTGCGGTTAAGTGCTTCACATCCTGCAGTGCCAAATTCATTGACGGGCAAGAGATTGAGTTTGATTCTGTCATTCTGGCCACCGGCTACACCAGTAACGTGCCTTCTTGGCTCAAGGTATAAACAAACAAACATACTGTTCACTGCTCTCTTGTTAAATCTTATTAACAATCAACGTCTTAATTCCTCTACTTTTTTGGTTTTATTTGCAGGAATGTGATTTTTTCACACAAGATGGAATGCCCAAAAAATTTAGGGGGCCGAGCAGGTAATCTGTACGCGGTTGGATTGCGGGATTTTCCCAAGATCTGCCGACCATAGTTAATATTTTTCGCGGCGAAGAGCACCATAAAACCCCCCGCCCGAGGCTTCCTCAGTTCAGAGTTTTGCAACCCCTTGGATCTTCTGCACCTGGGTTCGATCCCTCGTCGTTGCGTCTGCGATCAAAAGAGTTAGGGTTTCATATTGTGCACTAAAGAAATTCTTCTGGGTATTGCTGTTTTTGAAAGAAAATCGTCTGGGTTTTATTTCTGTGATAGAAGATCATCTGGATGCTGTTTTTTTTTTGTTAAGGGGTTTGTTTCGTCTGTATTATTTGGGGGGATTTAAAGCCGAGATGGCTCAAAATAGAGACAAGGAGGAGACGGGGTGCCAGGTGCCAGAAGGCCTGAAACCTTGTGTTAACAACTGTGGGTTCTTCGGCAGCCCGGCTACCATGAACCTCTGCTCCAAGTGCTACAATGAATATGTGCAGCTCAACATTAATACAACCCCCAAGTCGCCGTTTTCTGGGGTTTCGATCCTTAGACCTGAGGTTGGCGTTACAGGGACTCGATCCGATGACATGGCGGTTGATATTTCTGGCCCTTCTTCAAGCGTTGCTTTTGCCGCGGCTCTTCAATCTGAAGTGACACAAACGAAAAAGAAGGTGTTTTTCGTGTGGGGAAAGGGTGGGACTTTTCTTTCTTGGGTTCACTTTTCTATGCTGGTATTAATAGCACCGTGTTTTAATTTTCCTTGGTAGGACTATAATATATGCACCAATGCAAGAGTCTTATCATTTTGTGTAATCTTCTGCTTTATGAATTTTTTGTGTAGTAATGGGTTTGATATAAAATCCTTAATAAAAAATAAATAAATCAGTTATACGAAACATCTACTGAATTTTTACTTTGAGAATTATTTTAACTGGTGATTTGTCATATGTTCACTTCTTGCAGGGTAGCGGCTGCTTTGCTTCAATCTTTCATTTTCTGCATTATCTTTTATATGGTTTGCTATTTCAATCTTAACTCTTAAGCACAGATTTAAATTTTAATGGGTGCATTTAGGATATTTCTGTGGCAATCAAATTTGTTAGCTGAGAAGAGCATATATGCTGATGTGTACTGCAACATTTGGCTTCATAATAAGGCCATGGACCCATGGCCATAACTTTCTCAGCTGATGCTGCTGAAAATGTTAAGGAGAAATATACAGTAACCCTCAGGAGGAAGTTGCTATTTATCAGTCCAAAGGCGCCCTAGTATTAATTAATCATCATTTTTATTTCGTTCCACTCCATTGCCTTAATCTCTTGTCATGTGTTCTTTTTGGTTTGTTTGAATCTGATTTGGTAGCTTTTACAAATGCCCAGTTAAGAAAATCAATGCTTGAAGTCCCACCTAGGTACGACCTAGTTGCAAACACCAAACCCAAAACAAAGTCCAGTAAGAGGAATGAAAGAAAGAAGGAGAAGAAGCATCAAGTACAATCTTATTTGCCTCCATTTCTTTTATTTTATGGGTTAATTAACACCACTGAATCGGTTAGCTGGGGCAAAGTTGAATTAGGGCACACAACTTAAGCACCATCCAGTTTGATGCAACATGTTGTTTCATATTTTTCATTGCATGATCTTTGTTACATATTTGTATCAATGGAAAATTTGGCTTTATCAACTTAATTTGAATTGCCACATTTGGACTTTGAGCTCTAAAAGTCATATGCATTCATAAACAAATGCGAGTTTTTCTAGGTACTATTGTTGAGAGCTGTCATGAATGGTAGCATCTAGTTGATTAAAGATCATTAAACAATGGCAGGCTTCTTTAAAGGCATACGGTTAAAAAAGCTGTTGTAATTGATGTGCAGAGACACAAAAACATGTGCATTCTCTTTGCTGGGTCAAACTGCAAACTTTTTGGCATCTTTTAGTGAGGATTCAGTAAGGGTATGGGTTTCTGGTTCTGCAAGTTATGAGAATGTGTACATGAGTTGATTTGTAGTAGAAATAGGTTTCATTCATGTGCATTTTTTATTACATAACATACTCTCTGCCTTTTTAGATCTGACTATTAAGATGTCCATAAATTCTTTGGTTTTAAGATGGGAATGCATATTTGATTAGTCCTATTTGCCAATCCTCTATTTTTGATGAATGAGAATACCACATGCTTTGGAGAATGTGATTTTAGAGGGACAATTTTGTGAGTCTATGATATTGAACATCGGTTTGTCTGGTTGGTGAAAATGTGCAGGTTGTAAGTCACAGCATTTCTCCAGAATGGAAGCAGAGTTTTGCGTGGGCCTTCGATATGCCTCCCAAGGGTCAGAAACTGCAAATATCTTGTAAGACCAAGAACACCTTTGGAAAAGTAAGTTGCTTATTGTATTAAATTAAAATTTGTGTCAACCATGTTTTGTTAAAAATAATGTAAAAGCATTTGTAGCTACTCAGATTCTCACTACAAATTTTATATTGTCAAGGTTCTTTGGGAAAAGTAACCATTCAGATAGATAAAGTTGTGATGCTTGGAACAATCAGTGGGCAGTATAAACTTGTTCCTAATGCTAACCGTGATGGTGCATCTCGAACACTTGAAATAGAATTTTAGTGGTCTAACAGGTGACGGCATGAACATAGCTTTTGTAATTACTAAAATGCATTGGCCTCCAAGTGGGTTGTTGAGGTAACTTCCAATCTAAAGTCATTTTGCCAAGCCACTAAACGTGGTATTTACTTTTCAAGTTACCAGTATAAAGAATGCCATACCAGGGCTAATGACATGTCCAACTTGAAGGTAATGATTGGCATTATAGCATCCTGGACATTGTTCATATTAAGTTTGTTCAGTTTTGTGAGCAGTAGTAATGTTGTCGCTCCTGAGCTTAGTTTGTTAATATTTTAAGGTTGCAAAGGCATCCTATATTATTAATTCTCTTGCACGTGGTCAACACTGAGTGATTATCTCAAAGAAAGTTCCATGCATGGTGCCCTTCAAGAAATTCTTTTTTTTGCATAACAAGCCATTTTATTTCAAATTACAGAGGTATGGTTTCAATTTAGAAGCAGGGATGTTTCTGATGTATTATAATGACTTGCTCGATAGAGATATGGGTACCCAAGTCGACAATGGTACATATAGTGGTCTCCTACAAAGGAACTTGTTACAGATCAGAACTAGAAGGAAGGGTTGGGTCTCATTTACTATTTCATAATGTGCAACTAATGGAGTTTTGTAATATTAACAGAAATTCACCAGCCAAGAAGAACAAGTCTACAGCAAGAGTTTGCTGTCGTTTGATGTCACAGTGCAAGTCCAATCCAACATTGAAAGCCTAGAACTGGAATGTATAGTTTAGTCATATTATTTCTGAAATAATAAGAGGAGTATGTTTGACAGTTAAGAATATTGTCCAGGGGCAGATGATTTGGTACATGATGTTATTATGCATGACAAAAATATTTGCTTCCCCATTTTTAAAACTGAAAATGTGGTTTATAAGCAAACCTTATGTATTCAGAGCCCAGACATTGTGAGTAGAACTTTAGAAATCTTCTTGTTTATGTTTATGCTGTTATGCCCACCCGTGGATGGACTTTCATGAACTTCATATTTAACCAGCTTCCTTCAATGATTTTCAAACACTTAGAACTGTATGCTATTTCCTGCAAAACTGGCAGTGGTAGGATTGTATATTATTTACCATGTAGGGAAGAAAATGTACCATATAACCTGGGCTATACAGTTTGCACATTTCATACTCTACAATATGGGGTTCCTACTACTTTCTGGGAGAACTCTTAAGGTACTCCATTTTGGCAGAATGATGCATCACGTCATGATAAACTCGAACTAGATTGAAGGCTTATTCAATAAATCCTAGAAATTGTTAAATTTTACTATGATTTACTATGATCTTTTCTACCTTGTCCATGGTTCCACATTTTGCAAAGGTAAATCTCAGTTCATCTATCAAATTTTATTCTGTATTGTAATAAAAATGTGTGGCTAGACTGTCCTTTTATTCACTAGTTTTAATATAGAAGACTGAAAGGAGATATTAAGGGTTCCCAGTGAGGACTGCTCGCAGTCCTCAGTAGAAGGCACATGTAATTATTTGTCTTGCCAGTTCATCAAATTGGCCAGTATGAGATTATGACTGTAGATGCCAAACATGATTTTTACACCAAGGATGAATGATTTATGGCTCACAGTTGAAGATTGAAATTACAATAATCATTAGTACTGCTATTGCAATCCCAAACAACTTCTTTTGCTTTAATTCTCAAGACAGTCTGTACACACGAAGTATTTAGAAAAAAAGGAGCCATGTTTTAATAGCATGTCAACATACCCAAGCTTAATACAATGGTGCAAATTGCATCCCTAAAATGTCAATTTTAATGCTTGATAGAGTGCTCATATGCGGAACTGATTTAAAACTTGGCCACGTGACAACCTATCTTGAGCCTCCAGTATATGCAGTGTCCTCTTCTATAGGAAGTAGAGACAGGACTGGTTATATCTTTGGACTCTCTACTTGTCTCCCATTGATCCCTTTTAGAATGGCTCAAGGGCCTTTTCTTTTTGTTAGATGCAAATAATTACACTGCTGTCTTGCAAAAACACTCAAATCTCATTTTTCTATGTTCCCAAATTGATAACTGTTAGTTTAGATTTTGCATCTTTCATATCTTTCTTGGTTTTTTATGTATGTGCACATATGCTTATACAGATAGATACACATTTGATATCTTCTAGTAAAACCGTTTGAAGGATTTCAAATCTATTGTATTCCCTACTCTCATCTGTACTCTATACATATTGATGCCACTTAGGTTTGTATATACTTGAAAGCTTGCTAAAGCCTTCTTTGATTCAATTAATTTAGCCAATTGATGGTAATGCTTAATCTTTGACCCCATACTCTGTGCCAAGAGAGACATCTTGGATTTTTGGTGTGTGCATATAGGTACCTACATGTGTCGGTAACAAGACAAAAATGCATTGCGTCTCGTTATTATTAGTTCCTGCCACTGGCAGGATTACTTATGCATCGGTTAGACGCAATTAATTCAACCCAAACAGCTAATTGTTAAGCAGAATTAAAAAAAAGGCAAAGATACTATAGTTTATAATTTAATTTTTAGTTCCTGCCTTTGGCAGGATTACTTATGCATCCATGTGATGCAATTAATTTAATTTAGTTGACCAATAGAAATCCAGTATTAAATTCATTTGGTAAAATCCTAAAGTTGAAATTTAATTTTTTATTTACTGATTTAACAAATGCAATTTATCTCTTCTGCTATTGGTTAATTAAGTGAACAGTAATGGTTAAAAATGAGATTTTTATTTTTTAAATAACTTTAAATTTTTCTTTTTTATCGACCTTTCAAGTACCAAGTTGGCTAGCTGGCCAGTTGGCACAAGTACAAGCTCTGCAAATGTTGACGGAACGCGCAATTTCGCCATCAAGTTGTTCGAAGCCACGATCTTTATGTGTGTTTGTGATGAATCCTTGCAGGAGGAGAACAGCTCTCGCAAGCGGCCTGCGCAGGATGAAATGGCTTCGAATTCTTCAAAATCTTTGAAGACGACTGAAAATCTTCACCAGAAGGGAGAAAATTTGTGCGATTTGAGAGACGAAGGAGCAAATTCAGAAAATATTCAAGAAAAAAGTGAAAGTCTCTGCAATTTAAGCGACAGAGGAGCAAAATCTTTGAAGAAGCTGGAAAATTCTGAGGAGAAAAGCGAAATTTCTTGCGACATCGAGGCATCTGGGCAAAAAGCCCCGCTGAAGCCCAAAAAACTAGTCGCTTGTCCTCGTTGCCACAGCTTGGAGACGAAATTTTGCTACTTCAACAATTATAACGTAAATCAACCATGACATTTCTGCAAGAACTGCAAGCACTACTGGTCCGCCGGAGGAAGGATGCGCAACATCCCTGTCGGTGCCGGCCGTAGAAAGAGCAAACATTTCACCGCTTTTCACCTTTCCAAGTCCATGGACTTGCAGGATCAAAAGATGAAAGTTGAGAATTTTGATAAATCCATTGAAGCCAAGAATTCAGAAATGGAGGGCTCAAATTCCGTGGGATTTGTGAATCCTGATGGAGTTTCTGCCATTTCTGCTACGGGGTTTGTGAATCTGTTGGATCAAAATTTGACTCCATGGATTCCTAAAATCCAACAGAATGTTAATTCAAATGACTTTCTCAACTGCCTTGTACTCCATGGACGGCCTTTTAGTACCAAATTACATTCTAAATAAATCTCAGGGTACTAAATTGCTTACGAAATACTATAAATTGTAGGAAGTTTGTCTCTGGTTTTTTCTGCTTACAGGTTGAAGGCGCCTATTTTTGTTATAAATTTAAGCCTTTTTTATTTCTTGCTTAATATCAGAGAATTTTACTTTTTACAAATTTACGTTTTTTTGGTTGCTTGAATGTCAAAAGAATTTTGGATTCTTTTCATGAGAGCAAAGTTTTCGCATTTTAAAGTTTTTCTTTTTTCCCTCAACAAAATTTGATTGTTCATAATTATTAGAAATAACTCTTCTCCTTTTACAGTAACATTTTCGACTCAAAATCATACAGTTAAATTCCAATAAAATATTATATAATTATTTACGTTTTTAAAACATGTTTATACATCAAATCCAGGTTATATAATAACTTAAATCTAAATTGCTAGCTGATATAAATAGCTGGTGCAGCATCAGCCTCTGCCCACCCCCATTATACAATTGGCAGGTTCAAGATCTCATGATGTTTCTCGCAAAGCCGAATTCATTCAACCCATCGTATGGATGTGGAGAATGCAATCTCCATGAATTAGTTTTTACATGGCACAATTTCAATGAGTGCCATATTACTTATGGATTGTGAAACATGGACTGCGTTTTAATCTATTGTTTGGTAATTAATGGTTTCAGCGATGCCATTTATTTCCTACATGTTACAATCATTGCAGTATATAGTATAGGATTTCTATGCATATTGCTTCTGCGGGTAAGGCAAGTCCATTTTGCTGAGCAGCCTCCCTTTAAAATGTACATTCTTGTGGCATATCTTACAACATTGATGCATTGGAGCAAAAGCTTCAACTTTTGTTGATTAACCCAAACCTTCAAATTACTTTTCATGGTTTTGTCCGAGTTGGGTAGATTTCACAATCATACATTCAAGATATAAATTACTCCCTCTATTTTCCCTCCATATTTTCTAATCAAATTATGTAGTTATAGAAACAAACATTGATGATTTCCTGTGATTTGATTTGTTAGAACCAAAAAAAAAACAAAGAAATTATATTATGTCCATAAAAACCAGAGTTGGCAAACTGTATTCATATTACAAACTCAAGAAATAATGTAATAATATTATTGTTTTTCAATCAGTTGCAGAGCAAACAAGTCACATAGTTCTATATATAATCTATATTACAAGGGTGAGTGTTTAAGTACTCACCAAATACATGACCAACTAAATCTCCGTATCTAATAAAGCATTGGCCATCTACAATATACAGATTTGCAAGCAGCAAATTGGCATAGAGTGAGAAAGCACCTAAAACAACCATGCCAATAATTCCCCAGACCAATCCTAGATGCACTAGAATGAGGTTTCAATATTCCAAAATGTATACACAGTTGAAACTTGTAACTAACATCAGTTCCACTTTTTGCCATCAATTTGAAAACCATCACAACAACAAAAAAATTGAAAATTTCTAATCTCATTGGGTTTTCCTTTTTGACGATATACTACAACAACATTCAACACATAGAGGCAGGAACATGACGCATTGCGTCTCTTGTTTAATCCGATCTTACTCCCGTAACTCTTATGAAAAATAATGAGACTCTTATTTATTAAAATAAAGCTCAGCTCTTAAGAAGATGACCCCACCATTAAAATAAAATAAATCAGCCCCCCTTCTAAGATTCACGTGACTTATTTCATTTATAAATTTAAAAAAAGAAATGAAACATTTATCTTTGCTCGTCCTTCACCACGTGGAGAGCTGGCACTTGTTCTAGGGAAACATTTCCTTCTCTCCCCTCAAAGACCAATTGTTGTGCCAAGTGTCACACTCCGTTGGATTTCTCTTTTGATCCTAGATTCGTTGATCTTCACCCTGCTTCCCATGGTTGTTGTGCTACATTTGGAAACCCTATCCCTCATTCTTTGTATTCAAAGTTTTGTATGATCCTTTGGCTGGCATAAATTTGTAGAGAGTAAACTTAGGTCTACGTGCCATATCAATGATGCTCCATATTTGGGTTTGGATCCAAAATTTATATTCATTGCAAGTCTCTTTCTTGAAATGTTGTGCTCTTGAGACGGATAACACCTTGAAACTCATTGGTAGCATGCTCTCTTTGATGCCTTTGAGGGAAGATGCTATTTGAATCAACTGGTGTCTTTGTGAAATTACTGCATATCAACCTTTATACCTATGCCATTGGTTGATGATTCACTGTGATCCTCTGAATAGAGACTGTGACCTTGGATTAGCACCATTATCTCATATGGATGAGCCCTCATTGCATTGGAATATGTCTGGCGTCATGATTTTGGTAGCGTTGCTTTGTTTTTGAGAGGTGGTGCTCCTTTTGTTATCCTGGTAACATCTTTACGAATGGCTACCATCAACTTCAAAACTCTACATTATAATCCTCACGGCCAACGCCTCACCATTTCTATGCTTCAATCCTTAAGACTTTAGTTGTGTCATGTGAGAAATGGCTTGTGCCATCTCACCATATCTTCATTGTTCTATAAGCTGCATTCCTCTTATACAAATGAATTGAATTTGACAGAGCACCTTGATCTTTAGGCTGAGCTTTTACTTGAAAACTTGATATATTAGTCATTATGCCTCTATAATTTAAGGACATCCCTCCCTGAAAAATGATGACGTCTTCACTATTGGCTTGTGCATCACTATTTAGAGGCTGAACCCCACTTCTAAAAGTGGTTGTGACTTGCATCTGCTAGGCCATCATCTCATTCAACTGGCAATGCCTTCAACTAAAACTTGAGTCCTTGTAACATGGTTGTTTCAAAATATCTACAGTAACTTATAACAATGGCCGATGCTTCATGTCTATGGTAGCATCTTTTATTGGATTCAACTAAGCGTCATTACTTAAACCTTTGAACTCTTATAAGCAACACCTTTTGGTTCAACAGGAATCATCTTTATTTTCACTAAGTGCCTTTCTTTGTTCATGAACATCTACCTTAACAAAGACCACCATTATTTATCTTTGCATCACCATCAAAGGTTGTTGCGCTACTTAGTTGGCATTGATAATTACTAGAATGTCAAGCCTTATTATTAGTGACTATTATGATACACCATCATTATATATTATTGAGCACCGTGTTATTTGAATGACACACCAACATTTCATTATATCTCTGGCTTTGGAAATGAATAGTTTACGTGACCTTTCATTTGGACGCCCTTCTTCACTAGTGCCTTTGATTCAATAGGCTTATACCTTTGTTAACTGGCTAAACCTTTGTTGTGACCACTCCCTCCTCTTACGTTGGAGCTTGATTCCACCTACATGTCATCTTTGTGAATGACGATGTCCTATGCTTTTAGAGGCCATGAAGATTTAGAGCTTGATACATCCATGTGTAAATGACTCTAAACTTATAGATTGAAGCTTTCTTTAATGTGTATTATCATCCAATTAAAATGGTTGTGCTCATCTTGGTTGAATTCGTGCTATCTTATTTGAATGACTGACCTGCACCAATAAATGGTGCACCATTATTATTTATTTGTGCTTAGATTTAGGACTCAACATTCTGTAGGCCGATGCTATGATTGATTATTTGACAATGCTTGTTCTTGGATTCTGTGTGACCAAACACAACAATATAACCATTTACTAGTTTAAGTCTTGATGAGACCAAGGGCTTGCACTATGCTGAAGGTTTGAGCTGCATTTTCTACATTATACACAATGAATTTCACAAGCCTCAGTTACAATTCCATAACTGGTTCCTCATATTTGAAATGGCACAACATATAGAGGCCGAGCCTTATACCATTTTATAATCCCCTTTTGAGATTACACACACAAATGCTTTATGTATCTCCTCTTATGGCAGGATGACATCACTTATAATCTGGAGAATCATCTACATAAAGAATACTATGCATCTTATCTATGGACCATTCCATCTGCATCAACCAAAACTTGTATCTTTTGAAAAGAACCCAAAATATTGCTAATCTGAAACATGTTGAAAAATTTTAAATGGAGTGCAAAAAATTGCACAAGAAATCAACACGCTACACTAAACATATCCCCAAATCTACACATCAATATCTATCATATCAGAGGAATGCAAGGCATTCCAACAATCCTCCATCATTACTTTATTCTGCCAGAGTGTAGGCTGAAACTCTGTCACTTATAACTTTTACTACAAAAGGTTTAATGACTTGAGATCTTGGATATAACACCTTCACATCTCAACCAACATATATTTTGAACTGCAAGACTAAATCTTTCTTTGTGGAAGGATGCAAGCCAAAACACCATGGCTCTGTCTTAGAGTATGCACTAAGAATGCCTTAGTAAAATTTAAGCAACCTATATCTAAGTGCGGTACACCATACTGGTGAGATATCAATGTAGGGATACTAGAAACATATTGAATCAAGTGTATTAACCTCCGCATCACACTTAGACATCATACTAATCACCATTCTTCCTCATACTTAGACAGCTTCCTCAAACCATCTTTCTCAAATCTTACACTATCCATCAACTATATCAACCTATCTCTAATCATTTCTCAGTCTCTTCAACTTCTATGCAAAAAATCTATACAAGCCTGACCTCAAGTTCACACATATTTAGTTGACATCAATGGCAACACATATTGCCAACAGGTTTTATCTTTATCACATTTTTTAGGATGGGCCACATAGACCTCTCTTCATCCTCTCTTGGGGGGAGTTTTTTTCTACATGTTTTCTCCTCCTCATAGTTTGAAGTGCATCATATTTGTACATGGGTACCTCACCAAGATTTGTTTCTAAGATCCATCTTTATTTTCCTTCTCCTCCCTAAGTTATACTTAAGAGGGGATGTTGGTCTAAATGAGGTAATTCCTTAACTAGTTTCCCTCTTGGATATTTTTCACATCTAGTTACTCAAGTTTACTTAGGTAATTATTTTTTGACATAGGTACTTTTAGCAATAATAAGCACTTCATATCAGGTTGAGTTCACTTGACGTTCAAGTTGACCTCAGTTGACATAGTTGCTCTTCACATTGATTTAATAACTTGTTCATTTGTGGCTAACTTAACTCCTTTGGGAAACTTGCCTTTCTAACTTTTTCTCCCAAAGTCTATATATTGTATGTAATCTCTTTAATTTCATGAATCAATAATCAATTTCATTTTAATCTCTCCATATTCTTGATATTAGATTTCAACTAATATTTATATTCTACAACATCTACTTGTTTGCATCTAGATTTTATAATATTCTATAGTCACCTAGATGTAGGCTTGTGTTTGGACTCTTTTTGAACCCTATAGTTATCATTCCTATCTTTTCTCTAGTCTTTCTCCTGTTTCTTGATTTGTGTGTATACCATTAAAGGTACAAATGAAATGAAGAGGTAATTTGATTATGGATCCAACTAGGATTAAAATTAGAGAAGAGTAATCATGTGACACAACATGATGGAGTGAACAAAATATACCTACATATTGTTGTACACGAGTATAAAGCACCATTCTCCAAGTCATTTGACTAAGTATGGGCCAATCTAGTTAGGTCTAAATTTTTATTATTGGTTGACACTAAAATTGTTGATCAAATTGTCAATCCATAATAGAAGTTCTCTTGTTTTGATAGGTCAAGGAGATTCCTTTTTTTTATACTATGGGCTTACATGAACTAGATAAGCTTCTTATGCTTGAAAATCTTTAAATCATTTTCATCCAACATATTGAGTTTTGCTAGCCCAGTTTCTTTGTTCTCTTTTGGTGTTCAAGAGGCCTTGTAGGGAGACATGAAGGTTGGGTATTTCAACTTCTAGAGGAAAACCATATTCTATTCTAAATGTGACCAAAAACAAGGTTACCCTTATGGGTATTCACTCACTAGTCCTATAGGCCCAAAGAGTAAGCTCCAACTATAAATTCCAATTCTCTCTCAAGACTTTGATGATTTTGACAAATATTAACTTTAGAATTTTATTAGTTGCCTCTAGTTGTCTATTTGTTTGAGGATAATATATCAAAGTAGAGTTATATTTTATATGAAATTGTTCACAAAGCTCTCACATTTGTGGATTTTTGAATGATGAGGCATTCTATGTGTAACATCCACGTTCTAAAAACATAGTAAAATCCAAAATTCACTATAGAGTAACTCAACAAGTTAAAAATGAGATAGAGAAATTTTTTCTTTTTATTCAACATATAATCATGTAACTACATTTACAAGATTTTTTTTTTCAAAATACAATATACCCATATTGTCTTTTCGTTTACAATGTTTACAAATGTAAAACCATTACATATACAAATTTGGAATCAATACTGCATTTAAATAGATGACATCATTATCACAAGTCCTAGCATGTTTCCTACTTGGAGAGAGAGAGAGAGAGCATCTTTCCAATGATTTACCTCCAACCACAGACCGGTGGTCTCCCACACATCTTCCACATAGGAAGTGGCCCTTCCCTTCACGAGAAATATAGACCTTAGGTGACCAGTGGTAATTTGCTATTCCTGAGTACATAGTGTTGTATTCTACTCAACTCTATCAACCATACAACCCTAGATACCCTCTAGCTAAGTATGATTTCTGATAGGATGAGCAATTCTGAATACAGTGAACCGACAAAGCATGCAGAAAACAAATGCATTACTTTGGCCATAGTTTTTAATTTCAATAATGTTTAAAAAGAACATAGTCATTATGTTCACCCACCCCTACTCTTGGATACTATCTTATTCACGCAGTTTATAACTCTTATCAACACTATTCATGCCATAGCTTAAACTAAGAGTCACAATAATAACACCTTATGACTTGACTAATTCTATCTGACATAACCATTCAATGCATTGGTAGTCGATTCTAGGGTTACCCTAATATTCCTTGCTACTATGACATAACAATATATCCATATCTTATGTCTTGGAGTTCTAGATTCAAAAATAACCCTTGATTAACTTAACCAAAGTTAATAATATTATAATTCTCAAAAGATACTATCTCCTATACAAAGGAATCATGAGATAATTTTGATAATGTTTATAAATAAAACATACCTTATGTTTAAATATCCTTACAAGGTCGATCTCTAGTATACTTATCCTAATCCATTGTTTTGGATCTCTTCATGTATAATAAAGATAATTAGTCTTAAATGGAAATCTCGTAAAAACCTTAATCCATTTTCCCTAATAACTCTAAGTTACTATCTTTAGACATGACCCTAAAGTTTACTAACAATTCAAATGATTCTATTTCTCTTGGTAGATAAAACTTTTTGTGATGCATATGTATATAACCTATACAATGCAATAAAGTTAACTCCTTATAACCTCATTACTATATAGCTCAAAATTGAGAGTAATAAAACATAGTTCATCCATTCATGAGTCTATCACATGGTTATTCGCATACTCTGCATTAACTTGCTTCAAACTTAATTCAATAAGGAGACTATAAGTTTAAGCTAATAACAAATTATGTCTTTCTTTTGCTAAGATATTCATTAATCTTTCTTTCCCTAGGCGGGTATGAGTAATAGTTTTTAATTACTAAGAAACAGGTTGACTCAGTCTATTATAATAGTAACCTTAATTGCATGACCAATTATAAACCGTATAAGTAGCATTTGCTGTCTTGAATGACTACAAGAAAGTAACTCTAAATGGTTTACTTAAAATGTTAACTGGCATTTCTCAATTGATACATAATAGATATCGACTATCACATCATAATTCAGAAGATAATTTCCTACCGGCGAGCTCATTCAATTGCCTACAATACTACGATATATGATTTTTAGATGAGCTAAATGATTTACTCATGAATTAATAAAACATGTACTGAGGAATACCTGATAGTATATAAACTTAAACTAACTGGAATAGGCAAATATTTCACCAGGTTAATGCCACTGTACTGTGTATTCCTCCACTATCACAGCTACTACATTCTATTCCCCCCTATCACTTCTATTCTCCTCCTTGTAACAACAAGTTCTAAACCTACTTAATTAGAACCCTCATGATTCCTTCGAGTCATTAGAAATAAAGGCAGAGGCACGAATCCTACAGAGTCACCTCATTATTCTCTCCTCTATGTTTAGTTACCAGCTTCACTCAAAGCTTAACAATTTTAAAAATGGTTAAATCAAAACTGACAAACAATATTTATGCGTAAATCCCACATGTCGTTGGGAAATTACTGCTTCATGGTTTGACAGTTGTGGTAGTTAAAAACCATAGTCATCCTCATAAGGATGAGGCTGACACTTCAAAGAAATTTAATCTGATCTATTAATGATCATTACATGTGGTTTGATCCACTATTACATGTGGTTTGATCAACTACTATCAATTATAAAGACTCTACTCAATTTTAGCTTATGACTTCTTCAATGTAGTTGACTTAATGTGAGATATTCTCCTCATTCGATGCTAAGGCATCAATATATAATAAATATTGATTACATTAATTGTAATTATCATGACATCACTTATTGCATTAGATAGACATAGTTTATTCAAGAATAAGATATTACTAAACCAAGTTTTATGGATATTATGATCGGGTTGACCTTGTCTCCCCATCATAATCCATCGACAATAATCACATAATAATAACTTCGACAATAATGTCTTATCATTTAAGAATCATTTATAACACGTCAAATATCTTAATAGTTGTAATAAGACTATCATTTTATGACAAAAATGTCAGAATATTTATGTTAATGTTATTAACGACTAAGATGACTTAATAGGACTTAGAAAGATTAAACAATATCAACTACCTGTCGATTAGGTTCAGAAGTGAACTAACAAGACAAAGCTTACCTCTATGACACCACAGTTCACATTTCCATTAAACACTTAATACTCAGTTTGGTAAATAAATCACTCGTAACTCAAGGTCTATATCTCTCTCCTAGAAGGATACTCTCTCTCTTTTCCCCGAGAGTCATCTGATAACCTGTAATCTTGTTTCACTTGTCATCAAACAATATGTGATCAGTGCATCATTATTCAATTAATTCAAATAATAAATCAAATCTCATAATACAAATATTAAATTGATAATAACATAATCATTTCTATGATTTCCATAAATGACATATAATACAATCCATTCTTTTCCTTATCATGAATCTAAACATCACAATAAATTTACTTACGTCCAAGTAAAAAATAAAAGTAAAGCAAGACAAAAATTGGGGATGAAACACATCCTTCCCCTAAAGATTCATTGTCCTTGATGATATAAGGTATCAAAAAGTAACTAAAAAGCAAGTCCATTGTTTTCAACTAGTAACATTATTAAATAAATGAGGAAACTTTTGATAGAATTCATGGCAATCCTATAGGAGTCAAGGACAACACTGAGATGGGGGGTGAATCAGTGTTGTGTAAATTCTTAACATTTTGCAAACTTTATCTTACAAGACAAATAGAAAGGAATACATTAAAGATTTGTTGAGCTCATATGCACAAGACTGATAGTGAAAGGTGTGAACCAAAACTTATAAGCAAAACACAGATATGTACACATAGAGACAAATTATGATAAAAAAATTTCTGGAGTGGAAAACCCTCTCAGGGTAGAAAAACCACTCAAAGTTGCCTCACTCGCTTATTCAAAACCTCACTGGTTACATGATGGTCTCACTAACCAAAGAAGATTCACTCACTTTACAAGATGCCTCACTAGCACATACAGAGGTCTCATTGACCACAAGCCTCACTGACATAGGAAGGTCTCACTAACCACAAGCCTCACTGGCATACTGTACCTCACTGGCAAACACAATCATCATTATCAAAACATCAAACTTTGTGTGCAAGACATGATCGCCATTCAATCTGATCTGCACCATTATACATTCTGTGTTTCATCAAACATCCTTATACCTCCTATTTGATTTTCAAATCAACACCATAAAATAAATCCTTTTACACATCTCCACAAACAAGCTCTCTTTACAAATTTGCAAATTGTCTCTATCAATCTTTCATCAATCATTGCAAACAATTTTTCACCACTTAATTACAAGTCTATGCAAGTGCCTTTATGCAATCTAATACACTTGTAAGAACATATCACAAAGAAGAATATCTCACACAATATGTTTTTTTAATTTTCAAATTGGTTCACTCAATCATTCATCTCTATCATCAAATTATCTTCAACATTGATCTACACAACAATTACACACTCACCACACTCTAGAACCTGCAAAAATAAATCATATAAATTTTCTTCAAAATCCTTCATATTCCTCTTCCATCTGATCACACAACATCTACAATAAGATTATAAACAAAAAAAACTCTTGGAATTCCTCTCCTTTGCGTATCTTCAATCTGAAAACAAATTGTTCTCATAAAATAACTTCTTTAATAAAATCTTCAAACTCTTTATCTTCTCCAAAGATAACTATTCATTTTCACCTGCAAAAACATTTTCATCTTCTCCAAAAAAAATTCATCTCAAAAAAATCAAACCCCATTCAAATTCAAATTCTCTTCATATTTTTCTTTCAAAAATTCATCACTATTTCCCATTGCTCAAAAATCCATCTACAAAAATAAAATTCTTTTCTTTAAATTCTTAAAACCCCTCTTCATATTCAAGCCCATCTGCATGAAGTCTTCAACCAATTTTATCAATCTGCCAAAAAAATCTTCAATGAATTTGATCAACCTGCCCTTTTGAGAAAATAAAATCTCTCTAACATTCATAAATAAATCATCTACAAAAATTACTTTCACCTATTCATATTCCATAAAAAAATATTTCATTTCAATAATAATACAGTTAATATTGCATTAAAAAAACTCCTAAAATGGAAGATGAAGTCATTCACTCCCTTATGGATGTAATTTAAGAAAAAATCTCCAAATTTGCCTTAATATTTCCTTCAAATCTCATCACAAATACCTTTTTTATTATCTCCATTTCCTATCATAAGCTATTCTCCAAGTTCCATGATTTTCTCTCCCAAAAAGAAAACTTTCTTAAAAAAATAAAGGCTCCACCTTTAGTCTTCAAAGTCACATGAGAAAGACTAAAAATAAGCTTTAAAAAGCTTAAACAAAATCTGCCTTAAAAAAAATCCATATACTATTATTTTAAGGCTTTTAAAAAACATATAAATTCCACTTTATAAGGAAATTTTATAAAGTTAAAAAAATGACTTTTAGCAGGCTTTCTCCATGGCTTTTATACCTGTTAGCAGGTTAATATAAGTGAAATGACCTACATTAGCAGGTCAACACACTTTTAAAACAAAAGTGTATAAATATGATTTAGATGTTAAATAATAATTTTTTAGGACTTCAACAAAACTTTTACCAAATCCTCCTTGAAATATATTTGACCTTAGAAAAATGATAACTTAAGATCACATTGAAAATGCCTCTAATGTGATCTGCAAGAAGACACCAACACCTCTGTAAAGAAACATAAAACCTGTTGAATTTTAATCTCTGATATCAATGACAAATATTGTCATTAGCTTGATATGATCAATCTATATCACAACGATCTTATTATCAAAGATAAATATGATGATCAATAATCCAATAGTCCAACTCATATTAATTCAAATCATATCACAACAACCTTTTGAGATCGCCATACCCAATGCCAACTTGAGATGTGTCTTGTATGATTGATAATTGCAACAACTTATGATGACAACTCTTCCTATCATTATATATGAAGATTAATGTATCCTTTGTCAATCTTTGTGAAAACAAGACAATGAAGCAACATCAAAAACCACTATTCAATACTGCCATTGAAAAACCCAAGTGCATCAACATCAACAAGAACACACTGAGCATCAATAAACTTCATAACAACATGAATGAATAACACCAAGTCCTGATAATCACCATGAATGGATAACAAGCATTATGGAACACATGAATGACAAGCATAACAACTATCTTTGCATCAAAAGCTCAACACCTTTTTTTTGACATCAATGACAATCAGTTTCCATCAATATCCCCCTTTGTCATTGATGGCAAAACTACTTGATGCATTTTCTTTCTCTCTCCCCCTTTTTGACATCTAATGACAGAGGCTATTATCTCCCCCTAAGAAAAATAACTCATAAACAACATTAGCAAGAGACTAGCAAATTATTTCTTGGATCACAAACAGTATCACTGACCTTGTTATCTTTCATACTAGCCAAGAATTGAGATATCACTTACCCAAATCATTGATACCACTATTATAGACTGCCCAAACTCTAAGCACAATACCAACTATGAAGATGAAGACTGACATAAGGACAAACATCACTATTGCACCATCTACACAAAAGAGCACTATCCTGCTAGAATGAAACATGTATACCAACCTTAACAATATACCACTTCTTAACACAACACCAAGATGAAAATGAAAAACTTGACATATCTGTGCACTCAAATACCAACTACTTTGATATGGCACATATGAACTTGAACTCTATGCAAGGATGACATAAACATATCAATACTCTTTGATGAACAACATTGCAAACAAAAATGATGAAGACTTCTCATTACACAATTCCCAACACAAGATGACATGATGACCACTTTGAGAAGAACAATCAATCTATGACAACCTGCAATGAATCTACACCTGTCCACACTTCTTAACATGATAAAGAATGAGAACCATCCTCCTGTATCTGCACAAGACACTTCAATACAATGTCAAATCTGATATAAACTATAATCAACAAGAATTGATGACTCTTGACTATATCATTCACACCAGCTCATCAAACAAGCATATCAATAAACTAACTTCACCATCAAGCTCTTCCTGCAACAACACTTTGCAAAATCAAAGCAGAGATAAATGTCTGACTTCTTCCATTTGTAACCCCCTTAGCCCACATAATGAAAACATCTAATAAGAGATTTTTAATCTCTTAGATTACTTTGAATACTAATCACCTATGGCACTTACATACACATATTGATAAACCTCAAACAATCTCCTTCCTAAAACTTCTTGGGGATTATTGATAGAACATGAACAACTCCCCCTCACTTCATGCTATCTATTATTCAACTGATGATGTAACTTGTGCAAGATGCACAAGCTTGTAATCTATCTTCTCTTGTTTTTGTTTTTGCCTCCATACTTTCACATGATTTTTCTTCCTCCAATCCTTTTCAACCTCTATCCTTTTCAAACCTATCAAATCAGGTGAAGCAATTCTTCCATACATTCTGCAACTATGTCCTTTGTGTCCAAGAGTGTTGCAATTATAACAAACTATGTTACAATCATAATCAAATGATTGATAATACCTTTGAGCATTCATGTTAAGCTTCCATGTAGAATCATACCTTCTATGCACTTTACAATTTCTTTGTATGTGTCCAACATTATTGCACTTATAACAAATAATATTAGTACTCCTGATTGAAGAAAAATGATTTCTTCTGCAATTAACTGATTTGTGTCCAAATTGATTACAAGTATAACAATAACCATTAAATGAATGGTTATACCTATACATGTATGCTTGTCTTACAGGAGTAGGTTCATTTCTGGTTTTCTATTCAGCTTCACTCTTCCTTTTACCTTCAGATGTAGCAACATGATGATTCAAAATATTTTTTCTTCTAGATTTGGAACACTCTCCTTCATATTCAAATCTAGTTGTTTTCATATGAAGATTATGTTTGCCCAACTCCTGATTCTTCTTGGACAAAACTTTGAGACCATCATAATCTTTTCTGAGGTTGATAATTTCACCCTCTAATTTTAGATTCTCAATCCTTCTAACTTCAAGATCATATTTTGAAACATTAGCTATAATCTTAACTTCCTCAATTTTAGTCTTTAATCTGACAATTAATTTGTCTGAATCATCAATATATGTTCTTAAACTCATAATATAACATCTAGCCTCTTCAAGATCTAAAGATACACTTTCAAGGTCTTAAAGTGATTTGTCTTTAGATTCTCTTTCTTGTTGCAGCTGCAATGTTAATTTCTGATTCTCTTTCTTATATTTCTTGAGTTCAGTTAGAGCATATATGAGCTCTCCTTCCATATCAATCTCACAATCTTGTTCATCATATTCCTGATCATCACTTATGATATTAGCTTCTTCTGAAAGAGATTGAACCTCAACTCCTCCATTTGAAAGTCTCCTTTCATTGCCACTTTCTTCACACACCAAAGTGTCCTCTTCTTTATCATCATCTTGATAAATTCTTTTCAATTCTCTCCATATATCCTGAGCTATAACGCAGTGCATGACTTTACAAGAAACATCATTAGATAGAGTAGACAATATGACCTTCTTTACAATATGATTACATTCAATAGCTTCTTTGTTATTTACAGTAACACAAAACTCATTCTCAACTGACATCAAAATACCATATCCTAAAGAGGATAAATAAATCAACATTCTAACATAACAAACAAAAAAATTTGAACCATTAAATAGAGGAACTCTAGAAAACTCTTTCACTGATTCAACTAGTGAAGCATATTTATCAACACACTTTATATCAACATCTGGATTTGATATAGACTACACCTTTTAATTAGAACGAGACTTGACATTTCTCATGTTCTTATTTCTTTTGTACATACCGATTGAACTCCACACACAGAACCTAACCAAGCTGATTAAGCTTCAAAAGGTAACTTGGGCTTTGATACCAATTCTAAGAGTCAAGGACAACACTAAGAAGGGTGGTGAATCAGTGTTGTGTAAATTCTTAACTTTTTGCAAACTTTATCTTACAAGACAAATAGAAAGGAAGACATTAAAGATTTGTTGAGCTCATATGCACAAGACTGAGAGTAAAAGATGTGAACCAAAACTTATAAGCAAAACAAAAATATGCACACATAGAGACAAATTATGACACAAAAAATTCTGGAGTGGAAAACCATCTTAGGGTAGAAAAACCACTCAAAGTTTCCTCACTGGGTTATTCAAAACCTCACTGGTTACATGAAGGTCTCACTGACCAAAGAAGCTTCACTAGCTTTACAAGATGCCACACTGGCACATATGGATGTCTCATTGACCACAAGCCTCACTGACATAGGAAGGTCTCACTAACCACAAGCCTCACTAGCATACTATGCCTCACTAGCAAACACAATCATCATTATCAAAACATCAAACTTTGTGTGCAAGACATGGTTGCCATTCAATCTAATCTTCACCATTATACATTCTGTGTTTCATTAAACATCCTTATACCTCCTATTTGATTTTCAAATCAACACCATAAAATAAATCCTTTTACACATCTCTGCAAACAAGCTCTCTTTACAAATTTGCAAATTGTCTCTATCAATCTTTCATCAATCACTGCAAACAATTTTTCACCACTTAATTACAAGTATATGCAAGTGCCTTTATGCAATTTAATACACCTATAATAACATATCACAAAGAGGAATATCTCACACAATATGTCTTTTTAATCTGCAAATTGGTTCACTCAATCATTCATCTCTATCATCAAATTATCTTCAACATTGATTTGCACAACAATTACACACTCACCACACTCTGGAACTTTTTAAAATAAATCATATAGATTTTCTTCAAAATCCTTCATATTCCTCTTCCATTTGATCACACAACATCTACAATAAGATTATAAACAAAAAAGACTCTTGGAATTCCACTCCTCTACATATCTTCAATCTGAAAACAAATTGTTCTCATAAAATAACTTCTTCAATAAAATATTCAAACTCTTTATCTTCTCCAAAGATAACTATTCATTTTCACCTACAAAAACATTTTCATCTTCTCCAAAAAAATTTGTCTCAAAAAAATCAAACCTCTTTCAAATTCAAATTCTCTTCATATTCTTCTTTCAAAACTTCATCACTATTTCCCATTGCTTACAAATCCATCTGCAAAAATAAAATTCTTTCCTTTAAATTCCTAAAAACTCTCTTCATAATCAAGCCCATCTGCATGAAGTCTTCAACCAATTTTATCAATCTGCCAAAAAAATCTTCAATGAATTTGATCAACTTGCCCTTTTGAGAAAATAAAATCTCTCAAATTCATAAAAAAATCATCTACAAAAATTACTTTCACCTATTCATATTCCATAAAAAAATATTCCATTTCAATAATAATGCAATTAATATTACATTAAAAAAACTCTTAAAATGGAAGATGAAGTCATTCACTCCCTTATGGATGTAATTTAAGAAAAAATCTCCAGAAAAAAAATAAACAAAGATTTGCCTTAAGATTTCCTTAAAATCTCATCAAAATACCTTTTTTTATTATCTCCATTTCCTATCATAAGATATTCTCCAAGTTCCATGATTTTCTCTCCCAAAAAGATAACTTTCTTAAAAAAATAAAGGCTCCTCCTTTAGTCTTCAAAGTCATGTGAGAAAGACTAAAAATAAGCTTTAAAAAGCTTAAACAAAATCTGCCTTAAAAAAAATCCATATACTCCTTATTTTAAGGCTTTTAAGAAATTTATAAATTCCACTTTATAAGGAAATTTTATAAAGTTAAAAAAATGACTTTTAGTAGGCTTTCTCCATGGTTTTTATACCCGTTAGTAGGTTAATTAAAGTGAAATGACCTACATTAGCAGGTCAACACACTTTTAAAACAAAAGTGCATAAATATGATTTAGATGTTAAATAATAATTTTTGAGGACTTCAACAAAACTTTTAACAAATCCTTGAAATATATTTGACCTTAGAAAAATGATAACTTAAGATCACATTGAAAATGCCTCTGACATGATCTGCAAGAAGACACCAACACCTCTATAAAGAAACACAAAACCTGTTGAATTTCAATCTCTGACATCAATGAAAAATATTGTCATTAGCTTGATATGATCAATCTATATCACAAAGATCTTATTATCAAAGCTAAATATGATGATCAATAATCCAATAGTCTAACTCATATTAATTCAAATCATATCACAGCAACCTTTTGAGATCACCATACCCAATGCCAACTTGATATGTGTCTTGTATGAGTGATAACTACAACAACTTATCATAACAACTCTTCCTATCATTATATATGAAGATGAATGTATCCTTTGTCAATCTTTGTGAAAAAAAGATAATGAAGCAAGATCAAAAAACACTATTCAATACTGCCATTGAAAAACCCAAGTGCATCAACATCAACAAGAACACACTGAGCATCAATAAACTTCATAACAACATGAATGAATAACACCAAGTCCTAATAATCACCATGAATGGATAACAAGCATTATGGAGCACATGAATGACAAGCATAACAACTATCTTTACATCAATAGCTCAACACCTTTTTTTGACATCAATGACAATCAGTCTCCATCAAATCCTCCCATGTAGCATTTTCCTCAGTATATTGGCCCCATTGGACCTTGCATCGCAAGACCTCTCTATTACACAAGTGGAGCTTGCACATTTATAACACCTTGAGTGGCTCGATCATGACCACCCCTGAGTCTTGCATTTGTAAAAAATTTCAAGTCAAAATATGATTATTACCTACAATATATTTCTTCAAATAAGATGCATGAAAAACATTGTGCATTCTAGATAAGACTAGTGGTAGAGTAATTATGTAGGCAACTGGATTGACTACTTCAAGCACTTCAAAGGGTCCCACATATCAAGGGGCCAACTTAGAAGATTTCCCAAACTTAATAGAACTCTTATGAGGTTTAACTCTCAAAAGAACTTTTTTTGTAACAGAAAATTTCCTTGGAACAAGTTTTGCATCAACGTAGCTCTTTTGCCTATCATTGGCTTCTGCCAATCTTTTTCTGATCAGCTTAACTTTCTCTTCCATTTTAGCTAGCATTTCTGACTTGATGCTAATCCTATCCTCTATCTTATCACAACTTATAGGAGTTCAACATCTTCTTCCATACAATTCTTTAAATGGTGCCATCTTAATAGCGGAATGATAGGAATTGTTGTAAGCAAATTCCACAAGTGGTAATTATTCTTCCCACTTATATTGCTGATCTATGTAATACATTTGCAACAAATCTTCAAAGATTTGGTTAACCCTTTCAGTTTGCCCATTGATTAGTTTCAAGATGGTAAGTTGTACTCACATTGAGTTTAGTCCCTAGCATAGAAAAAAAAGTTTACTAAACCTTGATGTTACATGCGCATCTCTCTCTAAGATAATCTTTTCAGGGAGGCCATGCAATCTAAACACCTCTTGTACAAATTTTCAATTTAACACAAGTGCTCCATCAGTCAAATTCCTTGGTATGAAATGTGCTACCTTTGTGAGCTAGCAATGACCACTAAAATGGCATCATGTCTATTGTAGCAGTCTGGACAACACTGAGAGGGGGGTGAATCAGTGTTGTGTAGATTTTTGCAACTTATTATAACTTTTAATTTACAAGACTCAGAAAGAGAAAGTCATCAATGAACTATTACACATATATGTACAAGTTTGATAATGAAAGTTATGAGCAGGACCATATAGAGATAAATCTTAACATAGAAGCAAAAACATTAACACAAGAATTACTGGAGTGTAAAACCCTCTCTGGGTAGAAAAACCACTCAAAACTGCCTCACAGGCTTAACTGGAAAACATGCCTCACTGGCTACAATATGTATCAAGGAGCACCAACTCCAATACCAAACAGAAGCACCCACTTCCAACACTGATATACCTCACTGGTAAACAAATAGGTCTCACTGACCAAAAAGCCTCACTGTCTAATACAAGGCCCCACTGGCATACTGTGCCTCACTAGCAAACCAAATCACCAACAGATGTAATAAACAAATCAGAGGGATACTCTGTTTCCATTCAATGCAAAACATATGTCTGTCAAATGGTCATTCTATTCAAAATTAATCTTACATCCGGATACACTCAACAATCCTTTATTCTGATCCAACCAACAACACTACTCATTTTTTATGTTTCATCTCTGTCTATTTATAAGGTTGCATCAATGCACCTGAAAGATTATTGTAAATAAAAAGACTTTTGATGTTCCTCTTCTTTTCAAAAGCTTCTTCTTTATTTTTGTGTCAATTTCACGTTCTGACCCTTGACATCTGCATAAACAATTTATCTATACAAAAATCTTCAATAATATTAATCAGTGCCCTGTAAAATAAAAACTCTTCTTGTATCCTCTTTTTATCCTACAACAAATTACATTTCTACAAAATAAAATCATTTTTTTTTCAATTTTCATCTTGAATCTTCTTTTTGTATTTTCCAATCTGCAAAGAAAATAAATCTTCATATTCCACATCTAAAAAAAAATCTCCTTAAAAACTTCCAAGCTTTTACATTCAAAACCCTTGAGCTTCTTCTTCTTCTCAATCTACAAGAGTATCTTCAATCTCTCTTTGGATTAAAACAATATTTTCAATCTGCAAAAATATCATCTTCAAAACTAAAAATCTGCATCCAATGCCCTGCTCACAAAATAATTGATAAAAACATTTTGTTCCTTCAAAAAAAATTCATCTCGTGATATTCTTGTAAGAATAAAAAAATGTCTTCAAAAACTCCTCGAATTCTTTGATATTCTTTTCCAAAAAAAACTTCAAAAAATTTGCCTTTTTAACCTTTATCTTCCTCTGCATTTTCTTTGTCCATCTGCATGAAGAAATAAAGTCTCCAATAAAAACTATCCTTCCTTGTCTTCTTAATTCAATAAAAAAAATCTCTCAAAAGATTTCTTGCAAACATAGCAATATAATCTTCATTCTATTCTAGAATAAGAATGATATTAAAACAAATAAACTTTCTAAATAAAGCCAAAAATGGCTTAATTAATGGGCTCCAAGCAAATTCGACCATATCTTCATATTGTATTATGATGCCTTTTTTTAAATCCAAACTCTTTTAATAATAATCGGGCTCCATAAAATTTGTTGCATTCTATAAAATATACTCCCCAATCAGTATAAAGCATTCAATGTTTTTTTCTTACAACTCATGCCCACAAAATAGCAACATTTGAAAATAGAAACTCAAGCAAAATCAATAGTCTTCTCCAAAGAAATCGGGCTCCACCTTAGAGGTTTTATAAACTATAAACTATGCTTTCCTTAAAAATATTTGAAACTTTTTAACTCCCCACTCGGGCTCTCCTTAAACCTGTGCCCACTCCACATTTGGCGGTGATAACATTGATAACCTTTTTTAAAACAGCTCGCATGCAATTTAGAACAAAGACCACCGGTTTCCTTAGCCATGGGGCCGGTTTACAATGTTTTGACAACACATTAGAAGGTCACATTAAGTGACTTAACCTACAAGCTCAGGTCATCAATTAAATATAAAGTGTGATGTTTGTTTCAAAAAAGGTTTTTGAATAGACTTAATATATTTTGAAACTAAAGTTTTAAAGAATTTTGCCTCCTCGTAATATAAGCCCTAGTCTTGTAAGAAACCATAAGATACTCAAAGATAGCTTTGAACATCAACCTGCCACTTCTGATCTTGTATAAGATGATGATGAAGATAGACAACCTTGTCATGAACTCGATGAACAACAACCTGCTTCAACTTCATCAAACTATATCTATATCATTAGAAGGTCACTTGCAATAAACTAACTGTCATGAATGATCAACATCCATCTGATCAACCCTCAATAACATACTCATCAACCACTTTATATGAAGTATGGAGCAACCTCATAAAGATTCTAACTTGAATACTATGAGGACTTGTCAACAACACAATACACATCCATTAACATTCTATCAACTCTAGCACAGCAACAACACACAAGATGATAGACTCCTGATGATGTATTCTTACAACAACTTCACACATCTCTTGAAGATATACACTAATCAAGCCAAACCAACTGACAACACTTATTCTGTCCAAATGAACAACCCTTGAATGATCTTCCTAATAGAGTGAACAATGTGAGAGACATGATCTTGAACATGTGTCAATAGTGCAGGCCACTAATTCAACTAATAGATTACTTCAAACAAAGATCATCATTGTTCCAACCTTGATAACTAAGCGTTCACATTTGCCAAGTTCCTGACCCTCAGATGTTTACTAAGATCAACCCAAGATCCTGCAATACCTTTTTGACATCAATAACAAAGGGGGAGATTGATGGTGTCAGATTGTCATCAGATGTCAAAAAGGGGGAGAAAGAAAAATTGCATCAGGTAGTTTTTGACATCAATGACAATCTGACACCATCAATCTCCCCCTTTATCATTGATGGCAAAACTACCTGATGCAATTTTTCTTTCTCCCCCTTTTTGACATCTGATGACAAAGACATAGAAACTATTTGCTCCCCCTGTGTTGAATACCACTAGCAATTACTGGCAATTACTGACAAGAATAACCAACACAAACCACTGATATAATATCACTTTTTGACACAATACCAAAATGAGGATGAAGAAAACATATCTCTTTTCAAATTTCCCATGATAGTGACAACTCAATCCTCTGATTAACTCCCCCTGAGAACAACTCCACTTAAAGATGTTATAGCATGATCATAATCATTATAATCATATTGAATTATGAACACTTTGAAGGCATAAACTCATGTTAACCTTTGAACAAGTAATGATTTATGATGATAACAATCCTAAAGTCAACATATGACAAACCTTTTTGAACATTACCATCTGCTATTGCTGATTTTAACTTCCTCTGATGAAATGCAGGATATCACCAACAATGTCATAGCTTGAAGAAATCTATCTGAAACATGGAAGATCATCAATGAAACAAGTGAAACACTATCTCCAAATCACCTGAAAATTTTCAATACTTATGCAAACATATGCCATAAAAACATTACACAACAAGGTAGTTGATATGACTATCAAATTGACTTCTTTGATATGAATTATCATCCTGCAACCAAACTATTCTGACACCTTTTCTGACATGACAAAGACTGAAGACCATCTGAACTATCCTCGTATTCTGCACAAGACACTTTTCACAACATACTGTCAAATCTGATGTATACATAACTACATCCTGCAACCAACAAGAACTTCTGCCTCTTGACTTTGTCATTCAAACAACAACAAACAAATTGCATCAACAAATTCTGCTTACAAATCAAAAACATAGATAAGTGCTATGGATTGAATTTTTCATTTTCAGCCACCTTAGCCAACACATGCTAATATCTGATAAGAGCTTTTGGAAATATCTTAATGACAACAAACACTTCACCATATCAAGATCTCATTGAATTGCAACATCATACCAACTCAACCATTGTCAGTAACAACATGCTATGAACAAAATATGAATAGGATCATTTATAAACCAAAACTCTCAACACTATCAAACTCTTTGCTTTGAACCCTTGACCATCCTTTTAACATCTTGTATGCATACAGAACTAAAGATCACCTATATCATTGTCACATACTAAAAATCAACATTATTAGCAACATCATCATCAATAATTTCAAAGCATGGTAAGAATGATAGACAGACAAGATCATCATATCAAATGATCTTCTTCCTGAAACTTCTTGGGGTAAACTGATAGAACATTTGATACCTCCCCCTTACTTCATGCTATGTTATGCAATAGATGTAATGACTTGTGCAAGATGCACAAGCTTAGATTTTGACTTCTCTTTACTTTCTTTCTACTTCCAAATTTTCACAGGTGCTTTCTTTCTCCAAACCTTTTCAACCTTTTTCTTTTCCCAACCTTTCAAATTAGGTGATGCTCTCCTGCAACTGTGTGCTTTATGACCAAGAGAGTTGCAATTATAACAAATTATGTTGTAATCAAAATCAATTGACTGATAATACCTTTGAGCACTGATTTTAAGCTTCTCTGTAGGATTATACCTTCTATGCACTTTGCAATTTCTTTGTATGTGTCCAACATTATTGCACTTGTAACAAGCAATATCAGTGTTCCTTGTGCAATTAACTGATTTGTGCCCAAATTGATTACAAGTATAACAAAAACCATTAAATGAATAGTTATACATGTACATGTAAGCTTGTCTAACAGGAGCACTTCTTCTGAAATTTCTTCTTCTTTGATTATGCATTTTGTTTTCAGTGGCAGTATTCAAATCAATCTTCTTTCTGGGAGTCTCTCTGACTTTTGAACATTCTCCTTCTTCAAATCCTAATCCAGTTGTGTCATTATGTTGCTTCTGTTTGCCCAACAACACATGTAACTTGCTTGTGCTTTCTTCAAACTCCTGATACTTCTTAGATAAAGTCTTGAGACCATCATAATCTTTTCTGAGTTTGATAATTTCATCCTCTAGTTTTAGATTCTCACTCCTTCTAACTTCAAGGTCAGATATTGAGACATCAGCTATCCTCTTAGCTTCTTCAACTTCTATCTTCAATCTAGCAATTAGTTTGTCAGAATCATCAATATATTCTTTAAACTAATAATCTAACATCTAGCCTCTTCAAGATCTGTAGATACAATTTCAAGTTCTAAAAGTGCATTGACTTTAGATTCTCTTTCTTGTTGCAGCTGCAAGTTTAGTTTATGATTCTCTCTTTTATACTTCTTGAGCTCACTCAGAGCATATATAAGCTCTCCTTCCATATCAATCTCACAATCCTGATCATCATCACTTGTGATGCTAGCTTCTTCTGAATCTGATTGAGTTTGAACTTCAACTCCTTCATTGCCACTTTCCTCACACACCAGAGTGTCCTCTTCTTTATCATTATCTTGATAAATTCTTATTAGTTCTTTCCAAATATCCTGAGTTGTTTCACACTGCACAACCTTACAAGAAATATCACTAGATAAACTAGATAAAATAACCTTCTTGGCTATATGATTCCATTTAAGAGCCTCTTTATTATTTGCAGAAATACCATTTTCAACTGACATTAAAACATCATATCCTAAGGAGGATAAATACACTTGCATTCTAACATACCAAACTAAAAAATTTGAACCATCAAACTGAGGAACATCTAAAATATTTTCTTCTAGGACAATATCAGATTCAACTTGGAGAACATCTTTATCAACTAACTTTACATCAACATCTGGATTCGATATGAATGATGTCTTCTGTGTCTTTTGACCAGAATGAAGCTTGACAATTTTCTTGCTCTTATTTCTTCTGCACTTACCCATTGAACTCCACACAAAAGACCTACCCAAGCTAATTAAGCTACAAAAGGGAAACTGGCTCTGATACCAATTGTAGGAGTCTAGACAACACTGATAGGGGGGGTGAATCAGTGTTGTGTAGATTTTTGCAACTTATTATAACTTTTAATTTACAAGACTCAGAAAGAGAAAGTCATCAATGAACTATTACACATATATGTACAAGTTTGATAATGAAAGTTATGAGCAGGACCATATAGAGATAAATCTTAACATAGAAGCAAAAATATTAACACAAGAATTATTGGAGTGGAAAACCCTCTCTGGGTAGAAAAACCACTCAAAACCGCCTCACAGGCTTAACTAGAAAACATGCCTCACTGGCTACAATATGTATCAAGGAGCACCAACTCCAATACCAAACAAAAGCACCCACTTCCAACACTGATATACCTCACTGGTAAACAAATAGGTCTCACTGACCAAAAAGCCTCACTGGCTAATACAAGGCCTCACTGGCATACTGTGCCTCACTGGCAAACCAAATCACCAACAGATGTAATAAACAAATCAGAGGGATACTCTATTTCCATTCAATACAAAACATATGTCTGTCAAATGGTCATTCTGTTCAAAATTAATCTTACATCCGGATACACTCAACAATCCTTTATTCTGATCTAACCAACAACACTACTCATTTTTTATGTTTCATCTCTGTGTATTTGTAAGGTTGCATCAATGCACCTGAAAGATTATTGTAAATAAAAAGACTTTTGATGTTCCTCTTCTTTTCAAAAGCTTCTTCTTTATTTTTGTGTCAATTTCACGTTCTAACCCTTGACATCTGCATAAACAATTTATCTATACAAAAATCTTCAATAATATTAATCAGTGCCCTGTAAAATAAAAAACTCTTCTTGTATCCTCTTTTTATCCTACAACAAATTACATTTCTACAAAATAAAATCATTTTCTTTTCAATTTTCATCTTGAATCTTCTTTTTGTATTCTCCAATCTGCAAAGAAAATAAATCTTCATATTCCACATCTAAAAAAAAATCTCCTTAAAAACTTCCAAGCTTTTACATTCAAAACCCTTGAGCTTCTTCTTCTTCTCAATCTGCAAGAGTATCTTCAATCTCCCTTTGGATTAAAACAATATTTTCAATCTGCAAAAATATCATCTTCAAAACTAAAAATCTGCATCCAATGCCCTACTCACAAAATAATTGATAAAAACATTTTGTTCCTTAAAAAAAAATTCGTTTCTTGATATTCCTGTAAGAATAAAAAAATGTCTTCAAAAACTCCTCAAATTCTTTGATATTCTTTTCCAAAAAAAAACTTCAAAAAATTTGCCTTTTTAACCTTTATCTTCCTTTGCATTTTCTTTGTCCATCTGCATGAAGAAATAAAGTCTCCAATAAAAACTATCCTTCCTTGTCTTCTTAATTCAATAAAAAAAAATCTCTCAAAAGATTTCTTGCAAACATAGCAATATAATCTTCATTCTATTCTAGAATAAGAATGACATTAAAACAAATAAACTTTCTAAATAAAGCCAAAAATGGCTTAATTAATGGGCTCCAAGCAAATTCGACCATATCTTCATATTGTATTATGATGCCTTTTTTAAATCCAAACTCTTTTAATAATAATCAGGCTCCATAAAATTTGTTGCATTCTATAAAATATACTCCCCAATTGGTAT
Organism: Cunninghamia lanceolata; assembly: GCA_027924645.1. Lineage (NCBI taxonomy): Eukaryota > Viridiplantae > Streptophyta > Pinopsida > Cupressales > Cupressaceae > Cunninghamia > Cunninghamia lanceolata. Next base: position 3,588,584 of record BSBN01000719.1, on the reverse strand, counting down.
AAACCATTCAATGTTTTTTTCTTACAACTCGTGCTCCCACAAATAGCAACATTTGAAAATAGAAACTCAAGGAAAATCAATAGTCTTCTCCAAAGAAATCAGGCTCCACCTTAGAGGCTTTATAAACTATAAACTATGCTTTCCTTAAAAATATTTGAAACTTTTTAACTCCCCACTCGGGCTCTCCTTAAACCCATGCCCACTCCACACTTGGCGGTGATAACATTGATAACCTTTTTTAAAACAGCCCGCATGCAATTTAGAACAAAGACCACCAGTTTCCTTAGCCATGGGGCCAGTTTACAATGTTTTGACAACACATTAGAAGGTCACATTAAGTGACTTAACCTGCAAGCTCAGGTCATCACTTAAATATAAAGTGTGATGTTTGTTTCAAAAAAGATTTTTGAATAGACTTAATATATTTTGAAACTAAAGTTTTAAAGAATTTTGCCTCCTTGTAATATAAGCCCTAGTCTTGTAAGAAACCATAAGATACTCAAAGATAACTTTGAACATCAACCTGCCACTTTTTATCTTGTATAAGATGATGATGAAGATAGACAACCTTGTCATGAACTCGATGAACAACAACCTCCTTCAACTTCATCAAACTATATCTATATCATTAGAAGGTCACTTGCAATAAACTAACTGTCATGAATGATCAACATCCATCTGATCAACCCTCAATAACATACTCATCAACCACTTTATATGAAGTATGGAGCAACCTCATAAAGATTCTAACTTGAATACTATGAGGACTTGTCAACAACACAATACACATCCATTAACATTCTATCAACGCTAGCACAGCAACAACACACAAGATGATAGACTCCTGATGATGTATTCTTGCAAAAACTTCACACATCTCTTGCAAGTATACACTAATCAAGCCAAACCAACTGACAACACTTATTCTGTCCAAATGAACAACCCCTGAATGATCTTCCTAATAGAGTGAAAAATGTGAGAGACATGATCTTGAACAACATGTGTCAACAGTGCAGGCCACTAATTCAACTGATAGATTACTTCAAACAAAGATCATCATTGTTCCAACCTTGATAACCAAGAGTTCACATTTACCAAGCTCCTGACCTTCAGATGTTTACTAAGATCAACCCAAGATCCTGCAATACCTTTTTGACATCAATGACAATCTGACACCATCATCTATTTCTTGACATAGGAAGTCCTTGAACAAAATCGATATTAATAACTTGTCATTTCCACTCTAGTATATCATGTAGATATAACAATCTTACGGGGTGATGATGCTTTTCTTTTACCCTTTGACATTCTAAACAACTTGCTACAAATCTTGCAGCATCATTCTTCATTCATTTCCACAAGTAAAGAGGTTTAACATCTGCTAGAAGTTTGGTTACTCCTGGATGTCCTGAATACAGTGCAATATGAACTTCTTTGCATACTAAATCCCTCGATCTAGCTAAATTAGGTACATAAATTCTATCTTTATACCTCAATAGTCCATCTGACTCAAACAAAAAACCATCATACCTTGGATCTTTAGGATTATCTTTTAGAGCCTACGTAACCTGCTCATAAAACTCATCACTAGACAAATTTTGCAATATCAAATCCTTGAAATTTCTGTGAATATAAATAATAGAAGCTATTAGTCTTCTACGACTCAAAGCATCAGCTACTCTATTCTCTTTTCCTTTGTCTAGTATTCAAATGTGTTTGTGAGAAAATATACTTAAGACTTTGATAATCTCATTTGAGTACAAAAGTCTTTCCCAACAGATAATGTCTCCACCTCTTTAAGGCATGAATTACTACTTCCAATTCTAGATCATGTGGCATATGATTTTTCTCATAGGATTTCAATTTCCTACACTCATATGTAATAACTCTTCCATATTGCATGAGAGCTCCTCCAAATCCTTCTCTCGAGGCATCTGTAATTACATCAAATTGTCCTTCGGGGTCAGGAACTTTCAAGATTGGAGCTGTAGTTAACTTTTCTCTTAAGAGATCAAATGCTTCTTGACATTTGTTTGTCCATTCAAATCTCTTTCCCTACTTCTATAGGGAAGTGATTGGACTAAAAATACTGGAGAAATTTAGAACAAACTTTCTATAATATCCTACCAGGCCCATAAAACTACGCACCTCATGTACGTTTGTTGGTATGTACAGGCCAATCCAAAATAGTAGTGATTTTTGCAGGGTCAATAGATATTCCATTCACTGATATGATATGACCTAGGTATTGAACCTCCTTCTGAAAGAATGTGCACTTAGATAGCTTCCCATATAACTTATGTTCTCTTAACCTCTGCAGAACTATTTACAGGGGTTGATGATGTTCTTCCTCATTATTAGAATAAATAAGTATATCATCCAGAAATACTAAAAAAACTTATCCAAACAATCTCTGAATATACTATTCATGAGATTCATGAATGCAACAAGAGTATTTGTCAAACCAAATGGCAACACTATGAACTCATAGTGTCCATATCTGGTTCTAAAAGTTGTCTTATGAATATCTCCATCCTTTAGTCTTAACTAATGATATCTTGATCATAAATCTATCTTTAAAAACACAGCAGCTTCACGCATCTAATAAAAAAGATCATCAATACATAGCAAGGGATATTTGTTCTTTACCGTTGCTTTATTAAGCATTCGATACACAAATGAAGGGTTCTATCCTTCTTCATAACAAAAATAACTGGTGCACCCCAAGGTGAAACACTGGGTCTAATGAAACCTTTTCCCAACAATTCTTGTAATTGTGCTTTCAATTCCATTAACTCAGTTGTTGCTATATGATAGGGTTCTTTTGATATAGGCTTAGATATTGGTTTAATATCAATAGAAAAATCAAACGCCCTCTTGGGAGGCAATCTCGAAAGTTCTTCTAGAAACACATCCTGAAATTCCAAAAAAAAAGGATACTTTTTCCAAAAAGATAAACTAGGGTTTTCTACCCCTTCTTCCACTTGTTCCATTTTGACTACAAACAACTAACAACCTTTCCTTCTAGCCCTTTTTTTGTTTAGCAGAGATAGTCTGGATTTTAACTTCTCTTTGAATCCCTTGGATTTGGGTCATATTCTGCAAGTCATCTAAGCATTCAACTATTTTTGAAAACTAGTCAACCTTAGATCTATTTTTCCATAACCAATTCATTCCTAGGATCACATCATAAGAACCTAAGGGGCTACATACAAATTTACTTTAGTTGGGAAACTAGGAAGGTTAACCTTGGCTTCAAACAAACATTGCTCTACCTAAGCCTTACATTGGTTAGCATATTCTACTGACCAACGTTTAGACATGTAACCAGCTTTTCTAGAAAATTAAATTAAAATTATAGGAGAAATAAAATTTTCTATGGCTCCTGTATTAATCAAAATAGATATGGCGAATGCAAACAAAGTACCTATCATCTCAATGGGTGTGATTTGATACTCGGCTTGACAATTGTCAAGAGATGCATGAATCCTTTGCTGGAATGCTTCTTGCTGAGTAGGTAGTGTATTACCTCTTTGTTGTCCATTTTGATTCTTTTTAGGGCAACGATTTGTATAGTGGTTGCCCCCACAAGTAAAGCTCCTCTAATGGGTCCTTTCCTATCTAAAGTCTTCCCATTGTTATCCTCATTTCTTTTGAAGTTGCCATTCTTTTTCTCATAGCTAGATCCACCTTTGTTCTTCTGAGGTCCTTTATCTTTTCTCTTGTTGTCATAACTCTTTTCATATCTTTTCTTATAGCGTTGATTGTTAGGAGTTCCATTAAACCTCTTGCGAATTCTATCATGATAAGCTGAGATGGATTTCAGCCTTTGGTCTTTCTTGATTTCCTTCTCATACACTTGATCCATTATTGTGGGACCATGTACATCCACTTCACCACCAATTTGAGCATTTAAGCCCATGATGAATTTTTTGATCCTGAATCTCTCATCCTTTTGATATTATGGAACATACTTCAAGAGTTGAGTGAATTTTTCCCATATTCTACCACTGTCATATCTCCTTATCAACGATTCTGAAAATTAGTCAATTTCTGATCAAAATAGAGTTGTGGTAACCACCTCTTGCAAAAGAGTTCCACAAACTCATCCCAAGTTACCCTTATAGTGCTTAAATTCAATTCCATCTTTTTATTCATCCACCAAGTGGATGCTTCTCCTGCCAGTTGGAATGCTCCCCATACTGCCTTGGTTACCTCCAAGTAATTTCTTATCTTGAAGTACTTTTCCATCTTTGTTAACCAAGCTTCTGCAGCATCTCCAGTTTCTATCCCATCAAATTTAGGTGGAACAACCTTCTTCATATCATTTGAGAGCTCTAAGGTCAATCTATCCCTTTCCTCTTTATGAGGTTCAGTACCCTTACTCTGATCTTCATTATTTTCTCTGCTTTCACCATGAGAGTTTTCATCTCCTCCCTCAGTATTCCCTTTGTTATCCACTTTCTTCTCTAAATCACCCAACCTTTTCTTGGTTTCCTCAAGCATGGTTATGATTTGGTCCAGCTTATTATTTGGTGGGTGGTTTTCCTCTTCACTTTCTCCTTGGTTAGTTCTTGTCCACATCATGTTTATCAATTTCTGACACCTGAGAATATTGAGTTATCCATTAGTTCTAGATTATAATGTAAACCATTAAATCTAAACATAATACTCAATTTAAACAAAAGTTTAGCACAAAAACAACTCTTTTTTATTTATTTCTTTTCAAAAGTAAAGAGTTTTCTTCTTTAATACATGAAATGACTTCAAAATTCATGCACAAGAGGAGTATATCCTTTAGACTCATTTTTAGATACATAATCTCAAGGTATATATCCCTCTAACTCACTATCAACCCCTACTTCTATGATCTCAACAGTTGAGGGTATGTAGGGATCTTGCCTAACCAAAGTTATTTCTTCATCTTTAACCCTTTCCAAGTACTCCTTTCTCACTTGCTTGATTCGACTTAAGGTAGTCACTAGACTTTTGGTATCACTCAATCAAATGCCACTCTCATCATTGGTTCCCTCAAATGTTTTGATAATGGTGTCACGTTCTCTTTTAGCTTTAAGGAAATGTTTCCTCGAATTAACAAACTTTCTTCCTGCCTTCTTAAAACATACCATCCTGGCACATAAATTTTGAAACATTACCTAACTGCATAATGTTGACTACAGGCAAGCATAGTGATCTCATAAGCCCTATTGCTGAGCCTGGTAGCTTTGATACCATATGTAACATCCTCATTCTAAAAACATAGTAAAATCCAAAATTCACTAAAGAGTAACTCAACAAGGTAAAAATGATATAGCAAAATTTTTTCTTTTTATTCAACATATAATCAAGTAACTAAATTTATAAGATTTCTTTTACAAAATACAATATACCCATATTGTCTTTTCATTTACAATGTTTACAAATGTAAAACCATTACATATGCAAATTAGGAATCAATACTGCATCTGAATATCTAATATCATTATCACAAGTCCTGGCATGTTTCCTGGTTGGAGAGAGAGAGCATCTTTCCAGTGATTTACCTCCAACCACAGACCGATAGTCTCCCACACATCTTCCACATAGGAAGTGGCCCTTCCCTTCATGAGGAAAATAGACCTTAGGTGACCAATGGTAATTTGCTATTCCTGAGTACATAGTGTTATATTCTACTCAACTCTATCAACCATACAACCCTGGATACCCTCTAGCTAAGACTGATTTCTTATAGGATGAGAAATTCTGAATATAGTGAACCGATAATGCATGTAGAAAATAAATGTATTACTTTGGCCAAAGTTTTTAATTTCAATAATGTTCAAAAAGAACATAGTCATTGTGTTTACCCACCCCTACTTGACTTGGATACTATCTTATTCATGTAGTTTATAACTCTTATAAACCTTATTCACGTCATAGTTTAAACTAAGAGTCACAATAATAACACCTTATGACTTGAGTAAGTCTATATGACATAACCATTCAATGCATTGGTAGTCAATTCTAGGCTTACCCTAATATTCCTTACTGCTACGACATAACATTATATCCATATCTTATGTCTTGGAGCTCTGGATTTGGAAATAACCCTTGATTAACTTAATCAAAGTTAATAATATTATAATTCTCAAAAGATATTGTCTCCTATTAAAAGGAATCATGAGATAATTTTGATAATGTTTATAAACAAAACATACGTTATGTTTAAATATCCTTACAAGGTCAATCTCTAGTATACTTAGCCTAATCCATTGTTTTGGATCTCTTCATGTATAATAAATACAATTTGTCTTAATGGAAATCTCATAAAAACCTTATTCCATTTTCCCTAATAACTATAAGTTACTATCTTTAGATATGACGCTAAAGTTTACTAACAATTCAAATGATTCTAGTTCTCTTGGTAGATAACATTATTTGTGATTTATATGTATATAACCTATACAATACAATAAAGTTAACTCCTTATAACCTCATTACTATATAGCTCAAAACTAAGAGTAATAAAACATACTTCATCCATTCATGAGTTTATCACATGGTTATTCTCATACTCTGCATTAACTTGCTTCAGACTTAATTCAATAAGGAGACTATAAGTTTAAGCTAATAACAACTCATGTCTTTCTCCTACTAATATATTCATTAATCTTTCTTTCCCTAATCGAGTATGGGCAATAGTTTTTAAATACTAAGAAATAGTTTGACTCAGTCTATTATAATAGTAACCTTACTAGCATGACCGATTAAATAAACCATATAAGTAGCATTCGCTGTCTTTAATGACTACAGAAAGTAACTCTAAATGGTTTACTTAAAATAATAAATGGCATTTCTAAATTGATACATAATAGATATTGACTATCATGTCATAATTTAGAAGATAATTTCCTACCAGTGAGCTCATTCAATCGCCTACAATACTATGATATACCATTTTTTAGATGAGCTAAATGATTTACTCGTGAATTAATAAAACATGTACTGAGGAATACCTGATAGTATATAAACTTAAACTGGTCGGAATAGGTGAATATTTGACCAGTTTGATGCCACTAGACTGTGTATTCTTCCACTGTCACAGCTACTACATTCTATTCCCCCTATCACTTCTATTATCCTCCCTTTAACAACAAGTTCTAAACCTGCTTAATAATTACCCTCACGACTCATTTGAGTCATTAGACATTAAGGCAGAGGCACAACTCCTACAGAGTCACTTCATTATTCTCTCCTCTACGTTTGGTTACCAGCTTCATTCAAAGCTTAACAATTTTTAAAATGGTTAAAATCAAAACTAACAACCAATATTTATGCATAAATCCCACATGTCGATGGGAAATTACTGCTTCATGGTTCGATGGCTGTGGTAAACCACAATCATCCTCATAAGGATGAGGCTGACACTTCAAAGAAATATAAACTGATCTATTAATGATCATTACATGTGGTTTGATCCACTATTACATGTGGTTCGTTCTACTACTATCAATTATAAAGACTACTAAATTTTAGCTTACGACTTCTTCAATGCAATCGACTCAATGGGAGATATTCTCCTCGTTTGATGCTAAGGCATCAATATATAATAAATATTGATTACATCAATTATAATTATCATGGCATCACTTATTGCATTAGATAGATATAGTTTATTCAATAATAAGATATTATTAAACCAAGGTTTAAGGATATTATGATCGGGTTGAGCTTGTCTCCCCATCATAATCCGTCGACAATAATCACATAATAATAACTTCAACAATAACGTCTTATCATTTAAGAATCATTTATAACCCATCAAATATCTTAATAGTTGTAATAAGACTATCATTTTACAACAAAAACATCATAATATTTACGTTAACATAAATAGTTATAAATCAATCTCAAATGACATCGATAACATTATTAATGACTAAGACGACTTAATATGACTTAGAAAGGTTTGGAAACAATATCGACTACCTGTCGATTAGGTTGAAAAGTAAACTAACAAGACAAAGCTTACCTCTATGACACCACAGTTCACATTTTCATTAAACACTTTATACTTTGTTTGGCAAATAAATCACTCGTAACCCGAGGTCTATATCTCTCTCCTGGAAAGATACTCTCTCTCTTTTCCTTGAGAGTCATCTGATAACCTATAATCTTGTTTCACTTGTCATCAAACAATATGTGATCAGTGCATCATTATTCAATTAATTCAACTAATAAATCAAATTTCATAATACAAATATGAAATCGATAATAACATAATCATTTCTATGATTTCCATAAATGACATATAATATAATCCATGGTTTTCCTTGTCATTAATCTAAACATCACAATAAATTTACCTACGTCCAAGTAAAAGGTAAAAGTAAAGCAAGATAGAAATTGGGGATGTAACACTATGTAACTAAAACTTATAGAACTTTGAATCTACAAATGACTTTATTTAGAACAAACTTTACAATGATCGACCTTGAGATGGTGCTTAGAGGCATGGCCTCTACCCATTTTGTAAAGTTGTCAATTGTTGTTATAATAAATGTGTAACATCTAAGGATGGTGGAAATGTTTTTCCAACAAGATCCAAATCCTCATGTAAAGAATGGGTACAGTGTCGTAAAAAGCTTAAGGTCCTACATAGGGTAGTGTATACATGCATAAAGATTCTAATATTTAGAATACTTCACAAAATTTATTGCATCTCCCTAAGAGTGAACCACAAGTAACCCAACCGATGAATCTTTCTCAATGTGGCATGACTGCCAAAATGTCCACATACACTGCTATAGCATTGCTCTAGGATCTGTTTTATTTCTTCCTTGTTTACACAAGGGAGTAGGATTCTGTTGAGGCCTCGTTTTATAATGTATCATTGAGGATCACATATTTTTCTATGAAGATGTGTAACAATTGCTTCCATGAGGAGTGGAGTCTTCAGGATAGGAATTCTCCATGGTGAGGAGGCATATTTTCCATGTTCAATAACAAAGATCCCTTCATTAGGGAAATCCTCGTTTGTTTCCTTATCTGGAGGAACTGGATTGTCTGCTAAACAATCAATGGTTATTTGTCCTTCGATGGACTTTTGATTCACATAAAAAAAAATAGGGAAGATGGCTCTCTGTTTACAGCCAAAGAAACAAAGATTCCTAAGGGGTCAAACAACGAAGCTGAAGTCTGGTCTTTGGTTCATGGCCTCTAACTGGTAGTTGGCATGGGTCTCAAAATTCTCTGGATAGAAGGCAATTCCTTGATTGTAGTAAATGCTTTGAAAAAAAAGGCTTCTGACAACTAGAAATTGCATTACATACTTCAATAGGCCTTCCCCTTGCTTGACGAGTTCAAAAATTTCTTGATATCTAAAACTTTCAGGGAAGGCAATAAGGTGGCAGATGGTCTTGCCAACCTAACCATTGACCAAGACATAGATGTTGAAGTTTTCTAATTTGGATGTCTGAATCAGCCTAGCTTGTTGTCAAAAATCCTAAAAGATGATCTAGACACTCTCATCCCCAAATAATCTAGGATTTAGATAGATGTCTCTTTCTTGTTGGTCACATTTTGCACTGCCTCCTCTCCCATCTCTACGGTTGTACCTTGTTGCTTGTGTTCATCTATCTCTCTAGGATTACATGAGGGGGGTAGATTTCCCGTCTTATCATATAAATGGGTACCCGCAAGAAACTCGGTCCACATATAGGGGAAGTCGCACGGGCAAAAAAAAAGCCGCCGGTAACGGGTACCCGTTTTCAAAGAAACGGGTACCCGTTTAGGAACGGGCGCCCGAACCTAAACGGGTACCCGTTTCTTAATGGGTACCCGTTTAGTAATGCACACCCGAGCCTAAAACGGGTACCCATTTAGTAACGGGTACCTGTTAATAACGGGTACCCGTTATTAAACGGGTACCCGTTTTCAAAAAATTATATATTTTGAAAAAAGACCTCTGCGGGCTCATTTTCACCCACAGAAGGCGATAGCGATAGCGGACAGCCAATAACGGGTACGCGTTGCCAAAGCCCAAACAAAGAAAACAACAGAGTTTTTGTTGCCCTCTCACCTCCTCCCGCCACCTCATCACCCTCGAGCTCTTCCAGGTTGGTTCTCTACCTATCTTTAGCTTGTTTTAAATTTTTTTTTCCTAATTGTAGGGTTAAAATGAAAATTAGGGTTTTATTTGTTATTTAAGCATTTTACTTGTTATTAGAATTTTGTGATTGTATGTTACTGCAAACCCTAAAACCATGTTACTGCAAACCCTAAAAAACTTAAACTATAAACCCTAAAACCATGTTGTACAGTTACAAACCCTAAAAACCTAAACTATAAACCCTAAAAAATCAAATTATAAACCCTGAAACCATGTTGTACTGCAAACTCAAAAAACATAAACTATAAACCCTAAAAAACCAAACTATAAACCCTAAAACCATGTTGTCCTACAAACCCTAAAAACCTAAACCTTAAACCCTAAAAAACCAAATTAGTATATGTAATAATGATAAAAGGGATAAGTTTGAAGATGAAAATTGTTGGCTATAAGACTATACCCTATCTTTGATATCTGTCATTGTTGGCTATTAGAAGTTCCTGTCTGATATGCCAGTAAGGTTGCTATCACCAAAAATATAAGACATAAAGTATAATGGACCCAAATCATCTTCTTGTAAAACATTATGATCATTGATTAGGGGTTAATTTTGTGTCACTTAATTGTTAGATATATCGAAATTATATCCAATAATAGTTAAATGATATTCCTTTACATTTATTTGTGAACCTAACCATAGTTTTCACTCTAGTGTACATATGAACCATATTAAACTCCTAGACTCTTTCCATTCTATGAAATATCACATTATGTAAGGGTCCATATTAAAATAGAATGATATTTGGTCATATGTATTTAATAATGGAATACCATATAAGCCTTTTAAGATCCACATGATACTCACCAAAACTATAAGATATAAATTCTAATGGACCCCAATCATCTTCAAGTGTAAGGCACTATGATCATTGACTAGGGGTTCATTTTCTGTAACACAACTGTTGATGTATTGAAATTGTATCCAGTAATAGTCAAATGGATTTCCTTTATATTTATTAGTGAACTTGACATTCCATCACCTAGGATTTTATAGTACTGGTTTGGCCTTTTTTTAATTACAGTTCTTAGATCTAATTTATCACTTTTATCTTTTTCTTAAATAGATTTACCTATGGTTTGCATTCATCCTTGTTTATCTTATCCTATCATATCTTGATTATGGTTTGAGCATGTAAATAGTGATATATACCTTTTTGATTCAACCTATCTAGAAGCTTGGATAATCTTTTGTGACATGTGATCCTTCCATCCTTGATACCTTCATGATACATTTAAATGATGGACCAATGAGGATGTGTTTTCTATAGCTTGTGTTGTTCTAGTTATATACTTGTTTTACCTGCTTCCCTTGAGGATCTATCTATTAACCCACAAAATGTTGAACATATTTTGGTGCCTAATTTTGAGAATGCATATAAATGGATTGAGTAGAATACTTGTATAATTGGTTATTTTTTGGTTTCATGCCATCCAAAATGTAACCAAAGGCTTCCTTTTCTTCTCCTTTGTGGAATCCAACCATGCAAACAAACTCCTCCACAATGGACCCAACTACATGCATAGATCTTTACAAGTTTGTTCTCCCTAAATAAGGGATTTCATCATGTCACATAGACTACACTCTAGCTACACACAAGCCTAAACTAACCTCCAAGCTAGATGTTGAGGCAAGAAAAATTTAATTTAGGTGGACTAATGTAAAAAAATATAGAAATGTTCATAATAAGGATAAGAGTAACTATCTAACTTCCAACTCTACTACATGGCTAGCACATTTAACAAGTCCCACATGGCCTTAGGATAATGACAAATCAACATAACCCGTAAAATCCTCTTAGCTAAGGCCAATAATAAAGCAAAGCAAGTAGCTGATTCATAATCAACTCTTAGGTCGATATTCCTTTAGTGATTCCTTCAAAGAGTTTAGTAAGCCAAGTAGTTCTTAAGAAAGTTCCTCTTCTAGTGAGTGTTCTTTTCTCATTGGATTTGGGAGTTCCAACTATGTCACAACCAAATGGAGGAAGACAGTCTCATATAGTCCCCCCTAGGAGGTTAAACAAGGATAATATGATCTTGAGAAATGATAGATACAATTTGGAGCCTTTTCTCCAAAAAATGTTAGATTAGATTTGAGTAGAATATTTTTTTGCATTGCAATGGTTGGACTACAAGGAAATATCCTTAGACCCTCTTGCCTTATGAATTAATGGAGGATATGGTGTCGGATTTTTGATATAGATTTACCCCCTAGACATTCTTTGTCTTCAAGAGGTTAAACTTTTCTTGGATTTTTGCTTCCAATAATGTGATGTGTCCTATGGCAAGATAATATTTTTTAATCAATAATAATGAGCAACTTCATGGTGGCACTTAGAACATTTGTTAATTCCAATTGGCAACCCCACTATTTTACCCATACTTGTGACCCATATAACAAAGTAGGTTATGGGTCCTTTTCAATATTGAGAATCAATGTTTTAGTGTGTCAATATCTATACCTCAAATGATGTGACTGAAAGGATGTTACTTTAGTGGTGGCTTGCTTATGACATTCTACTAGTATAGTGGTTTATTAATGGCAACTTAAACCTAGTTGAGGTGGCATCTAAGAGACGCTTGGCCATTTTCCTATGCAATGGATAGAAAAAAAGAGACATGTGTTTTTATATGCACAATAAATTGTGCATTTATGACCCAAGTCTTTGTTTCCAAAGTTCATCTCTAATTTGGTACTCTTGATCCAATCTGCATAGTGGTTCTAAAAGATACATTAAGAGAATTGCTTGTGTTATGATGTCAAAGAAACTAGACACTTTTCCTTCACCAACTATTACTCTCTTCATGTTGAACCCATGCTAGATTGTTTTAGTTTCACAATTAAATATGATTTAGATAACATCAATGTATTAACTAGTGCAATGGTGACATTTGTAGACCTATGCTAATTCTCATTTAGTTTTGGGTCGATTCTAGTAGATGGATTAATATAGTTGCATATCAACATACGATGCACGCAATCTTATATGAAGTTGGGATCATTCCTTGATCCTTCACCTACCCTTAGTTCATTTAAAAATATTGAGGAAAACATTCTTCTACCCTTGACATCCACATTTTATAGTTTCAAATTTACAACTTAGGGAACTTGACATCCACATTTTAGGGTTTCAAATATAAATTTTAGGGTTCTAAAGTAGATGTTTAGTGCTTCACTTTTCACCTTTTAGGGTATCAAAATGATGTATTAGGGTTTGAAAATTCATGTAATAGAGTTTTAAAATGACATTTTAGGGTTTCAAATTCTCATATTAGGGTTTGGAAATTAACATTTAATAAGGTTTCAAAATGATATTTTAGGGTTTTTACACTTCAGCAGAAGGTAACTCATATTGTTGGAATACAACATGTTGTAGTATTGGTATAAATGTAGTCTTTAACAAGGTCACTATTGTTATAAATGTAGTATTGGTAATAAATGTAGTATAAAAATAGCATGCAATGTTCAATTAAGTCATAATCTGTACCGCTCTTTTGAGACACATGAGAAGCCTATAGTAAAATTGGAGTTAATATAGGAAGAGAAATAGGAATGATAGCTCTAGCAAATTGAGTATAATGCTATTAATTAAAAAATATAACTTTTCTAAGTTAAGAGCAATAAATGAATAGAAATGAAATACTATTTACAAAATTGAGCTTAACTTAGAGCCTATAATGTCAGGGCATCACGTAGACATCTTCATGTCACACCGTCACAATTGAGCTTAACTTAGAAGCTAGAAGTAGCCTGATTAATAGAGAAATGGGAATCTAATACACTTGGCATGCACTTTTAAATTTGGACTATATAAGGTGTCAAAATGTAACTTCCATTATAATTTTGAGAAAAATGATGATACGACAAGACCTTGTTAGGTAGAGTGACACCTTGGTGTATGACTAGGACCTAGAACCTGCAACCTTGTCCACTATGTGAATTTAATGATCTAAAAACTTTGATATAGCTTTATGTTGTAATTTTTTGCATAACTTCCTCTTGGTAATTTTTGTGAGATCTTTTTTCTAATTATTCCATATAAATTATCTATAAATACCAATTCTATAGTTCAAAAACCCTCTAAAAATGGTTAAAGAGGAATGAAGTAGGACTTGGAGAATATAATATTTTAGGGAAATGTTGGATTAATTTAAGGAGACATTGGTATGAGGCATCATCATTTGATCATATTATATGATAAACTTGTGCATGTGTTTAATTTTCAAGTATTACATGCTCTCTGAATTCATGGATATTTTAAACTAAATCATTTATAGATCTATTCTAGATTAAGTTTAAATTTATAGATATTTGTTTGTAAGTTTTCAATATACATATATATTTATAAATTGTGAAATTATACATTTGTAAGTTTTTAATATGAATTTACATATTTGAAAATTTGCAGGAGACAGATCTAATGGATGACCAGAGTCTAGATGAATTTTTAATAGATGACATTCTTTATGAAACCCCCCCACCCCGAGATCCACCTCAAAACCCCCCACCTCGTGATCCACCTCAAAACCCCCCACCCTCTCCACCTCAAAACCCCCCATCCCCTCCACCTCAAAACCCCCCATCCCCTCCATTTGATGAGGCCCAATTGTGGCAAAACATTAATGAAAATATTAATACAATTGAGGAGAACATTAATTTGATTAATAATCAACCTCACTTGATGCCTCCTCATGTGGTTCGGTTTGCATCTTCGATGCAAACCATTATTGATTCTGTTAGGTCTATCAATGCAGACCTAAATAGATTTTAGCTTTGGCGGGAGGAGAGGAGGCAATTCTATGCGGATGGTCTTTCATATAAAGACATCCATGACCTCCACATTACAAAACAAACATTAGCCCCATTTTTTCGTCACCCAAAAACTAATCAACCTATAGCTGCAACAAAAAAAAGAATATCAATTAAATGGTGTACGCATGAGGGGATTTCGAGACGTTTTTGGGATCGGTGGTGGATGGTGTTTGATCACCCACCACATGCTAATTGTGAGGTGCCGCTATATTTTTTGAGAAAATTATGGGTGGAGTTTCAATTGGGTCAAAAACCCAATTATTTTGATATGAGAGATTTTCAGGGTGTTGGTCATGGCATGCCACAACACAGACCAGGGGCACGAGTTGACCCCAATCGACCTGTTCCTCCTGCTCCTATGGTTGCTCCTATTTTGCCCACGATTCCTGCACCTATTCAGCAGCAGTCAGTTTTGTCGACATTAGGAGCATTGAGTAGACTCTCAGGCAATCTCACTGAACAAGCTGCCCACATGGCAGCTGAATTCAGTGGTGGAGAGCATCATGGAGGAGTCGATGCATCTCAGCATAGAGCCCTAGGCCTGTCAGGGGCACATTTGTGTACAAATTGTAATCAACCGTGTTATGGTCCTGCTCCTACATCCACATTAGATGCAGCTACAGCCGGAGTGGAGTCATACTTGGATCTACTATATTCGGATGATAATCCTACACAGGTACATTGACCACATTTTATTAAATATTTCAAGTGTATAATTTGAATGTAGATCAAATTTTTTATAAATAATTTAATGAATTAATTTATATAATTGTAAACTATTTGTTGTACAGATCTCAAGTCGCTCTAGGGCAACATCACAATTTGATACATTGAGTTTTGCATCGACAGCTGTAGAGGTTGGCACACCTTACGGGGTAAACCAATATATCTTAACCCTAAAACCATATGTATCTAATTCTAGTTTAATTTTTCTTTTGAAACTTATCAATATTATATTTTAAATTAACAAACTGTGTATAATTAAATAAATAACTATATACATACATGTATGTGAAACACTACTATTACAGCGAGGCTCAGGTCCTGTGGCAGTTCCCATGTCTGATAGACCACCTAGCTCAGGTGTTTCTTCCATTGATCCTCCATCGACAGCTACTATGCCTGAGTATTCCCGGTGTGTGTTTTAAAAAATTGTACTAAATTTGTACTAAGTTTCTTTTTTTGAGTTTATATAAATTTATATATGCACGGGCCATATATATGTAAGTGCAGGATGATAGGAGTGAGACTATTGGCCAGGTTGGTACTCAGGGACAAATTCATGAGCCATCTACACATTTTCAGGTCCTAAACTTTAATTTAAATTTTTTTATATGTGCAATTTCTAGGTCTTTTTTTGAGTTTATATAAATTTATATATGCACCCATATATATGTAATTGCAGGATGATAGGAGTGAGATTATTGGTCAAGTTGGTACTCAGGGACAAATTCATGAGCCATCTACACATTTTTAGGTCCTAAACTTTACTTTAAAATTTTCTATATGTGCAATTTCTAGGTCTTTATATGCTAATTTTAAATTGTAACTTATTTCAAACTTGCTTTATTTGAAATTCTAGCAATTAGCAAGTCAAACTTTTGGTCACGAAGATGAAACAGTTATACCACCTGCACAACAAAATGTGGGAAGTGAGACGGTAATTTAAATGCACACTTTAAAACCTACATTTAAATATTTAATTTCATATGTCATTTTAAAAAAATTTTAATCTGATTGCAAGTTCTTTCTCTTGTGTGTACAGCATGATGTAGATCCATCCATTTCACGAGGAAGAAAGAGGCCTCTTTCAGATTTGAACTTGAGTGATGATCATCCCTGATATAGAGTTTTATTTCATAGACTAAACTGTATGATGTGCACATTATTTTTTATATATGCCATTCCAGGACTTTGACTATCTATGTCGAACTTGCTATGACATGTTCTTCTAGATATATTTCAGTATTTCATGAACTGTGATTTGTATTTATTTATATGCTGATGATGAGTAGATGTTTTAAAGTACACATTTCATGGGTCCTACCTAGATATTTTATAGTATTTCATGGACTTATCTAGATCTAGATCTACATGTATATATTATTGAGTATATATGCTTGAATGTAGTTTAGTATGTTAAATATGCTTCATTGTTAAATATGTTAAATATGCTTCATTGTTCACTTCTAGAAATTATAAATTATTTAATTGAGATGTATGTTAAAAAATTTCTCTTTACTACATTTTTAAATTTTTAAGAAGTGATTAAATGCATTATGGTTCAATAGTTTTTCTTGAAATAGTGAACAAAAAGAATGCCAAAAATTTGGATTTTGGTAACAAAGTGTTTAGTAGATCCATCTATGTTATATGTGTTATCCCTCTCAAATTTGTCTCACTAGAAATGCCAAAAATGGATTCAACCTTAAGGATGTGATTCTTTTCTAAAATAAAGTGTCATTGCCAAGAACATACTACCATCAATACTAAAGAGTTTCTATTAAAATATGTGAATTGAAACACCACATATCATGACATCAACTATTCCATAAAAGTTTGTGATATTCCCTATTATCTCAAACTCCATAAAATATACTATCTATCTTTAAAAAGGTACATACTACAATGACATCAAACATAAACCAATAACCTGTGTCTTAAGATATATTAGTGGTAGGGAAAATTATAGTGGCCCTCACCCTAGAGTAATAAGTTGAAGTAGTGTTAAAGAATTACTAATAAACTAAAAAACTTTATCCTAGGGTGGTGGGACAAATTACACAAGCCTTACAAAGCCTCTACCACTTCCTTGACAATTTTAACATTGTTCGAATTTGATAGGAGGGATTTATGTCACCTCTTCCTCATCTTAATTCTCATAGTAGATAGAATCATCCAATTTAGCATCAAGATGAAGGTAAATATCTTCATTATCGTAGAAATATATCCTCCAAGGCTTTGTGCATATACAAGTAACATTTGATAGCATGGAGGCACAACTTATTCACCAAGTTTCTAGCTTATAATTACCTTTTCTTTTGATATGTTTGAAGGAGATAGATTTAAACTTATTCACCAAGTTTATAGCTTCCAATAGAATAGTTTCCAATAACCACAAGCTTCATCTATACTTTTTCATATGATCAATGTTGATCTTGGAATCTCCTTCCACACTAAGGGATATCTTGTTTAGTTTCTCATAAAGGAAAGGAATTAAAGAAGAGATTCCTATGAATATTTTCCCAATTCAAAATTACTTTACATCTTCAACATACCTAGTTCCTAGTGTGGATTTCATATTTGTTTGGTTTAATTTTTTTGAATTATAATATAGGTGTTCTACTAAGGGGACCCATCCTTACTAAATTGTTTAGAAAACATATATAAATGAGTGTGCTAACAACCCAAGACTAGGCATAGCAGTAGAAAGCACAACATCCCATAAAGGTTTCTAAACTACCCATATGCAACTATATCAATACCCCAATACATATAGCAAGCACAAAATTCCAACACAACTAATAGAAAGCTAAAAAACAAACAAAACACCAAACCACATCAACATCTTGAGGGAGCTTTGGCACTCCCTAATGCATCGAACGTCCCACTCATAGAGGGATTTCCATTTGTCATAGGCCCTATTGTGCACACCATTCCCAAACACACTTACAAGCTCCACCAAAAGAACCTTTGGACACTTTGCATTCTCTAGTCCATGAAAGTTGACACATTTCTAGACCTCTACACATTGTATAGAACAAATGACAATTAATCCATAAACTCGGGGTAGCTAGATGCCTCACTTCGATACATCACATATGGATTTAAAAATGAGATACTTCCAACTTCCTTTACCTTCAGTCAACCACCTCTAATGGCTATCTAAAATGTGTATTAAAAGACTAAGCCAACATCTCAAATGTGGAACATTTAAACTTGCATCACACATAAATAAATCTAGTATACAACACAAGAATTCAAACTTGGGAGAAACTCTCAACTAGGCATAAAATTCTCAAAAGAGTGAGCATTGCTTCTAATGACACTAATTCATAATATATAATGGCTTTTACATAGCCTTAACATGACTTAAATTATCCAAATGCACAATTCTCTAAAATGGATCATGACCTACAACTCCTCTTGCAATGGTGGAGAATGAAGGATGAGAGCTCCATGCATGGGTTCCAAACACCACTTAAATAGTAGTCCAAAATTTTATTGCAACAATCCCAATTGACTTTGCATGCAACCTCTCTTCCAACCATAATCAACTATCTAGTTAGTCATAAGGCTTTGAATCTAACGGGTATAATAGAAACGGGTACCTGTTATAAAACGGGTACCCGTTATATAGCGGGTACCCGTTATTGAAAATATAACGGGTAGTCGTTAAATAACGGGTACCCGTTTTATAACGGGTACCTGTTATATAACGCGTACCCGTTTTATAACAGGTACCCGTTATTTGAAATTAGAAATCTCCGCCCGCGTTTTCCCTGACCTTTGCTTGGGTTTTAGGTTCGGGATAGGCATGGTTGACCGACCTTGAGCCTTGGACCTGCAAGTTTTTTTCTAAGTACAAAACAAGAAGAAACACTGAGTTTACCTGTATGGTTGAGGGCTTTTTTTTCTGAATTTTTTTATGAAATGAAAACCCATTACAGGGTACATTGTCTAGTTTTCAAATATATAATTTTTTTTGTTATTGGACATGTTCTTCTATTTATTATTTAATTTATAAGCAAACTAGTCCAAAAACTTCAAATGACAGGTGTTTGTATTTTTTTAATAACTTTTAATTTTTAATTTTTTTTTAAAAAAAATTATATGTCATCAATTTACACATCATTCTTTACACAATAAAAAAAAAATTAATTTTATGATTTTTTTTGCTCAAATTATGTTGGCCGTACACGAGGGGTTTTTAAAAGTACCAATTAGGCCTAATAAAAAATTAATAAAAAAAAAATTATTTGGAAAAAAATTCTAAAAAAATATCCTCATCAAACTTCACTATACTACACATGTTTTCCCAAAAGGATTTTAAAAAATAATTTTATTTAGGTCAAATTATGTTGGCCGTACACGTGCATGGTATGGTAAAAAAAAGTGACTTTTAAATAGTGGTTTTTAGAAATGCCTATTGAAAATTAATTTGTATCATCTGGGTATTGAAAAAAATTACATATTTAGAAACTAGACTCCGAGTACTACATTTTATATTTAGTGACTTTTTTAAAGATTTCATTTCTAAGTGCTTCAAATTTTAAGGTCAAATGCGACAAATTCTGAAAATCAGGGAAAACACTTCCACTTTTTGGCCAAAAAGTGGACCCAACTTCTTGCACTGACCCAAATCTCTAAGCCTTCTAGCCAGTATAAGTCTTTTCACAGGGCAGGTAGTTAGCTTTGGTCTTCAGGCTTGTGCACCTAGACATTTTTGAAACTGTCGTTATGCATGGCTATTAATGGCAGCTCTTTTGAATTATAACAAGTTTCTTTTCTACTTAAGGAATGCTTCTACCACTGACACGTGTTCCCATTCGTACAAAGCCTTCAATGGCTTTTGTGCTCTTAGATCCACTATCTCACTCTCTCTGATTTGTTGATGCTTGTATATTGCCTCCTAGTTGGCCTCGGGATCCTCATAAATTATCTTTAATTATGAGGATGACATATTTTCTTTAAGGCTAGTTCAGCGTCGACATCATTTTTGTGAGTGGCACCTTCTCTTGTTCCAGTTGTATTCTTTTCTTTCCCTCTGGTTTTCTTTCTTGCAGGTGATCATGGTGGATACATGGTTGAATCAAAGGCTCTTCTTCCCAGCCTTGGACTAGAAGCCGAAGATTAGGGGCAGAGTCAAGTCTGCTGACCTAATGACACTCCTTGACTAGGATTGCACTCTAATGTAGTTTTCAGTGAGAAACATCGTGGGGCACACATGGATCAAAGGCTATGAAGGATGGATTCTAAAATATTCAGATATAGTTTCACAGCTCCTGTCCAACATAATGGACTTGGTGCTGGATGGCAAATACATTCATGCCCTTGCCGCCGGTTTGTTTTATAGCAATATTTATATAGTTGATAGATGGGAGATAGATGTGGAGGCCTATAGTATGGAGCAAAGCAACACTCTGATAGGAGGTATTTTTAATCTTCAAACACTGCGTAATTCTGTCCCTTAGCAGGCTATTTACAAGGCTCTTAAGTCTAGCCTCAAGTCCCTCAGCTCCTATGAAATTGATAACGAGTTAGGGTCCTACAGTTTCCTCTTTTCAAAGAAAAGAGCCCAATGCATTAAGGACGTCTTCACAACCATAAGATTCCTCAAGTTTCACACCCCTGACATGGCACCATGCATTCTCAGGAATGCCGTCGAAGCCCTAGAGGAGGAGGCTGATACAGGAGTAGCTGCAGAAGCTAGAGCAGTGGTAGAGCTAGAGACACAGAATATACCTGTTGCTAGCCTTGCAGCCTGAATGTAATCAGGTTGTGCTTTTTGGACGGTACGGGGTTGGTTTTTGATTCTCTCTATAATTGGGGGTGGGAGTTGGTATGCTCTTTTTTGTTAGGTTTAAATTTGCTTTATCTGGTCTTTTAAGGATTATTTCATTTGATTTAAAACTGATATATCAGGTCTGTTAAGGGCCTTGTTTTGTAATAATTTTCATGGTTTTCTAGACTTGGCGTCCTTCATACTTTCTATATACTCTTTTTAAATAATTTAAGTAATCTATGGGTGTCTCATCACCTTTTTCTTTTTCTGAAAAAAAAAAAACATTTACTTTACTCAAAAAAAATAGAAGGGAAAAATAACAAAGTCCCACAAAACTTGTAATTATATTTGCTAACCGATTTAATCCTGCCAAAATAACATCGTATAGATAAATGCTAAAATGGGTTTGTAAAGCATACAAATATAGAAAATCCACTTAAGAACAGTGATAACCTCTAATAAAAAGAGAAGATTAAGAGTAGGAGATGTTCATATATATTTAAGTCAGCAAAAGGCTAAGTACATGTAACGCCCGCCTTGAACGCCTTAAAGAATACACACTTATGCAATACGCAACAGAAATTTTTTTTTTTTTTTAAAATGATTAAGTAACGATAACAAAATCAATTACGACATATTCTCTAAGGGTCCAAGGCTGCATCACTTAACAAATCGACTAACACAAATTAACATACATCAATAACTAATCCAAATCCATGCTCATATAAATAACTTATTCACATTCATTGCAATCATCAAATAACGGAATCCGCATGATTAAATACATAACTGAAATGCTTTCATATAAGTACATCATAACATCATTACATTACCATTTAGTCTACATCAAAAGTTACATACTTAAAGAATATTCTGTTACACAAATCTGGTACAAGGTTATGCACTTACATCATCATCATTGGAACAAGTACAACTGGAACAAATCCTTTTCTGCATATGATCTTGTCAAGAGTAACCAATGGATAAAATAGCTCTTCCACCCGACCATGTGGAACCCTAAGGTCCACCCCCTGAGCTAGGAGTTAACATGAGGTCCCAAACAATAACAGTCAGGTAGACAGAACTAACATGAACAAAGGACGACCAAACGCCAATACAACACATGGCAATAACAATACAACACAACTTATCTTAACTTTACTTTAACTTCCAGAGGCGACACAAAACAAATGAGGAGAGACTGAACAAGGAATGCTAGGTTGTAGTAGGGAGAGTGTCATCGCATGGTCCTAACATGGGTTATCCTGACAGCCTCTCACTAGGCACCGGCCCCCATCTATGGTTATCCTGACAGCCCCTCACTAGGCGCCGGCCCCATAGGGTGACACATGCAGAATCGACCTTCCTTTCATGAGAACAAGGAAGTCAATCATGCCGACCAGGCCTTCTCTACTCATCCTTAGTCTAAACGAGCACTACAGGCCATGGGAGAGGAATATATTAATCTTATTAATGTGAAATCTACCCTTAACCCCCTAGTTAATTTTAGGTTATCACTTGATTAATCTACTTTCAACGGGTTATCCTGACTGCCACTTTGGGTGCCGGCCCCATGTTGAAAGCCACTCTCCTTCCTAACACCTAGTAACCTTGACATCATACAAGACTTATAACAAAACACGAATATATACACTGCAAGGCATAAACCCTCTTGCATCAAAATAGAATCATAACATCAATTGTTATCCAACATTTTTAATATTGCAATACTTTATCCTTTACAGATTTCAGGTCTCTCCTTTCGACAAAACGGTACAATAAGAGCACAAGAGGTTTGATATTTCATCCTGAGATTATTACTTTACAAGACACAACATTCAACCTTGACAGAACCTCATTATACTTCATACTTTGTTTGATACACATAAACGCTATTACATCGTAATTACAAAACAGCAATACACAAGTTGCAAATACTTAACAACGACAACTTAGCCTCTGGAATACAAGTTTGAACAACCTCAATCCGACTCATAACAACACTCATACAATTCAATTCATTTCAGATTCAGGAGATAAAATACTACAATTCATTCCCAGTTTAATGCAAACAACTTCTGAATTAAAAACAACCTTATATTATAACACTTGCAACTAACTCTCTAACTAATCTTTATTTTGCTTCAAAAGATAAATAAGTTGATTAACTAAATCATTACAATAATTGATATAAGAACCACTTAATTCCAGATACGATCTTATAAACTTTCCTTCAATCTTATCCGATTAGCTTTATTCTATTAAGGATAATAACGCTAGGAGAGATATCTTACGACTGAACGGCAATCACACAAGGCAAATTCAATCACGAAATGTTTGTTATCCTTCATACGGTCTTGCAAACATTCTAGTGAACTCAACCAAAAGGATTCTTTTATGATGATTGGAAGATGTTTCTGAAGTTGATCTTATCCGAGGTGATATAATTTCTCAAGGAGAACGATCGTAAATGCGCCCTTTGCGAACAGCTTGGGATATTTTACTACTGAGATGTAAAATTGCTATTGATTGTTTTACCACTGACGTGAATAATATTTGATTGTATCACCAACTTCTGGCAGCGTCCGACAACTTGGAATTCTAATAAATTGATCGCACAACTTAAGGGTTTTCTTTCTCTAACAAAAAGGCAAGGACTGCAGAAAAATAATGACACACAGAAATGACAAACTTGAGTTGTCGAAAAGATTACTTACGGCCTCTAACAGCGTTCTTCATCTACTCAACACCATACGCCTTCTTACCGTTATGCAGATTTCCAATTACAACAAAGTGTGGATACAGTGTTACATACTGAAGAAAATTTATCTCAGATGGAAGGTCGCAGATTACAAATCCTCTGTGGATTTCGACTGTTGTTTACTGTGTGAAGGCAGAACCATCTTCCTTGGCAGTGCATGCCTTTCTATGTGCTAACATAGTTATTGATATATCTGTTAACTCTGCACTGTTTGCACGAATCGTTTTCAAGAAAACAGTTGAGTAAGGGTAAAGGTGAAACTTGAGCGCTCAGCTGAGTACAACTCTCCAAATAGATGGAATGATTGCAGGACAAAACAATACTAGATTTGTTGCATAAACTTTACAAACTCGCCATAGGGCGATCTGTGGTTATAAAACTGGATTCTACAGAAAAATTTTCTTTTGGGATGCAATCATATGGTAATCCTATTGTTGTGCAAGATCGCTGGTATACACAGAATGGTTTTGCTGACAAGGTATTAGAATTTTTTTTTAACAAGGTGGGCTTTAAGTTTCTAACTTGCAACCCTATGACAGCTAGGAATAGTGATTACTGAGTTTGGAGGTATTAATAACCGTTGACCGGCGCCATGTAACTACCATTTTGATCTTTCACTAGCTAAAATGACAACTCGGCCATCACGTTTCCTTCTAGTTCTTCCCATGTGTTGGGTCATTCTTAATGGTGAAACATTTGCATCAAAACATATCACAAGATCAACTTCCATTATATCCAAACCCTCTTCCCCAATAGATGGTGCAACAATGGTGTTGTAACCACCTGCACGAAATTTCTGCAAAACATGTTGTTGAACTTTCTGAGTTTGGCCCTCGGAGATGCAAGAAAGAAAGATGGAGTTCAATGACTGAGTGAGGATAGCAATGTTCTCAGACTGTGCAACTGTTTCCGCACCCAATTACATTTGCTTGAAATTTTCTAAAGCCTTTTCAATGCTCATCCTGTATCATTGTATTTACTAGGGCCGACATTACTTCGAAGCACTTTGTCAAACAGTTCACTTGTCTTGTCTATACATCCACATTTCGCATACATGCTTATCAGAGTATTTGAATACCCAGCAGGAACTTCTGGTTTCACTATGTTTTGGTGAATATCATCAATGATTCTGAGGCTCCTCTATTGACGCTAAAGGGAAAACATTATCAATGACATCATTACCACGCTTCGTATACACTTCAACATCCATTTATGAAACATGGACTGGGCAATATGTTACATGCGCTGATATTGTTCATGTTCAAACTTGACTGTCATAGCACAAGAA
Organism: Cunninghamia lanceolata; assembly: GCA_027924645.1. Classification (NCBI taxonomy): domain Eukaryota; kingdom Viridiplantae; phylum Streptophyta; class Pinopsida; order Cupressales; family Cupressaceae; genus Cunninghamia; species Cunninghamia lanceolata. The sequence goes on along the minus strand of BSBN01000719.1, from coordinate 3,563,070 downwards.
TATCCATATCCTCTGGTGACCTCACCACACCATTACTCGTAATAGTATAATTGTTGCAAGTATGAGGTGAACCAGTGTTGTCATTGATGTCAACATACTCATATTACATTGACAAGAAGGATTGGATGAGCTGTGTGTTGAGAAAATTACCCTCAGTCAGGAACAGTGAAGAACAGTGATGAGAAGAAGGCAAATATATTGGATAGGTTGAGAACCAGAGGATGCGGATTAAAGGGTTTGCAGATATGAGTCTTGAGATGCTTCAGTCAAGTTTTTAGAGGTCCGCATGAAGACCTGAAGAAGTTATGGCTGTCTGTGTGGAACCGGTTCCGGCAAGTGCTTAGAGGTGACAGAGGATCACAGAAAGGTCCGGTGAGGTCCGGAATTGTACAATCCCAATCTGCGGATTGGAAAGAGTATTTGGGATGTCCTTGTGATGTGCCATCTCGAGTTGTGTATGATTTGGAGGTCTGGAAGTACCTCTTGCATTATGACAGTGGCGACAGACTGTGTTCTTGAAGTTCTGGATGAGGAAGACAAGAGATTCCAGCAAGTAAAGGAAGTGCGGATGTATCCGGACATTCAGGCAGGCTTGTGAAGTTTTCTGGATCGTGTTGAGGTTGTGTTGTTGATCCGCATTGATAGTAGAGCCCGGAATTGAAGTTATTCTTCCGGATGAAGTTCTTGCCCTGTTTAGCCAACCGGATGAGTTGTTCATCCTGCGAATGTTCTTGTGGTGGCCGACCGGATGTGTTATTCATCTTGCGGATACTCTTATGATTGTTTGCCGACTTAGATGTTTGATCCTAAGTCGATGTCTTGTATAAATAATGGTCTGTGAGTTCATTTCGAGGTGTGGTGTGTGTGGATGTGTGTGGCATAACGAAGAGAAGTGCAAAAGGCAGAACAGAGGTTTTTGGGCTTAATTGGAACTGATCCGAACATGGTAGAGATGTCATTCTCCAGTTCAAGACTGTGATTTTTATCACTTTGTAGATAGTGTGTCTCCTTGTAGGCAGTGGGCCTCTTTGTGAGCAGTGTGCTCAGGCAGTGAGCCCTAATTGGCATGTGCCATTCATTTTTCCTTATTCTTCTAACAGAGAATAATCCTTGGGTTAATCACCCCGTGGTTTTTCCCTTAACCAGGTTTTCCACGTCAAAATCTTGGTGTTCAATGTGTTGATGCTTATCTGCTCTTGTGTTTATGTATTATGCTTTCATGGATGATTAATTGATATGCTGCTAACTAACAACAAGAATCAAGTGTTTGAAAGAACAAGAAGTTTTATACAACTGATTCACCCCCCCTCTCAGTTGTATGCCCTAGATCTAACAATTGGTATCAGAGACAGGTTCCTCTGATAGGAGCTTAACCGCTTGAGGAGATCCAGGATGTCGTCATACAAGAAGGATAGTCCGAAGTTCGATGGAACCAACTTCACTCTCTGGAAAGGTCGCATGAAGTGTCACTTGGAATGTATGGGAAAAGCATACTTGGCTATGGTTTCAAAACCATATGTACCTCCACAAGGTGGTCCGACAACTCTGAATGAAATCACAGAAGCTGAAAACAATCTGCGGACCAAGGAGGCTCTTCTAAACGCATTGAATGACTCAGATCTCTCGAATGTTATTGACCTACCAACTGCATATGAGATCCTGACTAAACTATAACTTCTGTATGAAGGAGATGAGTTTGTCAAAAGTGCAAGGTTGCAAAGTCTGAAAGGGAAATTTGAAAGATTGAAAATGAGAGATGATGAAAACATCACTACCTTTATGCCAAGAGTGAATGAGCTGGTATGTGGAATCAGAAATGCTGGTGGAACTTTAGATGAAAATGAGATTGTCTGCAAAATCCTAAGATCCCTTCCTGCTGCCTACAAAATCAAGGTTGCTGCCATTGATGAATTCAGAGCCCACACAACTGTCACAAGAGAACAACTGGCTGGCAAACTAGCTGCATTTGAAATGACCAAGTTTGGAGATGATCCTCCCAAGACTGAATCTGCTTTCAAAGCCAGTGCCTATGTGAAAGGCAAACAGAGATTTGATCCGGGAGAAAACTCATCAAGGAAAATGTCATGGTATGATCAAGCAAGAAGAGACATGGAAGAAGAAGAAGCAGAAACAGCTCAACTTGAAGCCCTCATTGCAAAGAGACTGCCAAGAGGATCCGGTAAGTATGAAGGAAAACTACCCTTTAAGTGTTTCAATTGCAATAAGATTGGTCATTTTGCTTCAAGATGTCCGGAAAGATCTGCAAGGTCTAATACTAACAGACAAAGGTTTCAAAAGAATTGCTATTATGTTCACGAAGAAGATGACAATGAAGGAGTAACAAATGATGAATCAGAACTAGGAAGCAAATCCGGAAATGAGTGGGTGTTTATTGCCATCAAGGAAGAAGATTCAATACTCTCTGAATCTGTCAATCACAAAGTTGTTGAAAAAGCTTTGGCTGCTCAAGTGGAAGAAAAGGATGATTGGGTTATTGACAGTGGATGTTCTCACCATATGACTGGTGACAAGAATAAGTTCGTGAATTTGGAAAGGTATGAAGGAGGAATGGTAAAGTTTGGTGACAATTCTGCTGGCAGAATCAGAGGCAGGGGAACTATTTCCTTCGATGGAAAGAGCAAAACAGGTAACGTACTGTATGTTGAAGGATTGAAGCACAATCTTCTTAGTGTTGGTCAGTTAGTGGACAAAGGCTATGATCTCCGGTTCAAAAATGGAAAATGCAGAATCTTTACAAGCTCCAGAACTGAGATTGCATTCGGTACTCAGACAAAAGGTAATATCTTTCATCTGGTTGGTTCAAATAAAAGTTGTTTGTTTGCTCAAATTGATCAGAGTTGGTTATGGCATAGAAGAATGTGCCATGTAAATTTTGATAACATCATCAAGATAAGCAATACTCAGGCCGTAAGAGATCTTCCAAAATTGATGAAACCTACAAATAGTTTGTGCAAAGAATGTCAGCTAGGTAAACAAAGCAGAGTCTCTTTCAAAAGCAAAGATCAGTCTTCTACCGGATTGTTGGAATTAGTACATACTGATCTCTGTGGTCCGACAAGAATCAAGAGTCTGCAAGGTGATAGATATTTCATGTTGTTAATTGATGATCATTCCCGGATGATGTGGGTTACCTTTCTAAAAGAAAAATCAGAAGCATTTGAGAAGTTCAAGATCTTCAAAGCTATGGTAGAGAATCAAACCGGATTGAAACTAAAGTGTCTAAGGTCTGATAGAGGTGGTGAATTTACATCTGGTGAGTTCATTGATTTTTGTGAGAAGCAGGTTATAAGGAGACAGTTGTCTGCTCCTAGGACTCCACAGTAGAATGGAGTGGTTGAGAGAAAGAACCGGACCATTCAGGAAGCTGCCAGGACAATGATGTTGGAAGCAAATGTTCCTCAAATGTTTTGGAAGGAAGCTATCAGCACTGCAGTCTACACTCTCAATCGAGTTCAAATTAGAAACAACACCGGTAAGACCCCCTATGAACTCTGGTTTGGCATCACTCCTACTGTGAAATATTTCAGAGTATTTGGTAGCAAGTGTTATATTAAAAGAGATGAAGATCTAGGAAAGTTTGATGCTAGAAGTGATGAAGGAATTTTCTTGGGTTACTCCACTCAAAGCAAAGCATACCGGTGTTACAATAAGAGATTGAGGAAGATGATAGAAAGCACCAATGTGAAAGTTGATGAAGGAATTGAGAAGCCTTCAAGATTTTATGAGTTTGATGAAGATGACCAAGACAGTGTTCAAGGACCTCAATCCTCTCCGGTGAGACAGAGTCAGCCTGATCCGGTAAATCAGGAAGAAGAGATAGGTTTGAATGAGCCTGATCAAGAAGCAGCAGTGCAGGATACTCCCAAAATTCTAAGGTATGTAAGACTGAACCACTCTGAAGATCAGATCATAGGTGACAGAAGCAAAGGTGTACAAACTAGAAGGAATGTTGCTCAAAATCAGGATGAATGTTGTCTGATTTCAAAGATTGAACCTAAAACAATAAATGAAGCCTGCAATGATGAAAACTGGACCAAAGCAATGGAAGATGAATTGATGCAAATTGAGAAAAATCATACTTGGGATCTTGTTCCCAGACCTAGAGACAGGAATGTAATTGGAACCAAGTGGGTCTTCCGAAACAAACTAAATGAAGCTGGTGAAGTAATCAGAAACAAAGCTAGATTGGTCTGCAAAGGCTACTCTCAAATAGAAGGAATTGACTTTGAAGAGACTTTTGCTCCGGTGGCAAGAATTGAAGCAGTCAGATTACTTCTTGCATTTGCTGCCTTCAAAGACTTCAAGGTATATCAGATGGATGTCAAGTCTGCCTTCCTAAATGGTGATCTGGAAGAAGAAGTCTACATTGAACAACCGGATGGATTTCAATTGTCTGATAATGATGATATGGTCTGCAAGTTGAAGAAAGCTTTGTATGGATTGAAGCAAGCCCCAAGAGCATGGTATGAAAGGTTGGATAAGCATCTTGTGCAGATTGGATTCAACAAAGGTACTGCTGACAGTAACTTATATTTCAAAATTGATCATGAAAACATTTTGATTGTTGAAGTGTTTGTGGATGATATCATTTTTGGAGGAAGAGATAGTATGTGCAAAACTTTTGCAAATTAGATGAAAAGTGAGTTTGAAATGTCTATGCTTGGTGAAATGAATTTCTTCTTGGGTCTGCAAATTACTCAAACAAAAGAAGGGATCTTCATTTCTCAGACCAAATATGTGAAAGAATTGTTAAGGAAATTTGGTATGGAAGACTCAAAGCCTATGAACACTCCTATGGCAACCGGATGTAAGTTAAGCAAAGATGATGATTCTCCAAAGGCAGATCAGACAAAGTATAGATCAATGATTGGTGGATTGTTGTATCTCACTCAAACTAGACCAGATATAATGCAGGCTGTTGGTCTTGTGGCAAGATTCCAGGCTGATCCTAGAGAATCTCATGTTATGGCAATCAAAAGAATTTTTAGGTACTTGAAAGGAACAGTTGAGTATGGTCTATGGTACCCTAGAGATCCGGATTTCTCTCTTCATGCTTACACAGATGCAGATTGGGCAGGAGATGTGGATGACCGGAAGAGCACTAGTGGTGGAGCATTCTTTTTGGGGAAGAGATTGGTTTCTTGGCTAAGCAAGAAACAAGATGCAATATCTCTGTCTACAACTGAAGCAGAATACATTGCAGCAGCAGGTAGTTGCACTCAAATCTTATGGATGAAGCAGATGCTAAGAGACATCAAAGTTGAATATGAGGAGCCTATCACAATTTTCTGTGATAATTCAAGTGCAATTAATATTTCTAAGAATCCGGTATTGCATTCTAAGACTAAGCACATATCTATCAAATTTCACTTTTTGAGAGAACAAGTAAACAAGGAAGAAGTCAGATTGGAGTATGTTCCCTCCAAGGATCAGATTGCAGATATCTTTACAAAACCTCTTCCCAAGGACTCTTTTGAATATCTCCGAGAGAAGTTAGGGGTCATGGCCCCTCCGGTGATGAACTAAGATGCAATGATGTGCATCAGTCCGGTGGATATCACAGTCATATCTTGTAATCCGGATTGATGATGGGGAGCTGCTACTAAGGGGGAGCAGCTGGTATGATTCTGATGTATTAGAATTGCAAGTATGAGCCCTTTGCCATTGATGTCAAAGGGGGAGGGAAGACATGTGAAAAACAAGTGGTTAATGATCAAAGGGGGAGCAGTAAAGGAAGAGAAGACATGTGAAAAGTTGTTGTTGATAGGGGGAGCTGTGACAGAAAGGAGAAGTTCTTGTCTTGATGGTTTTTCACATCATATGTTGCCATCAATGACAAAGGGGGAGATTGTTGCAAGTATGAGGTGAACCAGTGTTGTCATTGATGTCAACATACTCATATTACATTGACAAGAAGGATTGGATGAGCTGTGTGTTGAGAAAATTACCCTCAGTCAGGAACAGTGAAGAATAGTGATGAGAAGAAGGCAAATATATTGGATAGGTTGAGAACCAGAGGATGCGGATTAAAGGGTTTGCAGATATGAGTCTTGAGATGCTTCAGTCAAGTATTCAGAGGTCCGCATGAAGACCTGAAGAAGTTATGGCTGTCTGTGTGGAACCGGTTCCGGCAAGTGCTTAGAGGTGACAGAGGATCACAGAAAGGTCCGGTGAGGTCCGGAATTGTACAATCCCAATCTGCGGATTGGAAAGAGTATTTGGGATGTCCTTGTGATGTGCCATCTCGAGTTGTGTATGATTTGGAGGTCCGGAAGTACCTCTTGCATTATGACAGTGGCGACAGACTGTGTTCTTGAAGTTCCGGATGAGGAAGACAAGAGATTCCAGCAAGTAAAGGAAGTGCGGATGTATCCGGACATTCAGGCAGGCTTGTGAAGTTTTCTGGATCGTGTTGAGGTTGTGTTGTTGATCCGCATTGATAGTAGAGCCCGGAATTGAAGTTATTCTTTCGGATGAAGTTCTTGCCCTGTTTAGCCGACCGGATGAGTTGTTCATCCTGCGAATGTTCTTGTGGTGGCCGACCGGATGTGTTATTCATCTTGCGGATACTCTTATGATTGTTTGCTGACTTAGATGTTTGATCCTAAGTCGATGTCTTGTATAAATAACGGTCTGTGAGTTCATTTCAAGGTGTGGTGTGTGTGGATGTGTGTGGCATAACGAAGAGAAGTGCGAAAGGCAGAACAGAGGTTTTTGGGCTTAATTGGAACTGATCTGGACATGGTAGAGATGTCATTCTCCAGGTCAAGACTGTGATTTTTATCACTTTGTAGACAGTGTGTCTCCTTGTAGGCAGTGGGCCTCTTTGTGAGCAGTGTGCTCGGGCAGTGAGCCCTAATTGGCATGTGCCATTCATTTTTCCTTATTCTTCTAACAGAGAATAATCCTTGGGTTAATCACCCCGTGGTTTTTCCCTTAACCGGGTTTTCCACGTCAAAATCTTGGTGTTCAATGTGTTGATGCTTATCTGCTCTTGTGTTTATGTATTATGCTTTCATGGATGATTAATTGATATGCTGCTAACTAACAACAAGAATCAAGTGTTTGAAAGAACAAGAAGTTTTATACAACTGATTCACCCCCCCCTCTCAGTTGTATGCCCTAGATCCAACAATAATGGCCTCTGGCAACGAGCCTATCAAACAATTCCCCTTTCTTGCAGAGCTTCCTAATCAAATGCACGACATTGTCATCCTCATGGATAGCCTTAAGCCGCACAATGTTGGGATGCTGATAAAGGTAGCGGAGTCTGGTTTACACACGCCAATTGCATTTGCTTGAGAGTTTCTAAAGCCTCTTCAACAAAACTGTTACGTGCAATTTCTGCAATCTTTGAAGCATTATGTCAAACAGTTCACTCTTTTATTTATGCTTCCACATCGCACCCATGAAATGGGCATCCCCATGCCCCATATCCTTTAGTAGAACCACACAATGAGAATTCACAAGGCAAAAGAGGATTTGGGCCAAAGACTGAGCCATCTTCCAGTTCCCCATTTGATTGGGGTCCGAGATCATCAACTAGGGGTCCCAATATATGTTTTCCTGTCTATTCACCATACCAGATCTGGATTGTAAAACTGTACTTGCGATGGCACGGGCTGTGAAGTGGAGCCTTTGTTACAACTGCACTACTAGGATAAAACCAAATCGAAGCACACTTCTCATCTTGCAAATTTACTGTATTTACCTAGGATTTTTCACAGCCTGTTACGGTCTTTTTCCTGAAGCAAGATTCCGCAATACCCGAGGACATACATCTACAAACCCTACCAATATTTCGCCGGTCTGAGAGTGCATACGGAATGATTCGGCAAACAGTGGAAGGAAAACAATTGACTTACGGAATCTTTGAGCAGAAACGAAGTATTTAAAGCCTAAGAAAAGATGTTGTTTAAACACAGAGAGGACAGTCTACAGAACTATTTGGAATCAAATAAACTACAACAACATTTGCAGATTCGAAATGAAAATTTAGAGATAAGGCATTCGACGGAACCTGGCTATGCAACCCACTCGACGAATCTGCTTCGATCGCTGCAGTACCAAGCTGCTTCTTTCCTTTCACCTGTGATGATCTCCTTGATGCACCTACCGCTCTTTTATAACTCAGCCTCTCTCCTCTCCAAGGCTTGGCACGTGATTCCGTGCATAACTCCTTTAAAGAATATGTATTTTTTATTTATTTAATTTAAAGATCCCAATTATTAGATACTTTATTTTATTATTATTTTTCTTTATAGCCGACCCAAAATATTGTTATAAATAGAATAGTACTATTTCGACAATCTATAATTTTGTACTATACTTTAATTTATCTTATTAATCAAGTTGTGAATCACAATTTACAAGCATGATTACCACTATTTATTTATTTAAATATTTATTATAATTAATATTATATCGAATAATACAAACTTCTTACAACTTTATTTATCAACAACACTTCTATTAAAATAATAATTTATTTATAGCTAAAATCGACAACTAACGACATTATGCCCTTTTAACAACACTTATACTCTTCCATAGAATAATTCTAATTAAAGCACAACATTACCACACATACTTAGACACCTGCAGAACTCATTAGACTCCAAGATACGGTATTACCTGACAGCAAGACATGAGCGAACGACAACCAATAACCACAAGGGTAAACTGACGACGAAGGAACACTGACTTGGGACCTCATGTTAACTCCAACCAACTAATCCATTGGCGAAGGCACGCTCAGACCTGTAATCAGGTGGAGTCGATGCCTAGTACCTGCATCCTGCAGCAATGCACAGTTAACCATAACAAGATATACATATACATCACATGCAGTCCTATCGTGAATGGAAATCGCAGTGAGGTAGGGTACTCGAGAACGAGTAATACAACACTGTTCCATTCACGTTTATGTATAAACAATTAACTACGTTGAACAAGGTATCTAATATTAATCAACAACATAAAACATTCAATCCAATATCGCAATTAACATCAAAACATCTGTAACATCTAGTTCATTTATCAAATTCTAAAACATAAAATGATAAAATCCAACATCAACAACTGTTATCATAACAACCAGATTCACAATGAAGTAACAAGATAACAAGAGATTCATCATCTATGGTCTAGGACACTATAAAGTTTAAGCAAACATCAATCTGATGGACGACGAGATGAGGGGCACTACAGTACAACTCAAACAAAGCTGTATATTAACAACAGAAATGGGAACCCTTGGAGATGGGGCAATATGACTCAACAAAGCTAGCTCAAGTGTTCCTCTTCGATTGTGACACTGTGGAAGATGCAATCAGCGAGATAGGAGGGAAAAATTTTCTAATGGATTTTTTGAGGACCTTCTACTACTTTGAAGTTGTCTCCATGTTCCTGTTGAACACCATGGACCTCATACAGGATAAAAGCTTCCTTAAGATCTTGGCTTTTGAGTATGTCCAGCCATATCTTATCCCAGAGGAGGACTCCTCAGATCTAGTGGATTGGTACGACCTCTCTCTCAGTTCTTCACTTACTAGTGGTCTCTTCACTACAAAGGAGATAGGGGAAAATCTAATAGTCGTGTGTTTATAATGCTATTAAGTTTGGCCTGCAACACGACTGTGAGACACAGTGGAGAGTGCAGTTTCAGCCCACCAGTTTTATATTGGTCCTAACCTTGTGTCCAAAATCTAAAGTGTATTTGGTGCCATCGATTTCCTCCTACGACATGCCCTCCTCCACAGCCTGCTGCTGATCAACAAGTTGCGATTCCGCCAAATGTTCCTACTCCTGCTGATGTTTCTCCTCCAATTGGTGCTCGTGGTTGAAAGGAGGGGACAAGAATACATCATTTTTTCATATCTCAACTAAGGTACAGGAGGGCACTAATTTTATCAAATCAATCAAGATGGGCAATGGGTAGGTCTGCACTGATCCAACCGATATTCTCTCCACAACACAAGTCTTTTATTGAGATCTACTTTCTAGATCTTTTCATGAAGGGTATAGGGGTCAAAAGGTCTATAAACTCATTCCCAAATTGGTAAAGGAAAGCCACAATACAGAGTTAATGCGAGAATTTTCCTTAGAGGAAATTAAGGCAGTAGTGTTTTTGATGGTGGGGGAGAAAGCTTCCGGACCGGATGGATGGACGGGTCTCTTCTTTCAGAAATGTTGGGAGATAGTAGGAAGAGATGTCTTCTTAGCAGTAGAAGAATCAAGGAAATATAGGAATGTGCTTAAGGAAATCAAGTCGACTTACATTATGCTAATTCTGAAATTAAGTTCTCTTCAAACTTTTGAAGATTTCAAGCCAATTTCTTTATGCAACTTTATCTACAAAATAATTTTGAAGCCATTGGCGTTGCGGCTTTCTTCTTTCATGAATGATTTGATCTCTATGGAGTAGGGGGGCTTTGTCCCAGGAAAAGAAACCTTGGAGGGTGCTATTTTAATGCATGAAATTTTACATTCTGTGGATAAAGATAAAAAATTAGCTATGGTGGTCAAATTAGATATCTCAAAGGCATATGACAAACTAGAGTGGAGTTTTCTTCTAGATATTCTACTACAAATAGGCTTTTCCAAAGATGTGGTAAAATTGATCGCTTCTTGCATCTTAGGTTTTTGTGTTTCAATGCTAATTAACGGTAAGGAATCTGGGCCCATAGAACCATTGCGAGGGTTGAGACAAGGGGACCCTCTATCCCCATATCTCTTCATCCTCATGATAGAGGCACTTACTTGGTTAATAAAGGAAGTGAAGAGAAGGACCAAATGGAAAGGTATCAAGATCATAGGCATTCAAGATGCTTTCACTCATGCACTCTTTGCAGATGACACAATTCTATTTGGCCATGTCTCGATTCAAGAAGCCAAAGCAATGATGAATATAGTTAATTCCTATTGCCATGCTTCAGGACAACTGGTGAACTTCAATAAGTCTAGGGTCTTCTTTCATAATGTGTTGTTTCAACTCCAGCACGAGATCTACAGCATCCTCAATCTTGACGTTCAAGCATTACCAGGAAACTATCTCGGTCTACCTCTGTTTAAAGGCAGATATAGGAATAATCTATGGAGCAAAGTCCTAAGAAATTTGAAGGCAAAACTGGCCAACTAGAAAGGACGTAGTTTGTCTTTGGCAGGTCATATAGTGATGATAAAAGCAGTTCTATCCATTGTGCCAGTCTACATGATGTCAGTTTTTCATATTCCCAAAGGTATTGTCTCCAAACTAGATGGGGCGTGTAGGAAATTTTTATGGCAAGGATCTCTTGAAGAAAAGAAAATTCATCTATTGGCCTGGGATAAAGTATGTAATCCTAAAGAGGTAGGGGGGGCTAGAATTCTTAATATTGAAGTTCAAAATCAAGTACTTGGGGCCAAATTGGCATGGAACATGTATGCAAAACCTAATTCCTATGGGTAAGACTAATGAAGGCCAAGTATCTTGATTCCTTTGATAACGAGAGAATCTTTACAGTGTAGAACCCTTCAAAAGGCTCAGCAATTTGGAACTTCCTTACAAGATGTAGAGATATTCTCCAGCCCAATCTGTCATGGATAATTCATAATGGAGAAAAGGCAGATTTCTGGTATGACTCTTAGGGAGGGGGACTACCTTTGGGTTCAAGAAAAGAGCTCACAGAGGCAAGGATTTTTCTTCAAGATAGTTGGGGCTGCAAAGTTAAAGATTATTGGCTAGTCACAAGGGATGGGGCTTCAGTCTTAGTAACCTGGAAGAGCTTTCGGGACTGTAATTTCCCCATCACTCAAAAAGTGCTGCTTAGTCGTCTTATGAGTAAGAAGCTAGTTATTGTTTCTAGCATGGAGGATGAGGTGGCCTAGATGGCTACAAAATTGGGCCTTTATTCAGTGAGAGAAGGATATAGAAGCTGCATGCAAAAAGCTAGTTCTAAATGGCCTTCAAGATTGTGTTGGGGGAATGCATTACTCCCTAAAGCAGGAGCATTCGCATGGTGTGTGCTCCATAACAAAATCCTTACTGGAGACCAAATTAAAAGACTAGGCCTAGGGCCCAACTTTCCATGTGTGCTATGTGGAAATGAGGAAGAATCTACGGATCATATCCTGCTCCTATGCCCTTTTAGCAGAGAATGCTGGCTTTGGTTCTTTAGGAAGATTAATTGGGTCAGCCCTATATCCAAATCCTTGATTCTCATGTTTAAGAATTGGCCAAATCCATTTGCAAATTTGACTTTAACAGGTATATGGGATATAGGTCCCTCAATGATCATCTGGCACCTATGGTGGGAAAGAAATCTTTGAATTTTTAGGAAGGAAACAAGATCGGTGTCCCAAGTTTGTGTTAATCTTAAAGCAGCAATTTTACGTTAGCTTGTGTCTCATCTCAGTCGACCAAACACTTCCAAGTCAGCATGGACCAAGTGGGATGAGGATATCATCTCCTTCTGGCCGTCAGTGAGTTTGCCAGGGTTAGGCAGTGTTTCAGGGGGCCCCAAGCCCATCCCGAATAGAGATCAGGTAAAATGGATTCCACCCTCCTCACCCTTCTTCAAGTTAAATTTTGACGGAGCTTGTCAAGGAAATCTGGGTCCATCTAGATCAGGCTGTGTTATTAGGAATGAATATGGTGTAATGATCGCAGCCAAGTCCACCAAGCTACCCATAGGATCTAACAATGAGGCGGAAGCATGGGCCTTAGTGTATGGATTACTTCTATTGATTGAAAAAGGTTTAAAGAATGTGTGGATCGAGGGTGACTCCCTGATCATGATTAATGTCGTCAAAGGAAGAGGATTACAGAACTAAAAACTTAAATACATTCTTCAGCAGGACAGCACTTTACTGAACAGTTTAGATAATTATGTTATTTCCCATACGTTGAGGGAAGGCAATAAGGTGGCAGATCTACTAGCAAACATAGCAGTGGATAGTGAGAGCGCCTCTGTTTCTTTTCCTTCTGATAATCTTTTGGTCCCAAATTCATTGTCGTATATTCTGGCCTCTAAGATGGAAGCTGGGATGGGTACTACCTCCGTTTGATCTTAGTTGTTCTAACAGTGCCAGCATGGCGTTTGCAAAAGTCTCCCCTCCAAATCACATTCCTAGTTGGCATCCAACCTATCCTACCTCTTGGTGCTAGGGAATGAATAGGTGGCACGAACAGGCTGGCTTCAGTATGGGGTTTAGTGCTTAGCCGTTTCACATTGAATGAAGGGCACCAAATTAAATGCGGATTAACCCCTTATGGTTGGCATCTAACAATATCTATGGAAGTGGATTGTCAGTGTTCAAATGGACATTGAACCAAGACTGTTTAAGCCACTTCGGCTATTCATGAGGGAAGGTGGGATTGTGAATCTGTCCCCCATCAATGCCCCATTTAAGGGAAATGACAAGTCTTAACTGCCAGGGCTCTGTGATGGCGCAACAGCTTCATTTCCCCTGATCGGGCTTTCCTGCAGAGGACACATAGCTAGTCTTAAATGGTAGCCATCCTTTGGCTGAGTACTCCGCATCTTGCCACTAGTACTCTCTAACCTTATGATGTCATGGAAGCAATCTGCCATCTTTCACTTGATAGGTTGTCATTGATTTTATTCTTTCTACTTTTGCTTGCTTTGGCGTGTGGGATTTCTGCTTCTTACGCTCTCTTGTCTTACTCTGAGTCTCCTCTCGTGGATGCCCTTCCTTTGGCTCTCTTGTCTCTGTTCCTTTCTCTTATCAGACACTCTCATGGCCGACACTCGCCTTAATCGAAGACTATTCTTCCCAGCTCTCGACTGGGAACCAGAAATTAGAGGGAGAGTTAAGGCGACTGATCTAATGACCCTAATCGACTCGGATTGTACCCTCACCCAGTTCGTTGTCAGGAATATTGTCGGCCATGCTTGGATTAGAGGCTACGAGGGGCGTGAGCTCAACTATTCAGATGTTGTTCCACAGCTACTATCCAACATTATGGATCTGGTGATGGATGGTGAGTACGTGCATGCTTTAGTGGCAGGACTGTTCTACAAAAACATCTACACTGTCGAAAGGTGGGAAACAACAGTGTCTAATTATAGAATGGAATAGAGCGATGCCCTAATTGGTGGACTTTTCAACTTGGCGGCTATGCATACTTGTCCCCCGCAGCAAGCAATATATAGGGCCTTGCAAGCCAGTATTGTATCCTTGGGCAGCGGTGATATTGATGAGGCGCTGCAGGCTCATTGTTTTCTGTTTACTAAGAAGAAGGCTGAGAGGATCAAAGATGTGTTTACAGCCATTCGTTTCCTAAGGATTCATGCCTCTGACCTAGCTCCAGGAATGTCGCGGTATGCTCTAGAGGTCCCTGACGATGGAGCTCAAACATCTGCGTCAGTGGAGCTGGATGAGCACAATCTACCGGCAGCTCCTTCGGCAGCTTGAGGTAGTGACAGGGTCGGCTGTTTTTGGCGCTTGGGGTGGCTGTGGTTGTGGTGCGTTTCTCTGGTGTCTTCTTGGGGTGGTGTTTTACTGGTGTTGTCGGTTGGTGTTTATGGGTGCACTTCGCGGTGTGGTGTGTTTTCATGGTGCTGTTTGGATGGTTTTTTTATGATGGTTTCAGTTGTGCTTGGTTTCTCCTCTCGCGGTGGATGGGTGTGGTGGTGGTGGTGGTGTGATGAGATTTTGGAGTTCTCCTTCTCTCTTTTTGGAGGTTTTTCCTTTTAAGTTCTGTTCTTTTTCTTGGTTCTTCTGGCCTGGTTGGGGCCCCATTTTGTATTTTACTGGTTATCGCTCAGACTCTCGTTTCTTCTATTATGTACAAATGCTTCTAATACTAATTTACGGGTGCTTCGCCACCTTTTTCTCTTAAAAAAAAAAAATTGGTGCTCGTGGTTCTACTTCAACTAGTGGCTCCTGGGGAAATTTCATTAGCCAGCATATGATCTTTTCGGACTCTGCTTTTTGTTTTTTTAACCACAGTCGTTCTTCCATGTTAAATCTTTGTAATGACTGCTGCTCCATTATGGAGCTCTTTGAAGTATCTTACTCCATGTATCCGGCAGTCTACTATATTATATAATAAAATTACAGGTGGAAACACCTTTTACTTTAAAAACAAAAAAAGACAATAAATGTTCAAAACAAACTTATAATAATAAAAATGTACAGAAGATTGGTACAATATCTCTTAAGAAATACTTATTATAAGAAGGTAATAAAAGATAGTTAATACATGGTTGTAATTTGCAATATAGATGTAGTCCACTATACTATAACAGATACACAAGATTGCAGAGCAAGAAGTGGGGCAAGTATTCCTTTCCCAAATTACATGAACAAAGTAAGCTGAATTTGAGTCAGCATCCTTTGGTATTTTCATAACACGGTTTGAACTAGGCATGGAGCACACTTCTGTCTGACCAGGATCATGATCCACTACAACAGCTTTGTACTCCACATCATCTTCACTGTTACTATCTTCATTATTTACTTTCTGCAAATTACCCAACAAAAGAATTTATCCAAGTAAGGAACGTAAATCATTTCAATGTTTAAAGTTACATTTATTATTAAAACTAACTGATATCTATGCTCACTGCAGAGACTGTCTAGAGATCTCCTTAGTTAAAGTCACGGAAAGGCCCTTTGAAATATCCTAATCTCCCAACTCCTTTGTGTTTCCAATAATTTTGAATTCTCGCCCGCACTGTATGTGATGCATCATCACAAATCCAACGAACACATCGTCTCCACCCTAAATGCAAAAAAAACATGAAATTATTTTGATAATTTGGTAGTAAATGGCAGAGAAAATTCAATACAAAGCATGGGGGTATATGACAGTCAGTCATACAATGAAGTGGGTAATAATTTACCCAAGCACATCTCGCAAGGAAGCTAACAACACTCCAAAAGAGAAGGCTGCCTGCCATGACAATAAAGATATAATTTTTATTCATATGAATTTGAAAGAGCCTGACATATATTGATGATGGTTTGTGGGAAGAAAGCATTAAATAGGGTAAGGCATTACATGCTTAAGCTAATAATTATATTAGCCCAGGGTGATTAGGACCAGGGTTGTTTCCTTGCACCCTTATATGGAAATGGCTTGGTTCTCTTGTAATATCTCATTATTGCTTTCTTTCTGAAGAATCTTACTTCTAGGTTAGCTAACCCTTTCATAAACCTTAATGAAAAGATGAAGTCTAACAGATCAAACAAACTTAAGGCTACAGGCCAAACTTATGAACATGGTAACTGTCATATAATTGGTGAGTTACCATTGTCATGTGTAATTTGGTAGCATTTGCAATTTTGGATTTATATGTTTTGCAGATCGTCTTTCTCCCATCTCCTCTTAACATTTTAAGAAATTCACGTTCAACTACATTGTGAAATCTGTAAAGGGAAACTTTTCTAAATTACGACGAGTTAACGAGATGAAAGGGCACTATCTTCACTAACATTTGGCAAAAATACATAAAATTGAATATCAACCACCATGCAACCGATCTTATAGTGAAACAAGTTTTTAATTTTATTTTGGAAATATTATTAAAATGTATTTTTTTTATTAAAAGAAAAATAAATAAATAAATAAAGTAAATATTTTTTTTGCTATTTATTTTATGTTACTTTGTGTAGATGCCCTCAGTGTTTGGTCTTAGTGTATATTTTGGACTGATTTGGTACTCCTTTTTATCCAAAATTTTTATTTGATCATTTGAAACAAAACTAAACTTATCTCCAAACATTTATCAACTTTCAAATTATTTTCTTCACTTCTAGGTTCAAATCCACACCTACAAATTTGACGTAGTTTAATTTTACAATTTGTGAAAAGGACTCCAAATATTCTAAAAATTAATTATGGAACCAAGCTAACCTCTTTTCAACAAGTCATGTATTGTTTTCTCATATCAAAGCATTTGAAATGTGTGTCTAAATCAAGTATTAAAGGACATCACCCTTAACTCATTTGATCATCTAGACATCATTCCTCACTCATTATTTTGAAATCACTAACTACTGCAAAATCACATGTTACTCTAGAGTCACTCATTATTCCTAAATCAGTCTTTCGTGTCTATAGTGAAATCACATTGCCTCAACATCATTCCCTCTTTGCTAACCAATGTTTTTTCCCAAATTTGAATATGAAGTTCTAATTTCCAAATTACATTCATTTAGGGCAATGCCTAAGACATCAATGCCCTATTGTTTCCGCTCTTTCAACCATTGAATTAGATCTATAGGCTTGAATACCATAAGGATAATATCTTCACTTAGTAAGGTCCCCATTTGTGTTCCAAAACAACACTAGTCTTTTATTGCAGATTTCAGATTAGAGGAACATTTGTATTTGTAGGTACACAAGTATCATAAATTGATACCTTAGATGGTCTAGGTTTAGTTCCATGCTTTAAGATTAAATCCATAGGTGTTGAGGTCACTTCTATAGGTACATAAATGATCCCATGTCCCAAATTTTTTTAGCCTTCATATAGATCTAAGTCATCTTAGTTTACTCATCCAAGATCTGAAATCAAAATTTACGTATCACTCATATGTCACATATATTTTCACCTCTTCTTCATCAACACTAAGCTATGCATTTATTATTGTTGATTAAGTTTGTTTTCAAATACACTTAGGTATGCAATTCCTATCTTAGCTATAAAATATAAGATAATTATTTTATTTTATTCTATATCCTAGATTTTAATGTGAGGGATGTTTTATTCTCTTATATTAAATGGTGAACTTGACATTCCTACACCCCAACACTTTTGTCCTTAGGTTTTATTCCTTTGACATTAGGGTTTCATATGTATTATTTTTTATTGCCTATTATTCATTTTAGGTTTGATTAGGGTTTGGATCCACCCTTGTTTATGTGTTATTGATTTATATCTATTAGGTTTTGGAAATTTATTATGTGATATCTATTTGATCTTTACCCTACCTTTCCCTTCCCTAGTTTGGTTCTTAGGGTTTGTTCACTCATTTTAGTTTTCAAATTTGAGTGTTTCCTAATTTCAAAGGTTTATATAAGACTCTAGATCTCTTTCATATCATTTCTACTTTAGACTTTGATCCTTTGTTGTTTCCTATAATATTTGATTCCTACCTAGATCTTGCAGAAAATCAGAGAAGATAGTGTTTATTTGATGATAATTGTAGATACAAACCACAGTTAAATACTTGTGATGAAATAGTTGAAGCAGTTGCACAACTGACGTAACTATGAAATAGTTACTAAATAATGTAATATGCCTAGTTATACTAAACAATGCACTCTAACATTCCCCCCCTTATTACATTGTTCCTGCAATAGTACCAAGGGACCCCCCTTAATGCTAAAGTACTCAACAAAGCTAATTACATAGTATGAGTACATATTTTATAAAAGATCTTCTCCCAAAGAACAAATCTTGAACCAAGCGGGGCTCCATCATGTTGTCTCGTCTACCCTCAAAAAGGCATAGCTTCAAGCTGTGTTCTTGAGCTCTTTAGTCCCAAGCTCTCAAATCACAGAGTCTTGAATTATTCGACAATGGACCCTACGAGATATGAGAGGTCTCTGCCATGTTGTCTAGTGACCGCGAAAGTGTATAATTCAAGATCATATACTCTTTGAAACTCGCTGGATAACAATCCATATTGAGCTTAACACCAAATCACAAACCTGTCTCCAAAACAAAATCTTCACAAAACATACATTCTTCAAATCTGTCAGCATCAACAAAACAAAGAAAAACAACCAAAACCAAAAATACTTCTCATGCAAAGCATCATCTCAAAGCAAGAAGCTAACTTGAGATGATGGTAAATCATCCATCCTCTAATGCCACCTGCCTCCAATATGATGTGCCTACATTCTATCCATTTGTATTAGAGTTTTCACTATCACAGGCATGCAAGTGTTTCAAATTCCTATCAAGGATAGCAAGGATGGCATCAAGGGCACAAACATAATGTGTGGTCATGTTCAAATGTTAAAAATAATGATGTCAATTTTGATTAGTAATAGACCCACACATTAGTCAAACTTATACCTCCAAAACACTATTAAACCTTCATCAAATTAAACCTTTATCAAATTTTTACCTTATTACTCCAAAGAAAAATAATATCTAAGAATGATTGTACCTCCAAAGACTCAATCTTATTTTCCTTTATCTCCAATAAAATTGTAGAACTCCAAATAATTCATAACAAAAATAATATTTTCACATCATTGTGAGTTTTGAACCAAGAACCTTATAGCTCCTCTTTTATAATGAACCAACTATGCTAGTTATAAACATTAATGTTTATAGCACATAGGTAATGCAATGCTTGAAATCAAACTTCTGTTGCACCGTTCAAATCAACAACCTAAAATGCTACTGGATGCCTTCTTTCACACGCAGCCTTTGCTAAGCGTACAAGATATCTAATCATTGCACAGAAAGTGGCGTCTAATCTAACTTCTTCCACAGGTCTTGTGCTACCACTAAAATCACTAGATTGAAATAACACGTGAGTGATTCCCTTCTACTAACTTCTCTCTAAATCTTCCATTGCCTTTGCTAAATTTCTTGATTGCGCAAGGAAGAAACGTCTCTATCAATCTTTAATTGAGCGCTCCTTCTCTATGACCAACAACTACTCTGGCAAATCTGGTGTCTATGGAATCATCTCTAAGATTCAGTTACAGATTGAAACAGCTACCTATTCAAAACCTTGTGAAGTGCAGAGACATCAAATTTCTAACAAACATAGGGACTATGTAACCCTATCATGATTCTGTAGAGTTTGGAGCATGTCCTCCAGTGCCCTCTTTCAACTCATGCTAGTTATATGAGCAATGCCAGCCATATGTACTTCTTTCGATGCTTGCTCTTTTCATACAAACTGGCAGTGCTTTCATACAAACTTACAAATGTGACAACATCTCAGTACCTTTCAACGTCTTCATGGCTGCATTCAACGGCCTTCTCCTCGAGTGATCTCCAAAACTACATGGCTGGTAAAAACTAAATTCAACTCCCACATTTCATTCCCTTCTATAGTCCATGAACAACTCCTCGCTCAGGTCATGCTAAACTACTCTGATACCAAATGCAGAAAATCAAAGAAGATAGTGTTTATTCGATGATAATTGTAGATACAAACCATAGTTAAATACTTGTGATGAAACAATTGAAGCAGTTGCACAACTGATGTAATTATGAGATAGTTACTAAACAATGTAATATGCCTAGTTATACTAAACAGTGCACGCTAACAGATCTATATTGTGGATCCTTATAAATCTTTCTTGTCATTATCTTAATGCACACATATCAAGGATTACATGTTTTGTTCATGCTTTATTGATTCTTGTACTTTAATCCTTGATTACATGGAATTCATCATTCATATCAAGGTGATGCTTTATGATCCATGAGTGAGTTGCTTGCATGCCTATCTAGCTCCTCATCTTGCATGGACCTTGTTGACATTTTTCTATCCATCTTAGAGGATTCTACTTCATTTGTATACATGGTTCATGATTATTATATTGCTTGTATGATGAATGATGATGATGTAACCCTACATTTTATTGACACATATAGGGATTATTCTTTATGTGTTGAGGCTTCATCTTCTCTAGCTATTCATGTTGTTGTTGAGTCTTGTGATGTTATTCTATCTACATGTAAGGACAATTCTATTTATATAGTTCCTTAGATTCATGTTCCTCTGATGGTACATCTTGTGACTTAGAGTCTAAGGATAATGATTTGTGTGAGATACCTTTTTATATACATGATGTTTTTGAGTCTTGTGATGGTATTCTCCCTACATGTCATGATATCCTACTATTTATATCCACTTAGATCCATGTTTCTTTCATTATTTACATTATTTTTGAAGGCATAGTAATGATTTTATTGAATGATCTGAAATGATACAATGCAGTGAATTTATACAAGGCCGATGCACTTCATAACAATGTAGTTCATATAACTGTCGATACAATTCACATAACTGTATAACAACATTATAACTACAACCTTGATAATGCAAATAACAATGTAATATGAATGCTAACATTCCTCCCTTATTACATTGTTCTTGTAATAGTAACAAGGTACCCCCCATGAATGATAACATACTCCACACAACTGATTACATAATATGAACACATATTTTATAGATCTTCTCCCAAAGAACAAATCTTGAACAAAGTAGGGCTCCATCATGTTGTCTTATCTACCCTCGGAAAGGTGTAACTTTGAGCTGTGTTCTTGAGCTCTTTAGTCCTGAACTCTCAAATCACAGAGTCTTGAATTATTCGACAACAATCCCTAAGAGATATGACAGATCTCTATCATTGTCTAGTGACTACATAAGGGTATAATTCAAGTGATCATATACTCTGAAGCTCTCTGGACAACAATCCATATTGAGGTCAACACCAAATCCCAAACCTGTCTCCAAAACAAAATCTTCACAAAATATACATTCTTCAAATCCATCAGCATCAACAAAGAAAAGAAAAACAACCAAAACCAAAAATACTTCTCATGCAAAGCATCATCTCAAAGTGAGAAGCTAACTTGAGATGATGGAAAATCCTCCATCCTCCAATGCCGCCTGCCTCCAACTAATGTCTTGGATGAGTCTTTGGAGTCCTCGTCAAGAATAGAAAAGATGTCCTTGAAAGCATAAGTGATCTTTGACATATGTGCATTCATACCTTCAAAAGTTCTATCAAGTGTAGCATGCATAGCCCCGAAAGAACAATCATTCTCGAGCATACAAGATTTATATGAAGTAGCCATATAATATGTATGGCTATAATTAAAAGCAAAAGATTGGGTGTCGGATTCAACTAATAATACACCCGTAACAATCGTAGTAACTTATTTAAGTTCAAAAATCTAACTATTTCTCCTTTCAAAAACACTACATGCCTTTAACACAAAAAAAAATCTCTCCTTTTTAATGTGCCTGATTTAAAAGTAATACCTCTTCTTTAAATTTTAGAAGTAATACCTCTTTACACATCTATTTTCCATGCAATCATTTTGGCAATACAATCCACTCTTGGTTGAGTTCAAACTCATACAACTTCAATGGTTAACTTGAAAGTTTACCAATACACTGGGAAGCACCGACCAATTATCATTTCACAGAGTACGTTGTCTCATTCTTTCAAACAAACTACCGCACATGTTTCTCTACCAAAAACAACATCAATAAACAATTCTACACAACAACAATATAAGAGGCACAACAAATGACATTAAAATGCATAACGCCTAATCAAATCCATTCTCTATCCATGGTTTTACGCTCACTGAATAGATTGGCAAAGATTGTTGTAGACGACACAATTATCTCCTACTTGGGGATAAACTGAGTACAAAAATGGAAAATATTGTGTAGATGATGTGGAATAAAAGGAAACCAGAGATCCATGGGAAACAATTGCAGGTGGCAAAGATACATGGTCATAATTAATCATGAACTAGAATACCCAGTAATGTTCTTTAAGGAGAAAACCTAGGCACAACCAATAGTATATTTTGTAGAACCAAAACTATAAAAAAATGGAGGATGATAGAAAATAACCTGGAAATAGACATAGTTATTGACATTATAAAAATATCAGAATGCCTTCTTACTACAAGCATCTTCTTCCCATATTGTATCACGTTTCATAGAGGCACATGGTCATATTTCTCTTATACCATATGAAGGGGCAGTAATGATTTTATTGAATGATCTGAAATGATACAATGCAGTGAATATATACAAGGTTGATGAGGTTCATAATGATGCAGTTCATATAACTATCGGCACAGTTCACATAACTGTATAACAACTTTAGAACTGCAACCTTGACAATGTAAATAACAATGTAATATGAATGCTAACATTTTTGTGGGATTCTAGATATTTTTCTTAACATTATATCCTTATAGCTAGTGAGATGTTCTTTCTCCATCTCATGATTGTCCTCCTCCCACATTTATGAATTCTCCTATATGTGTTTCTCTTGCAAGCTATCAAAGCCTAGTGCTATGTCTTTGCATGATCATACTTGTTCTTTTTATGACATGGTTGATGATTCTTTGATTTATTATATGATGATAGTATAATTCATGTTTTTATTTCACACTCACTCTTTGTAATCTTATACCGTGAGATGATGCTCTTATAACTAACTATGGTTATGTGTCTTCCTCTTCTCACAATTCTACAAAGCTTTATGTTGCTAATTTGCTTAATGACATTTTACTAGATGTTACAAGTGATGATTATTCTCCTTTAGTAACAAATGATGATGTTATTCATGTTGAAAATGTTTCTCTACTTCCTATTTTTGTATCCTTTTCTTTACTATCCTCATATATAATAGAGATACATGATTGGAAGATTCACTAGTAATTTAGCACTAATTATCCTAGTAGTGTGGATGTACATCTTTTAAAAAATTAGCACATATATTATTCCCACATCAAAGATGACATGTTCATAATACACACATTTAGAGAAACATTATTTGATGAAGGCTTATTTTAGTATGATTTGCATTGTGGTCCTTATAATTCATTTATGGATTTTACATATGCTTTTATAAAACAATTCATTTTTCGTCCTAATGAAGTTTTGTAGGATCATACTTACACATCATAAGATTATCATATAGTATCATATACATATCCTACCATTCATGATGATCAACATGGGGCTAATCAAAGGAAGTTCACCATATTGGTAGCTCCTCCACATATGATACTAAAACAACTTTTACAAGACAAACTTATCAAGTTGCTTTCTATTAAGCCTCTTGATACATTAAGACCTTGTTAGCCTCTTCATGTGTCAACACACTTCATCAAGTTGCTTTTAGTCACAAAGCAACATCATTGCTTGTTTCCCACACCAGTTGTCGTACTTGCCTATCATTAAAGTATTGTGTTAAGCCTAGTTCATGATGATTCTTTGCATTAAACCTAATATAGGTGCATCAATTTGAAGAATAAGCATCCATTATTTTAGTCAAGATATTGGGACCAATTATCTAGATTTTCAAGATTTATGAAAATAATTCAATCTAAAAATCCATGAGAGATGGTGCAAAATCCTTTTATGGTGGTGTTCATAACTCCATTTCACCTAATGTGACATGTTCCCAGATATAGATGCCTCACAGTTTAGGAGATATTAAACTTCTGATTTTCTATCGATAGTTTACATAAACGATTAAATCGGAGTTTTCGTAAAAGTTGGAGCAAAACCATTTTGTAGGAAGGTTTGTAGTGTTATTATAGACAACATAGAAATTTTTTAGAAAAAAATATCAATCCTATCAGGAGTTATACATTTTTTCGCCTTCATCATGTTTGTAGGTTTGTCATGAAAATTTTATAAGGGTTTCACCAAGTAGAATTAGTTACTTTTGAAGTTTTGAATTCATTGAAAGGTTTGAAAAATAAAAGTTCGGAGGCAATGAAAATGATTAGATTTTAAAATCCTTTAAATTTCTCATCATTTGAACATTGTTTTTAGTTTTTAAAACCCTTAGTATTCATGTCTTTTTCCTCTATTGAAATTTTAAATCCAGAAATCCTATTAAAATCTTAAAAATTCTATTTAGTTCCTATTCCATGCTAAATCCCTGACATTTTTCCCATTGGGAAGAGTTCCCATTCCGCTAGGAATCCCGACAGTTCCGTAAGACTCCCTAATCCCCGACAGTTTGTAGTCTACCCTAAACCCCCGAAATGTTCCCACTGGGCGTCTAAGTCCTGAAATCACCTTGCATTCACGTTTTAGTTACATTGTCTGCGTTTGGAAGAGTTTAGACAGTCCCCACGTTGCGTCGAAATCTTGTCGATTGAATTGTTTTCAACTATTTGAATGATATGAAATGTTGTTGAACAGGTTGATAAGGTTGATAAGGTTGCAGTGAACAGGTCCAAAGAGGAAATCGAAAAAAATTGAAGTCGAAAATTCCATAAACAGTAAAAAAACGGGTCAGGTTGTTCGAAAAGACTTTAGAAACTTTCAAACAGATGCAATTTGCAGGTGCAGGGCCAAAACTCATGCCTCAAACTAGCATCCTCATCACCCGCGTAGGAATGGAAGCTCTGGAACAGGCTCGGCATCCATCAAGCATATGGAAAGGGGTTGTTTTGTCAGACATTATGGTTACAAGTGCTCTGGTAGACATATATGCAAAATCTGGAAGCGTAGACCAGGCGCCATAACCTCTGCCAGCCTTCTCTCCACCCGCGACCTGTTCTGAAAAAGAATGCCTCAAAGAAATGTGATGTCATAGATTCCGATGGTTGCAGAATATGCATGAAATGGATTTGGTGAAGATGCTTTAGAAATCTTTAAACAAAATGTAATGTGAAGCCGTCAACATCTGGCAAAACTTGGAGAAAACTGAGCGGTTTGATAAAATGCTTCAAAGAAATAGTCTCATTGGACGCCATGGTAGCAGGGTATATACAAAATGGATTTATTGGAACTGACTTTAGAAACAAATGCAATCGGCTGTTGTAAAGCCTGACGCCCCTATTATTCTCAAGAAATAGAGAACAACCTTGTCCTACTCAGGGCAAGAAATAACGGTTCAGATTAGCCCTGAGCAGAGAACATTACTTATCCAAGATCCACTCACTTACCATGGCTTATAGAGCAGCACTCCTAGCTTCTGGTGCTTACGGTCGTCAGCCCTTTGGTGTAAATGGTGGTCGTGCCTTCAGGAACACTCATTCTTACAACTCTAGGAGAATGGTCAGATTTTCAGAGGAGTTAAGGTTTTTGGGAGGTAGCCAAGAAAACGGAAAACATGATCTGACCCTTAGAGAAAAGGTCTTCCAAAAGAGCCAGGGCAGCTATAGGAATTTTCCTCAAAGCTCTTGCGGCCAGGGGATCTCCACAGGTCCAACAAAAAGGTTTTTTAATACCTCTACAAGGCCCCTGAAATCGCAACAAGAAGCCTTTAATGATTATCAGAAAGGGTCTTAGACAAAGTTTTAGAGGAGCAATCCACGCCCTCAAAGGAGGGATCCCTTTCGTTTTAGAAGGAAGCCCAAAAAAACGAAGAACTATGACAAGAGTTTATCACACCCTCCTTCAGAAGAGATCAGAAGCGTGGGCCGTCAATCAAAGTTTAAAGATACTTGGGTTCCAAAAGTTAAGGAAGTAACCAGGCGAAAAGAGTTTAATGAGGTCAAGCTGGACCAGGCAGAAAAGAGGGTGCTAGATGAAGCTGCCAGGCTACGCGAGACGGCCCTCATAGGTAAGGTCTTATCCCCCCACTTTGATGCTGATGATTTAAAGGAATGGTGTCAAGAATCTTGGCCCTCGGTTGAGAAGTTATGTGAGCTAGGTAACGGTTTCTTCTGTTTCTTTTTCACTGCCAAAGAAGAAAGAGACAATATCCTAAAGGTAAAATTGTGGAAGTTTGGTCAAACAGCTGTTTTATGTCAGGCATGGAAACCAAACTTCCATGTGGGAAAAGAAGAAATCACGCTAGTCCCTTTTTGGATACAACTACCTTGTCTACCGCTTGAATACAAAGTTCCAGAAATTGTGAGGTGTATAGGAAACTCCCTGGGAGTTTGCCAGGAGATTGATATCCCAGACTTAAGCATCAGGGAGTCAACGGTTAGAATCCAGATTTATGTAGAGGCAAAGGCCCTACTACCCAAGAGAGTTAAAATTACAACGAGTCAGGGTTTTTGGCTTCAAGAGCTTTGGCTAGAGGATGGGATACTCCCAGAGGACATAACAAGATGTCTCGAATTCCTGCGTCAGAGTTCAAAGATTGTTAGAGTGGAAGACAACCCCCACTTACAAGCCTCAGATAATCAAGAGCAGGTCCAAGAGCTTCAAGATTTTCCCCTCAAAAACACTCCGCTACATTTTGATGCAATGCATGAAATAGAGGGCGCTGCCATAGAAAAGGACCCTGGAGTAATAAACAATACTTCTATCAATCTTCAGGTGCTGTTATCTTCCGCACTAGTTAGCTTTAAAGATAAGGGGGTCGGTGATCTAGATGATGAAGGTGATCAGCAAGATTTGGCGGATGAAGGTATGGCAGGCTTGAGGTTGTGACACACTTCTAAACCAAGCGGGAGAGATCTTGCATATCCAGGAGGAAGAACCTCTAGAGGAACAAGAAGACGACTTCAAGTGGGAAGACCACTAGATGTCCCAAAAGGATACTTCAGCCATGGCTGGATTACTGAGGGATATTGAAACACCAACCAAGCAAACTAGTGAGGTTGGATCTCCTAGTTTTACAAATGATTTAATCCAAGACAATGAGACTCTTAAAGACCTGCTATGGCAAGTAGTCCTTAAGGTAGCTAATAATGTGATAGAAGAAATGGCTGATGAGGTGATGTTGGAAGAGGATCACAACTTTGATAAGCCTCCGCTGGGTATTTCTCAATCAGAAATGATGAGCTCCCTGAAAAAGAACATCTCATCTTCCACCAGGAAAAGTGCAAGGCAAAAAAAGTCAAGGAAGTCTAAAGGTAAAGAGGAAGCTTGTAATGAAGTGCCCACCTACAATCCAATTAAGAGGAGAGTTCACAGCTCTCCTCAAAAGCCATGAGAGTCCTTACTTGGAACGTTAGGGGCTTAAACGCCCCTAACAAGAGACACCTCATCAAAAACCATATTAATGAGGATAAAAGCGTTATTATACTACTCCAGGAAACTAAGTTCTCTGCAAAAATGAATGATCAGGTCTTCAATAACTGGTTTTGATAGCAATTTTCCACAATGGACACAATTGGTGCATCAGGTGGATTGGCGATTGGATGGAAATCACATATCTACCCCATCGAAGTGTTAGAGAGGAACAATCATTTCCTAATTGGCATATTTCCACAGGTTATGCTAGGGTCTGATTTATGGCTGATCAATGTCTACGCTCCTACTGATTTGGTTCAAAAGAGACAGATGTGGGAGGATCTTTCCATTTGGCTCAATGTTATTAAGAGGGAGAAATTCATTCTAGGAGGAGATTTCAATGCAATCCTTGATGATTCAGAAAAAAAAGGAGGAATCTCTCATCCCTTAAGATCTCAACATGACTTTAGAAAGTTCATAATTCAAAATGGCCTTTTAGATTGTGCTCCAAAAAATGGAAAATTTACTTGGACAAACAGGCGAAAAATTTCTGTTAGATAGCAAAGAGGCTTGACAGATTCCTTCTCTCTCTAGAGTGTCTATGTCTTAATATTAATTTTGAATTAGAGATTCTACCCCTAGGTGGATCCGATCATTTTCCAGTTAGACTTCGAATTGGAATGGACTCTCAGCCTAGTCGGAAAAATTTTAGATTCCAATCAATGTGGTTCAGTGACCCCTCCTTCATCCAAAATGTGAACGAATGGTGGAAGAAAGCTCCTTTTTTAAAGGGGTCTCGCATGTTCCAGTTAGTCCAGAAGCTTAAATTCATAAGGCAAAATATCCTACATTGGAACAGCTCACACTTTAAAAACATTTTTGTTCAAAAAGCTAAGATTCTACAAGATCTGAGACAACTAGAGGAGAAAATTATAAGTGAAGGCATGAATGGCTCTTCTTTTCAGCTAGAGAAGAGTCTAAAGCTTCAGCTGGAGGAGATTCTTAGTTGGGAAGAAATATATTGGAGGCAAAGGTCAAGGGAATTATGGCTTAAACAAGGGGATAAAAACATGTCTTTCTTCCATATGGCCGCTAAAATACGTAAGGTTTCCAATTCCATTAATTCAATACTTTCAAAAGATGAGAGTGTCATCATAGATTTGGAGGAGATCAAAATGGAAGCTAAAATTTTTTTCAGTGACCTACTTTCCAAAAAGATACCTCCAAAAGGAGATGAAATACCCCCACTTAATTTCGTCCCTAAGCTGGTCTTCGAGCTCCATAATGCGGACTTAATAAAAGAATTCTCTATGGAAGAGGTAAAGTTAGCAGTCTTCTCCATGTCAGGTGAGAAAGCGTCTGGTCCAAATGGATGCACAAGCATTTTTTTCCAAAAATGTTGGGATACGGTCAATAGAGACATTTATTTAGCGGTTGAGGAATCCACGAAGTTCTAAAACATGCTCAAAGAGATGAAAATTACTAGTCTTATGCTGATCCCTAAAACAAAAGCCCTACAAAGCTTCGAAGATTTCAGGCCCATTTCCCTCTGTAATTTTGTTTACAAAATTATTTCCAAAGCAGTGACATTGAGACTAGCTAAATTATTGCCTAGTTTAATTTCTAAGGAGCAAGGTAGATTCGTCCCAGGCAAAGAAACACCTGAGGGTACAATTCTAGCTCATGAAATCCTCCACTCGGTCAACATAGAGAAACAGGAGGCTATGTTGGTAAAATTGGACATGTCAAAGGCACATGACAAGGTGGAGTGGAAGTTCCTACTAGCAATGATGGATAAATTGGGCTTTTCCAAAGACTTTTGCAAATTGATTTCCTCATGCTTCTCTGATTACAAGATGTCAGTTATTGTTAATGGTAGAGACACGGAGACTTTAATCCCACAAGAGGACTGAGGCAAGGGGATCCAATATCTCCCTACCTCTTCATCATCATGTTAGAAGCCCTTACTTGGGCCATCAAGGAAGCCAAGAACAAATTTCAATGGCAAGGTTTAAGAATTAAAGGCATGCAAGACTCCTTCATGCACGCCCTCTTTGTAGATGACACCCTATTGTTTGGAAAAGCTTCTTTGACCGAGGCAATATCTATTAGGAATACAGTGGAGAATTATTGTTTAGTTTCTAGGTAGGTTGCCAATGGATCTAAGTCAGTGGTATATCTCTTCAATGCGTCTCAGGCTGTCCAAGAGGATATTAGTAAAGTTTTTAATTTCAAACTTGAATCTCTCCCAGGTAGATATCTTGGGCTACCAATGTTCACAATAAGACACAAAAACTCTCTTTGGAATAACATCATAGCTCACATGAATTAAAAAATGTTAGCTTGGAAAGGTCGTTGACTTTCTCTAGCGGGTAGAATTGTTTTGATTAAAGTAGTGTTAGCAGTAGTCCCTACTTACATGCTATCCATTTTTCAAATCCCTAAAGGAGTTCTCTCAAAAATTGAGATGATCTACAAGCAATTCATGTGGCAAGGTACGTTTCAGGAGAAGAAAGTTCACCTTTTGGCATGGGATAAAATTTGTAAACTGAAGGCTGGAGGAGCATGTATTCTAGATTTAAAGTTACAAAATCAAGTGCTTGGAGCTAAGCTACCCTGGAGCTTTTATTCTAAACTGAATTCTATTTGGGTACAGGTAATGAAAACAAAATATCTAGACTCTCATGAGAAGGAACGAATCTTCACAGTTAAAAACCCACCAAGAGGATTGGCAATATGGAATTTCATTTCTAAATGTAGAGATATCCTTCTTCCAAAACTATCATGGATTATTCAGATTGGGGAGAAAGCAGACTTTTGGTTTGATTCTTGGTGTGGAGAAGCTAAGATTTTGAATAGGGAGGACCTCCTAGAAGCGAGAATTTTCTTGCAGTTGAACTGGGGCAACAAGCTGAAAGACTACTAGTGTGTTAAGAGAGAGTGTGGATCTATCATTATTAAATGGAAAAGCACAAGGAATTGTGATTTCCCCTATGATCAGAAAGAGCAACTAAAAAAGATCCTAGCCAAAAGAATGGTTATCTTTTCAGATAAGGAAGATGTATTAGCCTAGATAGGAGCTAAATCGGCCTGCTACACAATGAAAGTTGGGTATAGATCAGTCAATGAAAAGTTGATGGCAAACTAGCTGTCGATTTTATGCTGGAGTAAATCAGTGTTGCCGAAAGCTGGAGCATTCTATTGGTTGGCGATCAATAACAGAATTCTTATAGGTGACAGAATCAAAAGGTTAGGCTTTGGTTCAAATTTTCTTTGCACCCTTTGCGAAAAAGAAGAAGAATCGGTGGATCACTTGCTTTTACACTGCCCATTTAGTAGTGAATGCTGGTTATGGTTTATGCGTATGCTGAACTGGTCCTCCCCCCTCTCTAGTTCTATAGTTCTTATGTTAAAAAATTGGCCTCTTCTTTTCTCAGATTCGTTCTTTGCTTACATTTGGGAGCTGGGTCCTTCTCTAGTAGTGTGGCTCATATGGTGAGAGGCGAATTGCCGAATTTTCAAAAAAGAAGCCTTGTTGTTGAAGACAGTTTGCGGCAAGATTGAGGTAGCTATCTTAGAGATGGTTTTATCTGATGTGAGAAACTTAAAAACTAGAAATTTGAAT
Organism: Cunninghamia lanceolata; assembly: GCA_027924645.1. NCBI lineage: Eukaryota > Viridiplantae > Streptophyta > Pinopsida > Cupressales > Cupressaceae > Cunninghamia > Cunninghamia lanceolata. The sequence continues at coordinate 3,531,803 of BSBN01000719.1, read as the reverse complement.
TGGTCCAAATGGGACTCCATTGTCTTAAAAAAGTGGAAGTTGCTAGATAGAGCCAACATAGGAGGTTTAGTTGTGGCAAGAGTTCCACCGGTCTCCAGAGAGAAGGTTAAATGGATACCGCCTACAACCACGTTCATTAAGTTAAATTTTGACGGTGCATGTAGGGGCAACCCTGGAGTCTCAGGCATGGGGTGTGTCCTCAGAAGAGAGGATGGCTCTCTGTTAGCTACCAAAGCAACAAAGATCCCAATAGGTACAAATAATGAAGCTGAAGTTTGGGCTCTGGTGCATGGCTTGCAATTGGCGGTCATGTTTCGAGTTAAGCATCTGTGGATAGAAGGTGATTCTATGATTATTATCAACGCCCTAAAAGATAAAGGCTTGGACAATTGGAAGATAAATTATATACTGCAACAGGCTTTTCCCTTGCTTAAAACTTTCAAGGACTTCAGGTTTTCGCACACTCTGAGGGAAGGTAATAAGGTTGTGGACGGACTTGCCAACATGGCAGTAGATCACGCCATGGCTGCAGAGGTTTTTATTCTAGCCCAACTTAGTCAGAATAGCCACGTGTGCAAGCTCCTAAAAGATGATATGACGGCAGCATTCCCGTCTTAAGTTGAGCTGGCCAGGCAGATTATTCGATTGGTTTTCTCCTTTTTGGCTAGCAATTTGTCACCTTCACTCCTTTATTGCAGTGGGTGCCTATTTAAGGCATATAGGATGGGCTAGAGGCAATTAGGATGGATTCACTGCTCCTGTCATGTCTAAGTGTGCAAAAGGTCTTTGCTTGTCTTTTCGCCAAACGAAAGATTGCCTGTGGGATCCGAGCATGCCTTTTGTTTTTACGTCTCCTCTATATCGGATAGACAGATGGGGTTTATTAATGGGGATTTTTAATGTTCCTGACATGTCCAAGTCTTCAAAAGATCTTAGCTTGTCTTTTCGCCAACGGGAAGATTGCCTGTGGGATCCGAGCATACCAGCCTTTGTTTTTCATCGTCATTGTATCTGATAGACAGATGAGGCTTTATTAATGCTATCATTGTTTATGATAGCAGCCCTGACCTATGCGTGTGTGCTTGAGCCTGCGTGCTCTTACTGATAAGGTTATGCCGTGAGTTGGCTGGCCTATTTTTAGGTTTAGGTATTTATTGCTTTCTAGCTCCTTTGTATGGCTCTGACGTGTGCCACTGTAATTACATTTTTAATCTTTTTTAATATCTATTGGTCGGAGGGTCCCTTTACCCTCTTTTTCTTTTCTTTTTTTTTTAAAAAAAGCCTGACGCCCCTGCCTTTGCCTTCATCCTCCCGACCCGTGGCCTATATGGCCCTTTATATCAAGATATGAGCATCCATCAATGGTTAATTGGAAAGGAATTTTACCCAGATGTTGTAAATGCAAGAGCGCTAGTAGACAGACATTTCAGTCATGTGGGCACGTTAGACAAGAGGTGCTAGTATACAAAATAGAGATAAAGTTGAGGTAAGCAGTTTTGAGGTCTCCAAAAGCGGTAATGTTGGTAGCTGTGAATGGGTGCTTGGAGTTTGTCTCAATGCCTCTCTTTCTTGGTGGTCATTGCACTATCTCAATGATATATCTCCTCCCAGATACCCGTGTGCATCTTTGTGCAAGAAAGGAACTTATCTCCTTCCCAATTATTGAAACTTCCATTAGTTGGGAGCTATTTAAATTCACATGCTTGTTCTGTGCTTGCCAAAGCTTTCATTCAGACGATTGGCAAGAAGTTGTCAGCTCGACCATCTTCAATAGATTTACTTGAGCTATTACCACAAAATATCTTCAGCTGGTCACGTGTAGGATCCTCAGTACAATTTGCTGGTCTTGGCAGTTCTCTTAAAGAAACCATAATCTCTAATGGAGAGAGTCATAAGAATCCATGTGTCAAGTGAAATCCTAACCAAGGTTATCACTCTAGAAAGACCCTTGCATGAAGTTGGATTGAAAGCCATAAAATGGTATATACTTTTTTTACAGGATACAGATCGCATCCATAGACAGAGGAGACCTGTGCAAAGTTGAAGAAATTGACTTGGGAGTTGTAGAACCGGGTATGGATATTCATCGAAACATGATTGAACTGAATGGATGTTTGAAACGGGAAAATGTATAGATTTGGATCCAGGTGTACACCTGCCAAGGCCTACATCAACAGAAGATCTATTGATATCAGAGATAGAGAAGGGCATATCATTAAGTTCAACTTTACATATCTAGAGGGATTATTCAGCTGAAAATCTCACTCTGTTTTTGAATCAGGGTCCATTCCATTTTTGGAATGTTAGAGAGGAGGAGAGAAATGAAAATTTACTTAATGGTCTTGACAGGAGTTGAAGGTAGAAATTCCAAGTCTCGAAGGTAATTTGAAATTTCAAAATTATAGACGCAGAGGCACCTCTTATTGATGCATGTACTCAAGTATTTCCTCAAAAATCCTATGAATTTTAATTACATAAGGGACAAAGGAACTGTTTTGAAAGCAACATGTAAAAGTTTTGAATAAAATACTGAAACTTCCATTTGTTTGAGTAAAGAATGAAAAGAAAATGAATATGTGTAATGTTTCCTATTGGAACAATACTAATTTTACCCTAAAAATTCAAACACCACAAGTGAGGGTTAGGGTTTCGGAACTACCACTTAGATTACCTTATAACTGCATGACTCTTGTGCTTTAAAACTGCAAACATAACATAAAAAACATATCAATACAAGATATAGATATACAAACATACCTCTTGAAATATTAGTGTTGGATGAGTTTTCCCTACTTTGAAATTCATAAACAATATCCATTTATAGTAGACATCAAGTTTCCACAATCCATAATATTGTAATTTTGTGCTTCAAAATTTAACTGTGTAATGATTTTTGCCTCAACGTTTCGAATCACACTACATGATCCATCATTTCTATTCTCTTGCTCTCTACTCTCCTGATGATGGATCATGTAGTGTGATTCGAAACGTTGAGGCAAAAATCATTACACAGTTAAATCCTAAAGCATAGAATTATAATATCCATTTATTCACTCAACTCCATTATAGTGGGGATGACAAGACATTCATTGGCACATGATACCTCCACGTAGGCCTTTACGGGAGGCATGGCAGGTCGCATGTTCGGTTCCCTGCATACAAGCCTAATGGGGGTTTGGTAGGATCGAAGCTGTCATACAAAGCCTCCATACAGGCCCTTACAGGGGGTATGGACAGGGTGCAGATCAGACTTGCCACCAAGCAGACCTTAGGGGGGTATGGTAGGATTCCTTGCATATTGCCTGCTTGTCATTCCCCCTATGATGGGAGAGCTGATAATGATAACAATAAAATATTCATATGGATTTTGATTTGACCTGTCCACAATATTATATATGATGCTCAATAATGTAATGTCCTTGAATATATACAAATATGCTTGCAGATCTGATTTTATGATGAGTTGGTCTGCCTTTATATTCCATGGTCCAATTATTCTTTCAATTCTAATTGCTTGCTGATATGATGAGACTATTATTGATATATGTATGGTATACCTTCAGACTATTACTGCAGACTTAGAACTTCAAACTAATGATGTGTTTTCCAGATGCTTGATCCATGAATAGATCTAAGTGTTATCTTTCTATATCAAAACTGTTGTAAACTCTCTCTCTCTCTCTCTCTCTCTCTCTCTCTCTCTCTATATATATATATATATATATATATATATATATATATATATATATATATATACATATATATATATACATATATATATATATACATATATATATATATATACATATATATATATATATATACATATATATATATATACATATATATATATACATATATATATATATACATATATATATATATCTTCTTCTAGTGATCTACTAAATCTTCTTATGTAGATTCGTATGTCTTTCCTCTTGATATAACATATATATACTTTTCTACCTATTCCTAAATCAGATCCCCTCCTCTTTCTCATCATACCTCATTTCTCTTTATACGTTTCCAAGGATCTTACGATTATCAAGGGATACACCCCTTCCTTGTAGTCACAGCCTGCGTGCACCATTGCCACTTAAATCATAGATAGCCAATAGTTATTCGCCTATTACTAAGGCACTTCACTCATAAGGATGGTCAGCCATTTAATCAACATCTAGAATGCATTTGTTACCATATGCACGATCTTGACTTGATTTAGTTTATCCTTTATACAATTTGATTGCCGCCCTTATTCTCTTATGAATATTAATCCCTGACTTTTAATATAGGGAGTGCTTGGCATATAGGGGTCTCTTTATATCACTTAATATGACAAGAGACGCATTGCGTCAGGTTCCTATCATTGTAATGTTGAATTAAATAAATGACATTGTAATTGATTAATGTAAAGATTAATTTTAATTTGTTGATCCTTGTAATACCTAAACAAGCCAATACAAAAAATGATGTCCTCTAGATTATGCTTATAACAACAAGGGAATGACACTATAAGTCAAAAATATAACAAAGAATTTCTTCCCATAGTAAATTTTGTTGTGAAACAAATAGTGCAATCTAAAGTATGGAAGATACCCTAGACCTCCATTTACCATATGACAATGATGATCGTAAAAGAATGTTTGAATTTGATTCATTGTAAACAAAGCATTAGTCTTGAAGTTCTTGCCATTGCTCATAGGCCATGCCATGTTCTATATGATTGTGTTGGGATGTTCCTTCCTAGAATATCATGTGTGTTGTACTAGAGATTTATTTGGTGAAGTCTCCTTATGTCAAGACAATGTTATATGGTTTCTCTATGGGTACAACAACTTTATGTTGGATCTGCCAATCTAGAAATGTTGATATTTTAATTGCTATGCCTAGCTAGATTGAAACGTGGCTATGCTAGCAATGCATTTGAGTGGCTTCCTAAGTGTTATATTGGATTCTCACTTAGAAGTTTAGATACTATGCCACACCTTAGCAAGCCTATGCTTGGTTTAAAATATGTTTATGCATTAGTATTTCATTCAATATCATACATTGGTTACTTTAAAGAAGATTCTTAACCTATTTTTTAGAAAAAGTTTCCTAATGAAATAATATGATTAATCATGTTATAGTATTATAAATTATTATTTTATTATTTCATTATAAATTATAAGTATTCAGCTCCTACCACATTATTGCATTAAAAAAATATAGCCCCACTGCAATTCAACACATCAGTCATGAAGTTCTTTACTCTTAATATTAGACTAATTTGGACCTAATATTAAGCCTAGGTTTGTGCCATATCATTTCATTTATAATACCAATCAAAATATTTATCTATTAGAATTTAATAGTAGTTCCCAACATATCCACAATGCATATGTTAGCATCCAACAAACTAACCAGTGCTTAATATTAGGGCTAATGATATTGAATTATATAATTATTTCATATTATATTTGCTATGATATTTACTATGGTATAAAATTGATATTAATTCAAAGTAATATAAAGATAACATAGTTGACTATCATATCTATTAAAACATATATGAAAAGCAATAATAATAAATATTATAAGCAATTATAATATAATCCATAATAATGTTATAGATGATATGACGATTATAACAATAATAATAATTATTATTATCATAGCTATTATAGCAATATAATATTATTAATGTAATATTAATAATATTACATTAATATAATTATATTTATATTAAGATAAATATATTAATGTTATTAATTATAACATTAATAATAATAGTAATATAATATTATTAATTATATCATAGATATAATTATGATAGTAAATTATACTTCTGTCAAATACAATGAATAAGCCATCATAACTTTTCCATTAAAAATCACTGAGGTATAAGTAATGCCAACTTAAATTTTAATAGAAAACTTTTAGTTTTAACTTTTTACCATATCATTTTATAAACATCACTATGTAAGCTAAAATTTGTATTAAATCATATTCGATATACTTTTGAGGGTACATATTCATAGATTTAAAAAATACGTGCCTAGCACTTTTCTTCATTCATTTGGAGTGACTTTGACTCAGTTGCTCCTAATGTATTATGATATATTTTTGTACATTTTAAGAGTTGTACATAATTCATTAATGGGTAGGAAAGAGAATAGTATCAACTTGGTACTTGTATATGTAATAAAATTTAAATAATAATTCTATTTTTCACATTACTTGTGAAATGAATTTAATACTTTATAGTGATTGGTCAAATAGGCGAAACAAATTGCATCACATGGATGCATAAGTAATCCTACCTATGGCAAGAACTAATAATATGTTAATGTATTACTATCTTATTTTATATATGTATAATAATATCTTATATAATAATATTTTTCTAATATCTTTATTAACAGATTCTCACAATAAAATAATAATGTATTTAGATACAATTTATAATATAGGGGGCATGATAGTCTGCCCCACCCAAAGCTTGTTTGTCCTCAAGCAATCACAAGCTAAGATGCTCCTACATTCCAATTCAATTTCCTGGGAGAATTGTTGTTAGTATACTTATCTTATTCCAATTGTCAACATTGTTCTTTAAGTTCATAAGGTTGATGACGTTCCCTAAATGTCAATTTCCTAATATCTCTAAACAAAAAGCGTTGGGAATCGACAACATTTGATACTTAAGACAGGGATCCTATACCATGATACAAACTCTTCATTACCCCTTGTTGAAATCTACATCCATGAGGGAATTGTTGTGAATATCAAGATCCCATCCCTCTATATGAAATCACTTGTGTAAAGGACCCTGATGTTTTGAATGACAACAATGTTTGTGATAAGCTTGTGTCTAATGAGGAGCTTATAGGATTTTGAGTTACTAAACCTAGTCAAACATTTGTTATACCAATAGGTAATTAATATTTACATACAATTTTATGGGATTGATCAAGTTAATGAAAGATGTACAATAGTTTAGTCATTCATGTAATAGGACTTACATCTATAGGTTGACTAGATAATATTTAATTCTTGTTCCATCTTCTAATTCCAATTGGGTTTTATCCTCCTCTTTGACATATCTCTATGATTGGCACTAAATCTAGACAATATAAATGTAGGAGTCAAAGACAACACTGAGATGGGGGGGGCAGTGAATTAGTGTTGTGAAAATTCTTAACTTTTTGTAAAAGACAAATAGAAAGGAAGACATTAATGGTTTGTTCAGCTCATATGCACAAGACTGATAGTGAAAGATGTGAACCAAAAACTTATAAGAAAAATACAAATACGCACAAATAGAGACAAATTATGACAAAAATTTCTAGAGTGGAAAACCCTCTCGAGGTAGAAAAACCACTCAAAGTTGCCTCACAGGCATATTCAAAACCTCACTGGTTACATGAAGGTCTCACTGACCAAAGAAGCTTCACTAGCTTTACAAGATGTCTCACTGGCACATACAGAGGTCTCACTAACCACAAGACTCACTGGCATAGAAAGGTCTCACTAACCATAAACAATCACCATCATGAAAACATAAAATTTTGTGTGCAAGAAATGATTGCACCTCAATCTTATTTCCACCAATATACATTCTATGTTTCATCTAACATCCTTATACCTCCTATTTTATTTTCAAATCAACACCATAAAATAAATCCTTTTACACATTTCTGCAAACAAATCTGCAAATTGTCTCTATTAATCTTTCATCAATCACTAAAATTAATGCTTGATTCTTTTCAATCAAAACATTACAAGCCTCTGCAAATGTCTTTATTCACTTTGATATACCTATAATTCCTCTATGAAGAACATCTCACAAAAAATATGTCTTTTTCATTGCATATATTAATTCACCCCCATTCAATGCACCTGAAATATTATTACAAATGAAAAGACTCTTGATGTTCCTCTTCTCTGCAAAACAATTTCAATCAATTTCCATTGATAAACAAATAAAAACATGCCCTTCTTCATTGAATGACTATTCATCTTCCTCTATCTGCAAAAAAAAATCATAAAATAAAATCATATGCATATATATTCTTGTCTACATCATTATAATTTTTATTCTGCAAGATCATATATGATCATTCTATTTGAAAATTCTTCTCTCTACAAAATAACCCTTCATAAAAAATGCATTGTTTCTAAAGTCTCTTCATATTCCTTCTAAGAGAAAAAATCATCTCCATTCTCATCATAAGAAACTCTTCATCACCTACATTAAAATAAATCATAGAGACTCATGTGCTTCTTCACCATTATAGAAAAAGAATAAACCCACTAAAAAAACATCCTCAAGACTTCATAAAAATAAACTTTCTCTTTTATCTCTTCTGTGCCACATCATATAAAAAAATAGAAAGAGATCTTCGAATAGCATGTCCTTCATTATCTCACAAAAATCTGCCTTATTTTTAGGACAAAAAAAACTTAAACTGTTGTCAACAAATGGAGACACTCAAACACACATCAAAATTACAGCAGGGGAGTGAGAGCATATATTTAAATTCTATCCACTGATTTTGAGAAGCATGCTGAAAACACATTTAAACTTGACCTTTGATCTAACCTTGGCACTCGATCTTAAAAGAGGTTGACCTTTGATATCGGTGTGGCTAAGAAAGAGGGCCAGTTGCCTAATGATGAAGAACACCTCATGTTGTCACTTAAGTGGAAAATTACCTATGATAGCAGGTCAACTGAAAATCATAACAAAAAATGAAATAGAGAAATAAACAATGATCAAAGTGTCTACAAGAGACATAATGCTCCCCTTGTCAAAAAGATTGTCAAATTGCTTCTTGTGTCTCATTGAAATATTGTCCTATCAGTTACAAGACATGAAACAATTTTGCTACAGACTTTGTAAATTTGAAGAGGACTGAGAAAGACTCTTAAAGCATATATCATCATAGAGTGTTCTCATAGAATTTGGCATTAAATAGCATCATCATGAAATACCAACTCCTTGTTCATGAAATCTTATGGAACACCTTCAAACCCTTCAAAACAAGATCTACTGATAAAGATGACCTATCATACTGTAACAACAAGATAGGTTTGTAACAAATCACTGCATCAATAATAGCAACCAAAAATCATATGCACAAACATAATAAAGAGGGTCTTGAAACATGAAGTTTGAGGACATAAGGCATGAGGTGAAAAATTCTTATAGGCTCCTACATACTGAGGGTATAAACCATAAGAAATATTTGAATTGACACCAGTAACCTAATATCATTACCATGCATTGTATCCAAACTTTCCTTAACACCATCAAATAATAACAATAAGGTACATTATGATGGCAAAACAACATGTGATCTTTCAACAATGACGTGAGGCAGATCAAACGTATAGATCCATTGAACTAACATTATAAACCAACTAATCCTAATGCAACACATCTATTGCTTGCATTTACCACCATGTCAAAAATCAACACCATGTGAAATTCTCTGCCAAGAACCACTTTTTGCAAGCCTTAACATAACATCAACATGAGTCCATTCAAGTGATAAGAAAACTCTTGATAAAGATATGAAGACTATGATCTCCAATCACCTGTGGATAACATTTAATCACTGATGCAATCTTATTATGAAGAGTTTACTTTGCAAGACATAAAGAATAAAATTCTTCACCTTCAAGAAAGCATCTCTAAACATGAATCAACTCACTAAAGATACATTGTGCTCAACTCACTAAAGACACATTGTGCTCTTGTGTCCTTGAGAACACAACATGAAGAGGTCCTAAAGAAACACACATCCTATCATGAAGACACCCTCATGTACCATGAAGTATCAGACCCAAGATCCTAAAGCATGATGAACTATAAATAGGATCCTGATGCATCATATAACTTCCAACACTAACACTATCCACACAACATGAAGCCATCTGCAAAATCCATCTAACATAAAACAAATCTTCATGACATGACATTCTGACAACAATATCAAGGCATCTTGACAACATTAAAATATCCAATCAACAACTCAACACCTTTTTGACATCAATGACAATCAGTCACCATCAATTAGTTTATCCAAGGTTTGGTAGGTGAGAATGATCCTAGGATTTGGGTTATGGGCCCACAATATAACTTAGCATAGGCTTACAAAACAACTTTGTTGTAATGTGATGGGTATCAATTTTTATCTAAGTTACTCTAACAAAGAAAAGAAAAGTAAAAGAACTTAGAAGGAGACTCTTTGGAAGACTTGATCTAATATAGAAGTGAATTTGGTTCATAAATTTACTAGATCGATTTTGTAAGTTACAACGTTGATCCATGTATTCTCAATGTTTCTATGAGTGTAGGATAGATCACTTGGTTGTACCTTTGATCTAATTCTAAAGGATATAACAATTAAGCTTGATGAATATATCTTGTGATAAAGTCCTAACATTTCTCTTCAAATTTTTCTCCAAATTTGTAGGTCCCTAAAGAATTTAGTTGTCTTTATTACATTCTCTCAAAACCATCCTATGTCAAGATGATATCTGAGTGTACCTAGATCTCGAAGTTTGAAAGTAAGATAACCTTAATTGATCTCCATATCTTTAGTTAGGCCTAGGTTTCTATGACAACTAGTGGTGGCAATGTGTAGGTTTTCATTTGAGAGTTGGAAGTCAATTTATATCATTAGATTCAATTATGTTGAGTGGTTATGATTAATTTTTCCTTGGAAAACCTTTGATATTTTGATTGCTTGATTTTTTGATGAATATACGAGTGACAACTGCTTATGTCAATGAATTGATTTATCATTTATATTTATTTCTTGGAGGAGTCACTAGTCTTCTTGACTACCTTTTTCGAGAATAATACTTTATCTTTGATTTGATTGTTAGATTTATTTCCTATTGTTAGTTTCTTCACAAGGAAATGATTCCCCTTTAAAATTTTATTGTTAAAGAAGTCCTACCTTTGAAGGGTCACACCTTTCATATTTGGGGTTTCACCCTTTCTCGCATCATCATTATTCTTGAGAACCTAATTTAATTTACTTATAAAATCACTTAGGGTTCTCAATTGATTTCTTTAATGATGTTTAGGATGCCTTTCTCAAATGAAATGTTCTCCCCTTTTATATCTTAATTTTGAGGGAATCACACTTTTTCACTTCACTAGTTACAACTCTTCATTGTTGCATAAGTTAATGTGTTAGTGCTTCTTGACCCAATAAAGATTTCATAGATTTGATATTTTTAATATTTTAAACATAGAGTAAACTTTGTTGGAGAAATATTAGACATTCAAAGCAAACACATAGATATATGTAATACATGAAGCAGGCATAATATGTGAAGTATATACATAAGACACAAAGCATGAAGCATACAAGTACACATGATACATGAAGTACATATATATATAGGACACAAAGCTTGGAGTATATGTCAGCCACAAAGTATACCCACATAAGCCACAAAGTATACACATGAATACAAGTTACAAATATACGTATGAGTACACTCAAGTCATAAGTATGAATACCAAGTATTCACTTTAATACGTAAAGTATACACATAAAGCATGTGAATACACGCAATACATGAAGCATGCATATAAATACACATAAGTCATGAAGGACACCCATGAATACATGGAGTCAAATTATGAATGTAAGTTGCATTAACACATGTAAGCCACAAAGTACGAATGAAGTCACCAAGAGTCATAAAGTGTTCACATGAATACACATAATTCGCAAGGTATACACATGAATACACTCGAATACAAGGTCATAAAGTATACAATTGAATACTCAAAGTCATGGACTATACACTTAAATACATGCATACACAAAGTCATAAAGTATACTATTGAGTACACAAAATCATGGAGTATACACTCGAATACATGTAGTCATAAAGTATACAATTGCATACACAAAGTCATGGAGCATACACTTGAATACATGAAGTCATAAAAGTATACAATTGCATACACAATGTCATGGAGTATACACTTGAATACATAGTCATGAAGTATGCACTTGAATACAAAGTCATAGAGTATACGCTCGAATACAAATCAAAGTCATAGAGTATACACTTAAATACATAGTCATGAAGTATACACTTGAATACAGGGTCATAGAGTATACACTCGAATACAAATACAAGTCATAGAGTATACTCTCAAACACATAGTCATGAAGTATACACATGAATATAGGGTCATAGAGTATACACTTGAATACAAATACAAGTCATAGAGTATACACTCAAATACATAGTCATGAAGTATACACTTGAATACAAGGTCATAAAGTATACACTCGAATACAAATACAAGTCATAGAGTGTACACTCAAATACATAGTCATGAAGTATACACTTGAATACAAGTTCATAGAGTATACACTTGAATACAAATACAAGTCATAGAGTATACACTCAAACACAAATAAAAAGTCACAGAGTATACACTCAAATACATAGAAGTCAACTACCATTCATAGGATGGCAGAAATGATGCCTTCATACCAATTATAAAGTCCCCTATTGTAAAAATACTAATTTGATGTCAAACAAGGTTGACTAATTACAAACTCCTCAATAAACCACATTGCAAGTTAGGAGAACTTAGGATTATGGGTTTTCTTGTTTAGCCCTCCTCAAGCCTTGTAGCCCTCCTAGAGAGGTTTTTTCAACTTATTTTCCTATAGGGATCACCAACCCAGAAAAAAATTACCCTTTTGAGCAACCAAAACACCAAAAAATTCGTTGTTCCACTGCTACAAAAGGGGCGAAGCCTAGAAAATAAAGCATAATGACAAAAATGAAACCATTTTATCATTTTCTCATAGGAAGGAGAGTAAATCCATAGCAGAAGCAATGATACATGAGGTTCCTTTCATCATTTTTGTTACAAAAAGGGCACAATGAAGTGCAGAGAAAACTTCTTTCATTTTGTTATCTCATGGCATCGTTACATCAAACATAGAAGTAAAAAGTATTACTTATAGAGAGCACATAAAGATAAAACTTTTCCTCACATTTTATAGACTAGAGGGTTTAAGATAATAGAGAAAGAGTAGCCATCATAAAGACCATAAAATGTAACAGGAATAGGATGCATATGGAGATATAATGCAGTTTCACTCTATGATTAAGAAGACAATGAAGGAACAAGAAAAAACTTACCAGGAACAACCAGTAAAGCTACTGAAATTTACAGAAAATCCCCAGGTTCCAGTTGGCAGAACCTTGAAACAATCTTTCAAACCCTAGATCATGGCAGCACAAAAGAGAGGAGCCAAAGAAAATAAAAGTGAAAATGAAGCAATTTTAGATTTTGCCTTTCATTTTGGCAAAGTTCCCTAGCCCGAGTATGGGCTTTTTTGTTTTTATTTTACAAAAAATCATTAACATCCAAATGCCACCATGGGTCAACACTCCAAGTCAATAAAACCTAATGATGCCACAGGCCCTTATGAGCAAGAGGTAATGATTTTATAACAGGCGCTAAGTGCTAAGGTTTGTTTCAAAACATAAATCAAAAGAAGCTCAATCATATCATTGCCAAAGGGTCAATGATCCATGTGAATGTTAGCCATGCAGAGACATAAAGATTTTGCTTTATTTTTTAATCATATCTACCATTCATTGCAAATGTGACTTTTGAAGTCAAAGAGGCATAATGATTACATTATCACTTGTACATGACATGCATATAGAAGACTGATACCTAGACCATGGTCATAAGTTAAACATGTAAAACTCCCCTTCTAAACTTTGTATGAGGTCAAAATATTATCAATGTGAGTTAACACTTACAAAGGTAAAAATAATCAAGTTACCTTTGTATTTGTTTCAATAAGTATAATATTCGTTATTATAACACCTATTAAGGTAAATTAACTTTTTAATTACCTTGATAATTGTTAAAATAAACTAATAATTGCCTAGATGCATGCAAAGGGTAAAAGGCGAGTTTATGATGAGTTGGTGATCAGTGAACTGGAGAGGGAGATTTTTGTGTCTTTAGTCATGCTAGATTGCAGATTTGAGTTCTTTTTCAGTTAGACTAATTGAGAGGGACAGTTTGGAGCTATTTTAGCTCATTTTGGAGTAGTTGAGACCCTTTTGTTTTGGGATTTTCCATTTTCCTCATGCATCACTTTGGAGGAGATATTTTGGAGTGGAGTTGACTACAGTTGACTCAAGAGAGTCCCTTGGAGGTTCTTTTTTGTATTATAGAGGAAAAACTTAATTTTTTCCTTTAGTTCTTGATTCTATGCTTTTTCTTGCACATTACAGAAAAGTTGTATAGTTTTGTAACTTATTCTTTTATGATAGATTTATACACAACAATAGGTTTACAGGTCATATCTTTGTCATCTTTTGCAATATTTTCCTTCTATTGTTCAAAATATTAATATTTACCTTCTCAGATCCATGTGGGGTCTTCATGAATAGTTTTGGTTGGATTAATGTTTTTTAAGACAAATTAGAACCTTTAATTCTTGTCTCATTCATTGTTTTATACATACAAGAAACGATTCTTATCACAGGTCCTAGGTTGTGCTTTTATTTATTTTGCCTTCAAAGTTGTGAAACATAGTTTCCTTCAAAAGACTTATAATCAAGCCTTCCTCTGAATTATTAATGTGATCAAATTATCCTTTTTTCCTAAGCTGTGTAGAACAAATTTATTGAAAAGATTGTTGTGAATTGGGTTGTCCTTCCAAAATCATTTGGTGCATCACCTTATAGAAGTAGTTGTTATTTTCACACAAGTTATCCTTTTCACCCTTTTCATCAAGATACCACTAGTTTTATAGGATATCAAAAGGGGAACCAACCCATAATCTAGAGGTTCAATCTCACAATAGGTCACCCACAGCCTGAGTTTGATCCCATGTTGCATAGGATTGCTTAGTTTCACACTTAGCATTTGGGGTGCAATCCTCTGTGACAACAGTTTTTGGCACGTCCAGTGGGACATTGAAACTTGTTTTAGCCAAAAAGTTCAAGATTTTTTTACTGTTGTTCTGGTATATGAAACAATATTTTCTACCTTTTAGATGTAAATATTATAACTAGCGACTCGAATCTCTAATTTTTGAAGAAGATCTAGTGAAATTACATTATGAGAAGAGTACAGACAAGGGGAAGTAGTTCTTTTGATTGTTTACAACTTTCACCTCCAAGGAGAAGAGGTAGAACAATTGCAAGAGCATCTAGTCTAACATTAAGAACCAGATCTACTCCTCCAAGGACTAGCAAATTTGATCAAAGGAACTTAGTGATAGATCTTCATATTCAGCCTCCACAAATACCTCAGCAAATACCTCAACAAACACCAATGGCTAGACAGTATCAATTTGTTACATTTAATACTGTTAGCCCCCTGCTACTTGTAGTACATGATGACATTCTTGTAGCAACTTTGAGAAGTTTTCCATTCTTTATGGGTAAGGATCAAACCACCCCAATTGAGCATATAAAGGATGTGGCCACACTGTGTGCAGTACATCATATAACTGAGGAAAATGTCACAGTCTGATTGTTGGCTACATCTCTAAAAAGGAAGGCTCTTCAATGGTTCAGAGGTTTAGTTGTTGGTTCTATCACATCATGGGACTTGTTGGGAGATGCTCTGAATAAACAATTTGAAGACAAGTCTGATAACTTCTCTCTGATGGAGCAGTGCAATAAAATGAGCTCCCCAAGAGCATATGGCTGATTTTAATTTTAGATTTCAAAAGACATGGGACAGAATCCTAGCAATGCTAAGGCCTACAACTGAACACACTTTTTTATATTTCCTTAGAGCATTTGATGCAGGAACTTCCGAAGATCATAACTTTTGACTCGGATGTGGGTTTTCTACGAGATTTGACAGGTGGATACATTATGAGGTTGAAAGTGGTTTCCCAACCACCTTGGTGGGTTGGACCCCGTTTTGGCACTTTTTTGGGGCTTGAAACTTTCATCTTGGCCCTCAAAATTGCAATTTAGTGTTTTTTTCTAGATTTTTCTAGATTTTAAAAAGTTGCTTTTGTAATAAATTGAAACTCATGTTTCAAATTTAGAATATTAGTTGGCATCTCATCTTACCTTATTTTTAGAAAGCGTTTCAGAAAAAATAGGATTTTCAGGATATGATTGTAAAATTACCTAAAATGGCAAAATCTGACAATTGTCGAAATCTGCCAAAAAAGGTAATTTTTTTATTTTTTTGTTTTTTTTGGATATAAGAGAGTTTTCTCTCATTGTAGCAATGGAGTTGATGAATAGAAGTTTTTTTATGTTGCAGTCTTCAAATCTTTGGCTCTCACATGATTAATGGCAAAATTGTAGTGAGTGGATGTTGTGTGCTGCATCAGCATTAAATAGTGACTTTGCTATTATGATCCAATCAATGAATGGAACTTCATTACTAACTGCTTATGCAATTGCAATAAGAGCTGAAAACAACCTGATTCAGGTAGACAAAATATGTCCAAGGCTGTCAATGCCTATCTTTCCTGAAATATAGCCATCAATTCCATTACCAATCCCACGTTTAGCTACTATACCTTCTATACTAGCTTTGGGTTACACAGCTACAAGTCAAAATAATCATGTTTCAACCCCTTCCCAAGAACTTCAGGAGATAAAAGGGTTATTACAAAATTTTAGTAATGAGTTGGTTAATATAAAGAAGTAGCACAAGCCAAATTCTAGATTCTACCAACCTCCATACTAAGCAAATAGGGCTTCAAATCAAGCTGAACCTCAGCCCCAAAGAAGGAATTATAATCCAAGGCCTTTTAACCCATATAATCCAAATACCATGACTTCATCAAGAGAGATAGTTCCAATCCAAAATAATCTAGTTCAAGACCATGAGTGGCGCTTTCCATGCAACCAGCCTCATAGTTAATCATCTTGTCCAAATAGAGTGTTAAATCAAGCACTCATGGTGTAGAATTTCGATGTTGATCAACAAAATAGTGGGCAAGTGACTAATGAAGATGGTCAAAATGAAGTGGCTTTGATGAACTGGCAAGGAGAAGAGTTTTGAGGTGTCAATCAGCCTTAAAGATAGGGTTAGATTCAGTCTTATAACTCTGTAGCAACAAATACAAGATCCAAGAAAAGGGTTGTAGATTTGGGACAACAGCCTCATCTGGTGCATGAAATCAGGCTTCTTCAAGTCAAAAACCATGTATTTCACATATTCCCTTACAGCAAGTTCAAATTTTGCCAAGATAACAAGCCTTAGCAAACAAAGACCAACAAAGAGTTCAAACACAGCTACACTAGCAAGGAGAGGTTGTTGTTCCAAAAGTATAATAGAACGTAAATCCACCTTTTAACATTTTAGATCACATGAAGAAATCCAATATTAGTGTTTCAATGTGGGACTCTTTAGATTTTTTTGTCTAGAGAGATTTATTACAAAATGCATTAACAAATCTCACTATGTCAAATGAGTCAAGTAAGGATCAACCAAAAGTGAATATTGTAACTGATCAGCTAAAAGAGAAACCCGTGAATAAGTTACAGACAAACCAAGAGGTCAGGCCACCTCCTTTTTATGTCACTTTGATCATTTGGAATCATCTTGTCCACAACTACATGATAGATTCAGGGGCTAATAGTTTAGTGATGCCAAAGGAGATTGTTGACCAACTAGGTTTAAAATATGAACCACTCTCAAAAGGAGTTGTTTAATTCGATGGATCAGCCATCAATACAGTGGGAATAATCAGATATTTAAATCTTAAATTACATGCTTGTCCAAATTTTACAATTCCACAAGAAGTCCATAAAATAGATCTTCTTGCTCACTTTGCATTATGTCTTTCCAGAGATTTTACAGCTAAGTTATGAGGATATTTATCCTCTGACTAGTCACGTTTGTTCTTTAGAACCAGATATGGTACAAAAGTGACAATAAAATCTAAATTGTTGGCTAAAGATCACATTGAGCCTTATAACCCAAGTGTTGTTAATGCAAATCTCACATTTCATGAGTAGGATCAAGAAGATTAGATTGCTATCCAAGATCCTAACACCTTTGTTGAAGGTATTGCATACTCATTTTTAGATGAATGGATAGCTGAGAATCATGAAATTAATACAGTTGAACATATAAAACAAGTGAACTTGGGCATTTACATGATTCAAGAACAAGGTATTGCTATTCCAAATCTAATTAAAGATACAAAAGTGCAGGAAAAACAATAGTCCAATGAGCTATGGAGTTTGTACTTTGATGGATCAAGGAGCAAAGTTGGTGCTGGGGGAGGTGCTGTGCTAGTTTCTCCAAGTGGTGAAAGTTATTTTTCATCCTTTCATTTTTCTTTCAGCTGTTCAAATAATGTTGATGAGTATGAGGCCCTTGGTCATTGCTTAGAATGGGCTAGAAAGTGAAATGTTAAGTGTCTACAAGTGTTTGGAGATAGTGAATTAGTGGTCAATCAAGTAAGGAATATTCATGCCATTAAAAATAACTTGTTAAAACTGTATAAACATAGAGTATGGGGCATGATTAAGGAATTTGATGCATTTAATTTACTGTCCATACCAAGAATGTAGAATAAACAAGCTAGAAAACTCGCTGCCATGGGAGCAGAGTTTGATATTCTAGCTAAAATAACTAATGTTGTTGTTCAACACTATGTGAAAGCTGTTGTTAGACCTGTTGTGCTAGCTAATAAAATTTATTGGAAGGTATTTGATAGTGATAAATAGATTATCAGTTTCATGATTGAAGAAGTTGAATTTTTAGCTTCTAATCAACAAAAGTTATCTCAGTAGTATGAAGATCAGATTCTTCAACTTGAAACCAACAATCTGGCAAAAGGTTTGGTAACTCTTGAGTCAATCTTCAACTCAAATGATTAAATCAGAAAATAGAAATATGGTTTATCCATCAAACATGATCATTATGAGCAAATTGAGATTTTCAAAGGCAAGCTATTAAAGCTTGGCAAGGTATGTACCTTAGAAGAAAAACATGCATTTGTTTTACTTTGTCAAGAATTTGCTGATGTGTTTGCTTGGGAGTACCATGATTTGAAGAGATTTGATCCCAAATTAGCTCAACATACTATAGAGTTGGAACCCAAGGCAAAACCGGTGACAAAAACAAAGACCTCTGAATCCATAGTTAGAACATCTTATGAAGGCTGAGTTGAATAAGCTCATTGAAAGTAATATAAAATTTCCAATCAAACACACTTCATGGGTATTTAATCTTGTCCCTGTGAGGAAGAAGAATGGAGAAATTAGACTTTGTGTCAATTTCAGGGACCTTTACAAAACCTCTCTTAAGGATCATTACCCACTGCCATCTATGGAACAAATTTTACAGCTAGTATCTAGATCTGATAGATTCTCTCTTTTAGACAAATTTTCAAGTTATAACCAAGTCTTGTTAAAGGAGGAGGATCAATTAAAGATTGCATTTACAATAAAGTGGGGAACTATGGCATATAGGAAGATGCCATTTGGAATATCAAATGTAGGAGCTACTTTTTAGAGAGCTATGGACATGGCTTTCCATGGTTTGATGAATAAGTTTGTAATGGTCTACCTAGATGATATTACAATTTTTTCAAAAAATGTTGATGATCATATTGCTCATTTGAGATAGATTTTTGAGAGGTGTAGAGAATATGGGGTTTCACTTAACCCAAAAAAGTGTATTTTTTCTGTCCATGAGGGCAAACTGCTTGGACACATTGTTTCAAAGTATGGTATTTCAATAGATCCTAAAATAATTCTTACTATTCTGGCATTACCTCTACCAGCCCACAAGAAAGGCATGCAAATCTTTCTAGGTAGGATAAATTTTGTAAGAAGATTTATTCCTCACATTGCATATCTTCTACAACCACTAACTTCTATGCTCAGAAAAGGGATCAGTTTTAGTTGGACTAAGGAAGGGAATAGAAGTTTTGAGGAGATTAAAGAGGTAATTGTACCAACTCCAATGCTTGTAAACCTAAATTTTGATAAAGATTTTATTCTTTATACATTTGGAAGTGTTGATACTATTTCAACCATGTTATGTTAGCAAAATGAAGGACTAGAACAACCCATTACATTTTTCAGCCAGGTTCTTGAAGATTATGACGTAAAGTACTCTTTTATTGAGAAACATGTTCTAGCTATGATTAGATGTTTGAAAATATTCAGGCATATACTCTCTAACAACAAAATTTAGTTGCTGGTTGCTCATCCTATTATTAAAGATTTCTGGTTGAGTAAAGATATAAATGATAAACAGATAGATTTGATAACCAAGGTAATGGAGTATGATGTTAATATCTCAGTCAAGAAGTTAGCTAGAGGTAAAGACCTATGTGAACAGTTAGCAGGTGGCGAAATAGACAACAAAGAAGTTGAGAATCAGACTATTTTGGTGCTAGAATATGACGAATCAATTGTTGTTCCAGTTTCTTCTACAAACTGGATTCAACAGATAATTCATTATCTTAACACTGGTGACTGTCCTGAAGGTTTAGACAATGCAAAGAAGAGACAATTTATATTGCAGGCCATTCCTTATGCTATCATTGATGGAGTTTTATATAGAAAGGATTACCATAGAGTTTTGTTAAGCTGTATTGAGACAAATCAGATTGATAAAAATTTAGAAGAATTTCATGATGGACCTTCTGGAGGTCATTTTTCTACTAGAACAACAACTCTTAAGATTATGAGATCTAGATATTTCTAGCCTAATATATTTAAAGATACTCATGCTTGGGTCAGAAATTACACTAAATGTTCTTTATTTACAGGAAAAGAAAGGCTTGTAGCATTACCTTTACATCCAATTCAAGCGGAACAACCCTTTGCCAAGTGGGGGGTTGATTTTATTAGGTATATTAACCCACCTTCAAGTGCAGGTCACAAATGGATATTGAAAGCAACTGATTATTTTACTAAGTGGTCAGAGGTTGTAGCATTGAGAGAAGCAAATGAGACTATTGTTCTAAATTTCTATCAAGACCTTGTATCAAGGTTTGGAACTCCTGATTAAATTATTTATGATAATGCATTGAAATTTATTAGCTTGAAAGAATGTAATTGGTCTATGAAAAATAACATTTATCTGAATACTTTGTCCAATTATTACCCTTAGGATAATGGACATGCTGAATCTACTAATAAGAATTTGATCAGAATTATCAGAAAGAAATTTGAGGATAATCAAAGGAATTGGCATGACAAGTTAAATTTAGCCTTATGGGTTGATAGAATCACTCCTAAGAGAGAAACAAGTAACTCTCCTTTTCTTCTTACTTATGGTAAAAAAGATAAGGTTTCTATTTCAGTTGAATTGCCTACATTAAGCCTGACTAAGGAGTTGGAGATGTTAGAGGAGGAACCTATGGAAATCAAGCTTGCACAGTTGATGGATCTAGAAGAGATCAGAAAACAAGCATTAAGAAACCTGGAGATTCATCAGGCCCAAATGAAGAGGACCTTTGATAGGAAAGTAGTTCCAAGAGTGTTCAGGGAGGTTGATCTTGTTTTCAAGTGGGATGAGCTTAAAATTAAAATTGGCAAGCATACCAAATTTGATGCCATGTGGGATGGCCCTTATGTGATCACTGAATGTAAGAAAAATAATGCATTTCAGCTTTAAAAACTAAATGGAGAGGTGTTACCCATTCCTGTAAATGGGATTCACTTGAAGCAATGCTTATAAATATCAAAAGTTGTAGATGTATCATAGTAGAGTAGAGGTTTTCAGTAAATAAGTGTTGTTGGCACATCTTTTTCAGTTATGTTTTGTTTTTCAAACAAGTGTTGTTGCATAGGTAGTTGGTCCTATTCAAAGCCATGGTAATTTGATTTCGGTTTAGTTTTTTGCTGCTATTTGAATTATGGCAACTGAGTTACAAATTGTTTTGTTTTCTAAGTGTTTTAGGCAAGAAGAGACTCATATGCGCAATGGATTTAGAAGCCTACTGATCCTATCTATTTAGTAGGCAAACACCCCTAAGAGGTCACCAAAAATGTTACTAAATTAGTCTTGCAGCTCAATTTAGTAAGGCTTTAACATCATCTATTAAAGGGGGGTAAGAAAAATTTTCATACATAGGGTCATCCAGTCAATATCTGATGTCTTGGTGAAGGGCCATTACATAATCACTTATCAAGATCATGTAACAACTCAAACTAGGTTGTTACACTATCCAAGTATGTAAAAATGAAGAAACAAGAAAGTAGACATTCAAAAGATGACAGGGGTTTAAGGCTGAGTCATTTGAGTTCATGTTTTAGTTATGTTAGTGTTGTCCATTCAGTACATTTTAGTGTAGTTCAGAAAAGAGGTATTTATAAACTGTCAATTCTTCACGGTATAAACATGTTTCAAATAAAGTTCTGTTGTTTCATGTTATGTAATTGATTCATAAAGGAAAGAACACATAAGTCATTACATAATGAGAAATAGCTTATTATATTCAAAAGAAATGTTTAAGGTGTCCCACACAAGCCATGGGAATGACTGAAAAATGCAACATAAAACTAAACTATACATCTGAAGAAATAAAAGAGCATATGAAAAGAATAGGGACCCATCATTGCCTATGAATGAAGAATCCCAAGGTTGATCAAGTGCATTTTAAACTCCCTCCATCCAGTAAGCTCTATAAATAATTGTAGGAGATGGTGTTAGAGCTTGTTGTTCCAATTCTTTTGACACACAATAACAACAAATATATAATCTACTTTTATGAAACATTAGATTCAAATTTTTAGTCATCACAAATATAAAAGAAAAACAAAATGAAGAGATAAATGGACATCAGATTCAGATACGCAGCATGACAAAGCTCCACAAAAAGTAGAAAGATTAGCATAAGTCATCATGAGAAGCTCAAGTGCTTCTTGGTTTTCTCTAACTTGTTTTTTTGTTGTGCAGGTATAGGTGAAATATATGAAGATTAATCACTATAATAGTATGTGGAGAAAATGTGGCTCCCATAAGGGTTGATCCCAACATACTACTCTCTTTATGTTTATTAAGAGGATTACAAAAGGCATGCCTCATACTAATAAATGAGATATAGTAGTGCATTCAAGTTATCACCATAATAATATCATGACAAAAATGACAAGAGTATAGGAATAACTAAGACTATTATTGTTTTGTAGGCCTTCTCCATAAGCCATCACTGTCAAGTAGCTATGCAATATATAGATGAAAATGAATAGATCATAAATCACAGTGCAATAGTCATGAGTAAAGAATTGCAATCATGAAAGGAAGTTACAATTATGATACAAAGATACTACAACCAAGGAGTATGCTACATGATAGTTAAAACTACATCATGATAGTGACAATGAGCCTCAAAGGATAGGATAGTCGCATCAAAGGATAGAGCAATCATCACATTGTCATCACATCTCTCTACAACATGATGATTCAATCACCTTTAAGGGTAGTCAAAGATACAGTCACCTACAATGCAAACAACAGTCCAATAAAGCCCATTGAAAATAAGGATAATCATTCTGTTATAGAGACATATGTAGGGTAGTGAACAAAGAAAAGTCAATGTTGTTTTGACAAGAAAAGTATGATAAATACATGCCAAGATAATACAAGATAGTCATGCTTACAAAACCTCAATGCTATTGTAAGGTACACTAAGCACAGTCAATAGTGAGTATCACAGTGATAGGTCACTATGTAGAAAGCCCAAGGCATAGTGATATCTCCTTATCACTGTTGTTAAAGGGAAGAATATTGTATGATATCACTATCAAGCAGTCATTATCAAAAGGAGAACTTACCATATATATGAGTGCTCTTATAAAGGACACTAAGCACTTGGCAACAATGATAGATAATATACAATCCACTGTTTATCCAAACTTTATTATGAAAAGTGATGCATTAGAATGATTGTCCATTGTTACAAAGAAGCCAACATACATAGTTCAAATAGTAGCAGTCACCTATTTTGAATGAAAGATATGAAAGTTGGACAATCATGAAGCATGCACAAGGGACATCATGGAATTATGGGGAGCAATCACATGTCAAAGAATACCAAATATGATAACAAAGATCAAGTAGACAGTTAATGACTGTCACCATAGTCATATATAGAAGATAGTTAAAATAGTCACCAGGACATGACTATAATGATAGTCATTAATAGCTAATCACCCATTTATACTTACCATTCTTGCTATGAATGTAATAAAAATTTATTATTAGTGAAGTTTTTTGCAATGGATGATACTCAAGAAGTACAGTCATAAATCATGATGCAAGTACAGTATATGACTATCCCAATATCAATATATGAGATTAGTCATCATGTCAATATGATTAGGACTCAAAGATTGTGATCATGTGTATTAATGAAGTTTTGTTAACCATGAAGAGGAGCACATACCAATACAAAAGGATACAATCAAATAATAATGTATGATAGGAGCAGTGTGATAATCAGAGAAGTAGGGTTTCCTTGATCGAGTGAAACTTGTGAGTTCCATAGGTGGGAGTATTGAAAAGAGCACACATAACACCCAACAACACAAATGAAACCCAAGTGTATTATCCTATAGAATGCAATCATGATAAAGTAATGAAGACAAAGGGTTGTGAAATACAAACCCTAGAACCTGAGCAAGCCTCAAATAATAGAGCATTGAAGCATCATACAAGACCATACAACAAAGGGTATTTTCTATCATTTTTTGTTTGCATATAAAATACAGTGAAGCCTAGAAAATAAAGGACAACAACAGAAATGAAACCATTTTATCATTTTCTCATAGGAAGGAGAGCAAATCCATAGCAGAAGCAATGATACATGAGAAAATGCAAAGTGAAAATGAAGTAGTTTTAGGGTTTGTCTTTCATTTTGGATAAGTACCCTTGCCCGAGTATGGGCTTTTTTGTTTTTATTTTACAAAACATCAGTAACATCCAAATGCCACCGCGGGTCAACAATCCAAGTCAATAAAACCTAATGATGCCATGGGTCGTCATGAGTAGGAGGCAATGATTTTATAACAAGTGCTGAGTTCTAAGGTTTGTTTCAAAGCATAAGTAACAAGAACCTCCATCATATCATTGACAAAGTGTTGATGAGCCATGTGAATGTTAACCATGGGGAGACTTAAATATTTTTTCTTTATTTTTTACTCATCTCTGTCATCCATTGCAAATGTGACTTTTGAAGTCAAAGAGATAGAATGATTACATATCACTTGCACATGACATGCATATAAAGGACTGGTACCAATACCATGGTCATAAGGTTCATTTTTCCATAAGTTAAACATGTAAAACTCCCCTTTTAACCTTTGTATGAGGTCAAAACATTATCAGTTTAAGTTAACACTTACAAAGGTAAAAATAATCAAGTTACCTTAGTATTTGTTGCAATAAGTATAATATTAGTTATTATAACACCTATTAAGGTAAATTAACTTTTTTATTTCCTTTATAATTGTTAAAATAAAGTAATAATTGCCTAGATCCATGCAAAGGGTAAAAGGAGAGTTTATGATGAGTTGGCAATCAATGAACTAGAGAGGGAAAGTTTTTGGCCTTTAGTCATACTAGAGTAAAAATTTGAGTTCTTTTTCAGTTAGACTGATTGAGAGGGACAGTTTGGAGCTATTTTAGCTCATTTTGGAGTAGTTGATACCCTTCTTTTTAGGAATTTTCCATTTTTCTCGTGAATCACTTTGGAAGAGATATTTTGGAGTGGAGTTGACTGCAATTGACTCAGGAGAGTCCCTTGGAGGTTCTTTTTTGTATTGTACAGGAAAAACTTAGTTTTTTTTCCTTTAGTTCTTGATTCTATGCTTTTTCTTGCACATTGCAGAAAAACAATACAATTTTCTAACTCATTCTTTTATGACAAATTTATACACACCAGTAGGTTTACAGGTCATGTCTTTGTCATATTTTGTAGTATTTTCCTTCTATTATTCAAAACATTAATATTTACCTTCTAAGATCCATGTGGGTGTCTTCATGAATGATTTTGATAGAATTAATGTGTTTTAAAACAAATTAGAACCTTTAATTCCGGTCTTAGTCATTGTTGTATACATACAAGAAACAATTCTTATCACATGTCCTAGGTTGTGCTTTTATTTCTTTTGCCTTCAAAGTTGTGAAACATAGTTTCTTTCAAAAGACTTATAATCAAGCCTTCTTCTGAATTATTAATATGATCAAATTGTCCTTTTTTTCTGAGTTGTGTAGAATAGATTTATTGAAAATATAGTTGCGAATTGAGTTGTCCTTTTAAAATCATTTGGTGAATCACCTTATAGAAGTAGTTGTTATTTTCAAGCAAGTTATCCTTTTCGCCCTTTTCATCAAGATACCATTAGTTTTATAGGATATCATTTAAGGAGAATCAACCCATAATCTAGAGGTTCAATCTCATAATAGGTTGCCCATAGCCTGAGTTTGATCCCATATTACATAGGATTGTTGAGTTTCACAATGAGCATTTGGGTCGCAATCCTCTGTGACAACATCACCTAATGCAACATAAATTTTCTTTCACCATCTTTTATTTGTTCTTCTTTTCCCTCATCCCATTAGTCTCATTCATTTCAAGATCCTACATGTATTCTTCTAACCTGCCTATCCTCTCAAGGGAGCATCCTAATCCCATCATCCTATCTATCATTCCTCCTCATCACTCCTCTGACTAGTTTGGGATTCCTTTTAATCCATATCATTATATTCTTGGGAATAATATTACTTCTTTTAGTCACAATGACATCTCAAAGAGGGGAAATGTAAAAATCTAAAATTGACCTGGTCCTTACGATATCGCCTAGATACCATCTTGTGACTCTTTCATCTTAGGGCGCCTACATTAGCCAATTAATTAAATAAATTATATTTACTTGTTTAATTAATTTTAGTCCATTTTTTTGGTAAGATAGATTGTATTATATTTAAATATAAAAAAGATTACACAGTTTATGCCCCAAGGGCTGATTCAAAGTATTCTGAAACCCAAACTGTAACTAACTCAAAATGGCCATGCACGACCTATTACCAAAATGCCATGTAGGGCCAAAACCATAGCATAACATTCCAACCCTAAACCAACTGCACTGGAAACCTAACTCTTAACCTTACAAAAGAACACAATAATATTAACAAATGTAGAAAAATAGAGAAAAGATGACCTTCATGCCTCGCCCTGCTCGAAGTGGTAATCCTTGAATTTTATGATTCATTCAAAGCCCTTGACCACAATTATTTGCAACATTTTCCTCATAAAATCTCAGCCTTTGCGCTCTATGGCTCTGTGTGTGATTAGACCATTGCCAAGTAAGTCTAGTATGAAAGGAAAATATCTCATGACCTCCCCAAGTTTGCCAATTTTGCTCAGATCCCACGGCATCAAAATCCATACACCAAACTTAGCAACTTACAACACTTCATCCAACCCACCTAACAGTTTTGGTTTAAACATTATTTGCACAAGAATACCAATTTCTTCCTTAGGCACCATCAATTTGAGAAGAGATGCCACAAACTGTGACGTGATATTAGAGTCTACTCTATATCGTTCTTCATTTTCCAAAAAAGTCATCCCTAGGATTAGCTTACAAGCCCCAATCATGAAGGCATCATTCCGTGGAAGCACCCTCCATAGAAGTTGTTCTGTGATTATTCCTATGAATGCCATTTGTCTGACACTACTAACAAGGCAAATGGGAGACTCGATACCTTTGCAAACTAAGCTATCACCTGGAAGATGGAAGACAAGATAGGGAGGAGCATCTTCCATTAACAAGCAATCAAGAAACCAAATGAAGAAACCCTCCCCTATTGAGGAGTACTTATGCCAGCTTAAATTAGCCTTCATAATTAAAAGTATACATGTGTTGATCTCAACGTCTTTATCCAGCTAATCTCTCTCCTACTTTCTTATGCTGAGGCTCTAGAAATTGGAAATACCTCTGCATAATTATTAGGCCATCCTCTCATCCACCCATCTCCATAACTAGACCATCAAATTGAGCGTGTGAAACTTATTTTCACACTGCCATGAAATACCAATCCACTCTAGGGAATGAGTGCAAAGCGCTTCCTTTAAACACTCTTAAAACGTTTCTCAAAAATTCACCTGCTACTGACGGCACTAACACCTCCTCTCACCCCTACCTAATTGGCCACTTCACCCTTGTGTGAAGTGGCCCCCACCCTTCCCTCCACTAGGTAGTTCCTTAAACTCTAGCCAGAGACAGATCAATTTCTTTAATCAATTCATCATCTGCTCTAATGTTTGAGATATGATCTACCTCTGAGTTGCCCTCGCAATATATGTGGTTGATCATGACATGTTGAAATCTATTCAAGATCCCTAGTGATTCATCTAGAGTTTCTCTCATCCTCCAGTTTTGGTAGTTTCCTATCCGAAGGGCATTCATTGCTACCATTGAATCTCCTTCTACTACAAGATTAGAGATCTTTAGGTCCACACACAATTTTAATCCCAGTAGTACAGCCTCAAACTCTAACTCATTATTGGTGCAAAAGTTGAGAGGTTGGGCTAGCTTTCCCACCACCAACCCTTTCCAATTCCTTACTATACAACCAGCCCCTGAATAGCCAAGGTTACCTCTTGACGCCTCGTCAAAAGTTAACTTGAACCAACCACTATTTGGGGGATGCCACTTTACATTTCATCAAGCTTCCTTTGATGCAGGATTACCCAAACTTATACAAGGTGGAATATTCAAACCACTCCAACTCTACCTCATTAGTGCATCCCAACTTGAAAAGGAATTTTTTGAGCTACTGATTTGTTCCACTCTGGCATTAACCACTTCCACTATCTGAACTTCTAATTTGTTGATGAAAGTCAAAAGAGGTGTGACCACATCTTTGAAAATTCAATGATTCCTTTCTTTCCACACCTCCCAAATGAGGAGAGAGGGACATGACTACCATAATCTTGTGAAGAGAGAATATTTGAAAAGAATTGGCTAACTCTTGAATAGACTTTCTAACTCCATTGGAAGGATTGTGCTTTGAAAGGAAGCAAGGTACATGGAACACACTTCCTACACCAACCTAATGAGGGTAGATGTATGCAAATTATTTTAAATCCTTACAATTGCAGCAATGTTAAGCATACAATAGAGATATTACAATAGCAAACACAATATATATCATTGGGAAAACCTTTTCAGGGGAAAAACCCCACACTCTAAAAATTGCACAATGTATTATCGAAAAAAAAATAGTTTACAATACACTTGCAATGCAAGTTCTTCCAACAGTTTTCAAATGTCATTTCTGGAGTGATTCCAGCAGCATAATAGTACCTGTACATCAACTATGCAACTACAACTCCAAAAGTATGCAATATATAGAGATACAAGACAATATTGAGAAGCCTTTAGAGATAGGCATCCATCTTGGCCTCATAGCCATTTTGCTGCATCAAAGGACACTTGTCCAAGCTACAAATACCTCTCTTACATCCATCATAACATGGTAGATTTGACTTCCCAAGGATAGAGTGCTCCATGCTAAATATAGACAATGATAGATGCTCTTATGTATCTTAGAACTATCAAAAAAAATTGCAACATGAGAACACTTAATTATGTAAGAGAATCCATCATACATGACTAAAAATAGCTTATTCCTCTTACAACATGTCATAGCCCAACTTGTCACCCAAAGATGCCTTTCTCTCATGCTAAGATACTCTCTGACACTTGTCCCCACTTGTCATAGGAATCTCTATACTTGACTCTTACGCATCATACATTCTGTCATATGGAGTATCCTCTTCCACATACCACAAGATGCTAACACATGGCATATTAGTGCCACCTCAAATGGGATGCCCAAATCCATGTGAGTTTGACTTGACCATCCAAGTCACATTCCAAGTAGGATGACATGTTACAATGGCACCTCAACTAAGTGACCAAACTGAATGTGCAAGTGAATACAAAATTATGCAATAAATAAATGCACAATAAAATAAACAATGATAGAAATTTTTAAAGGTTGAGATACCTTAATTCTCAACATTCTCCCACTTGTTGAACACATTGCAAGAGCCAAAAGAATGACAAGATTTAACTGCTAGGGGCCAAGAGTCCCATAGACTCTGAACACCATCTAAACTTCTTTGTACCCACTAGTTTCATCAATGCATCTACAACATTCCTAAAAGTGTCTACCTTCTCCAATATCACCTGCCCATCTTCAACCATATCTCAAACAAAATGAAACTAAACATCAATATGCTTTGTTCTGGCATGTAAAGTAGGATTATTTGCTAGGCAAATCACACTCTGACTATCACAGTAGATAGTAATATGTCATGCATCAATACCAATATCTGAACACAACCTCTTAAGCCAAATGGCCTCCTTACAAGCATGAGTTTCTACCATATACTCTACTTCTATCATGGAGAAAGTGACCATAGGTTGTCACTTACTCATCCAACTAATTTAGCACCACCAAACATGGTAAACACATAATGTTGGGAATTAAGGTGTCTCAACCTTTGCAAATTCCTAGCATTATTTATTTATTTGTATATTAATTTATTGCCTAATGTTTTAATTACTTGCACATTCAGTTTGGTCACTTAGTGACGTGGCACAGTGACATGTCATCTTACTTGGAATGTGACTTGAATGTTCAAGTCAAACATACATGGATTTGGACATCCCATTTGAGCTGGCACAGAATCTATGACGCGTAAGAGCCAAGTTTGGAAATTCCTATGACAAGTGATGAAAAGTGTTGGTGAGGATCTTTGCATGAGGGAAAGGCATCTTTGGGTGCCCAAGTTCGTCTATGACATGTACGAGGAATATGTTATATTTAGCATTGTATGATGGATTCTCTTACAACATTAAAGGTTGTTATCTTGGGAAAATCTACGACATCTGTAAGATGTGTAAGAGCATCTGTCATAGTCTATTTTTAGCCTGGAGCACTCCATATTTGGAAAGACAAATATACCATGTATGATAAATGTAAGGGATGTATTTGCAAAAAGGACAAGTGTCCTTTGATGTGGGATAATGGCCATGTGGCCAAGGTGGACGCCTATCCCAAGATGCTCTCAATATTTGCCTTGTAATCCCTATATATTGCATAGTTTGGAGTTATAGTTGTACAGTGTTTTTATAGGTACTGTTATGCTACCGGAATAACTCCAGAATCGACATTTTAAGACTCTTGGAAGAACTTGCATTGTAAGTGTATTATGAACTATAACTATTTCAGATAATACATTGTGTAGGTTTTAGAGTGTGGGGTTTTTTACCTTAAAAGGTTTTCCCCATGATACATCTTGTGTCTACTTCTCTTTGTCTACATTCTTGTACTGTGTTTGTTGTTGTAATATCTCTTATATATGTTACATATTTCTGCAACTGTAAAGGTTAAAATGAATTTGTATACCTCTCCCCTCATTAGATTAGTTTAGGAAGCGATTTCCACACACCTAGCTTCCATTTAATTGGTATCAGAGCCTGCCCAGTTTTGGTCTTAGCTATTGGGTAGGGGTTTTTTGTACTGATCTTAGATTGAGTAGGAGTCTGTGCAGAGTATTCTAAAATTTTGTTGTAGGAAGGAGATGGCAGGCACATCCAGAAGAATAGAGGTTAAAAAGTTTAATGGCAGCAATTTTGAGTTGTGGAAACTCAAAATGGAAGACATGCTCGTTGATAGAGACCTATGGGAAGCAATTTCTGGTGTAAAATGAGTAGCAATGTCCCAAGATGATTGAGATCTCAAAGATCATAAAGACAAGGGTCTTGTGAGACAATGTCTAGCCGATTCCATCTTGTTAAATGTTCATGAGGAGAAAACTACAAAGGATTTGTGGAAGAAACTTGGTCATGTTTATTTGGCTAAATCCCTAGTAAACAAGTTGTTCCTACAAAAGAAGCTATATTCTCTAAGGATGGACGATGGAGGATCTGTTGCTGATCACATGAATTCCTTCAATATGTTGGTTACACAATTGACATCCATTGGTGTGAAGATGGAGGAGGAGGATCGGTGTATGACCTTGCTTTGTTCTTTACTAGATTCATGGGATCATCTTGTTATGGCCATTGGGAGTACCACATCAACTCTCAAAATGGAAGATGTGGTGTCTTCGTTGTTATTTGAAGAGATGTGGACAAAGTCATCTGAGTCATCCAAAGAAGCTCTTGTAGTCTGTGGAGGACCCAAGGAGAAAGGAAAAAAGAAAGATAATAAAGATAAGAAGGGTAGATCCAAATCCCATGGGAGATCCAACTCTCCTGGAAAGTCCAAGGTGATGTGTTGGAACTGTGGGAAAACTGGGCATTTTTGAAAGGAATGAAAAGAGGAGAAAAAGAAAAAAAGAAGAATGTCCTAGATTTAGATTCTGACAAGTCACAAGATGATGGTGATGCCTTCATTGCAGCCTTGCCCACCCATGCATCTAATGATGTGTGGATGATTGATTCTGGTGCCTCTTTCCACATGACCTTGCATCGAGACTAGTTTACAAAATATGAAGAGTTTGATGGTGGAAGAGTGTATCTGGGTGACGAATCTCATCTGAAGATAGTTGGTCATGGAAGAGTCACAATCTGATTCCCTGATGGATGAGTGAAGGGGATCTCTAGGGTTATGCACATCCCAGGCTTCACATGAAACCTACTTTTTGTAAGTAAATTGAATGATACAGGTGTGCAAGTTGTCTTCTCAACAGAAGGATGGAAGATGACAAAAGGAGCTATGGTGCTTGCGAAGGGTACTCAGAGAGGTACTTTGTTTCAGCTGGAAGCATGCATTTCACAATGCAATAGTTCTTTTGACTCGAAGAAAAGAGCTGCAATCACTTCATCCCCACCATTGGAACCAACAACTAAAAGATCTATTGTATCAAATTATGATGGTAGTGCATTTTGGGTACCTAAGGGTGCTCATGCTTTGGAAGTTAAGCTTCCCACTGAGAAGACAATGTTATGGCATAGGAGACTTGGCCACATTGGTGAGAAAGGACTTAGAACCCTAAAAAATAAAAATCTCATTGAGGGGTTAAATGATTGTAATCTCAAGTTTGACTTTTGCGAACATTGTATATATGGAAAGAAAAACCATGTTTAGTTTTATTCGACATCTCATAAGTCTTCTGGTGTATTGGATCTTATTCATTATGATGTGTTTGGTCCAATTAATGTTCCTTCTATCTCTAAATCTGTATATTTTGTATCTTTCATAAATGACTACAGTAGAAGGACATGGATTTATTTTCTCATAATTAAATATGAAGTCTTTAGTCAGTTTAAAGAGTTCAATGATTTTACTAAAAATTAGACTAGTAAAAA
The DNA here is from genome assembly GCA_027924645.1 of Cunninghamia lanceolata. Lineage (NCBI taxonomy): Eukaryota > Viridiplantae > Streptophyta > Pinopsida > Cupressales > Cupressaceae > Cunninghamia > Cunninghamia lanceolata. The sequence continues at coordinate 3,498,455 of BSBN01000719.1, read as the reverse complement.
GATTAAGTGTTTGAGAACTGAAAATGGTGGTGAGTTTTGTTTGATAGAGTTCAATAACTTCTATAAAGAGAAAGGGATTGAATGACATAAGACAACTCCATACACCCCACAAAAAAATGGAGTTGCAGAGAACATGAATAGGAAACTAATGGAGAAGGCTAGGAGTATGCTTAGTAGAGCAAGCCTCAAACAAAAGTTTTGGGTTGAAGCTATAGCCACTGCTTGCTACCTAGTAAATAGGTCTCCTACATTAGCTCTTGTTGGTAAGACACCTATGGCGGTGTGGTCTGGTAAGAAGCCTTCAGTTAGACATCTTCATGTTTTTGGTTGTGAGGCATATGCACATGTGCCTAGGGAGAAACGGTCAAAATTAGAGAATAAGGCTATTAAGTGTATCTTCATTGGCTATGGTGTCGGTGTGAAATGATACAAGCTTTGGGATCCTATAGCTGAAAAAGTGTTGTCTAGTAGAAATGTTATTTTCAGAGAGCTAACACCTTCTTCCACTGTTCTACAACCAGAACAGAAAGAAAAGAAAGAGGATATGGTTTAGTTTCCTTCTACCCTTGAGAAGATTGAACCGAATGACCCTGTTGGACTTGATGATGAGGAGAGATATGGCAGCTCTGAAAGTTTAGAAGATGAAGTAAAACCTCCACCTCAGTATTTGAGGAGGTCCACATGAATTAAAAAGCAACTTGAGAGGTTTGGTTATACATTGCTTGATTCTAGTTGTGCTTTTGCTTTGCTTACTAATGTTGATGAGCCTAGAACTATGACAGAGGCTATGGGCATGAAAGATGTAGGTTCCTAGAAGGAGGCCATGGAAGATAAGATGGCTTTTTTAGAGAAGAATAAAACTTGGGACTTGGTGCCTTTTCTTAAAGGATAGAAACCTGTTGGCTATAAATGGGTGTTCAAGAAGAAATTCGGTGCAAATGGCACTGTTGAAAAGTACAAGGCCAGATTGGTACGAAGGGGTACTCACAAGTGGAGGGAATTGATTATGGTGAAATTTTCTCTCCTGTTGCAAAGCTAACATCTATTCGGTTCCTGTTATCTCTTGCAGCAACTTATGATTTAGAAGTGGAGTAGCTAGAGTATTACATAGAAAGAGGTAAAGAAAATTTGGTTTACAAGTTAAAAAATACTTTGTATGGTTTAAAGCAATCTCCTAGGATGTGGTACATGAAATTCGATGCCTTTGTGTTGTTGATTGGATATCTGAGATCAAAATTAGATCATTGTGTGTATTATAAGTTTGAACAATGATTGTATTCTAATTATTGTAGTATATATTGATGATATGTTGCTGATTGGGAATGGTAAGATTATGACTTCTGATTTGAAGTCTTAGTTGTTAGTATAATTTGAGATGAAAAACTTAGGGGCAGACAAGTACATTCTAGGAATAGAAATTAGAAGAGATAGAGCAAATAGAAAACTTTAGTTAAGCTAGAGTAACTATGTGAAGACCATGTTGGATAGATTCAGCATGGCAGATTGCAGACCATTGAGTGTTCATGTTTCACTGGGGATAAAGTTATATATGAATGACTGTCCAAATTCTCCTTCTGAGATGGACGATATGAGCAGAGTACCTTATGCTAGTGCTATTGGCAACTTGATGTATGCTACGGTCTGTACAAGACCAGACATTACCCAAGTAGTGGGAGTCCTTAGTCATTTTATGGCTAATCTTGGACGAGTACATTAGGATGCAGTAAACCAAATGTTCAGATATTTGCAAGGTACTTCTAAGTATTCCCTATGTTATCATGGTCATCCTACAGGACCTCTGCATTCTATATGTATTTGTGGATTTGTGGATTCTGATTTGGGTAGGTGCCATTGATAACAAGAGATCCACCAGTGCTTATGTGTTTATTATGTTTGGTGGTGTAATTAGTTGGATGATTAAGTGACAACCTGTGGTTGTGTTGTCCATGATAGAAGATGAGTATATGGCAGTAACTCATGCTTGTAAGGAAGCCATTTGGCTTAAGAGGTTGTGTTCAGATATTGGTGTTGATGCAAGACAGATTACTATTTGTTGTGACAGTTAGAGTGTGATTTTCTTAGCAAATAATCTAACTTTCCATGCCAAAACAAAGCATATTGATCTATAGTTTCATTTTATGCGAGACATGGTAGAGGATGGGAAGGTCTTTTTTTTGAAATAATGGTAGACAACTAAGAGGGGGGTGAATCATTTGTCACAAAATGTTATCTTTTGTTGCATTTAATTTTCTTTACCACTTATTAATAGATTAATGATATAACCATGAAAGCATGAATCAATGACACATGAGTAGAAACACAATCAACACACATAACACCAGGATTTTTATGTGGAAACTCGGTTAAGGGAAAAGCCACGATGGGGGGTTAACCCACAAGATTTATTCTCTACTAAAAAATAGAAAAATGGGAAGGTACCTACCTTCGGGCACATTGCCCAGAGCTCACTACTCCTAGAGACTCATTGTCTACAAAAACATTCGCATGGTTAACACTAAAAGGTTGAACTGAGAAACAACATCTTCTCCATGCCAAGGTTTAGTTCCAAATGCTTCTTCACTAACTCTACATCTTCACACACATGGGCACATTTACACGACTTCATCACGCTTAATTATACTTGACATCAACTTTAGAATGAACATTAAAGTCAGCCTTACAATCATCTATCTAGAACATTCTCCAAGATAGGCATTACAAGCAATTACAATCACAAGACTTGACATAATACAAAATTCTACATGCAGACCACTACACTATCGGCCAAACATAGACAGGACTCAAATCTTCCTCAAACAACATGCCACGCTCCATAGAACTTCTCTTAGGTCATCCGCAACATGCACGAAGCATCCGGTCGGCCAAGAATGGAAAGAACAACAACACCCAAGGAGAAATCTTCAACTACGTGATCAATTCTCAATGCAAACCACCAACACAATAGGCACATGATCTAGAGACCTCCATAAGTAAAATGAAATCAACAAGAACAACCGCACCACCTCAAATTAGTAGAATCACTTGTATCTTCATACAGGAACTTAAAAACACTAACTGTCATGACTATCACACTAGAAAGATTGATTCCAGACCTCCAAACCATAAACCACTTGAGTTGAGGATACACACCAACATCCCAAACATACCTCTAGAACCGTAGACCATAATATTCCAATGTGGAGTAATCCAGGCTAAATTCTTGTCATTTTGTTACCTTTGAACAACTGTAAAATGTGATTCTACTCAGATGGCCATAATTTTACCAATCCTCCATGCACACCTCTCAAATCTTAACTAGATCAACTTTAGACAATCCTCTACAAAACCCTTTACTGAACTACACTATCTTCACTATTTCTAACAAAGAGATATGTTGACATCAATTACAACACATCATAGGCTCATATTTGTAACAATCTCCCCTTTATCATTGATGGCAACATATGATGTGAAAAACTTATTCAACCATCAAGACAAGGACTTCTCCCCCTTTCTCTTATCACACCTACAACCACTTTCTTCACTGCTCCCCCTTTCACTAGAAACTACTTACTTCCAATTTTTTCACACGACTTCTCTCCCCCTTTGACATCAATGGAAAAGGGCGCATATTTGCAATCATCTCTCCCCCTTTTTGTTTCTTAGATAAAACCAAACTGAGCTCCATAATTAACATACTGACTACTCCCCTTGATTAGTACCCCTTAACATCAATCTAGATCACAAGATATGACTGTGAGGTCCACCGAACTGATGCACACTAGTGTACCTTTGTTCTAAATAGAAGGGGTAATAACCCCTAGCTTCACTCTGAGATACTCAAAAGTGTCCTTAGGTAGAGGCTTAGTGAAGATATATGCAATCTGATCCTTTGAAAAAACAAACTCCAATTTAACTTGATTCTCATTTACCTTCTCTCTCAAAAAGTGAAACTTGATGGATATGTGCTTTGTCCTTGAATGCAACACCAGATTCCTTGAGATGTTTATGCACTTGAATTATCACAAAAGATTGTAACAGGCTCTTCAAACACAATTCTTATATCCTTCAACATTTGCTTCATCCATAAAACTTGAGTACAATTACTTGTTGCTGCTATATACTCTGCCTCTGTAGTACATAGGAATATTGCCTCCTGCTTTTTGCTCAACCAAGAAACCAATCTCTTTCCCAAGAAAAATGCACCACAATTAGTACTCTTCTTGTCATCCACATCTCCTGCCCAATCAGCATCTGTATATGCATGAAGAGTAAAATCATCATCCTTAGGATACCATAAGCCATAATCAGATGTCCCCTTCAGATATCTAAAAATTCTTTTGACTACTACAACATGAGATTCTCTAGGATCAGCTTGAAATCTAGTAACAAGGCCAACTACATTCATAATATTAGGTCTAGTTTGAGTCAGATAAAGCAGTCCTACAATCATTGATCTATACCTTTTCTAATCTACCTTAAGGGAATCATCATCTTTATTTAATTTACATTCAATTATCATAGGAGTACTCACTGGTTTTAAATCCTCCATTCCAAACTTTTTCAACAACTCTTTCACATACTTAGACTGTGATATGAAGATGCCCTTATCTGACTGAATGATTTGCAAACCTAAGAAGAAATTCATTTCACCAATCATGGACATCTCAAATTCACTTTGCATCTAATCAACAAATTTTTTACACATGCTCTAATTTTCATGAAAGATGATATCATCAACAAATACCTCAACGATCAATATGTGTTCATGATCAATTTTGAAAAAAATATTACTGTCAGTTGTTCCTTTGCTAAAATCTAAATTTAGTAGATACTTATTCAATCTTGCATACTTGGCTCTTGGGGCTTGTTTAAGTCCATACAATGCTTTCCTCAATCTACAAACCATATCTCCTTGATCAGACAACTGGAATCCTTCTGGTTTCTCAATGTAAACTTCTTCTTCCAAATCTCGATTTAGGAATGTTAACTTGACATCCATCTAGTAAACTTTGAAATATTTGTAAGTAGAAAAGGCAAGAAATAATCTGACTACTTCAATTCTTGCCACCAGAGCAAAATTTTCTTCAAAATCAATTCCCTCTACCTAAGAATATCCTTTCCACACCAATCTTGTTTTGTTTCTCACAACTTCACCATCTTCATTCAATTTATTCTAGAAGGCCCATTTCGTTCCAATTACATTTTTGTTTTCAAGTCTAGGAACAAGATCCCAAGTCTAATTCTTCTCTATCTACATCAACTCTTTTTCCATAGCCTTTATCCAATTCTCATCTTTGCATGCCTCATTCATAGTTTTAGGTTCAATCTTAGAGATCAAACAAAAATTTACTTGTTCTTCTACAGCTTATTTCTTGTTAAGATCCCTTTTCTCTTATCTCCTATGATCTGATCTTTAGAATGATTCAACCTTACATACCTGGAAGTTTTAGGATTTTCTTGAACTTCTAATTCTTGAACTTGTTCCTCAACATTTGTACTAGCTTCTTGAGTTACTAGATTCTCCAGAGAAATCTAAATCTGAGTTTGAGTTTGAACTTGCTTTCCTTTATTTGGACATTAATTTTGATCATTTGATTCATATCCACAAGACTTGGAAGGTCTCTCTTTGCTTTCATCAACCTTGACATTAGCACTTTCAACAATCCTTTTCAATCTCTTGTTAATATATCGGTATGCCTTTCTTTGGTTAGAATAACCCAGAAATATTCTTTCATCACATCTTGCATCATACTTACCTAGATCTTCATCTCTCTTGATATAGCATTTACTATCAAAAAATATGAAGTATGTCATAGTAGGAGCATTACCAAACCACAAGTAATAAGGTGTTTCACTAGTATTACCTTTGATCTACACCTGGTTAAGAGTGTAGACAATAGTACTCACAGGCTTTCTCCAATAGACATGTGGAACATTTGCCTCCTTCATCATGGTTCTAGAAACCTCTTGAATAGTCTAGTTCTTCCTTTCCACAACTCCATTCTGTTGAGGAGTCCTAGGAGCAGATAATTGTCTTCTTATTCCATGCTTTTCACAAAATGCATTAAACTCACCAAAGGTAAACTCTCCACCTCTATTAGATCTTAGACACTTTATCTTCACACCAATCTCATTCTCCACCATAGCCTTGAACACATTGACTCTGTCAATAGACTCTGATTTGTCTCTCAAGAAAGTGACCCACATCATCCAGGAGTGATCATCAATCAACAACACAAAGTATATGTCTCCTTGCAAACTCCTAACTGTGGTAGGACCACACAAATTAGTGTGCACAAGTTCCAAAAATCCACTTGAAAATTGTTCTTTACTTTTGAATGTAGCTCTGTTCAGTTTTCCAAATTGACATTCCTTACACATGCTATTAGTAGGTTTCACAAGCTTTGGAAGATCTCTCACAGCCTGAGTAGTACTTATCTTGAAAATGTTATCAAAGTTTACATGACACATTCTCCTATACCATAACCAACTTTGATCAATCTGAGCAATCAAACAACTTTTACCATTACCACTTAAATTAAAGATATTACCTCTAGTCTATGTACCAGTTGCAATCTCAGTTCTGAAGCTTCCAAAAATTTTGCATTTTCCATCCTTGAATCAGAGATCATACCCTTTGTCAATGAACTGTCCAACACTGAGAAGATTATGCTTCAACCCTTCTACATACAAAACATCATTAGTGTTATTCTTACCATCAAGAGAGATGGATCCTCTGCTACAGATTCTACCAGCTGAATTGTCTCCAAACTTCACAATTCCACCTTCATATCTTTCCAAACATACAAACCTACTTTTATCACCAGTGATATGATGAGAACATCCACTATTAATCACCCATTCATCCTTTTCTTCAACCTGAGTAGCTAAGGCACTTTCCACATTCACACAGATAGCATATTTAGTAGGCACCGAATCTTCTTCTTTGATAGCAGTGATCACCCATTCATTTCTAGAGGTACTTGCCATATCAGATTCATCATCTATGACTCCTTCATCAACAGCTTCTTAGACATAGTAGCATTTCTTCTTATCCTTAGGTCTATTAGGGTTTGGCTTTGAAACCCTTTCTGGACATCTTGAAGCAAAATGACCAATCTTATTGCAAGCAAAACATTTGAAAGGAAACTTTCCTTCATACTTACTGAATCCTCTTGGTAATCTTTTGGCAACAAGGGCTTCAAGTTCTTCAAGCTCAGATTCATATTCTTCAAGTTCCTTCCTTACCTTCTTATATCTATTTAGTCTTCTTGAAGATCTTTCACCTAGATCAAATCTTTTCTTTCTAAAAACATTGGCCTTAAATGCAGATTCTGATTTAGGAAGAGAATAATCAATCTCACTCATTTCAAATGTTGAAATCTTACCAACCAACTAATCCCTTGTAACATCTATTATAGTATTGATCTCGTCAATAGCAACAACTCTATGCTTGTATGAAGCAGGTAAGAATCTAAGTACCTTGGCAACAATATCTAATTCTTCTAGTTTTCCACTAGCACACCTGATACTGCAAACAAGTTCATTCACCTTATGCATGTAGGAAATGATGTTTTCATCTTCACTCATCCTCAAACATTCGTATCTACCCTTCAAGCTCTATAGCTTAGAACACTTAACATATGCATCACCTTCATACAGAGTTTCCAACTTCTTCCAGATTTCATGAGCAGTTTGCAATTCCAAGACATTTGTCATTTTTGTATCAGTCAGGGCACTCAACAATTCTTCATTAGCCCGAATGTTATATTCATCTTCTTTCATTTCATCTAGAGTTGTAGGACCATTCTTCAAAGGAGTATACTTATTCTTAGTTATCTACCAATAAGGATCACCCATGCATTGCAAATGACACTCCATGCATTTCTTCCAAGGAGAGTAATTTGTTCCATCAAATCTTAGACTATCCTTCTTGTATATTAGCATCCTGGATCTCTTCAAGCGGTCAAGCTTCTTTTAGAGGAACCAGATCTGATACCAATTGTTGAAAGTAGGGCAGACAACTAAGAGGGAGGGGGTGACTCAATTGTCACAAAACTTTATCTATTGCTGCATTTAATCTTCTTTACCACTTATTAATAGATTAATGATATAACCATAAAAGAATGAATCAACAACACATGAGTAGAAACACAATCAACACACATAACACTAAGATTGTTACATGGAAACCTAGTTAATGGAAATACCACTGCGGGGGGTTAACCCACAAGATTTATTCTTTGTTAAAAGAATAGAAAAATGGGAAGGCACCTGCCTTCAGGCACACTACCCAGAGCTCACTTCTTTGAGAGACTCACTATCTACAAAAACATTCACATGGTTAACACTGAAAGGTTGAACTAAGAAACAACATCTTCTTCATGCCAAGGTTTAGTTCCATTAAAGCTCACAACACCTCTACTCTGCCCCTAAACACTTCTTCACAACCTCCACATCTTCACACACATGGGCACACTTACATGACTTCATCACGCTTATTTATGCATGATATTGACTTTGGAATGAACATCAAAGTCGGCCTTATAATAATCTATCAGGAACATTCTCCAAGATATGCATTACAAGCAATTACAATCACAATACTTGACATAATACAAAATTATACATACAGACCACTACACTGTCTGCCAAACATAGCTGGGACTCAAATATTCCTTGAACAACATGCCACGCTCCATAGAACTTCTCTTAGATCATCCACAATATGCATGAAGCATCCAGTCAGCCAAGACTAGAAAGAACAGCAACACCCAAGGAGAAATCTTCAACTACGAGCTCAATTCTTAATGCAGACCACCAACACAATAGGCACACGATCCAGAGATCTCCACTAGAAAAATGAAATCAAGAAGAACAACCGCACAACCTCAAATCACCAGAATCACTTGTATCTTCATATGAGCGCTTAAGAACACTAACTATCATGACTGTCACACTAGAAAGATTGCTTGCAGACCTTCGAAACATGAACCAGTTGAGTTGAGGATACATACCAACATCCCAAACATACTTTTAGAACCACAGACCATAATATTCGAATGCAGAGCAATCCAAACCAAATTCCTATCACTCTGTTACCTCTGAACAATGCAAAACCCAGTTCTTCTCAGATGGCCATAACTTTACCAATCCTCCATGTTGACCTCTCAAATCTTGACTGGGTCAACTTTAGACAATCCTCTACAAAACTCTTTAATCCACAGACTCTAATCTTCATCTCACTAGGAATGCAGAGCAATCTACTTTATTGAACTGCACTATCTTCACTATTTCTGACAAAGAGATATGTTGGCATCAATGACAACACATCATAGGCACATACTTGCAACAGTTATTGGAGAAAGTAGACACTTTGAAGAATGTTTCAGATGCATTGATGAAACCAGTGGGCATGGAGAAGTTTAGATGGTGTTCAGAGTCTATGGGCCTCTTGGCCCCTAGTAGTTAAATCTTGTCATTTCTTTTGGCTCATGCAAGGTGTTTGACAAGTGGGAGAGTATTTGGAATTAAGGTGTCTCAACCTTTTCAAATTCCTAGCATTATTTATTTATTTGTATATTAATTTATTGCCTAATGTTGTAATTACTTGCACATTCAGTTTGGTCACAAGTAGTGAGGTGGCATAGTGACATGTCATCTTATTTGGAATGTGACTTGGATGGTCAAGTCAAACCTCCATGGATTTGGGCATCTCATTTGAGGTGGCACTAATATTCCATGTGTTGGCATCTTGTGGTGTGTGGAAGACAATATTCCATATGACAGAATCTATGACGCGTAATTGCTAAGTTTTGAGATTCCTATGACAAGTGATGACAAGTGTCAGTGATGGTCTTTGCATGAGGGAAAGGCATCTTTGGGTACCCAAGTTGGGCTATGACATTTTGTAAAAGGAATATGCTATATTTAACATTGTATGATGTATTCTCTTACAACATTAAAGGTTGTTATCTTGGGAAAATCTATGACAACTGTAAGATGCGTAAGAGCATATGTCATAGTCTATTTTTAGCCTTGAGTGCTCGATATTGGCAAAGTCAAATCTGCCATGTATGATAGATGTAAGGGATGTATTTTCAGCAAGGAAAAGTGTCCTTTGATTTGGGATAATGGCCATGTAGCCATGGTGGACACCTATCCCTAGATGCTCTCAATATTTGCCTTGTAATCCCTATATATTACATGTAGACACCCAAATTTGTCCCAAATTTGTCCATGTCTTGCAACACCTAGTCAAAAACATCATTAGACACATTATGTAGCATTTTGTCCTAAATTCTACTTATTTCATTAGCCAATTAATTAAATAAATCTTATTAATTTAATTAATTTCCCATCATAATCCCATTTATCCTTTCATAGTCAATTATTTAAATAAATTATATTTATTTAATTAAATCCTACTTTTCCCTCATCTAAATTAATTAAATAAATTAAATATTTATTTAATTAATGTATTCCACATCAATCCTTTCGAAAAGTAGAAAATTCCATATTTGTTTCTATCTCCACATTTGTCTCCATGTAAGGTGGAAGCCATTTGTCTCTATCTCCATATTGTCTCTATCTCCACATTTGTTTCCATATAAGGTGGAAGAACATTTGACACTTGTTACATGACTACAACACCCTTGAAGAGTGGGAATAATTAATCAATCCTAGCCATCCACATCAATCAATTAGCCTTTTAATCTCAACCATCCATTCAAACCAAGCCAAGCCTATAAATAAACCCTCTCCCAAGCCATTTAGACATCTATTCTTCAAGTATCCTAATTTTGTCAAAATCATTCTTGAATCTATTACATTCATCTCCATCTATCATCATCATATCCGTATTATGCTATAGAAGTGAGCACCCAACATTCCTCCAACAATCATCCTTCAAAATCATGCATGCTCATGTGAGGTGGAGAAGAGCAATGGACATAAATCGAGTATAGCATGGAGATCGGTTTGCATTTACATTTGTTATTTTGATTTTCATGTTGTCTTGTGCTTCATTGTGCAATTGTTAGGGTTTTATCATTGTTGATTATACATTTACCCTATTTGTAATTTTACCTTGACCACATTTGAATTAAGTCATCACCTCCCACTCCATATTAACCTAATCCATCCACGTGTCATATCAACCCTTTATCAACCTATCACAACCCTTATCCATATCAATCCATATCACAACAATCATTATCCTGTGTAACCCCTCCATCAACATCACAACAACCCATTCAAAAATTCCAACAAGTCATATCACAAGTCCAAACACTATCCCAACCTCAACAAATTCCACATCAACCTTACATGTCATCAGCTTCAACTTCATACCAACCTAATTCATCCACCTATCATGTCAATGCCACATCAACATATCCACCCATATCACAACAACATGTTAGCCCAAATCCACCTTGGCAACAAGATCAAATGTCCTCAACTTCATAACAACCCCAAGACCTTTTATCTACATATCTCACCATTTCACCCAACCACCAAGACTATCAATGGCCTCCACAACAAGAACAAGTGAGTCTAAGTCCATGTTTGCAACAAGAAGCATATGCAAGTGCAAGTGGCCCCTTGTACATAAATCAAAGCCCAAATTATCCTATGCAAGACTTAATTACCTTTGACAAGGGAGATGCCAATCTAGAATGGACTCCACCATCCAATCACATGCCAATCGATGAGCCTATCCCAACACCACCATGATCCCATTCCTAGTCCATTGGTCCATCAACCTTCATTACCTTCATCACCATATCATCCTAATCCTTCACCAAAGGATATGGCTGAGAGAGTTTTACAGCAACAAGAAGCATATGCAAGTGCAAGTGGCTCCTTGTACATAAATCAAAGCCCAAATTATCCTATGCAAGACTTAATTAATTTTGACAAAGGAGATACCAATCTAGAATGGCCTCCACCATCCAATCAGATGCCAATCCATGAGCCTATCCCAACACCACCATGTGATCACATTCCTAGTCCATTGGTCCATCAACCTTCATTACCTTCATCACCATCTCATTCTAATCCTTCACCAAAGGATATGGCTAAGAGAGTTTTACAAAGGATGCTTGAAGCAAAACTCATTGAACTTCGATGAACATGATTATTGTGCATACCACAGGACCAAAGGCCATGATACAAATAAATGCCCCATATTTTTCCCAATTGTTTACAATGTGTACCAACATACAATGGGAAACAATGCCACATCATCCAAATCCCATGTGTCACCCCCATCTAATACTAATCCATCCAGTCCAATTAGCATTCAACCTAATCATGATCCTAAGCCTACAACACCATCCTTTATTATTGCTCATCCATTATATTGCCCATCTACCCATACATTTGCAAAGGATGTGATCCATTGGCTACTAGCTAGGAATAAATTATCCCCATGTCAAACATCTATTCAAGAGCCCTCTATTAACATGCCTAACCTTTCAAGCTCTTCATGTGACCTACAAGCCATCAAGCCTATTCATGAAACTTTTGTCATTAACCCAAGTCAAGAGCTATTGTACTTTCATGTCAATAACCCTCAAGAACATGTCAAGCCTATCCAAGAGTCATCTACTTCCATTCAACCAACACAAGAGGTATGTCAAATGATTAATCCTAAGCATGTGCAAACATTAAGGCCTAGTCCAAGTCAAGATCAAATCACTTTCATGCAACCTATCCATAACATGTATCTTTTCCATGATCAATATGATATCCATAATGATGAATCTATCCATGAGCCACTTGATCCTATCCATCTCCCAACAATCATCCATGAGAAAGCTATACAAATTAAACCCATCCATAACATTTACCTTCTTTATGATCAAGATGATACCTATAAAGAAGCTATCCATGAGCACCTTGATCCCATCCATGATCCTATATCTATCCATGAGGAATATATCCACATTACTCCTAGTCATCTGCCATCTAGCGCTATCTTTAATGAGCAAACATCCATTTGTCAGGATGAGACACTTGTCCCCCAAGTAAGCATAAAAGATCAAACAAATAACTTGGATCCTAGTGAACACAATGCTAATCAAGATCCTGATGATCCTCCTTCCACATCCACCATCGATTCCACTTCAAGTCTACTATCATATCCATTGGGTCTTACCACCCTTATACATGAGTGTTCTTCTTTAGGACAACAATGACCTTTATCCACTTCACCTTCTCCATCCAATAATGAACTTAAGTCTACAGTTCAAAGCACACCAAGTCCTATAGTCCATCGTATACTCCAAAACATGAACTACCAAGGTAAAGGCCTATGCCTTTATGAACAAGGTGTTTTGGAGCCAAACCATGTCAAGATTCCTCCATGCTCATATGGCCTTGGATATACACCCCAATTTAAACACTTTAAAGATGTTAGTAATTCCTCCATCCCTCCTAAGTCCACTTTCCATCACAAACTATATCATACACCCAAAACATATATTGCTATTCCACCTCTATTATCCTACAAACCCCAAAAGCATGTGACCATACACCTTCCACCATCAACTTTACCTCCACTCCTTCCAACTGCTAATATCCCTCCATCCAATTTACCATCATTACTCCCACCACCTAAATCCCTATCCTCCAATCCCCTTATGCATTTATCCATAAACCCACTTTTAATCCATTCATCCATAAGTACTCTTCTAACCCTAATCATGACCAACAAACACACATATTTTCTAAACATGAAGCTTCCACTCATTCCATCCATCCCATGGGATTCCAAAATAAAAATTTGGATGTCTCTATCCATAAAGCCAAAAGTCCTACCAAAAATCCTAAGGACCCTCATGCCTTAGCGTACAAACATGAAAAATCAATGCAAAGAACCAAAGCAAAGCAATCCAAAAAGCTACCCAACCCCATACCTTCACAAGAAAAACCCAAAACCAAAATGGTTTGGGTCCCTAAGAAAAAATCAAGCAAGTCTATTGAGGCATCCTTGTCTACATCTCAAAAATCCGAACCATCACCTTCCATCCAAAAATCCCATTCCATTCAAAAATCCCACATGAAAAGCAAATGTCATAAAAATACTAAGTCTATGTGGGTACCTAAATCATTACATCACCCATCTCCTAAGCAAACATCTCCCTTGCTTCCTATACCACCTTCTCATCAAAAGCTTAAATGTTTATCATGGTGTGTGCAACCATTGGTCATTATTCCCTTCCATTCTGTAACATTCCCACATACCTCTATCTCCCCATCCTTCATCTACTATCCTACATATCTCCCCAATTACCTTCCTATGGTCCATACTTTTGCATAAGCCTTTCATCCATGCTTTTGCATAAGTCCTATATAAATCCACATCATAAGACACTAGCCTACTCTACCATAATTCCACATCATAATCTACTATCCTCCATCCTTGCATGAATCTTGCATAATCCACATCATAATCCACTATCTACCTAATCCATCTCACTTCCACACAATCCCCTATCAACATCTATGAGCACACTTGACATGGTCCATTTAATGACATTCATCTCTAATGGGACACTATAACCTTTCTTAGCACTAGACACTTGAGTCCCTCCTATTCATTACCATGGTGAAAACCTGGAAAATAGGTGCCATGTGTAATTGTCATCCCATCAAAAAGTAAAAAGAAAAAGAAAAAAATCAAAAAAGAGTAAAGAGAAATCCCTTCATCCAAAGGTGAAAACCTGGTAAACAGGCACCTTGGATAAGTACCATGATGAAAACCTGGCAAACAGGCATCATGTTTAGGTTGATCTTCTATGCCACTTACACTTGGGGGTACCTTGCCTCATCCAAACTATTTATCCCATTATATCATTCTCCATCATATCATATCATATCCTACTATCCTTACCCATTACACCCTCATACCTATCATATTGAGTCTATCCATCCTCCCTTCCTCCTTTTTGATCTTGATGAAGACATAGGGGAAAAATGTTGAAATACGCTTTGGATATCTCTTGATATACCTCACCCTTTCGAAAAAAATCCTATCATTATCCACATATCATAATCCTTGTCATTTAAAATCCCTCATGTCATCCTTTTGTCATAAGTCTTGTCATGTGAAAACCAATCCATTATGTCATCCTTTTGTCATGAAAAATCTTAAGTCTCTACCTAGAATGGGGGCATGTTGTTCCTATGCGACATAGTGTTTGGAGATCACATCCTAGCTCCATTATAAGGCATTAATCCATCCACCATAGCCTATCCTTGTACCCATCCATTTATCATGAGCTTTCCATTCTATGGTTTATCCTTGTTATAGTGAGTTTTCCATTCCATTACCTATCGCTTTATCCACCCATTTATCATGAGTCTTCCATCCCACTTACTATCACCCATCCTTTTATCCATCCATCCTACCTCCATCCTTGCACCTAGACTTGGTTCTCCCTTGTCATTGGTATCAAGCATAAAGGCTACCTAAATTGTAAATCCACTGGCATTTTCCAAAACATTCAAAAAATCCAAAAAAAAAATCAAATATCCCAAAAAATCTAGACAAAAATAAAATATTAAAAAAATAAACAAAAAAATCAAATATTCCAAAAACACAAATCTAAGAAATAAAACAAACCCTCAAATCAAATCCATCACTTCATCAAAAACCAAATCCAATCAAATCAACTATCATCTATCATGAATCAAAATAATCAAATCAAATCAACTATCATCCATCATTAATCAAATAATCAAATCAAATCAAATTCATCAACGATCAATCATCATCAAATCTCAAATCCATCAAAGCAAATCAAATATCCAAACAAATCATCAAATCAAGCCAATCAATCAATCAGTCAAAATCACATTAATCCAATCCATATCATCCCATCAATAACATCAAACTCAAATCAAATCACAAATCCATCAAATTCATCAATCACATTCATATCAATCTAATTCAATCAAATCAATTCTTCACATCAATTCAATTCATTAAATCAATCAAATCAATCCAAAGAGTCAAAAAAATGATCCAAATGCAAGTCAATCCTTAATCCATACCAATCAATCTTGTCAAATTATCCAATCACAATCAATGGTCTTGATTCTAATCTTGACAAAAACTAAATTAATCAATCAATCAATTAATTAATCATTAGTTTACAACTTGACAGGGGCAATACCTTGTTTGTTTTTGTATCATTTGTGCATGCTTGCTTTCTTGTTTGTGTGTGTTATCATTTTATCTCGCATTTGAATTAAATCAGAATCATTCTAGCTAAGAGTCATATCTTGTGTATGTTGCAATAGCTTTTTGCACTATCCTTTGCATCTAAGGTCATATCATACCTTTTGTGCATTAGGACTTCAATGCTCTAAGTGTACTTCCTCATACATTAGACAAGGTTGTATTACGCTGGGGCATGAGACACATCATCACCTTGGTCCTTATACCTTGGTACATAACGTCTAGTGCTATATAAAACATCTTGGTTGCTCATCTTCATTGTAGCATAACACATCATTCATTGCTTCTACCCATTTCCTTATCTTTCTTCCTTGACCAATCCTTTTCATTTTGAGAGCCTACCCATGTTTGTCCAACCTGCCTATCCTCTTGAGGGGGCATCATCATCCCCTATCCTTACCATCATCATCCTATTCATTTCATCATCTGTATCCTTTTCCTCTATCTATACCTTAGCTTCTTTGAAATGATGTTACTCAACACAAATCTCATCATCTTGAACATCATCTCAAAGACAAGAAAAATGTAGACACCCAAATTTGTCCCAAATTTGTCCATGTCTTGCAACACCTAGTCAAAAACATCATTAGACACATTATGTAGCATTTTGTCCTAAATTCTACTTATTTCATTAGCCAATTAATTTCCCATCATAATCCCATTTATCCTTTAATAGTCAATTATTTAAATAAATTATATTTATTTAATTAATTTCCACCTTTCCCTCATCTAAATTAATTAAATAAATTAAATATTTATTTAATTAATGTATTCCATATCAATCCTTTCCAAAAGTAGAAAATTCCATATTTCTTTCTATCTCCACATTTGTCTCCATGTAAGGTGGAATCCATTTGTCTCTATCTCCACATTTGTCTGCATATAAGGTGGACGACCATTTGAAACTCGTTACATGCTTATGACTCCCTTGAAGAGTGGGAATAACTAATCAATCCTATCCATCCACATCAATCAATTAACCTTTTAATCTCAACCATCCATTCAAACCAAGCCAAGCCTATAAATAAACCTTCTCCCAAGACATTTAGGTATCTATTCTTTAAGTATCCTAATTCTATCAAAATCACTCTTGAATCTATCACATTCATCTCCATCTATCATCATTCATCTATCACCCTCATATCCTTGTTATGCTATAGAAGTGAGCATCCAACATTCCTCTAACAATCATCCTTCAAAATATTGCATGCTCATGTGAGGTGGAGAAGAGCAATGGACATAAGTCAAGCATAGCATGGAGATCGATTGCATTTACATTTGTTATTTTGATTTTCATGTTGTCTTGTGCTTCATTGTGCAATTGTTAGGGTTTTATCATTGTTGATTATACATTTACCCTATTTACAATTTTACCCTAACTACATTACATAGTTTGGAGTTGTAGTTGCATAGTGTTTTTACAGGTACTATTATGCTGCTGGAATAACTCCAAAATTGACATTTGAAGACTCTTCAAAGAACTTGTATTACAAGTGTATTGTAAACTATAATTGTTTCAAATAATACATTGTGTAGGTTTTAGAGTTTGGGGTTTTTTACCTGAAAAGGTTTTCCCCACGATACATCTTGTGTCTAGTTCTCTCTGTCTGCATTCTTGTATTGTGTTTGATGCTGTAATATCTTTGATATATGTTACATATTGCTACAACTGTAAAGGTTAAAATGAATTTACATACCTCTCCCCTCATTAGATTAGTTAGGAAGCTATTTCTGTACACCTAGCTTCCTTTCACATAAGCACTCGTGGATCTCCTGCTGTCAATGTCACCTGCCCAGTCAGAATCCACAAATCTACGAATACTCAGAATGTAGAGGTCCTGTAGGATAACCATGACAACATAGGGAATACTCAGAAGTACCCCTCAAATATCTGAACACTCTCTTTACCACATCCCAATGTACCCATTCAGGATTAGCCATAAACTGACTAAGGACTGCCACTAGTTGGGAAATGTCTCATCTTGTATAGGCCATATCATACATCAAGCTACCAACTGCACTAGAATAAGGTACTCTGCTCATATCCTCCATCTCAAAAGGAGACTTTGGACAATGATTAATTGATAACTTTGTCCCAGGAACACATAATGGTTTGTAATTTGGCATGCTAAATTTCTCCAACACAGTCTTCACATACTCTAGCCTAACCAAAGTTTTCTATTTGCTCTATCTCTTCTAATCTCCATCCCCAGAATGTACCTAGCTGCCCCTAAGTTTTTCATTTGAAATTGTGCTGACAACTGAGACTTCAAATCAGAAATCATATTCTTACCATTCCCAATCAGCAACATATCATCCACATACAATGATATAATGAGAATACAATCATTGTCATACTTTTAATACACACAATGATCTGATTTCAATCTCAGAAATCCAATGGACAATACAAAGGCATCAAACTTCATGTACCACATCCTATGAGATTGCTTCAAATGATACAAGGACTTCTTTAACTTACAAACCAAATTTCCTTTACCTTTCACCATGTAGAACTCAGGTTGTGACATATAAATTTCTTCCTCCAATTCACCATGAAGGAAAGTTGTCTTCACATCCATTTGTTTCATGTCTAATTCATAAGTTGTTGCAAGAAATAATAGGAACCAAATAGATGTAAAGTTTGCAATAGGAGAGAAAATCTCACCATAATCAATTCCCTCCACTTGTGAATACCCCTTTACAACCAATCCGGCCTTATATTTCTCAACACTGCCATCTGCACCAATTTTTTCTTAAACACCCATTAACATCTAACAGGCTTTCATCCATCAGGAAAAGGCACCAAGTCCCATATTTTATTCTTTTCCAAAGAAATCATCTCATCTTCCATGGATTCCTTCCAGGAACCTGTATCTTTCATACCCATAGCCTCTTTCATAGATCTAAGCTCATCGGTGTTAGAAATCAAAGTGAAAGCACAACTAGAATCAAGTAATGTATAACTAAACCTCTCAGGTTGCCTCCTGTTTCGTATAGACCTCCTCAAAGGCTAAGGTTGAGGTTCTTCTTCTTCCTCAACTTTTAGAGCTACTAAATCTCTCCTCATCATCAAGTCCAATAGGGTCCTTTGGTTCAGTCTTCTCAGGAGTAGTAGGAAACTAAACCACATCCTCTTTCTTTGCTTTTTCTTCTAGTAGGAAACTAAGTGTTACCTCTTTGAAGATAACCCTTCTTCTATACAAGTCTTTTTCGGCCACAAGATCCCAAAGCTTGTACCCTTTCAAATTAACACCATAGCCAATGAAGATACACTTAACTGCCTTGTTCTCCAATTTTGACCTCTTCTTTTTAGGAACATGTGGATATGCCTCACAACTGAAAACAGAAAGATGTCTCAATGAAGGCTTCTTACCAAACCACACCTCCATAGGTATCTTATCAACAAGCACTAAAGTAGGAGACCTATTAACTAGGTAGCAAGCAGTGGCTACAACTTCAGCCCAAAAATTTTGTTCGAGGCTAGTGCCACTAAGCATACTATGAGCCCTCTCCATCAACATTATTTTCATCCTCTTTGCAGCTCCATTTTTCTATGGGGTGTAAGGAGTTGTCTTATAACTTTCAGTCCCAAGTTCTTTATAGAACTTATCGAACTCTGCCAAACAAAACTCACCACTATTATTAGTTCTCAAACACTTAATCTTTTTACTAATCTGATTCTCAACAAAAGCTTGAAACTCTTCGAAATGACTAAAGACTTCAAAGTTACTTCTAAGAAAATAAATCCACGTTCTTCTACTGTAATCATCTATGAATGATACAACATATAACGATTTAGAAATCTAAGGAACATTCATAGGACCAAACACATCAAAATGAATTAGATCCAACACACCAAAAGTCTTATGAGAACTCTTGTAAAACTAAACACCATTTTGTTTTCCATATATACAATATTCACAAAAGTTGAACTCAAGATTACGAGGTTTTTATTTTTCATGGTTATAAGACCCTTGTCACCAATGTACCTAAGTCTCTCATGCTACAACATTGTCTTCTCAGTAGAGAGTTTCATTTCTAATGCATGAGCACCCTTAAGTACCCAAAATGCACTACCATAAGAAGTCAAAGAAACACATTTATTCGCTACTGGTTCCAATGGTGAGGATGAAGTGACCAAAGCTCTTTTATTCAAATCAGAAGAACTATTGCACTAAGTAGTGCATACATCCAACTGAAATAGAGTACCTCTCTGAGTACCCTTAGCAAGCACCATAGATCCTCTTGTCATCTTGCATCCTCCATTCGAGAAGATAGTCTACACAGCTGTATCATTTAATTTACTTATAGAGACCTAGTTTCATGCTAAACCAAGGATGTGCATAACCCCATTGATCCCCTTCACTCGTCCATCAAGGAATCAGATCAAGACTCTTCCACAGCCAACTATTTTTAGGTGAGAGTCATCACCCAAGTACACCTTCTCATTGTCAAACTCTTCATATTTTGTGAACCAACCTCGATGTGAGGTCATGTGGAAGGAAGCACTAGAGTCAATCAACCACACATCATCTGATACATGGGTACCCAAGGAAGTAATAAAATCATCACCATCATCATGAGATTTGTTAGAATTTGAATCAGAGGTGTTCTTCTTCTTTTTTTTCTTCTCCTCCTTGTACTCCTTTCAGAAGTGCCCAGTTTTTCCACAGTTCCAACATAGTGCCTTGGACTTTCCTAGAGATTTAAATCTTCCACGTGATTTGGATTTAACCTTTTCAGCTTTGTTGTCCTTCTTTTTCCCTTTCTCCTTGGGTCTACCATGAACTGCAAGAGCCTCCTTAGCTGACTCAGAAGACTTTCTTCATATTTCTTCATATAATAGTGAAGACACCACTTAATCCATCTTGAAGGTGGTTGTAGTTCTCCCAATGGCTATGACAAAGTGGTCCCATGAATCTTGCAAAGAACAAATCAAGGTCATACAATGATCCTCCTCCTCCATCTTCACACCAATGGATGTCAACTGTGCAACTAGCATGTTAAAAGCATTCAGGTGATCTGCAACTGATCCTCTATCTTCCATCGTTAGAGAATATAGCTTCTTCTGTAGGAATAACTTTTTTACAAGGGATTTAGCTTGATAAATATCACCAAGTTTCTTTCTCAGCTCCTTCATGGTCTTCTCCTCATGAACATTCAACAGGAGGGAAT
The DNA here is from genome assembly GCA_027924645.1 of Cunninghamia lanceolata. NCBI lineage: Eukaryota > Viridiplantae > Streptophyta > Pinopsida > Cupressales > Cupressaceae > Cunninghamia > Cunninghamia lanceolata. The sequence goes on along the minus strand of BSBN01000719.1, from coordinate 3,477,025 downwards.
TAGCTAAATAGAGTCTTACAAGACCCTTAGCTTTACAATCCTAGAGATCCCAATCTGCCTATGCCATTGCTATTGGTTTTGTACCGAAAAATGTTTCCCATAGGTCTCTATGAACAAGCATGTCTTCCATTTTGAGTTTCCACAACTTGAAATTGCTACCATTAAACTTTTCCAAATCTATTCTTCTGGATGTGCCTGCCATCTCCTTCCTACAACAAGATTGTAGAATACTTTGTACAAACTCCTACTCAATCAAAGATCAGTACAAAAAACCCCTACCCAGCAACCTGGATCAAAGGTGATCAAGCTTTGATACTAGTTGAAAGGAAGCAAGGTACGCGAAACTGACTTCCTACACTAGCCTAATGAGGGGATATGTATGCAAATTCTTTCAAATACTTATAATTACAGCAATGTTAAACATATAACAGAGATATTACGGTAGAAAACACAAACACAAGAGAAATGTGACATAAGATATATCACGGGGAAAACCTTTTCAAGTGAAAAACCCCACACTCTAAAACCTGCACAATGTATTATCGAAACAACAATAGTTTACAATATACTTGCAACTCAATTTCTTCCAAGAGTCTACAAATGGCATTTCTAGAGTGACTTCAGCAGCATAACAGTACATGTACATCAACTGTGCAACTACAACTCCAAAACTATGCAATATATAGAGATAGTCTAAGGTAATATTGAGAAGCCTCCAGAGATAGGTGTCCATCTTGGCCACATGGCCATTTTCCCGCATCAAAGGACACTTTTCTAAGTTGTAAATAGCTCTCTTACATCTTTCATAAGATGGCAAATTTGACTTCCCAAGGATAGAGTGCTCCATGCTAAAAAATGGCAATGATAGATTCTCTTACACATCTTACAACTGTCATAAAAAACGGCAACATGAGAACACTTAATGTTGTAAGAGAATCCGTCATACATAACTAAAAATAGCATATTCCTCATATAACATGTCATAGCCCAACTTAGGCACCCAAAGATGCCTTTCTCTCATGCAAAGATACTCTCTAACACTTGTCCCCACTTGTCTAAGGAATCTCTATACTTGGCTCTTATGTGTCTTAGATTCTGTCATATGGAATATCCTCTTCCACATACCACAAGATGCCGACACCTGGCATATTAGTGCCACCTCAAATGAGATGTCCAAATCCATGTGAGTTTGACTTGACCATCCAAGTCACCTTCTAAGTAGGATGACATGTCATAATGCCACCTCAACTAAGTGACCAATCTGAATGTGGATGTAAATACAAAATTAGGCAATAAATAAATACACAATTAAATAAACAATCCTAGGAGTTTGTAAAGGTTGAGACATCTTAATTCCCAACATGCTCAAGTTTAATTTGTCGCATAACCATGTCTAACAATTTGCTATGAAAAGATAGTTAAGAAACAAATGATCTCCTAACTCTTCTTCAACTTTGTAAAGAACATACCTAGAGGACCTGCTGAAGCCTAGTTTCTTGAATCTGTCCACAATCAACACTCTACCTTGAATCGCTACCTAGGCAAAGATACCTACTTTTGGCAAACAATGTTTATTCCAACATAGAGCACTTGGCATAGCTGAGTTCTCTTCCTGTCTCCTAATGAAAATTTTGTGTCTATCCTTAGCATTGTAATCACCTAAGGTAGCACCTGCCAATCTCAGAACATCCCCCCTTCCCTAAAATTGATCTTGCATCCTTTCAAAGCTTCCTCAAAGGCCTTCGCTTCCTCCACACTCACTCCTAGTTGTCTTATGTCTCTCTAGTGCCACTCCTTAATGCCATTTCTTATGTGAAAGTATACATAATTCCTCACATGTCTGCCCCAAAGGGTCATTGTTTGTTCCCTGACATGCCTAAGGGCTTGAATATTTGCCAACTGACTGTAGCCACACAAGGAATCTTCCCAAAAGAGGGCATCCTCCCATCTCTAATGTCCTAGGAAAGACAATCTGTAACTAAATCCCTATAGCTACTAATAAAATTCCACACCTGTGACCCTTTAGGAAGAGTTCTTGTTCTGAAAATGCTTTCATCTCCTGCTTCTAAGTATTTGGATTTAACTATCTTGACCCACTTGAGGTCTTGATTAGCATACAGTTGCCAAACTAGTTTCACCCCCAAAGTCTTGTTGTGTAGAGCCAAATTCTTTAAACCTGTACCAGCTACCTCCTTTGATCTACAAATCTTCTCCCAACTTATAAGAGGAATCTTTTTCTTTTTTGAAGTCCCTTGCCAATTTTTTTTTTCATTTTTTGAAAAATTTTGTTGTTTGCCCATGCTAAGATGGGGAAACATGAAAGCATATAAACTAGCAAGGCTTCTATGACTGATCTGAGCATCATAAGCCTCCTTTTCCATGATAGCCATTTGCCTTTCTAGGAAGAAAATATATTCTCTACCTTAGAAATCAAGGGATCCTACAATTTGCTTAGCAAAACTCTTGTTGCCAGAGGCAGCCCTAAATATTTGCTAGGAAGCTTACCTTTCTTGAAAATGAGAATTTGATTAATCTGTCTCCATTGGTTCTATAAAGAAAAAGAAAAATTTAGACTTATCTAAGCTTACCTCTTGTCCTGAGACCACTGAGTAGTTTGAGAGAATACTTTTGAAGGACCTCGCTTCCGCAAGACCTGCATGTCCTAGCAACATAGTGTCATCAAAAAATTGTTGATGGTTGATAGGACCCATTCCATTTTTAATCTAGATCCCTCTAAGCTATCCCAACTCTACGGCCTTTGAGAGGGCTCTTCCCAATCCTTCTTCCATGAGGATAAACAAGAAAGGTGAAAAGGGGTCACCTTGTCTTAGACCCCTGGAGGTACTGAAGAAACCTTTTAGGGTTTCGTTGACCAGGGCTAAAAATCTAGGACAATCTATCTTGTTGAATACCCAATCTAGCCATTCTTTCTGGAACCCAAATGCCTCCAAAATCTTCAAAAGAAACCTCTAGCTGACCTTGTCGTAGGCTTTTTTGATGCCAAGCTTTAGAAGCATCGATTGTTTTCTAGTTTTAGTGATGGAATGGATTACTTCTTGTACTAAAATGACTACATCAAAAATTGATCTCCCTAGCAGAAATCCCATTTGTTCTTCATAAATCAATTCCTGAAGAATCTTATTTATTCTATTCACAACTACCCTTACTAGAATTTTATAAATTGTATTGCACAAAGAAATGGGGTGAAACTCCTCTAATTTCTCAAGCATCTCTTTCTTCAGTATCAAGGCAACAAAAGTATTGTTAATCTCCTTCAAAACCATAACTAATTCCCTTGAATCCTTAATAGTTGCTACATCTAGGCCTACTAGCTCCCAGCACTACTGGAAGAATGAAGTGAAAAAACTGTCTGGACCTAGTACCTTGTCCGAGTGAAGCTAGAATAGAGTAACCTTAATTTCTTCTTCTAAAAATTGATTGTATAACATTCTGTTTTGAGATTCTGTAACTAGTTTGGGTATGCAATTGATGAAGCATTATTGATCCAAACCTAAGCCTCCCCAGTCGTTTAGTAGGCTTTGGAAAATTTCTACCGCAACTATTGTGATTTCTTCAGGCTTATCCAAGATCTTCCATCTGAAGATTTATTGCAATATATTTTGTTAGTTTCTCTCCAAGCTCTTATTGAATTGTGGAAGAACTTTGTATTTTTATCTCCCATGCTCAGCCACAATTCCCTTGATTTTTTCTACCAAAAGATCTCCTCCTTTTCCAAAAATTGACTCAAGTTATGAAGCAACTCTTTCTCTTAGAGGAATTTAGCATTATCCATCCCTAATTTGTATACTTCTTCATTCAGAGACCCCAACTCTTCTTCAATCATCTTTTTTTCCTCAAAAATATTTTTGAAGCAATCCCTATTCCACTCCTTCAATCTGAACTTCACATTTTTCATCTTCATAACTAGTATGAACATCTTAGAGCCAGCCACTAGAGATTCTGATGTAGAGCCAAACACCCTAACCTACATTTCCCTTTGAATGTCTCATTTTACTTGCCTATCAGCGTAATACTCACCATTGGTGAACATCCGTCTCTTCGCACTGATGTATTGATGAACTCCCCTTTGGTGACACTTACTAGTTGTCACCCCGATGCAACCAAGCTTGTATGTGCATCGCATGACCCATGATCACCAGTTTCCCTCACCACTACTGTCAGTCACCTCTTGCACCTGAATCAATGTATCTACGCAATGTATGTGTTCAACATACATTTGAAACATACAACCCGAATATGTATTCAGTGAGTTTGACTGCTAACTTCCCTATATCTAACCCAATGTACTTTTTCCTTGTACATTTGTAACATGCATTTACAACATGCATTCAAACCCGATATGCTTTGTGATATACACACTCAACAGACCCTTGCGATATACACACAAAATGTATATCTGATGGAATAGATCAAAACTTCACTGATTTGATCTGCTGCAAACCCAGCAACTCCACAACTGCATAGATTTGCTCCTCTGCCAATCTAACATAGATCTTCACCATGCCAGCCTAGCACATGATGGTGCTAGGATCTATCTGCACCCTGCATGTGATCCTACAAACATGAACACGAACACAATAGAAAACAAAACAAAAACACTGTACAGCCATTCCATTGATTTCAAAGAAATCTAACCGGTGGAATGGGCTAAGAACCCATCTCGGTCTTAGAACAGAAAATCAATTTACACAGAGAAAACTAGATGAATTTGAATGACACAAATACACAAATAAGATTTGTTTATTATGCTTTTCAGAAGTGCAAACACACAGATGCTCTATTTACAATTGTACAACTCAATTGAACTGAACTCAACTGATTACAACTATCTATCCTGATCACAATTGATCTGATCTTGGGGTATTTATCTACTTACCCTCTGTAGTACTGAATTGACTCCAAGCAGCTAGGAGACTAGTCCAAGCGACTGGGAGATCACAACCGACTAACAACCTCTAACTGTCAAACAACCTTTAGGATTACAGATCAACAAGTGTCCTTGGGACTCACAATTGAACATAGATACAACCTAAATTGACATGCATTGGTCAAATAGACCTTATTACATTGAATGGTCAGCTTAGGACCTTATTGGAAAAATTAAAATGACCTGTAAACAGTTAATTCCTTATGGAGGCCACCGTGGATTGGGTGTTCCTGCACCATACACCCCACCTTGAAAAGAACTCATGCCTCATGAGTTAGGTCTTTGTCTTGTTGTTGTTTCATGTCTTCCCCATGATCTCTAGACTGCATTGTAGGCTCGTCTCATACCTATCCTTTGCTTGCTATTCGGTCTTACAATCATATCCATCCTAACACCTGCATTGGAAACCTTGGTAATGGCTTCTTGTACTGCTGCTATGGAAGAATCTATTTGCCTTTCAACTCTTGTTGGTTCTAGAGGACAAACAATAGTCCCTACAAGGATAGCATCCTCTTCTTTCCAATCAACCTATGACTGTGAAAGGAAAATAGAAAAAAGCAGGATCAAAGTACTAACCAAAACATTCAAAGCAAAGAAAGATATTACCAGATTTGAAGTAAGATGCACCAGAGACCAACACAAGTTTTTGAAGGGGGAAAAGCAAAGAAAAACCCCCGTGAATAAGCAAGTGGCAAGAAGCCAAAAGATAGATTACAGAGATAAAGAAGCTTCTCAATGAGAGAAATGAGAAGAAGAAGAAGAAATCCGTGAAGTGGATGTGTGTGGGAAAGAGAGAAAATCACCACTTAAATAGGGGTGAAGAATGGAGTTATATGTAACTCCATTATGCCACCTTGCATAAGGTGTGTGCCATGTGTTTCCTGTTAAGGAGGAATCTATCAAAAATAGGTTTATTCCTGTAGGAGGAATAAAAGAGGTGTTACCCGACATGTGGGGATAAGCACCAAAAATAATAAAATACAAATAATAAACTACTCTTCACAAAGTAAAGATTAAATTCTAATACCCCCCTTAAGCTTTACTTGGGGAGATTTACAATAAATCCATCAAAGGATGATTACATGTTACATGAATGGCATTAAAGCCTTTACAATGAAAAAGAATATATAATTTAAGGAGGAAGCTTGATATAAATGTCGTTGAACAATTTGAACATAGAGTGCCTTTAGAGCCAAGAGAATTGGATTTGAAGGTTCATGAACTGCCAAGATATTGAACCTGTTTCATCAAAGAAACCATAACCACAAATAGATTTCCCATCATTGGGATCATCTCCTAGATTGAATTAGTATAATCATATAAAGAGATATATATAACAAAAGTTTGCTGATAAAATGAATCCAAATTTGAGTCATGAAGCCACAAAGGCAAAGGTTAGCTTAGCTAACATAAGAGTGATTCAATGAAGAAAACCTAAAGTCTTGAATAAGAGTGCCAAAACATTGTAGCACAAATCATGGCTTATAGCCCAAATTCTAAAATGCCAACATATAGGCATAGCAATAAAAGTTCTAGGTTGCTTCTCACTATTTCATTTATTGATTTGTAAAGGGAACTTATATCAATTTTAATTATAATGGACTTTGAAAATTAGTCCTAAGATCATAGTGCCATCATTTGAAAATTCAATAATACAGACTTTGAAAAATAATCCTATAGATGGTTTTTAAAACCATAATGCCTTCATAAAATATCAGAGGACTTTGAAAATAGTCCTAGATGGTATAACAACCATATTGACTTCAATAGAAGTATAGGAACATGATCTCCATGGATCAGTTCATCATAAAGTAAGTGCATACCATCAAAGTGGATGGAAATATTTTCCATGGGGCCCAAACAAATAGAGCTCCCTATGCAACATTACTGCAAATGCATCTTGCGCATAAAAAGAACTCCATTGAGACTAGATGAAGCATTGGACTTCGCAAAAAAAATGAATAGATGGGATAAAACCATCAAGAAGGCAGAAGCTTCATTGAGCTTTTAATATCTCAGATAAATGAGGCACAAAAAAATTAGATTCCCTTTATCAAGACAACATAATCATAGTTGAGAAGAAACACTAGACTTGTTTTAAATATAGAGATAAATCAAGACTTAGGTTCAAGAGAGAAATGTTATAAGCAAGAATCTAGCATTAGGCCAGAAATGACAAGTATAAAATACTCAAAATGAGATAATATTCATGCATTCGCGACTACATGAATATCCTCTATTATAGAAGACATGTTCAAGGTTATTGGGTTGATCAAGTCCAATAACAAAGTACATGTTAAAACTAAAGGAAAAAAAATTCAAAAACTTTGAGAATAGTGCCTATAATTAGCATTAGGCTTTTTGAAACAATCACTAGTCCAGTGACTATCTTTGTTACAATAATTACAATGCGACTTTTTAAAATTGTGTCGATTATTAGTAGTGTGCTTGCGATTATCAAAAGTATGATTGTTGGGAAATTGTGAATGGAAATTGTGATTTGAATTAGATGAATTATTATGTTTCGACATAAAAGCATGCTCGTTATTTCTAAGAGTATCAAATTGAATTAACTTAGCTTCTTCTTGTCGTAACAAATTTTGAAAAATATCATAAGTTAACTGAGTAGCTAAGGTAGGAATAGCTAATTGAGAATGAATATTTGTAATAAATTGTTGAAATGGTTTAGGTAAACATTTTTTAAGAATGATATGAATCAATCTAAGATGTTCAAGCTTAACTCCTAAATCAGTCATTTGAGCACTAATATCATTAAATTTAAGAAGAAATTCATCCATGGTTTTGAAATTTGTATACCTGAGATCTTCGAGTTGATCTTGAAGTTGAATCTTCCTAGATTCATTTGCACTGTCGTAAATATTTTTAAGAATGTCCCATGTGTTATGGGCTTTTGTGCATGCTCCTATGTGAACATAGAGTTCAGGGGACATTGAGATCCCTATCAGACCAAGAGCTTCATCATTTTTGACCAGCCATTTATCTTTTTCATCCTGAGTTGCGATAGCTGCAGGTTCTGATGTCGAATTGGTTGCTACATCCAAAAGATGCTTAAATCGAAAAATAAAACTAATGTGTTTCTTCCAGGAATGATAATTAGTGAGAATAAGAGTCGACATTTTGCAAAAATTAAAATCGACGAAAAAAAATATACCTTCTTAGGAAAAAAAAACGCTTAATTACATAAACAAAAGGCAAAATTTTTTTGAAAAAAAATACCTTATTAGATGAAGAAAAGCAAATTTTTTTTGAAAAATGCCTTATAAAAAATTTGTTTGAAAAGAATACCTTAAAAGGCAAAAATTTTAAAGAAAATGCCTTAAAAAGGCAAATTTTTTTTTGAAAAAAAGCTAATAAAAGACACAAAAAATTTTAAAAATACTTTAAAAAGCAAAAAAATAATTTAAAGATGCCCTAAGGCAAAATTTCGATTAAAATAAAGTTTTTTTTTTTTTTTTTTTAATAAAAAGTCTAATTAAAAGCACTATTTTTTTTTTAAATACTAATAAAAAACTTCATAAGAATTATTAAAAAGAATTATATAAACTAAAAACAACAAATTATGAAATCCTTTTTAAATTTTCGTTAGATAGACTTTTAAAAAAAGAAACTTCCATTTTTTTTAAAAAGAAACTGAAGTAGAAGAAAAGGCTAAAATCGAAGGAAACTAAGAAAGGTTTGATTTTTTTTTAAAGTTTTGAAAATCGTTTTGTAGAGGAACGGGCTGAGGAGACGGTGAGAAGGCCGGCGGCGTGGGATTTGGAGGGAGTAGCGGTGGTGGACAAGAGCAGAGGAGGTTGTTCGCAGCAAGGGGAGGGCCGAACGCAAGAGTAGAGGAGGAAGTTTGAACAGATGGGTTTCGCAGCCTGCAGGGGTGCTGCGGGGCAGCGGGGGTTTAAAAGACTGCACCTTGAGTTTTTTTAAAACTTTTGAAAGCTTCGGGCAGCAGCAGGGGAGGCCGAGGCCTTAGGGCCTATGAAGCCCTAAACCCCAAAGGAAAAACTTAAGTTTTTTTTTTAAACTTTGATTAGGTTTTAGATTTAAAAAAAAATATAGATTTTTTTTAACTTTGTAAAAAGAATTTGATTTTAAACAAAGTAAGTTTGAAAGCTTTGTAAAAAAAATTGAAATTGTTTGAAATTAGAGGAAGAAGAATTTTCTTTTACATAGATCTAAAAAAATATTGATTTTTTTAAAGTTCCACACAGAAGTAAAAAAATTTTCTAACAGATATGACTTGTAAAAATTTAGTAAAGAAGAGTAGAATATATATTTTTTAACATGCTATTTGATGTTGAAAAATTAACTAGATTAAGCTTCTTATCTCTATTTTGATGTGTGCAGGTCTCCAATGTCGTCACCTACATAGATCTTTCAAAATAGCTTGGACAGAATGTTAGTACCCTGCTCTGATACCATGAAAGGAAAATAGAAAAAAACAGGATCAAAGTACTAACCAAAACATGCAAAGAAAAGAAAGATATTACCAGATTTGAAGTAAGATGCACCAGAGACCAACACAAGTTTTTGAAGGGGGAAAAACAAAGAAAAACCCTCGTGAATAAGCAAGTGGCAAGAAGCCAAAAGATAGATTACAAAGATAAGGAAGCTTCTCAATGAGAGAAATGAGAAGAAGAAGAAGAAATCCGTGAAGTGGATGTGTGCGGGAAAGAGAGAAAATCACCACTTAAATAGGGGTGAAGAATGGAGTTATATGTAACTCCATTATGCCACCTTGCATAAGGTGTGTGCCATGTGTTTCCTCTTAAGGAGGAATCTATCAAAAATAGGTTTATTCCTACAGGAGGAATAAAAGAGGTGTTACCCGACATGTGGGGATAAGCACCAAAAATAATAAAATACAAATAATAAACTAATCTTCACAAAGCAAAGATTAAATTCTAATAGACTGCTTGTAAATCTGCTCTTTGACCTTCTACTGATCCATCTGATCTCCATCAGTCAAAACTGAAACCTTCTTCAAACTGTGTTCCTTAGCAACTCCACTCCTTGAGGTATGTTCAACTGTCTGTGTCTCTGCTTTAGTGATATGCACAAACTCTTTCTTACCCACCAAAATAATCTTGGCTGTCTTCTTTGTTTCAACATCCTCCTTTAATGGTGTCATCACAAAAGTTCTCCCATCCTTTTTGATGGTGTATGTGTTAGCATATCCATCATACAACACTCTCCTATCAAATTGCCATGGCCTACTTAAAAGTAGGTGACAACATTCCATGGGTAAAATATCACATTAGACCCTATCCTGATATTCTCCAATCTGAAAATCAACATATGCCTGTTCATACACCAAAAGTGATTGACTATCACTTACCCAAGATGCTTTGTAAGGATTTTGATGTGGAATCCTTTCCAGTTTTAGTTTATGCACCATTTCCTGAGATACCATATTATCTGTTGAACCAGAATCTATTACTACCTTGCATATCTTACCTTTTCTTTTGCAACTGGTCTTGAAAAGAGCTCTCCTTTGTAGCGTGTCCTTGGATGTCTTCAAGATTGTTCTCCTTAGTATCAATGATTCTCCATCTTCAGGGCCTGCACTTCCCATTAGAGGGTTGACACTTTCATCTACCTTCTCTTCTTGCACAAATTGAACCCTCTTGTCATTCTTCCTATCATCTCTTGATGATGAACCTTGCCTTTCTGGACATTTGAATGCTATATGACCAATTTCATTACAATGATAACATCTTCCAGTGAAAACATTAGAACCTCTACCACCTCCAATTCCGCCTCTTGTGCCTTTCCATCCACCTCTAAAATTAGACTGCTCCTATCCTTTACCAGTCTCTTCTTGGTTAAACTCACCACTAGGGCTCTGGTTAGGACTTCTTCCTCCAAAACTACCTCTAAACTTTCTGTCACCTCTTCCTCTATTGTTCTGCTCACTCTTCCTCTTTATCTTCTCTTCAGCCCTTAAGGCCATTTGGAAACACTTGTTCACTATTTCTGGTGCTAAAATGGTGATCTCATCTTGAATGTTCATATGTAGGCCATTCAAATACTTGGCCACCTTCTATGACTCATCTTCTTGTCTTTTTGACCTGAGACTGAGTTTATGAAACTCTTGTGTGTATGCATTCACATCAAGGTCCCTCTACGTGAGGTTCTGCAATTTCTTATACATCTGCACATCATATTCCAAGGGTAAGAACTGTGCCTTGAGTTTGGTCTTCATCCTTTCCCAGGAGGTTATCATATTCTTCCCCTCCTTGACTCTCTCTCCTTGTTCATAATTCCACCATACAAGAGCAAATCCCTACAACCTTGCCTTTTCCAACTTAACCCTTTTATCCTCAGGGATTTCTTTATATTTGAAATGATTGTTCAATGCCTCAATCCAATCAATCACCTCTTCAGCTTCCATACTTCCACTATACATAGGTAACCCATCTATGGTGTCCCTATTGACTGACTTCAATGCATTTAAAAATGCCCTCTGGTCTGCTGGTATGTCCTCTATCTTTTTACTGGTTTCACCAATTTCTGTATCTCCTTCATCACTATCACTGTCATCTTCCCTCTCTTTGCCTTTGGACTACTTGAACTCTCCCAACTTGGATGCAAGTATCTCCTTGATGAACTTCTTGATGGCATCTTGTGACATACTTTTGGGAGGCATCCTCTCCACCTCTAGCTCACTCTCTCTGTCTGACATAAACATTCACAAACAACACCCAAACACCAACACTCCTGGAAATCCTCAATTCGACTACAACACAATGCTCAATCAGATGTCGATGCTACAGACCCAGTCCTCTTGTCCAACAACAGATCTTGGAGACACGCTACCACTCTCTCTCTCAGTGGCTTCACTATGCACCCTCTTCTAGCCAAATCTGTATTGGTGAATGGTCACAACAGACCTCATCATCGTCTGCCCACACACTATAGGAATAGGATTCATCTGCCTTCTCAGTGACAGAAAACAAATATACAACTCTACCCAGAGCTTTCACTAACTCTGATACCAATTTGATGTAGAGCCAAACACCCTGACCTGCATTTCCCTTTGTATGTCTCATTTTACTTGCCTATCGGCGTAATGCTAACCATTGGTGAACATTCATCTCCTCGCATCGATGTATCGATGAACTCCCCTTTGGTGACACTTACTAGTTATCACCCCAATGCAACCAAGGTTGTATGCGCATCACATGACCCACGATCACCGGTTTCCCTCAACGCTGATGCCGGTCACCTCTTGCACCCGACTCAATGTATCTACGCAATGTATGTGTTCAACATACATTTGAAACATACAACCTAAATATGTATTTGGTGAGTTTGACCGTTGACTTCCCTGTATCTAACCCAATGTACTTTTGCCTCAAGTACATTCGTAACATGCATTTGCAACATGCATTCAAACCCATTATGCTTTGTGACATACACACTCAACAAACCCTTGTGATATACACACAAAATGTATATCTGATGGAACAACTCGAAACTTCACCGATTTGATCCGCTACAAACCTAGCAACTCCACAACTACACAGATCTGTTCCTCCACCAATCTAACACAGATCTTCACCCTGCCAACCTAGCACATGATGGCACTAGGATCTATCTGCACCCTGCACGCGATCCTGCAAACATGAACATGAACACAATAGAAAACAAAATGAAAACACTGTACAGCCATTCCACTGATTTTGAAGAAATCTAACTGGTGGAATGGGCTAAGAACCCATCTCGGTCTCAGAACAGAAAATTGATTTACACAGAGAAAACCAGATGAATTTGAATGACACAGATACACAAATAGGATCCGTTTATTATGCTTTTTAGAAGTGCAAATACACATAGATGCTCTATTTATAATTACACAACTCAACTGAACTGGACTCAATCGATTACAACTATCTATCCTAATCACAATCGATCTGATCTTGGGGTATTTATCTACTTAGCCTCCATAGTACTGAATTGACTCCAAGTGGCTGGGAGACTAGTCCAAGCAGCTGGGAGATCACAACCAACTAACAACCTCTAACTGTCTAACAAACTTTTGGATTATAGATCAACAAGTGTCCTTGGGACTCACAATTGAACCTAGATACAACCTAAATTGACATGCATTGGTCAAACAGGCCTTTTTACATTTAATGATCAGCTTAGGACCTTATTGGAAACATCAAAATGAACTGTAAATAGTTAATGCCTTATGGAGGCCACTGTGGATTGGGTGCTCCTGCACCAGATTCCTTCCACCACTCTAAAATGAGCTCCATAAAATTCATCTCTTTGAACCAGATCCTTTCAAACATGAATGAGCATCTGCAAGGTTTTTTCTCTCCTTCAATCTCTAGTAGGACAGGGAAATGATTTGAACTAGAAAAAGGTAAAATTTGACTTTCCAGGGAAACAGGAAAATTCATCAGATCCCCTTTAAAAAGAAACCTATCTAGTTCCTCAGCTATGGAGCAAAATACTAGCCTCTGATTGGTCCAAGTAAAATGACTGTTCGCTGTAGGAATCTCAAATAGATGGTTGCTTTTCGTAAAAGCCTTAAAATCTATTTAAGTCTAAAGTTTCCAGCCCACACCTCCTCTCTTGTCCTCTGAGTGAAAAATTACATTAAAATCACCCTCAAGTAAATAGAATTCATGATCACCAGTGGAGCAAAAGGTCCCAATTTCTCTCCAAACCTCTTGTTTTTGAATGTACAAATTTGGCCCATAAACACTTATAATAACAAAACTTAGATTTGAAGCAAAGCTTTTAACTTTGAAAGCCATCCATCTATTGTTCTCTACCACTTTTTCTAGAACAACTTTATTAGGGCGCCATAGCATACAATCAAACCCCCGGACTGGCCATCCTCACAAATGGCTAGAATCTTCCAAGAACCCATTTTTTTTCCAAGATACCAACTTCCTCCCTACACAATTTAGTTTCTTGGAGAAGACAGATATTATCCTCGGAACGCTCCAGATGGTGCTTCACCAGGCATTTCCTATTAGGGGCGTTAAGGCCACTAACATTCCAAGTCAAGATTTTCATCTTCCTTCAGGAAGGGGCTTGCCCTTCCCTAATTTTAGCATTTCAAGGATGTTTTTCTGCCCTCTTGCCTCTCCGTCTATCTTTAGTTTTTCCAAATTGGGCATCCTACCTCTCTCTTCTTTGGGTCCCCACAATCTAGGGATGTTTCCATCTGAAGAATAACCAACTTCTTCTGATCCACTATCTCCAGAGGGATGTTCCTGTCCTCCACCTCTAATCCAATTTCTATGAAATTGTCATAATCCTTCCACTAGGAATCCATGACGGCTCCTTCACCTCCACCTTCAAGAGAGGCTTCTTTAGCCTCTTGAGTTAAATTCACCAATTCCTAGCTTACTACCAGTATAGAATCTATGTTTTCCATCCTTAAATTGTTGTCTATCTGATTCAAGACTTCATTAGCTTTCTCTTCTTAAGCTTGATCCAAATCTTTAAAGTCTTTAATCTGGTCTACCTCGACCAAATTTTCTCTTGCATCCAATGGTTGTTGGAGAACCTTGTTTTCATTGCCTTGTGCTTTAGACTTGAAATTACCTTCTAGGCCATCCACTCTGACTTCATCCAAGACTAGCTCTAGTGACTCCTTGAAGTCCCATGCTCTCCACCCCAAGGTTCTTATCAAACAACCCAAAGGCTTTGTTTCAAAACCTAAAGGTTGTATGAGCTTCCCCCATTTGGTGATGATTTCCAACTCCTGCCATTAATTCTCTATGCGACAAATTTCAACACAAATATTGACATAACTTGCCTCGCCATCTAAGTTAGACCATTCTTCCATGCACACATAACGCCCCAGGTTATTTCCTATCTCCACAATTTATAGCTGCCAGAACTCCATTGGAAGATTGAGGAGTTTGCACCACTCTTGGATACACTCCACGTGATGCTTATAGGGATCAAACCCTATTTCCCATTTTCAGATGTAGAATCCAAAACTGTCCATCAGCCAGATTCCATCCAAAATTTCTTTTCACACTGAGGCTAATGGGCAAATAACTACGAAATACCCTTCACCAAGGCTTCAAACCTTAACTTCGATCCCCACCTCTCTTGCCACCAACTTTTTAAAATCTCAAAATTGATATTTACTCCAGACCATTTTATTATTAAAACCAATGCTTCTAATGGCCTAATCGAGGTACCCAAAAGATCTGAGCTTACAACCATTGATTTTTTCTACCCTTCTCTGATCTTATCTCTGCGATCTGCAAATGACTTCTTACCGGTGCCACCCTTTTTGAATTCTCTGGGGTTTCCCCTATGTGGGTTCTTCCTCCAATTATTACCATTCACAAAACTCCTTCTTCTCTGCCAAGCCTTGTTGTGCCAAACGTATCATTCCCTATTGAAGCCTTGCCATTGCCTGCCACTCCATCCCTCTCTATTTTGAAAATGATCCTAGCGCAGCTCTGACTTCTTGCACCATCCTTCTTCTTGTGCCCTTTCCTAGATCTTTTCCTTTGGGATCTCCCACTCTGCCTTTACTGCCCATGAAAGGGTTTTTGCTCCCTTCTTCTACCCTTCACGTACTTTTTCACAATTTTGACTCCTCTCCATTTTTTTTCTATCCTCTTGCATTATTAATTTTAGTCCATTTTATTCATTTCCTAAATTAATTAAATTATATTTATTTAATTAATTTAGCCCATCCTTTAGCCACATTAATTTAATAAATTTTATTTATTTAATTAATTTATTTATCCCACCTTGTCCTATACTTAATTAAATAATTTTATTATTTAAATATTTAATTTTCACTTATCCTAATTCTTATACACTTTTACCTATTATCTTAGCCGACATCACAAAAATGGATCCTATCCTTCCCACATCCAAGATAATATAAATATCACTATTAATCAAGTCATTTTCACCTAGAGCTACTACTTAGTGCACCTGGATCTAAACCTAGAGCATTTTGAGAATTTGATCTAGCTTTCAAGTACTATTATGCTTCTAGTTTGAGTAATTAATGTTATCAATTCAAAAATCATTACCAAATATCAAGGACAACAAGGACTATTTTGGTAATATTGTTTCATTTCTTTTGTTACTTTTTCTTGATGTGATATTGAATATGGAGTAGGTTCATTGATGCATTTGTTCCTTATTTGATTTCTATTTTCTGCATCAAGAATTTAAAATCTATTTTTCACTATTGTTATTCATTATAGAATACATAGAATATAATAGCACAAACATTTATTTCAATACTTTCAATCTTGGTTGTTATGGAGGTAGAAATACCAAAATAGGGGTTTGACCTAAAAGAAAACCTCTAAAACAACCCCAAATTTCTTCCTTCTTATTAAAGGTTTTAGATTTAAGAGAGAAGCTCCATCAACTTTGTTGCTTTTGTGAACTTTCTTCCCCATATTTTTTTTTTATTTTTGTCATCTATTTCATTATTAATAAAATATATTGGTCATAACTTTTCAATTTCAACATTTTTTTATCA
Source organism: Cunninghamia lanceolata (assembly GCA_027924645.1). Classification (NCBI taxonomy): domain Eukaryota; kingdom Viridiplantae; phylum Streptophyta; class Pinopsida; order Cupressales; family Cupressaceae; genus Cunninghamia; species Cunninghamia lanceolata. The sequence continues at coordinate 3,460,568 of BSBN01000719.1, read as the reverse complement.
ACAAGAATCTATTGGTATTTTGTTTCATCTAATGTTGTGCAAGATATGTGAAATAGAGAAGAGCAGAGTTAGAGTTTTCTATTTTACATACATTATTGACTACACTGCATTGCACAAACATCCCATTGACATGTTGACATCCCTAGTAAAGATCTCCTCTGTATGATACCAGGTTCCTATTGAATTCTCTTTTTCTATTCAATGATCAAACATTTAAATTTTGTTCACAACATTCTATTTTCCATATTTCACTAGCATTATTCTACCTTTTAATTAGCTAGCATAGCTTCAATTCACATTACTTAACATTTAGAGGGACTGGTAACATTAATATGTTGAATATCAATATTAAATAAAAACTAAAAAACCTTGAGTGTATTTATATTGAAAAGTTCCTTCAACTAATACTTGTTAGTTGATTGTAATTTTACCTCCTCTACAGATACTGAATGAAAGGAAACAATGGTGTTAAATCCATTTCCTACACCAATCTATGAGAGGAGGTATGCACCAAAATTAAACTAATCATACAATTACAAGGAAATAAACACAAAATTACTATACCATAAGATAGTGATTTTATTTTTTATTTTTTTCAAAATTTTGTATGTCACGATGCATAAGGGGTCATATGGTCTAGGATAAAAAAATTCTATGAAACAAATTTGTTCAAAATGGACAAATTTTATTTGAAAATAGGAATTCTTGGGCCTTTTACATTTAAGGGCAGGGTCCATGTGACCTCAAAATGCCCCAAAAATGAGTAGCATGCTAGATTTGATAGAAAAACTCTAATCCTCAAACCCTTGTAGATCTGGCCTTTGATGGCTAACAAGTACAAAGTGAAAGGTAAATATGGCTTTCCCAACTACTTTGAATTCATTAGTGAGTTTATATTTTCACTATGAAACTTCAATAATGCACCTACAACTAACAAGTTAGAAAAGGAATTCATTAGAATTTAGTAATTTATTTAACACTTTTGTGTAACAGAACATACTCGTGATTCAAAAGATAACTATTGAAAGAAAAGAATATTGAGAGGGGGGGTGAATTAGTATTCTAAAAAACTTTTCATTCACACCTTTAATAATCCATTTACCAAATTCAATAACATGAAAGCAAAGTAGACATAAGAAGAGAAACCACAAATTCATAACACATAGACACCAAGATTTTTACATGGAAAAAACTAAAAGGGAAAAACCACAGTGAGTGTTAGCTCACAATATATTATGATAGTAATACTAAATTATATAAAGGCTCACTACCTTAGGGCTCACTATCCAAAGAAGTGCTCACTTCAATAGGCTCACCACCAAGAAGATAGAAGATAAGATTGGAGAATGATTAGCTCACTACCAAGAGATGACTGCTATAAATGCATCTATTAGATGCTGAGGTGCAGTTCCATTTACAACTTAGTATACAAACTCAAATGTCTTCATAATGTATGCTCTACTTTTTCTATTCTACTTCACATATGTTCTGCTTTTCTTCCCTTACTATCTTTTTCTAGTCATAAAACTACCTTAGATCGTACACACATTAAATTTGCACACTTGTCACACAGTTTCACACCTCTAATGCTGAAATACATCAAGTATATATATTTGCATCAAGAATTATCTCACAATCAGGTTGGCAAGCCAAATATGAAACGTGTATACAAATGTTATACCTTGTCAGCTTGAGCTTGTGCACAAACAATAATGTGGACCTAAATAAACATACAAAAGTCTTCATATAGGTCAGGACCAATAATTCCATCACTTAGATTGATTGCTCAAACAATATATATTTTCATAATATAGATCCAACATACTTGTCGGCTTATCCCTTGAGTACCCACTTGACCCATTCAACTGTCACATCATAACTTCCACTGTAGACCATATGAGACTCTAAAAATCATCTCCAACATTCATCATTGACCTCTTAACATACCTTCAAAACCCCACAACATAATAGTCCTTTATAGAAAAATACAGTTATTGGAACTCTTACTCTGTCATAGTGAAATATTGTCAAACTGGAAGCTGATATTGGAGAACTTGTAGAATGTGATCTGTTGAGATTCAGAAGCTATAACTCTAGATTTAGGTAGTCATGGTTTGTATCTTTGTTGCCTCAGAACTACAAGATAAAATATGCTACAGTGGAGGAATGCAGACCCTTTTACTCTGGTACTGTGCACTATTCTTGACTTAACTCTGTTCACTCGGACCTAGACATTTCACCATATGACTTCCTAAGGAAGTCAGGACTTGAACACTGGAACATGTGATCACTAGGCATCTATGAACAACATACCTAAACTGCATACAAATGTCTTTAACTAAGGAGGCATACCATCTCAAACACTGTCACTTTATATAATGTATACTACCCATACTTAGTCATTTATTCTTCCATCTAGTAATGTTCTTTATCATGCCAGTAGACCATTTTCCTTGTTACCACCAATGACAACATTCAATATTCATCAGAGAAATGTCTCTTGCCAACAATCTCCCCCTTTGGCATTGATGGCAACACTAAGTGAAAAATACTTATCTGCTCCCCCTTACTATATACATTATGTTTTTCTTCTCCCCCTTAGGTGTTTGCCCATTTTTCACTTGTTTTCTTCTCCCCCTTTGACATCAATGGCAAAGGTGTATGCATAGGAGTGAAAAATGTGTCAAAACTGCAAAAACTGTCATACTCTGTCGCATATGTACAGGTGTAATCTTCAACTTAATTTGTTGGAGGTTGTAGGATGTTGTTGAAAATGATCTTGATTTGAACCAGTTCTCCATCCCAACTTTTCTTTGCATTTTCCAAGATTTGAATATGGTTGTTTATTAGGAAGACCATTTTTTTTGCCTTTTGTATATCAGAGGGTGTGTCAATTAGTGCATCTACCTGCAGTGCTTCTGCTCTAAGATTTGACATTGAGTCTAGCTTAGGACTTATTAGTCCTCTTAACTAACACATTATGTTTTTCATTTGATCCCTCTTATTCATCCGGTTACTTAACTCATTATGAATATTGATAACTTGTATTTCTTTGCTTCTTACTAACTCAACTACTAGATCAAATGACTTAGAAATATTTGTCAATTTAATAGCAAAAACATACACAGTTTAATCCAGAAGCACTCTTCTCATTAGAAATATTTGTCAGTTGCAGTTTCAGATCCTTGATCTTTTCTTCTAACTTCTCTATGGCTTCTGGCCATGATAAACAAAATTTGTACAAATCAAAAGCTTCTTTAATATAACTTTTTATACATTTTATTCTATCATCTAATAAATTTTTATCATTCATCAACATAGTCTTCAACCTAGTTAATCTCTTCTCATCAAACTCTTTTCTTACATTCATTTTTGTACACTTTTCAAAAGATTCAAAATGCACACTAAGTTTATAAGTCCCTTGAGTTGATTTGTTGGAGACATTGATATATCCTTTTGATATGATGGCATCACCTTCTCCAAAATGCTAGATGTCACACCAATGAGTTCACTATCCTCTATGTGTGACTTCAATATTTCTTCTTATGCCTTTGCTTGCAAAATTGATACCAATTTAAATTTCTACATAGGGGACACTAAGTCCAAGTTTATTGTTCCCTGCAAAAACTCAGGCTCATCTAAGACTTGTTTTTCTCTTTCCAAGAATTCCTTGATAGACTTTGTAGTGTCTCTTGATAGACTAGAGACTTCTTCTTGGTTTTGTTATGGAGGATCTAAATCCATAGCCTCATTTACATCATCCTTTTGTTCTGATACAAAGTTCTCCTCAGCTTGTTGCTCTTCTTGATCATTAGATTTGTTTTGCTCATTAGTCGTCTCCTTGTCTGTTTGGTCATCAGTTTGTTGTTCCAGAGGAAGACTTGTCTTAGATTGATCCTTTACAACATTATCTAAACCAGTAGTAGGGACTAGATCTTCTTTCTTCTTTGGCTCTTCATGACTTTTGTCTAGTCCTTGATCCACGTTCACCTTAGGAATAGATGTATCATCTCCAATATTTGTTTCTTCTCTATCATACATAGTTGGAAGATGATATTCCTTTAACACTCTCAAAGTGATTTCCTTAGTCTCCACTACTTTTTCAATGTCATCTAACATGAGAGTATTCATTCTTTTCTTTGTTCTAAACTCCTTGTTGAGCACTTTGGAGATTTTGTTTTGTCTTTAGGGGTAATCTCCTGACATAATGTTATCAGTGTATGCTCTCTGAGTTCAATGTCCTTTGCCATAGCAGCTTCTTTTTTTGTAGACATTATACTGCCCAAGCTGTTTGGGAGATTAGTAATTATCTCAATAACGGCTTTGTTGTAGATATCTAAGTATCTGATGATAGAAGTCTCAATGATCCTCTTATTTGGATCATCATACTCATCATACAGTTGGGTTATGGGTTTCAAATTGCCATCAATTGTTATGGCCTTTAGGTCATCTTCAAGACTTATAGTGGCTTCTCCTGTCTGAGACTCATATTGCCTTGTTCTTTTCTTAGTTCTACCCTTACCTTAGGGCTTCTCCTTGCTACTCCTTTAGTCTTTGGTAGCCTCAACTTTCATCTTCTTAACCTCTTCATTTGATTTTGTTTCCTCATCATCTCCTTCAGTGCTCACATACATTCTTTTACCTTTTATCTTTATTTTTTTGTGCTTCTTTTTAGTGAATTCTTTTCTAGGTGCTTCCATGGAAGGTGTGGGACTAGAGGATGCAGACGCAACTTCTATAGAGCTAGATCCCTTGGTTCTTCTTTTTGTCACTTTAGGCTTTTCTTAATTCCTTTTAGATTCTTTTGGAGCCTTGACTGGTTTACTTTCTTTCTTCTTCTTTTTCTTCCCTTTCTTCTTGTGCCTTTACTCTCATCTCTCTAACTTGTACTTTGGTAAAACCCTTTTTCAGGGCATAATCTTCTGTTATCTTCTAGGCCTTCTTTGAAATTTCAAGTTTTCTCACCTCAACATCAATTTTTGAAGACAACTCCTCATATGTCCCAAATCTTTATTCTTTGGGGTCCCTCAGTTTTCTTATCATATGTTTGGCATAATTGTCTAGTATTTTCCCATCAACGTCATATCCCATTGGCAGAATCTAGACAACTCTGGGATCCACAACTTCCATCTTATACTAGTCTTTATTTACAATAAAGCATATATCATCTTTATACTTTTCCACAATGGTTTTAGGGATCCTTTCCCTAGATTGCATTATCGTTTAGAAGTGTTTGAAATAGCCCCATAGGGTTGAGTTTTGCGCACCAATATTTCTTATGCTACTCAACTGGTTTCTAATTTTTATTACAACAGGCCTGTCTACAATCCAAAATTGATTCTTCATGCCAGGCAACTCTTGCATAAGGTAGAAGAACAACCACATAATTAACATACCAAACTTGAAGGGATATTTTCTTTCTTTTGTCTTCTTTAGGTTCTCCATTAACTGTTGCCAGAGCAGTTCACACAAGTCATACTCTGCATTTTCCTTAACCATTTAATAGGTAGTATATATATAGCAATACTGGAGATAGAGTTCTCACAGTTTGTGAAGTAGACCTTGTAGATGATCACCATGGATGCAAACCTAACTGCATGATCTTCAATATCACTGATTGTGAATGCCCTTTTATCAAAATTTTCTCTAGTAGCTTTCATCACTGTATCATTTTTTATAGCCTTTAATATAGGCACTGTACCAATAGAATTTAGTCCTATGACTACCCTTATGGCATCTTTGGTGATCTTGAATGTAGAGTTAAGCCACATAAACTCATCATGAATTCAGCTTAAGACATACGAGACCCATTCATCTTTTGCAAAAACTAGAAAACCTATTTATTGAATGAGTTTCTTCTCCTCCAATGCCTTGTATTCTTCTTTTAGGTCAAATGTATCACCACTTAGATGTTTTAGATATAGGCCTATGATTTGACTACCTCTGTGTTCCTCTAGGGAAACATGAATATAAGCCCTAACATCTTCCACATGCATTACACCGAATGGAATCTCTAAAAATGTGCCATTTGGATTGACCTCTATTGATTTGAATGAATGCTTCTTGAATTTTGGTCAGGCTCTCTCAGTTATATCAATCACTTGCAGTGTTCCCATTTTCATAAAGATTAAAACAAATTCACAGTAGGGTTTCAAATCTAAAAAATACTTCTTTTGTCAAATTAGGGTTTTTCTTGATCTTACCTTGAATTGCTTTTGAAATCACTATAGTTGCTTAGAATTTTACTTTAGTTCACCTTAGACACTTGAGATCTTGAATGTGAAAAGAATTGGCCATCAAATGAACTCCTTTTTAACCCTTTGTTTGCCTTGATGTAATTGTCATAAATGCTATCTTTCAAAAAGATGTCATACCCTTCTCTGTCAACCACAGTCAATCCAAATTGCTCCACAATGTTACACATTCGATCCTTTTCTACTAGAATTTATTTCAAAAAATTTGTCATATGAAGCTTTTCATCATATCTTTGTGCCAGATCCTAGCACTGAATATCTAGCTAGGGGATTTGGATTTTTAATACAACTCTCCCTAGCCATAGCTCCCAATTGACTTCTTGTAGGAAGTGTCTGCACCATAGACTGGTGTGGATCCATCCCTGATATTATCAACATCCTTCTTAATCTAGACCATGCTCATTTTCTTCTTGATTTCCACCAGATCAACCTTGTTTTACCTTTATCTTCTCTCTACTATGTTTTCCTTTCTCTGTAGGATAGTCTCTTTTCTCATTCTTGATTCTACAGAATTTTGCAACATGTCCAAACTTATTTCAATTGTACCATACCACATTCCTCTATCCTTGATTCCTTCTATTGAGTATTTCATCTATTGATTCTGCTGTCCTTGATTCCTTCTATTGAGTATTGACTATTGTCTTTGATCTGCATTGGTTAGCTATATGTCCAAGTCTATTGTATTCAAAGCACTTTTGATTGAAGGATTGAGTATTCCTTGCATTGTTAAAACCATTCCTAACCAGACTTCTGCATTCATTTGATCTATGACCAATTATCTTACAATTAAAACATTGACCAAAGAATGATGGAACATTCTAATTTATTCTACTCCTACACTAAGTAGCCATGTGACCAAACTTATTGCAATTAAAACAATAGCCATTGAAAGATGGGTACCTTTGACCATTTGGTTGCCTGATCAGAGGTCTTCTAGGTCTTCATTTTTTATTCTGAAACTGGTTGCCTTCTTTTTTCTTCATCTCAATGTGTTCTTGACTTAATTTAGAACTTTCTCCTTTTTCAAATCCCAAGCCTTTCTTGTCATCTGAACTCTTCTAACTTTCAATCAACTCTTCAAGCTTCGAAGAGCTTATTTTAACCTTTTCTTTATAACTATTAGTTGCTTCTGTTAGATTTAGGACAAACAACTGCAAGGGGGGTTGAATCAGTTGTCCAAAACTTTCTTCCAATTAATCACTTAAACCCTTTCTTAATTCAACAACATAATAATAAATCAATCATGGAAATATAATATAACAATTTAAGAGCAAAAACACATTAACACATATGACACCAAGATTTTGACATGGAAAACCTAGTTAAGGGAAAAATCATGGGGTGACTAACCCAAGATTGTATTCTTTGTCAGAAAAATAGAAAGAACAAAATGGCACATGCCAATTAGGGCTCACTGCCCGAGCACACTGCTCACAAGAGGCCCACTGCCTATAAGAGACACACTGTCTACAAAATAATAAGTATTACACTTGAACTGAAGAATAGCATCTTCACCATGCTTGAGTCAGTCCCATTTAAGCCCAATATTTATGTTCTGCCTTTCGCTCCTCTACTCTCTACCACACTCTCATCACCACAAGACATACTTGAAATGACTTTATAACTCCTTATTCATACAAGACATCAACTTAGGGATAATCATCTAAGTTGGCATACATTATAGAGCAAACACATTAATTCAACATGACTAATTACAAAAAGACTTCATACGGATCAACACACTGTCAGCCACATAGATCTAAGACTTCAATCTTCCTTTAGGAACACGCCATTCTTCATAGAACATCTTCAAGATCATCCACATGATGTGTAACTCATCTGGTCAACCTAACTTGGGAAGAACATTATCATCTGGAAGTAATTTTTTAATTACGAGCACAATCTGTAATGTGGACCTTCAACATGAATTGGATATAATCCAAAGACCTCCACAAGCTTGCGTAAATCACCAAGAACATCCACACTACTTCTGCTAATTGAAATCATTCTCTCCTTCAATCGAAACCTTAAGAGCACAGTCTATCATCACTATTATATTGGAATAGATACTTGCAGACCTCCAAACCATGAACCAATTGAGTAGTCAATTCACATTGACTTCATAAACACTGCACCAAATCCATAGAACAAGAAATTGCATTTTCGGAGCTCACTGGACCTATCTGTGTTACTCTGTCACTTCTAAACATCTGCCAGAGCTGGTTTTACTTGAGTGGCCATAACTTCTTTAGATCTTCATGCAGACCTCTAAAATCTTTGTTGGATCATCTTAAGACACATATCTACAAACCCTTTGATGTGCATCCTCTAATCTTCATGTTAACTGGAATCTTTGCCTCACTGTCTTCACTATTCCTCTATGTTCCAGATAGGACTAATTTTCTCAATATCCTTAGCATACAAGTCATCCAATCCTTATCATCAATGCAATAAGAGTATGTTGACATTAATGACAACACCGGTTAGGCCCATACTTGCAACAATCTCCCCCTTTGTCATTGATGGCAACATATGATGTGAAAAACTATTTTAAACATCAAGACAAGAACTTCTCCTCACTGACACAACTCCCCCTATCAACAACAACCGTTCACATGTCTTCTCTTCCTTTACTTCTCCCCCTTTGATCAGAAACCACTTGTTTTTCACATGTCTTCTCTCCCCCTTTGACAACAATGGGAAATTGCACATACTTGCATTACTGCAGAATCATACCAGCTACTTCACATGAGTACCAGCTTCCCATACATCAATCCAGACCACAAGATATGACTGTGAGATATCCCAGACTGATGCACATCAGTGCACCTTAATTCAAAACCGGTGGGGTAATAACCCCTAACTTCTCCCTGAGATACTCAAAAGAGCCCTTAGGTAGAGGTTTAGTAAAAATATCTGCAATCTAATCCTTGGAAGGCACAAACTCTAATTTGACTTCATTCTTGTTCACTTGCTCTCTCAAAAAGTGAAACTTGTTGGATATATGTTTAGTCTTTGAATGCGACACCGGATTCTTAGATATATTTATCGCACTTGAATTATCATAGAAGATTGTGATAGGTTCCTCATACTCCACTCTGATGTCTCTTAGCATTTGCTTCATCCACAAAACTTGAGTGCAACTACCTGCTATTGTAATATATTCTACTTCAGTTGTGGATAGAGATATTGCCTCTAGTTTCTTGCTTATCCAAGAAACCAATCTCTTCCCCAAAAAGAATGCTCCACCACTGGTACTCTTTCAGTCATCCACATCTCCTAGCCAATCCGCATCTATATATGCATGAAGAGAGAAATCATGATCTCTAGGATACCACAGACCATACTCTACTATCCCTTTTAGATATCTAAAAATCCTCTTGATTAACATGACATGAGATTCTCTAGGATCATCTTGGAATCTAGCAACAAGACCAACAACAATCATAATGTCAGGTCTAGTTTGAGTGAGATACAACAATCCTCCAATCATTGACCTGTACTTTTTCTGATCAGCCTTAGGAGAGTTATCATCTTTACTTAATTTACATCTGGTTGCCATGGTTTTGATTCTTCCATTCCAAATTTGTTCAATAATTCTTTCACATATTTGGTCTGAGAAATGAAGATTACTTTTTGTTTGAATGATTTTTAGACCTAAGAAGAAATTCATTTCCCCAAGCAGGGACATCTCAAATTCACTTTTTATTTGATTTGCATAAGCTTTGCACAAACTATCTCTTCCTCCAAAAATGATATCATCAACAAATACTTCAAGAGTCAAGATTCATGATCAATTTTGAAGTACAAATTACTGTCAGTAGTACCTTTGTTGAAACCAATCTTTAAAAGGTGCTTATCCAATCTTTCATACCAGGCTCTTGGGGCTTGCTTGAGTCCATACAGTGCTTTCTTCAACTTGCAGACCATATCACCATGATCAGACAATTGAAATCCATCTAGTTGATCAATGTAAACTTCTTCTTCCAAGTCACTATTCAAGAAGGTCGACTTGAGATCCATCTAATATACTTTGAAGTCCCTGAAGGCAACAAAGGCAAGAAATAACCTAACTACTTCAATTCTAGCCATCGAAGCAAAAGTTTCTTCAAAATTAACTCCTTCTATTTGAGAGTATCCCTTGTAGACCAATCTGGCTTTGTTTCTAACTACTTCACCATCTTCATTTAGTTTATTCCATAAGACCCATTTGGTTCCAATCACATTCTTATTTTTAGGTTTGGGAAGAAGATCCCAGTGTGATTTTTCTCAATTTGCATTAGCTCTTCCTCCATTGCTTTAGTCTTGTTTTCATCATTGCAAGCTTCATTCACTGTCTTAGGTTCAATCTTTGAAATCAAACAATACTCTTCTGAATCTTGAGTAATCCTTCTTCTTGTTTGTACACATTTGCTTTTATCACCTATGATCTGATCTTTAGAGTGATTCAGTCTTACATACTTGGGAACTTTGGGAGGTTCTTGCACTTCTGATTCTTAAACAAGTTCATTCAAACTTATCTCTTCTTCCTGATTTACCAGATCAGTTTGAATTTTAATTTCAGAGGGAGCTTGAACTTCTTGAACAAAAACATCATTTTTATCATCTTCATCATACTCATAAAACCCTGAGGGTTTTTCAATACCTTCATCAACCTTCACATTTGTACTTTCCACAATCTTCCTTAATCTCTTGTTATAACACCGGTATGCTTTGCTTTGAGTAGAATAACCCAAGAATATTCCTTCATCACTTCTAGCATCAAATTTTCCTAGATCTTCATCTCTTTTAATGTAACATTTTCTACCAAAGACTCTGAAATACCTCATAGTGGGAGTGATGCCAAACCAAAGTTCATAGAGAGTCTTACTGGTATTGTTTCTGATTTGTACTCAATTGAGAGTATAGACTGCAGTGCTTACAACTTCTCTCCAATAGATCTAAGGAATTTGCTTCCATCATCATGGTTCTAGATGCTTCCAAGATGGTCTGGTTCTTTCTTTCCACTACTCCATTCTGCTGTGGAGTCCTAGGAGCAGACAACTATCTTTTTATTCCATGTTTCTCACAGAATTCTATGAACTCACCGGATGTGAATTCTCCACCTCTATCAGATCTTAGACATTTTAGTTTTAATCCAATTTTATTCTCTACCATAGTCTTGAATATTTTGAATTTCTCAAGAGCTTCTGATTTCTCTTTCAGAAAAGTCACCCACATCATCTAGGAGTAGTCATCAATTAATAGCATGAAGTATCTATCACCTTGCACACTTTTGATTCTTGCCGGACCACATAAATCAGTATGAACTAAGTCTAATAATCTAGTAGAAGACTGTTCCTTACTTTTAAATGTGACTCTACTCTACTTACCCAACTGACATTCTTTGCACAAGCTATTAGTAGGTTTCACCAGTTTTGGAAGATCTCTCACAGCTTGAGTGTTGCTTATCTTGATGATATTATCAAAATTCACATGAAACATTCTCCTATGCCACAACCAATCTGATCAATTTGAACAAATAAACAACTTTTACTAGTACCAACCAAGTGGAAGATATTACCTTTAGTTTGAGTACCAGATACAATCTCTATTCTAGAACTTTCAAAGATCTTGCATTTCCATTTTTGAATTAGAGATCATAGCCTTTGTCCACCAACTATCCAACATTGAGAAGATTGTGCTTTAGGCCTTCAACATATAGTACATTACTGGTTTTGTTCTTTCCATCAAAAGAAATAGTTCCTCTACCTCTGATTCTACCAACAGAATTATCACCAAATTTTACCACTCCTCCTTCATACATTTCCAAATCTATGAACTTATTTTTGTCACGTGTCATATGGTGGGAGCATCCACTATCCATGACCCAATCATCCTTTTCTTCAACTTGGGCAGCTAGAGCTCTTTATACAATTTTATGATTCATAGATTCAGAGGGCATTGGATCTTCTTCCTTGATGGCAATAAACACCCAGTCACTTCCGGATTTGTTTCCTATTTCTGATTCATCATCCATTACTCCTTCATCATCATCTTCATGGACATAGTAACAATTCTTTTGAAACCTTGATCTGTTAGGATTTGGCCTTGAAAATTTTTCTAGACATTTTGAGGCAAAATGACCAATCTTATTGCAGTTAAAACATTTAAAAGGCAATTTCCCCTCATACTTACCGAATCCTCTTGGCAGTCTTTTTGCAATAAGAGCTTTAAGTTGAGCAGCGTCTGCTTCATCTTCTTCCAGGTCTTTTCTTGCTTTTTCATACCATGATAGTTTCCTTGAAGAGTTCTCTCTAGGATCAAACCTTTGTTTACCTTTTACAAATGCACTAGCTTTGAATTCAAATTCAGTCTTGGAGGGAGCATCGCCAAACTTGGTCAATTCAAATGCAGCCATTTTACCAACCAATCGATCTCTTGTGATACCTGAATAGGATCTGAATTCTTCAATGGCAGCAACCTTGTATTTGTAAGAATCAAGAAGGGATCTGAGAACTTTGCCAACAATCTCATCTTCATCCAAGACTCCACCAGCATATCTAATGTTACAAACAAGATCATTTACTTTGGGCATAAATGTAGTGATATTTTCATCTTCTCTAATCTTCAAGTTTTTGAATTTTCCTTCCAGACTCTGTAGCTTGGCACATTTAACATACTTGTCTCCTTCATGCAGAAGTTCCAATTTTTGCCAAATCTCATATGTAATTTTTAGACCCACAAAATTTGTCAGGTCTGAATAAGATAAGGCACTTAGAAGAGCTTCTTTAGTCTGCAAATTGTTTTCAGCATCTCTAATTTCATCTACAGTGCGCAGACCATTCTGTGGGCAATCATACTTAGATTTGAAGCCATAAACAATACTGCATTCCCATACATTGCAAGTGGCATTCCATGCAACTTTTCCAAAGAGTGAAATTTGTTCCATCAAACCTCAAACTATCCTTCTTGCAGGATGACATCCTGGATCTCCTCAAGTGGTTAAGTTCCTTTTAGAGGAACTTGGATTTGATACCAATTGTTAGATTTAGGAAAGACAACTGAGAGGGGGGGTGAATTAGTTGTCCAAAACTTTCTTCCAATTAATCACTTAAACCCTTTCTTAATTTAGCAGCATAATAATAAATCAATCATGGAAATATAATGCAGCAATTTAAGAGAAAAAATACATTAACACATATGACACCAAGATTTTGGCGTGGAAAACCCAGTTAAGGAAAAAACCACAGGGTGACTAATCCAGGATTGTATTCTCTATTACAAGAATAGAAAGAACAAAATGTCACATGCCAATTAGGGCTCACTACCTGAGCACACTGCTCACAAGAGGCCCACTACCTACAGGAGACACACTGTCTACAAAATAATAAGTATTACATAGTTGAACTAAAGAATAGTATCTTCACCATGCTTGAGTTAGTCCCATTTAAGCCTAATATTTCTACTATGCCTTTCACTCCTCTACTCTCTACGACACTCATTGCCACAAGACATACTTGAAATGACTTTACAACTCCTTATTTATACGAGACATCAACTTAGGGATAATCATCCAAGTCGGCATACATTATAGAGCAAACACATAAATACAACATGACTAATTACAAAAAGACTTCATGCGGATCAACACATTGTCGACCACATAGATCTGAGACTTTGATCTTCCTTTAGGAACATGCCATTCTTCACAAAACATCTTCATGATCATCCGCGAGATATGTAACTCATCCAGTCGGCCTAACTTGGGAGGAACATCATCATTCAGAAGTAATTCTTCAATTGTGAGCTCAATATTCAATGCGGACCTTCAACATGAACTGGACATAATCCAAAGACCTCCACAAGCTTGCCTGAATCACCAAGAACATCCCCACTACTTCTGCTTATTGAAATCATTCTCTCCTTCAACGGAAACCTCAAGAGCACATTCTGTCATCACTGTTATATTGGAATAGATGCTTGCAGACCTCTAGACCACAAATCAATTGAGTAGTCAATTCACATTGACTTCATAAACACTCTACCAAATCCACAGAACAAGATAGGTCTGTCACTTCTGAACATCTGCCAGAGCTAGTTTTGCTTGAGTGGCCATAACTTCTTCACATCTTCATGCAGACCTCTAAAATCTTTACTGGATCATCTTAAGACACATATCTAAAAACCCTTTGATATGCATCCTCTAATCTTCATCTTAGCTAGAATCTTTGCCTCACTGTCTTCACTATTCTTCTCTGTTCCAGATAGGACTAATTTTCTTAATATCCTCAACATACAGCTCATGCAATCCTTATCATCAATGCAACAAGAGTATGTTGACATCAATGACAACACTAGTTAGGCCCATACTTGCAACAGCTTCCAGATCAAATTTTCAAAAGTAACACATCTTTAGCCAATTTTTCACATTCCTCAAACTTGTTCTTTACAACTTTCTTCAGATATCTTTCAATATCATCTTTCTCTTCAACTTCCAATATTAAATTATTTATAGTTTTATGTGCTTCATTCAATTGATCACTTAACTCGTTTCTTTTCTCTCTAAACTTCTTAACTTGCTCCCTCATCTTTAGGATGCATTCATCAGCTTCTTGGACATTAGCCTTCATATCCCTGATTTCTTCTTAGGATTTTTCAAGATCAATAAGAGCTTCTTTTAATTCATCATTTCTCTCATATGAGTAGTTCCCATATCTTCTTGTTGCCATGAGTACACTATGCCAGATCTTTCTTAAGCTATTAAGCCTCTTCTAAGGAAATTGGCTTTGATACCAATTGTTGAAAGCAATGAATACTGAGAGGGGGGCTGAATTAGTATTCTAAAAAAAAATTTATTCACAGATTTATTAATCCATTTACCAAATTCAATAACATGAAATCAAAGTAAACATAAAATAGAAGCCACAAATTCATAACACATAGACACGAGGATCTTTATGTGGAAAAACCAAAAATGGAAAACTATGGTGAGTGTTAGCTTAAAATATATTATGATAGAAATACTAAATTACATAAAGGCTCACTACCCAAGGACTCACAGTCAAAAGAAGTGCTCACTACAATAGGTTCACTGCCAAGAAGTTAGAAGATAAGATAGAAGAAGGATTGACTCACTGCTAAGACATGACTACTATAAATGTATCTATCCAATGATGAGGTGCTGTTTCATTTATAGCTCAGTATATAGACTCAAATGTCTTCATAATGTCTACTCTACTTTTTTTGCTCTGCTTCACATATTTTCTACTTTTCTGCCCTTATTATCTTTTTCTAGTCATAAGACTACCTTAGATCGCACACACATTAAATTCACACTTGTCACACACTTCCACACCTCTAATGCAGAAATACATCAAGTATATATATTCACATCAAGAATTATCTCACAATCAGGTTGGCAAGCCAAACATGAAACATGTATACAAATGTTATACCTTGTCGGCTTGAGCTTGTGCACAAACAAAAATGCAGACCCAAATAAACATACAACAATCTTGATATAGGTCAGGACTAGTTATTTGATCACTTAGATTGATTGTTCAAACAATATATCTTTTCCACATATAGATCCATCATACTTGTTGGCTTATCCTTTAAGTACTCACTTGACCAATTCAATTGTCACATCATAACTTCCACTGTGGACCATATGAGACTCTAAAAATCATATCCATCATTCATCATTGACCTCTTAACATACCTTTAGAATCACATGACATAATAGTTCTTTATAACAAATTGCAGATCTTGGAACTATTTCTCTGTCATAGTGAAATACTGTAAAACTGGAAGTCAATACTAAAGAACTTGTAGAATGTGGTGTGTTGAGCTTTAGAAGCTATAGCTCTAGATTTAGGTAGTCATGGTTTGTATCTTTACTGCCTTAGAACTACAAGACAAAATTTGCCACAACAGAGGAATGCAAACCCTTTTACTCTGGTACTATACATTGTTTCTGACTTAACTTTGTTCACCTGGACTTAGATATTTCACCATATGACTTCTGAATGAAGTCAGGACTTGAAAACTAGAACATGTGATCACTAGGGAGCTATGAACAACATACCTAAACTGCATACAAATATCTTTAACTACGGAGGCATACCATCTCAAACACTATCACCTACTTTGTATAATGTATACTACCCATACTTAGTCATTTATTCTTCTAGAGTAAAGTCTCTTTGTCATGTCGGTAGAAATCCTTTGCCTTGTTGCCATCAATGACAACATTCAACATTCATCAAAGCAGTGCCTCTTTCCAACAATAACATATTCTTGGTCTTAGATTTCTTAAAATCTTTAACCTACAACTCACAACTACTCTAATACTATGTAAGATTTAGTTGTATAGTTACCCAAGAATGTAAATGAGTGAAAGGAAAAAATAGAAAAAAATGATAGAATAAATTGTGTTCCATTTAATAGGAATAGAAAAACTAAATTACAATGAGATGCTCATATGAGATCAATAGGTGGGTGTATATAAGATATGTTATGTCAAAAAAGGTAACTTAGCTTAAAACCCAAAACTATGTCAACCCCTCTTCTACATGAACATTGGAACACAAATAAAGGAGACTCAATACCCATCTACAGTCCTCAAAGGATAGCTGAGAGGTCTCTTGATTGGTCCCTTTGTTTCCAAGGAGAGAGATCTTATGACTAATTATTAAATCTAGGGTTTCTAGGGCTAAAATAGTGAAAACAAGAGTTACAAACCTGAAACTGTGAAAAACCTAAAAAGTAGTGGCAAAGAGGGGTTGAACAAAGCTAAGAGAACCTGATTCCAAAAGGATTGGGTCATCTAAACAAGGGGTGAAGGGTGCTAGGAGCCCTAGTCCCAAATTAGGGTTTTGCATAATTTTATGATCTGGGTGTCTTCTCCTTGCCTTGCTGCTTCCTGTAACTTGTCATTTTTTGATTCCACCAAATGAGACATGCACTCACATAAGAAGATAAAAATTTGGTGCTATTTAGGTGCTTTCCTAAGTCAAGCCCCATGAATGGTGTTTCTACCTCCACAATAGAAATGATAAGAGATCAAAGAGTGTGCGCCCTAAGAGGGAAGAGGCAAATCTGAATTAGAATGGAATGTTGTGATAGATCATGAAGGAAAGGAGTCACCATGAGCATGGGAACCCTAGATTACTTGATGTGGCATCACAACTTGACTTGAAAGAAGTTGGTGTAGTCCCAAAGAAGTAGAGAGATCTTCACAAGACCTACATGAAATTAGTACAATAGAAATAATCCACCATAGATAGATTTAGAGAAGAATAGAGAGCATGGGAGAGAGAGAGAGAGAGAGTACTTAGAATCCTTAGTTGTTCAAATGAATAGAGAAATTTCCTTTTATATGCATTCTCATTGATTTTTGAGGAATTAAACCACATGAGGCCAATATGAATGAACATTAGAGATGTCAAAAGCTAACATAACCTTAATTTATCCCCAAGCTAAAGGAGGGGCTAGGGCATTGGGCACCCTTGTCCTCTAGCCCACGTAAACTCCAGGATGAGGTCAATTAAGTGTGCTTAGTCCCATTCTAAAGTCACTTTTCAGGTTTTATGCATTGGGATTAGGAATTAATTGTTTTAGGTCCACCCGGGTGCTAAACTAGCTGTAAAATGGCAGGGGTAAACATTTTACTTGATAAAAAGATATTCACCGGAGAGACTAAAAACACAATCAATATTAAATCAAGTGAAAAAGTCCTTACGTAAACTTAACTAGATACGAAAAAGACCTAAATAAAGAACTGGATAGGTAAAGTACACCATTCACACCAACAAGAACACATTATTATTTTTAACTATACTTAATAAATAGTGAAAACATTATATGTATGTTTAAAGACATGTTATTTCCATAGTCCATACATAAATTGTAAATCTTCTAATAACAACTATGTATATCTTTTTTGCATCAACATTTTTTATCACACTTTGTGATCCATTATTAAGAATAGGATGAAAATGGATCATGGAGTGTGATTTGAAACATCAATGCAAAAAAAACAATACACAATTACCAAAATTTTTACAATTTATTATATGTATGTATGACTTGTTTTATTTTAAAAAAAATCTCATTTATTTTTCTTCTCTCATGTATTCCATTTTTAACTACTATAGATATTTTATAAAACTAAAATATTTTCAATCAAATATTAAATTAATTTTAATAATATAGCTTAATAATAATTTGAAATCTCTATTTAATTATGCAATTCTACTATTTATTTGCACTCCATGAGTAATATATGAAATGGATGGACTTTAACAAAGTTGTAGAGAAAAAATTCTACGAGTGCTTTCAAAGGGTGGATTATAGTATGTGGAAGTATTGGACTAGATGAAGCTCTTCCAATTGTCTTAGTCCTACAAAAAAAAAATAGTGTCGCTCAACCAAATGCTTATAGTAATACACAGAACAAAAACGACACTAAGCAAGTGAGAAACATAAGTATCCCTATGACCAAAATAGTGAGGAGCTGCCATGAACCATAATATGTATTTTTTATTGTACTCCTCCATAGCAACATTCAATCTCTTTTTATAGTGCTTGTTGACGTGCGCTATAGTTCCTCGTCCTAATATTTAACTTGCATTAATTTCACGCATTCACCCATGCCATTCCACGGGCTTGCCACTTTAACATCGTCCGCCATGTGATGGTAAATAATCCTGTTGTTTCTCAGCAACCAAACGTCTTTGTCCTTGTCGATGATGTCATTCATGAAATCAGTGCAGTGAGTGAAGATCAACTCTCCAGAGGCCACCGAAGCTTCGAATGCCACTAGATTTCTGAGAACTATGTCTGTGTTGGAATCAAACCTCAATTTGGGAAGATAAATAGTTGCATATGTTAGGTTGAAGCAGATTATGGTGACGTCTCCTTCAGTTGGAAGGAATTTTCCTCTTATCGACTATAAATCCATTCTACTTAAACATCATTCATTTCAATGGCTGAAGTGTCAATAGCAATTTTACATCTCATCCACAATAAAAAGTGGTAAATATTTGTCCTTATTTTATTAGCTAAAATTGACCTTTGACAATTGAAGTGGATGATGTTTAAGAATAGCCGTATAAATCTACCGAGGGAATCAACAATTCTTGTGTGAAGGAGTATCCATATAGGAATATCCCCTTTCCTCATCTATTTCCTCATCCTTTTCATCTTTGTGCTGAATAAAAATATTTTTAAACGTGGAAACAAGATGCACGGACCATTGTGTCACCAACTGGATGGACCTTTCTTTCAAGAGATGTTGAGGCAATACCAAGACAAGTTTAACAGGGCTAATATTTAACAAGGAGAGATCCTTCCATATCACTTTCAAAGCAAATGTTACATAGGTTGAATCTGGCAACTTCTCATCCTCATTCTCCTTGGAACTGTTATTCCCCATGGCCACTGCAAGGACAATATAGTATTAGAGAATATCCACTATGTGACTCTCTCTAGATCCCTTTAGTCAGTGTGTATGTTATTTACATGTGGGATCCACTCCCACCTAAACAATGGGTGTGTTGGCTAGCACTTTAAGCTCTTTTTTCTCACCTTGAACTATTCAACATCTTCAACAGAAATGGCAACCATTAGTTACATTCGAGACTTACCAGATTATAGGGCCTTTCTTTAGCCTTGTCTTGACAACCCAACTGCATCTCTAGCACTTTTAAAATAGGAACAAAGGTAGCTAATTCTCAAGTATCAGATCTATCATAATTACATTGTGGATTGCACTCCTACTAGATGGATCCAAAATTGTGTCGGGTCAAGATTCCCTTGGGACGACATATGTGAAAAAGCATGGTCCACTTGTTTGAGGTAGAACTACAAGCACTCAAACATGAAGGAGGCATACAATACCATGAGCCATGCAAACATTTCCTCCTTGCAGTCTAGATACTCGTTGTAGCAATTCTTGATATGCTAGTCATACTTCTTCACCTCTTCCACTATAGATTCAAACTTATACTCACCATTATTGTCTTTTGAAATATGTGTACACTAACCACTTTGTATCTCTCCTTTTTCATACACTTGGTATCTCTAGTGGTGATTATGAGGATTAGGTGTGTCATACACCTTGCAAGTCCTAATATTTGAAATGTTTATTTATTTATATTTATTATGCATTCACATATTTTGGGCATCCCACTTTGAGTGGCACTATGTGTCACTTATAGTTTGTATTTGAGCAATTTGTATTTATTGCTTAGTGTCATGGAAGTTGTTAAATGCAACTATGACAACTTGTAATGTGTGTAAGTGTTGCTAGAGTGGAAAGACCTTGGAAGATAGAGTTGCCTTGGAAACTTGACAATCATGATTTTAGGAGATAGTGGAAGCATGATTTTAAAAGCAAAAAATGGATCACCATATTTGGAGAGTCAATTATGATTTTAAAGGTATAGGTAACTTTCTATTTTATGGTGGATTTGATTCTCCATGACTAGGTATTGGATAATGCCTACCCAATTTGGGTGTCACATTTCAGGTTGGTATTAGCTCATGGTTTTGGTCTTCATTTTGGTGGTTTCTTGTATTAAAAATCCTATAAATTGATTGCTTGAAGAGTCATTTGTGAAGAGATTTTTATGCAAGATTATGCTATCATTTTTCCTCCAAACAAGCAAGATGTAAATCTCCATGTTAAGGGTTTAAGCTTGCAACTGTATTGTAACATGTTTGTTGTTGCAGATGTATACATTGGTTCAATGCTTCAGAGTGTTGGGTTTTTCACCCAAAATGGTTTTCCCCATATATATGTTAGATTTAAGAAAGACAACTGAGAGGGGGGGTGAATCAGTTGTTCAAATCTTTCTTCCAATTAAACACTTAAATCCACTTTGTAATTCAGTAGCATAATAATAAATCAATCATGGAAACATAATGCATTAAATCAAGAGCAAAAACACATTAACACACAAGACACCAAGATTTTGACGTGGAAGACCCAATTAAGGGAAAAACCACGTGTGATTAACCCAAGATTGTATTTTCTGTTAGAAGAATAGAAAGAACAAAATGCAACATGCCAATTAGGGCTCACTGCCTAAGCACACTACTCACAAGAGGCTCACTGCCTACAAGAGACACACTGTCTACAGCATAATAAGCATCACATACTTGAACTGGAGTATAGCATCTTCACCATGCTTGACTCAGTTCTATTTAAGCTCAATACTTCTGCTCTGACTTTCACTCTGCTCCTCTCTACCACACTCTTATCACCACAAGATACCTTTGAAATGACTTAAGAACTCTTTATTTATACAAGACATCGACTTAGGAATTATCATCCAAGTCGGCATACATTACAGAGCAAATACATAAATACAACATGACTTATTACAAAAGGACTTCACGTGAATCAACACACTATCGGGCACATAGATCTGAGACTTCAATACTCCTTTAGGAACATGCCATTCTTTAATGAACATCTCCAAGATCATCCGTAGGGTGTGTAACTCATCTGGTCGGCCATACTTAGGAAGAACATCATCATCTGGAAGTAATTCTTCATTTACTAGCTCAATCTTTAATGTGGACCACTAACATGAACTGGACACAATCCAAAGACCTCCACAAGCTTGCCGAATCACCAAGAACATCCACACTACTACTATCTACTGGAATCTTTTTCTCCTTCATCTGAAACCTCAACAACATAGTCTGTCATCACTATCATATTGGAATAGATGCTTGCGGACCTCCAAATCATGAACCAATTAAGTTGTCACTTCACATTGACTTCATAAACACTCCACCAAATCTGCAGGAAAGGATATTGCACTTCCGGATCTCACCAGACCTATCTGTATCACTCTGTCATCTCTGAACACCTACCAGAACTAGTTTTACTTAAGTCACAATAACTTCTTCAGATCTTCATTTGGACCTCTAAAATCTTTGCTGGATCATCTCAAGACACATATCTACAAACCCTTTGAAGTGCATCCTCTGATCTTCATCTTAACTAGAATCTTTACCTCACTATCTTCATTGTTCTTCTCTATTCCTGATTAGGACTAATTTTTTCAATATCCTTAGCACACAGCTCATCCAATCCTTATCATTAATGCAACAAGAGTATGTTGACATCAATGACAACACTAGTTAGGTCCATACTTGCAACAATCGCCCCCTTTGTCATTGATGGCAACATATGATGTGAAAAACTATTTTGACCATCAAAACAAGAGCTTCTCCTTACTATCACAACTCCCCCTAGAAAGAACCATTCACATGTCTTCTCTTCCTTTCTTGCTCCCCCTTTGATCAACAACCACTTGTTTTTCACATGTCTTCTCTCCCCCTTTGACATCAATGGCAAAGGGCGCATATTTGCATTACTTTAGAATCATGCCAGCTGCTCCCCCTGAGTAGCAGCTTCCCATCATCAGTCCGGACCACAAGAGATGACTCTAAGATCCACTAGACTGATGCACATCAATGCACCTTAATACAAAACCAGAGGGGTAATAACCCCTAACTTCTCCCTGAGATACTCAAAAGAGTCCTTAGGTAGAGGTTTAGTAGAAATATCTGCAATCTGATACTTGGAAGACACAAACTCCAATCTGGCTTCATTCTTGTTCACTTGCTCTCTCAAAAAGTGAAACTTGATGGATATATGTTTAGTCTTTGAATACAACACCAGATTTTTAGATATATTTATTGCACTTGAATTATCACAAAAGATTGTGATAGGTTCTTCATACTCTACTCTGATATCTCTTAGCATTTGCTTCATCCACAAAACTTAAGTGCAACTACCTACTACTGTAATATATTCTACTTCTGCAGTGGATAGAGATATTGCCTCTTGTTTCTTGCTCAGCCAAGAAACCAATCTCTTCTCTAAAAAGAATGCTCCACCACTGATACTCGTACGGTCATCCACATCTCCTGCCCAATCCGCATCTATATATGCATGAAGAGAAAAATCATGATCTCTGGGATACCACAATCCATACTCAACTATCCCTTTTAGATATCTAAAAATCCTCTTGATTGCCATGACATGAGATTCTCTAGGATCAGATTGGAATCTGGCAACAAGACCAACAACATTCATAATGTCACGTCTAGTTTGAGTGAAATACAATAGTCCTCCAATCATTGACCTGTACTTTTTCTGATCAGTCTTAGGAGAGTCATCATCTTTGCTCAATTTAAATTCGGTTGCCATGGGAGTATTCATTGGTTTTGAGTCTTCTATACTAAATTTCTTCAACAATTCTTTCACATATTTGGTCTGAGAAATGAAGATTCCTTTTTTTGTTTGAGTGATTTGTAGACCCAAGAAGAAATTCATTTCCCCAAACATGGACATCTCAAATTCACTTTTCATTTGATTTGCAAAGGTTTTGCACATACAATCTCTTCCTCCAAAAATGATATCATCAACAAACACTTCAACTATCAAGATATTTTCATGATCAATTTTGAAGTACAAATTACTGTTAGTAGTACCTTTGTTGAAACCAATATTCAAAAGATGATTATCCAATCTTTCATACTAGGCTCTTGGGGCTTGCTTCAGTCCATACAGTGCTTTCTTCAACTTGCAGACCATATCACCCGGATCAGACAATTGAAATCCATCCGGTTGCTCAATGTATACTTCTTCTTCCAAGTCACCATTCAGGAAGGTAGATTTGACATCCATCTGATATACATTGAAATCCTTAAAGGTAGGAAAAGTAAGAAATAATCTGACTGCTTCAATTCTTGCCACCGGAGCAAAAGTCTCTTCAAAATGAACTCCTTCTACTTGGGAGTAGCCCTTGTAGACCAATCTGGCTTTGTTTCTGACTACTTCACGATCTTCATTCAGTTTATTTTGAAAAATCTATTTGGTTCCAATCACATTCTTGTTTGTAGGTCTGGGAACAAGATCCCAAGTGTTATTTTTCTCAATTTGCATCAGCGCTTCCTCCATTTCTTTAGTCCAATTTTCATCATTGCAAACTTCATTCATTGTCTTAGGTTCAATCTTTGAAATTAAACAATACTCTTCTGAATCTTGAGCAATCCTTCTTCTTGTTTGTACACCTTTTCTTTTATCACCTATGATTTGACCTTCAGAGTGATTCAGTCTTACATACTTGTGAACTTTGGGAGTTTCTTGCACTTCTGATTCTTGAACAGGTTCATTCAAACTTATCTCTTCTTCCTGATTTACTGGATCAATTTGAATCTAAATTTCAGAGGGGGCTTGAACTTCTTGAACAAAAAAATCATTCTGATCATCTTCATCATATTCATAAAACCTTGAGGGTTTTTTAATACCTTCATCAACCTTCACATTTGTACTTTCCACAATCTTCCTTAATCTCTTGTTATAACATCAGTATGCTTTGCTTTGAGTAGAATAACCCAAGAATAGTCCTTCATCACTTCTAGCATCAAATTTTCTTAGATCTTCATCTCTTTTAATGTAACATTTGCTACCAAAGATTTTGAAATACCTCACAGTGGGAGTGATGCCAAACCAAAGTTCATAAGGAGTCTTACCGGTATTGCTTCTAATTTTTACTCGATTGAGAGTCTAGACTGCAGTGCTTACAACTTCTCTCCAATAGATCTGAGGAAAATTTTCTTCCATCATCATGGTTCTAGATGCTTCTTGGATGGTCCAATTTTTTCTCTCCACTACTCCATTCTGCTATGGAGTCCTAGCAGCAGACAACTATCTTTTTATTTCATGTTTCTCGCAGAATTCTATGAACTCACTGGATGTGAATTCTCCACCTCTATCAGACCTTAGAGATTTTAATTTTAATCCAGTTTTATTTTCTATCATAGCCTTGAATATTTTGAATTTCTCAAGAGCTTATGATTTCTCTTTCAGAAAAGTAACCCACATCATCTTGGACTAGTCATTAATTAATAGCATGAAGTATCTACCACCTTGCACACTTCTAATTCTTGCCAGACCACATAGATCAGTATGAACTAAGTCCAATAATCTAGTAGAAGATTGTTCCTTGCTTTTGAATGAGACTCTACATTGTTTACCCAATTGACATTCTTTGCACAAACTATTTATAGGTTTTACAAGTCTTGGAAGATCTCTTACAACCTAAGTGTTGCTTATCTTGATGATATTATCAAAATTCACATAACACATTCTCCTATGCCACAACCAACTCTGATCAATTTGAACAAATAAACAAGTTTTACTAGTACCAACCAAGTGGAAGATATTACCTTTAGTTTGAGTACCAGATGCAATCTTTGTTCTGTAACTTTCAAAGATCTTGCATTTTCCATTCTTGAATCAAAGATCATAGCCTTTGTCCACCAACTATCCAACACTGAGAAGATTGTGCTTCAGACCTTCAATATATAGTACATTACTAGTTTTCTTCTTTCCTTCAAAAGAAATGGTTCCTCTTCCTTTGATTCTACCAGTAGAATTATCACCAAACTTTACCACTCCTCCTTCATACCTTTCCAAATCTATGAACTTATTTTTGTCACTTGTCATATGGTGAGAGCATCCACTATCAATGACCCAATCATCCTTTTCTTCAACTTGGGTAGCCAGAGCTCTTTCTACAATTTTATGATTCATAGATTCAAAGGGCATTGGATCTTCTTCCTTGATGTCAATAAACACCCAGTCACTTCCGGATTTGTTTCCAGTCCTTCATTATCATCACCTTCATGAACATAGTAACAATTCTTTTGGAACCTTGATCTGTTAGGATTTGGCCTTGAAAATCTTTTCGGACACCTTGAGGCAAAATGACCAATCTTATTGCAGTTAAAACATTTAAAAGGTAATTTCCCTTCATACTTACCGGATCCTCTTGGCAACCTTTTTGAAATAAGGGCTTCAAGTTGAGAAGCTTCTGCTTCATCTTCTTCTAGGTCTTTTGTTGCTTTTTCATACTATGATAGTTTCCTTGAAGAGTTCTCTCTCGGATCAAACCTTTGTTTTCCTTTTACAGAAGCACTAGCTTTGAATGCAAATTTAGTCTTGGAAGGGCATCTCCAAACTCGGTCAATTCAAATGCAGTGAATTTGCCAACCAATTGATCTCTTGTGATACCTAAATAGGATCTAAATTCTTCAATGGCACCAACGTTGTATTTGTAAGAAGCAGGAAGGGATCTGAGAACTTTGCCAACAATCTCATCTTCATCCAAGACTCCACCAGCACATCTAATGCCACAAACAAGCTCATTTACTCTTGGCATAAAAGTAGTGATATTTCCATCTTCTCTCATCTTCAGATTTTTGAATTTTCCTTTTAGACTCTGTAGCTTGGCACATTTGACATACTTGTCTCCTTCATGCAGAAGTTCCAATTTTTCCCAAATCTCAAAAGTAGTTTGTAGGTCAACAATATTTGTCAGCTCTAAATCAGACAAGGCACTTAGAAGAGCTTCTTTAGTCTGTAGATTGTTTTCAGTATTTGTGATTTCATCTACAGTTTTCAGACCATTCTGTGGAGGAGTATATTTCTTTGAAGCCGTGGTCCAATACTGCATTCCCATACATTACAAGTGACATTGCATGCGACTTTTCCAAAGAGTAAAATTGGTTCCATCAAACTTTGGACTATCCTTCTTGTAGGATGGCATCCTAGATCTCCTCAAGCAATTAAGCTCTTTTAGAGGAACTTAGCTCTGATAACAATTGTTAGATTTAGGGTAGACAACTGAGAGGGGGGGTGAATTAGTTGTTCAAACCCTTCTTCCAATTAAACAGTTAAATCCACTTTGTAATTCAGCAGCATAATAATAAATCAATCATGGAAACATAATGCATTAAATCAAGAGTAGAAACACATTAACACACAAGACACCAATATTTTGATGTGGAAAACCTAGTTAAGGGAAAAACAATGGGGTGATTAACCCAAGATTGTATTCTCTGTTAGAAAAATAGAAAGAACGTAATGGCACATGCCAATTCGGGCTCACTGCCCAAGCACACTACTCACAAGAGGCTCACTGCCTACAAGAGACACACTATCTATAGAATAATAAGTATCACATACTTGAACTAGAGAATAGTGTCTTCACCATGCTTGAGTCAGTTCCATTTAAGCTCAATACTTCTACTCTGCCTTTCGCTCTGCTCCTCTCTACCACACTCTCATGACCACAAGATACATTTGAAATTACTTAACAACTCTTTATTTATACAAGACATCGACTTAGGAATTATCATCCAAGTTGGCATACATTACAAAGAAAATACATAAATACAACATAACTTATTACAAAAAGACTTTACGCTGATCAACACATTGTTGGCCACACAGATCTGAGACTTCAATACTTCTTTAGGAACACACCATTCTTCACAGAACATCTCCAAGATCATCCACAGGGTGTGTAACTCATCCGATCAGCCATACTCAGGAAGAACATCATCATCCGGAAGTAATTCTTCATTTACTAGCTCAATCTTTAGTGTGGACCACCAACACAAACTAGACACAATCCAAAGACCTCCACAAGCCTGCCTGAATCACCAAGAACGTCCACACTACTACTGTCTACTGAGATCATTTTCTCCTTCATCTGGAACCTCAAGAACACAGTCTATCATCACTATCATATTGGAATAGATGCTTGCAGACCTCCAGATCACGAACCAATTGAGTTGTCACTTCACATGGACTTCCTAAACACTCCACCAAATCTGCAGAACATCATATTGCACTTTCGGATCTCGCTGGACCTATCTGTATCACTCTGTCACCTCTAAACACCTGCCAAAACTGGTTTGACTTAGGTGGCCATAACTTCTTTAGATCTTCATGCGGACCTCTAAAATCTTCGCTGGATCATCTCAAGACACATATCTACAAACCCTTTAAAGCGCATCCTCTAATCTTCATCTTAACTAGGATCTTTACGTCACTGTTCTTCTCTGTTCCTGATTAAGACTAATTTTCTCAATATCCTCAGCACACAGCTCATCCAATCCTTATCATTAATGCAATAGGAGTATGTTGACATCAATGACAACACCGGTTAGGCCCATACTTGCAACAATATATTAGTGTCTCTTCTCTTTTGTTATCTTTCCTCTATTCTTCTTCTTTCATGTTCTTAAAAAGTTAATTTACATGCTATACTAGCAAAATCTACTTAGATATATAAGAAAGATTATCTTTCCTCTAATGGTTAATGTGATGGAAAATCATCTATGTTTGTTTCCATTTTAAGGACATAGTACTATGTGCTTTTATCAAGTTATTGAATATTTGATTAAGAAAATCATAGGATACTAGAAGGTGCATACTATGTTCTCTTTCCCTTTCAATTGTTATTAGAGCTATGATAGTTCTATGTTATTTGTTGGTTCCATAGTATTTAAGGTTGTAAGTATTTCTTCTATTATGATTTTTTTAGCTTGGAAAGCTTGATAGAATCTATAGGAATGAATTGATTGATTATTAATCCTTGCTTGAGTGGAAGTTTTGTAGCTGATCTAATTTTTCAAAGTACAATAGGTATTTGAAGGATGGAGAAGATGGATTTTATTGGAGTTGATCATGTGATTACATTTAATATGATATTAATCTATAGCTTTTGTTTAGTAGTATGTAATGGCATGAGTCGCCCTGACAAGAGACCTGCCTTCTTTGGGGTCCGTATCGGAGGGGCAGTGCAGTTAGGTGTAAAGGTGGGGGATGCGGTTGACCGTGGAAAGGTCCTTGTCAAAGAATGGTTGGTGATGGGCCTGCTCTCCTGATTCCTTCCTCCAACTTCTATTCTCTAGAATCCTTCCTTTGGGGCTTCCCAGTGGATGACCTGCCATTGGTAAGCTTGCTCTTTCCTGATTCCTGGGATTATGTCGATTTAGGGCACCTGATCTGATGAAGCGGGGTAAGTTGGCCACCTGATTCCAACCCGATCTAAGTTGGCGAACTGTTCCTTCCATCCATGAGTGGTAATGGGGTGTGATTCCTCCTTTTCTGATTTCTTCCTTTCCACCATCTGTAACCAGGCTCCCTGACCTGCCGGAGGTAAATGCGCTTTGATGGCTTTCTCTGAACTGTATTCTATTAGTGGTAATCCAAGATTAGTGGAGTTCTATCTAATGGCACCTTGTAACTCTAGATTCTGTGCAATGTAAATCAAAGTGATTCCTTGGGATTAGTGGTAATCGGAGCTTATGGGCAACCTGATGTATTCCACTGGATGACTAAGAATCTCGGCATTCTATCTAATGGCCTAAAATTCTAGAGAGAGATGAACTTTGTGGAGTTATTGGGACTCGCGATCTGCCCTTGCTCCCCGGCTGAGACTGAATATATCTGATTTGTAGCGGGGACTTGATTATGGATAATGGTGCTTTTGGGGCTTTCCTCGATGACTTAATCTCCCTCCCACCCAACCTAATGATAATGGATGATGAACTGTAGAGTGATTCGATTAGTGAGAATCCTCTGGATTGTGAGAAGTGGATGTAGGTGGGTTAAGGAAGAGAAGAGTGTGTGGGTAAGGGGATTGGGGGTTTGGTGGGATTGGGGTGCCTGGATTGAGTTAGGCTAGCTGGTCCCTGGCAATCTAATGGTATTTCCTCTGGGCACCTGAGACGTGAATGCAAGAAATCTGGGCATGAGTAACTGGGGGACCTGATGAGGGCCATGACTGATTCCTGCCTTCCTGTCCTCCTAATGGCAATGGCCAAATCTAAGGTTGCACCTGACGAGAATATTACCGGATTTGTGGCCATTGTGAATAAAGGCATTAATGCCGAATGGCGCCTTGTAAGGAGACCATTATTAGTAATCTTTCCTTCTGGGCAACCCAGCTTATTGGAAGGAATAAAGGTGATCCTCCCTCCATCTGAATGAAAGAGTGTATTACAAAGAGTATATTAGAGGTTAGGTTGTGGAGTGAGGGTTGGGCAGGCTACTGGCCTCTCGGCATGGTTCCTTTGTCGACCCCACTTCTTTTGTCGCGGCATTCCTAGGGTAGAGGTAGCTGCCCTTCCCAGCTGATAGTGCCCCGAGCTGCTTAGTAATGTGCGGCTTCTGTATTCTTGGCACTTTTTCAGGGTAACCGAGCTAAGCCCCGCTAGGTGATGGATCTGGACCTGGGCTTAGCTGACGGGCTGGAAAAGATCTATCTCTTCCTATTGGTTAGGGAGGGGGAACTGGATTCCTCGCGTTGTGACCGTTTGTATTTTTGAGCATAAGCTATTGGGTTATCTTTGCTTTGAAGCATAATTGATTGTGCTTTTGTTATTGTGGGAATTCCTGGGGTTCCGACAGGTGTAGTTGGCAAGAAGGCCCCGAAGGAGGCAGGATTGGAATGGTGGGGAGCGAGCAAGTAGGAGCTTAACTAAATAAGAGGGGCCCCTTATCTCAATTATTGCTCGAATAGAGAATATAGTTATTGGGGTGAGCTCTCGGGCTGCTTGCCTTCTGGAGAGACCTCGTAAGAAGGCATTGCAGTACGGGATAGGGTTGGGGCATTCCGTCCGTAAATAGAGAAAGGCATTGGGGGTAGCTCCTGTGTTGGGGGCTTGGGAGAACCTCTTTTTGGGGGGCGAGATAGGCGGGGGCGGGTTATGGAAAGGAAAAAAGGGATCTTAGCTAATTGGCCCCAACCGAATCTAAGTCCCGTGGTGAACGTTCCTGCCGAGCTTGAGAACTCTGCCTGATTACCCCATCATGAACTTTCTTTTCTTTCCCTTTCAGGGTGGCTCCAAGCAAGGTTTTCTAGAGAATTAGGCAGGTAATCCATTAGTGAGAATGGCAAGGCAGAGAGGGAATGTCGATTGGCCCCTCAAGAGGGCACGGAATGGGGATTGGACCCGATTCTAATTTTGACTTTGGGTCTGCCTTAATTGGAATCCTTGCACTCTTCCTTCATACCTTATTTGTGGATTCCTCAATTGGGGGACTAGCAGAGTAAAACATCGAGCCTGGCAACTTCTGGATAATCCTAGGAGGACCTGTTATTGATGCCAATAATCCTGCTGTGATTCATGCGAATGGTTTTCTTCCTTCTTTGCAAAATTCATTATTCCTTCTTTGCCCGAATGAGATTTGGCTGGGCGTGAGTGTGCCCTAAATTCCTCGTGTTGTATGGTATTCGGCTCTCTAATAGAATTTCTTTTCGGCTATGTGCAGGTTAGTGGTAATGCCTGAATCCTATGCTAATGTCTCCTAGACTAGAAGCGTTGTAAATGATGCTGTCTGATTGGGTGAGCTTGGTAGTTGATTCCTTCTATTCTTATGGGAGGCTGCTAGGGGTTTTGTGCATAATATATCTAGGGGAGTTGCTACTGCGTATTCTTGGGTCCTGGCTAATGAGAGTTGATGTGGGCACACACGGGTGGGAGAGCATGAGAAGGAGGTGGGGCAGGTAAGGAGATGTTATTGGCTGTTGTGGGGGTGGGGAATATGGGGAGAAGGTGGTAGGGGCTGAATCAGTCAATCCATGCATCAATGCATGCATCCTTCGCTAAATCCTGCCTCAATGGCATCAGCCTTTTATGATTTCCTCCATCGGATCAATGGCTCAATCTTTTATCGCTCTATCTTTTATGGCTCCATCTTTTCCTCCATCGGAAAACCATAATCTTTCATTCAGATTACGGTTGCATCCATCCTTCTATCTTTTCTCCATCCCTCCATCTGTGCATCGATCCCACTTTCTTTCTCTTTCTGCCTGCCTGCCTGCATCGATCCATCGCTCGATGGCTCCTCCCTACTTCTTTCCTTCTGATGTTCTTTCGGAGGGGTCTCCAACCATAAAAGGGGTCCTTGTTGTTGGGCCCCCGCTGTGTAGTAGATGTGGGTGAAAGGTTGGTCTGGGTGTGTTAGTGCATGCCATCAGAAGTTGTACCATAATATGTGCATGGTTGCAGTGCCCTGGCTGCTAGTTTAGTATTTATTTAGGCAGCAACAAGAGATCGGTAGTTGTGCGTGAGTGTGGGAATGAAGGTGTATTTTAGGAGGGAGGGTATTCGAGAAGTGTGCAATCCTTTCAAAAGTATGTGCTGATCGGTTGTTGGGCTCTGATGCCCCTATCGGCCTGCTGGAAGAGTGGTGGTCTGTGGGCTAAGTGTAATTCATCCCCCTAGAACCCTGGTAAGGTATATGCGCGTAAGGTATATGCGTTGTTCCGTTGTTGTTGGTATTGAAGGTATATATCTGAGTGTATGGTGTGGGTGATAGGTGTGATGTATAGTAGTGAGTATTTTGGTGAGTGTTAGTGAGGTGTGATGTGTAATGGTGTGTTGGGTGTGGGTTGTGAGTGTAGGTGTAAAGGTAGTGGGTAGTGTTAGTGTTGTGTAGGGTTGGGGTGTTGTTGGGCCTATCTATACATAACATGTGTTCCCTCTAGGTGTGCCGGCTATAGAATAATAAGGCTCCCCACTGATAATGGATTATGGGTAATGCCCCCTGATAATGGCAATAATGGATTATGGGTAATGCCCCTCGATAATGGATGATTCCTTCTGGGCACCTGAGGCATGATTCCTTCTGAATGGCACCTGAGGGCATACCGACCTGCTTAAATGAGTTGGGCCTGCCTCCTTGGGTGAGTGTTGGGTTGCGCCCCTAGAGAGTAGGACCCGCCTTCTATCAGGGTGCTACAATAATAAGAAGGAAGGGGGGGCGGTTTGGGGTGTAAAGATAGGAGTGTTGGTTGGTGGGGCGGGCAAGTGAAGGCTGGGTAGGAGGGTAGATTGGTCTGTTGGTGAATAGGGGGTAGGTGAGATTGGTTGTTGGGATTGGGGCTGGATTGGGTTGGAGAGTAATTGGTTGGGCTGAGTTGGTGTAGGCGCCCCTAGAGAGTAGGACCCCCTTATTTAGGGGTCCGTATCGAAGGGGCGATTGTGTGGAAGTGGAAAGGTGGGGGCGGTGACTCCTTGCCATTATGGGGAATCCGACCTTATGGGTAACCGTGGTAATTCCTGTTTCTGGAGTCCCCTGACTTGTCCACCGGATTAGTTTGGGGTGGGGTGTGGGTGTTGGTGGGGTGGGGGTTGAGGAGGGGCTAAGGGAGGGTGGGTTTGAGTAAGTGTTGGGGGCAGTCCCTTGACCTGCTGTATGGATTCCTGCCCACTGCTCTAATCCAGAATAAAGTTGGCATTAATTCTAGAGAATGCCCTGTCGTATGGATTCCTCCCAACTGTTCTAATGTGGAATAAAGTTGGCATTCTAGAAAATGCTATTAAGGCACGTCCCGTATTCCACCGCAATCTAACGCGCTACCTGCCCCCCTCTATATGTAGTTTGTCTGGAGTGGGGGGGATGAAGGAGGGCTAACCAAATATTGGTGGTTGGGGGAGGTGAGGGGTTAATGAGAAAGTTGGGGTGGGTGCTGGGGTGAATAAAGACTGGATGGTGGTGGGTACGAAGCGTTCCTGTATAGAGGGCGGGCACCCCAGATTTCTATAAAGCGAGACCGGAGCAACCTTGTGTCGGAGGTCTGGTCGAAGCGATGTTCCTCGTGCCCGGGCTAGTTGTGGACCTCGACCCCTTGGGAAGAAGGGCTTGGAGGAGGGCATTGGTCGTTACGGCATGACTATTCCTTGGGGCATGATTCCGAGGCAATCTAACATCCTGCCCACCTCCTCCTAAAAGGTTTGGTTTGTGAGAGGTGGGGTTTAGACCCTGGCGCCTTAGCTATCGTCTATCCCTTTCCAACTATGATTCACTGGGGTTCGGCGGCATTTATCGAACAGGGGTTGGCTAGGTGAGGTGCTGCTGATCAATACAAACTAGAATTCCCAACTAGAGTTCCAACTATAGCCTCCCACCCACTCCAATGCCTAGAACCCTCAGATTATGTTGGTTGGCTAGATTTGTCAGTTATGTCTGGAGCGAAACTTGACCTTGAAAGCTTCCTTGCCAGCCCCCCGGGGGACTTTGATAGCTGGTTCGATTCCTGCATCGCTCAGAATGGAGCAACTATACCACCCACAATAATCTATTTGAGGGGCCCACAGAGGTTGGGTGGGGGGCATTATCCACTTCGTTCAATGAGTAATTGAAGGTTTCTTCTGTTGTTGGGGAGTTGGTCCGAAGTCTTGGAAGACATGGACCCATGCGCCGATTGCCTGCCGAACTATCTAAATGTTTAGAGTTTATTCCTAGACTACCAAAGTGCCCTATCCTCTGGATTAGTGGTGAAGCCCTACCCACTCTATCCGGCGGAATCGTCGCGTGATTCCAAAGTTGCACCCGCGTCCCCGGAGGACCCAAGCTCTTCGTCCCCTCCGAGCCCGACGTCTCTCAGCCACTACAAAAGCCCCGCTAGGTGGGTGGGAACTATATGGTGGCAGAAGAATGGTAGGGTGCCATCCTACTCCTCCAATTAGTGGTTTTGATCATCTAGTATGAACTATTGGTGCATGGGGTGGATGGACAACTGCTCAATCATTAGGGGGCTACACCGAAACATCCGACTCCACCCACGACTTCTGACTTGGGCATTTGGGACTCTTGGCTTTGGCCCCTTGTCATGTTCATTTTAACCGAAAGTCTTGTTGAATTCATCCTCGATTTGCCCATCCTTCTATTATTATCGAAGTGATCGTCAGCTCTAAATTTCGTAATGGGATGAAATGAATTAAATAACCCAATGGTCGACCAGTTTGTCTAGTCCAGAATGGAATAGAGGTAAGCAGTCCAGACTCTGTACGTAACATGAGTGAGCCAGTGCCCGCCCCTCTCAATAGAAGAGCTTGGAGGGAGAGGCCCCCTTCTCATCCAATATATAGTAGGGGGGCCTGTCAGTGTGAAGACAGGGTGGGCCTCGTCATTATCATGGAGGTGTTAGTGTTAGTATCGGTGGGCCAATACTCTAGTTGTTAGTCTGAACCCCCACCCCCCACTATAGAGGTAGAGGTAGGACTACCTGGCACTATAGTGGGGGGGTAGCCCGCCAATATAGAGGTAGGGCCTATAGAAAGGGTAGATAGGCCGGCAGGGGTGACCCAACCTTGAATCGAGCCTTACAATCGTCGCTACCCACATGACTACGTGACAATAAAGTGAGGTCGGCTGAGGTCGGTTCATAAGTCATAGGGACCATGGAAAAGTGATATCCCAGGTACGGAGCTCAACCCACTCCAACCCAATTCAGGGGGGAGGGGAGGCTGGGACAAGGGGGTTTGCACTAGGAAGCAGAAGTACAACCGTTACCAGCAGTACCGCAGCAGACCCGGTTGGCGCTGGAGTCTGGTATGAATAGAAAGAGGCATGGGTATGGGTACCAAAGGCATAGCCTGAGAATCTACCATGGGGAAGGGCAATAGCACTAGCGGAGCCCGTTTACCCAGCGGTAGAGATAGATACGGAGGCAGGGTGCAGAGTCTCTACTCTGTGTATTGAGTAGTTGGCCTAGTGGAAGCACACACAATTAATTGTGGGAGGGATGGAACCGGAATCTCCATTCAGATGTAGGTCTTCCTATAATCCTAAACTCTGTTCAGATGTAGGTATAACCTGATGATATGATCCATCCTATGGTCATAGTGGTTTCAGAATAAATGCTTGAACTTCTCTGTCTGCCAGAATGGCCCCCCTTCCATGGGGCCCCCGCCCAGGTGGGAGGCCCTATCTACCAGTTGGGTGGGTGGGGGAAGATAGTGCTGACCCACCCTTCATCTGGAACGAACAAGAGAAGGGGAGTCAGGTGGCGAGTCGATTGGAAGAAGAAATGCCTCCATGGATGGTTGGACTCGACCCGGAGCAAGAAGAGCCTATAAGTATCAATTCAACTATATTAGTAGTCAGGGATTGATTAGTGGTGAACCTATTGAAACATTGAGTAGGCCATCCACTCCCTACCCATTCTGTCGAGTGCATGCTCCCTTCCCATCCCACCTTTGATTTGTCACCGATAGACAGATACCCTACCGCCTCAGAAAGAGATATTGGTTGGGTTGGTTCTCGGAGGATGGAAAGGAATATAATCAAGTGGGAGTGTAGGGGCATCCAGTTGAGTGTTCATCCAATCCATACCTACCTGAAACTGCGAAGCTGGATGCCCGAAGAAGAGGGATTGATCAGCCGATCGACTGTCTATTTAACCTCCTACTCCAATTGCCCACTTCTATAGTGGGGCTCCTCCACCCGATCCCGTACTTTTATGCCCGGCTCATGGATCACTTCCTATACTTCTCTCACCCACTTCAGTTGGGTCAGGACCAACCGCTAATGAAGGAGCAGGGGAACCTGACCTACCCGCTGATGTTGGTCGAATGTATTCCATTGCCCATTCTATTGAACAACAACTATAGGCCAGACCGGAAATTCTATTAACTAAACTAAACTCAACTAGCAGCCTTAACCCCCCACCCTATATCTTCCCCCCCACCCAGAAGGTTATTACTCTCCATTCACTTCATTCAGGCATGTGTGTGGGGATGGGTGGGGGCAACTTAACCACCCACCCAGCCCCACACATGGGGATGGGTGGGGGGTTATACCAGGGTTGGGTGGGACAATTTAGAAGGTGCCTGGGTGGGCAATATAGTCTCCCACCCACCCCGATTAGGTGCCGGGAGGTTTCTCCAATTAGTTGTTGGGCCCCCCAACTATTGCCTCCCACACACCCCACATTAGAACCATATTAGCAGCTGGGGGTTTAAGTTGGGGGCTAGTTGGATGCGGTATTGGTCTATGAAATACACTCCGAGCACTTCTCTATTCTTGTGTTCGGTGCATATTCTGAGATGGGAAGGGTCGGAATGATTGGCCAGGGGAGTGGGAAACGTGGGTTCTGAGGCGATTATGGTAAGGGGCCTGGCGCTAGGATGGGAGTGATCCCTACCCAAATAAAGATGATTGGTGATGGGCATGATCCATTCCTGGTGATTGGTGATGGGTAAGTACCAAATCCATGGTAGTTTCTGAGTCACTTCTAAATCCTATCCAATCGCCACTTATTTGGAGCAACCCAATATTCCACTGTGGGTGGGGGGGGCCCTGAGAACCATTATAGCAAGGGAGGTAGATTAGCCCCCCAATTCATCTACCCCCTGGGAGGGCCCCCCTTAATATTGTAGATGCCATTGGAGGTTTCTTCAATTCATTGTGGGGGGTTAAGTTGGGGGGTCTGTGATACTAAATATCAATCCCCTTCAAACACGAGCCTCCCGGGCCCCCTTCAAACATATTATTGATCATCAACAACTCATGTGTGGGGTTGGGTGGGGGGCATAGGCTTGGGGGCCCAATGAATGGGTCACAACATAACCACCCACAATAATATATTTGAGGGGCAGGGGTGGGTGGGGGATATAGATTGGGGTGGGTGGGAGGAAGAAGTGGAGCAGTTGAGAATCTCTACTCTATATAGGTATAGGAGCCCCATAGATATATAGGCCTCTGATTTGAGTGTCTCTATAGCCTAGCCTAACCCCTAATGGATGGTTCTGTTCCGCATTCATTCATGCCCGTTCTAGTTCTCGGGAGAGAGTCTCTGGCAGAGCATCCGGTTTGTATAGTCATAGTCTCTAGCAGAACATCCTTCTGTCTGATCAGAGCATTCGGTCAACACCCCCTATAGTTGAGCCCAACCCCAACTATATATACAGGGATTATGGCTTCAATCTCAGTAGTTCAGGGGAGGAGTATGGCATCACCAGCTACAGATGGACTGCATTATGGTATGGACTGACTGCATCACTACACTATTCTAAGTACGGCATCACCCACTTCACTACACTATAGTATGGTAGTCTGGCATCCCATCACTGTATAGATGGCCAGATTGGTCTAGACCGCTATTGGATTCTAGGTGATAGGAGTGTGTGCCCCAGATAGATATATACGTGGTTGGGAGAGAGTGGTATTGAGGCAACAGTAGTAACCTATTAGCGGGGCAGCGGATAATTGTGCCACAATAGTGGCCCTATACCCCCCACCCATCCCCACACACGCGGATAATTTGAAGGCCCCTACAATATAGTTGCGGCAAAACTAGGCAAAACAGCGGCCCCTACAATTCTATGGGTGCTAGGGAGCAACTATAAGTCCCTCCCTCTTGGGTGGGAGGATTTGGCAGCGGTAAAACTAGGATAACAGTGGCCAAGGTGGGTGGAATAGCCTCAACCCCCCACCCAGCCCCACACACGGTGGGTGGCCCGGGTGGGTGGATAGAAAGTTGGTGGGTGGCCGAAAAGTTGCCCCCCACCCCCTCCCTACTGGAAAGTAAGTAAGCAGCGGATAATTTTATTTGACTTTTGAGGGCGAGGATGGAGTTACAATACAAGCTCCCTGATTGGATGGATGGGGAAAGGTAGGGAGAGATATAGAATATCACAACTTGCCGCAACTAGAATTAAAAGGGGCTTTCTTTCTAGAAAGCCGGACTCCTCCTCCCACCCACCCCTACCCCTACTATTCTTCTATGGCGGCACACCCCTACTCTTTTTGTTGGCGGTTGTTGACTCTACCGTCTGTGATGAAGAGTTCATTGACTACCGAGTAGACTACTAGCCAGATTATATACAGAACATGCCTATTTCCCCTCCCACTAAAGGTTCTCCCTTCCTTTCCTCCCTCCCTCCAACTAGAGTTCTCCCCTCCCACTATCATGTACTCTTCCTACAACTATAGGACGGGCTCCCCTAACCCCTCCAACTAGAAGGGCATACTATTCCTCCCCTAACCCCTCCAACTAGAAGGGCTACTATTCCTGCAACTATAGGATGGGCTCCCCTAACCCCTCCAACCAACTATAGGAAGGGCTACTAATAGTTCCTGCTATTCTTCCTCCCCTAACCCCTCCACCAACCGGCTCAACTGAATAACCATCCATCCTTCCAACTATCAATGCCTACTATTCCTCCCTTAATCAACCTACTAGAATAAGGCATCCCAACCCTTATTATCAGGAGGTTAAGTCCGTAACTTCACTATCGTTCAGGTTACGGGTGGGTGGATGATAGTGGGCAATCAATATCCCTCCATCCAGATAGCGGATGGTGGATCAAGAGGTGGATCAGGTGGGGCACCAGTTTGTATAGGTGGGATTCTTCCATCAGCGGGATAGCTGGCATCGAACCCCTAGATAAGTAGGACAAGTAGTAGTCTCTGAATGAGGAGAGGGTGGAACGGATTGAGAGATTGAACCATCTACAATAATAAAGGGGGAGGGGCTCAGATAGGAGCTGGGATCGATGCAACCACCATCTATATTGCTAGGAGAGGGAGAGAGCACTCGACCCATATATATTCGGCCGCCATCAACTTTAGTGACTCACCCACCCCTGTCAATATATTATTGTGAGGGATTCATTCAAGTGTATATGCTCGATACCAATCTCAGAACAGGAAGGCGGTGTAAAATCTGATTTCAGAAATAGTAGTGGGGGGATCAAAAGGGAAGGACAAGAAGAGGCAGCAGGCACCCTCCCTCGAAGGTTAGGAGATGGTTAAGCCCAGGCAAGATCTGGGTCGATCGACCATGCAGTTTAGGTAGTCTCTTCTTTCCCTCGCCCAGCCTCTGACCAATCCCTAAGGTTGGACGATTTGCCTATAGAAACAATAGGGCAGTTGGGAGGCAGGTCGAGTGGCTATTCTTTTCCAGGAGTTGCGGCGGAGGCAGGAGTTAACGAAGGAATTAACATCAGGTCAGGGGCCTACTCCTCTACATTGGAGGTTTGTTGGGCGAATCAAAGCTTTCAGAGGCAGGTGTCGTGAAAACAATGAGGCATGCCCAATCAAATCTATTCTTCTTCTAGGCCCATCTCTCTCAATCCTCAAAACTATTGATTGAAGAGGCGAGGAAGCGCAAGTTGCTTCTCTCGAATCTTCTCTGGTTCCAAAGCCCCTGGGAAAACTTTTCTGAATGAAGTGAAGAAGAGGGTTCTAGGCGGGTGTTCTACAAACCATGATCTGAGGTCACCAGAATTCAATAAATCAAATGTCCTCTATCCGGCCAGGCTAGCTTCTATCGTGAGAAAGACTAATGCTTGTTTCTCAAACAACTGTATCTCATGGGAGGGTGGGAATAAGAATTCCATACTATTGGAGGAGCCTGAACAACAAATAATCTTGAATCTCTGGGGTGGGGGGGGAATTCTAGCTGAACGAAGTGCCATCTCTGGGGTGGAACTATATCTCCCACCCACTGGGGTGGATGGGAGGCAATAGTTGCTTCAGTAGATTATGATGTTGGGTGGGTGGGGGGAGATAGTTGAGGTTTCATTCTTCCATCCCCGGGGTGGGTGGGAGGCGCTTCAAACTACAATTCCCACCCTACATGCAAGCAAGAACTAGAGTTTCCCACCCCCTACCATTCTATAGGCGGGTTGGGGGGAAGTCAAAGGCCTGGGTGGGTGGAATAGTGTCGTTGGTTCCCGATCCAATGCCTCAACTCCCATTCTCTCATCTGCATTACCAGTCCCTCCCCTACCATCCATTAGCATTGAGCCACAGGCAGGAAAGAGAAGGGTTGGATGGCCGAGGTTGATGGAACAGCCTAGCTCCTTCGTATGCTTGTACATGGTGGTGGTTGTGGAGCTGGTCTACAAGTGGGCCCAGATTTCCTAGACCTCTTCTTACTTTTTTTTTTGTTGTACTTGCAAAGATTTTTTTCATATTGATTTGATCTGAGAGTTGTCATATTTTGCCTAGCCCAAAATATTCCAAAATCCCTCCTTCTATCAGAAAAATTTGATTAGAGATAGCCTAAATAGAAGGAAGCAAATATAAAAACCATTTAGTATTTAATGCATTCCCTTGTAAAAATCCCCAAAATTTCACGTGGAGAATCCTTGCAGAAAACCCAGAAAAACCCAGAAAAATCTAGGCCATTGCCTTAACTTTTGACCTCCTTTTGGCCTTTATTGACAAAAGTTTGGGTTCCTAAATGAAGGCAGAAAAGCTTAAAAAATTGGCTACATGTCAAGGAACGTCTCCCTTTTCTTGGAAATTTTCATCTTTCATGAACTTGGTGGAAAGTACTTTTGTTCGCAGGTTCATCAATTCAGTGATTTGTCGATAAACCAGCAGGAGGGCGAGCTTCACCAAAAATGGCAAAGCCATAAAGAAGGGCTATTCCTTTATCAAAAAACTTCACAATGCATGAACTTTTCCAAAGATCAAATTTTCAGTGGTTCGGCAACAAAGTGAAGGGACTGGGCTTCATCAGAAAATTGACTAAGGAAGAAAAGGAACAAAATTGCTTTATCAGCAAAGTGTCAA
The DNA here is from genome assembly GCA_027924645.1 of Cunninghamia lanceolata. Classification (NCBI taxonomy): domain Eukaryota; kingdom Viridiplantae; phylum Streptophyta; class Pinopsida; order Cupressales; family Cupressaceae; genus Cunninghamia; species Cunninghamia lanceolata. The sequence continues at coordinate 3,419,129 of BSBN01000719.1, read as the reverse complement.
AAGTGTGAACTCTTCACGAGTTTGAAAATCCCTTTGTTCGTCGACAAGGCAAATCCCTGATAAAGCAAGACAGAAGGAATAATTTGTTGAAATTAGATAAGTAAAGAAAGAGCAAACATATGACTTATTGACAAGGTGGTGGTTCAGCGAACCAAAGGTTTGTCAGTTGGTAACTTCACTGACATTATGAGGAAAGGTGGCAGAGTTTCACAAAAGGGAAAATCACCGATACAAAAGCCCAATAAGAAGAAAAAGGAGGAAGTTTGGCTAAACAAGATTTTTTCTGACAAAACAGTGATGGGCCAACAAAAGGGCAAAAGTGAAAAATTGGCTAAGACAAATAAAATGAAGGTCTTATCGGTGAACCGGATGAAAGGTGAACTTTTCAAAAAGTTCAAAAATCTTCAAGTTCACCGATAAGGCATTTTGCCATAAAGAGTAGAGGTGGACAAAAGGAGAGGTTCAACAAAAGTAACTTTTACCAATAAGGCAAAAGATGGCTTGGTTCGAGGATTAAAGAATTCACCAATAAGGTGAAAATGGATAAGCTAAAGGTCAAGTCGGCAATTTGACTAAGGGGGAACTCATCAGCTAATTAAAAATTTCTCAAGTTTGCTGACAGGGTGAAAGGCCAATAAAGGGAAATGCAAGCATCAACAAGTTTGGCAAAGGGCCACTTTCGTCGACAATAAGATAATAGTTCAGAGTTGGCCACTTTTGTTGATAAGGAAAAAGTAGATGCAAAAAAGGTTCGACAAAACAAGTTTTACCGATAAGAAGGCCATGGTTTGTAAAGTTGGCTTTTTGTCGATAGAATAAAAAAAAGCCACAATGGTTCAAAACACAAAGATTTTGTTGATAAAGGAAAAGTGAAGAGGAATGTCAACCAGGGAGGATAGTTCAAGAAAAGAACAAGTTACCGATAAGGAAGGGGACAACCAAGCATCATTCAGAAAAAGATGATTTTACTGACATAGGGAGAAGATAGCCCAAAATAGTTCACAAAATTTGGATTTTGCCAATAAGGCAAAAGAGAGCTAGAAACAAGTTCTAAAAAATGAAAGTTTTCTGACTGAGGACAAATTTGTCGATAAGGCAAACTAAATTAAGGTAGAAAATAACAAAAAGCAAGCTTGATAGTTTTGTAAGTAGCAAACTCACCAGTTGAGGGAAACTCAAATGCAAGTAATTGAAAATGGAGAAGGGCCATGAATGAAAAGGGTACAACACATTGAAGCATTGTAAATGCTTTCTCTCCCTAAAATCGTGTCGTTTCTCATGGAAGGTATCCGGTATTCAATTTTGTAGGCCAGGACTGAATAAGGGTGGATGGAATAGTGAAACTCTTCACTGTTGGAGTACAAATGTAGCTACAAAGAAGATTTACATGGACAAAATAGGACTTTCTACATTCCCTCTTGAATGTGTCTACCATCTATTCATGCAAGCGATCTATTTTGTAGGTTTGCAGGCCTATCAGAAGTATGGCCGTCATTCCAAGGGGCATGGGTTCCGTCCCAAATTTGCATGATATCTGAACCAAAAATTTAATAGAAGCATGGGTTGTCTTGGGTCATTGACCAACTCTAGCGCCACTATTGTAGAGTGCTAAAATTGTTACATATACTTCAAATTGCAATGTATATCTGTTAGTTGTTCTTCCGGGCTATTACTAGTTAGAGAATTCTTTTAACTAGCTCTATGTAATGCAATTACACGAACTAACTAGATTTGATGGATTGTGCTCTTCTATTGAGCCTTTCATGTTTCTAGTTTTGTTCACCAATGAATGTAATTGGTTATTCTGTGTCTAATTTCTCTGTATTACTCTCTCTTTTGAAATGGCTATTTGGCCTCTATAATCAATACAAACTGATATTTTTTGCCTCTCTCATTTTTCTTGCACTATGTCTACTTTTGATTAGTGTGAATTGTGTATTGAGGACAAAATGGTCCATTTCATGTCTCCATTTTTCTCTCTTGGCCTTTGTTAGAATTAATATGAGTCTATGTGATTTCTCTTCAGCTTTGAGGTTATTACTGTGTTGAGTTAGTTATGGTTGAACGTATTTAATCTAGTGCATTAGCTTCTTTTAATTACAACAATCATTCTTACCCTTTTCCCCTGTAAGAAGTGGCACTAGATTTAGTTTGTTTTCTCTGAACCTTAAGCTCAGAAGGAGGAACCAACCTTCTCTAGAGGTCTGATCTCATTTGAAAGTTTCCACACCTTGAGATCAGTCTTATTGTGTCATTGGAGTATTTGAACCAGCTTCAAACAGGGTACAATTTCACATGACAACAATTTTTGGCACGCTTGGTGGGACTAGTTCGATGAACTCTATCATCCATTGAAGAATTTGGTGCATTCCTTAGTGCATTTTTTCATTCAAGGTAGACTTCAGAACCATCATGGCAACTCTGCTAAACAAATCCACTAGTACAACCAACTCAAACACTTAAAAATTCATCAAGGATCAAGGCTTAAGAGGTTTTCTTGATCTTTTCCAACTCTTAGAAGCATTTTCAATCACTTGTTTCTGCTTGGTTACATCCCTATTTTTCTTTAATTATGATATTTTTATGATTACCCACCATTTAGATTCTATAAAATGTTAAATTTTAATGGAAATCATGGCTATTTCCTTCCCCCTAATCCAAATGCAGGCTATTGGCCCCCATATTAGTAATATCAAGCCCAAAATGCCTATGATTTTATGCCATACAACCCTATAACAATAGAATATCAACATCCTCATGATGCTTACCTCCCTCCTACCCCTGCTCAGTCTTCTTCGTAGTCTAATAATGCCTATTATCAACCCCAAGAAAACCATTTCATCCCTAATCAGTATGACTGCCCTCCCAACTTGCCTCAATGGGGCTATAATTTTAACAACTTGAGTGGTAAAGACCTCTTGTTGGAGGTTGATAGGATGAGGAGTGACTTTGATAGGGAACAAAACTATAACTAGCAACAAGATGAGCTTTCTTATCAAGCTCATCTTCACCAGCAATAGTTGGATCCCAAGGAAAGAGCCTATCAAGAAATCTTGGCTTTGCAGATTGTAGCTAAAGAAGAGTAGATGAGGCAGCTACTTGCCAATGTCCAAAGATTACAAACTCAACCCCCATTCCTAGTTTTAGGTAGCCTCTCCCCTTTACACAAGTTCAATTTGCTACAAAGGCACCTCCTAAATTTAAAATTCCCATCTTTAGGCAAGGTAACCCCTTTGAGCCTCCAAAACCACCTTCCAGTTTTAAAATCCCAAGTTTCAGAGGCCCCCAGCCTTCACAAGAGCCTGTTCCCACACAAATACAACCTATCACTCCTTAGGAATAGACCTCTTAGGAATCCCTTCCAATTCACATCGCCTGTTATTCTTCTTGCCCTGACACTATTTGACTTTTCAAAGGTGGACCCATTGTCTACCAGGCTAATTGGAGGGATGAGAAAATGAAGGAAATACCTACAACTAAGGAGGATCCACTTGTAAATGACGAGCCATCATGTACCATTACAACTAAAGAATCCAAATTGTTGCAAGAAGAAGTTCAACCAAACTAGTTGGAACAATAATGCATCAAGCATGATGATAGTGCCAATTCTGCCGCATGGTTGAGTCATATGGATTTTGGCACATTTAAGGAATTTTCCCATGCTGTGAACAAAAGGAATTAAACCCAAATGCAGAGGAAGGATGGTAAAGGTTAAGTTGACAAATCAACTAAGGAAGAACTCATTGGCTAGTTCAAAATTTCCCAAGTTCGTTGACAGGGTGAAAGACCGATAAAGGGAAATGCAAGCACCGACATGTTTAGTAAAGGCCCACTTTCACCAACAATAAGAGAATAGTTCAGATTTGGCCACTTTTGCTGATAAGGCAAAAGTAGATACATAAGAGGTCCGACAAAATAGGCTTTGCCAATAAGAAGGCCCAGGTTTGTAAAGTTGGCTTTTTGTCGATAGAATTAAAAGCAAGACACAATGGTTCAAAACATAGATATTTTTTTGAGAAAGGGAAAAGTGAAGAGGAAAGTCAGCTAGGGAAGATAGTTCAAGAAAAGAACATGCTGTCAATAAGGAAGGGGACAACCAAGCATGGTTCAAAAAAACATGATTTTTCTGACATAGGCAAAAAATTGCCCAAAATAGATCACAAAATTTGGATTTTACTGATATGGAAAATGAGATCTAGAAATAAGTTCTAAAAAATGAAAGTTTGTAGACTGAGGACAAATTCATCGATAAGGCGAAAATGAACCAAATGAAGGCAAAAAATAACAAAAAGCAGGCCCAATAGTTCTGTAAGCAACAAAGTTGCCATTCAAGGGAAAATCAAACACAAGTAATTCAAAACATAGAAGCACCATGAATGAAAAGGGTACAACACATTGAAGTGTTGAAAAAGCTTGCTCTTCCTAAAATCACACCATTTCTCAGGGAAGGTAACCAGTATTCAATTCTGCAGGCTAGGACCAAATGATGATGGATGGAATAGTGAAACTCTTCAATGCTATAGTACTAATGCAACTACAAAGAAGATTTGTACAGACAAAACAAGACTTTCTACATTCCCTCTTGAATGCATCTGCCATCCATTCATCTAAGTGATCTATTTTATAGGATTGCAGGCCTGTCAGAAGTATGGCCACCATTCCAAGGGGCATGGGTTTCATCCCAAATTTGCATGATATTTGAAACAGAAGATTAATAGAAGCGTGGGTTGTCCTGAGTCATTGACCAGCTCCAATGCCACTATTGCAAAGTGCTAAAATTGTTATATATACTTCAAATTGTAATGTATTTTTTTAGCTATTCTTCTGGGCTATTATAGATTAGAGAATTCTTGTAACCAAGCCTCTATAATGGAATTACACAAACTAACTTGATTTGATGGATTGTGCTCTTCTGTTGAGCCTCTCACGTCTCTAGTTTTGTTCACTAATGAGTGTAATTGGTTATTCTATGTCTAATTTCTCTGCATTATTCTCCCTTTTGAAATGGCTATTTGGCCTCTATAATCAATACAGAATGATATTTTTTACCTCTCTCATTATTCTTGCACTATGTGTACTTCTGATTAGTGTGAGTTGTGTATTGTGGACAAAAGGGTCCCTTTCATGTCTCCATTTTTATGTCTTGGCCTCTGCTAGAATTGATATGAGTCTATGTGAGTTCTCTTCAGTTTTGAGGTTATTACTGTGTTCAATCAGTTGTAGCTAAACATATTCAATCTGGTGCATCACCTTCTTTTAATTTCAGCAATCCTTCTTACCCTTTTCCCTTACAAGTAGTAGTACTAGATTTAGTTTGTTTTCTCTGAATCTTAAGGTTAGAAAGAGGAACCAACCTTCTCTGGAGGTCTGATCTCATTTGCAAGGTCCCACACCTTGAGATTAGTCCCATTTTGTCATTGAAGTGTTTGAACCAGCTTCAAATAGGGTACAATTTCACATGACAACAAGAGTTTTATATACTTTTCATTCAAAATCTATGGTTATGCTTATATGTGTTATTTCATTATTTTGGTTTAGCTAATTTGGCATTCTTTAAGACTTGTGGGTCTTGCCAATGATAAGTGGATATGGATTTAAATGTGTGTCAATGACATACTGGTTGTGCAGGTTTTACATGGTTAATCAAAATTTATGGTTTTGCAGATCTGTGAATAAACTATTTTTAGATTATGAATTCCTAGGGGTGTTTCTAGATGCAAGATAGTTGCACATTTGTAGTTATGCTTCATGCATGGTTCAAGGAGGTTATTTGTAGCTTTATCAATGTGTAGATGTTAGTACATGATTAGTCACTCATCATTTCTATAGTATTTTCTTGATGGGTTCCTTGACTATGGTTACTCATTGTGAATTTGTTCAGAAAATCAAATTTGAAGTTAATCTTGTTTTTGAGTCTCAAAATATACATGGTATCATTTTTGTAATCTTAGTTTGTAGGTTACTGATGTGATGATGAGTTTGCAAGCATCATATTTTTGGATCTATGAGTTATGCAAATTTGTGGGCTAATCACCCATTGGTTAATGACTTAGATGTGCATTGTCTATATCTATAGGTCTTTTCAATGTTCATGTAGACTTTTTTAGTTGGCCTTGTCTATGTTTGGGTTAGGTGGCAGAAAATATCAATTAAATGCAAATAAAGATTCAATAGAGGAATGGAAATACACAGAAATAATAACAGCAAGACACATTTTAACGTGGTTCACCCAAACTCAGGCTACATCCACTAAATAGAGAGTCTAATATTATTATCCAGTAAATCAAACCGATTACAACTAGCAATCTTTGCAACTCAATGCTGTTGCAAATGCTACAATACAATATATCAAAAAACCCTAACCCTTAGCCACTTTTATCAAGCCTTATGTCAGTTACAAAATAGGGTTTTTTTATGTCGGTCCATGGCTAGTGTACAGTACTTTCCTTATTAGTCGCCACATAACAACAATCTCCCACTTGGAGATTGATCCTAGATGATACCGCTACGCGTGTAGCTCCCACTAGAAATAAGCACCCTGGACTTTGTTGTTCTAATTTTATTGTTTCAGTCTTGAAGACCAACCAAAATAAAGAGGAGCCCAACTTCTCCCTTGTCACTACCTTTGTAAACATATTAGCTAGATTTTCATCTATATGTATCTTTTCTAGCCTTAACTGTCTATTATCCAACATCGACCGAATAAAGTGATACCTCAACTGTATGTGTTTGGTCTTTGAATGCAAGGCAAAATTCTTTGCAAGATGTATGGCACTCTGACTATCTATATACAAAGAACTGTTAGCCTATTGTTTGCCCAATTCTTCCATGAAAGATTACAACCATATCATCACCTTGCTTGCCTCTATTGCAGCTACATACTCTGCCTCTATGGTGGATAAAGCAACCACCTTTTGCAATCATCAGATCCAACTCACTATTGTCCCACCTACAGTAAAGACATAACCTATAGTACTCCGCTTGGTAGCAATACCACCTGCTAAATCAGTATTAAAGCCTTGAAAATATAAGTGTTTATTGGATGTACCTCTCAAATATCTGAGAATCCATTTTACCACATTCCAATGCTCCAATCCAGGATGACTCATATACCTGTTGATGACTCCTACAACATGTGCAATATCTGGTCTCGTGCATACCATGGCATACATTAAATTTCCTACAACTGAAGCATATGGTACCTCAGACATTTTTTCTTCCTCCTCTGGTGTCATTGGACACATCTCCTTAGTCAATTTCAAATGACTAGGCAAAGGTGTGCTAACAGCTTTTGCATTCTCCATATGGAATCTCTACAACACCTTTTCAACATAAGTAGCCTGAGATAGAGTCATTTTTTTGTTCTTCCTATCTCTGCAAATTTTCATACCAAGGATTTGTTTTGTTGCCCCTAAATCCTTCATATCAAATGATTGTGCTAACTTTTGTTTTAAATCTCTTATGTGATCCATGTTAGACACAGCTACAAGCATGCCATCAACATATAAACATAAAATAATGTAGCTATCTTTATCCAACCTCTTGAAATAAACACGATGGTTAGAATTACACTGATTATAGCCTTGTTCAGCCATAAAACTATCAAATTTCAAATACCATTGCCGAGGTGCTTGTTTCAGGCCATACAAACTCTTCTTCAATCTGTACACTAGTTTCTCCTTACCTTTGACCTCAAATCCTTGAGGTTGTTCCATGTATATCTCCTCCTCCAAATGACCATGGAGAAAGGTAGTTTTCACATCTACCTGTTCCAAATGCAAATCTTCAGCAGCCACAATACTTAAAATAGTACGAATAGAAGTCATTTTGACAACTGGAGAAAATATCTCATCAAAATCAATGCCCTTTTTCTGTGCAAATCCTTTTACAACTAACTTGGCTTTAAATCTTTTCTTACCTCCATCTTCCTCTTTCAGCTGATAAACCCATTTGTTCAGTAAAGCCTTTTTACCTGCAGACAACTTACATAATTCCCAAGTCTGATTTTTTAGCAAGGAGTCCATTTCTTCTTTCATTGCAAGCTCCCACTGAACCTGTGTATCCACCTACATAGCTTCATCATACCCTTCTGGTTCACCAGCATCTGTTAACAAAATAGAAAACAAAGAGGGAGAAAACCTTTCAGGAGGTCTACCTAGCCTTGTTGACTGTCTAACATTCACTGGAGTTTGTGGTATTTCTGGTTGCTGTTGCGGAGCATGAGGAACCACTGGAACATAACTATTTGGAGTATCATCTAGCACCACATAATCTTTTTCTTTCTTCTCATACTACTACAACTGATCTTTGTACAACACATTCTCATTGAATATAACATCCCTGCTTCTCACAATTTTTTGATTTTCAAAATCCCAAAGCCTATAACCAAATTCATCAATACCATATGCAACGAAGGTACACCTTTTTGATTTTGCATCTATCTTGGTTCTATTTTCATAATCTATTTGTGCTAATGCTTCACAGCTGAAGGTTTTTAGAAAAAAGAATAACTCACATTCTTTCCTGTCCATGCTTCCTCTAGAATACCATAGCCCAAAGGAACTAAAGGACCTCTATTAATTAAATATACAACAATGTTGACAACTTCTACCCACATGTTTAAAGGCAGCCCAACATACAATCTCATGGTTCTTGCACACTCCTTTATTATCCTATCCATGCGTTCAGCCACTCCATTTTCCTGTGGAGTCCCTGGAACCGTTTTCTACATATGAATTCCATTAAAGGAACAATAATCTTCAAATTCTTTGCTGCAATACTTACTGCTATTATTAGATCTGAGACATTTTAATCTTTTACCTGTCTCATTCTTAACCAAGCTTCTCTATTTCTTAAATGTTTCAAATACATCATATTTCTACCTAAGGAAATAAATCCATACCTTCCTAGTTGCATCATCTATGAATGTAACATAATACCGAGAGCCACCAAGAGAAGATACCTAAGATGGTCCCCATACATCTGTATGCATAAGCTCCAACTTTTCATCTTTCTTTTGCTTCCCATCTCTGAGAAAACTGACTCTCTTTTGTTTTCCATACACACAACTTTCACAAAAATCTATATTAATACATTTCAGACCTGGTAAAACTTTCTTAGAATGAAGTAACTTCATACCTTTTTCACTCATATAGCCAAGTCTATTATGCCACAGCGTTGTCTCAGAACTTGCAACAACTGTTTCAGTGTCTTCCTGCGAACTTGCAGCAATTGTTCCTGAATCTATTTATTTTTTCTCTACAACAGCTAAAGCAAAAGGAACAGTATGACCTATACAAAGATATAAGGTGCCTACTTTCACACATTTTTCTACTATTAAGGCACCTTTTGAAACCTTTCAATTTTTATCAATAAATGTAACAATGCAACCTTCTTCAGCTAGTTGCCCTGCTGGAATTAAATTCCTACTGAGCCTTAGAACATGCCTTACCTCTTGTAGTAGCCAATGATTCCCATTCTGCAACTTAATCTTGATTCTTCCCTTTCCAACAATCTGACAGGGTTCGTTAGCTCCTAAATAAACTAGCCCAAAATCCCTTTGGACATAATCAAGAAAATAACTTCTATGGGGTGTAGCATGAAATGAGGCCCCTGAATCTAAGCATTATCTAGCAAAAGAATCAAAGCATCATGTTCAGATTATTACTTACCACATTTGCCTCCTTATTTCCTTCTTTTTTGTCTCCTTCTTTATTCTTCTGAGACCAGCAATCTTTCTTCAGATGACCTGGTTTCCCACAGTACTAGCAATCCTTCTATCCTTTGGTTTGGGACCTCTTATCCTTTGATTTTCCTCGTGACTTCCCATGACCTCTAGAACCTTTTCCTCTCTCCTTTGATCTGCCCCTGATTTTTGCATTCAAAACACTGCCTGATGTGGAGCCTCTTGATCTTTTCCTACGAATTTCCTCACTCATAATAACACCAACAACATCATCAAATTTCAAGTTATTTGAACCAGAAACAGAGTTACTAACTGCCATTACCAAACTATTCTAGCTTTCAGGCAAAGAACATAATATCAAGAGAGCTCTAACTTCTTCATCAAATTTTACATTTACATAAGTTAATTGACTGACAATCATATTAAATTTATTTAAATGATCTGTCACAAATCCACCTTCAACCATTTTCAGATTAAACAAATGCTTCACGAGAAATACCTTATTTGAGGCTGAGGGTTTTTCATACAATTTAGCCAAAGCTTTCATGAGACCATCTATTTTCTTCGCTTCCATTATATTGAATGCCACTGATGGTGCTAGGCACAACCGAATGGTTCCCAGTGCCTTTCTATCAATAAGATTTCAATCCTCATCAGACATTGTTGCTTGTTTCTTGGCTACTCCTTCCAATAGCATCCATAAATCCTTTTGATAGAGGTAATCCTCCATCTGCATCTTCCATAACTGATAGTTCTGCCCATTATATTTATTGACCTTCAATTTACCCTCATCCATCATTACTCCCACTCAACCGTGAGACTCCCACTCAATTGTGAGACCTTCCTACAGATGATAATCCAACACAACCCACTCTAATACCACTTCTTAGGGTTAGCCGGCATAAGATATCAATTAAATGCAAATAAAGATTAACCAGAGGAATGGAAATACATAGAAATAATAATAGCAAGAGACAAGTTTTAATGTGGTTCACCCAAACTTGGGCTACATCCACCAAACAGAGAGTCCAATATTATTATCCAGTAAATCAAACCGATTACAACCAACAATCCCTGCAACTCAATACTATTGCAAATGCTACAATACAATATATCCAAAAACCCTAACCCTTAGCCACTTTTATCAAGCCTTATGTTAGTTACAAAATAGGGTTTTTTTATTTCAGTCCCGAACCCCTGCGAGGATACATGGCTAGAGTATAGTACTTTCCTGATCAGTCACCACCTACCAACAATCTCCCACTTGGAGACTGATCAGGCTCCACACCAAATAGTCTATGGTCATTTGTTCATTGGTATGTTGCATTAGGATGAGAGTATATAGGATTAGAGTGCCTGGATAGTCAATTATTGGGACTTGTAGCATGTTTATAGCAATGTCATGGACAACTTAGTTACATGATTTAGTATGACCTTTTGATAGTGATGGTTTATCTTCTTGGCTTGGAGATCTTGGTTCTACTTATTTTTGGAGTTATTGGTATTACAGTTGAGTGTGTGTTGACCATGGGTGATCTTCAATTATGATACGAAACTTATCACAATGCCATGGATAGATCATATCATGGTTCAGTGGAATCTTTGGTAGTGATGTGAATCTATCAATTACTGATGGATGATCTTCTATAGTGGTTGTAGGTGTCATGGTAAGGCTTTTGGATTATTATTCTTATATGCTGTGAAATTATTTTTGACATCTTGAGTTCCATTGTTAGAGGGTCGTTATATTCATGTGATTGGAGATGGTATTGTGGCTTGTTGGTTTTGATAGATAAATCTTATTTGAGTGATTATTTTTTTTTGTTCCATGATTTACTTTGGATACTAGTTTCAATGTTGGCATGATATAGGTTCTCTTGAGACCATGATATGTCCATTGGAGTGTGTGTAAATGTTATATCATGATGTCATGTATGTCCCTAGATTATGCAGACATGCATTGGGAGATTTGATAGTGGTCTGGATAATTCTCTTACTATTAAGTACATTAGCCATTAGCTTGGGAGCTTCATGATAGTGTAGTGTTGCATTTGGAGCTTACCATGGATTGATCATTTGTAGGTGCTCGTGGATATTTGGAGACTTGGCTGAGGATGGAGTTCTCTTGGGTTTAGAGACAAATGAACTAAGATGGTTACTCTTTGGAGGTTTTAGAAAGAAGACAAAGGAACCTTTACCCGTGAATGGACACAAGTTCATGTTTGAACTTGAGAGGATATTGTTCTTGGAGAGAGTCTATGAGGCTTGGTGTATCTCAGTGGAGGATTCTCATTCCCCACTCTCAGTTCACTCAATAGAAAATGATCTAATAGGTATTTCCCATGTTGTTTTAGGTTCATTTTGTTATGTTTTCTTTCTCATGGATATGAATCTTGAGCTATAGTTTCAAGTTCTAGAGGGTTTATTTAAGGAGCATTTGGTATGATTATCTCCCTTGGTATATGGTTTGATTTATGACATGTTTTGGAGGCATTATTGGGATAAATTCCTATTTGTAGAATGAATTTTGAGTTTGATCTTCTGTAGTTAGAGAGGCTTAAATCCGTTTTTGGTTATGTGAGATATATTTGTTTTGTTTCATCTAATGAGATTGAATGTTTGGGTGTTGTTAAGGATTTTCAGTTGGGTTTTTGTGAAGGAGATCTTACTTGGGATAGGTTAGCACTTGGTGGTGTTGGTAGAAGGATGTGATATGGTTTATAATTTCTTTATGGTCTTATGTTTCTTCCTAGAGGTTCTTATTCATCTAGTATGGTCATTGGGTTTGTGGTCATCTACTGTTTTTGTACTTTACTATATTTTAACAACAATATGTGTTCATTTAATGTATATCATTTCATATGTGAAGGACATGGGAGAAGTGAAGGAGACCAAAGGTGAGAGAATGAATAGAAAATAGTTTGTGTAAGTATGCTTTATTTTGCATCAAGCTAGTTATAGTTTGCATATCACTATGATTGTTCTTTGTATTACATGATTTGATTATTAGCCACACTTTTATATGTAACTACTGATTGGTAGACTTTGAGTTGCTTTAGCTTACATGGCTCATGTAGTATGAGTCCTAAGATATATATGTGTCTTTGATATATTGTTTTTCATTAGACCGCGATATTTAGAGTCTTCCATTGTTTTGCACATCAATCGCTTCGGTGTGTTTTTTATCACGGGAAATGGTAATCTTGAATAGGACAGTTACTTATACAAGGATGAGAGTTGTAGTATGGGTTGGATATATCATGTGTAGAAGGTCTATTAATGGTCAATTTTTTAGTTGGATGTAAATAATTACTTTTGGTTTTTGTTCTAACTATTTTGGAGCATTCATGCTTGATCTTGTTTTGGAGGAAGTTTTGAATTCTAAGTTGTGTCCTGGTAATGGGTTTGAAGTTGGATACATTGGTGTGTCTATGTGACATTCAATGTTTCATCATGTTTTTCAGAAGTCTAATCTTTTTTCGTGTTAAAGATCACATGGAAGATATTGCACGTGCTTTTGTAAAGCTTGTAAGCACAATAGAGTTTAGTTGAGACAGTATAGTGACCTTGGTGGTTCACAAATTGGTTATGTTTCCATTTAGATCTTTCAAGGTATACAAGTGCGATAATTTTAAAATTAGGTCTGTTATACACCTTGCAAGTCCTAATATTTTAAATATTTATATTTTTATATTTATTATGCATGCAAATATTTTGGGCACCCCACATGGAGTGACACTATGTGTCACTTGTAGTTTGTATTTTTTCAATTTGTATTTATTACTTAGTGTCATGGAAGTTGCTAAATACAACTATGACAAATTGTAATGTGTTTAAGAGTTGCTAGAATGGAAAGAGCTTGAAAGAGGGAGTTACCTTGAAAACTTAACAAGCATGATCTTACGAGATAGTGGAAGCATGATTTTAGGATCCAAAAATGGAGCACCATATTGGTAGAGTCAATTATGATTTAATACGTGTAAGTAACTTTCTATTTTATGATGGATTTGATTTTCCATGACTAGGCATTGAATATTTCCTACCCAATTTGGGTGCCACATTTGAGGGTGGTATTAGCTCATGGTTTTGGGTTTCATTTTGATGGTTTCACTTGTATTGAAACTCCTATAAATTGAATGCTTGAGGAGTCATTTGTGAGGAGAGTTTTATGCAAGGTTATGCTTTAGTTTTCATCCAGAGAAGAAAGATGTAAATCTCCATGTTAAGACTTTGAGCCTACAAATGTATTGCAATATGTTTGTTGTTGCAGATTAATACATTGATTCAATACTTTGGAGTGTTGTGTTTTTTACCCAAAAGGGTTTTCTGCACATATATTGGTGTCTCTTCTCTTTTGTCTATCTTTCTTCTACTCTTCTTCTTTCATATTCTTAGAGTGTTAATTGCATGTCGTTATGTTGTAGAAATTTACTTAGATCTGTAAGCTACATTATCTTTTCTCTACTTTCTAGAATTGTGTATTTAGTCTCAACAACCTTCCAGATCTCATAACCAAGAGCAATCAAATAACCTTCCATCCTTATTTTCCAGAATGCATAATATGTTCCATCGAACTGGGGAACATCCTTCTTGTGCGCCATCTCGGATCTACCTTAAGCGATTAAGCTCTATTCCAAGGAACCTAGCTCTGATACCAATTTTGAATGCACAAGAAAACTGAGAGGGGTGGTGAATCAGTTGTAGCTTAAAATTTCAAACCCTCACACATATTTAGATCTACATATATTCAATTAACCCTTAGACTGTTATGATGATTAAACATGAAAGCAAATAACAAAGACCGAATCAATCCAACATCAAACACAAGAGAACATCAGATTTATGTGGAAAACCCAAAAAGGGGAAAAACCACAGTGAGGATTAGCTCATAATATAATGTAGTATCAACACCAAATTACAAAAGGCTCACTACTAGAGGGGCTCACTACCTAGAAGAAAGGCTCATTGCCAAAGGGCTCACTGCTCAGAAAGAAAGAGATAGAAGAGGTGGCTCACTGCCAGAGTTGAACTATTATAATTGCATCTAATGTCTGCAAAGAGTATAGTTCCATTGAAGCTCAAAATACATAACCAATATTCACCACAACACCAACATCACCTCCGCAGTATCACTGAAGAATAGTAGACACCTTCTACTCACTGCATCTAGTAATCTAACACATGAAGGCTTGTATTGCACCACACATTCAACCACACTGTTACTCAAATCACATCAATCTCATCCACCCTTGATTTCTAAATTCAATATCATCCCTTCATCCAACATCCAAAAATCTTATAAATAGATCCTCACCCCAAGCATTTTCAAGACTCCATGAGAAGTAAAGTTATGCTGCTATTTTAGGGAGTCATCCACATATCAAAAATCAAAGGAGCACATCCACTTAGCAAGGTTTACATTTAGGGTTAATAGCTTAGCTTCATTTCTTGTTTTACATTCCTTTATTTCTCTATCAGAAGTAGCTTAGAATTTGAGTGAAATAGGTTATTATTGTTTTAACGTGTTTCCTTTTAGACACATGAGAAGTCATGTGATCTACCTGCAATTGTTGTAAAACATCCAAGTTCTTCTTTACTTGTGGTTTCACAAATGCAGGTTGACCATCCTACTCACATACACCTTTTAGTTTCCTATTATCTTTAGGTTTCTCTTTTTGATATATGGAGCCTAATCAAACTCGGAGGTTAAATTTTCCCCACTTTTATCGGCGTAGTTTCCCCCAAATTATTTAATGGGGTAGTACAAGGGGTTAGAGCCCCTCCTGCGGGGCCTAAGGGGCTCATCCCCTGGCAGGGGCCTAAGGGCAGAGCCCACGGTGGGGATCTGGGGGAAACGCCCCTAGTGGGGGCTACTAGGGGCAATGCCCCCAGTCGGGGGCTCAGGGGCAGCACCCCCAAAGAAAAAATTGCCTATTATTTTATAAATTCATCAAGAGTTATTTTTTCTATTTGCTAACATAAAAAAACCCTATTTTGTAACTGACATAAGTCTTGATAAAAATAGCTAAGGGTTAGGGTTTCTGTTGATATTGTATTGTAGCATTTGTAGTGGTATTGAGTTGCAAGGATTGCTGATTGTAATTGATTTGATTTGCTAGATAATAATATTGGACTCTCTGTTGGTGGATGTAGCCTGAGTTTGGGTGAACCACATTAAAAATTGTCTCTCACTATTATCATTTCTATGTATTTTTCATTCCTTTGTTTAATCTTTATTTGCATTTGATTGATATCTTCTGCATGCAATTCCTAATAGCTCTCCATCCCCACCACTACCAGATTGTGAACCAACTCTGTGATGAGTTGTCTCCACACCAATTTAAGTTTTCTAAATTATGGAGGCCTGGGAGGTTCCTTGCTCTCTTGTTCCTAATTATTTATGCACAAAAGAAGAACAAGCATGCTCTTGAAATTTCCCCTTAAGACACCTCTCAACATTCTCCAAAATAAAGGATGACTGAACCTTAATATCAAGATAATAGTTCTTTGCACATGTAACAACCAGGTCTGGACATGGCACAACAGGTGAGAAACCCCCAGCATGACCTAACTTGCTTGTTAGGATTTTCTCAGCTATAGGTGACTTGGGGTTTTGCTCTAATCAAGCCCAGAAATCCTCCAAGTCCAAATCTACATGTCTTAGCTTAGTATGCTTCGCCTTAGCTAAACCATTCTCAATAAACAAATTCTTCATCTTTAATTGTTTGAGAAACCAGTAAACAAAAACTTTTGTAACTACTAAGGGTGCCAAATAAATCTCCAGAAGATTTAGGGTAAACAAATAGTATGAACTCATGAAAAATAATTGTTCTTCCCACCTAGTTGACTTAAAGAATTCAAATTTATCATTATAAGAAATGGGAAAGAAAGAGCACCAATTAGCTAACCTAGTTGCAAAAGCCCATGTTCAACACCTGTATAAGACGTAGTCTAGAGTTCCTCCAAAGTACACCAATGAAAATGCAGAATAAGGTATTTGCAAGGGTTGCAAACCTAATAAAATGTTTCTATAAATTGCATTGATTTTAGTGGCATGTACTATTGTACAATTCATAAATCAGCTACGTAAATTCCCTTTCAAAAAATGTGCAATTGTGCTTCTCATGACATTCCTTATTTATTACAAAATGACAGATGTCACTTCCACCATGCATGTCAATAAATAGAAAATATTCTAATAGTTTTTTATCGTCAGATGATTCCAGATCAACAACATAAGTTGTATTTTAGGCCAAAGTACTGACACACCCAAATTTCTAAGTTGAGGGCTTGCGCTATGCTGCCACCTTGACCTTTATACAATAATCAATATAAATATATTATATATTTTATATATATCTCAACCGTTGATCGAATAATATCTAACAGCTCCTAGTTGATTATGGAGGATTTTGTTGGCAATGTGTAGCATTGTAGATCTACCTTCCGAAATTGAACTACAACTATTCATCATATGTTCATCAAACGGTGGAATAATTTACAAGTGGAACAATTTGCTCTATCATTAATTAGAGTCATACGATTGACTTGATTGAAAGCACTTAACTGGCTAGATTAGCCAATGCCAATTGAGTTCATTAATGGCAAGTGACAAACCACATAAGATTAGCCAATGCAAATTTCAACTGTACAACATAGTCAATTAAATGGAGTTGCTTGTTATTTATTACCCATTTGTCATGACAGTACATGTCATGTATATATGATAGTGTTTATTGTCTCAACCTTATATTGCATTACTAAGTTTTAGAGAGTAGAAGAATCAAATTATCAATAAACTGTAAAAGTTCAAAGCAATGGCTTTCATTACAGTAGATGTATGAATAAAATAAGTTATCAAGTACATATTTTTTGTTCATTCATGATTTTGAATTTAACTGTGTGATAGAGTTATCAACTTCTCAGTTCACAGATGTAGAATAGTAATAAGTATGATGGAATTTTTTGTGTGTGTGGCTATGCAAGATGTTATTGCTTTGCATTTCTTGGAATGAAGAAATATGAGCATTCATCAAGAGGAATAAATCGTGTCAAAAATTGACACTTTTAATATTTGCAAATGATGCATTCTATTCTGGGTGGTGGGTTCAATCTCCCACACATGCATGCATGTATGAGAAACTGGAAATTCGAATTGACCCATGGAATTGGTATTGCAACTCAATTGCCAATGACCTCAAGAAAATCAATTTAATTCTCCTTTATTGGCCTTATTGTTACCCATACCTAGTGGTTTCATGTACATATAAAGCAAGGTTCCATACAAAATCATTTACTAACATTGTGAATGAATACATAATTGAATTTGTAACGGACCCATTGCTTGTTAATAGGATAATTATGGACTATAGTGAAATATTCATTAAGCATCATTGAAAAAAGGAACCAAAAAGATTTTGGAGGATCAAAGCAAAGTTTTAAGGTCGAAGGATAGGAGTTTTGTTTGGAACTTTGAGGTTGGTTATATGTTCATGTATGATGTAATTCCCCAATATTTTTGAAGGGAGATGTTAAATTTTAATAAAAAATATAGAATGAATTACGGTTTGAAATTGACATGAGTTCAATGGGAAATTGCAATGTATACATATCATAGATGGTTCAAATTTTCAATATTAAATAACATTCATCACATGGAAAAAAGAAATGAGTTTAATGGCAATGTATAGCGATGTATAAATGGATGTGTAATGTCAATTCAATTTTTTAGGGTTTTTATGTTATCATGATTCACTCTGCAAAATCCCCAAGTAAAAACACTACGGGTGGTGTTGTCTAAGACATTTAGGGTTTATCCTTCTAATTGATCGTTGACCTGTGTAGCCAGTTTCCCCAACTTAATTTGTTCTTTTATCCCCTTGGTGGTCATTGAGTTACTACCCCCTTTGCTCTAAGTTACTAGCCTCGAGCCCCTTTATTTTATTCTAAGTCTAATTTCGTCACGGGTGTCGCAACCTCCATTTAAGCCTATATTTCTGAAGCTATGATGGTGCACAAAGACACCACGTATTCCCTGTGGGTCCTTGTTTTTAATTGCCCCAATCTATTTCAAAATCATTTTGATATATTTTTAATATTTATTAGGGCCTCGGGCATATCCCCTTCGAGCCTCTAACATGTGGCGGTCTCTATTGTTTTGTCGCAAGGATTTGCCTCATCGCAGCCTTGCTTTCAGCTGAAAACTTAAAGCTACGATGATGCGATAAGGCACCATGTTTATATATTATTATTATATTATTATATTATATCAATATAATATAATATATAATAATTATTATATTATATGATTAGCATCATATATTATATTATTATCAATACTATTACTAATACTAATACAATATATAATATAAATTAATATATGATGTTAATCATATTATATAATGTAATATATAATATAATAATAGTTATATATTATTAATAATTATTGAAGCAACAATACTTTTCCCAGACATTAAATATTGGTGAAGCCATTGATTGCATTTGGTGGCCTATGAAATACTTTTCCCAGGCATTAAATGGCTCTCCTGTGAGAGCTTCTAATAACCCTTCCAGCATGAGGAATTGGGAGAGTCAGGACTCAGTCGATCCTCACACGAGCCAAAGATTGATGCTACAAAAATCTAGACAATGAATAAATGCATCTTTCACTTAAGGCATGTGTTCATTAACGAACTTCCTTTAAATCTTGGAGGTCTCTAGCAAAACAACACTCAGCTGGCTTGCTCAAAATATAGGATGGAGACTCCCATAAGGCTCTGCTATAATAACCACCAGGTCACCTTTCTAGTCCATATCACAAATTTTAGACAGATGATCATTTGTAGGCAGCAAAATAGACTGTTCCTTGAGGCAGTGAAGATGGTCCTGGGTAAAGATTTCTTGGTCTTGTAGAACAAATATAGAGCAAATACAAACATTTCCTCATTCTTTCTGGCTTCTTTGTTTGACTTGGGAGAGGTAAAGGTGGATCCATTAGTGATTCTATGGGAGGTATTCACTCTAGATATTCTTCTGGACAATGTAGATGTGGTGGTTTTTGCAGAATTGGGGGCCAGGATCTTGTGGCCAAGAGACTTGGAGAAGCTACAGGAGGAAGAGGAGGGTGTAGCTAGGCAGTCATTCCTGTTAAACATGAATGAGCAGCAACTGGGAAGGCATAGCCTTTAGGTGTCTCATGGGAGAGACTTTCTTCGGTGGGCAATTGGAATGGACAAAGAGGAGACTCTGGTATGGATTGGTCACTTCGCAGCCACTGTGAGTGTAGGGGAATTCTATTGGCTATAGGAGTGATTGGGCTCCCAGGGCCACTTTTTTGGTAATTGGTGCACTAGGGTGGTAGGGTGGCAAGTTTTTGAGCTTGTGTTGTGTGTTTTTGGAGCCTAGGCTGGTAGATTAGAGGGCTAATTTTGGGAATTTTCTTGGCACTATATCGTGCTTTTGTTTTTTGGCACAATTGAGTGCACTTGTATTAATCTGCAAAGAGCCCTCCAGGCTCGAACCGAATGTAAATCTTTTTATATTAATATAATTTCCCACACATGGTGCAGCTTACCAATCAAAAAATGTGTTTCTATCCTATTATTATAATTATTTTTGGATGATTAATTACTTTCTACATTATTATTGATGTGTTTATTTTATTCTATTAGTTATTATTCCATTAACATATGATGTTGTAGAATTATGTTTCTATCATATTTTTGCTATTACTTTTGGATGATTAATTACTCCCTACATTGCTATTGATGTGTGTATTTTATTTTATTAACTATTGAATTTAATCTTCAAGGATAATATATTTTAATCTTGGTGTATTGCTTCTTTTGTTTTCAACATTCATTTTAGTTGTTGCTACCTCTTTTCTCTAGACACGGTTAGATTAAGCCATTTAACAAGGAACTGACTTTTAAAATATTATTATCATATATTACATTATTAACAGATAATAAAATAATATATGATAAATCTAATAAGGTTTAGAATAAGTTATCCCCTCTGAGCCTCTAACATATGGTGGTCTATATTGTCTTATTGCAAGGATTTGCCTCATCGCAACCTTGCTTTAAGCCAAAAACTTAAAGTTACAACGGTGCGATAAGGCGCCATGTGTCCCTTCAACCTTTGGATGTAGAATGAATTCTAATGTCCTGCCAAAGGTACTTTCTTGACATGTGGCATTTTATCATAATTTGATTTTGGTATATAAATAAAACATTAAATGTAACACTAACAAAATTTATAAAGTATAAACATAACCATAACCTTGATTAGATTAAAATTTAAAACCTTATTCTAAACCTAATTTAAGTGACTGTAAAAGTTATAAGTTATCAGAAATAATTAAAACTGCTAGTAAGATTCATCATGAGAGAAGTAATAATTTATAAACCCTTGATTGTATTAATTCTCAAATTCTCAATCGTCAGTTACAAAAAACACAAATGGAGATAACTTGATAATATTCTCTGATGCATAAACAGTTTGCAATTTGTCATCTAATTCAATTGGGGAGAATACATCATACAAAAGTACTCACACTGCACAGACCAAAATCACCTATAATGTATTGCTCCTAAACATAGACTAGACATAAAATTACAAATGGTGATTACATCGCATACTTCTGCACCCATACATTATATTCCTGCTTTGTTGGCCAATTGTACTTCAAAATTTTATCAACTCTTTGCATATAGGTTGTGTACTTGGCATCTATCGATATTTTAGTTTCTTTTATGACACTAATCAAGACGAATTCTAAATTCAGTAGCCTATCCATTTGAGCATTACATTGCACGTGATCAATCTCGCTCCCAATGATGATTGATTTGATGGAGACAGGAGCTATGCTACCAAATTGCACTTTTGAATTTGACAAAGACTTTTCAGTGCCATTTTTAGTACAAACTGGTGACAGGGCATACTTTTCAAGAAACTTAAAGCTATTAAATCTATCCTTCAACATTATATCAAGTTGGTCATGAAAAGAAGAGACTTAATTCAAAAGGCCTATGACTTCATGTGTGCTGATCACTCCATCTAGCACATCAGAACCTATGCTGGCATTATTATAAATATGATTCATCACATGCACATGGGGAATCCAAGTACCTAGAATATCCCTCAAGGCTAACTCATTGATAGTGTGGATTTCAATTGGCTTTTCCAAATTACTTAGACAAACCCATGCATCATCTAGTTTATTCAACACTTTACTCATCTAATGATCTAAGAATTTTTTAATCAGAGCTACATGTTCACTTTTGTGCTCTTCTTTGAGTTTGTCAATCAAACTGTTGCTCCTCAAATTCTCTTGTAATTCAGTAACACCAATAGAATCTCTTTCATATCCTGATGAACTCTTTGGACTAGACACAGAATGTACTAATAAGACTTCAATTCTAGTGGAAGGAACAGGTAATTTGAGCTTGTTGTACTCATGTAATAGCTTCACATAATCCTCCCTCCATTTGTCTAGTTCTGCTTGTAGTTTCTTTACTACAACTTTACTAAATTTTATTGTAGCTACCATCAACGATGCAGCTTGAGGGGCAGTGATGTCAGTGAATCTTCTCATAATTAAATGGCCTGTGAGATCATTTATATCCCTTGCTACTTGTGGTTTATTATTTCATGGAGCCATAGCCCAAATAGCCAAAGTCTCATTTTTGGCATTAAAACATGCTCCAAACAATTTTTCTACTTGCTCATGTGTGAATTCTTCATCATCAAATTCATCTTGCCTTCTAATAGTCACTATCCATAGCAATAGCAGATGAGATATCCCATCCTGACAAGAGAAATAAACCACTTTCCTTTGCTAACCTTCTTCCTTCCTCAAGGGCAATGCTACTAACATCCATGTCAACTTCCTTCAAAACCCTTTGAGCAATTGCCACCTTATCCTCATTTTCAGCTTTACCTTGTTCCTCATTCAACTTCTTCAGGTACATCTTAGACTTCCTGTGCATAAGTAAAGCTCTGAATTCCTTTGATTTAATGATTTCATCATCATATAGAAATTCCTTGCAAGCCAATGCCCTAACATCTTTTAAAGCTGCACTGCTTTCTTACAAGCTCAATAAAGTTCTTGATGGGAGAGGCATTGGCAAATGTATTTCATTCCTAAGAGGTGACCTTAACACCTACTGCACCTCATCAAAGTCAATTTGGTTTTACTCAACCTTGTCTTTCAAGGAGTAATCAACTAAAGGTTGATTTTCAATGGTTGGTTCAGGGGGAGGAAGTGAACTCCATGCCTCTCCTTCAACCTCCTCAACCATAGATCAAGCAGGTTCTTCAATATTTTCCTCAGGAAGCTGCTGCTTCTCAGAGGACACTGACTTCCTTTTGGCTACAAACTTGAGTTCCTCGACATGTTCCAACATCATTCACATCCTAAGAATAGGATAAACAATTTCATTGAAGGCACCATTATATGCAAGGTTCTTCAACTTCCTCTGCCTTTCTCCAAGGAGAATGAGACCCCAATTTTCTCTTCTCAATTTAATCTATGCCTCTGAAACACAATTTCTAAGCAAATCCTCCTACTCATTGAAACATTGCTAGAACCTTGATCTGTGTTTCCCTCTCCTTACACTTTCAATTAAGTTCTCAGGGTCATAATTCCTATGGTCTGTTGTGAGCAGCCTGTATTATTGCAGTTTTGCCAAGCAGGCCTCCAAACCTTCTTTATCCCTAATAAAGAAACTAGGGAAAATGATTGTTGAAGTAAGGAAAGTCCCCTTTTTACTATTTCTCAAGTGAAACTTATCAGATCCATTCAGTTGCCACATAATCTCCAAAAATGCAACCCTGTTTGGCACATTCTTGGGCAATAAGTGGGGTCTGACATTTGCCCCATAAACCCTGATTATAGTTACATTCTTGTAAAGGAACCAATCACCCCAATTGTGATCAAACATACCATCTAGTTTTATCTCCAAAGGCCTTAGCAAGTCCATTATCTCCTTGGAGAGTCTAGGCCTCTCCTATACTAATAGTCCCAGCACCCTTTGTGCAAAATGCTCTTCAAACACCAGGTAATTTGCATTGCTACAAAATGGGTCCCATAAGTGTACTCTACCCTAAATTCACATAGGCTCTTAATCCTTCGTCTGATGTTGGATTTGCAATTCACTGCCCCAGAATCTTCTCCCACAGTGCAATAAAATATGGCATAACAAGGAATACCTAGAAAAGGTTGGGGCATTATCTCCCTGTTTGAATCCTACCAATTCCTTATGGATTTTTTAAACCAGATATGTAGCATAATCAAATCTTCTATGTCTTCATGTAAAGAATGCCCACGAATGGGTCATCCCACAATAACGGGTTACACTTTTTGGCCAAACTTGACATTGAAATCAATATTTTGAACTAAATCTTCAATTTCTAACACCTATAGCTGCTAAACCATTAGGAATTTGAAGATGATGTGAACTAGTGATTTGTGAGATTTTGTCTAGATTCTAAATATATATATTTTAAAAAATTTGGAGTTAAATTGTAAAAATTTTTGCGTCCCGCTTTGATAACTCATTTTTAATAGTAAACAACACTTTTTTAAGTGATGTGTATCCTGTTGCACATAACTTTTTTTCTACAAAGGATAAAATTCTAAATCTTTTGAATTTAGATTGGTAAAACCGATATCTAGAGGATGCATTTGGTTTCATATTATTTTTTTTGAATGTATTTTTTTAATTAAGTTTTGAAGTCAAACCAATTATAATTTAGACATAGGTGTATTCTGTCCAACATAACATTTTTTGTATGTATCAGAATTCAATTTTTTTTGTTTGAATAAAGATATCAATACCTAGAGGACATGTATTTTTTAGATTTTTTTTTCTCTATTTTCCTATTTTTTCGTATGTGTGAAACAAAAACCTTTTGTTGGCAAGAGACACTATATGGATTCATGGTTGTTGTCATTGATGGCAACAAAGGTCATCCCACATATCCGCAAGTCATAATGTATCTCTACCGGAAGTCAGAATAAAGATTGTTGTGGTCCGGTGAACAAGAACAGAGCATGTGGCAAGGTCCGACAGATTGATCCGGATCTCTCAGAGGAAGTGTCTTGGTGCAGTGCGGATTTGGGGAAGTCAAGAGGACTACCTTGAGTGGTATATTCCAAGGATTTAGCCTCCGGTGATGGACAAGGAAAAAGATATGAATAGTTGAGTACCGGATTCCTGAGAGACAGTGAAAACAGAGGAAGAACTGACTGACAGAGTATCAGACTACTTTCCGGATGTGTTACTGATGATGATAAAGGTTGTGAAGGCATGAATCATGTTTGGCCGACATGATTGATGATATCTACAAGTATATGCTTGATCCGCATTGCTTGGTGAGCAAGGATTCAGCCGACAGAACAAAGTTTGTAAGAAACTAAACTGTTCCGGATGCCGACTAGAAAGGTGATGAAATTACTTGTGCGGATATATATAAAGGATGGATTTAGTTGTGAAAGGTGTGATAGTGCGAAGATATATGCGAACAAGTTCAGAACAGAGCAGAAGTAGCAAGAAAGATCCGGTATGTGAAAGGATAGCAGAATAAAGAACAGAGGAAAGATGAAGTGCAGCAGATCAGTGTACTGAGCCTAACCGGAACTGAACTCCAGCATATGCAGATGCTTCCAATCAGTTCAAGACTGTGATTCTTATCACTTTGTAGACAGTGTGTCTTCTTGTAGGCAGTGAGCCTCTTGTGAGCAGTGTGCTCGGGCAGTGAGCCCTAATTGGCAAGTGCCATTTTGTAATTTCCTATTCTTCTAACAGAGAATAATTTTTGGGTTAATCACCCCGTGGTTTTCTCCCTTAACAGGGTTTCCATGTCAAAAATATTGTGTCATGTGTTTCTTATTTCATGGTAATGTTTTCTGTGTTTGATTTAATGCTGCATTAATTAATAAGAAAGTTCAGATAGAGAAATAATTGGGATAACTGATTCACCCCCCCCCTCTCAGTTATCAACAATTGGTATCAGAGCAAGGTTCCTCCTAATAGAGCTTAACAGCTTGAGGAAGATCTGGGAATTCAAATGGATGCATATGGTTTAAGGGAGCAACTCAAGACTGCCCTTGAGGATCTTGAACAGTCAAATTCTGAAGTCAATGAATTAAAAGAAAGACTCAAACAGGCTGATGAGTTCATGAGGGAATTAAAAGACAAATTAAGTCTCTCTATGAAAAAGAGAAAGGAGCTGCTCCAACAGTTGGCAAGACAAAGTGAAGAAAGCAATACAAATGAAGAATTGACTGAGCAAACCAAGTTCTGTGAAAAGTTATCAAAAGAAGTCATTATGTTAAGACATGAAATGGAATCAGGAACTATAAAGTTTACTCAAGAGATTGAAGAAAAAAGAAAGGCTGAAGACAATCTAAGACAATCTCTTAAAGAAAAATCAGAAGAATGCCACCAGATGGACAGGATTATCAGACATCTTGAATCTGATCTTGAAGATGCCAAAGATAATGAAGAAAAACTTGAGGATCAAATTGCCTCTCTCAAAAGAGACCTTCAAACAGCAAATGAATATAAAGAGAAATTCAAGATAAGTTCTGCTCAACTTGAAGTTCTTCTTGGAAGTCAAAAGAGGACAGATGACAAGTATGGTTTGGGATATGAGAAAGGAGAAAGCTCCGGATCCGGTCAGAGGAATCTTGGATCAGAAAATCCAAGGAGCAGGCCTAGAAGACCTCCGGTAAGACAGCCAAATGCTCAAAGATATCCATCCTTCACAGGATACTGCCACAGCTGCAACCACTTTGGTCACAAAGCTAATCAGTGCAGAATGAGAATGAATCAGATTAATTCATCCTTCTCCGGACAGTGCTTCAACTGCAAAAGGTATGGACACAAATCCCATGAATGCAGAATTATGCAAGAAAACAAATCATTCAAAGGTAGATGCTTTACATGCAATAGAGTAGGTCATATGGCTAATCAATGCAGATCAAGAGGATATCAGTCAAATATGCAAAGAAATGTTATTTGCCAAATCTGCAATAGGTCCGGTCATAATGCTAAAGTCTGCAGAAACAAGAATCAGGACAAAAGAGGTCCGGTGTATAATCAGAATCAAGACAAGGGTAAACAAAAGATGAATGCGGATGAAGTTAGGAATCAGATGAGCAAGATTTGGGTGAAGAAAAGTTCAGAGAATGTAGAGGTTGGATCCGCACCAGACTCTGGTGCTGATATTTCTTCCGGAAATTAAAAAGTGAGCTCAGGCTCAGGGGGAGACTCAAAGAAAATCCTGTTCCCCCAGCCAAACAAGTGGTGCCGGATGTGGCACAAGATGCGGATTAAAGGGTTTGCAGATATGAGTCTTGAGATGCTTCAGTCAAGTTTTCAGAGGTCCGCATGGAATTATGAAGAAGCTGTGGTCGATCAAGTAAGACCTGTTCAGGGAGATGCTCCGGTATGATAAAAGATTACAAAAAGGTCCGGAGAGATCCGGAAGTGCACTATCTTGTTCTGCGGATTGGACAGAGTGTTTGGGATGTTCTTGTAATATGTTACCTCGATTTATTCATGATTTAAAGATCCGGATGATATTCACTGATCAGGACTAATCTGGGATACTCCAAGCTGTCCAGACAGGGCAAACCAGAATAATGCAGGTGTAGCATTTATTGCAGACAGATATTAGGGTTTGCGGAGCAATATAAGGGATTTCTCAAAAGTCATTTGCTCATTCTGCACTCAAGAAGAAGCGAAAAGTGGAGCTCTGCAACAAAATTCATCAAGCACACCAAGGATCTCCTGTCGAAGTCATTGCATAAAGAAATCAATCCAACCACTCCGTGCCAACCGAAGACGCATAAGGTATTCTCCGTTTTTCATTATCTCACTGTAAATCCTTGAAGAATGGCTACTCCAAATATAGTTAAGATCTCTGATAGACCTCGCCCCACATTCAAGAAACATCCTTACAAATCATTGGAGGTAGATCCACTAGGAGCCTTCTCTAGTGTTCCTCACGGAGTTTTACATACTGAAGACATTAGGGTTTACATACATTCAAGCATTGAGGAATTTGGGGAATTCAAATTAAGAGACCTCTATCACAAGCAACTGATAGACAATGCTTTTGAGCTTAAACCAGAGTATAAGGGTATCCAGAAGAAACAATTTGAGCAATTTATTCATTTCCCCAGCTTTGAAGAAGATGAATGGGTCCGGTATGTACTGAGCAGGATGCATGACAACTTTCTATGGCTGGATAGACCCTGCAAGATCACAAAAGAGGCAATTAGGGCAGTAACTGGTCTATACTCTTCCGAAGGGATACCTATCCTCAAATCTGTCAAGAACAACATTGTAACTAAGGCCACCGGATCAAAGTTTGATAAGAGGGCAATGACCATTGAAGATATTTCGGATCCGGATATCAAGTATGCATCCATGATAATAGGATACAAGATCTATCACTCCAGCAGGGAGAATTCTGTATCCGGAACTGCAGTATACACTGCATATGAAATGCTAAGAAAGAATGCAGAATATGATCTCTGCGAACTACTGCTAAGCCAATTAATGGAAAATGTACAGAAAATCAAGAAGGACAAGAAGAATTCCTTTAAGTATGGTACTCTCATTGTATGTCTATTCTTCTACTTCATGAATGAGCTACCCGGATCAAGTGGATGGGTATGGCAGAGTGACAAACCTGTTGCAGTCCAGATAAGAGACTATTTGCATGGACTTGGGGATGCTAAAGCAAGAAATACAGCTCTATGGGGATACTTCAAAAACTTTCAGAGCATGATGCAAGCAAGAGAGAGAATTCCCCAGTCTCTTGTTGAAAAATACAAAGACTCTGTGTGTTTTATGGTTGACACTGATCAGTGCCTAATGGAGGCAGTGGAGCCAAGGATTGTCTGGATCATGCCCATGGGGTATGAAGTGGATGAACAGATAGTGGAGCTGCATGTTCAACACATGCTAAGTCAGCCCAAAGATCCTAAGGCAGAAAGGTTTGGAACCTTTGAGGAGCTGAGTGTAAAAATACATGTAGAACTCAGGGAACCTGAGATTAAGAGAAAGGTGAGAAAAGAAGTAGAGCACATTGCTCAAGGCCTAGGCATCTCAAAAGAGGCACTTGATGCCAGCCGGGAAAAGAGGAGGAAGGCTGAGGAAGAAGAGAAAAGTAAAGAAAGTGCTCCGGTTGAAACTCCCACCCGGACCAGATCATCAAAAAGATCTGCACCTCCCACAACCAAAAGTTCAAAACCGGAAGTCCAGGCATCCGGTAAAAGATCCAAGACAAAAGCCACAAGGGCTTATGAAAGCCAAAAGGATGAAGAGGAAACAGAGTCAGATGAGGGAGTAAAAGAAATAAAGAAGCAGAAGAAGAAAGGATCCGGTAAACCCTCCACAGGCCAAGACAAGGATGAAATGGCAGAGGTATCTGTTGAAAAGCCCTCTCTGTCTCTAGAGAATGTAATCAAGTCGGTCACGGTGGATGGAAACCTTCAACCAATGACTGAATCTTATGATGATTTCAGTGAGGCTGACCAAAAGACTCTGCAGGAAGCTACCATCAAATATCTGAACATATATAATAAGGCTTTCATTGAGATCATATCTCTTATTCCTAAAAGCCTAGAAAAGGAATTGGAAGTAAGGAAGAACAATGCTCATGCAAAAGATCTTGAGATCCGGGAGCAGATAGCTATTCAGCTATATCCTCAAATTGATCCCAAGACAATGAACATAATCTTCAAGGACTGCAAAGATGAGTTCAGAAGTAAAGCCAGGATGAATCAACTCATGCTTGGTGAGACTGACAAAGTGGCACAAGAGACAGAAGAGATCCTCCGGAAGGCCTTCAAAAGGTTCAATCTTCCTGTTGTAGAGGACTTAGGTACAGAAACAGCTGCAGATCCGGAATCATCTGTTCTGGAAGAAGTGGGGCCCGAATAGACAAACATCTCTCCTCCGGTTTCCCCTACAGTCTCCGGATCCAAAGAAGAAGAGGAATTACAGGAGAAGGAAGCAGGGGTGAAAGACAAAGAGGTTGACAGTTCCAAGACTGCAGAAGAAAAGAAACATCTGTCTCTGGCAAGAGACATTGCACAAACTGTTCAACAATTTTTGAGCAAAGAAACTTTAGAGATTGATGAACCGGAGCTTCTAAAAGGCCCATTCGACTTTGACTCTCTCTCTCCGGTACAAACAATGAAGATAGCTTCATTTGCAAATGCCAAGGCAAATGAAAAACTCCTGAAGTCTCATATGGAAGACTGTGAGTTGATAGAGGCTGCTTCCGGAGTACTTGTAAAGATTATGCCATCAATCCAGATAGATCCGACAGCCTCCTCTTCCGGTAATCTAAAAACCTTAGTCAGCAGTGTTGATACACATTTTGATTCTCTAGAAAAATCAGCTGAAGAAAAGGTCCGGAAGGAATTTTTGGATAAGAGATTTTCAGAAATATTAGAATTAATCTCTAAAGATAGGAAGATTGTGAGCATTGGAATAAAGAGCCTAGAGAATGCTCTTAAGGATGGCGGTGACATCTACAAATTTTGTATATCCTGGTCAAAGGCAACAACAGCAATTGACAAGAAAATAAAAGAGGAACAGGACAAGCTTCAAAGCTTATCTCAAAGTTTTGATCCTCTCTCTTCCTCTATAATAAATCAAGAATGTCAGACTATTGCAGTCTTGAATGAAATAAAGAATCTTGAGAAGGAAAGGAAGAATATCACCAACCGGATGGGAGAACTTAGAAGGATTATAATCCCTAAGTTGGAAACTATGCATGAGGCTATCAGTGATGCCCAGACCACCGCCCAAACAAAAGATCCGACAGATCTCAGGCGGGCAGAAGCTTTTGCATTTTTGTTGAGTGGTCACATTTCAATTTTGGATAGAATGAAGCAAAGTTGGGCCACTGAAATGATCCAATTGCAGACATCCTTTGCAGACATTCTTCAGTATATGTGAGTATGTAAATATGCGGCTATGTATAGAAAATTTTTGAAAATTTTGGTGTGCGGACCCTACCCTTTGCCATTGATGTCAAAGGGGGAGTGAGGAGCAGTGAAAAATGAGGAATCCAACTAAGGGGGAGTTCCGAAAATTGTATATAAAGACAGAGCATCAGCAAAGGGGGAGCATAGTGAAAACACTTAGTCATTTTTCACTAAGTATTGCCATCAATGCCAAAGGGGGAGATTGTTGGCAAGAGACACTATATGGATTCATGGTTGTTGTCATTGATGGCAACAAAGGTCATCCCACATATCCGCAAGTCATAATGTATCTCTACCGGAAGTCAGAATAAAGATTGTTGTGGTCCGGTGAACAAGAACAGAGCATGTGGCAAGGTCCGACAGATTGATCCGGATCTCTCAGAGGAAGTGTCTTGGTGCAGTGCGGATTTGGGGAAGTCAAGAGGACTACCTTGAGTGGTATATTCCAAGGATTTAGCCTCCGGTGATGGACAAGGAAAAAGATATGAATAGTTGAGTACCGGATTCCTGAGAGACAGTGAAAACAGAGGAAGAACTGACTGACAGAGTATCAGACTACTTTCCGGATGTGTTACTGATGATGATAAAGGTTGTGAAGGCATGAATCATGTTTGGCCGACATGATTGATGATATCTACAAGTATATGCTTGATCCACATTGCTTGGTGAGCAAGGATTCAGCCGACAGAACAAAGTTTGTAAGAAACTAAACTGTTCCGGATGCCGACTAGAAAGGTGATGAAATTACTTGTGCGGATATATATAAAGGATGGATTTAGTTGTGAAAGGTGTGATAGTGCGAAGATATATGCGAACAAGTTCAGAACAGAGCAGAAGTAGCAAGAAAGATCCGGTATGTGAAAGGATAGCAGAATAAAGAACAGAGGAAAGATGAAGTGCAGCAGATCAGTGTACTGAGCCTAACTGGAACTGAACTCCAGCATATGCAGATGCTTCCAATCAGTTCAAGACTGTGATTCTTATCACTTTGTAGACAGTGTGTCTTCTTGTAGGCAGTGAGCCTCTTGTGAGCAGTGTGCTCGGGCAGTGAGCCCTAATTGGCAAGTGCCATTTTGTAATTTCCTATTCTTCTAACAGAGAATAATTTTTGGGTTAATCACCCCGTGGTTTTCTCCCTTAACAGGGTTTCCACGTCAAAAATATTGTGTCATGTGTTTCTTATTTCATGGTAATGTTTTCTGTGTTTGATTTAATGCTACATTAATTAATAAGAAAGTTCAGATAGAGAAATAATTGGGATAACTGATTCACCCCCCCCCCCTCTCAGTTATCAACACCTTTATGTTCATTGAAAAACCTACTTTCACAAGAAATAAAAAAAAATATAATAATCAAATTAAATATATTTAAAATTATACTTTTTTGGGAAGCTTATAATAAGGACTTGTTGGTGATTGTTTTGATGCAATCATAACAATTAGTTAAAATTCACATAAAATGAACCAAAACTGACTTGAAAGATATGAAGGAATCGGTTAAGATTTGCTTAATCCCAAGTTTAATATGGTCAGGTCTTGACCTGTTGGGCAAATTCAGTTGGTCAATGTGAAGCTGTAATGTTCAAGGGGCCTTACGTAGTTTAGGGTTTCTTGTTGGTTAACTGGACTCAAACTATGCAAAAGATTAATAAATGTCAATGTGTTGTTCATTCCTTTTGCATAAACTTATACTTGTGCTGCAAAACTTTAAATAGTCTTCTCGGATTATTGCAGCCTTCTCCTCTTAAATATTTATGAAAATTGTCTACTGTTAACTCTGTTATGCATGCTTCTTTCAAGTATGAAACGGTTTCCTTTAGATTTCTGCGTTTTAAGTCAAGTATTTCAGATGGGTTGGGAAAAGTTAGAAAGAACTAAACTAAATTTCATTTAAATCTACTGAAGGATCTAATTGTTCTGTTATGCACTATATAAATCATACAGTAACTTGATCAAATCCATAGACAAAAACCTTAAATGTAAGCTCTGAGCATTTTCACAAACATACATTTAAGATTGCAAGCTCTAAGAGAAAATGTTTCAAACACAATGAAGCGCAAGAAAACACTCAAAAGATAGATGCAAAATTCTAGATTCAATTGTATTAGAAACAGACAGTCATATAAGATTTACAATGTTTGAATGACTCTTAGCTTCATTGACCAAACTACAAAAAAACTTACAAGCTTTACAGATACAGTAAGGAAGCCAGATGTTCCACGCATTCCTTATTGTAAACACAGGTGACCTCCTTCTTCTACTTCTAAACTCAAAGGTCCCTCTATTCTAAATGCTACTCTCTACAAGAATCTGGTGCTACAAATTTCTAAGTAGCCCCTGTGTAAAGTTTTACAGTGTATCAAGGCACAATATATAGACTTTTTGATTGTCCTTATTACAGTCCAAAAAACCCTAGTTTAAACCCTGGTTCAAACCCCTGGTTACAACAATAAATTCTAGTGAACCAGTTTCCCAAAATACTTCTGAGCATACATCCAATATAGGTGAAAAATGCCCTCCTGGAAAGCCTAGCAGGTTAACAATAACTCCTGTGGTCTGCTACAGTCATGTCTTCAGCTATATTTTGTCATTCATAAATGAAGACCTTTGACTTCCTTGCCCTTCGTCCTTATCTTCCTCTGTTATGAGATCGGATCTCCCTCCTGCGTGATGTCATCATCATCAAGCCTCAGCCCTTCCTCAACTGTAAACCTGTAAAAAAAATGGATAAGCAATAAGTATTGTCCTTAAAAAAAATTGCAGAAAGGAAAATAACTGCCAAAAGTCACGACTGTGTGAACGTAGAAATCAGGCTCCAAATCTGTGAAAATGCGCGTTCAAAAATGCTATCGCTCTACCTTTTCCTGCCCATCAGTGTGACATTGCCCATCGGCACGGGCTAGAAACTCTATACCGATCACCAACTCAGGCTGATATCCCTTTTGTTTCTTTCTATCGGTGTAACACTAGATTATCTCCTGCCAATACCCTTCACTAAATTCCTATCGGCGTAACACAAGATATCGACGAGCCAAAAATTATCTCCGCCGATCATTATACTCTGGTCGATCGCTCTTTACTCCAGCCGATGGCTTTACTACTCTCTTCCCATCTATCGGCGTGACCTTGGATATCTCCTGCCGATCATTTTACTCTTTCTTTCTATCGGCATAACATTGCATATCGGCACGGCCAAAATTACCTCCGTCGATCGCCTTTGTTTGGCCGATATGGCCCTTTCAATATTCTCTTTCAATCAGGGTAACACTAGATATCGGCAAGAGCTTGATTTTCTCCGCTGATGGTTTCACTCTCTCTGATATCCCTGCCTACCCTCTATCGGTGTAACATTACATATCAGCATGGCAATTTAGAACTTCACTGATACCAAAAGTTACGCCAATAACAATGCAAATGCAACTCCCTGCACCATCGGCAAGACCAAACCCTTCGGCGTGACATTATCATCCAACTCCGATAGTCACAGTTAGGCCGATGAGGGGGGGTGGGACCCATGCACTGTTCACTTTGTGTCCAACCTCACATACAAGCAAGGAAACAAACAAGGATCTTCCTTGTTTAATAAACTTTTGGGTCCACGCATGCATGAAGTGCCCTTGTATATTCTACCTGCCAGTCATACAAATAAGAGATACAAAGTGGATTCAAAACAACAATTTATTTTAACCTGAAATCCATCATGTATGTATATTTCAAACTTTTAACTAGATGCCTACAAGGAGAAGGACCTATAACTAACTTTGTATCATGTAAAGCGATATACAAACCTGAATGTTCATTTTACCAAAACAATCAGAACTTGCAAAATATGGTAAATTTTAAGACGGTTTAAAAAGAAACCCTAGCTCATTTTATACAAGGAATCCAACCATATCATGCACTGGTACTGAAAATGTGTTTTTCTCTATTTTTTTAACAAATTTTGCAAATTTTGACTCCATTTTTCCCTTTACCACCAAATAGAACAAAACACACAAAAGCATAAGCAACAGCCACAGCAGGGGTCCTCATTTTGCCTAGGAGCAAAATGGGGCGTGTTTTGAACATCACGACAACTAGCAACCAAACAAAACAATTAAATTCAAAACATTTAAGAAAACTAGATGAAATAAATCCATAACTTCTGACTATTCTTCCTGCAAATCATTATTCAACTTGAGACTTCATGTATTCAATAAGGGTGCATGAATTTTCATTTTCAGTTTAAGTATGTGCATGTGATTAATTATCCTCATCTTGAAGATCAGTTAAACAAACCAGTGACTAACATTAGCCTATGTAGTTGAGGATATTCCCTCATAGCCAACTGGATAGATCCTTGCTGCCAGCGAGCGTTCATAGCCCCGGCAAGGTTATCGTTACAATTCTCCTAAGTAGAGCCCCACTGCCAGCGAGCGTCTATAGCCCCGGTAGAGTTACTTAGATGGCTTAATCTAGATTTTCAGTATAATCTGCTTTATTCATTTTATTTATTTTATATTTTCTAATTTTTGAAAGATATTTCACACAATATAGCAATTTGTAACTTTATGATACAAAGTATGAGCACTTGCTGAAATTAAGCTGAGAATTGTAATGGTAGCAAGGGTGACCTCAGATTTTTCACCTAATATCTCCACTAGTAGGTTCAACAAACCCAAGGATTTTAGGTGTGTCATCGTGAGAAACCTCTCTTGAATTCTCAATCACATTTATTGAATATAAAATTTCAGAAGATAAATAACTCTCTACATTCATGACAGTCACAACAAGTTATGCATGAATTGCAAATGATTAACCTGAATATTCTAAATTTTATACTGTTTTGAATGGTTTTAGTTTGCCCCCTAATATTCTAAAGTAAAACAAAGATCCCTACTGAGGAGAAAACAACAAACCAAACAACAGACTGTACAGACAAAGCAAAATAAGACAAAACTGTACAAACAAAAACAAAACAACAAACAGAAAGAAACAAAAACAAAACTATACAAACAACTAACCTACAAAAGAAAATAACAAAAAGGAAAAAAGAAAACAGAGCAAAAAATTGTACACTAGATTACACAAAAATGGACTGCCCTTTACCTTAGGCCTGGAAGTAGTGTTTCAAATGTTGGCCATTAACTGGTAATGGCACCTCTTCCCCTATCAAGGTCTTGTGTCTAAATGTGTTGTCCCCTATTACTTCTGAGACTTGTAATGGGCCTAACCATAGTTTATCGAATTTTCCATGACTCCCCTTTTTTCATATACTTTGTCCCAACACAGCACTAAGTCTGATATCCTAAATGTTTTGACTCTTGCCCTTTTATCAAACCACCTCTTAACTACTACTTGGTGTTTGGAAAATTTCTCGATGGCTTGACCTCTTTTCTCATCTAATTGTAGCATTTGTACTATCCTGGCTTCTCTATGGTTATCAAAGCCTAGATACTCATTGGTAAACTTCCAGGTTGGTATTCTCAGATTTATTGGAAGTATGGGATCAGTCCTGTAAACTAAATGATAAGGTGTGCTACCTAAAGCTATCTTAAACTTGGTCCTATCTACCCATAATGCATATCTTAATAGGGTATTCCACTCTCTAGGACTCTTCGTGATTAGCTTCTTGATTATGTCTAATAAAATTTTGTTCGTAGACTCAGCTAATCCATTACCTTGAGGGTAATAATTTGAAGAAAACCTTAAAACAATCCCATATTCAAATGCCCATTTAGAAAACTTTAAAGAAGAGAAAGCAGGGCCATTATCACATACCAATGAATAGGGAGTTCCAAACCTGGTGATGATGTTTTCTTCAAGAAAATTGATAACTACCTCAGTTGTGGAGAACTTGCAGCATGTGGCCTCAATCCACCTTGTACAATAGTCCGTCACCATCAGTATGAACTTGTGTCCTGTAGAAGATGGAGGATTGATGACTCCAATGAAATCCAGGCCCCATTGTGCGAATGGTCTTGATTCAATCACAGGTTGTAGTGGATTGGCCTGATTTCTTCCCTTGTCTGCTGAAGTCTGATAGGTGTGGCAAATTTTGATGTGCCTCTCAGTATCTTTGAATATTGTGGGCCAGTAGTAGCCTGCCCTCAATATCTTGTGTGTTGTAGCTAGATGGGAACCATGGCCGGTTCCGTACTTGTCATGCAGTTCTGTTAACACCTTATATGCCTCAGTTCTATTTAGACATCTCAAATAAATTCCATCATGGTTCCTCCTGAATAGGAGACCTCCTTGCACCATATATTTTTGTACTTTAATCTTCAAAGCTCTCCTCTGAGAAGTTTTCATCCTGTTTGGGTACTTTCCAGCTATCAAAAAAGTTTTTAAATCATCATACTAGTCTGATGCGTTCCGAGAATTCAATACATACTGTTGTTTTATCAAATCTGGACCCATATTTGTGATTGTTTGTACCAACGCTTGCCCTTTGACCAACTTCATGGGAATGATTTCCATGTCGAACTCTTGCAGCGTGGTGATCCACTTGGCTCTCTTTTCTCCAGGTTTGTTCTGCATCAGCAACATCTTTACTGCTACATCTGGCACTATGGCTTTGATTTGGCCGTGCAGAATGTAATGTCTAAATTTTTTCATGGCCCTTATTAATGCAAATGCTTGTCTCTCAGTGTCTAGATATCTCAATTGTGCATCTTTCAGAGGCACACTCATGAATGCGATGGGCCTTTCTTCATTGTTTTCACCTTTCTATGTCAAGGCAGCCACGATTGAATGAGAGGATGCGAAGGAGTATATGTAAAACGGGCTTGTGTAGTCTGGACTTGCCAATACATGAGCATTAGAAATTGCCTCCTTAATATCTTCAAATGCAGCCCTAGCCACAGGCGTCCATTCCATTTGCACATCCTTCTTCAACATGGCATTTAACAGCTGCACGATCTCTGCAAAACCCATGATAAACTTTCGAACAAAGTTAATTTTACCAAAAAATAATTTTAACTCTTTCCTACTATTTGGTATTTACAAATTTTTTATTGATTCTATTCTATCCAGATCAATAGATATTCCATCCTTAGAAATGACATGGCCTAATAATTTACCTTCAGTCACGCCAA
The DNA here is from genome assembly GCA_027924645.1 of Cunninghamia lanceolata. Lineage (NCBI taxonomy): Eukaryota > Viridiplantae > Streptophyta > Pinopsida > Cupressales > Cupressaceae > Cunninghamia > Cunninghamia lanceolata. Next base: position 3,381,350 of record BSBN01000719.1, on the reverse strand, counting down.
ATATACATTTCTTAGGTTTAAGTGAAATTCCATACCTCTCACATCGCTTAAGTATTTTTCTGAGATCTTCAGCGTGAGTGGATGCATCCTTGGAATACACAGTCAGATCGTCCATATACACAACAATGCACTTGCCTAATAACCCACGGAATGCAATGTCCATGGCTCTCTAAAAAGTGGCACCTACATTAATCAGACCAAAAGGCATTCTCCTATATGCATAATTTCCCCATTTGCAAGTGAAGCTGGTTTTTAATCTGTTTTCCCTATCTATTAAGACCTGGTTATAACATGAGAAACCATCTAAAAAAGACATCATCTTTGCCCCGCTTACTGCTTACAGCACTTCGTCCATTAGAGGCAGAGGATAATTATCCTTTTCAGATGCTTTGTTTAAATTTCTAAAGTCTACGCATAACCTGATGTCTCCATTTTTCTTCCTCACTGGTACTAAGTTAGCTACCCAGATTGAATGTCTGACTGGGAAAATTATTCCAGTAGACAGTAATTTTTTTACTTCCTCAAAGATTAAAGGCTCTAGGATAGTGTTCACAGGCCTTTGTTTTTGCCTGAATGGTTTAACCTCTGGTCTCAAAGGTATTACATGAGTTATGATTGACGTATCATAGGTTTTCAAGTCTTCATATGTCCATGCTATTACGTGTTTGTATTCTTTCAGAATGTCTAAAACTTCTTTTCTAATTTTCTCAGAGCAAGCTTTTCTGATTAGTACATTTTGTGGATTTTACTCTGTCCCTAAGTTGTGTGGATCATACTTACCCCCTTCCATTCTGGGTAAGTCTTTCTATCTTATTACCCCATCAAAGTCAAAAATATGCTCTAGTTCAATTACTCCTTTGGTTAAGAAGTTACTCTTCAAGTTGATTATATCCTCTTCGTCCCATGTTGTCTCAGGCCTTTCTTGCTCATCAATGATTTGGGCCTCAAATACCTCATTACAATTCAAAAAATCAATAATTTGCTGGTCCCCTCCAAATACCTGAAAGTGTGTAACATTGTCTAGGATATTGGGAATATTAACTAATTCAACAACAAATCGCATCAATCCTGACAGTGCCAAGGGTTCTAATGTGCTAGCAACAACTGTTAGTACATCTGGCCTGTGGTTCAGCTCTCTGGGGATATGCTCTAAGTTGAAAGCATCAAACGCATCTATTAAACCCCAATCTCTGTGTCTGCAACTAATCATTTTCTTGTAATTGCAGGCATATAGTTTCCTCACTTGTCTGACTACTAATTCAGAGTCTGAAAATACTCTGATCATTTTCACCTTTTTCTTGATGGCCATGACAAGTCCCAAAATTAGGGCCTCATATTCAGCAATATTGTTAGTACAGGAAAATTGTAATCTATATGCTGCCAAATGTGATTTACCCTAAGGATCTATGAGTTCAACACCTGCACCCGCACCCTGTTTTGATTTGGACCCATCACATTTTAACATCCACATGCCATCTTTACTTTTCTAACCTTTTATCTTGGCATGCTTTGTCTCTTTTATCACCTGTGGGGCGTTGGCCTGTTTATTCATGGGCATTTCTGTTTGGTTAACTTGCATATGTGTATTTCCAGTTGGTAAATCAGAAAGACAACTACCCTTGTCCTTTATTTCTTCTCCTAAATCTGGAATCAAGGCATCTACACCACTCTGAATGTATCTCTGTGGTTGATCAGGATTCACACTTCCCTCCTATAGCTCTATCCTTTTCATGCATTTTTTGTATTCATCTTCAGTGATGTCCTTGCATATTCTACAACTCTGCTCAGAATGTGGTCTATCATGAACTCTACATCTGTCTTTATACAGTTTACATTGGATTGGCAGGTTTTGTTTAATGCACTCTTCCACCTCTTGTCTAATGGCATGACCAAATTTGTTTATTGCACTACTTTCTTCATCTAAAGAGTTTCCATTAGACTCAATGAATAATGTTGTCCTATTGCTGACATGTTTTTCTCTAAAGTTGAACATCATGATCTCTTCAATCTGTACCCCATTGTTAGTGATTTTATAGACACCAGGCTCAACAGCAGCATATAATATTTTGTTTGTTCGATTATACTCTGTTATCATATGTTTCATCCTGGGTTCTGCCTCTATTCTAATTTGGTTTGGGACACCTCTCCAAGGTAGCCACATATGCAAAAAATTAGTGGCCATATATCCGTTTAATGTCTTGGACCAATCCCTACTCAGCAACATTCCATAATTTACGGGTATATCCACTATTTGAATGTCAATGATTTAGCTTACCCTAGGGTCTGAAGCTAATTGCATTTGAATGTTCATGAGTTCTCCTATCACACTAACCTCAGTCTTAGCTAGTTGTGTGACAACCTTAGCAGATTTGGTGGGAGTCAACCCTAGATTTTTACATATTCCTAAGGGCATTACACTGGCTGACACACCAGAGTCCACCATGCAATTGTGTATGTTCTTCCCGCACAGTCTAATAGTTAACAAGAAAGGAGGAGCATCCTTCTTATCCGCATACATTACTACATTTGTATTGGAAGGCAGCTCAACTTTCTTACTTTTCTCTTTAAGTGGTGAATCTCTATTAGGAACAGTTATATGAGCCGAAACCTCATCTGTCATGGATGTATCCAGAGATTTTATAAAAGCATTTCTGATCCCTGGAGTTTTCAACAATTCATTTAGAGGTATACTGACCTTAACTTTCTTTATTTCCTCTGACAAGTAACTCATTAATCTTGTTGTCTCTATTGTATCAATTTTACTTGTTTGATCCTTTTGTACTGATGTTTCGTTATTTGTGTGCTGATTAGATTTCAGTATGGCAGGATTGTTGCTGGCATTTTGATCTGGGGGTGTATTGAAGTTGTTAGGAGGAATGGAAGTGATGAAAGGTCCTCCTGGCCTAGGATTGTTCCTCAAATTGTAGGTGTGATTTTTATTTGTCTGTTGAAAAGCCTGCACCTCTTATGTTTCAGTTAATACCTCATTTTCAGTTTTAAAGGGAAACTAAAAAGCATTTAACACAAAGGTTGATTCAGGATAAAGATTTTCACAACAGTATGGTTCATCCTCTAACAATTCATCCTCTTTCTCTTCTGTAGTTGCAAAGGTAAACGTTTCTAAGACTAAGGCTGTATCATATCGTGAGGCTACTACCTCATTACCCTTGGGAATGAGAAATTCAGAGGTAGGAAGCTGCACATCTATATTAAAAATGTTGGTTGCTAAATGGAACTGTGGACAGTCATGCTCAGCGTGGGCATTGGTATTATGAAATTTGCACCAATTTTTAGGTGCTGTATTGGCCATTTGGATGCCAACCATTTGTTTTGCATCATGATTATCTATATTCTCAAAAGGAGAAGCTAGAGTACCATTGTTTGGTCCAGTGTTCCAAGTTTTGGGTGGCCTAGGCTGATTCTAATTTTTGTTATTGTATCCTTGGCTACCTCTATTGTCTATTACTGGTCCTCTGTTTTGTATTGATTGCCCTTGGTTATGACCTTGATGCTGATTATAGATTTGGCTCTGGTTTGAACATTGGCCTTGGCTATTATTTTGGGTATGGCTCTGATTGTAGTGTTGATTTAGATTTGTATTGTAGTTCTGATTTTGACTATAGTTTTGGTTGCCTCTTCCATAAAGATTCTCATTTCTTAGTTGTGTTACTTCAGTGGTTAATCTTTTCAAATGTGCAGTGATCTCTTTGATTTCTTCTCTTCCTTCCTGTTCCTTTACCATAGTTGTATCCTTAGGAGGTTGAAAGAAAGGCTGACCACCATTCTGACAATTATTAGAAGTGTTACCCGTATAAGGAGCTATGGCTTGGATTGGAGTAGGACTATACACAGTTGTGTATGTTGGAACCTGATTTATTGGTGGAGCATGATGCATAGGGATTCCATTCCAAGGTTGAGCTTGATTTTGCATTTCAAAATTTCCTCCACTAACAAATGGACTATAAATTGTAGGTCTCATTTCTTGGTTTACTGAGGCTGCCTCTTTATAGGCTTTGGATATTGAGTCTATGTCAGGTTTTCTCTTGACAAACATGATAGTCAAAGGATCCAAGGCTACATAGTAAATAGCCAACAAGGTATCATCATCTACGGTGTAGGGGGCTACCAGCCTAGAGTAAGCCTTTTGAAATCTATCATTGAAATTATCAATTAGCTCTCCCTCAACACTTTTTATGGTAGCCAACTTGTGATATAGGATGCAAGGATAAACGGGCCCTCTAAATCTAGACAGAAAAGCTTCTTCCATAAGTGGCCAGGAAGAAATGTAACCACTAGGTAAGTTTACATACCAGTTAGAGGCCTGCTCATTAAAGGTGTAGGGAAACAATCTACACACAACATCCTCGTGCTCTAATCTAGCCCTAAAACATGCCTCCTTGAATATTCTAATGTGGTCTTCAGGATCTTGGTACAACTGGTACTTGGGACATATCTTCTCCAGATTCTTGGGCATCTCATTATAATCAAGGAACGCTATGGGAGAGTGGACATTGAAATAAGCCATTGTAGGCACTTGAGCTTGACCTAGGCCTATAGGAATGCCTAGATTTACTGGTGGGATAGGATTTCTAGGAGGACTAGGACCTCTAGGAGTACCTAAATCAAGGTTCAAGGATCTAAATGAGGAACGGTCAGGACTCACAATGTTACGGATGCTAAAGGGTGATCCAGGAGGTGTTCCAGATGAACTCCCTACTTGTGATATTTTAGGATTCCAAATCAGAAGGTTCCTACTTTGCCTTGTATCAGGTAGTTGCACAAAAATATCTCCTGAACTGGATCTAGAGCTAGTCACTCTATCACTGTTATTAGCCAGTTTGAAACAAACCCTAACTCAAGTGGCCAGGAGCGCCAAAAAAATTGTTGGTGATTGTTTTGATGCAATCATAATAATTAGTTAAAATTCACATAAAATGAACCAAAACTGACTTGAAAGATATGAAGGAATCGGTTAAGATTCGCTTAATCCCAAGTTTAATATGGTCAGGTCTTGACCTGTTGGGCAAATTCAGTTGGTCAATGTGAAGCTGTAATGTTGAAGGGGCCTTACGTAGTTTAGGGTTTCTTGTTGGTTAATTGGACTCAAACTATGCAAAAGATTAATAAATGTCAATGTGTTGTTCATTCCTTTTGCATAAACTTATACTTGTGCTGCAAAACTTTAAATAGTCTTCTCGAATTATTGCAGCCTTCTCCTCTTAAATATTTATGAAAACTATCTACTGTTAACTCTGTTATGCATGCTTCTTTCAAGTATGAAACAATTTCCTTTAGATTTCTACGTTTTAAGTCAAGTATTTTAGATGGGTTGAGAAAAGTTAGAAAGAACTAAACTAAATTTCATTTAAATCTACCAAAGGATCTAATTGTTCTGTTATGCACTATATAAATCATACAGTAACTTGATCAAATCCACAGACAAAAACCTTAAATGTAAGCTTTGAGCATTTTCACAAACATACATTTAAGATTGCAAGCTCTAAGAGAAAATGTTTTAAACACAATAAAGAGCAAGAAAACACTCAGAAGATAGATGCAAAATTCTAGATTCAATTGTATTAGAAACAGACAGTCATATAAGATTTACAATGTCTGAATGACTCTTAGCTTCATTAACCAAACTACAGAAAAACTTACAAGCTTTACAGATACAGTAAGGAAGCTAGATGTTCCACGCATTCCTTATTGTAGACACAGGCGACCTCCTTCTTCTACTTCTAAACTCAAAGGTCCCTCTATTTTAAATGCTACTCTCTACAAGAATCTGCTGCTACAAATTTCTAAGTAGCCCCTGTGTAAAGTTTTACAGTGTATCAAGGCACAATATATAGACTTTCTGATTGTCCTCAATACAACCCAAAAAACTCTAGTTTAAACCCTGGTTCAAACCCCTGGTTACAACAATAAATGCTAGTGAACTAGTTTCCCAAAATACCTCCAAGCATACATCCAATCTGGGTGAAAAATGCCCTCCTGGAAAGCCTAGCAGGTTAACAATAACTCCTGTGGTCTGCTGCAGTCATGTCTTTAGCTGTATTTTGTCATTCATAAATGAATACCTTTGACTTCCTTGCCCTTCATCCTTATCTTCCTCTGCTATGAGATCGGATCTCCCTCCTGTGTGATGTCATCGTCATCAAGCCTCAGCCCGTCCTCAACTGCAAACCTACAAAAAAAATGGATAAGCAATAAGTATTGTCCTTAAAAAAATTGTAGAAAGGAAAATAGCCGCCAAAAGTCGCGACTGTGTGAACGTAGAAATCAGGCCCCAAATCTGTGAAAATGCGCGTTCAAAAATGCTATCGCTCTGCCTTTTCCCGCCCATCAGTGTGACATTGCCCATTGGCACGGGCTAGAAACTTTATACCGATCACCAACTCAGGCTGATATCCCTTTTGTTTCTTTCTATTGGTGTAACACTAGATTATCTCCCGCCGATACCCTTCACTAAATTCCTATCGGCATAACACAAGATATCGGCGAGGCAAAAATTATCTCCGTTGATCATTATACTCTGGCCGATCACTCTTTACTCCAGCCGATGGCTTTACTACTCTCTTCCCATCTATCAGTGTGACCTTGGATATCTCCTGCCAATCATTTTACTCTTTCTTTCTATCAACATAACATTGCATATCGGCACGGCCAAAATTACCTCTGCCGATCGCCTTTATCTAGCCGATATGGCCCTTTCAATATTCTCTTTCAATCGGGGTAACACTAGATATCGGCAAGAGCTTGATTTTCTCCGCCGATGGTTTCACTCTCTCTGATATCCCTACCTACCCTCTATCGGTGTAACATTACATATCAGCATGGCAATTTAGAACTTCACCGATACCAAAAGTTATGCTGATAACAATGCAAATGCAACTCCCCGCACCATCGGCAAGACCAAACCCTTCGGCGTGACATTATCATCCAACTTTGATAGTCACAGTTAGGCTGATGAGGGGGGGTAGGACCCACACACTGTTCACTTTGCGTCCAACCTCACATACAAGCAAGGAAACAAACAAGGATCTTCCTTGTTTAATAAACTTTTGGGTCCGCACATGCATGGAGTGCCCTTGTATATTCTACCTGCCAGTCATACAAATATGAGATACAAAGTGGATTCAAAACAACAATTTATTTTAACCTGAAATCCATCCTGTATGCATATTTCAAACTTTTAACCAGATGCCTACAAGGAGAAGGACCTATAACTGACTTTGTATCATGTAAAGTGATGTCCAAACCTGAATGTTCATTTTATCAAAATAATTAGAACTTGCAAAATATGGCAAATTTTAAGACGGTTCAAAAAGCAACCCTAACTCATTTTCCATAAGGAATCCAACCATATCATGCACTGGTACTGAAAATGCATTTTTCTCTATTTTTTTAACAAAGTTTGCAAATTTTGACTCCCTTTTTCCCTTTACCACCAAACAGAACAAAACACACAAAAGAAAAAGCAACAACCACAGCAGGGGTCCTCATTTTGCCTAGGAGCAAAATGGGGCATGTTGTGAACATCACAACAGGACTACATACAAAACATAAATTTTAAATGAATTCATTTGATCCCACAAAAGGTAAATCAAAAGTGGTTTTTTATCAGCATTTTGATAGGTGTAGAGGAGACTCCATTAGATGTATGGCTTAAAACTAGCAGGGTTCTATCCAAGAGGGTTTGAATCTAAGGAGGTTTGATCAAACTCTCTTCAATTAAAATCCTTTAAATGAAACCTTTCAAGGCTTAAATCATTATATTTTCTAAAAATATGTGATTTCAGCAAAAATTAGGATGTCCAAGAAAGTGTAACCCATTATTGTGGTAGCACCCGAATATGATGTACATATGCAAAGAAAGGTGAAGATTCATGCAGGTGGAGGTTCAATTGAAGCTCAATTTGGAAAGATGATGGGAGAAGCACAAATGGCAAAAACTATTTAGTTGCGTGTTGTTTTTCATATTTTGACCAAAGGGTGTTCTATGACAGACTACCCAGAATATAATAGTTTATTATCTTTTATGGGTGTTCCTAATTTTCCTAACACACATTGGTCAATAAATAGTGGATGGGAATGGGCAAGTTGTCTTGCTGATGTGGAAAAATGTGATTTACAGGAAAAAAATAAAAGAGTCAACTTTTATTGCATTATCTCTATATGAAGTTACAACAATAGATAATACTTCTTGGGTATGTATGCATGTGTATACTATGGAAAATCATGTCTGCCAACCTCATCCACTTTGTGTTTATAAAATGAAGGAGAATGCAAGATCACAAAATCTATTTGAGATAGTTAAGAAATCTTTGATTGAAATTGGAGGTATGGGAGACTACACAATTGCCAGAAAGTTGGTGTGTGTAGAGGTGGATGGAGATTCAGTAATACAAGGTCATAGGAACAGTTTGTGTGTAAAGGTACAAACTTCTATTTCACCATACATGATTGGCATTCACTGCATGGCCGATAAAATGAATTTAGCATTTAAAATGGTGAGTAAGTTTCCTATAGTATCAAAAGTTGAAGATCTAGTCCATGAGTTCTACTCATACTTATGCCAGATTCCCAAACGGTTTTTAGAATTTCAACATTTTGCTGAGGGAATAACTGTAGGAAATAACCTTCTTAAGGATGTTGATACTAGATGGATCTCCTTGTATGAACCAATGAAAAGAGTTTTAGCAAAATATCAATCCTTGATTACGTAATGTACAACCATCTCTTCATAATTGATAGGGCTCCTAACCTCTTACATAGGTCAAGTGACATAGAGACACTCCTCGTTTTAGTTGGTATTCTTCCCATATTACTGGAGGAAATGAATGTGCTTTAAAAAAAAGCCCAAGAAAGAACTATGTATATTTCTGAATATACTAGACTGTGTCGAATGATATGCATGACCCTCGATAATCTATATATATCAAACTAGTCCTTCATAAGTTCAAAATTTAGTAGTTGGCACTTGATAATAAATCCAATCCTGCTGATTTTTTACAATGTAATGATAGTAGGGATTTATGTGTCTCTGTAAAGGTATTTGAGATACCAATGCACTTTTGTAACAAGGTCAAGTGCACTATCAGAGAAGAACCTATTTCAATGGAAGCTTTTGACAAGATTGTTAATTCTATAAGTACTACTTTAAAGAATATTGTGAAATCTCTTTCCTCAGAGATTAGAGATTGATTCCCTTGTGGTGAACTGCTTGAAGCCATGTCTATAGTGTATCCTCAATATTGGGTCAACTATGAGCCAAGTCATTATCAAAAGAAGATAAAGACCTCAATAGATTATTTTTGCAAAACTATAGAATTCGATGGACAACAAATAGAAGGAATTTTAAATCAAACTAAGCTTAGAGAACAATTAGGTTGATTTGCAACTTCAATGAGGGAATAGTTTAAACTCATGGAGGCTCCCCACCAAGAGGGATCGATAACAAAGCTTTGGGCAACCTTAAGTCAAAGTGAAATATTGCGTGATGCATTATCAGAATTTTTCAAACTTGATGATTTATGTCAAACCATGATATTGGGGTTGGTGGAGGATGAGAGTTTTCAGTGCATTGGGGTTATTGAAATCAAAGATAAGAAATGAACTTGACAAGAATTTGGAAAATTGCTTGAGAATGTTTACAACTAGACATGATATCCAAAGTTTTCCTTTTGATAGGGCACTCACAATCTAGAGGTCCTTATGTGAAAGAAGAGGGTTGTGCAATACTTCAATCAATAATAGCACACATGAAGCGACACAATGAATACTAGAACCACATGTAGTGGTAGTGATGTTGATGAGATGCTCTCAAGTGGAGATATGGAGATAGAAGAAAATGAAGAACATGATCAGGATGACACTGGATATCATGGTTAGAGGGAGGAGAATCAGGATGACTAGATGATTTGGCAATTTGAAGGGATTTAGCAGTTACTAGGTATTTATATTGTATTTCATGTTCCAAACTCCAAAATTTTGTTGATGACATTTTATTTGTCTATCAGTGATGTCTATTCTTCATTTTCGATATAAAAATTAATATTTTCATATTATTATTGTGTGATACTGATAAGTTTTACAAGCATTCAACTAAATGCAAAGTAATTTTTCTTCTCTATAACTACAATAGTGTTTCATTTGTTTTCCTTTATTGCATTGCATAGTAATCAACAATAGTAGCATATTAATATACACCATTAGCAAATTTTTAATGTATATGTAGAAACTAGAGTTTTCCTGAAGTAGGCAATTAAATAATACAAATATTTTGAACAATGAACACATAAATGGATTTCAGTGTTATATTGATTTTTAAATGAAGGTCCGAAGGAATACATTGAAGTATTACATTTACAACACTAGTACAGAAGCAATAATATATTACTAAAAAAACTACTAAAAACTACTTATAAATGACCAAACATGGTCACGTGACCATTAGTAGTTTATTATCAATCATTTATTGATGACTAAACCATTTTTAGTCATTTATTGGTTGTTTTGATTGATCGATTTGGTAGTATATTTAGTCGTTGATTTATTCATTGATTGTTGTAATCTAGTCACTTATTTAATCATTTTTTATTCACTGATATATTTAGTCATTAATTTAGTCATTGATTGTTGTTAACTGGTCACTTATTTAGTCATTTTTATTCACTGATTTCCTTCCATTGGTAGTTTATTTAGTCATTAATTTTAATCATAATTTTGATCAATTTGGTAGTTTATTTAATTGTTTTTGTTCACTAATTTCTGTCAACTGGTAGTATATTGATACATTGTTTATTAAACATCATATCACTAGTTGCAAAGAGAAACATAAGTCTTGAAAAAGGAATACTATTGTCTTTATTAATTTGAAAAGAGTTGATGTTACATAAAATCTCTTGAAAAAGAGTTACAAGGCAACTATTTTTGTTACAAAAGAAGCAAGAACTAAAGAATAAAAGTCCTCTGAGAAGACCTTAAATAGATAAGCCTTCAAACAGAAAACTTTCCATGAAGAGAAGGCTGCAATTCCTTGTAATTTGCTACAAACACCTCGTAATCTTTGACAACATATCATAACAAGTCCATATTTTGCCTTCTACAATTTACAGTCAAAACTACTTCCCTCAAAACCCTATGTCACCATGGTTTAAACCTCAATGAAACCTTAATTGCAATCTTGACTATGCAGGGTTTGGATTTCACTGCCTTGTTATTTGCTGCCATCTTTATACATTGAAAACTTTACCTTGAAAGCGTTTGAAACCTCCAATGTATACCTCAGTTCAAAAATCCCATAATGAGACTAATACATAGCAAGAAGTCATTGTCCCAAAACCTTTAAGATTGCAAACTATCAAGTGAAACAAGGAACACACTGGGCACATCCAACATTCCTCTCAAGGTCCAACAAAATAGATGAAAGGCCAAGAAACAAAACACAATTACTAAGAATATATTGTGCATTTGAGACTTGAGTACCACCTATGCAAAAATTGCACTTGAGACTATCCTCCTTGATCACTGTCTTTACAACCCTACTCGCTTAACATGTTTCTTCCATAGACTTGTATCAGCATCATATGTCTTAGTTGTAACACCTGGTAATGAACCACTAAGAACTCTTGGAGGAACAACATTCAAGCGTGTTGGGAACTTCTCCAAAACTCCTCTAGCTACCTCATTTGGATCATTCACTTTAGGCACAGGTGTAATGCATCGTTCTATTTTCTTAGACCTATAGGTAAACAGTAATTATTCATGGTATTTCTTATATTGGATAAAATTAGTATCATATGATAGGATAATAAAAACTGACAAAGCACTTTGGAAAAAAAATAGTTCTTTTGTTTTGTACTACAATGCAACACAAATGCAATAATAGAAAATTCATCCAAAGTTTGCTATGACTGCTAAGAAAATGGTCTGCAAAAAGGATCAATATTCATTGAAATGGAATACAGATAGGAAATAACACAAGCTGATATGCAAATTAATTGTAATGTATCCAAAAGTTTTTAGTAAATTGGCTAGGGATATCCTTATAAATATCACAAATGCAAGTACTAGCCATTATATTACTTTTTTAGAAAACAATCCTCCAAATGTCTAAATCAACTCAAAGCTGGAATTTTAGATAGCATGACTTTAAGTTGTTTAGTTGTCACTAGTAGAAAGGCAAGTAGTCTGATGAGGGTCAGAGTAGGTTTGTTAATGCATCATCATTTAATTTTATCAATCCGGAGGTGTCTAGAGTGATTTGCGATAAGACTTTGATATGGGGGGATATGGTGAATGGTTCATGGATGGAACTTGGTTTGTTGGTCTGGTGAAAGTAGAAGATCATACAGAAATGGAAATCTATCTATTTGTGGGAAAGTAAACACACTTGCACTGAAGGAAACTAATCTAGTTTGTTGAAAAATAAACACACCTTGTTGGAAATAAATACATTTGCATAGAAGGAAACTAATCTAATTTGCTGAAAAATAAACACACTTGCAATGAAGGAAACTATTTTTAATTTGCTGTAAAAATAACTACAATTGTCGGAAAAGTAAATAAGGAGAAATTGTTTTTACTTGTTAAGCTACAGCAATGAAACACTCTGAATATTACAGTGCTACTGAGTAACAAATCTATCTTAAAACTCATAAAACAATCTTGTAGGGAACAGCTTGACTGACAATCACATAGAAAGTGAAACTCACATCACATGAACATAAACACAAAGCGAACTAAATAGAAGACACAACAAAACTGAATAAACATAAAAATACTAAGAGATCTCCTCCAAAATGGGGAAGTGGGCCCTACTTTCCCAGCTGGAGATGATCCTCTTTGCTCAACTAAATCTTTCAGAAGAATTCCCCCTTCATTTGCATTCAATCATAGTCTAAAGGATGGATGAAAGTACATATTTGAAAACAAGGCATTTTCCTCTTGTTGAAAACACAATATGGCAAACACTTATCTAAGAAAACTAGAACTAACTTAGAGAGATCCTATGCTCTTATTTATACATTTGAGCTTTATTGAAAGGAAATGCCTAACAATGATTCTAACTATAGTGAACTGGACTTGAAACCAGTTACTACTTTAATACATTAATGATTCCTATGTGGTTTACTAAAGATCGAGGATTTGCATCGACTTGGTTGTTGGTGAACTTGAGCGATTCCCTGAAATGGCATGGTATTTGTTGGTAGTGACTTCAGTTATAACTGATGTTAATTTAGCAGCTACTTCGGTTAGTCACTGAAATGGAGTGACGTGGAGGTTTAGACTATACAACTACTTTAACTAGGGCGTGGGTCATGTTTGCATTACTGGACCTTTTGGGTAGCCCTAGGATTGATCGGTAACAGTCATCGAATCGAAGGGAGGATGACTCTATTGGAGGGTAATGGCATTTGGAGTCGTCTAGAGTTTAGGTTCATCGCAAAAAGAGGGGGTTCCAGAGGGATCTGGAGACCACTAGAAATCCTACTATCATAATCCTCACGTAAACAACAAAACACTTGTACCACAAGTCATAAGCTATGCATTTTGAAAGTGTAATTCTAATAAATAAGTTACAAGATTTCATCAAAGGAAATGAAAGCCAAACATGTGCATAAACTATCCAAAAGACAAACATAATTATAATAATATGTAAATATATGCCATAATGTTTTGTCAAAGTCTTTTAGAATAGGAAATAGCATGAAATAAATGAGTCATATATTTGACTCATCATCCCCTCCCAACTCAATCTATGCCATGTCCTCATGGATGTGCTCCCACTGCTTCATCCAATATGTTTTTGTCCTCAATGATTGTGCTGCAATTGTAATCCACATCCTAGTATTGGAACATTTTTCTCCACTTTGGCTAGAACCCATCATTCTCCTGCACCTTGCTAAACCATTTATTGAATTTCCCCTCTCTCATTGGATGTCCTTGTGGGTGACTCAGTCGAGGACTAGGCATAAGGATTAGTTGTGGTCTGAATCTCATCCCAATCTAATTTTGTTGCCTCTGTTGGATAAGGGGTATGATTTTTCTGACCTTTTATGTCATCCACCTTATGTTTGCAGGAGACACTGGCTCCCTCCTTTTCAAAACATGGGGCAGGTCCTCATATCTTGATATGCAGCTTGAAACTGCTACGCTGGGGAGATAGTCTGCAACTGCAAAGAAATCAAAAACACATGAATTCAAATTCCTCACATACTGGTCTGTGATACCCTACCTATAAGCATTTGCTTTGAAATTATTGGAAAACCATGTAGTTTTAGGGCACTCATGTCTCATTAGTAGCCCTATGGATCCTACGGCATTATCATATTCCTCCATTCTTTCTTCCCATAGCCTATTATTTTGGAGTAGAGATAGATAGCTCTGGATATGAAGTTCTCCCACATATAGTTTTAGCATTGATGTATTAAAATGCCCCATAATGTGGCCATGTTAGAAGCATTCACACAAAAGATTTTGCTGATCTTTAGGATTTTGTAACATTCAACAAAATCTTTATCATTGTCAAAATCAAAGGGAAGATTGCAACTTATCCTTAATAATTTCCATCTTAAAAATTGTTCCTGGAGGAATAGGGCATACACACCTGATGGTAGCCATTGTACTAACAGGGTTTCTCCAGTCTCACAGGCTAAACCCAAATTATTTTCAACTACCACCTTTTCTTGTTTAGTGTCTCGATATCTCTCTGGAGCCTTATGAGTTCTCCTCGAAGTTGTTAGTTATCCAATGTGAGTTGTAGGTTCTAAGCATAGACATTTAATGAGGTAGTTGTAGGGGTTTGCTAAGCAACCTGTTGCCTGAGTTGGGTTATTTGAACATCTTTTTGGGCCAACATGGCCTTGTGGTTATCCACTTCTGCTTTGAAAATAGAAATTTCTTTTTCTTTTTCTCTCTTCTCCTTTTCAGCTTCTGCCTTCTACTTCTCTAGCTCCTCATCTTTGGCCTTTAGTTGTTGAGCTAAGGCCTCCAATTGTGCTTTGCACTATTTCAATTCAAATTCATCTCTGGATAGAGCTAAGGCATGCCATGTTTCCTATGCCGTAGTGTCATTGGAGCTTTCCTCTAGGGTTTCTTTTCCTTTCTACTGACTTGGTTGCAATGCCTCCTCCTTTGTTTATGCCAGAATGCCCTCACTGCCAACTTCCTCAGGAATCTAACCACCACTGACTTCCTTGGGTCCCTTTTCCATGTGTGCCTCTTCTGTAGGGTGTGCAATAGGGGATGAGTGGCTACCCCAGAGAGTGGTAGGGTTTTGTTCTGCATTTTCTCTTTCCTCTTCATCCAAAGAGAGGACTAACTGGTGGTGGCGTATCTTGGTAGAGGTGGATGCTATTGCCTCACCTTGCTGACTGCTTTGCCTTGTTTGTCTCCAGAGTTGAAGGAAGTAGACTTTAGGGGAAGCAGAGGAACATGTGATAGGTTCTTCTGATACGAAGATAGTAGAAGTCTTTCATTTTACCTTTTTCCTCTGTGGCTATAAGGCAAGGAAGTCCTCCCATTTCTATTGGCCCTCATCTTGTTGCAGAAAGTGGTAGTTGATAATTAGATGAATCAACATTGGATGACTAATTTGTCCTCCTTTGTCCTTCCGTTTGGTCAGCATTGTAACAAGACTTGCATGAAGAAATGCAGGAACATTGATCAAATATTGGGGATTGTTGGCTCCATTCCTTAGGTGGGTGATTAACCACATCCCAAGGCCCAAAACTATGCCATATTGGCCATCACAAGTGAAGAATTTCATGACCCATAGGACCACAGTATTTCATGGGTCTGGAAGGTTGGTCTTGTCAATGCCTTTAGTCGCTCCTTTACTGACAATATAACGAGGCAGGGGCTTCAGAGCAACATGAAAATTGTGAACTAATTCTTCATACGTTGGTTTTGTTGTAAACAAATCAATGCCTAATGCAGGAATACCATAAATTTGACTAATTACTCTAGGGTTGATTGGTATGCTTGCCCCTTTCATAGTAGTGAAGGTCCTATGGAAGTTTGAAACAAACTCCTTGACCAAATTAGCTTCAAAACCTTCAAATTTTTGCAAGAATTCCAACCAGCTGGCCTGTTGGAAGATTTGCGCGCTGGCATCATCAAAAATGGCATTTTTAGGCTCATCCTTCCTTTTGTTGCCCATTTTGATCAACGGAATGAATTTGCAGGAAAATGTGATAATGGAGCTTTGTTATTTCTCTACTTTCTTTCTCTAGTTCAAACAAGAAGGAATTTTGAACTTTGGCATTATCAATTAAATTTGTGTAGGGGAATGATTGCATGTGAGGTGGATAGAATGACAACTACTCTACATGTCTTTTCATCCATCATGGCGTGAAGTTCAGAGTTCTCAATTCAGAGTGAGTGCATGTGAATTGCAACTTCTCAGCTGCCACCTTCTCTGCTCTTCCATTTCCATCCAGAGCTAACACCAGCAATCCTTGTGCTCATGTCCTTTCAAATATACTTTCTTGAAATAGTCATAAATGTCGATCATCATTGTTTCTTAATCTGGATTTTTTTTGTTTATGGCATTTATTTGAAATGTCATGCCATGATGACCAAGTACTTACGAAATATGCAAGATCTACAAACAAATTTATGGCTTCCACCTATCAAACTGTAATCATTTATGCATTTGTTGTGGCGCGTGAAGGATGAGGGTTGCATGTGGGTAACTTTTGGGGGAACACGTGGCATATAGAAACATATTAAAATAATTATATAATTTTTAAGGAAAGAATATACCTTGTAAAGTATCCATCCCCTTGATTATGTCATCTTAACATTATTAGAGAATCACCTTTTCGCAATGCAATGCCACCTAGCGCCTGATGATGCTTGAGAAAGCGAACATCTGCCAATGCTCATTTGGAGAAATCTGTAGCCATCTAGAGCTATCCGTAAACATTTGGATCTCTTCAAAAATTTCAAACACAATAAACCTGTAGAACTGCAACAAGGAATTTTATTGAAGGAAATGGGGAATTCGAAGGAAAGATCACCATTGCTAGTTTTCAATCTTCCTCTAGGCAAAGCCGCCATGGCTAGTTTTTAACTTTTGCCTAATTTTTTTTGGCAGGAAAGGCTGTCATTTTTGGTTTTCAACCTTTACTACTTTATTTTTCTAGAGTCATCACTTAGAACATGAGCCCCATGGAAGAGAGATCTTACAAGGTGAAATGATCTATCTGATACTAGATTTCTGCAGAAAACTCCTCTTTGGAAGCTGGTTTGTGGTACAACTTCAATCTATGTCCATTTACCAAAAGAATTATGCGGTCTCCATCAATAGGAACTAATTAAACAGCTCCATTGCTGAAGGTTTCTTTGATTTTGTAGGGCCCCAACCATCTGGTGTACAATTTCCCTTTCAAATCTTGATATTTAGAATTGTACAACAGGGCCCAATCTCCTTGCTTGAACTGCTTACTGATAATGTGTTTTTCGTGTTATTCTTTCCTTTGTGGTTGGATCAATTCTGTATGTTGTAGTGCTTCCATCTACATCTCTTCCAATCTATTAAGCTGCATCATTCTATTTTGTTGAGCTTCAGTTAAATCTATACCCACTTCAAGTGTTGTTCTCAATGTTTCCACATCATATTCTATAGGAAACACTGGGTGTTTTCCATAGACTAATTCATATGGTGTGAAATTAGTGGTGGTTCTCCATGTGGTGTTATAAGCACAAACAACTTCTGTCAGTCTCTCAGTTCAATCTATTCTTTTACCTGAAATGGTTTTTGTAAGGATGTTCTCTAGTTCTCTATTTGTTACCTCTACTTAACCATTGCTTTGAGGATGATATGGAGAAGACTTTCTATGACTGATTTGATATCTTTCCAAGAAGGCTTTGATCATAGCAGACATGAACTATGGTCCTTGATTAGAAACAAGAACTCGAGGTGCTCCAAACCTTTGCAAAATGTCCTTATACAGAAAATCTGCAACCTTCTCCTCCTTTGCTACTGGTAGTGCTTTTTTTTTACCCACTTAGTTGCATAGTCAGTGCAAACCAACTTGTAGTGATTTCCTTTGGAAGGTGGGTTAATCGGCCCCACAAAATCTATTCCCCACTTTTCAAATGGTTCAAGAACCACTTGAGGATGGAGCGACATTTTTGTGGTAGGAATTGGGTGTCCCATCCACTAACATTGATCACAATGCTTGACATAATGTAGAATATCTTTGGTCATTGTTGGCCAAAAATATCATTCTCCCAGAATTTTATGTCTCATCCAGAGGGCTAAAAAGTGTCTACCAGAAGGTTCATCATGGCATGCTCAGATTATATCATACACTTTTGTTTCCTACACACAGCGATGTAATACATGGTCAGGACAATTTTTAAATAAGAGACCACTTACCCATTTATATCTGGAGCTCTCTCGAACCAATTGTTTGGTTTCTTTTGAATTCAAATGTTGTGGGCATTTGCCTGAAACCAAATAGTTTGCAATATTTGCAAACCATGGAGATTGTATGGATATGGCAAACAAATGTTCATCCAAGAATGCATCATCCACTGGTTCACTATTTTCTTGCATAGTTAACCTAGATAAAAAGTTAGAAACATTATCTTTTCTTGGTTTATCAACAATGGTTATATCCAATTCCTGCAATAACAACAACCATCTGATAATTCTACCTCCTACCACTGCTTTATTCATCAGATATATTATAGCTGCATGATCAGTATGTATGAAAATCTTATAGCCTGTGATGAAGTGGCAGAATTTATTGATAGCATAAACTACCACCAGAAATTCTTTTTCAGTTGTGGTATAATTTTTTTTTGTAGGGTTTAAGTTTTTGTTGATGTAATATATTGCATGCATTCCTCCATATTCATTTAGTTGTCCTAGTACTGTTCCAATAGCCTGATTCGACGCATCCATGTGATTGTGGAATGGCTCGTCCCAATTTGGTCCTTTAATCACTAGGGCTATCATAAGGGCACTTTTGATGGTTTCAAATGACTGTTGACATTGTAGTGTCCATTTGAATTTAGAATCTTTTTTAAGCAAAGTGAACAAAGGGTCAGCTTTTCAGCTGAAATTTTTAATGAACCTTCGATAATATCCAGCGTGTCCCAGAAAGATTCTTACCTCAGTTTGAGTTTGAGGAGGGGGAATTTGAATAATAATTTCAACCTTTTTTGGATCTACTTTCATTCCCTACTGTGAGATATGGTGACCAAGTACAATTCCTTCAGTCATCATAAGAAAGCATTTCTTGTGATTTAGGGACAACTGATGTTCTTTTCATCTTTCAAGTAATTTGTTCAGGCTAGTCAAGGCTTCATCAAAAGTTTTCCCATGTACTGTAAATTCGTCCATATAAACCTCTACGCATGTATTTGCTAGGTCTACAAAAATTGCCAACATAGCACGTTGAAACGTGGCTGGTGCATGCATAATCCAAATGGCAAAAGTATGTAAACAAATGTACCCCATAGAAACATGAAGGTAGTCTTATCCTGATCTTCTGGGGCCACTTGGATTTGATTGTAGCCATTGAATCCATCCAGGAATGAAAATAGTGGCTACCAGCTAGGTTATCTAGCACTTGATCAATGAAGGGAAGTGGGAAATAGTCTTTCTTAGTAGCTTTGTTCAATTCTCTATAATCAATGCAAACTCGCCACTTGCCATTTTTCTTTGGTACGATAACCAATGGTGATACCCACTGGCTGTTAGAAATGGGGTAGATGAAGCCTACTTGGAATAGTTTCTCTATTTCTTCCTTCACTATATCTCTCAAGGCTGGATTAATTCTCCATTCTGGTTGTCTAACAGGACGGACATCTTCTATGTAAATATGGTGTGTACATACACTGGGGTGGATCCCTTTCATGTCCTTGTATTCCCGTGCAAAAGCCTGGGTATGATTTTACAAAAGTTTTGTCAACCTAATTTCTTCTACCTCTGTTAACCAACTACTGATAGAGAGTTGTTTGTTGGTTTGGACAGTGATTTTCTTTGTGCCATTATGAATAGAAAGGAGGTCTTTGTAAGGACTTAGCAGAGTGTTTAACAGACAAAGGTGAGGCATCAGAAATTTTCAATGAACCTTCGATAATATCTAGCGTGTCCCAGAAAGATTCTTACCTCGGTTTGAGTTTGAGGAGGGGGAATTTGAATAATAATTTCAACCTTTTTTGGATCTACTTTCATTCCCTCCTGTGAGATATGGTGACCAAGTACAATTCCTTCAGTCATCATAAGAAAGCATTTCTCATGATTGAGGGACAGTTGATGTTCTTTTCATCTTTCAAGTACTTTGTTCAAGCTAGTCAAGGCTTCATCAAAAGTTTTCCCGTGTACTATAAAGTCATCCATATAAACCTCTACGCATGTATTTGCTAGGTCTGCAAAAATTGCCAACATAGCACGTTGAAACGTGGCTGGTGCATTGCATAATCCAAATGGCAAAAGTTTGTAAGCAAATGTACCCCATAGACACGTGAAGGTAGTCTTATCTTGATCTTCTGGGGCCACCTGGATTTGATTGTAGCCACTGAATCCATCCAGGAATGAAAAATAGCGGCTACCAGCCAGGTTATCCAGCACTTGATCAATGAAGGGAAGTGGTAAATAGTCTTTCTTAGTGGCTTTGTTTAATTCTCTATAATCAATGCAAACACGCCACTTTCCATTTTTCTTTGGTATGATAACCAATGGTGATACCCACTGGCTGTCAGAAATGGGGTAGATGAAGCCTACTTGCAATAGTTTCTCTATTTCATCCTTCACTATATCTCTCAAGGCTAGATTAATTCTCCATTGTGGTTGTCTAACAAGACGGACATCTTCTATGTAAATATGGTGTGTACATACATTGGGGTGGATCCCTTTCATGTCCTTGTATTCCCATGCAAAAGCCTGGTATGATTTTGCAAAAGTTTTGTCAACCTAATTTCTTCTGCCTCTATTAACCAACTATTGATGGAGAGTTGTTTGTTGGTTTGGACAGTGATTTTCTTTGTGCCATTATGAATAGAAAGGAGATCTTTGTAAGGACTTAGCAGAGTGTTTAACAGACAAAGGTGAGGCATGATTTGATGTAACATTTTTCCTTGTTGATACCTTAAGTGGGAGACAATTTGTTCATAATAGGGACAATGGAATGCCTTGAAAGATCATCTCAGATCTCTCTGGAGCCATCTAAAGACCTCTTGTTGGGTGCCATTGTATAAGGAGGTTTCACTATTTGACTCCAACTCTTTGTATTCCTCATTACATTCTTCGAAATGTTCTACGATTGTTACCATTGCCAATGAGGACGCATCATCTTCATCATAATCTATCAAGTCATCTATCCATGGCTTATTTTTGTATTGTAAGAATGGTTTGGCAGGGGGATAGATGGAAAGTTCTTTCATCTTTTTCCCATTTTAAATGGTCATGTTCCCCGATCGACAATTAATAAGAGTTGCTACAACAACCAGCTAAGGCCTACCCAATATTATTAGGTACCCTGTGCATTTTTTTCTGGTCTGAAGGATGAGGAAATCAACTGAGTAATCCCAGGTATCAATATTAACTATGATATCCTCTAGAATCCCTTCTAGTTTTTTTATAGATAGATCGACCAATTGTAACACTATTGATGTTGGCTGGACATGTGTCAGTGTTAATGCCTGTACAGTATCTAATGTCATTACATTAATGGCAGCGCTTAGGTCAATTAGAACATTTGAAACCGAAACCCCTTTTATGTCCATTGTTATGATAGGACTCCCAAGATCCCCATATTTTTGATGGATTAGCTTTCCTAATAGGACATCAGCAAGTTTCCCATCTACTTGAATGGTATTGGGTAATTTTCATTTTCTTCCTGGTAGTTTTAGACACAAACTTTTAATGGTCTAGTTTATCTCTAGAATTTCTTTTATTGCCTGTAACAAAGGGACTTTGATGTTCATCTTTCTAAGTTCCTTAATTAATTGGGAGTCATCCTGTGAAGGCTGACCTGCTTTAGATTTCGAAAGGACCTATTTTAATCTTTCTAAGAATGGAAGAGAGGTTTCCTTCAAAATCTCTTCTGAACCCTTTTCTTCAGCTTTCTCATTTTGTTGTGGTGTATCTACTTTGGGGATTACTTATTCTTCTTCAGTGACTTCCTTAATAGGAATGGTTACATGAATGTTTCTTGACCAAAGTTGGATGCCATTAATTTCAACTACATTCAAGCTGGCTATATTTGGGTCTGCATTGTACACCTGTTGTTGTGGCCTATTATTCTTAGGGTTTAGAACTGGTTGAGCGGGCATCGATGGTTGGTTCACCTGTTCATTAGAGTTTGAATTCACAGGTTGTGAGGATCTAGGGAGTAAAGCTTGACGTTAGTTTCCAAATCTCCTCTGGTTGTATTGAGGTGCCCACTGTTGTTGATATTGTTGCTAATTTGACCATTGAGGGTTAGTCCAAGATTGATTTGTCCAATCTTGCTGACGCTATGCTGGACCCCATTGCATTAGCATTTGCTTTGGAATTTGCATTCCCCAAGGTCCATTATGAGAGTTTGTACCCCAACTTGATGGTCCTCTTAGAGCATATTGACTCTAAAACTGATTAAATCCATAATTAGGTTGTTTCTGGCCAATAAAGTTTAGCTCTTCTTCATCTGTTGGAACCTTTTTCAATCTATTTTTAATTTCAAGAAGCAGACCACACTCATTTGTAATGTGATTGTTCTCACAAATCTTACACAACTCACCTCAATTCAAGGGACATTCCCTAAGTGGATGTTTTTCTCTACAACGAGGGCAGTAAATAGCTAAGGGTTCAGTGTTCTTACTAGCTTGCATACCATCCAAAATGGTATTCAAATGAAGTAGGATGTCAATTTTGAGGTTTGCTAGTTCTTCCATTACTTGTGTAACATCATTGGTACTACCCCTTTTTAATATTCTTTTACTTGCTCTGGTACGAGAATAGTTTCTACAAACTTCTACGATTGCTGCAAAAGTTTGTTTATTGATATCTCCTTTACCCATCAGATTTAAAGCTTCTCTAATCTCATCATCAATTCCTCTTAGAAAGAGTCTTACTTAATTCCTCATCTAGATTGTTTCCACACCTTCTATGGACAAATAAAAATATTTCCACATAATCCTCCAAATTTTCATCTTCCATTTGTTCCATGTGAAAGAGTTCATCTTTTCAATCCCTGACTCTACAGTAATCCTGATATTTATCAAGAAAAATAGTTTCCATTTCTTCCCAGGTGGTGATAGAGTCTGCATTCAAACCCATGAACCATCATAATGTTGATTCCTTAAGAGTGGAAGGAAACTATTTTAATTTTTGGTTATCTGTGGCGTAATCATAAGTTTGGCAGAGGACCTTGAATTCAAATAGGAATTAGTCTAGATCTTCTGATGTTTTTCCACTAAAGGTGGGTAGAAATGCAAGAGATATTTTTCATAGGAGGTTCATTTCTCTCAGGAATGATGGAGATTGGATAAGAGAATGTTCTATTATTAGCTAGTTCCTCATGGTTACCACCACTATCACCCATTGTTGAAGATGTAGTAGATGAATTGGGAGACTCTGATAGTACAAGTGATCCTTGATTGATCAGGCAATCTGGAGGTTCTTCTAAATTAGATTCTAGGGATGTATTTGCTATGGTTTGTTTGATGAATCCACCTAAGGTGTCCCTAGGTCTTCTCATAAAATAATGGATTGAAAGTCTTATCAACACCTTAAACCTACAATGATTTGTAGATTATTCCCCGGCAACGGCGCCAAAAATGATGAGGGTCAGAGTAGGTTTATTAATGCATCATCATTTAATTTTATCAATCCAGAGGTGTTTGGAGCGATCTTTGATAAGACTTTGATATGGGGGGATTTGGTGAATGGTTCATGGATATAACTTGGTTTGTTGGTCTGGTGAAAGTGGAAGATCATTCAGAAATGGAAATCTATCTATTTGTAGGAAAGTAAACACACTTGCACTGAAGGAAACTAATCTAGTTTGCTGAAAAATAAACACACCTTGCTGGAAATAAACACACTTGCAGAGAAGGAAACTAATCTAATTTGCTGAAAAATAAACATACTTGCAATGAAGGAAACTATTCTAGTTTGTTGGAAAATAACCACACTTGTTGGAAAAGTAAATAAGGAGAAACTGTTTTTACTTGTTAAGCTACAACAGTGAAACACTCTGAATATTACAGTGTTGTTGAGTAATAAATCTATCTTAAAACTCATAAAACAATCCTACAAGGAACGACTTGACTGACAATCACATAGAAAGTGAAACTCACATCACATGAACATAAACACAAAGCGAACTAAACAGAAGACAAAACAAAACTGAATAAACATAAAAATACTAAGAGATCTCCTCCAAAATGGGGAAGCGGGCCCTACTTTCCTAGCTGGAGATGATCCTCTTTTCTCAACTAAATCTTTCAAAAGAATTCCCCATTCATTTGCATTCAATCATAGTCTAAAGGATGGATGAAAGTACATATTTGAAAATAAGGAGTTTTCCTCCTACTAAAAACACAATCTAGTGAACACTTATCTAAGAAAACTAGAACTAACTTAGAGAGATCCTATGCTCTTATTTATACATTTGAGCTTTATTGAAAGGAAATGCCTAACATCAATTCTAACTACAGCGAACTGGACTTGAAACCAGTTGCTACTTTATTACATTGATGATTCCTCTGTGGTTACTAAAGATCAAGGATTTGCATCAACTTGGCTATTGGTGAACTTGAGCGATTCCCTAAAATGGCATGGCATTTGGTGGCAATGACTTCAATTATAACTAACATCAATTTAGCAGCTACTTTAGTTAGTCATTGAAATGGAGTGACGTAGAGGTTTAGACTATACAACTACTTTAACTGGGGTGTGGGTCATGTTTGCATTGCTGGACCTTTTGGGTAGCCCTAGGATTGACTGGTAACAGTCATCAACTTGAGGGGAGGATGACTCTATTGGAGGGTAATGGCATCTAGAGCTGTCTAGAGTTCAGGTTCTTCTCAAAAAGATGGGGCTCTGGAGGGATCCGGAGACCATTGGAAATCTTGCTATAATAATCCTCATGCAAACAACAAAACACTTATACCACAATTCATAAGATATGCATTTTGAAAGTGTAATTCTAGTAAATAAGTTAAGAGATTTCATCAAAGGAAATGAAAGCCAAACATGTGCATAAACTATCCAAAAGATAAACATAATTATAATTTAATATGTAAATATATGCCATAATGTTTTGTCAAAGTCTTTTAGAATAGGAAATAACATGAAATAAATGAGTCATACATTTGACTCATCACAGTCCATACCAAGGCAATTGCAACTACAACAAATGACAAATTCCTCTATCCGTCATGCTTTGATGGATGTCCATACCATGTTCCAAAGCTCCCATTTTGGCACAGGCAAGGAGTATGCTAGAAAAGGTTGTTGAATTTGGCCTTACACTTGCTAATTGCATTTGCTTGAAAGTTTCTAAATACTTTTCAACAAACCCATTTTGTGCATATCCCACAACCATTGCATTCCATGAGATGACATCTCTTTGAGGCATTCTACCAAACAATTCACATGCCTTGTCAATGCTTTGACATTTTGCATACATGTCTACCAGGGCAGTTGCAACTACAACAAATGACAAAATTCCTTTATCCTTCATGCTTTGATGGATGTCCATACCCTATTCCAAAGCTCCCATTTTGGCACAGGCAGGGAGTATGCTAGCAAAGGTTGTCAAATTTGGCTTTACACCTACTAACTACATTTGCTTGAAAGTTTCTAAAGCCTTTTCAACAAATCCATTTTGTACATTTTCTGCAACTATTGCATTCCATGAGATGACATCTCTTTGAGGCATTCTACCAAATAGTTCACATGCCTTGTCAATGCTTCCACATTTTGCATACATGTCTACCAAGGCAGTTGCAACTACAACAAATGATAATTCCTCTATCCTTCATGATTTGATGGATGTCCATACCCTATTCCAAAGCTCCCATTTTGGCACAGACAGAGAGTGTGCTGGCAAAGGCTGTCCAATTTGGCTTTACACCTACTAATTATAGTTGTTTGAAAGTTTATAAAGCCTTTTCAACAAATCCATTTTGTGCATATCCCGCAACCATTACATTCCATGAGATGACATCTCTTTGAGGCATTCTACCAAACAGTTCACATGCCTTGTCAATGCTTCCACATTTTGCATACATGTCTACTAGGGTAGTTGCAACTACAACAAATGACAAAATTCCTCTATCCTTCATGCTTTGATGGATGTCCATACCCTGTTCCAAAGCTCCCATTTTTGCACAGGCAGGGAGTGTGCTGGCAAAGGTTGTTAAATTTGTCTTTACACCTACTGTTTGCATTTTCTTGAAAGTTTCTAAAGACTTTTCAAAAAATCCATTTTGTGCATATCCCACAACCATTGCATTCAATGAGATGACATCTCTTTGAGGCATTTTGCCAAACAGTTCACATGAATTGTCAATGCTTCCACATTTTGCATACATGTCTACTAGGGCAGTTGCAACTACAATAAATGACAAAATCCCTCTATCCTTCATGCTTTGATGGATGTCCATACCCTGTTCCAAAGCTCCCATTTTGGCATAGGTAGGGAGTATGCTGGCAAAGGTTGTCCACCTACTAATTGCATTTTCTTGAAAGTTTCTAAAGCCTTTTCAACAAATCCATTTTGTGCATATCTCGAAACCATTGCATTCCATCAAATGACATCTCTTTGAGGCATTATGCCAAACATTTCACATGCCTTGTCAATGCTTCCACATTTTACATACATGTCTACTAGGGCATTTGTGCAGAAGACCACCACAACACCACAAGGTGGTTGTTGGGCCTTTGTGGTGATGCGGGGAAACTCCCCACATCACCATGAAGGCCCAACAACCACCTTGCAGTGTTGCGGTGACCCGAGCATAAGAGTGGATGCACCTTCCATTAAAAGTTTGGATTGACAGTGCCATTCTTCCTCCAATCTGCAAATGTAGGTAAGTGGTCCCCTTGGGTATATTGATAATGAAGAGAGGGAGAACTTGTGGAGCAAAACATGGTACCCAAGTAGATGTTTTTGAATTCATCATGGGTGAGGACTGTAAACTTGTTGAGACCCAACATATAAGACTCATTCTTCAGGTTGTGTGCCCCCATATAAGCAAGGTTATTCTTGAATATGTGGAAGTGTTCTTCTTTCTCAAGAAGGTCATTATAGGCTTTGCCATGCTCGCCCATCCATTGTTCATAAAGGTGGAGGAACTCCTAACCTCCTTTACACTAGCCCATACAAAGCAGGGTGAATAGAGCCAACAAAAATATGGGTCTCTCCATCCCCATTACGAATTGAATTGTATCTATCCTCAGTGAATATGGCCATGGAAATTGAAATTTTATATATATTTGGATATTGAAATTTTGATACCCGCTCTCTCGCAAGCACTTCAAGTCATGCCTATGGTGATGCAGGAAAGCCCCACATCACCACATGCATGACTTGAAACTTGGTTGTGGTAGAGTGGGTATCCTTGAAGAATGCAAAGGAAACGTTACTAAAGGAGTTTCTTATGACAACTCTTCAACCTATGTAGGAGGGAAGAGATGTTTGTAGAAGGTTGAAGGCTAAGATGAAGGTATAGATGACTGTCAAGCATGAATAATAGAGACAAAGTCTTCAAAAAAATAAGAGATAGTGATTATAGTGATAGTAGCCTCTATCTAAGAGTAATAACAATCATTATGGCCATGGTGTTAAGAGTTAAAGAGTGAAAGTGGGAAATAATGAAGAAATATTTACAAAGGATAATTAATAGACATGATTTAATATGAATATGTGATCAAGTGATCAAAATCATAATGTGAAAAGCCAATGAAAAATATGACAGTCATTATAATAAAAGGATAGAGTTAATGCATTTGTGGGATCATTGCATAAAGTTTCAATTTAGAGGATTTGAAGACATAGGCTACTTTGATTCAAGATGATGATGAAGTTCCTTCTTTGAAGGAACATCCAAGAGAATCAAAACCCATGGGAAAACATTTTTGGTGTCAATGGGAGTAGTATCAAACTTTGACTCTTTATTAACCATTCATTCTCACAAAATGGAGTCTACTACCCAAATTGGAAGGAGTCTATGGCACATCAGCATACAAGACTTCAAGCTATGTAGTGGGAAAAGAGAAAAAGGAGACCCCAAGACCTAGGATAGGAGCAATGAGCAGAGAGCAAAGATTTAAGGAAATGAACTTCAAAGTAAGGCATGAGACTTTCCTATAGATTCCCAAAAGGAGATCACAGTCATGACTTCAAATAAACAATGATAGTCCATGGCATAACCATGAAGGGGGCATTGAAATTAATAATAACAGTGATAGGGTAGTATGTGAAACGAAGCTAGGTGTGTAGAAATTGCTTCCTACACTAATCTAATGAGGAGAGGGCTATGCAAATTCAAATTAATCCTTACAACTACAGCAACATAGAACATCTAAATAAGATATTGCAGCAATACACATGAACCAAAAAGAAGACAAAAGAAGAGAGACAAAAATATATGGTGGGGAAAACCCTTATCAGGTGAAAAACCCCACATTCAGAAACATGTACAATGTATTAACAATTCTGAAAGAATGTTTACAATACACTTGCAATGCAAGCTTCAATGATCTTCGACACTCGTATCTAGAGTCAATCTGATAGAATAATAGTACCTGTAAACCTATGATACAAACTCCATCTCCATGCACCTATTTATATAGAAAATACAAGGCAATATTGGACCTATCTTGGGATGGGCGTCCAACTTGGCTTCATGGACCAAAACCCATACCTAAGGACACTTGGTCAACATTGTAGAATATGCCTGACACTTGTTCATATCTCCCATCCCAAAGAGGTTTCCTATTTCCAAAATGGGCTATGATAGATGCTCTTATGACACTTACAACTGTCATAGAATCTGTCATAGCAATTACAACTTACAGCTGTAAGAGAATCTGTCATACATAGGCTATAAATAGCATATTCTCTTACAACATGTCATAGTCCACCTTGGGGCACCCAAATAAGCCTTTTTCAAAGATGCTTCATGACACATGTCCTCACCTTTCTTACAAACTTCTATTTCTAACTCTTACATGTCATAGATTCTGTCATAGGAATCTATCATATCCATTTCGGTCAATATTCCCTTACACAACATGTAAGATGCTGACACATGGAAAAATACTCCTACCACAAAGTGGGACACCTATCTCCTCATGTGAGGACAAAATTACAAGTTGTCATATTCCATGTAGGATTGACATATCACCGTGCCACATCCCACAATATGACAATATGGAATTTAAAAATATTTACAATATAGGCAATTAAATAATAAATACAAACATAATAAATGCAAGGAATTACCAAGGTTGAGAAACCTTAATTCCCAACATTCTCCCACTTGTCAAAGCTAATAGAATAACATGATTTAACTACTATAGGATGAGAGGCCCATAGACTCTGAACACCATCTGAACTTCTATGTGCCCATTGGCTTCATCAATGCATCTACAACATTCTTCAAAGTATCTACCTTCTCCAAATGTACCTTTCCATCCTCAACCATGTCTCGCACAAAGTGAAGTTGAACATCAATGTGTTTTGTTCTAGCATGGAAAGTTGGAATTTTCACAAGGCAAATTGCACTCTGACTGTCACAATTGATCGTGATTTGACCTGCATCAACACCAATATCGGAACATAATCTCTTAGGTCAAATGGCTTCCTTACAAGCATGAGTTGCTGCCATATACTCAGCTTCTATCGTGGACAAAGCAACAATAGGTTGTTTCTTACTCATCCAACTAATAGCACCACCAAACAGTGTAAACACATAAGCACTGGTGGATCTCCTACTGTCAATGTCATCTGTCCAATATGAATCCACAAATCCATGAATATCAATAGAATGCAGAGGTTCTGAAACATTACCATGATAACAAATGGAATACTCAGAAGTACCCCTCAAATATCTGAACACTCATTTAACTGCATCCCAATGAACTCATCCAGGATTAGCCATAAATTGACTAAGGACTCCCACTACTTGGGCAAAGTCTGGTCTTGTGCAGACCATAGCATACATCAAACTACCCATAGCACTAGCATAAGGTACTCTGCTCATCTCCTCCACCTCACTAGGAGATTTTGAATAATCCTCAATAGACAACTTTATCCCCAAAGAAATGGGAACACACAATGGTCTACAATCTGCCATGCTGAACCTATCCAACACGGTCTTCACATACTTACTCTAGATTAACGAAAGTTTTCGGTTGGTTCTGTCTCGTCTGATTTCCATTCCTAGAATGTACCTTGCTGCACCTAAATCTTTCATTTCAAACTGTGCTGACAACTAAGATTTAAAATTAGAAATCATATTCTTACCCTTCCCAATGAGCAACATATCATCAACATATAGTGCAACAATGAGAATACGATCACCATCAAACTTATAATACACACAGTGATGAGATTTTGATCTCACAAATCTAATTGACAACACAAAGGCATCAAACTTCAAGTACCTTCTCCTAGGGGATTGCTTCAAACCATACAAAGACTTCTTAAGTTTGCAAACCAAATTTTCTTTACCTTTCACCATGTAATACTCTAGCTGTGACA
Source organism: Cunninghamia lanceolata (assembly GCA_027924645.1). Taxonomy (NCBI): domain Eukaryota; kingdom Viridiplantae; phylum Streptophyta; class Pinopsida; order Cupressales; family Cupressaceae; genus Cunninghamia; species Cunninghamia lanceolata. The sequence continues at coordinate 3,350,625 of BSBN01000719.1, read as the reverse complement.
TGTAGATTTCTTCCTCCAAATCACCATGAAGGAAAGCTATCTTCACATCAATCTGTTCTACCTTCAAGTCATAAGCTTCTGCAAGAGACAACAGGAATCGAATGGATGTCATCTTTGCAATGGGAGAGAAGATCTCACCATAAACTATACCCTCCACTTGTGAATACCCCTTTGCAACCAATTTGGCCTTATACTTCTCAACACTGCCATCTGCACCAAATTTCTTCTTGAACACCCATTTGCATCCAACGGGTTTTTGTCCAAGAGCCAAAGGCACCAAGTCCCAAGTTTGATTCTTTTCTAAAGAATTCATTTCATCCTCCATGGCCTCCTTCTAGGAACCTGCATCTTTCATGTCCATAGCCTTTGATATAGTTCTAGGTTCATCACTATTAGTAAGCAAAGCAAAAGCAGAACTAGAATCAAGAAATGTAAAATCAAACCTTTTAGGTTGCTTTCTTATCCGTGTAGACCTCCTCAAGAGTTGAGGTTGAGGTTCAACTTCTTCATCTGAGCTTTCAGAGCTGCTAGAGCTCTCCTCATCATCAGGTCCAACATTGTCTTTCTGTTCAGTCTTCTCAGGGGTGAGAGGAAACTGAACAACATCCTCTTTCTTTTCTTTTTCTTTTGGCTACAAAACAATGGAAGGTGTAAGCTTTCTGAAAATGACACTTCTGCTATACAACACTTTTCAGCCACAGAGTCCCAAAGCTTGTATCCTTTCACACCGACACCATATCCAATGAAGATGTACTTAACAACCTTGTTCTCCAATTTTGATTGCTTCTCCCTAGGCACATGTGCATATGCCTCAACCAAAAACATGAAGATGCCTTATTGAAGGATTTCAACCAGACCACACCTCCATGGGTGTCTTTCCAACAAGCGCTGATGTAGGAGATCTATTAACAAGATAGCAAGCAATGGCAATAGCTTCACCCCAAAACTTTTGTTCTAGGCCAGCTCCACTAAGCATACTCCTAGCCTCATCCATCAGTGTTCTATTCATCCTTTCTGCAACTCCATTTTGCTTTGGAGTGTATGGAGTTGTCTTATGTCTTTCAATCCCAAGTTCTTTGCAATATTTATCAAATTCTATAGAATAGAACTCATCACCATTGTCAGTTCTCAAACACTTAGTCTTCTTACCAGTCTAATTTTCAAAAAAGGCCTTAAACTTACTATAGACTTCAGATTTGCTTCTGAGAGAATAAATCCATGTCCTTCTACTGTAGTCATCTATAAAAGATACAAAATATATAGATTTTGATAATGAAGGAACATTAACAGGACTGAATACATCAGAATAAACAAGGTCCAACACACCAGAAGACTTGTGAGAACTCGAATAAAACTGAACATGGTTTTGCTTTCCATAAATACAATGTTTGCAAAAGTTGAACTCAAGATTACAATCATTTAACCCCTCAACGAGGTTTTTATTTGTTTAGGGTACACAAACCCTTCTCACCAATGTGGCCAAATCTCTTATGCCATAACATTGTCTTTTCAATAGGAAGTTTAACTTCCAAGGCATGATTACAAACATCAGAACTAGAAACAACAAATCTCTTGACTACTCGTTCAAATAGTGGGGATGAAATGACTGCTTCCCTCTTCTTTGAATCAAAAAAAATATTGCATTGTGAAATGTATGTTGTCCAGCTAAAATAGAGTACCTCTCCTAGTACCCTTAGCAAGCACCATAGCTCCTCTAGTCATCTTGCATTCTTCTTTCGAAAATACAACCTACACACCTGCATCATTCAAACTACTTATAGAAAGCAGGTTCCATGCTAAGCCTAGGATATGCATAACCCTAGAGATCCCCTTCACTCGACCATCAGGGAATCGGATAGAGACTCTTCCACGACCAACAATCTTCAGATGAGATTCGTCACCCAAGTACACCTTTCCACCATCAAACTCCTCATACTTAGTGAACCAGTCTCAATGCGAGGTCATGTGGAATGATGCACCAGAGTCAATCAGCCACACATCATCAAATGCATGGGTTGCTAGGGCTGTGATGAAAGCATCACCATCATCTTGTGATTTGTTAGAATCTAGATTAGGAGCTTTCTTTTTCTTCTTCTTCTCCTCTTTGCATTCCTTTCAGAAATGCCTAGATTTACCACAATTCCAACAGATAGCCTTGAACTTTCTAGGAGATTTGGATCTCCCATGGGATTTGGATCTACCCTTCTCATCTTTCTTGTCCTTTTCCCTTTCTCCTTGGGTCTTCCACGAATTGCAAGAACCTCTTTGGCTGCATCAAAAGACTTCCTTCGCATCTCTTTAGATAACAATGTAGATACCACATCTTGCATCTTGAATGTGGATGTGGTGCTTCCAATAGCCATGACAAGGTGATCCCATGAGTCCAGCAAAGAACAAAGTAGGGTCATACACCGATCCTCCTCCTCCATCTTTACACCAATAGATGTCAACTGTGCAACCAACATGTTAAAATAATTCATATGTTTGGCAATGGATCATTCGTCCTCCATTCAAAGAGAATACAACTTCTTTCTTAGAAAAAGTTTATTAACCAAGGATTTGGCTTGATACACATCTCCCAACTTCTTCCAAAGCAAGGTTGTAGTCTTCTCCTCATGGACATTTAACAACACAGAATCAGCAAGACTAAGTCTTATGAGACCCTTAGCCTTCCGATCCTTGAGATCCCAATCATCTTGTTGCATAGCATCTAGTTTAATTTCGATAACAGTTTCCCAAAGGTCTCAGTCAACAAGCATGTCTTCCATCTTGAGCTTCCACAGCTCAAAATTAGTGCCATTGAACTTCTCCACTTCCATTCTTCTAGATGTGCTTGCCATCTCCTTGTTGTAATAGAAAATAGAATACTCTGCATAGACTCCCACTCAACTTAAGATCAACTCAAAAAACCCCTACCCAACAACTAGGACCAAAGGTGATCAAGCTCTGATACCAACTGAAAGGAAGCTAGGTGTGTAGAAATCACTTCCTACACTAATCTAATGAGGAGAGGGCTATGCAAATTCAAATTAATCCTTACAACTATAGAAACATAGAACATCTAAACAAGATATTGCAGCAATACACATGAACCAGAAAGAAGACAGAAGAAGAGAGACAGATATACGGTGGGGAAAACCTTTATCGGGTGAAAAACCCCACTCAGAAACCTACACAATGTATTAACAAATCTTAATGAATGTTTAGAATACACTTGCAATGCAAGCTTCAATGATCTTCAATACTCATATTTGGAGTCAATCCGATAGCATAACAGTACCTATAAATCTGTGATACAAACTCCATCTCCAAGCACCTATTTATATAGAAAATACAAGGCAATATTGGACCTATCTTGGGATGGGCGTCCAACTTGGCTTCATGGACCAAAACCCACACCTAAGGACACTTGGTCAACATTGTAGAATATGCCTGACATTTGTCCATAGCTCCCATCCCAAAGAGGTTGCCTATTTCCTAAATGGCTATGATAGATGCTCTTACAACACTTACGACCGTCATAGAATCTATCATAGTAGTTACAACTTCCAGTTGTAAGAGAATCTATCATACACATGTTATAAATAGCATATTCTCTTACAACATGTCATAGTCCACCTTGGGGTACCCAAATATGCCTCTTTCAAAGATGCTTCATGACACATGTCCTCACCTTTCTTACAAACTTCTATTTCTGACTCTTACATGTCATAGATTCTGTCATAGGAATCCGTCATAACCGTTTTAGTCAATATTCCCTTAAACAACATGGAAGATGCCGACACATGGAAAAATGCTCCTACCACAAAGTGGGATGCCTATCTCCTCATGTGAGGACAAAATTACAAGTTGTCATATTCCATGTAGGATTGACACATCACCGTGCCACATCCCACAATATGACAATATGGAATTTACAAATATTTACAACATAGGCAATTAAATAATAAATACAAACATAATAAATGCAAGGAATTACCAAGGTTGAGACACCATAATTCCCAACAGTATGATGGACTTTAAAAGATACATAAAGACAAGTAACTGAGTAGTCAAGAGGGCTTTTGAAACATCATAAATCTTGTCAAGGGTTCATTGTCTTCAAAGCAGTATGGTAAACTAATAAATATTTCCATCTCACAAAGTTTTAGGAGGACAACCTACAAGTGTATTAAGGAGTGCATGGACAATACCTCAAGGAGCTACCACAGTCAATTTCAAGGTTTTGATCATGGGAAAGAAAGGTTTACATGAAGTGGGATAGTCCTTAAGAATACATTCAGATGGTAAAGAGGATAGTCCATAAGATAATATTCAACCAAATACACAGTATGGACTTGGAGGATAATGGTGCATTTATATAATCACACCTATAGGTCTTATCAAAGATCATGACTCCATTAGGATATGAAAATGAGCACTAAACAAAATACCTCACTATGAGCTAAGCATGAATGACTTTAAAGACACACAAGATAGTGAGTTGTTAGTAGGCAATTCATGATCAACAAGGATAGAGTTAAATAAGATGGACTGCAATTATAATCACAAGTGATAGTATCCATTCATATGACAATGACAAGGGGTTTAAGCACAGTCCACAAGATAGTCATAAAATAATAAATTCAAAACTTAATAGATGGCAGTTCCAAGGCATTGTTAGAGTCTTCTAGAAGAACAATGTTGATGGAAATGCTTATGACCCAAGGTAAGAATAATTCATGACAATAGGGAACTTTTAAAGAGTAGAGTGCATGACTGAGCCACAATGACAATGCATTGTTAGAAGTTTCATGATATAGAGGATAGTAATAGTCAAGCGACATTAGCACCAAAGGAGAGATCACAATGATAAGAAAGGCACACTAGAAGGTGAAACTTTTGTTCAAAAGATATAGTTTCATTATTGATTGAGAGGGCAGTATCATCCTAAAGAAGATAGTGTTGAGGATAGTCACAAAGGTTGTCATAGTATTGTCACAAAAGACATCCTTGTAGAAGGGTAGTACTAGCTAAAAGGGACATTCAAGACAAGTGTTGAACAAATAATAATGGTGGGAGCATGCATATTCCAATGACAACATGGCAGGAGCATAGACAAGGCAGTGAACTGTTTGAAAAAATGCCTCAAAGAAATGTGGTCTCATGGTGATGGAATGCTATGACAAGCACATTGAGACCACATTTCTTTGAGGCATTTTTTTGAATAGTTCACTACGTTGTCTCATGGTGATGGAATGCCATCACAATCCATAGCAATTTGCTTGTCATGGCATTTGCTTGTAATAGCCCTCATGAGCTTGGAGATGTATCCCTTCCCTATTATATTTGAACATATATGCATACTAAACCTAGCTTTACTGATCCACCTACACCCAAAGTAGCTTAAGTGTTGACTTAGTGGCAAAATTGCAATGTTCAAGATGCCAACTAAAAAAATGACCATAGATGGGCATTTTATCAAAAAACGTAAAGCTCGTGTGAATTATGATATATTAAATATCAAACAACCATAGCAAAACTCTTTTTTCCTGATTGTATTGGAGGTTCCATTTCTTTCAGCATCATGCATAAGAGACTTTTTAAGACAACTTTTAAAATAATATTTTCAAACCTTAACTAATACCATGATATGTGAATTTATCATTTCTAATCCCCCAAATAAATATTCTCATAAAATTAAGCTTATCACATGAACATCATGAAACAATAGAAAAATGAAAAATGAATATGACAAGCAGAGAGTGTTCAGGAGTTGAGTTACTTTACATTAGGAGGATCAAACTTAGCACCAAGGTTACTAAGTTTTGCATGAGCCTCTGCATAGTCCTTGAAAAATGCATCATAATCAATTGCATATTTCTCAGCATATAGTTGTAAAAAAATTTAAAATCCAATTAGCACTTTCCTTATTATTGAAAGGAAATCAACTATAGGCATCCTCTAAAACTTTATTTTAGATGCATATATCCTTCACTAATTTGAATTATCTAGTAAAATGTTTCTCAATTTTTACAAAAAGGAGAAAAAGATTTCCTACAAGACTTAAGATATTGGCTTAGCATTATTAGTATGTTATGTCAATGGAAAGATTGATTCTTTTGACATATTTCATCAATATTCTTCAGTTTCTTTGAACTTGCATAAGTTGACATCAAGCTTTGTTGGAGTTCAAGATGGATTTTAAAATGCCCATTTTTTGCAAAAATAAGGGTAGGTTAAAATGGAGTATTCTTTTTGAGCTTAAAGAACCAGAAAGACAGAAGGAAATTATATTAACCACCACAAATGACCAAAGTAGGTCCATGGGGACTCTAAAGTACAACTAGTTAAAGAATCACCTTCAATCCAGGATCTTAAAAAAGAACAACATCAGTCAGCAATACCAGAAGATCTAGGTCCCTCCTCTCTTTTATGTCCTTCACAAAATCAAGAAAAAAAACTTTTGCTCATTCATGATCAAGGTAAATTCTAGTACATGAGGTTCAATCCAGCTCTACTCTATATCTTGATATAAGAATTATCAAATTTAAGCCAATCTACTGTCCATGATTGACCTCCTGGTATCCTAGGACCATCTTTTTGCACCAAAAATAATCACATGCTTATTCAAATTTACACTTTTCTAAACTACAACACTTTAGGAAGTTCCCACATTCCTTAATTATCTTATTATGGAACCCTATAATTAAAAGTCAGGTGCCAACATGTTAACATTCACCACATATGTTGAAACTTTATACCCAAATGTCAACCTTTTTTACAAGTGCAAAAGTAAGCAGACTACCCCAATCAACCTACACCCAAAGTACTATATTCATTTATATTTACCTACTAAGGGTTATATCAAAATGCTCTAGGAGCATACCAAACGGTATTAGTCTATCGTAGCATCTACTAATTTCTTGGCCTATATTTGCCTTCCAAGGCAATAATGTGTGGCCATAATTATTTGATTTCTTAGACCTGTGGCTATCCTATTATTGAATTGTATCAGTGAGAGACATTTCTCTATTTGTCTGAGTTTGACATTATATATGGCCACTAGTTTTATCAGTAACACACGACAGTTTAGTTATTTATCCAAATATTATAGCTAGTCATATGGAAATATGGCATATGGAGATAGGGGTGTCATTTTAAAATAGGATACATGAATATATGAATAATGGTACAGGTTATATCCCATTTAAATATAAGACTCCAGAGATGTAGGTAGAGGTACAGAGGCAAAATTAAAGTTTCTCGATGACTATGCTTTAGAAGATTTGTTGAAATAGATAATAACTGCCCTAGAATATTTATCTAGGAACTTCATGATCAATTTCCAACATCAGGATTAACTCTAAAAGAAAAAGTGCTCTAGATTAATTAGGTTATCATGATAAAGATTAAAGCAAAGATTGACATCTATTTAAAATTCACTGTCATGAAGATATTAAAGATGTCACATGCAAAATGCTAGCAGCTGGAGTAATGAATATAGTGCCAAAGAGGACAATGAGTTGGGGTAGATTTAGGAGATCTCCACGTTATCTAATCATAGACAAATACATGATTTATTTATTTTTTTAAATTAAAAGAAATCATTCTAAACCCTATATAGGATACATTGATACTTCAAAAGCATCTGAAGGAATTTGAAATTATGCAAATATATGTCAATTAAATACCTAGATTACAAATAGTAGCACGAACAATGTAACCCTTGTTGAGTAGAGTAGGAATGAGATAAGCAACAATGAATCCTATGCCTCATGTCATGCACATCTCCTTACCATTGTTTGTCATTCTTTATTGAAACACTTCTCCATTTTGGTGGGCTATGCTTGAAAATAAGGTTTCGACCAAGGTTTTAGAGTATGTTTATTAAAATGAAAACTCCATTTTGGTGGGCTACACTTGAAAATAAGATTTGGATGAAAGTTTTAGAGTATTTTTATTAAAGTTTTAGAGTATTTTGGTGGGCTATTGATTCTTGATTCCTTAAATTATTTATTCAAATGGATTATGACTAAATAAATGACTAACTATTTCATCATTTTTATGTGTGACTAAATAATTTTTTAGTCAACAACCAAATTAGTCATTTATTTACTCATTTATAGCTGAGCTACAAAAAAATAGTAGAATTTAGTCATTTTTAGTTGTTGTGACTAAAATTTTTAGTCACGTAGTCATTTATTTGCCAAAATTCTACTAGTACAATGTACAATAACTTGCTTAAAACCAACTCTGTATAATGCTCTATTGGAAACACATATTACTAAATCATTTTATCAGCTTTTGTAGAGTGCTCCACTCTTCATCTGATGGAAGTGTAATTTTTCTTAACCCATTATGAGTGAGTTGTAAGTGTGTTATCATTTTATAATTCATTTATTTACTTGACTTGAATGTTTCAGTAAAAGTTCCATTCAAGGTTATCAGTGATGTGATAGAATCCAAAAAGTTTGCCTCATCAAGATTTTGAGGAAACTGGTCCTTATCCAACTTCATTTTATCCTCCATGTTCTTTTTGAAAGCAACCCTTCCAATGTATCGGCATGATGGGTCAAAAGCCACCATGAAACCAAGATTTCTAAAGTATTCTTCCTTTGTTTGCATCCTCTTTGCCAATACTCCAACTTGTTCCAAAAGATCCTATGCTTGTTCTAGCTTCGCACATTTTTCAATGATAGATGAGGCCTTTATTGTGGCATCAATACGGTTCTAAATTCCTTTCGATTCCAATTCTTTGCCACTAGCTTTATAGATTGATTGCAAAATTTTGTTTGCATCTAACTGTTTTGAAGTTGCCATGTCTCCATCTTCAGCAATGTATTGTTTGAGTGTATTACTACATAATAGTTAATCATCAATGAATTCAAACATTTTATACAAATCATCAATCCTCTTCATTATTTTCTCCCAAATGTTATGGTTTTTATAAAACATTGTCTTTCTATAAAATTTAGATGCTTTCTTTTGGGAGGATTTTATTTCATTTTCTGCATTCTCTAGTTTTATCTACAAATTTTCAAAGTTTTTTCTCTCTTTCTCCATATTTTCTTCACACAGATGTCTTGCTTTTTCTGTTGCCTACAATTTGTCATTAGCTTCATTCAAGGATTGTTCTAATTTTTCTGAATTGGCTTTTTCAATATCATAATCTTTTTTACTTTCACTTAACATTTTCTTTAGTTTATTCACTTCCACCTCTATCTATTTATTCACTTCACTTCTAGATGTATAGTCGGTGTTTTTTTATCCTTTTCTCTAATTCTTTGGTCTTACTCTCTGCTACTCTCCTCTTGGCTTTTTCATTTGCTATGTCTCCCTGTAACTTTTCTATTTGAGTTTGCAACCTTTTACATAAATCACAAAGTCAAATGAAAATGAGCGATTTGAATGGAATTAACATCATTGAATATATTTTCCTTCTGTTGTAACTCAATTACTGGAACCTGTGACATGTCTATATTACAACTCTAATTTTTAGACAATATATTCAACAAGGTTACCAGAAAATTAAAAACAACCATACCTTTTTTCTCTCTCTTGCTTTAGCAATGATATGTACACCACTTCATTGTTCCTTTTTGATACATTAATTTTGTCAAAAAATTTCATTCTAGAAAAATCCACTTGGATGCTGCTCACCTCATAGTTAGAGCATTGCATCTGGTCCTTTGGTTTATCTTAAACTTTGGACACAATAATCATGTAATCCATTTTTTCAATTTCTAGGTCAAATGTAGTCAATACCTTGGTTGTTGCAGGCTCTAAAGTTGTAGTATTCTCTATCTCTAGCACTTGCTTCTTGTGTCTTTCAGATATTTTTGCTTTCTTTTCAAACTCAGCTTTGTAATCAGAATTTGTGACACTTGACAAAATTTTGAATGGCGAATGAGTAGTTGTAGTGTTGGCGGCATCTCTAATTAATTGAGGCTGAGGATTAGCCATTCATGTCCTAGTCACACTAATGATAGAAGGGGGGTGTCTTTTGGAAACAATTTCTTTGATGTGGATGTAGAATCAAAACCTGTCATAATCTTTTGCTTCTTAGTCTTCATAAGGCCTTGTTCTCAAAGTTTGTCTATAGTATCATCTAATGTTATTGTTGGCCTCTTCTGAGTTTGTTATTGTGGTTCTTTCTAACCACTACTACTACTATTACCTATACCATCGCCAGATTTGCCACCAATAGCACTAGAATGTCCACCATCTCCTGTAGGAAAAGAATGAGAAACATGCAGATCAGAAGACCCTTGTGGTACTATTAGTGATTGAATCTCACTCTGAGGATTTAAAGCTGGAATAAATCTAATCTCTTGATCTGTATGTGTATGCCCTTTGGCTTTTTAATCATCTCCAATGCCAAGTCGAAGATCATTAGGTTTTCTAGGGTATACCTCTGGTACCATCCAAATGCCTTTTCCTGTGGGCCCCAAACCACCACCTTCATAACCCAATGTTTGGGCTATTGATGTCCTTGTAGTATATGTTTCTCTTATGGTCTCACTCATATGAGATTTGAATTCATAGGCATTAAGATCTATGGTTTGGTCTTCATCCTCGTCATCACTTTCAACATTAGTTGCTTCAGTGACAGTGGGATGCTCTATATCCCACAATTTATTGAACTCTTCATCTTTTGAGATTTATTCAAATTCTGCAGTAGCTTTTGGATCACCAAGATCCTTCCTCATAGACCACAAGGCACTAATTTTTGAGTGTGACCACTATTCCTATGTACAAGCATCTTTTAGAGTCTGTGGATTTTTTGTATACATAGATTTTTTAGCAGCTCTTCTATAGAAATTGCCGTATCTCTTGTTTGCCAATGCTTGTTGGGAATTAAGGTGTCTCAACCTTGGTAATTACTTGTATTATTTAATTGTATTTATTTATTTATTGCCTATTGTATAATTTGGATGCAAATCCTATGTTGTCATATTGTGGGAGTTGGCACGGTGATGTGTCATCCTGCATGGCATTTGACCACATGTAAATTTGTCCTCACATCAGGAGATAGGCATCCCACTTAGTGGTAGGAATATTTTTCCATGTGTCAGCATCTTGGAATGTGTGTAAGGGAATATTGACTGAAATAGTCATGAGAGATTCCTATGACGAAGTTATGACATGTAAGAGTCAGAAATAGAAGATCCTATGATAGGTATGGACATGTGTCAAGAAGCATCTTTGAAAAAGGCATCTTTGGGCACCCCGAGGTGGACTATGATATGTTGTAAGAGAATATGCTATTTATAGCCTGTGTATGACAGATTCTCTTACAGCTATAAGTTGTGATAACTATGACAGATTCTATGATGATTGTAAGAGTCGTAAGAGCATCTGTCATAGCCCATTTTAGAAATAAGCAACCTCCTTGGGATGGGGTGACTTGACAAGTGTTAGGAGCATCCTACAATGTTGGACAAGTATCCATATGCATGGGTTTTGGACCATGAGGCCATGTTGGACACCCATCTCAATGTGGAGCCATTTTTGCCTTGTATTTATTATATAAATAGGTGTTTTGAGGAGATGTATTATGTGATTGACATGTACTATTATGCTACCGGTTTGTCTCTAGATACGAGTGTCGAAGACTCCTGAGAGCTTGCATTGCAAGTGTATTGTAAACCATTTCAGTTTTGATAATACATTGTGCAGGTTTTAGAGTGTGGGGTTTTTCACCCGATAAGGGTTTTCCCCACGTATAACTTGTGTCTCTCTTTTGTCTCATTTCTGTGTGTATGTGTATTGCTGCAATATCTCCATTTTTGTTGTTAACATTCTGTAACTGTAAAGATAAAATTAAATTTGCACTCTCCTCCCCTCATTAAATTAGTGTAGGAAGCGATTTCTGCACACCTAGCTTCCTTTTAGTTAGTATCAGAGCATGGCCAGTTTTGGTTCTAGTTGCTAGGTAGAGGTTTTTTGAGATAATCTTAGGTTAAGTGGGAGTCTGTGTAGGGTATTTTGTATCTTGTTGCAGGAAGGAGATGGAAACCACATCCAGAAGAGTAAAGGTGGAGAAGTTCAATGGCACAAATTTCAAGTTGTGGAAACTCAAGATGGAAGACCTACTTGTTGATCGTGACCTATGGGAAACTGTTAATGGAACAAAACCTACGGCAATGTCACAATCTAATTGGGACCTCAAAGATTGGAAGACTAAGGGTCTCATAGGACTCTGTCTAGCTAACTCTGTCCTGTTGAATGTCCATGACGAGAAGACTACTAAAGAACTTTGGAAGATGCTGGGATCTATTTATTAGGCCAAGTCCCTGGTGAATAAGATCTTTCTGAAAAACAAGTTGTTTTCTCTAAAGATGGAAGATGGAGGATCTGTTGCAGACCATTTGAATTCTTTTAACATGATTGTTGGACAACTAACATCCGTAGGTGTGAAAATGGAGGAGGATCGATGTATGACCCTGCTTTGTTCTTTGCTAGATTCATGGGATCATCTTGTCATGGCTATTGAAAGCACTACAATGACCTTCATGATTGATGAAGTAGTATCTTCACTATTATCTGAAGAAATACAGAGAAAGACATCCAAGTCAGCCAAAGAAGCTCTTGCAGTTCATGGAAAACCCAAAGAGAAAGGGAAGAAGAAGGAAAAGAAAGGTGAAAAGGACAAATCCAAATCCCCTGAGAGATCCAAATCTGCTAGAAAGTCCAAGGCTCTTTGTTGGAACTGTGGGAAAACTGAGCATTTCTGACAAGAATGCAAAGAGGAGAAGAAAAAGAAGAAGAAGAATGCTCCTAATTCAGATTCTGACAAGTCACAATATGATGGTGATGCCTTCATTGCAACCCTGGCCACCCACGCATCTGATGATGTGTGGTTGATTGATTCTGGTACATCATTCCACATGACCTCACATCAAGACTGGTTCACGAAGTATGAAGAGTTCGATGGTGGAAGAGTGTACCTGCGTGATGATTCTCATTTGAAGATTGTTTGTCATAGAAGAGTCTCAATCTGATTCCCTGATGGACAAGTGAAGGGGATCACTGGGGTTATGCACATCTTAGGCCTGGCATAAAACCTGCTTTCTATAAGTATCTTGAATGATGCAGGTGTGCAAGTTATCTTTTCAAAGGATGGATGCAAGATGACTATGTTGGGAATTAAGGTGTCTCAACCTTGGTAATTTCTTACATTATTAATGTTTGTATTTATTATTTAATTGCCTATGTTGTAAATATTTGTAAATTCCATATTTTCATATTGTGGGATGTGGCACGGTGATGTGTCAATCCTACATGGAATATGACAACTTGTAATTTTGTCCTCACATGAGGAGATAGGTGTCCCACTTTATGCTAGGAGCATTTTGCCATGTGTCAGTATCTTCCATGTTATGTAATGGAATATTGACCAAAATGGTTATGACAGATTCCTATGATAGAATCTATGACATGTGAGAGTCAGAAATAGAAGTTTGTAAGACAGGTGAGGACATGTGTGATGAAGCATCTTTGAATAAGGCATATTTGGGCACCCCAAGGTGGACTATGACATGTTGTAAGAGAATATGCTATTTATAGCTTGTGTATGATAGATTCTCTTACAACTGTAAGTTGTAACCGCTATGACAGATTCTATGACGGCCGTAAGTGTCGTAAGAGCATTTGTCATAGCCCATTTTAGAAATAGGTGACCTCTTTAGAATGGGAGCTGTGGAAAATTGTCAGGAACATTCTACAATGTTGACCAATTGTCCTTAGGCATGGGTTTTGGGCCATGAGGCCAAGTTGGATGCCCATCCCAAGATAGGTCCAATATTGCCTTGTATATTCTATATAAATAGGTGCTTGGAGAAGGAGTTGTATCACAGGTTTACAAGTATTGTTATACTGCCAGATTGATTCCAAATATGAGTGTCGAAGACCATTGAAGCTTGGATTGCAAGTGTATTGTAAACAACTTTCATATTTATTAATACGTTGTGTAGGTTTTTGAGTGTGCAGTTTTTCACCCGATAAGGGTTTTCCCCACTGTTAAACTTTGTCTCTCTTGTTCTGTCTTCTTTATGGTTCATGTGTATTGCTGCAATATCTCATTTACATGTTCTATGTTGCTATAGTTGTAAGGAATAATTTGAATTTGCATATCGCTCTCCTCATTAGATTAGTGTAGGAAGCGATTTTTGCACACCTAGCTTCCTTTCAGTTGGTATTAGAGCCTGGCCAGTTTTGATCTTAGCTGTTGGGTAGGGGTTTTTTGAGATGATCTTAAGTTGAGTGGGAGTTTGTGTAGAGTATTCTGATTTCTACTACAGAAAGGAGATGGCAAGCACATCCGGAAGAATAGAAGTGGAGAAATTCAATGGCACTAATTTCGAGCTATGGAAGCTCAAGATGGAAGACATGCTTGTTGATAGAGACCTTTGGGAAATTGTTACTGGAACTAAACCAGCTGCAATGCAACAAGATGATTGGGATCTCAAGGATCGGAAGGCTAAGGGTCTCATAATGATTAGTCTTGCTACATCTGTGTTGTTAAATATCCATGAGGAGAAAAATGCAACCTTTCTTTGGAAGAAGTTGGGAGATGTGTATCAAGCCAAATCCCTAGTTAATAAACTATTTCTGAGAAAGAAGTTGTATTCTCTTTGAATGGAGGACAGAGTATCTATTGCCGAACATATGAATGCTTTTAACATGCTGGTTGCACAGTTGACATCTGTAGGTGTGAAAATGGAGGAGGAGGATCGATGCATGACCCTACATTGTTCTTTGCCAAATTCATGGGATCATCTTGTCATGGCTATCGAAAGCACCACTACCACCATCAAGATGGAAGATATGGTATCTACGTTGTTATCTGAAGAGATGCAGAGAAAGTCTTCTGATGCAGCTAAAGAGGTTCGTGTGGTTCGTGGAAGACCCAAAGAGAAAGGGAAAAAGAAGGACAAGAAAGGTGAAAAGGGTAGATCCAAATCCCATGGGAGATCCAAATCTCCTGGGAAGTCCAAGGCTCTTTGTTGGAACTATGGTAAAATTGGGCATTTCTGAAAGGAATGCAAAGAGGAGAAGAAAAAGAAGAAGAAAGATCCTGATTCAGATTCTGACAAATCAAAAGATGAAGGTGATGCTTTTATCACAGCCCTGGCAACCCATACATCTGATGATGTGTGGCTGATTGAATCTGGTGCATCATTCCACATGACCTCGCATCGAAACTGGTTTACTAAGTGTGAGGAGTTTGATGGTGGAAAGGTGTACTTGGGTGACGACTCTCATCTGAAGATTGTTGGTCATGGAAGAGTCTCTATCCGATTCCCTGATGGTCGAGTGAAGGGGATCTTTAGGGTTATACATATCCCAGGCTTAGAATAGAACCTACTTCTATAAGTAGTTTGAATGATGTAGGGGTGTAGGTTGTCTTTTCGAAAGAAGGATGCAAGATGACTAGAGGAGCTATGGTGCTTGCTAAGGGTACTAGGAGACGTAGTCTGTTTCAGCCGGAGGCATGCATTTCACAATGCAATAGTTCTTCTGATTCAAAGAAGAGGGCAAAAGTCACTTCATCCCCACCATCTGAATGACTAGTTATGAGATCTATTGTTTCTAGTTTTGATGTTTGTAATCATGCCTTGGAAGTTAAACTTCCTACTGAAAAGACAATGTTATGGCATAAGAGATTTGGCCACATTGGTGAGAAGGGTCTGCGTACCCTAAAAAATAAAAACCTCATTGAGGGTTAGATGATTGTAATCTTGAGTTTGAATTTTGTGAACATTGCATTTATGGAAAGCAAAACCTTGTTTAGTTTTATTCGAGTTCTCACAAGTCTTCTAGTGTGTTTGGCCTTGTTCATTCTGATGTATTTGGTCTTGTTAATGTTCCTTCGTTATCAAAATCTATATATTTTGTATCTTTTATAGATGACTATAGTAGAAGGACATGGATTTATTTTCTCAGAAGCAAATCTGAAGTCTATAGTAAGTTTAAGGAGTTTAAGGCCTTTGTTGAAAATCAGACTGGTAAAAAGATTAAGTGTTTGAGAACTAACAACGGTGGTGAGTTCTATTCTATAGAATTCGATAAATATTGCAAGGAACTTGGGATTGAAAGACATACGACAACTGATGGAGAAGGCTAGGAGTATGCTTAGTGGAGCTAGCCTAGAACAAAAATTTTGGACTGAAGTTGTTGCCACTGCTTGCTATCTTGATAATAGATCTCCTACATCAGCTCTTGTTGGAAAGACACCCATAGAGGTGTGGTCTAGTAGAAAGCCTTTAATAAGGCATCTTCATGTTTATGGTTGTGAGGCATATGCACATGTGCCTAGGGAGAAGCAATCAAAACTGGAGAACAAGGCTATTAAGTGTATCTTCATTGGCTATGGTGTCAGTGTGAAAGGATACAAGATTTACGACCCTGTGGCTGAAAAAGTGTTGTATAGCAGAAGTGTCATCTTCAGACAGCTTACACCTTCTTCCATTGTTTTACAGCCAAAAGAAAAAGAAAAGAAAGAGGATGTTGTTCAGTTTCCTCCTACCCCTGAGAAGACTGAACATAAAGACAATGTTGGACCTAATGATGAGGAGAGCTCTAGTAGCTCTGAAATCTTAGATGAGGAAGTTGAATCTCAACCTCAACTCTTGAGGAGGTCTACATGGATAAGGAAGCAATCTGAAAGGTTTGGTTTTACATTGCTTGATTCTAGTTGTGCTTTTGCTTTGCTTACTAACAGTGATGAACCTAGAACTGTATCAGAGGCTATGGACATGAAAGATGCAGTTTCCTAGAAGGAGGCCATAGAGGATGAAATGGCTTCTTTGGAAAACAATCAAACTTGGGACTTGGTGCCTTTGCCTCCTGGATGGAAACCCGTTGGATGCAAATAGGTGTTCAAGAAGAAATTTGGTGCAGATGGGAGTGTTGAGAAGTATAAGGTCAGATTAGTTGCGAAGGGGTATTCACAAGTGGAGGGTATAGATTATGGTGAGATCTTCTCTCCCATTGCAAAGTTGACATCCATTCGATTCTTGTTGTCTCTTTCAATAGCTTATGACTTGGAGGTAGAACAGATGGATGTGAAGACAGCTTTCCTTCATGGTGATTTGGAGGAAGAAATCTACATGTCATAGCTAGAGCATTACATGGTGAAAGGTAAAGAAAATTTGGTTTGCAAACTTGAGAAGTCTTTGTATGGTTTGAAGCAATCCCCTAGGAGATGGTACTTGAAGTTTGATGCCTTTGTGTTGTCAATTAGATTTGTGAGATCAAAATTAGATCATTATGTGTATTATAAGGTTGATGGTGATCATATTCTCATTGTTGCACTGTATGTTGATGATATGTTGCTCATTGGGAAGGGTAAGAATATGATTTTTTATTTTAAATCTCAGTTGTCAGCACAGTTTGAAATAAAAGATTTAGGGGCAGCTAGGTACATTCTAGGAATGGAAATCAGAAGAGATAGAACCAACAAAAAACTTTGGTTAAGCCAGAGTAAGTATGTGAAGACCGTGTTGGATAGGTTCAGCATGGCAGATTGTAGACCATTGTGTGTTCTTGTTTCTTTGGGGACAAAGTTGTCTATTGAGGATTGTCCAAAGTCTCCTAGTAAGGTGGAGGACGTGAGAAAAGTACCTTATGCTAGTGCTATTGGCAATTTGATGTATGCTATCGTCTACAGAAGACCAGACATTGCCCAAGTAGTGGGAGTCTTAGTCAATTTATGGTTAATCCTGGACAGGTTCATTGGGATGTAGTTAAGTGAGTGTTCAGATATTTGAGAGGTACTTCTGAGTATTCCATATGCTATCATGGTAATGTTACAGAACCTCTGTATTTTATTGATATTTGTGGATTTGTGGATTTAGATTGGGTAGCTGACATTGACAACAGGAGATCCACCAGTGCTTATGTGTTTACACTGTTTGGTGGTGCTATTAGTTGGATGAGTAAGCGACAACCTGTTGTTGCTTTGTCCATGATAGAAGCTGAGTATATGGTAGCAACTCATGCTTGTAAGGATGCTATTTGGCTTAAGATATTGTGTTCAGATATTAGTGTTGATGCAGGTCAGATCATGATCAGTTATGACAGTCAGAGTGTAATTTGCCTTGTGAAGAATCCAACTTTCCATGCTAGAACAAAGCACATTGATGTTCGGTTTTCACTTCATATGAGACATGGTTGAAGATGGAAAGGTAAATTTGGAGAAGGTAGATACTTTGAAGAATGTTGCAGATGCATTGACAAAGCTAGTGGGCACAGAGAAGTTCAGATGGTGTTTGGAGTCTATGGGCCTCTCGGCCTATAGCAGTTAAATCCTATTTTTCTATTGGCTCTTACAAAGTGTTCGACAAGTGGGAGAATGTTGTGAATTAAGATGTCACAACCTTGGTAATTCCTTACATTATTAATATTTGTATTTATTATTTAATTGCCTATGTTGTAAATATTTGTAAATTCCATATTGTCATATTGTGGGATGTGGCACGGTGATGTGTTAATCCTACATGGAATATGATAACTTGTAATTTTGTCCTCACATGAGGAGATAGGCATCCCCACTTTGTGGTAGGAGATTTTGCCATGTGTCGGCATCTTCCATGTTGTGTAATGGAATATTGACCGAAACGGTTATGATGGATTCCTATGACAGAATCTATGACATGTGAGAGTCAAAAATAGAAGTTTGTAAGATAGCTAAGGACATGTGTCATGAAGCATCTTTGAATAGGGCATATTTGAGCACCCCAAGGTGGACTATGACATGTTGTAAGAGAATATGCTATTTATAGCCTGCATATGACAGATTCTCTTACAGCTGCAAGTTGTAACCGCTATGATAGATTCTATGACGGTCGTGTCGTAAGAGCATCTACATAGCCCATTTTGGAAATAGGTGACCTCTTTGGGATGGGAGTTGTGGACAAGTGTTAGGCACATTCTACAATGTTGACCAAGTTTCCTTAGGCATGGGTTTTGGGCCATGAGGCCAAGTTGGACGCCCATCCCAAGATAGGTCCAATATTGCCTTGTATATTCTATATAAACATGTGCTTGTAGAAGTTGTATCATAGGTTTACAGGTACTATTATGCTACTAGGTTGACTCTAGATACAAGTGTTAAAAACCATTGAAGCTTGCATTGCAAGTGTATTGTAAACAACTTTCAGATTTGTTAATACATTGTGCAAGTTTCTGAGTGGGGTTTTTCACCTGATAAGGGTTTTTCCCACCGTAAATCTTTGTCTCTCTTCTTCTGTATTATTTTTGGTTCATGTGTATTGCTGCAATATCTTGTTTATATGTTCTATGTTGTTTGTAGTTGTAAGGAATAATTTGAATTTGGATATCCCTCTCCTCATTAGATTAGTGTAGGAAGCGATTTCTGCATAGCTAGCTTCCTTTCAGATTAGAGGATCTATGGTGCTTGCGAAGGATACTTAGAGAGGTACTCTATTTCAACTAAAGGCATACACTTCATAGTGCAATAGTTCTTTTGACTCGAAGAAAAGAGTTATAGTCACTTCATCCCCACCATCTGAATGAGCAATGAAGAAATCTGTTGTAACACATTCTGATGGTAGTGCACATGCTTTGGAAGTTAAACTTCTTGCTAAAAAGACTATGTTATGGCATTTGAGGTATGGCCACATTGGTGAGAAGGGTCTATGTACCCTAAAAAATAAAAACCTCATTGAGGGGTTAAATGATTGTAATCTCAAGTTCAATTTTTGCAAACATTTCATTTATGGAAAGCAAAATCATGTTCAATTTTACTCTAGTTCTCACAAGTCTTCTGGTGTATTGGATCTTATTCATTCTGATGTGTTTGATCCTGTTAATATTCCTTCGATTTCTAATTCTATATATTTTGTATATTTCATATATGATTACAGTAGAAGGACATGGTTTTATTTTATTAGAAGCAAGACTAAAGTCTTTAGTCAATTTAAAGAGTTTAAAGCCTTTGTTGAAAATCATACTAGTAAAAAGATTAAGTGTTTGAGAACTGATAACGGTGGTGAGTTTTGTTCGGCAGATTTTGATAAGTATAGTAACCCAGGAGCAAGGGATTGAAATACATAAGACAAATACATACACCCTGTAGCAAAATGGAGTTGCAGAGAGGATGAACATGACACTGATGGAGAAGGCTAGGAGTATGCTTAGTGGGGCAAGCCTCGAACAAAAGTTTTGGGCTGAAGCTATTACCACTACTTGCTATCTGGTAAACAGATCTCCTACATCAGCTCTTGTTGGTAGGACACCTATGGAGGTGTGGTCTGGTAAGAAGCCTTCAGTTAGACATCTTCATGTTTTTGGTTGTGAGGAATATGCACATGTGCCTAGGGAGAAACAATCGAAATTGGAAAACAAGGTTGTTAAGTGTATCTTCATTGGCTATGGTGTCGGTGTGAAAGAATACAAGCTTTGGGATCCTGTGGCTGAAAAAATGTTGTATAGAAAAAGTGTTATCTTTAGAGAGCTAACACCTTCTTCCATTGTTCTACATCTAGAATAGATAGAAAAGAAAGAGGATGTGGTTCAGTTTCCTTCTACCCCTAAAAAGACTGAATAGACAAACCCTATGAGACCTGATGATGAGGAGAGCTCTAGCAGCTCTGAAAGCTCAGAAGAAGAAGTAGAACCTCAAACTCAGTCATTGAAGAGGTCTACTTGAACAAGAAATTAACCTAATAGGTTTGGTTATTCATTACTTGATTCTAGTTGTGCTTTTGCTTTATTTACTAACACTGATGAGCCTAGAACTCTGAAAGAGGCTATGGGCATGAAAGATGCAGGTTCCTGGAAGGAGTCCATGGAAGATGAGATGGCTTCTTTGGAAAAGAATAAAACATGGGACTTGGTGCCTTTGCCTGAAGGATGGAAACCTATTGGATGTAAAAGGGTGTTAAAGAAGAAATTCAGTACAGATGGCAGTATTGAAAAGTACAAGGCTAGATTGGTTGCGAAGGGGTACTCACAAGTGGAGTGAATTGATTATGGTGAAATTTTCTCTCCCGTTGCAAAGCTGACATCCATTCGATTCTTATTATCTCTTGCAGCTTCTTATGACTTAGAGGTAGAACAGATGGATGTGAAGACAACTTTCCTTCATGGTGATTTGGAGGATGAGATTTACATGTCACAGCCAAAGCATTACATAGAGAAAGGTAAAGAAAATTTGGTTTGCAAGTTAAAGAAGTCTTTGTATGGTTTGAAGTAGTCTCTTAGGATGTGGTACTTGAAGTTTAATGCCTTTATGTTGTCAATTGGATATCTGAGATCAAAATCATATCATTATGTGTATTACAAATTTGACAATGATCACATTCTCATTATTGCATTGTATGTTGACGATATGTTGTTGATTGGGAATGGTAAGAATATGATTTCTGATCTGAAGTCTCAGTTGTCAGGATAGTTTGAGATGAAAAATCTTGGGGCAGCCAGGTATATTCTCGGAATGAAAATCAAAAGAGACAGAGCTAACCAAAAACTTTGGTTAAGTCAGAGTAAGTATGTGAAGACCGTGTTGGACAGGTTTAGCATGGTAGATTGTAGACCATTGTGTGTTCATGTTTCATTGGGGACAAAGTTGTCTGTTAATGATAGTCCAAAATCTCCTAGTGAGGTGGAGGACATGAGCAGAGTACCTTATGCTAGTGTTGTTGGCAGTTTGATGTATGTTATGGTCTGCACAAGACCAGACATTACCCAAGAAGTGGGAGTCCTTAGTCGATTTATGGCTAATCCTGGATGGGTACTGTGAATGGGTAAATGGATTGATCAATTAATGAAAACAAAAACCCAAACAACAATGAAATATGCAAATAACAAGCTTGAATAAAGAAATTACAAACTTACAAACTTGTTACCCTGCGGCTTCCATTGGTCGCCTATTCTTTCTTGATCTTGAATGATGAAGGTTGGCCCTCAGGGAGCTTGCTTCCTTGCTTCAATTCCTCAAGATGACAAGAAGAAATGGCTATGATACTTTGTGTGATTGAAGATGGGCTTCAACACACTAATAATGGATGATATGGGACGGCTAGGATGATTTCTACATTACGATGGTATGAAGAAGAGAATTGAGAAGAAGAAGATTCCCTAGAGGAATTTGGGCATAGTAAGGATGCCAGAAAAAGTCTCTCTAATTGCTTAGAAGAGGGTTCTATTTATAGATTTTCTAAAAATAGAATGGAGGGTGAGGATCAAAAGATGAGATCAATGACTAGGAATAAAAGTGAATCTTTTATTCATAGTGGATGAATTAAAAATTCAAAGTGGAGGATAGTGAGTTATGACAATTGAATTAAGAATAAATGGTGGAGGATAGTGAGTTATGACAATTAAATTAGGAATTCAATAGTGGAGAATAATGGAGAACAATTGAATTAAAAATTCAATTGGTGGAGAATAGTGGGAAACAATTGATGGAGGATAATAGGGGACAATTGAATTAAGAATTCAATTAGTGGAGGATAATGGGGGACAATTGAAGAATTCAATTAGTGAAGGATAATGGGGGACAACTGAATTAAGAATTCAATTGGTGGAGGATAGTGGGTATTAGCTAATTAAATATTAAGAATATTTAATTATATGTGCAACATGGTGAGGTGGAAGGGATGAGGTGGAAGGGATGAGGTGGATTTTGTGAGGTGGATTTAGGATTTGAGATATTAGAAGAATTTAGGGATTTAATTAAATAAAATGATTTTATTTAATTTAAGGATAATGAACCAATCATATAAACTTATAATATTTATTTAATTGACAGAAGAAAATAAGAATTAAGATAAATATTAGAATATTTACTTAATTCAATCTGAGCCAATTTTAGGCGTCTACATTTTGCCCCTCTTTGAAGCAATGTGTTTTATCACGTTGTTTCAAAGAATAAGAATAGTCTGATAATGATATATGCCTCAGTTTGGCCCTGGTACAGGTTATGACGATAGGATGCCCCCTCGAGAGATTGGACGGGGAGAAGGCGGAAGGCGTGAGATGGACAATCTCATGATGAGATAGGTTGACAAGAGATGAAATGGTTGGATGCAGAAGAAAGGGATGAATGATATGGAATGCAAGATCAAAAGATGACACACACAAGCAAGTAAGCAAGTATGCACAAATGATACAGGACCAAACAAAGTATTGTCCCTATCGAGCGGTAAACCAATGATATGGATCGATGACGTCTGGTTTCAGGAATGATATATGTCGTATAAGACTCCGGGTCTGGTTTCGACAATGCAACATCATGTCTAAGACATTTGATATGATAGTGTTGTCATGGTGGGGAATGATATATCCCTAGAGCAACACGACGGATAGTGTCTGGTTTTAGGAAATGAAGCATGTCATGTAAGACGCGTGTGTTGGTCTAGTTTCGACAATGCAACATCCTATCTAAGACAATTGATTGATTGAGTTGGTTTACAACCAGACAAGGATCAAGACCATTGATTGTGATTGGATCATTTGACAAGATTGATTTGACTTGATTGACATGGATTAAGGATAGACTTGCAATTGGATACGGTATGGATATGGATATGGATATGAGACGCAATTGGATATGGTATGGATATGAGATGTGATTGGATACGGTATGGATATGGATATTTGTCACCTTGATATAGCAAGTATTTTGAAGCACTTTCATCATTGGGCTTTATTATGTTGTAAGAAAATACAAGCATCTAGGTATAATTAAACCGAGATGACCTGAGCATTGCTTACCTGGATTTTTCAATAGACAAGGACTACCCCTTTTCATGTTTAGATCTTGGAGTCCTTGATGATCTTTTACCGATCATGTCATTAGACAAAAATTGTCGCATTACTAAAGTTTAATCCACAAGCAGCAGACAAAGAAAATAATCATGCCCCCATCATAGAATCTCTAGCTTTTGGCATCCTCGAGTAGCATAGAAAGGCATGATAACATAAATCAAGACTCTTAATCTAACCAACACAAAACATTCTTGCATTTAGATATGTCTTTTTTCCATAATTGATATGAGATTTAGCTTGAGTGTTTCGATATGGTGCTCTATTTTGCCTTGGATAGGTTGATGTTTTGCGTCATGATTTTTGTTGTGTTGGGAAGCATGCTTTGCTGCGTGCGCCTGTCTAGAGAAAGGTGCAGACACGGATGGGTAACAGGACAGATGACAAGACATGGGATGGATGGGAAAGTGGAGCGGACTCAGATAGATAGAAGGACTAGACATGGGATGAATAGGGAAAGTGGAGCCTTGGGGGCACATTGATAATGGCCTTGCCTACATGACAACGCAGAGGCAGCGTAGTTCGAGGCTTGGACCATGGATGGACTAGAGGATAGACGACAAGATATGAGATGGACAGGGAAGCAGAGCCTTGGGGGTGCATTGATAATGGCCTTGCCTACGTGACGACGCAGAGGCAATGTAGTTTGACAGGAACCCTAATGGACCTAAGATATGGATCGGATGAGACGCGATATGGAACCGATATGGATCAGATAAGACACGATATGGAACAGATATGGATCAGCTATGGAACAAACAATACTGAAGACAAGGAACCACCACGGATATGTAGATGGATGGAAGATAGTAGATACGGATGGTTATGAGGATGGGCAATAGTGGATAGAAGGAAACAAGGATGTGATCTCCAAGGACTATGTTGTATAAGTGTAACATGCCCCATTGTAGGTAGAGTACGTAGGATTGTTCATGACAATGCTAATGATGATAGGAGGATGAGAGGATAATGAATGATTGCAATGGTTTGGAGGGATAAGGTATGTCAAGAGCCATTCAAAACATTTGTCAACATTGTGCCCCCAATCTTTATCAAGACCAAAGAATAGAGGAAAGGAAGTTTGGATGGATGGATGAGACAGGATAGGTATGCAATGGATAGAGGATAGGATAGGGAATGGTATGAAAGGAAACTGGTAGGAGAAGATTGATATGCTGATGAGACAAGGTGCCCCCAAGTGTAGGTGACATAGAAGATCAACTTACACATAATGCATGTTTACCAAGTTTTCATCATGGTAATCCAAGGCACCTGTTTGCCTAGTTTTCACCATTGGATGAAGGGATTTTTCTTTACTCTTTTTTTTTTCTTTTTTTTTCTTTTTTTTTGAATGTTTAGATAGGAGAAGGTGGATATTGGAAAGACTCAAGTACATAGTTCCTTGAAAGGTGGGAGTCCCACTAGAAAGATACTGTTGAATGGACAATGTCAAGTGTTCTCACAGATGTTGGTAGGGGATCGTATGAAAGTGATATGGCATAGGTAGATAGTGGATTATGATGCAGAATATGGAGGGAAGGCTTATGCAAAAGTATGGACCATAGGATGAGGAAGATATGTAGGATAATAGTGGAAGGTAGGGGAGATGGAGTTATACGGAAGTGTTGTGGAATGGAAGGGAATCATGACCAATGGGCGCACATACCATGGTAAACATTGAAGCTAGTGATGGGAAAGTAGTGTAGGAAGAAACGGAGATTTTTGCTCATGGATGAATGACGTAGGTATGTAGGGTTCCATATAGGCTAAGTATTGTCCTGATTTTTGTTCATCATTTGACATGGAAGAATTTGAGACTCTTGGATGGAATGGGAGAAAGTAGATGGTTGGAATTCTTGAGAGGTGGATGGCTCATGTAACTTTAGGGCTTTTTGCTTGGGCACCCAAACCATTTTGTTTTAGGTAGTACCTGTGGAGATATGGGTTTGGGTGTATGCAGCTTTTGTGCAGCTTTTGGAGTAATCATTTGTTGCTTGGGGACCCACACCTTTTCCAATTTGGCATTGAGGTGTATGGGTACATGTAGCTTTTGATATGGATAATGCTTTGATTTGTGGACTTTATATCCTAGGTCATGAGGACTCTTATGATTTTTGACTTGATAGGTAGAGGCATCCACATATTTGTCATTCAATCCCTATGGGATGGTAGAAGTGAGGTTGGTGAAAGCTCCTTGTTTAGACCATATGTGCATTTGTCGGCCATGATTGGGATATTGAGAAGATTTATAGATGGATGGAGAAGGTGTTGGAAGAAGTGGTGGTAAAAAGCATGGAGGGGTGTTAGGAGTTGGAAGTAACGGAGGTAGAGTGGATGGTGGGATATTAGGAGTTGAAGTAGCAGAGGGAGTTTGGATGGTGGAAGGTGTATAGTCACATGCTTTTGGGATGTGTATGATAAGGGAGGTGGGATATTAGGAGTTAGAAGTAGCGGAGGGAGTTTGGATGGTGGAAGGTGTATAGTCACATGCTTTTGGGATGTGTATAAAGGAGGTGGGATATTAGGAGTTGGAAGTAGCGAACGGAGTTTGGATGGTGGAAGGTGTATGGTCCCATGCTTTTGACAATTGTAGGATGATGAAGGTGGAATGGCGACATATGTTTTGGGGATATGATAGGGTTTGCGATGGAAAGTGGTAGACTTAGGAGGAGTGGAGGAAGTACCAACATCTTGAGTTTGCTCACCTTGGGGTATGTATCCAAGGCCGTATGAAGGTGCAAGGACATTGACATGGATGGGCTCTAAAATACCTTGTTCATGAAGGCCTAAGCCTTTACCTTGATAGTTCATATTTTGGAGTACACGGTGGACAACAAGATTATGTGTAGGTGGAACACTAGACACAAGTTTTTGATTGGATGGAGAAGGCGAGATAGTGGATAAGGGTGGTTGGTGTTCTAAGAGAGAACATTCATGCATGAAGGTAGTAAGACCAAGGATATATGGTGGAGGATTTGCCGCTTGGTCCATAACAGATGGCAGAGGAGTATTACTAGTTTGGTCTTCTACGTTTGCTTAGGAGGCAAGTGTCTCATCAAGGGAAGTGGAAGTTGTTGGATTTTGGGTAGGACTAGATGGGGTGATAGGCTCAGGACCATGGAACACATAGAGTGGGTTAAGAGGATCATCATGGTCTGCTTGATCATAGATAGGCTCGTCATCATAGATGGGATCTTGATCATAGATAGGATTTAGCATGATGGGATTAATGTTCTCTTGTATAGAGGCCACATCAACGATAATATCTTGATCATAGGAGAGATATAGGTTAGGCCTGGTGGGAAATTGGATCTCTTGCTCATGTATAGGTATAGGATCATTGAAGAGATAAAGGTTATGCAGGGGTCGGATGGGAATGTTTTGATCTTGGTTTAGACAAGGGGTTAATATTTCCACATGCTCTAAAGTGTGCTCTTGACATAACTCTTGGGTTGTGGGAATGGAAGCGGATAGATCTTGGATAGCTTCTTGGTTGACAATATGGATGTGTGATAGACCATGACTTTGGTGCATGGTAGAAGGCTCTTCGATAAGCTCAAGGGGTTGTGGATGACATGAAGGG
The DNA here is from genome assembly GCA_027924645.1 of Cunninghamia lanceolata. Lineage (NCBI taxonomy): Eukaryota > Viridiplantae > Streptophyta > Pinopsida > Cupressales > Cupressaceae > Cunninghamia > Cunninghamia lanceolata. The sequence goes on along the minus strand of BSBN01000719.1, from coordinate 3,323,264 downwards.
GTTGCAGGATTGGACAAGGCATTGGAAGAATCTTTGGTAAGGTCAAGGACCAGACTTTGGGGACATGGTTGACTTTCTGCTAATAGTCCTTGGATCACCTCTGTCACAGGTGTATGGGTAGATGGATGAAGGGACGGATGAGTGGATTTGGCTTTCTCCCTAGCTTTGCTTTTGTTGTGTAAATGTGGAAGACATTTTTCCCACCACTCATCTGATTCTTTTTTGGTGTGCCATTTAAAATTTGAGGAACTAGATGGTGGTGTTGTTGTAGAACTGGTATGCTTTGGGATATGTGTCTTAGAATATGGTGAAGGAGGATAAGGAGCCAAAGTGGTATACGATTTCCCTCTTGAGGTGGCGGTTGCCTTGTCATGATTATGGGAAAAAGACATAGGAGGTTGGGGTGAAGCATAGCTAGTGTTGGCACGTTCAGCTTGCAAGAGTGTCAATTCTTGTTTTAAGACTTAGATATGTTGACAAATTGCTATACAGTCTTGGGGCGAGGGATCTAAGTTTATTTGCAATTCCAGATATTAGATTTCTTGATCAATATATTCTAGGTGGTTTTCCATGGACACAAGACTAGAAAAGCTTACTAGTGTGGAACGCATAGCAATAAGTGTGTCGTAACAGAGTGCAAATGTGTCACAAGTCGAGACAAGTGTGCCAATTCTAGTTTTTGATTGGTTTGGCAATGTTCAATGATCACACATGTACAAGCATGAGTCACTCACACAAGACACAATAAGTAATTTTGAATTGTTGAATTTGAAGAATATGCTAATTAGTAAACAAGCACATGTGGAAGACACATCAACATGCCTAATGTCTAGTTTGATGTAGGGTATGGCCAATTAGGTTTGTGGGCAATGTTTACACGAGGTTGACTAGGATTTGAAAGTGAAATCTTATCACACAGCTGGGAGAAGGGGATAACCCACCCTTCACCTTCACTTCCCAAAGGTAGAAATTTCTTTGGCGCTTAGCCAAGAGTGATAAGATTCTAATTTCAATGAGGGTGTCTTTCGATTCAGCCTCGATTGAGGTCATCCCTAGGGGTGATGAAATCCCCTAGCAGGCCTCCTAGGAAAGGGTAAACAAAAGAGAATCAAGTGAGGTGTTTTTGATCTCCAAGGTCACCTTGCAGTGCGAGGAGAGAGCATACACACGCACTCTTGATTCACACTTGCAATTGTAAATTATCCCTTAGAAATTGAAATGTGAGGAAGGCACTTCAAACACTTGTTCTGTTTTAAATCCCAAATCAAGATGTGAATGGAAGACACTAGTGTATTTTAAGCCCAATTTGAAGATGTGATTGAAAACACGGGTTGATTTTAAGCCTAATTTGATATGTGATGAAGACAAAGTTTCGTTTTAGAGCCCCAAATCGAAGTGTGTATGCAAATAATATTATGAAGAAATGAGAGATAGAATGAGTGCACCCAAATTGTGTTCACTATCCAAATTGATGTAGATGCTGATCCTGATGTTGTTCCAGCCTCGAATGATCACCTGCAAGTCACAAAATTGAAAATGAAGCAAGTAGACTAGCAGAGGAGATGGTTATGCAAAAATTGGTAATCTAAGAAAAATCTGATGAAAAATGAATTGACATAGGAAAATGAAGTGCATAATCAGATTCTAGACAAAATTCCATACACTTTGAAAAAAAAATTCGTCGAAAATCGATCAAAATTGCTCGAGTTATGATGGTTGGAAGTTTTAACAGAGATTTGACTTTGACAGCGAAAAAAGGTTGGAAAAAGGTACTGTCACCTGATAAGGTCTTCACCACTACAAAGTTCGCTGAGTCTTCTTTCCAATGAGTGTTTGTTTGCAAATTTTTGACTCTGTATGCAAAAGTTGTGTGAGTTCGAAAAAAATAGCCTATTTCGCTATGTGGCAATCAAAAAAGAAAAAAAAAAGAACTCCCCTTTCTTTTATTTTGTATTTTGTATTTTTGTTTTTTTGTTTTTTTAAATTAATTTTGATTTTTTGTTTTTAATTTCTTATGTTGATTTTTTTTTTTTTTGTTTTTTTTTTTTGCTCTTTGCTTTTGATTTTGTGTTTTTTAATTTATGTGTGTGTGTGTGGGTGTAGGTGGGGCAAGGTGGAGGAGTGGTGGGCTGGGCGGAGTGGCTGGTGGCGGCGGTGGAGAGGTGGGCAGAAGTGCAGGAGGGAGGCAGTAGTGGCGGTGGATCTGGGAGGGTGGCGGAGTGCAGGAGGGAGGCTGCGGTGGAGAGTTGGGCGGAAGTGCAGGAGGGATCGGGGAGGGGAGGATGTAGGGGTGGGGGTCAGGCGGGGCGGCGGAGTGTAGGAGGGAGGCAGCAGTGGAGAGGTGGGTGGAAGTGCAATAGGGATCAGGGAGGGGAGGACGCAGGGGTGGGGGTCGGGTGGCGCACGGGGAGGGGTGAGGTGTGAGCGCAGGGGCGAAGGGGGAAGGGAGCCGCGGGGGCAGGGAGGAAGGGAGCCGCGGGGGGAGGGAGGCCGAGGGCCTGGGGAGGAGGGAGGGGGTTCGGGAGGCAGGGGATGGAAGGGTGGGGGGAGCGCAGGCAGGGGGCATGGGGAATTGGGGGGGTAGCAGGGGGCTAAGGGGGGACGGGGGGTTCAGGGAGGGCTGCGGGGGGGATGGGTGGAGGTTGGGAGGGATGGGGGGTAGGGAGGGGATGGGGGGGTGGTGGGGGGGAACGGTGGGTTTTTTTTGGTTTGTTTGTTTTTGTATATTTATTTTATTTTATTTTTTATTTTTTTTGTTTAAGTTTAAATTTTTTATTTTTATTTTTTATTTTTTTGTTATATTTTGATTTTTTTGATTTGTTTGATTTTTTTGTTATGTTTTGATTGTTTTTTGTTTTATTTTTTTGTTTTTATTTGTTATTTTTTTTTTTTTGAAATTTATTTGCTAAAAATAAAGATAAATAAAAAACCAATAAAACCAAATGTGTATTTTTTTTTTGTTGTAAAAAATACTTGGAAAAGTAAAAAAAAAATTCAACAATTTTCAAATGACAATAACTAGGGAAATGATAGGTGATTTCTCACCTCCGAAGCCTCCCAGACTCAATGGTGAGCTTGATTTGTGTGTAGGAGGTCGTTTGCAAGAGTTAATGCCCGAATGTGCTCTGGAAAACACCTGTATCCTGCAACAAGAAAAACTAAGACAAAACCTCACAAACAAAGTGGATTAGATCACGGTGGGTGCCAAAATGTGAATGGGTAAATGAATTGATCAATTAATGAAAACAAAAACCCAAACAACAATGAAATATGCAAATAACAAGCTTGAATAAAGAAATTACAAACTTACAAACTTGTTACCCTGCGGCTTCCATTGGTCGCCTATTCTTTCTTGATCTTGAATGATGAAGGTTGGCCCTCAGGGAGCTTGCTTCCTTACTTCGATTCCTCAAGATGACAAGGAGAAATGGCTATGATACTTTGTGTGATTGAAGATGGGCTTCAATACACTAATGATTGATGATATGGGACGGCTAGGATGATTTCTGCATTACGATGGTATGAAGAAGAGAATTGAGAAGAAGAAGAAGATTCCCTAGAGGAATTTGGGTATAGTAAGGATGCCAGAAGAAGTCTCTCTAATTACTTAGAAGAGGGTTCTATTTATAGATTTTCTAAAAATAGAATGGATGGTGAAGATCAAAATATGAGATCAATGGCTAGGAATAAAAGTGAATCTTTTATGCATAGTGGATGAATTAAAAATTCAGAGTGGAGGATAGTGAGTTATGACAATTGAATTAAGAATAAATGGTGGAGGATAGTGAGTTATGACAATTGAATTAGGAATTCAATAGTGGAGAATAATGGGAACAATTGAATTAAAAATTCAATTGGTGGAGGATAGTGGGAACAATTGAATTGAAAATTCAATTAGTGGAGGATAATGGGGGACAATTGAATTAAGAATTCAATTAGTGGAGAATAATGGGGGACAATTGAATTAAGAATTCAATTGGTGGAGGATAGTGGGTATTAGCTAATTAAATATTAAGAATATTTAATTATATGTACAACATGGTGAGGTGGAAGGGATGAGGTGGATTTTGTGAGGTGCATTTAGGATTTGAGACATTAGAAGAATTCAGGGATTTCAATTAAATAAAATGATTTTATTTAATTTAAGGATAATAAACCAATCAAATAAACTTATAATATTTATTTAATTGACAAAAGAAAATAAGAATTAAGATAAATATTAGAATATTTACTTAATTCAATCTGAGTCAATTTTAGGTGTCTACAGGTACATTGAGATGTAGTTAAGTGAGTGTTCAGATATTTGAGGGGTACTTCTGAGTATTCCATAAGTTATCATGGTAATATTACAGAACCTCCACATTCAGTGTGTATTCATGGATTTGTAGATTCTGATTAGACAGGTGATATTGACAACATGAGATCCACCAGTGCCTATGTGTTCACTATGTTTGGTGGTGCAATTAGTTGGATGAGTAAGTGACAACCTATGGTTGCTTTGTCCACGATAGAAGATGAGTACATGGAAGTAACTCTGAAATATTCCTAATGGATATTGGACTGAAATTTTAAAGCTCTGATACCACTGAAAGATCCCTAACCAATTCTGATCTAAATTTTCTAATTTTTTTGAAACTGCTGATTTGTTTGTTTCAATTTTTGTCTTTGACCAGCGAAGTGTAAGTTGGTGTTTTTGCTTGAGTGATGATTTGCTTAATGTATGCGTTTAAATGTTTATTTGTTTTAGGACCAAATCATAAGGAAACCATAGAAACGTGGAAGAGAACTATTGCATAAGTAAAAGATAACACTTGCACATCAAAGGAACACCTTTAAACTGATTATATCAGATCTAATTACAAATTCAGAGGTCTGATTTCCACTAAATCAGACTATAATAGCAACCAAAAGACTTCTATTAAATGCAATATTAAACTATCCCAATGATAATCACATACCCGAGAACCAACGCATACTTTATGGCATATGTAGTTGCTAAAACCCTAATTTCCAGCAAAGATTTGAGTGAATATGATTCATGTTTTGTACAGTCAGCTAGTATAGGTACTGGAATGAGGATATATGCTGATAAATAGACCCAATCTGCACTTATACCCTATTAATCCATTGCTGTAATCACTCCAGCTGTAATTACAACCTGTAAATAAGTCCAATGACGTCCAAATGGAAACCCAGTGTAGATTTCCCTATAATGTGAACTGGGTTGTCATCTAATCCACTGTCCTCTAAGGGTTTTCATCTTCAGAAGAGTTGCAACCTGCTGAAACTCTATCCAGAGCTCCAAACCTGCACTTGTATTTTTAAGAAATGATGAATGAATGACCAAAAGATAGCCCCATTCATTGTTTTATAGATTCCATCTCCCTTTTTCCATAAAATATCAATAAAATAATCCCACTAAAGGGTACGCACACTTTGAGGGTTACTTCCTAATGAAAAAGTCACACCATCTTTCAAAACAACATTAAAGCTACTAGGATGGGGTACTTTTTACTATTCTCCTTCTAATTCTCTATTATTGTTCACTTCCACTGTTCACATCAAGGCAAACCTTTAGTGTTTTCAATTCAACTCTTGAAATCAACATCTAACATCAAACTGAAGGTCTTGGAAGGTTCCCTGCAAAGCGCCAATACCCTCGGTCGGGTTCCCTAACCAACCTATTGACCTACAGAAACCCTGGTAATAGGCCAACCACTATTCATCTATGTGCCATCTAGGAAGGAGACATTACAATCCTCCCTTCCCGGGATTGCTTACCCTCAAGCAAACATCTACCAACCCGCTGCTCCACCCTAATAAAACACCATACACCACAAGCTGTGAAGCAACATCATGGAATCCATAAGAGACAATACACCAATCATGTCAGTACCCAGATCCCAAACCAAGATGTAGAACCCACTGTAAGAGATGAAAAAGAAGTTTGTCAACCAAGTACCCTTACATAACCATTCATGCATGTAAGACATCCAGCCAATGTGAAGATGAACCTCCATGTGCCCACAAACCAGCACAAATGGCCACCAAACCTCTCTGTCATAACTCTGATTAGAAACATAGATGATATTAAATATGTCATCAAACCAAGGCCAATCAAGGAAAATTACTCCACACTCCAACTCAACCCAAAAGAATTGCCCTTCAACATTCCCATATTGCTGAATCACTAATGTAGTCAAGGCAAAATCAGAAAGTGCTACATGATTCCAACTAGGATAGCCATTAGTCCATAAGAGATCGAAGACTATGAAGTCACCAAACAACAAAGATATCGCTGTCATATTAAGAGGAACAGTTACCCAACTCAAAAGTGAAGTATGTATGCCAACACTTCTCAACACACACAACTCTTGAGTGGCTGGCCTACTAAGAGATTCATCAACCCAATCACTATCACCATCATAGGAATGATCAACTATCTCAACTGGTGACTCTAGGTTAGGCAATTCATGTCTCTCATCATTAAAAGAATGGCAAATATCATGAATATGTTGAAAGTGAAGCTTGGCTTGTTGAGCCACAATCTTAGCTTGTTTAGCTCTTTCCAACTATTTTTCATTCAAAACTTAGGTAGATTCTATATCAGTTGTATCACAATGTATAAACTTAGTCCTATGACAAGAGACAACATCAAAATTACCATGTACCATACTTGCCTCTTGTAGTCCATCAGTAGGTGAAATTGTACCCTTACTTTCTTCATGATTGTTAGTGGCAACATTACCAGAAAGGTGAAATATATCACTGCTATTCTCAAACTAAAATTTAGGACTGGTTTCAACCTTTGTGTCCTTGCCTATGCAATTTTCCTTGGATTGATGAGAAATTTCCATACCATTCTGGCATGAATCCACCTTTTGTTCCCCATAGTTTTTACACTCCATTTGGGTATCATCATAAGAAGATTCCATAATGCTATCCACCCTATGTAACCAAGTTGTTACCTCTTGATGAAGGAAAGAAGTATTACTGCTGTCATGATCAACACTTGTAATCTTGGCTTCATAAGTAATCCCGTGTATGAGCTGCAATATCAAGGGGAAGATGTAGATTATCGCTGTCCCAAATCAAACTTTTGGGATTCTCTTCTTTGCTTCCACTGGAATCATCAAACATTATTTCATCCTTACCAAGTGCATAGATCCCTTCTACAAGTTGCATGATTTCCATAGTTCTATTGCTCGTTTTCTATTTCATAGAGGTGGCTGCTATAGGAGACTAATTTTTTGCTTTGTATAGTGCACTATGAGCCATACTTAGCTGCAAGCACAAGTCATCAACTTCTTTTCCTCTGTCTTCAGCAAACTTGATTGCAAGATCCCTATCCTTGAGCAACTGCAAGTAATCAGATTTCATTCTTTCTAATGCTCCTTTGACTTTACATAAGAGGGTGCTATTGAATCCACTTGCCCCTTCTCCTTTTTTTTCCTTACTCTTACTTTCCCAAAGAAGACCTTCAATGTCCCTATGAATATTGTCATAATGAACCAAGGCTGCCACAATCAAGTCTTCACTATCCTTCAACTGATTCTTGAAACCATATAGTTCAAAAGCCTCATCTTGAAAGACATTTTCTGATTTGCCTTCCAATTCAATCCCTAGAGTGTCATCTTCTTGGCATGTTTCATAGCCACTCATGTTTGTCATTCTTGAGTTCATCAAATAAGCAACATTAACTTCATTCACTTCCTCAGCAAAACCACTATGCTGAGCTTCAAAAATACAATCCTGTATGAGTAAACTACTACTACATGATTCCTCAAATCTTCTAAATGCATGGTCATTGATGCTGCTATGTTACCATTCTCAAGGGATTCTTTGTCATAAGAAGATGCATGTTCTTCATTAGAAGTGCCCTGGTACTCTAACTTATTCCCGTCTGGTATTAGATCATTTTTAATAGGAACAATATCAGTAATTTCATAACAAGTGTCAATGCATTATTCATGAAGAAATGGAGAGTTTAAATCAAGAGGACTTATCTCTTTACAAAGTTTATCTACATCGATCTCAAAACCTCCAACAAAAAACTTAGAGTACCTCTCTCCTGAAGCAACTTGTTCTCCATCCTCTTTCCTGCTTGTTCCATCTTATTTTTCTGTATCCACAGCTGATTCCATTTCTTTACAAACATTCGTGTCATTCTGTTGGGACAAAACTGTGGAATTCCTATCTTCTTCATCACTGGTCCAAACTTCTTTGGCTGACTTATCTTCCTCACTAACTCCACAATTATGATCAAGTGTCCAAGTCTTCAGACATGTGAAACAAATCTACTCTCTCCTCATTTGGTTCTTACTTTTTTTGGGAGATCCTGTAACCTGTAAGCCCATAGAGTTTAGTTCATTTTCAGTCATCTGCTTCTTGAACCTTTCAATTTTCTGCTCAATCAACCCTTTTGAGAACTCATAAGCCATAGGTGAGATATTATGCTCCATTATCCAAATGGCTAACAAATTTGATTGCAACTGCCTGCAGATATCATCATCCTCATCTAAAATTAAGGACATAATAGTTTGCATACAAATCCTCACATTATCTGTGTAATGCCCCGCCATGAATACCTCAGAGAACATCACATTTATGCTATATGCAACAGGATAAAATTAAAAAAAAAAAAAAAAATAACAAAGTAATATTAACGCATCATTTAAACTAATGACTTGTCCTCTAAGATATCATGGTTGCATTACTTGACAAAACAATTAACATAATCTAACACACATCATGAATTAACATCAGTAAATCATTGTAAACCTAATGCACTAAAACAATAAACATTTACATCTACATAACATCATATAAGTATCCATCAGGATCTAGTACATAGTTACAATTTCTCCCGACATATGAATACAACATTACATCGTTACATTATCATCTTCTAAATACATAAGAATACATACATAATGAATCATTTGATACACAGGCCAGTACATGAGCATAATAACTATCTCCATAAATAGGTACAAGATCTGATGTCTGATACACAAGCTATATCCTCTTCACACATGAACATCAGCAAGGGAAAAACCAATGGATAAAAGCTCTTCCACCCGACCATGTGGAACCCTGAGGTCCACCCCCGAGCTAGGAGTTAACATAAGGTCCCCACTACAACATACAGTCAAGTAGATAGTAGACTATAAGAACAAAGACAACACATGACCCCAACAACACAAGTCAACATCACAAGCAACTCAATATCACTTCCAGAGGCAACACACGACGAATGGGGAGAGTACAACTAGGGAATGCTAGGATACAGTAGGAAGAGTGTCATCACATGGTCCTGACATGGGTTATCCTGACAGCCTCTCACTAGGCACCAGCCCCCATCTATGGTTATCCTGACAGCCTCTCACTAGGCGCCGGCCCCATAGGGTGACACATGCGAAATCAACCTTCCTTTCATGAGGACAAGGAAGTTGATCTTGCCACCCAGGCCTTCTCTACCCATCCTTAGTCTAAACGAGCACTACAGGCATGGGAGAGGAAATCCAACTATCTTGTTAATGTGTAATTTACCCTTTTCCCATAGTTCATTTTTAGGTTTTCACTTAATTAACAACTTTCAATGGGTTATCCTGACAACCACTTTAGGTGCCGGCCCCACATTGAAAGCCACTCCCCTACCTGCATCTAGAAACCCTAACCATCAAGCAAGACAATCACTATCATACTGATAAGTATACATAACAATGCAATACATTACCTTCTTGCTTACAAAACATAATCACAATGACCAACCTATACATCATTGTCCCAAAACTTTCCGTTGATCAATCGCAATAACCATAACAACACATATCCCGAGCAAGGTATGGGTCATCTTGCTCGCAAATCTCAACCATGAACAAAATAGTTTCTCATTACGATTTCCAAGATCTCCCCTTTACAATACTAAACACAAGCTCGATATCAACACATACGTGAAGGAGGTTTAACCCCATCATAATATATTGACAACACAGTATGTACATCATCTCACATTATTGTTTACCAAGACCCACATATATAGACAAAAGACATCATGTTCTTGCAACATCTTCATTTCAAGACAACTATGAACAGAATACATACAACCAAATCATATTACGTTATGCCTCTAGAACCTAAACTTGACAATTTACACATAGACCAACTCACATGAAAATTTTGCTTGCAATAAGCAATTTCAACTAATCAACTCATTGACAACATAAATTCTTCTTACTAGAGCAATTCCATTTAATCAAATTAGCAACTGGATTCAAGTTATATCTCCACCAAGAATTTCATAAAACCTAGGTCTAGTTTAATTAATATTAATTCTATCTATTATATTAATCACTCATCAATTACATATAATCGTCAAGCTAAACAATGCATAGATAATATTAATTACAAATACTTATAACTTAAATGCTAATTACAACATTTATAATCCAAACCCATATATCATATTTCTACTAACAAAACCATTATAATAGAAACAATGCCATATTACAGTAAATATGCGATCCTATCAATTAGTTTAATAAACATTCGTATTAAACTATAACAACTACGTTTCTTTTGTGTCATAAGTTAATATCTATTTCTTATATATATACTCCAACAAACTCATCGTGTATCTTAACTATGCATGGATTCATATTTAATTTATAATTAATAATTGATACCTATACAAGTATCCATATGACATAAATGTTTATATACATGTTCATGCACTTGTGTAGGTTATTCCTATCCTCAAGGTAAGATTTGGTCAATCAACCTTCAAATTTTGGACGGTTTATAAACAACACCACTCTGCCTTTGAGTAGTAGCCACACCATTTCCATTTCTTCAAGCGACGACTTCATAGACCACCACACCCAATTTGAAACACCTTTGTTATACATGGCTGGAGTCTCACCTAGAGGATGGAGTTTGACAGACTTAAGGAGTATGCACACCGTACTAAATGGGTTATCTAGATTTGGATTATGGTCGATCAAGAATACTGTGAAGATTTGAACAACCAAAGAACAAGACACCCAAAATATAAATTGACTAAATGAAGAGCTAATAAGATGTTTAGTACAATCTACTATAAGAATTGGACCATGAAGAATCTATGTAAAAGTGGGCAGTTTTATATGATCCAAAGTCCATATTTATTTGAGACCTTAATGCACATAAGAAAAAACATTTCCATCTAGATCTAATAGAAGGCAGAAGTAAGGAATACTCTAATGGACAAGGTACTTGAACTATTTGACAAGGTTCAAAAATACTTACGTACACAAAAAACATCATTAGTTTATCTATTAGAGGATATGAACAAACTAACAGATCCTTAGCAAGATGACTTCGTAACCCCTTTTAAAAATAGATAAAAACCATCGTTTCTAAGATCCAACACCAACATTTAGCAATTATAAGATTATATAGAAATCTTAATACTAATATATAGATAACATATGATTATATGCAAACCTTAATGCCAATATATATGGCGATTACTATCTTATAATTATAGGAAGATCTAATGTAAAAATTAAAAATATAATTCATGCTATGATGATCTAGGTTTATGACATGCAAATAAGGCAACAAATATGCTTCTTTCAAGATTTACATTGAAATGTTTGCTTTTCTAATTTCACAAGCAACAACCCTTAGAAAAACAACCTTTACATTTAATAAATAAAGGATACATATAATATTTAGAACATACAATATTTACATTTAACCAATAAAGAAAAACATATAATATTTATATTTAATCAATAAAGAAAAACATATAAAATTTACATTTAATCAATAAAGAAAAACATATAATATTTATATTTAATTAATAAAGAAAACATGATACCTCAATCGCAATATCCCACTAATGGTAGAATCCTTGAATGAAAATCATAAAATGAGCAAGTCACCCCCACTCCATGAAGAGTTTTTAAAGAGAAGGAAAGAGTAACTTCCTACCCAAAACTAACTCAACCACCCAACTAATTCAACCAACCACCTTCCCATTTTCGTCACTTTTGTAAGTGGGGCTTAAAGGAGGGTCTAAAAACCTTTTAAAATATTATAAATGACAAAAATAAACTTCTTACCTATGTACCTTAGACATAAGACAATTTTCCAAACATAAAATACAACTTAGACCTCTTAAAAACACTTAAAAATCATTTTAAAAGTTACAAGATTAAATCCCACACAAGAACATAATCATTTTATCACATAAAACTAAAAATAATATTTCTTAACATCATGGCCAATAGACCTTAGGGCCCCATGCCTAGGTCAGACATCACACAAAAAGACATAAAGTGGCTAAATGACCACCATCATCCATTAACATAATAATTCTACATGTACACTCAACAAGAAGTGTTAGTACAATATATAACCAAAATATATCCATCATAAATAACATATTATCACAAATCCATTAGTAACCATAGTGTAACGCTGAATTAATACACTCTTGATCCAATTGTTAGGCTTCGTCAATTGGATGATAGGACTATCTCCTCTCTACTCTAGGGTCTGGTTAGTGCGTTTACTAGTGTTCAACAACCTTCCCTAATTAAATCAATTTAATAGTAGTAATAAAATAATTCATATTCAAACAACTTTAAATAATTATTTGAACTAGGTAATTATCAATTACCAATTTAATCTTATTAAATATTAATAATAATAATAAGAATATTATATGACCTTATTAAATATTAAAGTGGGTCAAATATTAGTATGACTATATAATGAAATATAGGCATACAACATAACCCACTGAGTAGGACAGCCGTTAAAAGCCAAATCAAACATGTTCACAAGCCAGGGCCAAACACGCACTTAACCTATAGGCTCCATCAAATATCAATCAGTTGTAAGACCTGACATACTACAGAACTGACAAGTTGAACTAGACATGTCATGCATCCTGATCAAGGATGATGACTTGAGATGTGGGACCTTAAGTTATCTTCGGAACAACTTATCCATTGGGTTTAGGGCACGCTTAGACCTGTTAATTCAGGTGGAGTCGATGCCAGATACCTGCATCCTCAACAAATGACATAGTCAAGCATATATAGACACACAAAAGCTGACACTAGGTGAAAAAGGAATCACAATATCGCAGGGCACTCGCAAGCGAGTGATACGACATTGTCCTTTCCACATCATATCAATCTAGATTAGATAACACATAACTGTAAGCAAATCAAATCTACCTCATTATCTGAACAGAACCATACATTGAACATATAGGTGCATAAAATTGAATAAGTCTCAGAAGTACCATCATAACAAATAAATCTAACAGAATCAGTCCATGAGATCCATTCTAACATATAGCAATTGTAGTAAAATCGACATCTTAATCATAGGAATGCAAAACAATGTCAAAGCTTTACCTTAATTATTCCTATTATTTTACCTTCATATTCATGCGCCTTGATCAGTTCACCTGTACATCCAAGGTGGGAACGGAGGGGCACTACAATCTAGATGATGCTTCCTAATTTCAGTTAAGAAGCATTGGAACATTCGAAGGATCAATTTATCACATCTAAGATCCAACAAAATGATAAATGATCTGGTTCTTGCCATGTTCTCTAAAATCTTAGCCTTCTTACCAAAAGTAGGGGCTTTGACATAATGTAACCCATGTAAGCTCTTCACAATCAGTTGTAGAACCTTCTTTAGTATGTCATCATTATAGGGTGCTACATGAACTGTTATCCTTATGATCTCATTGTAACAAGAAGCAACTGCAAGTCTCACCTCTTCATAAGGATGTTCCACAAACCTATGCTGAACCAAAGCGAGCATTGAGGGTTGCAAGGCCCAATTCAGAAGCCTCCAATCTGACTGGTCTACTTTGGACAAATATGTGTCTAATTCCTCCAACTTAGAGAGAACATCATCAGAAAATTTTGTGGACTTCAATTGTAATCCAGTTACATAGAGCCGATTCCCTACTTCCATTTCTTTCTGTAAATCCCTTAACTGATCACCATTAAAAGTATCATTGAATTCTTTTGAGAAAATGACACTTTTCAAATCTGCCATTGTCTTCATTTTATTTACTGTAATATCCCGAACTAATCTGCCTTCGATTCCTAATTTTTTTTGTTTTTGTTCATCAAATTCTTGGCATGCTGCTGTAAATCTTTATATTTCTGAATCTTTAGCTTGTTTGGAATGTTGTTTATGATGTCTACTTATGCAACTTCAATTCCCAAATCTCATAGACATTTCATCAACATATAACATGCATTTGCCAGAAAGAAACATTACCAAATGTATTGCAATTTATCAAACAGTTGGGAAGATAGAATAGCTGGATTCAAGTTGAAGATTTGAATGTTCCCCTTGCTGTTTACACTCAGGAATTTTGATATTTTAGTTTATATCCCAAAGACATTCTGTCAAACAATTGACTTACATTCTTCTGACTGAGGAATTGGTGCAATAACTTTTGAATTTGCTGATGAAAAATCAGAACTACCTGCAATTGATATTATACAATTCCTGTCCTGTGACTGTTGTATATTGTTTTCTCTTTTGTCATCATATGTTGTCTTAGACTCCTCACATAACCGATTAGAATACCTATGTGGACCCACCTCTAGGATGCATAGAGCTGAACAAACACCCTTAGGCTGGCAAGATCATGGCTCTGATACCACTAAAATATTCCTAATGGATATTCGACTAAAATTTTAAAGCTCTGATACCACTGAAAGATCCCTAACCAATTTTGATCTGAATTTTTTGATTTTTTTGAAACTGCTGATTTGTTTATTTCAATTTTTGTCTTTGACCAGCGAAGTATAAGTTGGTGTTTTTGCTTGAGTGATGATTTGCTTGATGTTTGTGTTTAAATGTTTGTTTTTTTTAGGACCAAATCATAAGAAAACCATAGAAACATGGAAGAGAACTATTGCATAAGTAAAAGATAACACTTGCACATCAAAGGAACAACTTTAAACTGATTATATCAGATCTGATTACAAATTTAGAGGTCTGATTTCCACTAAATCAGACTATAACAGCAACCAAAAGACTTCTATTAAATGTAATATTAAACTATCCCAATGATAATCACATGCCCGGGAACCAACGCATACTTTATGGCATATGTAGTTGCTGAAACCCCAATTTCCAGCGAAGATTTGACTGAATATGATTCATGTTTTGTACAGCCAGCTAGTATAGGTACTGGAATGAGGATATATGCTGATAAATAGACCCAATCTGCACTTATACCCTATTAATCCATTGCTGCAATCACTCCAACTATAATTACAACCTATAAATAAGTCCAATGACGTCCAAACGGAAACCAAGTGTAGATTTCCCTGTAATGTGAACTAGGTTGTCGTCCAATCCACTATCCTCTAAGGGTTTTCATCCTCAGAAGAGCTGCAACCTGCTGAAACTCTATCCAGAACTCCAAACCTGCACTTGTATTTTTAGGAAATGATGAATGAATGACCAAAAGATAGCCCCATTCATTGCTTTATAGATTCCATCTCCCTTTTCCATAAAATATCAATAAAATAATCCCACTAAAGGGTACGCACACCTTTAGGGTTACTTCCTCATGAAAAAGTCACACCATTTTTCAAAACAACATTAAAGCTACTAGGATGGGGTACTTTTTACTATTCTCCTTCTAATTCTCTATTACTGTTCACTTCCACTGTTCACATCAAGGCAAACCTCTAGTGTTTTCAATTCAACTCTTGAAATCAACATCTAACATCAAACTGAAGGTCTCGGAAGGTTCCCTGCAAAGCGCCAACACCCTCGGTCAGGTTCCCTAACCAACCTATTGACCTACGGAAACCCTGGTAATAGGCCAACCACTACTCATCTATGTGCTATCTAGGAAGGGGACATTACAAACTCATGCTTGCAAGGAAGCCATTTGGCTTAAGAGATTGTGTTCAGATATTGGTGTTGATGCAGGATAGATTACGATTTGTTGTGATAGTTAGAGTGCGATTTGCCTTGCAAAGAATCTAACTTTCCATGCCAGAACAAAGCATATTAATGTTTAGTTTCACTTCATGTGAGACATGGTAGAGGATGGGAAGATAAATTTGGAGAAGGTAGATACTTTGAAGAATGTTGTAGATGCATTGACGAAGCCAGTGGGCACAGAGAAGTTTAGATGGTGTTCGGAGTCTATGGGCCTCTCGGCCTATTTCAGTTAAATCCTATTTTTCTATTATCTCTTACAAGGTGTTCGACAAGTGGGAGAATGTTGGAAATTAAGGTGTCTCAACCTTAGTAATTCCTTGTATTATTTCATTGTATTTATTTATTTATTGCCTATTGTATAATTTGGATGCAAATCCTATGTTGTCATATTGTGGGAGTTGGCATGGTGATGTATCATCCTACATGGCATTTGACCACGTGTAAATTTGTCCCCACATCAGGAGACAGGCATCCCACTTAGTGCTAGGAATATTTTGCCATGTGTCAGCATCTTGGAATGTGTATGGAAATATTGACTAAAATGGTCATGACAGATTCCTATGACGAAGTTATGACATGTAAGAGTCAGAAATAGAAGATCACATGATAGGTATGGACATGTGTTGAGAAACATCTTTGAAAAAGGCATCTTTGGGTGCCCCAAGATGGACTATGACATGTTGTAAAAGAATATTCTATTTATACCCTATGTATGATAGATTCTCTTACAACTGTAAGTTATGACAGCTATGATAGATTCTATAATGGTTGTAAGAGTCATAAGAGCATCTGTCATAGCCCATTTTAGAAATAGGCGACCTCCTTGGGATGGGTTGACTTGACAAGTGTCAAGAGCATCCTACAGTGTTGGACAAGTGTCCATAGGCATGGGATTTGGGCCATGAGGCCATGTTGGATGCCCATCTCAATGTGGAGCCATTTTTGCCTTGTATTTGTTATATAAACAGGTGCTTTGAGGAGGAGATGTATTATGTGATTGACAGGTACTATTATGCTACCAGTTTGTCTCTAGATATGAGTGTCGAAGACTCCTGAGAGCTTGTATTGCAAGTGTATTGTAAACCATTTCGGTTTTGATAATACATTGTGCAGGTTTTGGAGTGTGAGGTTTTTCACCCAATAAGGGTTTTCCCCACCTATATCTTGTGTCTCTCTCTTCTATCTCATTTCTGTGTGTATGTGTATTGCTTCAATATCTCCATTGTTATTGTTAACATTCTGTAATTGTAAAGATAAAACTAAATTTGCACTCTCCTCCCCTCATTAGATTAGTGTAGGAAGCAATTTCCGCACACCTAGCTTCCTTTCAGTGCCACCTCTGCATCTCTCTATGTTTGTGGAATTGGATGCAATCCCATTATTTCTAATGATGATATTTCAAAAGAAATACCTCCTTGAGTAGTAGTTTCTTCCATGACTTTTTTGACCTCATCCCAATAATTCTTGTTTCTCCACATTTTTAGTAGGGGTTTACTTTCATGTTGAATTCTAGTTGGAGCATTCTTATTGGCCACAAGCCTTGTTTTAATCACATCACATGGGTCATACTGCCAGTGAGAGTCAACATCAAATTTTAAAAGTTGTCAAATTTCATGTGCCACAGTGAATTCTTTTCTCTCGAATGTGAACCCTCCACATGAAAAAGGTAAGGAAGGAAATATGCTCTTCTTTTGCTGACTAACAAAGTACAGGTGATCTGTACTCTCCATCTGTCATATGTATTCCAATGCAAAAATTCTCTCTATCACATGTATTGGAAGTTTGTGGGGCTCTACTCCTAATCCATAAAAACTTAGGACAGTATATTCCTCCATGAAGTACCAGTCAGCCAATTGTATTTCTTTTCCTAGTTGAATGCAATTTTTACAAGACTTAGGCAATCTAGGCATTGGAGTATTTGTAATGGCTTGATACAATGAATCCAAAAAGTAGTCCACAATATGATTGTAGTTCTTTTGATTATGATACATCTTTATCTTATGGGTCCAATCAAGTAGTCCATTTTTATCTTGCTAAATTTGAAGCTTGTTGTCCTAAAACATCCCAGCAAATTGCACTAGAAAAAATAGCACAAGTAGGTTATGAACCTAAATGTCTTTCTATTGGAACTAGGAGTGGAAGCTTCACTTTGACTTCGTTTAATCATTAAAAACTAATCATGCATGGATTCTGTAATGTGCTCAAGAAATCTATATTTAGTAGGTGGATAGCATTGATGGATATTATATACCATTTCAAGGAGGCTTGCATCCACTTGACTATTATTATCCAATCCAAGGAAAAACAATAACCTAAACCCATGATTTAAAAATATCAATTTTATAAGGAGGCTTATGATTCTGATTGAGTAGGGCACCATCCAATGTTAGAGATTTGATAAAAAAAAATTATCATTTTCACTAACTGCTTCATAAATACTAGCAAGTTTTTCTAGGTTTATGTGGACTTTTCCTTATTCTTTAGTGGTAAAACCCAACAATTTGCCAAAATATTCTTCATTAATGGGAAGCATTACTTCCTAGCTATCTTTTATAACTATTGCTTTTCTATTTTCATCATATTCTGGGCACAAACCATGATAAATTCAAGGTAGGTGTCCCAATCCAACCACCCATGGTGCATTCATCCCGCTAATTGGTATTGATTTTTTTAGGTCAAGTTACACTTGACGTGCCTTATTCTCTAATGAAAATCTAAGTGTTTAGGTAAACCTTCCAAAGATAATAGGGTCATAAATATCATGGTATTCATCTGTAAAACTTGGGGTTTTAAGCAATCCAGCGTAGTCTATTTTATCTCTTTCTTTGGTATTCCCAATTTTTGGTTTGGTAGTGCTAGTGGACATGCTTGTAAACACTCAACCCTAACCCCTATCCCCAAGATTGAAAAAATTGAAGTCTCAAGGACAATAGTAATAGGAATGAAGTATTTATGTATTTCACTTACCCAGAAAAGATGAATACAAAGACTGGCACTGAGTGACTCCATGGCATCGCACAATTGATAAGATATTAAAATTTCTGGTGCACTGCAATCTCCTTGAGTCCTTGACCCTCTCGCTTCCAAATAGTATCAATTAAAATTGCTAAATGCTAAGTGCCAATTGTGAAGTAAAGCGAGTGAAATATGTTACATTCCTTTATTAAAGTTACAAATTTTATTTTATTCTCGAGGAAGCTAATTTTTTCAAAAGTTATTATATTCTTTTATATTATAGACATCAGATTTCCATAGTCCATAATGTTAGGAGTTCAGTAATTTCTGGATTAAACTGTGTAAGGTTTTTGCCTAAAAAAACTTACACACAGTTTAATCCAGAAATTACTGAACTCCTAATTCTATTATATTCTTCACTTTCAGTACAAGTTTGTAGTTGTAGTTTTACTGAGTACTCCACTTCAAACAAAATTTAAGGATGGCATGCAAGTCTGTAGCCTAAATTAATAATTTAATACAGCATGTACATTGAGCAGTGGAATTGAAAACTATTGTCTAATCTCAACCATTGATCTTTGTAAATCTAACAACTCTTGATTGATTCTGGAGGTTTGAATTCACAAGTCTAGCATTCCAGACTTTCGTTCTAGAATTCAACTACAGTTGTCCATCTAGTATCAAAACATTCATCGATCGGTGAAACATGGTGCTTAAGTCTAAAGTTCCCTTTATATGAAGTCGGGCCCACTTTGATGATATAATATAAGTTATATATATTATATAATAATTATAATTAATATTATATAAAATATTATAATATAGGTTAGATATATTATTATAATATAGCACATAATAATTAGAATTATATATTATATTATATAATAATTATATTATATTATATATATAATAATTATTCATCTATTGATCTTTGTAAATCTAACGGCTCTAGATTGATTCTAGAGGTATGAGTTTGCAAGTCTAGCCCTCCGGACATTTCGTTCTGAAATTCAACTACAGTCGTCCAACGATATATAATATATTGGATAGTTATTAGATATATAATTATATATATATATATTATTAAATAAATGTATATTATTATCATATATAAATATATTAGATATATTATTATAATATATTATATAATATATAATATCGACGATGGTGTTTTAAGGTGCTCAACTAATAAAGATATAATGGTCCAATGCACCGCGTAGCTTTAAAGTGTTTGTCCTTTGTTCAAGGTTGTGATATGGCGCTAACATGCGATATTGAAAAGATTAAGGTCTGGTCGTGATCAAATGGTTGATATTAAAAGGATGTGACCGTTTGTACTTCGCGGCATGCTGTGTTTAATTGAGAAATAAATGAGGTGATGACAAGAAATAAATGGATTTTGTCCTCCATTTTGAAGTCCATTATGCACATTGCAAATGCAATTCTGAGCATACTAAAGACTAAAGACTTCTGCAAGTTAAAGTAAGTTTTGATTGAGTAGCACTGTAGCTGGTGATTGTGACTTCAAAGTTCAGGTGCGGGTGACTGCATAAACTAGTATGTTGAATCTTGATCAATAGGGATATCTTTGACCTACATAATTGCATTGAATGTTGAGGAAAACCAAATTCACTCCCTTCCCAAGTTATTAGAGTTGTCAAGCCCTCGCCCCCTTTTTTCCTTGTAGTCTATCCTACTCCTTTTTCCTGTAATCATGAGTTAGAGGTCTAGCCGTGGGGGTAAAATGAAGAGGGATTTATCCCAAGACCTTATAAACCAGCTCCCAGGATCTTCTAAAAAATATAAACATACCCAGGGTACCAGGGAATTGATAGATGGGTTTAATGATTTTCATAGTTACATTAAGGATGCAATCCTACCAATAGGACGGTGGGAGCTATTTGAGTTTGGATACAACTGTTGTGCCTAGGAAAAACCCATTTCATAGATTTGGGATTTGGATTTAGGGAAATTAGTTGTCCCCAATGTATTTGTAAATGCAGACCTCATTTGAGCAATTAGCCAGAGGTACAATTCAAACACTTAGGTGCTATCAAATTATGAGGGTAAGCAACTTTTCCATCTAAACAGAGAATTGATAATTGAAGTGTTTGGTCTAAACCCACTGGCCCATGAAAGAATTGTTGTTGAGGAGCTAAAGAAGGAATACAACAGAAATAAGAAGGCTTACAGAACATACAAGTTACCTCTTCATAGGCCAGGAAGCATGGGCAAGCATTTGAAAATATCTGACCATGAAACAAAACCTTTTAGCATTGACATGTTTGAAGACCACTTTGTGAAGACTTACTATGCCCTTTGTCAAGTTTTTGGGATCGATTATAATTCCCTAATACCAAATCATTTATTGGTCATGATTGTTGATATACAAGATAAATACCAGTATAGAAGATTTGATTATGCTACATATCTGGTTGAACAAATCTATAAGGAATTGGTAGGATTCAAATAGGGAGATAATGCCCCCACCTTTTCTAGGTATTCCTTGTTATGTCATATTGTATTGCACTATGGGAGAAGATTCTCAGGTAGTGAATTGCAAATCCAACATCAGACCAAGGATGAAGAGCCTATGCCAATTCAGGGAAGAGTACACTTATGGGACTTGTTTTGCAGCAATGCAAATTACCTGGTGTTTGAGGAGCATTTTACACAAAGGGTGTTGGGACTATTAGGACAAGAGAGGCCTAGAGTCTCCAAGGAGATAATGGAATTGCTAAGGCCTTTGGAGAGAAAACTAGATGGTATGTTTGATGACAATTGGAGTGATTGGTTCCTTTATAGGAATGTAACTATAATTAGGGTTATGGGAGAAATGTCAAACCCCACTTATTGCCTAAGAATGTACCAAACAAGGTTGCATTTTTGGAGATTATGTGGCAACTGAATGGATCTGATAAGTTTCACTTGAGAAATAGTAAAAAGGGGACTTTCCTTACTTCAACAATCATTTTCCCTGGTTTCTTTATTAGGGCTAAAGAATGTTTGGAGGCCTGCTTGGCAAAATTGCAATAATACAGATTGCCCACAACATACCATAGGAATTATGACCCTAAGAACTTTATTGAAAGTGTAAGGAGAGGGTAACATAGATCAGGGTTCTAGCATTGTTTCGATGAGCGGGAGGATATGCTTAGAAATTATGTTTCAGAGGCACAGATTAAATTGAGAAGAGAAAATTGGGGTCTCATTCTCCTTGGAGAAAGGAAGAGGAAGTTGAAGAACCTTGCATATAATGGCACCTTCAATGAAATTGTTGATCCCATTCTTAGGATGCGAATGATGATGATGTTGGAACATGTCGAGGAACTCAAGTTTGTAGCCAAAAGGAAGTCAGTCTCCCTTGAGAAGCAACAGCTGCTTGAGGAAAATATTGAAGAACCTGCTCAATCTATGGTTGAGGAGGTTGAAGGAGAGGCATGAAGTTCACTTCCTCCCCTTGAACCAGCTATTGAAAATCAACCTTTAGTTGATTACTCCTTGACAGACGAGGTTGAGGAAAACCAAATTGACTTTGATGAGGTGTAGCAGGTGTTAAGGTCACCTCTTAGGAATGAAATACATTTTCCAATGCCTCCCCCATCAAGAACTTTATTGAGCCTGCAAGAAAATAGTGCAACTGTAAAAGATGTCAGGGCATTGGCTTGCAAGGAATTTCTATCTAATGATGAATTCATTAAATCAATGAAATTTAGAGCTTTACTTATGCAGAGGAAGTCTAAGATGTACCTGAAGAAGTTGAATGAGGAATAGGGTAAAGCTAAAAATGGGGATAAGGTAGCAATTGCTTAGAGGGTTTTGAAGTAAGTTGACATGGATGTTAGTAGCATTACCCCTAAGGAAGGAAGAAGGTTAGTAAAGGAAAGTGGTTTATTGCTCTTTCTAGGATGGGATATCTCATCCCCTATTGCTATGGATACTATTAGAAGGCTTGAGATGAAATCGATGATGAAGAATTGACACATGAAAAAGCAGAAAAATTGTTTGGAGTAGGTTTTAATGTCAATCATGAGACTTTGGATATTTGGGCTATAGCTCCATGTGATAATAAACCACAAGTGGCAAGGGATATAAATGAGATCATAGGCCAATTAATTGTGAGAAGATTAACTGACACCACTGCCCCTTAGGCTGCATCGTTGGTAGTAGCTACAACAAAATTCAGTGAAGCTGCAGCAAAGAAGCTACAAGTAGAACTATACAAACAAAGGGAGGATTATGTGAAGCTATTACATGAGTACAACAAGCTCAAATCAATTGTTCCTTCCTCTAGAATTGAAGTCTTATCAGCACCTTCTGTGTCTAGTCCAAAGAGTTCATCAGGATATGAAGGAGGTGTTACTGAATTACAAGAGAATTTGAGAAGGAGCAACAGTCTGATTGACAAACTCAAAGCAGAGCACAAAAGTGAATAGGTAGCTCTAATTAAAAACTTCTTGGATTATCAGATGAGTAAATTGTTGAATAAACTAGATGATGCATGGGTTTGTTTAAGTAATTTGGAAAAGGCAATTGAAAGCCACACTATCAATGAGTCATCCTTAAGGGATATTCTAGGTACTTAGATTCCTTGTGTGCATGTGATGAATCATATTTATAATAGTGCCAGCATAGGTTTTGATGTGCCAGATGGAGTGATTGACACAAATGAAGTCATAGTCCTTTTGAATGAAGTCTCTGCTTTTCATGACCAACTTGATATAATGTTGAAGAACATATTTAATAGCTTTAAGTCTCTTGAAAAGTATTCCCTGCTGCCAGTTTGTACTAAAAATGGCACTAAAAATTCTCGGTTAGATTGGAAAGCGTAATTTGGTAGCATAGTTCCTGTCTCCATCAAATCAATCATCACTAGGAGCAAGATTGATCATGTGCAATGTAATGCTCAAATGGACAGGTTACTAAATTTAGAATCTGGCTTGAGTAGTTCATAAAAGAAACTAAAATATCGTTAGATACCAGGTACACAACTTATATGCAAAGAGTTGATAAAATTTTGAAGTACAACTAGCCAGCAAAGGAGGAATATAATGTACGGGTGCAGAAGTATGTGATGTAATCACCATCTATAATTTTATGTCTAGTCTATGTTTAGGAGCAATAAATTATAGGTGATTTTGGTCTGTGCAATGTGTTGATGGTGGTTTTAGCATGCAACAACGCAGGTGTTATTGTTGGTTTCACACCTCTCTTGAAAAGTATCCTACCCTAGGTAAGACTACTCCAAGGATAATACAGCTAGGTCTTAGCTTGCTTGGAATCTCTCAATTGGTATATTCTAACTGTGCCTACAAGGGGTCTTACATAAAATGTAGGGTTTATAGAATATAACAGCAGTATGTATGCAGAAACCCTATGATATTTTTAGCAGATTTGAGATTTGTTTCTACTATGAAACATAAATCTAACAACTTGATGCAAAAAAAAAGGAGAGGGAGAAGGGATAAGAGATCCTAAGTGAGTCACAATGGGGTAAACTGTCACAGATAGACAAATACTTTCAGTAAACCATTCCTTGTTTCACCAGGATAGGAAACCCACAATGTTGCAAGAAATGATGCAATCTTCAAAGGATCCTTATGATTTTCAAATTGCATTTACTCATTAAACACCCGGACAATGGCACAGCTTAACTAATGGAATGTAGCCAAACTATATTCATTGACAGGGCCCAGGGTAACTATACATAGCAACTTACCATCAACAAGCACTAATAGTATGGACCAAAGCATTCATCTGATATCTTAACATTTACCCATCATTGCAAAAGCACAACTAATATAATTTAGATTGATATGAACCATGAAGACCAAAGAGGACAACACAAGAACACAAATTCCCAGCAACCTGCAAAACTTGATTTGTATTGATCACAATTTGGCAGAGTCTCAGCAAATCAATATCTAATCTTACTTGCAAATGAGAGAAAAGGATGGCCCTTTTATAGACAAGGCACCATACTGAGTTTTTCAATGGAAGGTGGAGATTAACTCAACACCAACGGTCCAGATTACATGGCATTTAATGAGATACAACAGTTAGTTACATTTTTGGATTTGCTTTTGTCCTCTAGGAAAAAGATAAAATATAGCTTGCAAATACTTTGAATCTGGACAAAATGGATACCCATTTGGTTGTACATGATGAAAAGTTAATTTTCAAGGCCTAATGAAGCCAAAATAGAGTTACATGACACTTGAATACTTGAGCTGATGTGGATTCACGGGATTCCAAGTGTTGAATGGACCAAGAGGAGTATATGACACTTTATTAGTGAAGATATATCCAACTGGATGCTTGCTAGACTGAATATTGATGACTGGACTACTGGAACAACTGTATTCATGTCTAGGTGATCTAGTCCATGGTCATTTGAGTGGCATTTTTGGGAAAATATAAAAAATATAATTTTTGGTATTTTCTACATTGTAGTAAATTGCATTTTTGGAGGCCTTCGAAGCAGAATGGGGGCTCAAAACTTCTCGGTTGTTTAGTGATAAGCCTTAGCAACCAAGTAGCTCAAACTAGATAATTAGTTTATCTTTCCAACGAGTCTAAGAATTTTAAATTCTGATAGAATAGCTAGGAGTTATGACCCCTGGACTAGATCACTTAGACATTGGATTGGATCTGTAGGAATAGCAGTGATTTGGCATGATCTTCTATGTCTTTCAACTCTTGAGACTTGTCTTTATCATCTTAGACATTATACTAACTTCATTTTGCGTGTGCAGCAGCAATTTAGTTGATAGAATGTCGATTCTGCATCTCTGGATCAGCAGGGTACCTCTGTATGTTCATCCTTCCAAGACAGCTCCAGTTGGCTCCTGTTGGATCTAGGGCATACAACTGAGAGGGGGGGGGGTGAATCAGTTGTATAAAACTTCTTCTTCTTTCAAACACTTGATTCTTTGTTGTTAGTTAGCAGCATATCAAATAATCATCCATGAAAGCATAATACATAAACACAAGAGCAGATAAGCATCAACACATTGAACACCAAGATTTTGACGTGGAAAACCCGGTTAAGGGAAAAACCACGGGGTGATTAACCCAAGAATTATTCTCTGTTAGAAGAATAACGAAAAATGAATGGCACATGCCAATGAGGGCTCACTGCCCGAGCACACTGCTCACAAAGAGGCCCACTGCCTACAAGGAGACACACTGTCTACAAAGTGATAAAAATCACAGTCTTGAACTGGAGAATGACATCTCTACCATGTCCGGATCAGTTCCAATTAAGCCCAAGAACCTCTACTCTACCTTTCGCACCTTTCTTCGCTATTCCACACTCATCCACACACCACACTTTGAAATGAACTCACAAACCATTATTTATACAAGACATCGACTTAGGAACAAACATCTAAGTCGGCAAACAACCATGAGAGTATCCACAAGATGAATAACACATCCGGTCGGCCACCACAAGAACATTCGCAGGATGAACAGCTCATCCGGTCGGCTGAACAGAGCAAGAACTTCTTCCGGAAGAATAACTTCAATTCCGGGCTCTACTATTAATGCGGATCAACAACACATCCTCAATACGATCCAGAAAACTTCACAAGCCTGCCTGAAAGACCGGATACATCCGCACGTCCTATACTTGCTGGAATCTCTTGTCTTCCTCATCCGGAACTTCAAGAACACAGTCTGTCGCCACTGTAGAAGGTACTTCCGGACCTTCAAATCATATATTATTAATGCGGACCAACAACACAACCTCAACATGATCCAAGAACCTTCAGAAGCCTGTCTGAATGACCAGGTACGTCCGCATTTCATTTTCTTACTGAAATCTCTTATCCTCCTTATCCGGAACTTCAAGAACACTGTCTGTTGCTACTGTTATAATGCAAGAGGTACTTCCAGACCTCCAAATCATACAAAACTCTAGTGTTGGCATATCAAAAGGATATCTCAAACACTCTTTCCAATCCGCAGATTAGGATTGTACAATTCCGGATCTCACCGGACCTTTCTGTGATCCTCTGTCACCTCTAAGCACTTGCCGGAACCGGTTCCACACAGACAGCCATAACTTCTTCAGGTCTTCATGCGGACCTCTGAAATCTTGGCTGAAGCATCTCAAGACTCATATCTGTAAACCCTTTAATCCGCATCCTCCGGTTCTCAACCTATACACTACATTTGCCTTCTTCTCATCACTGTTCTTCACTGTTCCTGACTGAAGCTAATTTTCTCAATATCCTCAGCACACAGCTCATCAAATCCTTCTTGTCAATGCAATATGAGTATGTTGACATCAATGACAACATTGGCTCACCTCATACTTGCAACAGCTCCTTTGTGCTCTTAGACCTACAATTCACAATGCAAAACATCAATTTCATCTTAACAAGTCATTTTTCATCAATTTGGATCAAAACATATCCATTTGCAGTCCTGGATCAGTCAAAAATAGCTCATTGTCAATGTTGCTTCTTTATAGACAACTTCATAAATCCAGTGATTTTTGCATGATTTTCTACATTTTTTACCATTTTCAAGTACCCCTTTGGCCAATATGATGATTAGGAAAGCTTTTGTGGTCATTAGGATCCATTTGAGAATTTTTATTTCATGTTTTTCTAGCATTTTCTGTAAAAAGTAGGATTTTTGGGGGTCACGGACTTTTCATGTGCAGTAGCATTAATTATCGTAAAACATGCCAAAAATCCACAAAAACTTGGTAAAATATTCATCATGATGTGACAAATAGATATACAATTCAAATCCATCAAGAAAATCCAATTTTCTCCTTGAAAAACTCAATTTCAGGCCAAAATACCAAAAAATGCTAATTTTGGGGTTTACCGACCTAGCGGGGATTTTGGGGTCCACCAACTAAAAGTTGGTGCAATGCAATTCTAGCGTAGGTCAAAGAGGTTCATTTTTAGCGCAAAATTCTTTTGCACTATTTTTGGGTGCCACCAACTTGCGTGAGTTTGGGCTTGGACCGACTAATAGCATCTCATAAGGTCGGTCGGGGTGGATTGTAGCACAAGTCAGTAAGGTCAATTTTTAGCGCAAAACATAAAAGGTTTAGTCAACGAGGATTTTCAATGCAACCGACTAGTGCGGGTTTTAGCACCGACTAACCTACATGACTTAAGTCGATGGAAGGCCATTTCAGCGCAAGTCTGCGAAGTGGGTTTTTAGTGCAAAGGTCAGTAGAGGCTATTTTTAGTGCTTTCTACAGTTGGGGTCATTTTTAGTGCTAGATTTTGAATTGACCAGGGTGAAAGTATATTTAAAAATATATTTAAGTATAAGTTTTATAATTTAAATATTTTTAAATATACTTTCAGGATGTTTGAGATAGGTTCTAGATCCATAGGATTTCATATGCAGATTTTGTTGAGACATGGACCAGCTAGGACTCGAACCTAGGACCTTCCATTTGCTATTGGAGTGCTCTACCACTGAGCTACTGGCCCCTCTTGGACCAGTCCATCGTCAGTCCAGGTGTGGCTTACACCAACACCCCCCTTAAGCCACACCTCTCGTGTGCTTGGGGCTCCTAGCCTGGCTTGGCTCAGATACCATGTTGAGACATGGACCAGCTAGGACTCGAACCTAGGACCTTCCATTTGCTACTGGAGTGCTCTACCACTGAGCTACTGGCCCCTCTTGGACCAGTCCATCGTCGATCCAGGTGTGGCTTACACCAACAAATTCTAGAATTTTGAGGTTCTACCAGATTTAAGACTTAGCCATTTTTCAAGTTTTTTAGGGTTTCAGACTTAGCCAAATCAGGGCTTTAGGACCATGTATCAGGGTGAAAGCATATGGACCCCTTAGTGAAATCTAGTGGAATTTGACATGATTTTGCAACTCTAAGACCTGGAAACTAGGAATTTCAACATGAAACATCCTGCAGAAGCAATTTCAAGGGTAATATCCAGTGACATAGGATTTTTGAGTAAAATGCAATAACACCCAATTCCAATGTAGAAGGCAACAAATTTTTAAGCACAAGACCACTCAAGACACTTCTAAATCAATCATGAAAGACATCAAATCACTCCAAACATGCAAAGTACTCAAATCTAGAACAAATCATGCACTCTAAGCACAAATTCACTTTCTCATCATCATAATCAAGAGAGGTCAAGACTTCAACCCAAAGCAAAATTGGGGGTCTCCATTTGGCAAAATTGGGCGTGTGTGCACGACACAACACAATGTGAGTACTTTTGTATGATGTATTCTGCGCAATTGAATTAAATGACAGAATGCAAACTGTTTATGCATCAGAACATATTATCAAGTTATTTCCATTTGTGTTTTTTATAATTGACGATTGAGAATTTGAGAATTAATACAATCAATGATTTATAAATTATTACTTCTCTCATGATGAATCTGACTAGCAGTTTTAATTATTTCTGATAACTTATAACTTTTAGAGTCACTTAAATTAGGTTTAGAATAAGGTTTTAAATTTTAATCTAATCAGAGTTATGGTTATGTTTATACTTTATTAATCTCATTAGTGCTGCATTTAATGTTTTATTTATGTACCAAAATCAAATTATGATAAAATGTCACATGTTAGGAAAGTACCTTTGGCGGGACATTGGAATTTATTCTATAGCCAAAGGTTCAAGGGACACATGGCGCCTTATTGCACCATTGCAACTTTAAGTTTTTGGCTTAAAGCAAGGTTATGATGAGGCAAATCCTTGCGACAAGACAATAGAGACCACCACATGTCAGAGGTTGGAGGGGATAACTTATTCTAAACCTTATTAAATTAAAATTTAAAACATTATTCTAAACCTTATTAGCTTTATCATATATTATTTTATTATCTGATAATAATGTAATATATGATAATAATTATATAATAAATATATGATAATAATATTCTAAAGGTTAGTTCCTTGTTAAATGGCTTAATCTAACCTTGTCTAGAGAAAAGAGGTAGTAACAACTAAAATGAATGTTGAAAACAAAAGAAGCAATACACCAAGATTAAAATATATTATCCTTGAAGATTAAATTCAATAGTTAACAAAATAAAATGCACAATTAATAGCAATGTAGGGAGTAATTAATCATCCAAAAGTAATAACAAAAATATGATAGAAACACAATTCTACAACTTCATATGTTAATTGAATAATAACTAATAGAATAAAATAAACACATCAATAATAATGTAGAAAGTAATTAATCATCCATAAATAATTATAATAGTAGGATTGAAACGCATTTTTTTTCAGTAAACCGCACAATGTGTGGGAAATTATATTAATACAAAAAGATTTACATTCGATTCGAGCCTAGAGGGCTCTTCGCAGGTTAATACAAGAGCACTCAATTGTGCCAAAAACAAAAGCACTATATAGTGCCAAGAAAATTCCCAAAATTAGCCCTCTAATCTACCAACCCAAGCTCCAAAAACACACAACAGCAACTCGAAAACTTTCCACCCTACCACCCTAGCGTGGCAATTACCAAAAAAGTGGCCCCAGGAGCCCGACCACTCTTACGACCAATAGAATTTCCTCTCATTCACAATGGCTGTGAAGTGATCAATCTTACTAGAGTCTCCTCTCTATCCATTCCAATTGCCTGCTGAAGAAAGTCTCTCCCGCGAGCCACCCAAATCCTATTACTTCCTAGTTTCTGCTCATTCATGTTTAGCATGAACGACTGCCTAGCTACGCCCTCCTCTTCCTCCTACAGCTTCTCCAGGTCTCTCAGCCACAAGATCCTAACCCCCAATTCTGAAAAAATTGCCACATCTATGTTGTCTAGAAGAATATCCAAAGTGAATCTCTTGTAGAATCACTAATGCATCCACCTTTGCCTCTCCCGGGTCAAACAAAGAAGCTAGAAAGTGAGAGGAAATGTCTGTATTTACCCTATATCTGTCCTCCAAGCCCAAGAAGTCTTTCTCCAAGACCATCTTCACTGCCTAAAGGAAGAGTCTGTTCTGTTGCTTACAAATGATCATCAGTCTGCAATTTGTGATATGGCCCAGAAAGGTGACCTGGCGCTTATTGCAGTGGAGCCTTATGGGAGTCTCCATCCTATATTTTGACCAAGCCAACCGAGTGTTGTTTTGTTGGAGACCTCAAAGATTTAAAGGGAATTCGTTAATGAATACATGCCTCAGGTGAAAGATGCATTTATTCATTGTCTAGATTTTTGTAACATCAATCTTCGGCTCCTGTGAGGATCGACCGAGTCCCGACTCTCCCAATTCCTCGTGTTGGCAGAGTTGTCAGAAGCTCTCACGGGAGACCCATTTAATGCCTGGGAAAAGTATTGTTGCTTCAATAATTATATAATAATTATTAATAATATATAACTATTATTATATTATATATTGTATTAGTATTAGTATTGATAATAATATAACATATGATGTTAATCATATAATATAATTATTATTATTATATATTATATTATATTGATATAATATATTATAATATATAATAATTATTCAACCATTGGCATTCAATAATAATATATAAACATGGTGCCTTATCGCACCATTGCAGCTTTAAGTTTGTAGCTTAAAGCAAGGCTCTGATGAGGCAAATCCTTACAACAAGACAATAGAGAGCAGCACATGTCAAAGGCTCGGAGGGGGATATGTCTAAGGCCCTGATAAATATTAAAAGTATATAAAAATAATATTAAAATAGATCAGGTCGATTAAAAACAAGGACCCATAGGGAATACGTGGTGTCTTCATGCACCGTCGCAGCTTCAGAAATATAGGCTTAAATGGAGGCTGTGACATCCGTGATGAAATCAAACTTAGAATAAAATAAAGGGGCTCGAGGCTGCTAACTTAGAGCAAAGGGGCCAGTAACTCGATGACCACCAAGGGGATAAAAGAACAACTTAAGTTGGGGAAACTGCCTACACAAGTCAATGATCAATTAGAAGGATAAACCCTAAACACCTTAAACAACACTAGCCACAGTGTTTTTACTTGGGAATTTTGCAGAGTGAATCATGATAACATAAAAACCCTAAAAATTTGAATTGACATAACACGTCCATTTAGCTTTGCCCTTTTTATACATCACTATACATTTCCATTGAACTCATTTCTTTTTTCCATGTGATGAATGTTATTTAATATTGAAAATTTGAACCATCTATGATCTGTATACATTGCAATTTGCCATTAAACTCATGTCAATTTCAAACCATAATTACTTCTATATTTTTTATTAAAATTTAACATCACGCTTCAAAAAGATTGGGGAATTACATTGTACATGAACATCTAACCAATCTCAAAGTTCCAAACAAAACTCCTATCTTTCGACCTTGAAACCTTGCTTTGATCCTCCAAAATCTTTTTGGTTTCTCTTTTTGACGATGCTTAATGAATATTTCACTGTAGTCCATAATTATCTTATTAACAGGTAATGGGTCCATTACAAATTCAATTATGTACTCATTCACAATGTCAATAAATGATTTTGTATGGAACCTTGCTTTATATGTACAAGAAACCACTAGGTATGGGTAACAATAAGGCCAATAACGGAGAATTAAATTGATTTTCTTGATGTCATTGGCAGTTGAGTTGCAATACCAATTCCATGTGTCAATTCAAATTTCTAGTTTCTCATACATGCATGCATGTGTGGGAGATTGAACCCGCCACCTAGAATATAATGCATCATTTGCAAATGTTAAAAGTGTTGATTCTTGACATGATTTATTCCACTTGACAAATGCTCGTATTTCTTCATTCTGAGAAATGCAAAGCAATAACATCCTACATAGCCACACACAAAAAAAAATTTCCATCATACTTATTACTATTCTACATTTGTGAACTGATAAGTTGATAACTCTATCACACAGTTAAATTCAAAATCATGAATGAACAAAAAATAAGTACTTGATAACTTACTTTTTTCACGCAGCTACTATAATGAAAGCCATTATTTTCAACTTTTACAGTTTATTGATAATTTGATTCTTCTACTTGTTTGGAATTACATGTAAAAGATATCAATTGAATGCAAATAAAGATTAAACAGAGGAATGAAAAATACATAGAAACAATAACAGTGAAAATTTTTAACGTGGTTCACCCAAACTCAGGCTACATCCACCAATAGAGAGTCCAATATTATTATCCAGCAAATCAAACCGATTACAATCAGCAATCCTTGCAACTCAATACCGCTGCAAATGCTACAATACAATATCAATAGAAACCCTAACCCTTAGCCGTTTTTATCAGGACTTATGTCGGTTACAAAATAGGGTTTTTTTTAATGTCGGTCAATAGAAAAATAACTCTCGATGCCTTTATAAAATAATAAAAGTCATTTGAGGTTTTGGGGGCGCTGCCCCCAAGCCCCGTAGGGGCGCTGTCCCTCGACCCTATCTTGTATCGTGACAGGGAGCGCGCCAAGGGCACTACCCCTGGACCCCACAAGGGGCGCTGCCCCTTGACCCCGTCTTGGGAACGCTGCCCCCAAACCCCCATTAAATAATTTGGGGGGGAAACCACGCCAATAAAAGTGGGGAAAATTTAATCTCCAAGTCTGATTAGGCTCCATATAACAACACTATTCTCTGAAACTTAGTAATGCAATATAAGGTTGAAACAATAAACATTATCATATATACATGGCATGTACTACCGTGACAAATGGGTAATAAATAACAAGAAACTCCATTTAATTGACTCTGTTGTACCCTAGAAATTTGCATTGGCTAATCTTATGTGGTTTGTCACTTTCCATTAATTAACTCAATTGGCATTGGCTAATCTAGTCGGTTAAGTGCTTTCAATCAAATCAATCGTATGACTCTAATTAATGATAGAGAAAATTGTTCCACTTGTAAATTGTTCCACCTTTGATGAACAAATGATGAATGGTTGTAGTTCAATTCCAGAAGGTAGATCTCCAACGCTACACATTGCCAACAAAATCCTCTAGAATCAACTAGGAGCTGTTAGACATTATTAGATCAATAGTTGATATATATATAAAATATATAATATATTTATATTGATTAATGTATAAAGGTCAAGGTGGCGACAGAGTGCAAGCCCTCAACTGTAGAAATTTGGGTGTGTCAGTACTTCGGCCTGAAATACAACTTATGCCATCGATCTACAATCATCTGACGATCAAAAACTATTAGAATATTTTCCATTTATTGACATGCGTGACGGAAGTGACATCTGTCCTTTCATAATAAATAAGGAATGTCGTGAGAAGCGCAATTGCACATTTTTCGGAAGGGAATTTACGCAGCTCATTTATGAATCATACATGCCGCTGAAATCAATGCAATTTATGGAAACATTTTATTAGGTTTGAACCCTTGCAGATACCTTATTCTACATTTTCACTGGTGTACTTTGGAGGAGCTCTAGACTACATCTTCTACAGGTGTTGAACATGGGCTTTCACAACCAGGTTAGCTAATTGGTGCTCTTTCTTGCCTATTTCTTATACTGATAAATTTGAATTCTTTAAGTCAACTGGGTGGGAAGAAAAAAAATTTCATGAGTCTGGACTGTTTGTTTACCCCAAATCTTTTGGACATTTATTTGGCACCCTTAGCAGTTACAGAAGCTTTTGTTTACTGGTTTCTCAAACAAGTAAAGATGAAGCTTTTGTTTATTGAAAATGGTTTATCTAAGGTGAAGGATACTGAGCTAAGACATATAGATTTGGACTTTGAGGATTTATGAGCTCGATTAGAGCAAAATCCCAAGTCACCTATAGCCGAAAAAATCCTAACAAGTGGGTTAGCTCATGCTGGGAGTTTCCCACCTGTTGAGCCATGTCCAAACCTAGTTTTTACATGTGTAAAGAACTATTATCCTAATATTCAAGGCCAGTCTTCCTTTGTTTTGGAGAAGACCGAGAGGTGGATTAAGGGAAAATTTTGAGAGCACGTTGTTCTTCTTATATGCATAAAGAATCAGGAACAAGAGAGCAAGGAACCTCCCAAGCCTCCGAAATTCAGAAAACTTCAACTGGTGTGAAGATGTCATGTCTCGTTCTAGGTGTGTAGCAATATTTTCTAAATTCTTGCAATTATGTAGTGAGACCCTAGGACAGAGATCTGATTTACTCCTGCACTTTCTAATTTGTCTTTGACAATATCATATCGATTACAAATCTAGAGTAGAATAGTTTGATAATGGCAGCCTTTCAATTGGATTACTTGATGAAATGAATAAATTACAACGAAAGAATGACTGAGAATTGAAATCAGATCTCACGGTGACAAATCAAACTAAAAACTCTTTCAATTATAATATCAAACTTGGCTCTATGACAACCATTACAAGGTATAAACTAATGTGATTGAATTCAGAGATGTACTCTATGAATAACATACCAATCAATATGCCAATGATGATGGAGAATCGCTATTACAACTTCTTCACAATGATTGTCACCTTGATATATGATGGTTTTCTAATCACTGTCCCTTAGATTGATGCCAATGAAGATTGCCACCTTTCCAAGGGCTAGAATCTCCTTAGATATTAATTGTTGGCCTTAATTGTAGTCCAAATTGCTGCCAAATTCATGCAAACTCGGCTCCACTATGAAGATGCTACCAATGCAAAATCAGATCCAAATAGTAGTGTTGTAATGAAGATCAACATTTAGATGTCGGTGAATATGATGCTGAGTATTCCAAATGCAATGTGAACCTAGACAGATTCCTCCAATACTCCAGTGCATCTACTATGAGGAATAGTCATTCAAAAGGAGCTAAGTTTAGGGTTGTCGAGCCAGAAATGGTGACACTACTATAATGGACAGGTCTACAAAGAAATTAGCAGTGAACACATGCATCAAATCTCCCAATTTATAGCGCTTCAACAAACAATAAGCCTCTCACAATCAATGCCCAACAAGGAACCTCCAATATCTTGATGTAGCACCAGCTTCAATGATGGCATTGAGATTTGAATTTGAAATGAAACTAAATCTTGAATGCTCACAATCCTTTAACAATTGCCTTGATCAAATCTTCATTATCCTCAAACAAATCTTCAACAATGTCTTCTACAATGATCTTCAATGAATGCTCCAACAATGGTCTCTGACCAAATCTTTGAATGTTGAATCAATGAAGCTCGAGCAAACTTTGAATCTCTAATGAAGTGTAAATGTGAACTCTGTATGAATCCACATCCATGATGTGATTGGGTTTTCGTCCAACACACCAATCTTCACAAGGGTTTTCATCCTTGGAAGGCTAGCAATACAAATTGCCAAGCAAATATGCAAATTTACCAAAACATCTATGATACCAAAAATGAGCCTTCAAGCCTTCTTTTATGCCAATTCAAATTAAAGATTTGAATTGCAAATTCCCTCCAATTGAGTGCTTGATCCAATGCTAGGACCTATTTTGAATTTCATTCTCCAATTACATTATTTTATTCCTCCAAAGGTGAGTGCTATTGCAAATACCAACATTTTGCAATTTCAAGGTGGCCACTCAAATAGGTCCAAACCTATTTTATTTTAATTAAATAATATTATTTAATTTATTATTTTCTCTATGGCATTCAATTAAATAATAATAATAAATTATTATTATTTAATTATTTACAATTGAATAATTAATGCAAGTGTATTAATTTCATTTACCATCTTCGCCAGATTATTCCCTTGAGTTGATGAACTAGCCTATAGGAATGAGGATAGGTTAACTCCATTCTTTGTCGGTGATCACTCCAAAAATGGGGACATGACAGTCCTCCCTTCCTGAGATTGCTTGGCCTTGAGCAATAACAAATCTACATTCTGCAAAATGATGTCAGATGACAGGAACCTCCATTCAATCTAATGTCCTGTGATCACATAAAATCTCAACCTATGTTTGCAACTTCCTAGAATATGAAGAATGTGAACTCTAAAACACAACCACCTATCTTCAAGCTTCTACTACTCTAGTCTATCAAAATCATCATTATCCATGCTCTGTGAGATGTGAAGCAACTCATCTAGATCCCAAGTGTCAAGCTTGTCGCCACCTGGATCCCAAATCACCATGTCATCACCTTCTGTAAACATGAAGAATTAGAAACATTCCAAAGTGCTGACAACACAAAACCAATCTCCAACTCCTATGTGGATGTGATTATCACTGCCAGGGTCATAGGGTATTAGGATGTCAACCCTATGGCATTCTCCAATGGTGATAAGATAATGCAACTCTTCTCCCATCACCTTAACAATTGCTCTGCTTCCAACTCCGTAGTCCAGCTATAGTGCAAACATTATTGCCTCAAGATTAAAAGTCATAGCAATGTCTTCATACTAAGGCTCCTGAGCCAACTATATCTCCATAGTATGCCAATTAGTTGCAAATGCCTGCTCCACAATTCTCTAAAATAGAGAAAATACATACTCCACCAAAGAGTCATCAAATTGAGACTCATCACAATCAAGCTCCTCAAGTGTTCCATGAATGGTTAAAGACCAACCCGAATCTGCATCATTGTTATCTCTATCCACGTATGCAAACATAACACTAGTGGCTGATCCACAAAGTGTATGCCCTATAATGCTATCCAAGTCTCTGATGTGACCATACAAAAGGCTCTCCAAAAGTAGTGACACCAAGTACTCATGCAACAAACTCTGTGAACAAACAAAGAATTTTGCATCATACCTCAAACCTGATTGCTCCACTATACATGGCTCATTCCTCACATGCCACATGTCATGAATCTTCTTTGCCTCTGCCATGACATGTGATACAAACTTGGTCCTCTCGTGTCTCAGACACACAAATAAGATCTCATGTTTATCTCCCAAGTGAGTGCCAAAACAAAATAAATCTTCTTACTGTCATCCTCATGAGTAGGATTATGCAAATCCCAAAGACCACTGTCCCAAATTAGAAAATTAGAACAGCTATCATGCTTTTCCAAAGTGTCTTCTACATACCCTTCTTGTTGGCTCTCCTCAAAGAACTTCTTTGTGTGTTCCACCACTATGCATTCTTCTATCTCATCCTCTTCATGTGAAGTGGTTGTTATGAATAAAGGAATAGAACTGTTGTCATGAATCTAAAAATCAGACCCACTGTCAACTCTTCTCATGCCATCCTTTAGCTCCTCAATTATGTCCTCTTCCTTGTCTTCATCACAGGACCCTTCATGTCCTTCCTCCATGCATTCATTCTTTGTCACCTTCTGACAAAGCTTATCTTCATGTTCTTGAAGAATCCTTTAAGTGCTCTTCAATGAATCCACTGAATCCTCAAGCTCAAGGGTGAGCTTGTCAACCTCATCTTCTTTTCTTCTCAGAGCATCTGAGTATATCTCACCAAGTGTGAGGAGATGATCTTGATCAGCAAGTAGTTGTAGGTAGTTTGTCTTCACTACTGCCAAAGCCTCCTTGAGTTTGTGCAAGTCATCAAGAGATATTCCTCCTTCAAAACCTTCATGACCCATTAGTGCCTTCCAATACAAATCTATCATCATCTTATGGATATTATCAAAGTGAGTTAGAGCTGCTACAATTTGACTATCATTCACCTTCAATTGCCCTTTCAAGTGATATCATTGATGAGATTTAAAACTTTCATGCAACATTTCTGATTTGTCTTTATGACCATGCATCTCCAATTCAGTTTCCATCATGACAACATCTTTACTATCCTCATGTGTGAAGGCTAAGTCTTCAACATGTGTGCTCAAAGGATAACCATCAAAGTAATGAGTAGAGTTTTCTACATCTGGAACCTCCTCAATATCTAATTTAGGAAGTGTATGAACAGATACATCTTGTGACTCCAAATCAATCCTATCCAACCTTCTTTGTTCACTGTATGCTAAAATTTCTGAGTTGCCATCATACATTACTAATTTTGCACATTCTGGGATAGAAAACTCTTCTACCTTGTGAACATTATCAAGGCACATGTGCTCCTTATTGATTGATTAAAGAAGTGAATCCTTATCTCACTGAAAGCATGTGAGAACAACTTCATCTTCATTAGGTGTTGCATCCTTATCACTAGCTCTCAACAACATTGGTTCACCCTTGTATGTGAGTCCCATAGTTTCAAACCAATTCTAAGGTGTAATGTTCATGACAAACCATACATTGTCAAATTGTAGGATCTTCTTGCTAGACCAAGCCTTAGTCTTTATGATCAACTCTTCAAATAAATGTTTCTCATACAACCTCAATAGGTAATCATCAAATGTGATAGGTATGTAGCTCTGCCTCATGAACATCCTTTCATACATACCCTTATTGACTATTCCAAAAGTTGTATCCTCCATCTCACAACTGAAATCTGCCCTTTCATGTGAAAACCACCTCATAGGTGTGACGGACATAGATGAATGTTTTCCGGATTGGCCATCTTCTTCATCCAATTTCTATTTTGAAACTAGAACTACATCATCACCAACAAGTTCCTTGAATTCTTCTTGATGAGTTAGGTTCTCTTTCCAATCTGAAATAACATTCTTTTCCATGCAACCATCTCCATCTTCTTTCTCAATCCCAAATTAAACATTTCCATTATGTCATGCAAGAGGGATTTGATCCACTATACCCAAGTCATTTTGTTCAACATCTTCCTTGCCATTGTGTTGTAGAGATAATAAGGAAATGCTATGCTCAAGGAATAAATCATTAGTAGAGCTCATGCCTTCCGGTGGCTGATCACAAGGAAGCACTTCTTCTTTTACCACTTGGACAATTTCAACATGCTCTTCTTTAATGGTTGTTCTAGCATCTTGTCCCTCTGTAGCTTGATCAATGATTGTTGATTCACCATTCTCCTTATCAAACTCATCATAGAGACTTCTAGATATTTCATTTGTAGATGAGGACGGGTTGCTATAGTGCCTAGATTGCCTTGATAGGGAGTCTTTATACTGTTGCAGGCTACGAGTTAAACTCCTTTGTGACTGTATAAGATTTTTCCTTATTTGAGTAAAACCATCCAAGAGGTCTTCAACACTTCGATTCTCATGGTGCTTCTTAGGCCTTCATGCTTGTTTCTTTCTACTCAACCAACATTCCAAGTAGCTACTAAAGGATAGACCATCTCTAACTTCTTGTGGAAGTGCCAAGGAATCTTCATGAGCAACCAATATATCCTTATCAACTTCAAAATCCATGATCTACAACTCCGACTAGGTCAAACTTCTCACACATAACACCTGGATAAGATAGAGTCAAATCTCAACCTATGAAGATGGATCTAACTACAAATCTCATACACAAGAATGCTATTGGAATAAGTCTTGACTTTCGTCAATTACCCAATATACCCTCCAGGCTGGTAGGATCCAAGATAGGATACCACTATCATGTCCCATTCTAGGTGTGTAGCAATATTTTCTGAATTCTTGCAATTATGTAGTGAGACCCTAGGATGAAAATCTGATTTACTCCTGCACTTTCTAATTTGTCTTTTACAATATGGTATTGATTACAAATTTAGAGTAAAATAGTTTGATAATGGCAGCCTTTCAATTTGGATTACTAGATGAAATGAGCAAATTACAATGAAACAATGACTGGGAGTTGAAATTAGATCACATGATGACAAATTAGACTAACAACTCTTTCAATTACAATATCAAACTTGGCTCTATGACAGCTATTACAAGGTATAAACTGATGTGATTTAATTCAGAGATGTACTCAATGAATAACATACCAATCAATATGCCAATGATGATGGAGAATCATTGTTACAACTTCTTCACAATGATCACCACCTTGATATATGATGGTTTTCTAATCGTTGTCCCTTAGATCACTGCCAATGAAGATTTTTGCCTTTCCAAGAGCTGTGATTTCCTCAGATATTAATCACTGGCCTTAACTGCAATCCAAATCGCTGCCAAACTCATGCAAACTTGGCTCCACTATGAAGATGCTACCAATGCAAAATCAGATCCAAATAGTAGCATTGTTATGAAGATCGACCTTGAGATGTTGGTGAATATGATGTCGAGTATTCCAAATGCAATGTGAACCTAGACAAATTCCTCCAATACTCCAGCGCATCTACTATGAGGAATAGTCATTCAAAAGGAGTTGTGTTTGGGGTTGTCGATCCAAAAAAGGTGACACTGCTATAATGGATGGGTCTGCAATGAAACCAGCAATGAACACAAGAATCAAACCTCCCAATTTGTAGCGCTTCAACAAATAACAAGCCTCTCACAATTAGTGCCTAGCAAGGAACCTCCAATATCTTAATGTAGCACCAACTTCAATGATGGCGTTGAGATCTGAATCTGAAATGAAACTAAATCTTGAATGCTCACAATCCTTTAACAATTGCCTTGATCAAATGTTCATTATCCTCAAACAAATCTTCAACAATGTCTTCTACAATGATCTTCAACGAATGCTCCAACAATGGTCTCTGACCAAATCTTTGAATGTTGAATCGATGAAGCAAGCAAACTTTGAATCTCCAATGAAGTGCAAATGCGAACTCCGTATGAATCTGCCTCTTTGATGTGATTGGGTTTTCATCCAACACACCAATCTTCACAAGGTTTTTTGTCCTTGGAAGGCTAGCAATACAAATTGCCAAGCAACTATGCCAAGTTACCAAAACATCCGTGATACTGAAAATGAGCCTTCAAGCCTTCTTCGATACCAATTCAAATTAAAGATTTGAATTGTAAATTCCCTCCAATTGAGCACTTGATTGAATGCTAGGACCTATTTTAAATTTCATTCTCCAATTACATTATTTTATTCCTCCAAAGGCGAGTGCTATTGCAAATACCAACATTTTGCAATTTCAAGGTGGTCGCTCAAATAGGTCCAGACCTATTTTATTTTAATTAAATAATATTATTTAATTTATTATTTTCTCTATGGCACTTAGTTAAATAATAATAATAAATTATTATTATTTAATTATTTACAATTGAATAATTAATGCAAGTGCATTAATTTCATTTACCATCTTCGCTAGATTATTCCCTTGAGTTGATGAACTAGCCTACGGGAATGAGGATAGCCTAACTCCATTGTCCGTCGGTGATCACTCTAGAAATGGGGACATGACAGAAGACAACTCATTATAGAGTTGGTTCACAATCTAGTAGTGGTGGGGATGGAGAGCAACTTGAAGATAATAAGAAACTAAAAGGTGTATGTGAACAGGATGGTCAACCTACATTCGTGAAACCATGAGTAAAGAAGAAATTGGATGCTTTACAACAATTGCAGATAGATCACATGACTTATCTTGTACTGTCTCCTTCACCTGGTAATGATTCTTCCATTTTTCAACAGATTACTAATGATAGTTCTTTTCGTTCCTTTTTTGAGATTCCATCCTCCCCCATATCAAATGAAATTCCTTTGAAATATACTCCTAATCAGCCAGACAGAGTTGTCTTGGGTGCAAGTGAGAGTGGTACAGTTTTGTCTTCCCCTTCCTAGCTAAAAAAAGTTGTTGATAAAAAGAGGAGACATGCCCCAATGACAGACATAAATGTTGACACTGTAGATAAATTGTTACAGACTACACCTAAGCCTAAGAAGGCTAAGAGTATGTCTCAGATGGTAACGGATTCTTCCTTAGGGCATAGAATTTTAGAGATTGTAGACTCCATCGGGGATAAAAATGAAAATGAAGTCACAGAAGCAAATTTTAATATGACCAAGATTAACATGGGTCCTCCTACCATGGAAGGTGATATATATCATGCAAAATTGTTCGTAGGCATGCTAGCAAAGAGAGTTAAAGCTAAGCAACAAGAGAATGCAAATTTGCAAGCCCAGGTGAATTCTCTGACATCTTTCATTCAGTCTATTTTGAACATTAGTTCTCAATCCTCCAATGCAACTCTGAGTGTTTTTGTTGATAGAATGGATCCTAGAATGTTGCAACAAATCATGAGATATCAAACTCTAGGTAAGGCCATCAAGCAATGGGTAGAGCAAGTCATTGATGGTTTGTTGTACATCAAGGAGTTTATGAAACTATATACCCTCACTTTTGATAAAAGGAAAGGGTTAGTTGCAGAGTTACGAAATGTAAAGAAGGAAGATAGTAATCTTCTCATGATGTCTACAGAGATAAAAGATATGATGAAAATTGATACAAATATTCTTGTAGCTGAGAGAAATTTTTTTGATCCAAATGAGAATAATTTTGTGTCTTGGCTAGATGCACTAGAGTGGAAGAGGTCTGTACTAGGGGATTTTAGTGGAGAAATAAGAAGAATTTTGACTCAATATTACACTGATATGGTTGATCTTAAAAACAATTGTACCATCTTAAATGTAGAGATTTCAGATGAAAATGGAGAGAACTTGCTTAATGTCAATGAAGTAAAGCAAAATTTTAAGAAGATGCTTACTGAAGAGCTTGTTGGTGCTGACACAGTTAATGGTGAATCACTAGAGATGCTTGGACATATAACAATGTATCTCAAAACTTTCAGGCATGAAATTGATGATGTCTATAAGAGACTAACAGATGCGGACAGAATGATAAATAAGTGGAAACTTCAGGCAAACATTACATGTAGACCAAGTGTTAAGATTTTATCTCCCATTATTAATAGGTACAGGAGTTATAAGGTGAAACTGAGAGCATCAATATAGGTGGAATCAACTGCTACTGGTGAACATGACAAGGAAAGCGAAGCAACAAGGGATGAAGACTAAACTACTGCCATGTGATGGCATTTCTTATTTTTATGTTATTTCTTTAAACATGCTCTGGATACTCTTGTGGCAAAAGACTTATTATTATTTTATGTTTTAAATTAGTTGTCCCCAAGAAGTTATTATTTCAAAGACTGTTATTTTATGACCAGGCTATTTATACTAAGCCTCCTGATGCATTTACAATCTTTTGGCAAACTTTGTGTTGTTGATGGGTCAATTTTGTGTTACTCTATATTTCAGTTATTTTCAATATATTAATGGAAGCTTGAGGAGTTGATTTCTGAAGTTGTAAACTTTGTGTTATGGTGGATGAATATGTATCCTTCTTATGTATCCTTTTGAATTTTCTTTTATTAAATTATTATCTAGTAGACATGATATTTCCACAGTCCATGATAATCAAATGTAAAGCTTCTAGATACACTATGTTGCTTTTTTTGCAT
The DNA here is from genome assembly GCA_027924645.1 of Cunninghamia lanceolata. Lineage (NCBI taxonomy): Eukaryota > Viridiplantae > Streptophyta > Pinopsida > Cupressales > Cupressaceae > Cunninghamia > Cunninghamia lanceolata. Next base: position 3,279,178 of record BSBN01000719.1, on the reverse strand, counting down.
TGACGTTTCGGATCACACTCCGTGATCCATCATAAAAAAAAAGTGAGAATGACACTTGTCTCTATTCCGGAGAACTGCAACCCAGAATAGAACTGATATCATTGATCTCTGATATTGAATATCCATCGATCTAAATGTAAATATTTTTTTAAGTTATAAATTTGCCAAGTAAATTAGTCATTATAATTTAGCATTTGATAATTTCGGCAGCCACATTATGATTTTTCAAAAAATTGCTAGCACATTTGCCAAATAATTTATTTTATATTTTTGAATATTTATATAATTCGCCAGCCAGCTAATTTATTTTATTTTTTGGAATACAACTATAATTCGCAACATGATTTATTTTATTTTTTGGAATGCAACTATAATTCACCAAGGAAATTAATTTTTTTCAAATCTATATACAATTCGCCAGCAAAAAATGATGTCAACAAATTTGAAAATTTTTGCCAATGAATTTTTTTTTTCAAAAATAGGCATAGATTCACCAACATTTTTGTCCTCAAGCTAGGATTCGCCAGGATTTTATAGGTTTTTAAAGGGGGGGTTCCTTAAAGTTATCCCTGAATATGGTGTGTCAGAATTGCAACCCGGAATAGAACTGATGTCATTGATCTCTGATACTGAATATCCATCGATCTAAATGTAAATTTTTTTAAGCTATAAATTCACCAAGTAAATTAGTCATTATAATTTAGCATTTGATATTTTCATGATCCACATTATGATTTTTCAAAAAATTACTAGCACATTCACCAAATAATTTATTTTATATTTTTGAATATCTATATAATTCGCCACCTAATTTATTTTATTTTTTGGAATACAACTATAATTTACCAAGGAAATTATTTTTTTTTCAAATCTATATACAATTTGCCAACAAAAAAACAATGTCAACAAATTTGAAAAATTTTGCTAATGAAATTTTTTTTAAAAAAATAGACATAGATTCGCCAACTTTTTTTGGCCTCGGGCTAGGATTCGCGAAGATTTTATAGGTTTTTTAGGGGGGTTCCTCAAAGTTATCCCTATGACTGAGTGTATTGAGGCCTCTATTAGGCGATAGTACTAATCCAGATCTATTCCTTCTAGGGTCTTTGGGAAGATCTTGGTGACAACCCCATCCCAAGGGAGAAGTTCTCTTATCGCGGTAGTATAAGCTTTGATATGCGAGTTGGGATCACCCTCTCCTTTGAACTTTGGGAGATCAGGTAATGGTCGAGGCAACTGAATGTTTCTTATGATTAGGTCAAGTGGTTCTTTCAAGTATACCAAGGATGTGCCTAAAAATGCACTCTATGATTAAGGAGTTGATAGAATTAATCCCATAGGAGGGTTTTGATAACCCATTGTCTGATTTGCTTGACTTCCTAGCATGGCTTGATTGGTCTGAACAAGAGGGTTCCCATTCAGGAATGTGTCATTACTCACATTTCTTGAGTAGTAGTTGAGGTAGGGGGATTTTGAGATGCCCCCTGGTCATGTTCAATTCTGATATTATCATACAACTTATGTCTTCTTTCTGGAGCAGATTGTTCTACTTCCAATGTTCTAATTCTTTGCACTAGTGTCGCAATTAGGTCTGCAGTAGCGGGACCTCTAGGCACTTCCTCATTTCTAGGGTTTTCCCTTTAAGTGTTGTCATGATTCTGTGCTTCTTCTCACACAACATTTTCTCTTTGTTCTTCCCATAGGGCAACTTTCAATGCTTCTCGGGCATCTCTTGCCTCTTGTTTCTTTCCAACCTTCTTACTTCCTCATCAAGATGAGTACTTGAGGTACTTGTGGATGGTTGATCCGAACAATGGATTTCTGATCTTAGTTGTATTCTTCTAGCTTTGTGAGGCGTGTTTGGTATGGCAGGGTTATCTTCCCATGTAGGATTGTTAAAAGATAGAGAACAACTGGGTTCTCTTTAATCCTGCTCATAATCAAAGTCTTCGTAATCATAAAAATTTGATATTGGTGCATCTGGGTCAGGTGATACATACATGTCGAAAGAGGGAGTTTCTGATTCCCTAGAGGGAACATTCCCTAAGTTTAGATCTAGTTTTGTCATATTCGGGGGGTGCCATAGACACCACAGAATAAATGCAATGAGTAAAGGCGAAGGCAACAAAAGTGGAAGGGGTGAAGGCGGTTATGAAGAAGAAAGTGGTAATGTTTCAAACCTTTTGAAGTGCCTAATGTTTGATGTTTTAATGGGATCTGAGATTTTGGAACGTGAACAACCTAAACAAAAGTTTTTGTGCTTCACGTTGGGTTCACCAAAATATGTACGCTCAAAATTATGACTTGGTGGCCTTGAGTGGTTGATTTGGCTTTGGCGCTCATAGGAGCCCTCTCTCCTTGCCATAAGGCAAACCGTCACATCACTCTTGCTCTCATGGAAGTAGCTAGTCGAGAGGAGGTGAGACACAGGAGTGATCTGGCTCGTTGGAGAGCTAGACTTCACAGAGAGGGGTCAGCTAGTCTTGGGGCTTGTGTTGTGTGCTTGTTTGGATGCGGTGTTCTGTGACCGTGGTCATAAAGATAACTATATGACCCGAAGGGTCACTAGTCACCATTCTCCTGTTTGGGTTTGTTATGTTCCAACATTGTGTAGTTTGACTATTATTCTCATTGATGTTTAATTATTGTACATGTTGTTGGATGACTGCTTGTTGTATCAAGAGTTGTCTAAATTCTTCTCTTTGTTGTTGTTGAATGACGAGTTGGTCTTGCTATTGTCTAGGGTGGATATCCTCTATCTCGTCAAGGATTACCCTCACCCACTCACCTTTAATTCTAGGGCACATTCATTAGCCAAGACAAGAGAGGGGTGGTTTAAGCTAACCTTGACTTGACCTAGGGTTTTGACTTAGGGTTTGTGTGACCTAAGGTTTTGACTTTATGTTGACTTTGTTTGACTTTGTGATGAAACCAAGGGTTTTGACCAAAGTTGACTGAAGTTGACCTTGTGTTGAGACCAGTGGTTTATAAACCTTCTACGCTACTAATGTTTTTGTTCTTTTTGGATTTTATATGAATGCAGACCTATATGAATGTAAAATATCTTTTTGTGTTTTTTTATGTTTTTGGAAATCAAAGTGTTTTTTCTTAATCTAGGAATTAGAAAATGGATGCAAGCTATGATGAAGTTACCTAATGCGATGTAAACTATGTTTTTGTTTTTTTTCTAAATATGTGGATCAATCTAATCTAAGAAAGGAAATTTTTTTTAATCTATGAACTTTAGAAAGGGAAACTAATTTAACAATGCAAATCTACTTAGCCTATCAAGGAAAAAGCAACATGTATTTACTTATCCCAAGAGAAAAGTTTTGATTATCTAATCACTATGAAATAAAAAAAAAGAATGAAGGAACCTAGAGATGTGTGAGCCTCCACTACCCTCGGATATCCTTGTATTGGCAACATCTAATACTCTTGTAGTAGCAGGAAGCAAAAGAAGCTTTGAAGCTTTGAAAAGACCTCAATGAGAGCTTGATGAGTACTGTGGCTTGTGATGTGAACAAGGTATGGATGTGAAATGAGCTTGTATGAAAGCTAGATGAGACAAAAAATAAAAGCAAAAGGCTCATATGTCCTGTATGAGCATGAGAATGTTTGATTTGGAGAGCAATAAGATGCAAAAGTTGTGCACAAATGAAATCGCCTCTCTTTGTCCTTGAGGGAGGGGGTATTTATAGGTTAGAAGAAGGGATGAGAGGTGAAGAAGAAGGAGAGTTTACTCAATTTTATTAGAGAGTTAACTTAGAAGACTCAAGAGTGATATGGGATAAAATTGGAGTGATCTACCCAGTAAAAGCTTATCACTCAAGAAGAAGTGAAGAAAGAGGAGTGCATGAGAATGCATGGGAATGAATGAATTGTTAACTAAAGATGAAATAGTGCTAATTATGTATGTGTGGGTGCATGAAATAGTTAGCTCTATCTTTGGCACAAAAATACATACAAACAAGAAGAAAAATAGGTGAAAAAGGAGTTATTTTGAGCTAGAAACTCAAGTGAACTCACGGTTGACCATGGGTTGCTCCTTTCACCAGTCAGGGTTGCCCAGGGGCAACCTTTAGAGGAGGGCACCTGGGTGAAAGTCCATGGTGGAAGATGGTAGAGAAGATGAAAAGGAGGGGATCTGCCTCCAAAAATAGGTCAGTCATGTGTGAAAATCTAAATCTCCACTTGCAAAAGTAGGATCTCTCAGGGGAGATCTAGAAATAATAGGGGGAGATTTGGATTGGTTGACTGAAAATGAAAGAAGAAAGTTGGAGATGGCTAGGGAGGACCTCTAGAAGGCCTCTAGGGGTGGGAATGGATGAAAAACACTGGAGAAAGGTGAAAACTCATCTACAAGATGCATACAAGGCTTAGGGATAGGGTTGCAAGCACAGGAAATGCAAATCGACAAGTGTCAAAAAAGTGTCGAAAGTAGAGAGAGAGTCAAAAAAGTGTCGAAAGTAGAGAGAGAGAGGGAAAAACAACACAAGGAGGGAGAAAAGACACATCACCAAGAGAATTACTACTGAGAGGATGTTATTTCACACTTACATGTACATGACAAGGATGTGAGTTATCATAGGGGTCCTCATGGAGGCTGTGTGTGATTTTGGTGCTTACAATGACAGGGTTCCCAGGATCCCCATACTTGGGGAGGAGCATTTCTCCCACTAGAAGATCCACCAATTTTCCTTCCACCTGAATGTGGTAGGAAGGTTTTTCTTTCTGCCCTGATTCTTAACAAAATGTTATTTGATAAACTAATTCAATTTAGGAACATCCTTGATTGCCTGGAGGAGTGGAATTTCAATGTTTCCTGATTTATTGTAGTAGTTTTGATTCAACAGTGGGTTGGACTTGTTTTTTTAGGACTATTTTTTGGGGAACATGTTAGTTGAGTCATTCTAGGTATGGTGCCTATGTTTTAGTCCCCGGAGTAGATCTAGAGTGTGTTTTGGAAGTAGCTCTGGAGGTGCTCTCTGAAGTTTTTCCTTTAGGAGGAACTTTGAAGTTACCTAAGGGCTATTCTTGTGGCACATTTTCTACTGTAATCTCCTCCTGGGGTTGATTGGATGGATTTTCAGGTTCCATGTCATTTGTTACTTCAACTATAAGTGGAGGATATGGTCTCTGAAGAGCTTTGCCAAAACATAGCTAGAGGTTATTTAAATAAATAGCATTTACACCAACCATATTTTCTTGCTTAGTCATGTATATAGTTGCTCCTTGTTTATTGCATAGATTTGCTATAAGTTGAGCTGGTAAGGGTGGTTGACTAACTGGCTCGTTTTTGAGACTATCCATGTGTGTTTGTTGGTCCAGTTAGAAGTGCTTGTTGTTGTTTTTAGAAACGTCTAGGTTATCCTTGGAACCAGGGCTTAAATTTGATGGCTGTATGACTGTATTTAGTGATTTTAACCGTAAAATACAATTAAAATTTTAGGAAGACTGTAACACTTGAAAGGTAAGATTTCAACTAAACTGTCAAAATTTCTATATATATATATATAGTTTATATATATTTTTCTTAAAATAGGTAGACTTTAATATTTGAAAGGCGACTTCAAATAAATAACCGTCACAAAAAAATTGCTTGACAGGCAGAGTAGACCGTCAAATTTAGGCCCTGCTTGGAACTGTTGTTTATAGCCCTACTCAGGACCCCACTCAGGCTACATGTTTTTTGGTCCAAATTGTGATAGAAACTATTGTGCCCACTGTTGATTACTCCAAGGCTAGTTTTTCCATTGTTGGCTTGACCAATCTTGTGGTACCCATGGAGGCATGTTTTGAGGTCCATGCCAGGTTGAATTCTATTGGTCATTTCCCCAATTTGAAGGGCCCCTATAAGAAGCCTAAGTTGGGTATTGGTTATAAGGGAAATGACCAACTTGTTTCTGCCCTACAAAGTTCAACTCCTCTTCTATTTGGGCATTCTTTTTAGTCAGTATTTTTAAGGCTAGGAGTTGATCACAGTGACTAGTAGGGTGTTCTTTATCACATATCTAGATGATCTCAGATTTATCCAATGGGCACTCTCTCAAAAGGTGTTTATTTCTACATCTAGGGTAGTAAATTGACAGTGGTTCAGTTGTTTTGTTCTTTTCCTGAATCCCATCTAAGGTGGTATTCAATTGATCTAAGATATCTATTTTTAGGTTTGCAAACTCCTCCATTAAATGTCCTATATCATCTTTCCCTTTTAGAGACCTTGGTGCTCTTACTCCATCTTGTGTCCTGGAGTATTTTTTGCAGATTTCCTCAACTACAAGAATGTCCATTTTGTTAATATTCCCCCTTTCCATTAGATCTAGTGCTTTCTTTGGCTCCTTATCCAACCCTCTTATGAACAAGGTTTTGTCCAAGTTGTGTACTATAGGGTTGCCATACCTTTTAAGGGCAAAGTTGAATATATCCAAGTAGTCCTCTAAGATTTCCTCTCTTTTTGCTTAGTTATAAACTACTCTTGATTTCTTTCACTGATTCTACAATAGTGCTAGTATTTGTCCAGGAACTCAATTTCCATTTGTTCCCATGAGTGGATAGAATTTGGGGTTAAGCCCATGAACCATCTGATGCTAGAATCTTGCAGTGTAGATGGGAAAAGTTTGAGCTTTTGGTTGTCAGATCCATAGTCATATGTTTGACATAAGACTTTGAACTCAAAGAGGAACTGATCTAGATCCTCAAAAGGAATTCCCCTAAATGTTGGAAGATTTGAAGAGGAAATGTTTTTCATAGGCACATTTTCCTCAAGGGTGAAGACAATGGGATATGAAAAAGTTCTTGCATTCTCTTGCAGAGGGTCTACTTGGTCATGATTGTCCCCCATATATTAATGGTTCTTCTTGTGATGTTTCGTCCTTCCAAGATTTAGTTTGAGTTTTTGGTAAAGTGGATCCTCTTAACAAATATGGTTGGTGTTTCTCCTGCAGTTCTTGGATGTACACAAAGAGTGTAAGGTTTTGAGGGCTTGTGGGAATATCTAATTGTTGTGTCATTTCCAAGGTAGATCCTAAATGTTCTTCTTCCCTTTCAACAAGGTCTCGTCCTACCCCACTTCTTTCACCTATAGGTTGCAGTTGGGGTGTATGATTGATATATCTACCTTTTATGTCTCTAGGTCTAACCATGCAGAATTAATCTAATCTTAAATGGGACTGTTAACTAGAGTTGCTATTAACACAGATTCCCTGGTAACGATGCCAAAACTGACAAGGGTCATTATACCTTAGCATTTAATCATGTTTATTGGCATTTCAATTCGCACTTCTGGTATGCGATTTGGAAACGAACAGCTATGCACAGATAAACAGCTCTCCTATTGGAAGGGGGAGTTCCCTTTCTTGCTGATGTTTGTTGAAAAGATAACTTGAATAAAACTTCGCCTATCTTCTTTTTGATTCTCAGCTGCGAGCACAAGGTTATAAAACTCTAAATGCTACAAAAAAAGTTTTTTCCTTTTTACAAAACTTCTACTACAACTAGCATAGACTAATGACGCTTTCAACCTCCTGAGTAAATTCAAAGCAAAGGAAGTTGAAAGTGAATGAGGAATGATTGTTAACACAAAAACTTAAGCAATTTTCTTCCAGATTAACATCACAAGACTAAAAGTACTTTAATGATGAAAGTTGAAAATGAAAGCTGCAAAAGATACACATCTGACGACGATAACTTAATGAATCGATATAGAATATTAGAGCAAAGTAGGCATGAGACTTCTATTCAATATCACAAAGTTTAATACAACTCTAGGACATCAATATTGTAGCAAAAGGTAGGCATACAGTAAGTGATCAAACATCGAAGAACAATGAACACAAAGTGAACAAACACCTGGAATAACAAGATCTACAGGCTAGAATAGGCACAGTAAATTTGCTATCACCAAAGTCATTCCCTTACAATGAACACAGATTGGACAAACACTTGGAATAACAATGTTTGCAGGCTAGAATAGGCATAGCAAAATATGTTATTACCAAAGTCATTACCAACAATGGGCAAGGATGCCCTTATTTATACTAAAATCAAAGGAGTAGGGAACCCTAAAATCTCCTTGATTAACCCTAACTTGCCAACTCGGAAGCTTTATTACTATTCCAAGACAAAGATACAATAAACAAATGCTTTAAAGCAATCTACTTTAAAGCAAAGAAGATTCCAACTATCACAAGGTGATTTCTTTCTAAATATAGGATGGATGAGCTTAGGATGAAAGCACATGCTTTAAAACAAAAAGCATATGTTTTAAAGCTGCTTTCTTTTGAAATGTATCCACATTCACATTCTTGCTTTTTGGCGATGTTATCCATTGATATTCTTTTGTTGATTTCTTCTAAAAAAGATGATTCTGAGTGAAAAAAGCTAGCACATGGGTTTTGTAGGCAATTCTATTTCGAAGCAACCCATATCGTCAAATTTTGAAAAAGCGGAGATTTTCTCGAAAAAGCAGGAAAAAAGCAGTTTCCCAAAAAAAAGTACAACTCCCAATCTTCAAGAGGGTGATAATCTGGATGGACCCATCTCAACGAAAACTGAAAAAGCTCTGGTCAGATTTCTGAAAAATGATCTCCTTGAAACAAGGACCCTAAAAAAGCAAGCCTCTCTTCTTCCTCAACCTGAATCTATGAAGAACACTGAAAAAGCACCTGGTTTGGGTCTTTGAATCTTCGTTGAAAGAAAAATAAAATCTTTCCTCTGAATGCAACCTACCAAAGATAATGAAATAAAGAAGCCCAAAGCTTGTCTTTATAAATCTTTTGGTCGAAAAAGCAGCTTTATTTGTGTGAGAAGAAAACTTCACCCTCATCCATGAAAAAAGCATCTTTTAAAGCATAAATCCAAGTGGATGTCTTCGAATAGGAAGAATCCCTATTTTGTAGGAGCCTATGGCTTCATGTGCAAGATGATAAAAAATATCTTCTTTGATGATGTCATCAAACACGCGAGTTGAAAGAAGTGCTAACAAAATTTTCTTCATTTTCGACAATTCAACACTCATTTTGACTCAAATATGGCCTATCTTTGACTTTAACAAGGCAGAAAAATGTCATCATTAATTGAAAAAGCTGACTGGTCCTGACATTTTGGAGATTGATCAACTGAGATTCCATCCCCTGCCTCTGTTCGACGATCTGACATCATTTAACCAAGTTTGACCTCCCGGAAACTGCCAACAGGCGAAGATTGGTAACAAAGCATGTCAGAAAACATTGAAAACATAAAAATATTCTAACACTGCTCAAGTTGGGTGCCCCAAGCCTCCTAGGGCACCTGGTTTCCCAACACTTAGCCATTTTTTTTATTTTTTCAATTTTTCCAATTTCTTGGTTTGCGTGCACATTCTGGAGGCACAGGACCCCTATTTGGCTATCAATTTCTATCAATTGGGATGAAAATGAGTCTGATGATCTGGAAAATATGCAAGCCTGATGAAAACTGAGCTAATTGTACCTTTTGTTTGCCTCGAAAAATGTGTCAAACTAATCAATACTGAATCAGACTAGGCTAACGGAAGGAGATTCATGTTTTTCAAGAAAAACATTAAAAATAATCTAACTCTAGAGCGTTTGGGTGCCCCAAGCCTCCTAGGGTGCCTAGTTTGTCAACACTTAGAAAATTTTTCAAAAATTTTCAATTTTGTACCTTTTCTCGATTTCCGTGCCCACGGCTCCTGTTTGATCTTTGATTTCGGTTGTTTTGACAACTGTTGAGGCAGGACGGAGGGTGATCTGAGTAGTCTGAACATATTTGTGATGAAATCCTGGCTTTTGACTAACTTTTGACCAAGTTTGACCAACCGAAAAAGAGCTGACGAAAGCATTTTCGATGTTTCTCGAAAAACATGAAAAAAAACTAACACAGGAGAAGATGGGCGCCCCAAGCCTCCAGGGGCACCCAATTTCACCAAACTTAGCCAAATTTATGATTTTCCAACTTTTCAATTCACCATGGATCCATCTTGCATCGTTTTGCGTGCATCATCGAGTCGACGGTCGTTTGTCAGTTTTGTGTCATTGAAACAGTGTTGGAAACTCGTCACAGAATTCTAGCAAGTGAACTTTTCTATGTTGATGACTTTCGAGCTCATGCTTCACCTTGTGAAAAAGCAAAAATGACCCAGTAGAGAAAACTTGGTTGTTTGAAGATTCTGTCTGAACTGCGCCGATCGTGAAGCAAAATCGACCAATGAGAATCAAGCGCAACACCTGATTTGGAGATTCTATTTTTAGAAAGTTTTTCCAACATCCATATCTCAAGAAACCTAGAAAACCTAACTTGATGTCTATTTTTAGAAATTTTGTTTTTTTGACTTTTTGACGAAAAATTTTCTAGACTTGTTTCAAAATGCCTTAATGAAGCAAAAAATTTGGTTGGGTATAACAATTGGCTCTGTCTGGGGACCATGGCGGATACTTACGGCATAGGAGAACCAAGAATTTCTAGACTTTTGCAAGTTGGACCAGTGCCTTATCCATTGGGCAATAGAGTCAGGTTACATTCCTAATCACCTAGAACAAGACTTTTTCCTACATCACCTAAGACCGGACTTCCTAAAATCACCTAGGGAGTTGGAACCTCAGAACACACAAGGAACACAACTGTCACATTACGGAAAGGGGAAAAACATTACGACATAACGGTCACATCACAGAAAGGAGAAACACATTACGAGAATAAAAAGTGTTTCACGTGCTCTTTTTCCTGAGCGAGGATGAGAAGAAATTAGGACTATCACATAAAACCATCAATCGACTCAGAAAAGTAAGAACCATCTCTCTTTAGCTGTGAAGATTGTCTTAGTAGCACAAAACTTTTCTTTTTCTATAACATTCTCTCAAAGAGCCATGATTCAAGAGGGTATTCACGTTCAGGCCATGAGAAGTTCCTAAGAAACTGATTGATATGCCAGGGATCAGGTGGAGCATCTTCCTCGAATGCAAGCAACCTCTGCAACAGGTGAAGATACAGAACTTCCTTCTGAAGATATACAGGAAAGTCTTGTGGCCAAAGTACATCTATGGGAATGATCATCACCACATATTGAATATGAGTTTCATTTATATCTTGCACACACGCAACTTTGTATTTAGTCAATGCATCATCTTCTGGAAAAGGTGCAAGCTGCTCATACACAACTCTCATTACTAATTCTTGGCTTATAGGATCCACACCTGTCCTTGCCCATTTTTCAAGTGCTATAGGGGCTTCTTCATCAGTTGTGTTTTTGTCCATCCACGCTTTAAAATCTGATGAATTATCAAGATCTGAATGCTCAAACTCTTGAACATCTTCACCTGACATCTCACTTTCCCATTCATTACCTGGAATCTCGTCATCCTCTATAGAGTACTCTTCTTCAATGTGGATATCCATCATCACTTCTTCTTTAGCATTCATGTATCTTTCTTCTTCTGTAAAAGGAGTGGAATCAAAGACAGCTTCATCTGAGTCATATGGTTCCTCTTCTTCTTCTTGATCAATCTCACACATGGTGTATCTCACAAGACATTTGTCAAGAATCTCTGATTTTTCAATATCATCCTCTTTAGTGACCAAAACTGAATATTCCATGAACTCCTCTTCTCCATCAACCTCTTCATATGTTGCATTCCACACTGTTTGCATAGTATCGGTGAAGTCTTTTTCTTGTACAGGTTCATAGATGGATTCAACATCGTCCTCTTCACTAGTATATATGAAAGATTCTTGAGATGCAGGTGAAGATGGGCTATATTGTAAAGAAAATTCGGTAGTATCTTCCGTTAAAGAATCACTTTCCCACTGATGTTGAAAACAATTTAGATATGATAATGGAACTTCCATATGATCTCTAGTTCTAAAAAATTCTTCCAAGAAGAAATCATCTTCAAAAAGAAGATCATGCTCTTGCTCCGCTTGCAAAACTTCTTTGGTCTCTCCCTTGGATATATCTGACATGGGTTCTTCAAACTAGCCTTCGAAAGACAAGAAAAACAAACTCGATTCATCATTATTTTTCTTTTGAGAAGATTGTTGTTCTTCTTCTTCCTGAAAGAAAGTTTGTAAGTTGTATATTTCTTCAGATTCTTCTTCTGATTCATCAACCACATGGACAACCTCCTGATTTTGTTCAATTATTTCAGACAGCATAACATATGTACCAGGACCTGTTTCTTGATATAGCACAAGTTCAGGGATAGCCTTCAAAAGTTTAGCATCATTTTCTTCATTAGTGTGTATGAAAGCTTCTTGAGACAAAGATGAAGACGGGCTGAACTGTAAAAGAAAATTTACAGTATCCTCTACTGAAGAATCACTCTCTAAGTGATGTAGAAAGCTATCAAGATCCAATGATGAATCTTCTATATGATCTCCATTTTTGAGAAATTCCTCTAATGATGAATCGTCTTCAAAATGAAGAAGATCATGTTCTTTCTCCAATTGCAACATTCCTTTGGTCTCTTCTCCTTTGAATGTATCTGACACGGGGTCTTCAAACCAACCTTCAAAAGATGAGAAGAACAAATTGGATTCTTCATTGCTCTCTGCAACATATTTGATCTTTTCCTTGTAATTTTGCTCTTGTGAAGATTGTTGCACTTCTTCATCTTCAGGGAAAGTATGCAAGTTGTGCATTTCTTCAGGTTCTTCCATCAACGATCCTTCTTCATGATCGAGGAAATTATGCAAATTTTCAGCTTCTGATGAACATTCATGTTCCATATGTAAACACATGATGTCGCTTGAAACAGAGTTAGGAAAATGTTCCCTTCTAATATTTTATTTACACTGGTCAAATCCCTTCATAGAGCCGCCATCGGATTCGTCAAAGAGACGTTCAAAAGTATCCAAAAATCCTTGATTTTCATTTGATGCTTTTAATATTTGCATGAATCTTCTCATCTCCGAGCAACTTTCTCCATCGTGTTGGTTTGTTGCATGGAACAAGCAATAGATTTGTATTGCAAAAGACGCATCTACCTTTTGACACATAGGTGATACTTGACTCATAGGTGAAGCAGGTTGATCACTCACAAAGTTAATGAAAGAATCTGGTATACTTGAAGGAGATGGAACTTGTCGAAGTGGTACAACATTCAAGGGCACTAGTGGTTTGATTGAATCTCTCTGGATCTTTCCGGAAGTGATCATATAATCTTCTAATTCAATAGCATACTCTTGAGCTTCTTACAGTTCTGTAGCGTGTCTTTGCTTGAGGTAGAAAGAAATTTCTGAAGATTGTGCATTCGTGAAACAACTTAGCAGAATTTCTGATGAAGGATTCAAGGTGTTCATGACTTTTCCATCCAAACGGTTGAATCTAGCCACGAACTCTCGCATCAGCTCACTTTTGTCTTTCTTGATGTTTGAGAGTTTTGCAAACAAGACATGACTATCTTCTATGGGCTTGAAACGAGTGAGAAACTTCTTCCTCATCAACTCCCAACTTGTGATAGAGCTAGCAGTGAGGTGATTAAACCATTCAGCTGCTAAACTTTGCAATGATTCCACAAACAAATGCACTGCAACATCTTCATGTGCAACACCAAGAATTCCACAAGCGGTGGTGAAGGCAGAAATGTGCTCATCAGGATGTTGCTTCCCATCACCATGAAACTTTGGAAAACTTTTTCTTGATCCTTCAGGAAGCTCATGATATTCTGTTAGTGCCAAAGGTCCAATGTCGTTACCCTAAGGCAATGGTGGTGGTCGCCTTTGATTTGCATCATTGTGATTGTTGTTATTTGGGTCACCCATTGCTCTAAGCTAGGGTATTGGTTCTTCTTGTAAATCTTCCTGCTTGACTTCAAGAACTATCTGAATTTCTTGAACTATGATGGATGCTTCTCCAACTTCTGTAGGAACAAGATCTTGGAAGGAAGGATTTGTAGCACCACCTTTTCCCCTTCTTGAATAAACCCTATGAGCCAAGATTATCTACCACCACACGGGAGGTGGTAGTACTGGTCTTCTTGATGTAAGATCTGCTTTATGTTCTTCTTCGTCAAGGATAGCAGCCACGTTTCTCCACTGATCAGGACTTTCCTTTTGTGTAAATATGAAACTTCTAAGGCTGCTAATGATGTCTGTTTGCTCTCCTTCCACTTGTACAAGATTTAGTTGAATAACAGGTGGTGTAAGATTTGGCTGTTGAACTGGAGCAGAAGGATGCCAGAGAGTCATTACCGTGTCATAATCCTAAGCTTGCTTGAAGTTTTATGCCTCGTGCCCCACGGTGGGCACCAGAAAACTGTTGGCATTTCAATTCGCACCTCTGGTATGCGATTTGGAAATGGACAGCTATGCATAGATAAACTGCTCTCCTATTGGAAGGGGGAGTTCCCTTTCTTGCCGATGTTCACTGAAAAGATAACTTGAATGAAACTTCGCCTATCTTCTTTTTGATTCTCAGCTGCGAGCACAAGGTTATAAAACTTTAAACGCTGCAAAAGAGGTTTTTTCCTTTTTACAAAACATCTACTACAACTAGCATAGACTAATGACGCTTTCAACCTCCTGAGTAAATTTAGAGCAAAGGAAGTTGAAAGTGAACGAGGAATGATTGTTAACACAAAAACTTAAGCAATTTTCTTCTAGATTAACATTACAAGACTAAAAGTACTTTAATGATGAAAGCTGAAAATGAAAGCTGCAGAAGATACACATATGACGATGATAACTTAATGAATCGATATAGAATATCAGAGCAAAGTAGGCATGAGACTTCTATTCAATATCACAAAGTTTAATACAAATCTAGGACAACAATATTGTAGCAAAAGGTAGGCATACAGTAAGCGATCAAACACCAGAAAACAATGAACACAAAGTGAACAAACACCTGGAATAACAAGATCTGCAGGCTAGAATAGGCACAGTAAATTTGCTATCACCAAAGTCATTCCCTTACAATGAACACAAATTGAACAAACACTTGGAATAACAATGTTTGCAAGCTAGAATAGGCACAACAAAATATGTTATTACCAAAGTCATTACCAACAATGGGCAAGGATGCCCTTATTTATACTAAAATCAAAGGAGTAGGGAACCCTAAAATCTCCTTGATTAACCCTAACTTGCCAACTCGCAAGCTTTATTACTATTCTAAGACAAAGATACAATAAACAAATGCTTTAAAGCAATCTGCTTTAAAGCAAAGAAGATTCCAACTATCACAAGGTGATTTCTTTCTAAATATAGGATGGATGAGCTTAGGATGAAAGCACATGCTTTAAAACAAAAAGCATATGTTTTAAAGCTGCTTTCTTTTGAAATGTATCCACATTCACATTCTTGCTTTTTGGTGATGTCATCCATTGATATTCTTTTGTTGATTTCTTCTAAAAAAGTTGATTCTAAGTGAAAAAAGCTGGCACATGGGTTTTGTAGGCAATTCTATTTTGAAGCAACCCAGATCGTCAGATTTTAAAAAAGCGGAGATTTTCTCGAAAATGCGGGAAAAAAGCAGTTTCCCAAAAAAAGCACAACTCCCAATCTTCAAGAGGATGATAATCTGGATGGACCCATCTTGACGAAAACTAAAAAAGCTCTGGTCAAATTTTTGAAAAATGATCTCCTTGAAACAAGGACCCTAAAAAAGCAAGCCTCTCTTCTTCCTCAACTCGAATCTATGAAGAACACTGAAAAAGCACCTGGTTTGGGTCTTCGAATCTTCATTGAAAGAAAAATAAAATATTTCCTCTGGATGCAACCTACAAAAGATAATGAAATAAAGAAGCCCAAAGCTTGTCTTTATAAATCTTTTGGTCGAAAAAGCAGCTTTATTTGTGTGAGAAGAAAACTTCACCCTCATCCATGAAAAAAGCATCTTTTAAAGCATAAATCCAAGTGGATGTCTTCGAATAGGAAGAATCCCTATTTTGTAGGAGCCTATGGCTTCATGTGCAAGATGACAAAAAATATCTTCTTTGATGATGTCATCGAACACGCGAGTTGAAAGAAGTGCTAACAAAATTTTCTTCATTTTCGACACTTCAACACTCGTTTTGACTCAAATATGGCCTGTCTCCAACTTTAACAAGGTGGAAAAATGTCATCATTAATTGAAAAAGCTGACCGATCCTGACATTTTGGAGATTGATCAACTAAGATTCTATCCCCTGCCTCCGTTCGACGATCTGACATCGTTTGACCAAGTTTGACCTCCCAGAAACTGCCAACGGACGAAGATTGGTAAGAAAGCATGTCGGAAGACATTGAAAACATAAAAATATTCTAACACTACTCAAGTTGGGTGCCCCAAGCCTCCTGGGGCACCTAGTTTCCCAACACTTAGCCATATTTTTAATTTTTTCAATTTTTCCAATTTCTTGGTTTGTGTGCAGGTTCCGGAGGCACAAGACCCCTATTTGGCTGTTGATTTCTATCAACTGGGATGAAAACGAGTCTAATGATCTAGCAAATATGCAAGCCTGATGAAAATTGAGTTGATTGTACCTTCTATTTGCCTCAAAAAATGTGCCAAACTGATCAATACTGAACCAAACCAGGCTAATAAAAGGAGATTCACATTTTTTGAGAAAACCATCAAAAATAATCTAACTCTGGAGAGTTTGGGCGCCCCAAGCCTCCTAGGGCGCCTGGTTTGTCAACACTTAGAAAATTTTTCAAAAATTTTCAATTTTGTACCTTTTCTCAATTTTCGTGCCCACGGCTCCTGTTCAATCTTCGATTTCAGTCGTTTTGACGACTGTCGAGGCAGGACGGAGGGTGATCTGAGTAGTCTGAACATATCTGTGATGAAATCCTAGCTTTTGACTGACTTTTGACCAAGTTTGACCAACCGAAAAAGAGCTAACGGAAGCATTTTTGATGTTTCTCAAAAAACGTGAAAAAAAAAACTAACACAGGAGAAAATGGGTGCCCCAAGCCTCCAGGGGCACCCAGTTTCACCAGACTTAGCCAAATTTATGATTTCCCAACTTTTCAATTCACCTTGGATCCATCTTGCATCGTTTTGCATGCATCATCGAGTCAACGGTCGTTTGTCAATTTTGCATCATTTAAACAGCGTTGGAAACTCGTCGAAGAATTCTGGCAGGTGAACTTTTCTGTGTTGATGACTTTTGAACTCATGCTTCACCTTGTGAAAAAGCAAAAATGACCCAGTAGAGAAAACTTGGTCGTTTGAAGATTCCGTCTGAACCGCGTCGATCATGAAGCAAAATCGACCAATGAGAATCGAGCGCGACACCTAATTTGGAGATTCTATTTTTAGAAACTTTTTATTTTTGAAAAGTTTTGCCAACATCCATATCTCAAGAAACCTAGAAAACCTAACTTGACATCTATTTTTAGAAATTTCTAAAAATAGAAATTTCTATTTTAGAAATTTTTCTTTTTTGACTTTTTGACTTAAAATTTTCTAGACTTGTTTCAAAATGCCTTAATGAAGCAAAAAATTTGGTTGGGTAGAACAATGTTTTATGTGTCAAATCTAGGGTTGTGTCCATGGTTGTCTGCAATAGAAACTTGATAATCAACAGTCCTTAACTAATCTATTGAATTGAACTTCCTTAATTAATCAAACTAATGTGTTTAACTACTTTCTTGAAAGAGAAACTTGGTCTAAGAACTGAAACAGTAATCTACTGAAATGATCTATCTGATTCACACAAAAGCTAAACATTCATTAAACAGAAACAAGATTGCTTTGACAGTAATTGATCTATCTTATGAAAACATGAAAAACTACATTTAAGAAAGATGCAATAATATAATAAAGCAGAGAATATACTAGCCTCCTATCTGTTGGTGGGAGTCCTAGGCCCTTGCTCCACACCTTCAGAACTAAAGGCTAAACAAAGATTTCAGAGCAAAAAGTATAACAGTATTGCTTCCTTAATCCAGTCTATCCGGAGTATATTGATTAAAAAAATATATGTTTCTATTGAGGAATGAAATTACATAAAATTATGCTAAAAATCTATTATCTTAGTTTGTTGTCTCCATCAATATATATCAATATGGGCGATATCACATTTCTAGAGTTAACTATCTTTCCTCTCAGTTCAACTTGAGATATAAAAGATATCTTATTCTTAGAACTAAAACATGCAACTGTCTATCAAAAGTATAATCATGTAAATCTTAAAAAGGACTTAAGTGACACTGAAGGTGTCACTAAATCCAAAGTTTGACTTTTAACAATAACTGGCCATGGAGGCCGTGATAAAAAGGAACTTAACTTCTCAAAAATAATGAACTATGAGAAGTCCTCTAATCTCATGCAAAAGCAAATATAAGTGCATTGTGTCCCTTTGGACCACTAGAGTTATCTTCATGGACACCCAGGCCTAGATAAGTGGAACTCCATAGCTCCTCAGAAGCTCTAGAGATTCTAGTAGTTAAGCAGCACTGGAAACTCTATTCAGCTCCAAAGATCCTGTGCAACTCTGGAGATCCTGTGCAGCTCTAGAGACTCTGTGCAGTAGCCAACAGCTCCAAAGATGCTTACAAATCCTATTAGGACATGGCTCTAGAGGTCTTCATGATCACCAACCTTCTTTTTCCTACTACTTCAACTTCGAAGATCCTCCAACAATGCTAAAAAATGTTGGAGTGTTGTGTAGTGTCCTTCCTGCTTAGCTCCAGAGATAATTAGGATCATCTCCAGAGTTCCCAAAACTATCTTCCACCTGAGCAATGGATACCTATGAAACAAAAAGAGATAATTCTATATAATTCTATCAATTTCACTTCAAACATAAGTCTTCTTATCATAATAGTAACTTCAGTATTTCATCTCTTATTAGCATAATTAAAACAAGACTTCACAATTCCTATAGTGCAATTACCAGGATAGGTAGTGTATAAAGATGAGAAAAATGGAGTAAAAAGGTATGTTTAGATGAGTGCTACTTGACACTCATCAAACTACATTGATGAGAGTTTGGTGGTTAAGCGAGGATTGCATAGTGATGACCTTGAGGGGTTTTATGTGACTATAGCAGGTGGTTTAACTATTCCATGCAAGAAGAAAATCAGCAAGCTTAGCATTCTATTTGGTGAGTATACACTTTGTGATGACTTCTATGTTCTTGATTTGAAAGATAATGATATTGTTCTTGGGATGGAATGGTTACTTTCACTTCATAAAGTCATTCAAGACTTGCAAACCATGGAGTTGAGTTTCCAACATGAAGGGAAACAAGTTACAATGAAAGCACTCAAGTACACGTTGCCACATCAAATTACAACTAAGAGTATGAGAGTTATGGACAAAGAAACACTTCATGAGGACATCTACGTGGATTTTTCAGTGTTTATCAGCATGGAGCAGAAAAAGTATGATGGTAAATCACAAAATTTTGGGAAGTTTGTTGATTACATGTGGAGGATTATGGCAATTTTAGGAAGAAGGTTGCATAAACTCCCTTTTGCAAACATTGTGCAGTATAGCATACCACATGAGAACTCATACCAAATTCCTAGATTAATTTGGGATCCAGGAATTGGTTAGAATGTTTGGGACTAATACAGATTTGTCGCATTAGATTACTTGAGGACAAGCAATCTTGGGGTGTGAGAACTTATAATGTCTCCTTTTTGAGCCATTGTTGCAAAAGTGACTGTTATCACTTAGAATTGCACCCTGCTTGGAGATAGTTCAAGCATTCTAATAACACAATGGGAATTATCTCAAGGTGTGGTGTAGTGTCCCTCCATACTCACTTTGGTTGTGCAGGTAGTCTAGCTAAGGAACCTAAAGAGGAAGATGGAACATGAGCTTATGTACCAAGTAGTACTGTCGGTATGGTCGTAATAATGGTCAGGTATTTTTTGATATTTGGATTATTTAAAGTTGCAATTGTTTGATTAATGTTTTGGTTAATTGTAGCATTAACTAAAATTATTAAGAAAAAACCCATCTCTGTGAGACATGCTATCTGACAATTTTGCATAATAATTTTAGATGGATCAATATATAGGAAATTGGGTATTCATGTTTGGCAAGTCTATCATGTTGCATAGATTCATTGATCTGTATGAACATTTTCTTATATTGTCATAACACCAATATTTTCTCTCTGTGCATAGAAATGTAGGAATGATATCAGTATGAGAATTTAACCGTTGCAAGACAAGGTAATTGAATCGTATAAGAGATTTTATTCCTTGATTAATTAGATAGGAGAATAAAAGGAACCGTTGTACCTCAACTTTCCACAACTTTGTCGTGGGAGTCATGGAGCCACAGCACCCTTATTTCCTTATAACCATCATTTATTTCATAGACTGGTCACTGAATGATAATCATTACTAGACCTTTGTTATGCTAAAGCATGCTTTTAATAGTTGTTGTCGAGTGAGTTTTAATGATTCTATATTGAGATGATGGATGTAACGAAAGTTCCAGAAGATAAGAATAGATATCTATTTATGATCCTCTCTCTCTCGGGGGGGATCACTTATTGTTTGTGTCAATAATAAAGAATTTCAGAAATACTGAAAGTCAAGGGAAAGAGGATAGGATCTATGGCATTTTTTTTATGGAATCGACAGCAACAATATATGTTGGGCAGGGTTCTTCAACTCCACAGAGGATATAGTCATTGAATCCATGAAAAGGATCAAGAAATCTCCACCAATGTGTTAGAACATAATACATGGCATGTAAGACGAAGCTGGGCGAAAGAGAGAAATAATGGGAACAAAGCGGGATGTTTAAAATTTCATCATAGTGCAGCAGGTGGGTGAGCTTAAGCTCTCAATTTGTTGTTAAGCCAGGATGACACATATGAGTTAAAAGAGAAAGGTATGCCTTTATTGTCACCCTCACCACATGATATTTTGAATTAGTTTTACTATGGTTGTATATATATTATGCATTACCTCTGAATATTCTGAGATTCTAGTTGTTTATAATTGTATACATTTAATCTTTTCAACAAATCCAGATTGTGCTTATCCTACAGTCATTGCATTCCATGAGATGGCATCTCTTTGAGGCATCCTACCAAATAGTTTACATGCCTTGTCTGTGCTTTCACATTTTGTATTCATGTCTACCCAAGATTTTTTTCTAACAAAATACATTTCCCTACTTTTCACTATGGTGGTAGAGAAGTTATTTTTTCATAGCTTTTGGTAAATGTCTTGATTTTAGATTGTACCTTGTCCCTTCATCCTCTAAGCAAAATTTTGCCTTACCATGTGAACTTTACCATGTCGCCCACTTCTACGTGGATTGCTAAGAAGAGAACTTAAGTTGCTAAACATTTGGTTGATCCAAATCGGATGTAGCAGTGTCACTATATAGTCTAGAGCCTTCATTATTTTGAGATCCACACACACCAGGAAAGTGAAACCTCCCAGCCACCATAGGTTTACTTGGCATTCTATCAATGTCTTTTCACCTTCTAAAACATTTAGAGTATATCAGGAGATCGTCATTGTTTATTCTGTATTTACTTAATAGTGGGTTGCAATTCTGTATAGTTAAAATGGGTCAGGAAAATTTAAGAAGGTATTTTGTAATCTTCATCTTCTAAGCCGATTTCTCCAACTGGGTATAGATCTCATTTGAATTGGGGTTTTAGGCGCAGTTCTTTGTTTGGGCCTTCATGCCTGTTTGTCTTGGTTGGCCAAACTTCCTTTTAAGTTTCCATGCTCTGCATGACTGAGATTTATCATTTTATTTTGCCAATCAACCAATACAAACACTATTTTTCAGCAACCATTTAGAAATGCAGTCCTGAATGCTTATTTTTCCAGTGATTTCTCTTACCGGCCTATGCCTTCATTAGGAAAGATTTATTTTCTAATCTTAAAAAAAGTTATATTCTTTATCCTTTAATAATCGTGCAATTCAAGGATTGAGGATTTAAGGATAAGTATAGTATCTTAGTCTCATTAAATTACGTAAGATGCTCAGAATCTCAATTTGAGTTATTCATAAGTTCTTAAAGGAAACTTAACATATTGTATGCTGCAGGTTACTTTTAGCATGTTTTCATTTCCAACTTTTATCCTAGTATTATGTTCGATAACTATCTACCAACAATATAGATATAATAATTCACTTATTCTTTGTACTTCATATTTTCTTATTTGGTCTTTTCGTTCACTTGTTTGTGCCAAAATTCCTACCTAACGAGAATAAAGTCAACAATGCAAATTCTCCAAATTATATTTATTGCATCTACCAGTCATTCCTAGCTATGTTTTGGGTATAAGCTAGTTTTATGTCCATAGAATGGATAGATTGAGATTGTGAAATGAAAATACTTAGTCCTTGGTTTGAAAATGATTGAATGTGATATGAAGCAAAAATGCTTAGAACATTTTGCATACTGGATTATGGTTTCAGTCTAAATAGTCGTATTGGATTACCTCAGTGACTTGTTTGTGTTTTGCTCATTGAATGATGTTCCTTTTAGTTGTATTTCACTGGCCATGTTCTAGGTCACAGCCACATGCATATGGGTTTGGTATCACACTATTGCTATAGGATGATGAAGTGGAATGATTGCATGGGCAGAAGAATAACAAATGGGTGGTTATCCGATTGGATTCCTTATGCTCTAGTCGTTAACAATGGCAACTTGTTAGAGGTAAATTTCTTTTTTAATTTTTATTGCAAACTAATGCATATAGATGTAACCTTTAATGGGTTTAGCTGCACGACATTAGATATATTTAGTATTTAACAGTTGAATTATGATCACAATATTATCCTATGTCGAGAGTCGCTTGAGATGGTATCTTTAATAACTTCTTTTATTCCAAAACTAGTTATCAATTGCCAAAATAATCATGGTCGATTAAGATTATAGAAATTTAGATAGGTTTTAGATTCTGTTTTATGCTATCGAATGCATTTACTTAAACCTAATCATCTAATCCATTTTGTGCATATCATGATTTATGAATCTCTTGATGTCGTAAATGAGTGTGGATTTATACATTCTCATACTTATAATTAGATAATTATTATATTTCTAGTATAGTTTGATGAACGTGATAGTGTCATTTCTATTATAAGATATATGATTTACATCATTGAGATCTATTTCACACTTAATGAAAACGCTAGAGATGTGGTAAGTATTTTATGTGTATTTTATTATTTGATGTGGTTTGAGGTGTTTAATGAGTGTTCAGGTAGCACACATAAGCCAATGAGATAATTTAGAGGGTATTGATATGGAAAGTTGTTTCATTGTCTTAATCTATCTATGGGATGATTAGTACCATTTATATTCAAACCAACATTACCAGTTTACATGAGTCTTGTGAGACCTTGGACCACCCTATGAATGCCCATAAAATCTATCTACATTGTCTAAGCTTTAATATGCATCATATAAATGCTTTCCATGTATTATAGATTGAATATTATCTATGTTTTCATGTTTGAATTGATTTAATATGTGTTGGGTCAGATTTGTGTAAAAGGGCATATTAAGACATCATAAACAGGTATTTCCTTCACTTATTTATAAAATTTGGTTCTTGGACTATTAAAGTTATGGCTAGTGTTAACTAGAGGATTCTATAAATCCTTAGGTTGTCTTTAGACTCTAATAGTTATATATTTAATTAGGATTGCATTAATGAATCATTTTGGAAGTATTTTAATACATGTGCCCTTCACATGGCCTATATGTGCTCAATAACTATTTGTGTAAAAGTAATTACTATTTTGGAAGGGTTTATCTTCACACGTTGTATTCACTTAGATGGGATAGACACATGCATTTTATTTTTACATTAGTGAGGAATTGTAAACCTTGATCTTTTACTGTCCTCAAGAATGGTTTGAAATGTGAATGTGTATCAGAGTTTGAGAAGGTGTCACCATCATATAAATAATCGTCTAGAAGTCTTTGAATTGTATAATATCGCCATGAGGTTGTACGTTCAAGTCCTGAACTACGAAGTCTCTGCGCTATGCGTACGTAGGCAAGGCCATCACGGATGAGCCCCCAAGACATTAGGTCAGCCCCCTAGGGCCTTAGGTTTGTCATTTTAAGCAGTTGTTATTTGTTTTATATAAATTATTAACTATGCAAGACTAATGTTTCATTAGATGTGTAGTTTGAGATCTGTAAGCCATGCAGGATTTTGAAGCTAAGAAGATACCCATATATTAATTGAGCAGCTTACTGGAGCAAAGAATATGTTTTTCCACTATGCTAAGAATTGATATATGGTTCTTGTGATACTTGTTGTAATTGCATGAGAGATGTCTTGTTCCTAATTGTAAGGATGTTTTATTATGTATTTGTAAACTAGGTTGTATCTTCGTTTATATCATTTATACACTAGTTAGCTAGAAACTGAATTGTAGCATTTGGTTACCAATTGCCACATTATAGAAGTGAGTAACATAGAATCATCTAACTTGGTGTTGTAAAATAAACTTTGCTTGCTTATCAAACATGTATCTTTTATTATTCATGATAATTTCTTGTAATTCCTTATATAGGACCTTAATGAAAACTTATCTAATGTTATAATATGGAATTGTATGTGTATATTCATCTGATGCAAGTAGACTTAAAATGATCTATGTTTGTTGGGTAACTCATAATGTTAGTTAACTCTTGTTATTTAGTAATGTCTGGTCATGTAATCCCTAAAGGTTAAAGCTTAACCTAGGTGCTATAAATAAACATAATTTCATATCATTGATATTTCTCTATTAAAAAACAAATATTTGCCCTTTTGCATTACTTAGTTGAGCTTTTCTCTAGGGTTTCGTGGCGGGGCATTACATGTGGGATCTTGCAATTTTGAGATTAGACCTCTAGAGAAGGTTGGTTCCTCTTTCTAAGATTAAGGCTTAGAGAAATTAACTAACTCTAATGCTAAACTTGCCAGAGGAAAAGGGATAGAAGGGATACAGAAAAGAAGAGGTGATGCACCAAAGTTATCAGGTGTATTAGCTGAACTAAATCAACACAATAATGATCTCAACCCTAAAAGGAACTCACACAGGCTTGCATCCTTGACAGAGGCTTCAAATAGAAGACCATAACCTATGAAGGAGTCGTTTTACTCACGAAATAGATCACAACTTCAAGTGAAACATAGAGACAAAGTGTAGGAGAGGCGAAATATCAGAGATATATTGTTCATGAAGGTCAAATGACCATTACAAAGAGTAAATAACCTATTACAGAGAAATAGACATAAAATAATTGTTGGCTTTAAGGCATACAACTGAGAGGGGGGGTGAATCAGTTGTATAAAACTTCTTGTTCTTTCAAACACTTGATTCTTCATTGTTAGTTAACAGCATATCAATTAATCATCCATGAAAGCATAATACATACACACAAGAGCAAATAAACATCAACACATTGAACACCAAGATTTTGACGTGGAAAACCCGGTTAAGGGAAAAACCACGGGGTGATTAACCCAAGGATTATTCTCTGTTAGAAGAATAAGGAAAAAAGAATGGCACTTGCCAATTAGGGCTCACTGCCCGAGCACACTGCTCACAAAGAGGCCCACTGCCTACAAGGAGACACACTGTCTACAAAGTGATAAGAATCACAATCTTGAACTAGAGAATGACATCTCTACCATGTCCGGATCAGTTCCATTTAAGCCCAAAAACCTCTGCTCTGCCTTTCACACTTCTCTTCGCTATGCCACACTCATCCACACAATCCACACTTCGAAATGAACTCACAAACTGTTATTTATACAAGACATCGACTTAGGAACAAACATCTAAGTCGGCAAACAACCATAAGAGTATCCGCAAGATGAATAACACATCCGGTCGGCCACCACAAGAACATTCGCAGGATGAACAACTCATCCGGTCGGCTAAACAGAGCAAGAACTTCATCTGGAAGAATATCTTCAATTCTGGGCTCTACTATCAATGTGGACCAACAACACAACCTCAACATGATCCAAGAACCTTCACAAGCCTGCCTGAATGACCAGGTACATCCGCACTTTCTTTACTTACTGGAATCTCTTCTCTTCCTTATCTGGAACTTCAAGAACACTGTCTGTCGCCACTGTCATAATGCAAGAGGTACTTCCGGACCTCCAAATCATACACAACTTGAGATGGCACATCACAAGGACATCCCAAAGGCTCCTTCCAATCCGCAGATTAGGATTATACAGTTTCGGACCTCACCGAACCTTTTTGTGATCCTCTGTCACCTCTGAATACTTGCCGGAACCGGTTTTACACCGACAGCCACAACTCCTTCAGATCTTCATGCGGACCTTTGAAATCTTAACTGAAACATCTCAAGACTCATATCTACAAACCCTTTAATCCGCATCCTCCGGTTCGCATCCTATACAGTACATTTGCCTTCTTCTCATCATTGTTCTTTACTGTTCCTGACTGAGGCTAATTTTCTCAATATCCTCAGCACACTGCTCATTGAATCCTTCTTGTCAAAGCAATATGAGTATGTTGACATCAATGACAACACTGGTTTACCT
This sequence comes from Cunninghamia lanceolata, assembly GCA_027924645.1. Taxonomy (NCBI): domain Eukaryota; kingdom Viridiplantae; phylum Streptophyta; class Pinopsida; order Cupressales; family Cupressaceae; genus Cunninghamia; species Cunninghamia lanceolata. Next base: position 3,252,727 of record BSBN01000719.1, on the reverse strand, counting down.
CATACTTGCAACAATCTCCCCCTTTGTCATTGATGGCAACATATGATGTGAAAAACCATCAAGACAAGAAACTTCTCCTTTCTGTCACTTCTCCCCCTATCAGCAACATGTCTTCTCCTCATTTACTGCTCCCCTTTTAATCATCAGCTACTTGTTTTTCACATGTCTTCTCTCCCCCTTTGACATCAATGGCAAAGGGCTCATACTTGCAATTCTAATACATCAGAATCATACCAGCTGCTCCCCCTTAGTTGCAGCTCCCCATCATCAATCCGGATCACAAGATATGACTGTGATATCCACCGGACTGATGCACATTAGTGCATCCTAGTTCATCACCGGAGGGGCCATGACCCCTAACTTCTCTCGGAGATATTCAAAAGAGTCCTTGGGAAGAGGTTTAGTAAAGATATCTGCAATCTGATCCTTTGAGGGAACATACTCCAATCTGACTTCTTCCTTGTTCACTTGTTCTCTCAAAAAGTGAAACTTGATAGATATGTGCTTAGTCTTAGAATGCAATACCGGATTCTTAGAAATATTAATTGCACTTGAATTATCACAGAAAATTGTGATAGGCTCTTCATATTCAACTTTAATGTCTCTTAGCATCTGCTTCATCCATAAGATTTGAGTGCAACTACCTGCTGCTGCAATGTATTATGCTTCAGTTGTAGACAGAGATATTGCATCTTGTTTCTTGCTTAGCCAAGAAACCAATCTCTTCCCCAAAAAGAATGCTCCACCACTAGTGCTCTTCCGGTCATCCACATCTCCTGCCCAATCTGCATCTATGTAAGCATGAAGTGAGAAATCCAGATCTCTACAGTACCATAGACCATACTCAACTGTTCCTTTCAGGTACCTAAAAATTCTTTTGATTGCCATAACATGAGATTCTCTAGGATCAGCCTAGAATCTTGCCACAAGACCAACATCCTGCATTATATCTGGTCTAGTCTGAGTGAGATACAACAATCCACCAATCATTGATCTATACTTTGTCTGATCTGCCTTTGGGGAGTCATCATCTTTGCTCAACTTACATCCGGTTGCCATGGGAGTGTTCATTGGCTTTGCATCTTCCATACCAAATTTCCTCAACAATTCTTTCACATATTTGGTCTGAGAAATGAAGATTCCTTTCTTTGTTTGAGTAATTTGCAGACCCAAGAAGAAATTCATTTCACCAAGCATAGACATTTCAAACTCACTTTTCATCTGATTTGCAAAAGTTTTGCACATACTATCTCCTCCTCCAAAAATGATATCATCCACAAACACTTCAACAATCAAAATGTTTTCATGAACAATTTTGAAATATAAGTTACTGTCAGCAGTACCTTTGTTGAATCCAATCTGCACAAGATGCTTATCCAACCTTTCATACCATGCTCTTGGGGCTTGCTTTAGTCCATACAATGCTTTCTTCAACTTGCAGACCATATCATCATTATCAGACAATTGAAATCCATCCGGTTGTTCAATGTAAACTTCTTCTTCCAGATCACCACTTAGGAAAGCAGACTTGACATCCATCTGATATACCTTGAAGTCTTTGAAGGCAGCAAATGCAAGAAATAATCCGACTGCTTCAATTCTTGCCACCGGAGCAAAGGTCTCTTCAAAATCAATTCCTTCTATTTGAGAGTAGCCTTTGCAGACCAATCTAGCTTTGTTTCTGATAACTTCACCAGCTTCATTCAGTTTGTTCCGGAAGACCCATTTGGTTCCAATCACATTCCTGTCTCTAGGTCTGGGAACAAGATCCCAAGTGTGATTTTTCTCAATTTGCATTAATTCATCTTCCATTGCTTTGGTCCAATTTTCATCATTGCGAGCCTCATTTATTGTTTTAGGTTCAATCTTTGAAATCAGACAACATTCATCCTGATTTTGAGCAACATTCCTTCTAGTTTGCACACCTTTGTTTCTGTCACCTATGATCTGATCTTCTGAGTGGTTCTGTCTTACATACCTTAGAATTTTGGGAGTATCCTGCACTGTTGCTTCTTGATCAGGTTCATTCTGACCTATTTCTTCTTCCTGATTTACTGGATCAAGTTGATTCTGACTTACCGGAGGGGATTGAGTCCCTTGAACCTGAACACCATCTTGATCATCTTCATCAAACTCATAAAATCTTGAAGGCTTCTCAATTCCTTCATCAACTTTCACATTGGTGCTTTCTATCATCTTCCTCAATCTCTTATTGTAACACCGGTATGCTTTGCTTTGAGTGGAGTAGCCCAAGAAAATTCCTTCATCACTTCTAGCATCAAACTTTCCTAGATCTTCATCTCTTTTAATATAACACTTGCTACCAAATACTCTGAAATATTTCACAGTAGGAGTGATGCCAAACCAGAGTTCATAGGGGGTCTTACCGGTGTTGTTTCTGATTTAAACTCGATTGAGAGTGTAGACTGCAGTGCTAATAGCTTCTTTCCAGAACATCTGAGGAACATTTACTTCCAACATCATTGTCCTGGCAGCTTCCTGGATGGTCCGGTTCTTTCTTTCAACTACTCCATTCTACTGTGGAGTCCTAGGAGCAGACAATTGTCTCCTTATACCCTGCTTCTCACAAAAGTCAATGAACTCACCAGATGTAAATTCACCACCTCTATCAGACCTTAGACACTTTAGTTTCAATCCAGTTTGATTCTCTACCATAGCTTTGAAGATTTTGAACTTTTCAAGGGCTTATGATTTCTCTTTTAGGAAGGTAACCCACATCATCCGGGAATGGTCATCAATTAACAACATGAAATATCTATCACCTTGCAGACTCTTGATTCTTGTCGGACCACAGAGATCAGTATGTACTAATTCCAACAGTCCGGTAGAAGACTGATCTTTGCTTTTGAAAGAGACTCTGCTTTGTTTACCTAGCTGACATTCTTTGCACAAATTATTTGTAGGTTTCATCAATTTTGGAAGATCTCTTACAGCCTGAGTATTGCTTATCTTGATGATGTTATCAAAATTTACATGACACATTCTTCTATGCCATAACCAACTCTGATCAATTTGAACAAACAAACAACTTTTATTTGAACCAACCAGATGAAAGATATTACCTTTTGACTGAGTACCGGATGCAATTTCAGTTCCGAAGCTTGTAAAGATTCTGCATTTTCCATTCTTGAACCGAAGATCATAGCCTTTGTCTACTAACTGACCAACACTGAGAAGATTGTGCTTCAATCCTTCAACATATAGTACATTACCTGTTTTGCTCTTTCCATCAAAGGAAATAGTTCCCCTGCCTCTGATTCTGCCAGCAGAATTGTCACCAAACTTTACCATTCCTCCTTCATACCTTTCCAAATTCAAGAACTTATTCTTGTCACCAGTCATATGGTGAGAACATCCACTGTCAATAACCCAATCATCCTTTTCTTCCACTTGAGCAGCCAAAGCTTTTTCAACAACTTTGTGATTGACAGATTCAGAGAGTATTGAATCTTCTTCCTTGATGGCAATAAACACCCACTCATTTCCGGATTTGCTTCCTAGTTCTGATTCATCATCTGTTACTCCTTCATTGTCATCTTCTTCATGAACATAATAGCAATTCTTTTGAAACCTTTGTCTGTTAGTATTAGACCTTGCAGATCTTTCTGGACATCTTGAAGCAAAATGACCAATCTTATTGCAGTTGAAACACTTAAAGGGTAGTTTTCCTTCATACTTACTGGATCCTCTTGGCAGTCTCTTTGCAATGAGGGCTTCAAGTTGAGCTGTTTCTGCTTTTTCTTCTTCCATGTCTCTTCTTGCTTGATCATACCATGACATCTTCCTTGATGAGTTTTCTCCCGGATCAAATCTCTGTTTGCCTTTCACATAGGCACTGGCTTTGAAAGCAGATTCAGTCTTGGGAGGATCATCTCCAAACTCGGTCATTTCAAATGCAGCTAGTTTGCCAGCCAGTTGTTCTCTTGTGACAGTTGTGTGGGCTCTGAATTCATCAATGGCAGCAACCTTGATTTTGTAGGCAGCAGGAAGGGATCTTAGGATTTTGCAGACAATCTCATTTTCATCTAGAGTTCCACCAGCATTTCTAATTCCACATACCAGCTCATTCACTCTTGGCATAAAGGTAGTGATGTTTTCATCATCTCTCATCTTCAATCTTTCAAATTTCCCTTTCAGACTTTGCAACCTTGCACTTTTGACAAACTCATCTCCTTCATACAGAAGTTCCAGTTTAGTCAGGATCTCATATGCAGTTGGTAGGTCAATAACATTTGAGAGATCTGAATCATTCAATGCGCTTAGTAGGGCTTCCTTGGTCCGCAGATTATTTTCAGCATCTGTGATTTCATTCAGAGTTGTCGGACCACCTTGTGGAGGTACATATGGTTTTGAGACCATAGCCAAGTATGCTTTTCCCATACATTCCAAGTGACACTTCATGCGACCTTTCCAGAGAGTGAAGTTGGTTCCATCGAACTTCGGACTATCCTTCTTGTATGACGACATCCTGGATCTCCTCAAGCGGTTAAGCTCCTTTCAGAGGAACTTGGCTCTGATACCAATTGTTGGATTTAAGGCATACAACTGAGAGGGGGGGGGTAAATCAGTTGTATAAAACTTCTTGTTCTTTCAAACACTTGATTCTTCGTTGTTAGTTAACAGCATATCAATTAATCATCCATGAAAGCATAATACATACACACAAGAGCAGATAAACATCAACACATTGAACACCAAGATTTTGACGTGGAAAACCCGGTTAAGGGAAAAACCACGGGGTGATTAACCCAAGGATTATTCTCTGTTAGAAGAATAAGGAAAAAAGAATGGCACTTGCCAGTTAGGGCTCACTGCCCGAGCACACTGCTCACAAAGAGGCCCACTGCCTACAAGGAGACACACTGTCTACAAAGTGATAAGAATCACAATCTTGAACTGGAGAATGACATCTCTACCATGTCCGGATCAGTTCCATTTAAGCCCAAAAACCTCTGCTCTGCCTTTCGCACTTCTCTTCGCTATGCCACACTCATCCACACAATCCACACTTCGAAATGAACTCACAAACCGTTATTTATATAAGACATCGACTTAGGAACAAACATCTAAGTCGGCAAACAACCATAAGAGTATCCACAAGATGAATAACACATCCAGTCGGCCACCACAAGAACATTCGCAGGATGAACAACTCATCCGGTCGGCTAAACAGAGCAAGAACTTCATCTGGAAGAATATCTTCAATTCCGGGCTCTACTATCAATGTGGACCAACAACACAACCTCAACATGATCCAAGAACCTTCACAAGCCTGCCTGAATGACCAGGTACATCCGCACTTTCTTTACTTACTGGAATCTCTTCTCTTCCTTATCCGGAACTTCAAGAACACTGTCTGTCGCCACTGTCATAATGCAAGAGGTACTTCCGGACCTCCAAATCATACACAACTTGAGATGGCACATCACAAGGACATCCCAAAGGCTCCTTCCAATCCGCAGATTAGGATTATACAGTTCCGGACCTCACCGGACCTTTTTGTGATCCTCTGTCACCTCTGAATACTTGCCGGAACCGGTTTTACACCGATAGCCACAACTCCTTCAGATCTTCATGCGGACCTCTGAAATCTTAACTGAAACATCTCAAGACTCATATCTACAAACCCTTTAATCCGCATCCTCCGGTTCGCATCCTATACAGTACATTTGCCTTCTTCTCATCACTGTTCTTTACTGTTCCTGACTGAGGCTAATTTTCTCAATATCCTCAGCACACTGCTCATTAAATCCTTCTTGTCAAAGCAATATGAGTATGTTGACATCAATGACAACACTGGTTTACCTCATACTTGCAACAATAATCACACACATTCATAGTTGAACAATGAATCAAAGACATCAAAAGCTCAAGAACAAGCACAATACATCAAATATGGTCATTTTGTAAGTGCATTACAAGGTCTAGAAGTAACAAATAAATTTTCCTAGCATAACAGCCTAGGAAACAACTAACAACAACCCAAAATACATCTTTGAATCATGCATATATAGCTGTTACAATTGCATTGTAGCATCCATGGTGTGGAAGGTAAGAAGTAAACCAGAAGGGACATCGACCATGCTGCATTAACTCGAACCAGTGTCCTTTGAAGCTTGCCCTAGCCCATATCCGTGAAATTTGTTGAAAATAGGAGGCCCCCCATGCCATGAGTACATAAATTGAATACAAATGAGGAATAGTAGCATGGGGGGATGAGAAATCCATTTCCCACACAAAATTGGGCTTTGAAGATGCATTAATGGTGACCAAGAGGGTCGCTAAGCAGTCCCATCACATTCTACACAGTGAAAAATGACACCAGAAGGCAAAAAAGTTGAGCTCTGACATATCAGACTTTGGATCTCAGGTCTTTCACCTTATCGCCTTCACACTCTAGAAGAGGAAGGAGAGAAAACCCGACTCTGCTAGTGTATACCTTGGAATACTGAAATTGGTAGAGTTCAGACTTTGGGCCTTCTAGCCTTCTCCTTCACAGAGAAAGGAGAAGAGAAGAAGTCTGAGGCCCACAAGAATTTGGGCTTAGCCACATTTTGAAAGTTTCAATTGAGTTCAGGCCTCGAGCCTTCCACATTTCAGATGATGTCACTGCCACGTGGTAGCATTCCGCGGTTCTGCAAATGGGCAAGGGGCCCACCAAAAGAGCTTGGCAAAATGGTTGAATTCCACAAGATCATGCCACGTGTCCATCGGGAGTTAGGGTTCAAAATTTTCACTTTCCACCTTTCAAAAGGAAAGGAAGAGAGAAGGGAAAAAGGCCAAACTCCGATGCAAAAAACACTTAGCCACTTTTACAAAGGAAAGGGTTGGAGTTCAGCCCTCGGGCCTTCTGACCTTCTCCTTCCAAAGAAAAGAAGGGAGAAGAGGGAAGGTTTGAACTCCAACCTCTGAAAAACATTGAATACTTAGGTGACTTGAAGGAAAAAGAGCAAAGTTTGGAGACGATAAGGATGGAATGCTAAAGATCAGAACTCCGAACTTTAAAACTCTAACAACACTAAAAACACAAGGCAAACTCAGAATTTTGGGTAGTTTTACCTTGCATTCTAGAGGGTGAAAATAATAGGATGTCATGGATCCTTAGGCTATTTGGCCAGAAGGCAAAATAGGATAACATTTTGGTGACTATGCAGGGGTGTTTGCTTGCTAAACACTAGGATCTAGAGGCCTATCTAATCCATTGGGCATAGAGTCAAAGGGCCATTAATAAGAACAAGGGTGGTCAATATAACTAAGCATGCCTCCAGGAACAAACCAAAACAAACAAGCAGGCATTCTCCTAATGAGAATGCAGCAGAGTGCAAGGGCACTTATTGAAAGAAAACATCTAACCTATTTACAAGGTCTCACAACCATGCTAAAAGCAAGGTTTGAGATGAATCCCATTGACTGGGATGGGCAGAATCTCTCCATTTAGCCTAGAAAGTTGGAATGCATTGGCTTGCTTGCAACTGGTAATAATGTAAGGACCACTCCACATGGCATCAAACTTTGAATGTCTTCCAGCTTTAGCCCTATCTATATCCCACTTTAGGACTATATCTCCCTCACTGAATGTTTTACTAGTGGATTTTTTGTCAAAGGTACTCTTGACTTGATCTTGGTGGGCTTCAATGGTCTTCATGGTAGTATCCCTATTCTCTTCGAGTTCCAGCAGCTTTGCAAGTCTGATTGTCATGGCATCATCTTCCATTAGTTTTAGCTACTATGCCAACTCAAGAAAAGGAAATTCCAATGATAATGGAACCTTTGCTTCCCTCCCATAAACAAGCATGAAAGGGGAATTGTCTATGGCCCTCTTGGGAGTGATCCTATCAGCCCAGAGAGTTGTCTTTAACCAAAAGTACTAGGTTTTCTGGTTATCTTCCACCATCCTCTTGATAATTATGATCAGATTTTTATTGGTGGTCTCAGCCAAGCCATTTCCTTTAGGATAGTAATTGGATGAGGTCTTCAAGTAACCCGATAGTTTAGTGCACATTCACTAACATTTGTGCCTACAAAGGCCTTAGCATTAGCAAAAATGATGATGGATGGCACACCAAATCTTGTAGCTATACCCTCAAAAAAGTCTACAATGGATGCCTCTATGGCATCCCTCAATGCAACTACCTCTATCCACCTGGTAAAGTAATCAGTGGCTATTAGAATCCACTTATGGCTAGCTCTAGAAGGTGGATTGATTACTCCAATGAAGTGTAAACCGCATTAAGAAAAAGTATGATCTGTTTGAATTGAATGAAGAGGAAGAGTTGCCAACCTCTACTTTCCAACAAATAATGCACATCCTTTGCATTTCCTTATCCATCTATGTGCATCACTGAATAAACTGAGCCAGTAATAACTAGCCCTCATGATCTTGATTGTAGTTGTCCTTGGAGAATAATGGCCACCAGCAGGGCCATTATGAAATTCTTCTAAGATCCTAGAGGTCTGATCCTAAGTAATACATCTAAGAAGAATTATGTTGATGTCTTTCCTAAACAAGACATCATCAACAAGAACATAGGGGATGGATTGGATCTCGAAATACCTTCTTTTTGCTAAATCTAGTCCATCTGGGCATCTTCCTGATTGTAGAAATGTGACCATGTCATGATACCAGTCAGTTGGAGTGTGGGAATCAGTTGGTTGTGCCTGCCCTTGGACACATACAACATCACCTCTATCTTTGACGTCTACTACCATTTGTTCACACAGGCCTTTGCCTCTCACTAGTTTGGTAATATGGATGTCTATATCATATTCCATCACTTTAGTTATCCATCCAGCCCTTTTTCATTGACATCCCTACTCAGTAGGAACTCTTTCATGCCAAGGTGGTTCACCATAAACGTATTTTGTTGTTTGAAAGTATATGCCTGAATTTTTTAGGGATTTCACTACAACAAATTCTAGTTTTTCCACAAAATCATACCTCTGTTCATAATCTTTGAGTGGCTGACTAAAGAAGGCGATTGGCTACTCCAGCTTCTTTTCATTTTGTTGTGTCAAGATAGTTGATATACCTTCTTTGCCTCCAAAGGCATAAAGGATGAAATCCTTCTCATAGTTAGGGTTTATCAGTGTAGGAGCTTGTGTAATGGCCTTCTTGATAGCTTCAAATTTGTCCCTACCTTCTTTAGACCATGTGAAGGTAGCATTCTTCTTAAGCATAGCTATGAGGGGTTTTCTATTGAAGTAAAATTAGGTATGAACCTCCTCACAAAGTTGATCTTTACCAAAAATCTCTGCAGACCTTTCTTGTGACTGGGAAGAGGAAGAGCTTGAATGGCATTGGTTCTTTCTAGATCAATGGCTAACCCATCCGTAGAAACCACATGTCTCAATAGTTTGCCTTCTGGGACAGCAAATACACATTTTTTTGGATTCAATGATATGCTATACTCCCTACATCTTTCAAAGGCTTTCTCAAATGACCCAAATGGTTAGCTACATGCTTGGAATACATAGTTAGATCATCAAGATACACTAAACTAATATCATTGATTAGGCCTTTGAAGGCTAGATCCATTGCTCTTTGAAAGGTTGCCCCAGCATTGGTCAACCCAAAAGGCATCTTTTGGTAAGCCAAGGTACCCCACTTAGTGGTAAAGGTTGTTTTATATTGGTCTGATTCTTTGACAAGAATCTGATTGTAGCTTGAGTAGCCATCTAGGAGTGAAAATCTTTTAGCACCTACTACTGTTTAGAGAATTTGTTCCATGGAAGGGAGTGGATAGTGGTCTTTAAGGGAGGCCTTATTTAGGTCTTTAAAGTGCACACACGATCTAATTTCCCCATTTTTCTTCCTAACTAGAACTAAGTTAGCTACCCAAGAGGAATGTGGGATAAATAATTTTAGCCTCTATAAGCTTGGATAGCTCTTTTCTCATTAATGGCTCATATTTGGGATTGATTGGCCTTTGCTTTTGGCAGACAGGCTTTGCATTAGGGTCTAAATCAATGGTATGTTGGATTAATCTAGGATCAAAGCATTTCAAATCCCTATAATCCCAAGCTATTAAATCATTAAATTCATTACAAAGTTCAATAAAACCTTGCCTCTCAGCTTGATCACATACCTTGCCATGTTTTAGAAATTGACCTTGTGCAATCTCCACCTCCTCATAGTCCTCTTTTCTGATTGTCATGTTCATCTTTTCCTTCTTTTGCTAATCATTAGTACCAAATATGTTCTCCAAAGTGATCATTCCTCTGGGTAAGTTATTGGTCTTTAGTTGGATCACCTAGTCACCATATTGCTCTTGCAATACTGACTGATTTTTGATAGCAAACTCTGCCTCATCTTGCAAAAAATTAACGATTTGCTGGTCATTTTCAAACACTTGCCATCTTATCACATTGTCAAGCATAGCAAGTCTAACAAAAATCCTCATGTGCTAATCTAAATCTTGTTTGACATTCTTAGGAATGTCAAACTGAGCACCAATTGTAGATAACCTATCAACATCTTTGTTCTTTTGTCTAGGCACTACCTAAATATTGAAGGCATCAAAGTCTTCAATCAGGTCCCAGACTCTGTGCTTATATGACTTGAGCAAGTCATTCCTTGAAGCACTTTGTGATCTGATTTGGTGGAAAACAAGTTCACTGTCACCAAATGCCTATAAGACTTTTATTCCTCTTTTTTGTGCTAATTGTACGCCCTAAATCAAGGCTTCATGCTCAGCGACATTGTTAGTATAGCTAAATTGCAATCTGAATGAAGAGAAATAACTTTCCTTTCAGGATGAAATCAATACCACCCCAACACTTGCTCTATTTTTTCTTCTGGAGCCATCAAAAAATATTTGCCATATCCCACTTGGGTTTGATTTTTCCTTTTCAATATTGGGGATAATGGCATCCTCTTCATGGATACAATAAGTGCCCAGCCCTGTATCCTCTACGTGGTCAAGGGTATCAAACTGAAAATAATTAGCCCACTCATCCAGTAGTATGTCAGGGATCTCTTCCACAAGTGTTGCAACCTCATGCCTACTATTGTTATCCTCTTCCAACTCATGGGTTGTGTAATTCATGTTGTTTGGGTTAGGAGAGTAGGGCTCTATATGATCATTTGTAATCAAAACCAATCTGAATGATCCTGCAATCAAAACCAATACATGTACACAGTCTCCTCAACCAAACTACCTCCTTAGAGACATGAGTAGCAACCATATACTCTACTTCTATGGTGGACAAAGCAACTGTGGGCTGCCTCTTACTCATCCAACTCACTGCACCTCCAAATAGAGTAAACACATAGCCACTAATGGACCTTCGACTATTCAAGTCACCTGCCCAATCTGCATCAACAAAACCATGTATGTTCAAAGATTTATCGGCAATATCAGTACTAGAAGAAACCAAACAATGATCAGGAGTACCTGTAAGATATTTAAACACCCTCTTCACATGGTTCCAATGTTGTCTACCAGGGTTAGATATAAATCTTCTCAAAACTCCCACTGCTTGGGCAATATCTAGTCTAGTGCAAACTATTGCATACATCAAACTCCCTACAGCACTAGCATATGGCACATTAGATATATCCTCAAAATTATCCTCAGTCTTTGGACACATATCTAATGAAAGCTTAGTAAAAATGGGTAAAGGAACTCTAATTGGGTTACAGTCCTACAAACTAAACCTCTGCAAAATAGTATTCACATACTTACTTTGTGACAACCAAAGCTTTATGTTAACTTTGTCCCTCTTGATCTCCATTCCCAAAATATACCTTGCAGCACCAAGATCCTTTATCTCAAATGCACCTAAAAGTTGGGCTTTAAGATCATTGACCATACCCTTAGTATTACTAAAAAACATGTCATCAACATACAAAGCAATAAACACAATGAATGTAAACACAGTGATCCTCCTCGCTTCTAACAAAACCCAATTTCAAAACAAATGAGTCAAACTTTTGATACCACATTCTGGGGGACTATTTCAGACCATAAAGAGACCTCTTTAACCTGCAAACCCAATGTTGTTTTCCTTTTACCTCAAAACCTGTAGGTTGTTGCATATAAATTTCTTCTTCAAGATCTCCATGTAAGAACACAGTCTTAACATCCATTTGCTCAATCTCCCAATCATAAGCTACAGTAATGGATAAGAAAAATCTAATAGAAGTCAATTTAGCAACAAGAGAGAATATCTCACCAAAATCAACTCCCTCTCTCTGGGAGTAGGCCTTGGCTACCAATCTAGCCTTGTACTTCTCTAATGACCCGTCTGCTCCAAACTTCTTCTTGAAGACCCACTTAAAACCTATGGCCTTTCTTCCTTTGGGAAAACAAACAAGATCCTAGGTGTTACAAGAGTCTAAAGCCATCATCTCCTCCTGCATGGCTAACTGCCAAGACTCGTTATCATCTACAGAAATAGCTTCCTTGTAGGATCTAGGTTCATCGTTAGTACTCAATAAAGCATATAGACAACGGAAATCTGGTGGGCTATACCTATCCATTGGATTCTATTGTCTTGTGGATCTCCTCAAGGGTGGAGTAAGAGACTCTACTCGTTCTTTTGCATGATCATCTGCAACAACTTCTTCTGTAACTACAAACTCATCTTCATCAAAACTACTCGAATCTTCTTCTTCTTCTTCACCCCATCATTTTGTTCTTCTTGAGGTGCATCTTGCTGCTCTAACTCAAAGTGCACTCTCTTTACCTTTTCATCTTTTTCTTTTGGCTACTCAGGTTCAGAAATAGCTCTAAGTTCCCTAAAAATTACATCTCTAGAAAATATTATCTTGCAGGTTAGTGGATTCCAAAGCTTATAACCTTTTACATTATCACCATATCCAATAAATGTACATTTTTTAGCCTTTGGATACAACTTAGATCTCTTTTCCTTAGGCACATGAACAAAAGCCTCACAGCCAAAAACCCTTAAATGTGAAACAGAAGGTTTCTTACCTGTCCACACTTCATAAGGTGTCGAATCAAGAGCCTTACAAGGAGATATGGTGCAGGAGCACCTACCTGACAGCTGGCCTTCATGAGGCAGTTAGTAGTTTAGGTCCTGTTTGTGTTTCCAAGAAGGTCTGTTAGACCAATTGCATGTAATAAGGTCATGCTGATCATGATAAGATCATGCTGACCAGGCTTTTGCTATTTTTAGCTAGTTTGTTAGGACAGTTGTCATGATGCGTGTTCGGTGGGATCTCCCAGCCGCTTGGAGAGTTCCCAGCCGCTTGGAGTCGGGTCAGTAGTACTCGTAGGAAAGTCTTTATAAGCATGAGATCGTTTGATATTGGATATACAGACAGATATCATCGATCGAGCTAGGTTGCAGAGAGTGAGACTGAGAGAGAGGTTGATCATATTGTATTGCATCTTTGAAATCAATAAAGTGATCCTGTTTGTGTTCTTGCTCTGGTTGCATCCCATTACTTGATTGATTTGCTGGTTTGAGAGACTTCATGGATTCACTGATCCATTCCACCGGTTGACTCATCTGATCGGTGGAATGGTAATGTACAGTAGAGTAGGCTGTAGATTGTTTTCCGTTGCATGCAGGTGTGCACGATCGCGGTCGACAGATGTTGAGAAGCCTAGCATCTTCATGTGCTAGGTCGAGCTGAGTGAATTGGAAGATCACCCTGAGTTGGATCGGGTCATCCCTGGAGGATCGGCGAAGTGAAATTTTGCTAAATGCAGAAACTGGTCAAGACGGCATCATCAGGATATTTAGGTGAATATCCTGCAGTCGGGTTTGGACATCGTCATCCGGATAAATGAAGGAGAGCATGATGTTGTCGATTGCATGAAGTGCAAGTGCGTCGGGGTGATCATCATCTGGAGGAGCCGAGGAGGAGTGGATCGGCATCAGGAAGAAGGTCGGGTCATGAAACTGTTGGAGTTTTCATGTTGCGAGTGCATCAGGATGTTTTAGGCCGGACGTAGACTAAGTGCATGTATCGGCATCAGGATCATCATATCGGAGTGCCAAACATCCGCATATCGCGAGTAGATGCGGGAGAGAGTTCGTGTTTTTCGACTAAGTGTTGGGAAGGTCATCAGGATATTGGGTGACGTCATCGTCATCAGGATATGACGTCATCGTCATCAGGATATTAAGATATCCCCTTAGGCGAGTTTATCCTGCCGTCGTTAAGTGCTAAGGTATCGGCGGAAGTCTGTGGCAGAAAGTATGAAGCGTCATCAGGAGGTTTCGAAGAGAACCGGACAAATTATATCATGATGTTGTTGCTCGTATCGTCGGGTAGCGGAGCATCGAAGGTAAGCTGCTGAAGTGGACGTCATCAGGATATTTGAACAACCGGATGTGGGATATCCTGCTGATGAAGGAGTTGTCGAGTGTTATGATGATGACGATGGAGTCCGGCGCCCGATGAACAGTGCAACCGGATGATGTGTTCGCCCGCTGAACATCATGATGATGATGTTAGAAGGAAAGCGGAGGTGAACAGTAGTCGGCAGGCGGATGCTGGTGATCGTCCGAAATATGATGATGCTGACTGTGTAACGAGAAGCATGATGATGTTGTTGGTGGTTTTAGGGAATATGATGATGATGGCGAAGATGATGATGATGAGGTTGGTCTGCAGACATTCATGCTATAGGCAAATGTTATAGTGTGGATGCCTCTGCATCATAGTGGTATCAGAGCTCAGCAAAAGGTCTGGGCTGTTGTGTGTTGATTCTGTCACCGAAAGGGCAGAGGTAGAGTGAATTGTGTGTTGTGTGTAGATTGAGAGGTTGACAAAATGCCTCCTAAAGGTAGTGGTACTGCAAGGGAATTGCAGGAACTGAAGGAGAAACATGCTAGAGAGATGAGGAAGATGAAGGAGCTTGCTGAAGCACTTCAAGCCAGGCTGACAGCCCTGGAAAAGAACAAAAAGAGGGAAGTGGAAGACAGTGAGTCTGAAGAAGATGCAAATACTGTTGAAGAGTATGAAGAGGTAGCTGAAGATCTGGATGCTGAAGACCAGAGATTGGCAAAACTGTTAAAGGCAGTGCAGAGTGAAAAACCTAAGGTGAAGGTTGATGTTTCCAAATATACTGGAAGCTTGAATGAAGATGAGTTGTTAGATTGGATTGTTGCACTGGATAATCACTTTGAATGTGAAGATGTTGCTGAGGATCAGAAAGTAAAGATTGCAAAGACCAAGTTAGGAGGTCATGCTTTGGTATGGTGGGATTATGTACAATCTGAGAGAAGGAAACAAGGGAAGTCTAAGATTACTTCATGGGATAAGATGGTAGCAAGGATCAAGGGTAAATTCTTGCCAAGGTATTATGAAATCCAAATGTTTAAGAAGCTGCAATTTTTAAAGCAGAAAGACAGGGATGTGAAAGCATATACTGAGGAATTTTATTTGTTAAGTATGAGATCTGGTCATCATGAGAATGAGGTAGAAAAGGTGGCTAGGTACTTGGCTGGTTTGAGGTTTAACATACAGGATGAGTTAGTGTTAGCTAACCCTAAGAATGTGGAGGATTGTTATCAAATGGCAATCAGGATTGAAGAAAAGATGAATAGAGGACATGATAAGTCCATGAGAGGAAGAGGAAACAATAGGGGAAGAGGAGCAGCCCCTGCACAAAAGCAAACCAATGAGGGTCAAGAAGACACTGGTAAAGGACAGGGACAGTCTGATTTCAGAGGTGGATGGAAAGGTAATAGAGGAAGATTTGGAGGTGGTAGAGGTTCTACTACATTTTCAGGGAAATATTACACCTGTGGAGAGTTTGGTCATCCATCTTTCAAATGTCCAGAAAACAAGGGTTCATCATCCAGAAATGATAGAACAAGTGACAAGAGAGTACAACTTGTACAAGAAGAGAAAGAAGAAAGTGCACAGAGTTCAAACAAAGGTCCTGAGAATTATGGATATCCAGAGAGTGGAGAATCATTGATGTTAAGGAGAATTAGTTTGCAGGCATCAAAGGATCTGATGCAAAGAAGAGCTCTTTTCAAAACCACATGTAAGAGCAAAGGTAAGGTATGTAAGGTTGTCATTGATACTGGTTCAACAGACAACATGGTATCTCAGGAAATGGTGGATAAACTGAAGTTGGAAAGGATTCCACATCCACACCCTTACAAGGCATCTTGGGTGAGTGACAGGCAATCACTTTTTGTCTCTGAACAGGCATATGTGGATTTCCAGATTGGGCCATATCAGGATAGGATTTTGTGTGATATCTTGCCTATGGAATGTTGTCACCTACTGCTAGGTAGACCATGGCAATTTGACAGAAGAGTACTGTATGATGGGTATGCTAATACCTACACCATCAAGAAGGATGGGAAGACTATTAAGTTGATGCCATTGCAGGCAAAAGCTGCAGTACAGAAGGCAGCTCAAATCATTTTAATGGGAAAGAAGGAATTTGTGCAGATGCCTAGAGGAGCAGGCATAAAAGCAGATAAGGATACTGCAGGGAAAGGAGTTGTTACAGACAACAAGCTGAAGAATGTTTCAGTTGTGACTGACAGAGGTCCGCAGCAGGTTCAGAAACAGGGGTGCAACCAACAACCAGTTCAGAAGCATGACAAGGATGTTGTCATAGTTGGGACTATTGCTTGTCCTATGAAGGTTGCCAGAAAGATAGAGTTGCACATTTCAGAAGTTCAAGAGGAAGTTCAGAAAGAGGTTCTGGTCAGACAATCTGACAAACACAGAGACAACCTGGGAAAGGCCTACATCAACAGGCATGAGGATTTACTTGCCAGAAAGCAAGTTACAGTTCAGATGACTTGGAGCAGCCAAGAGATAGCAGCAGACAAAGCTGGAACAGTTCAGCAGATTGCAAAGGCAAGGTGTAAAGGTGGAAGACTCCCACATACTAAACTCATGGGACATGAGTTCTTTTCTGTTGGGGAGTATGGTGCAGGAGCACCTACCTGACAGCTGGCCTTCATGAGGCAGTTAGTAGTTTAGGTCCTGTTTGTGTTTCCAAGAAGGTCTGTTAGACCAATTGCATGTAATAAGGTCATGCTGATCATGATAAGATCATGCTGACCAGGCTTTTGCTATTTTTAGCTAGTTTGTTAGGACAGTTGTCATGATGCGTGTTCGGTGGGATCTCCCAGCCGCTTGGAGAGTTCCCAGCCGCTTGGAGTCGGGTCAGTAGTACTCGTAGGAAAGTCTTTATAAGCATGAGATCGTTTGATATTGGATATACAGACAGATATCATCGATCGAGCTAGGTTGCAGAGAGTGAGACTGAGAGAGAGGTTGATCATATTGTATTGCATCTTTGAAATCAATAAAGTGATCCTGTTTGTGTTCTTGCTCTGGTTGCATCCCATTACTTGATTGATTTGCTGGTTTGAGAGACTTCATGGATTCACTGATCCATTCCACCGGTTGACTCATCTGATCGGTGGAATGGTAATGTACAGTAGAGTAGGCTGTAGATTGTTTTCCGTTGCATGCAGGTGTGCACGATCGCGGTCGACAGATGTTGAGAAGCCTAGCATCTTCATGTGCTAGGTCGAGCTGAGTGAATTGGAAGATCACCCTGAGTTGGATCGGGTCATCCCTGGAGGATCGGCGAAGTGAAATTTCGCTAAGTGCAGAAACTGGTCAAGACGGCATCATCAGGATATTTAGGTGAATATCCTGCAGTCGGGTTTGGACATCGTCATCCGGATAAATGAAGGAGAGCATGATGTTGTCGATTGCATGAAGTGCAAGTGCGTCGGGGTGATCATCATCTGGAGGAGCCGAGGAGGAGTGGATCGGCATCAGGAAGAAGGTCGGGTCATGAAACTGTTGGAGTTTTCATGTTGCGAGTGCATCAGGATGTTTTAGGCCGGACGTAGACTAAGTGCATGTATCGGCATCAGGATCATCATATCGGAGTGCCAAACATCCGCATATCGCGAGTAGATGCGGGAGAGAGTTCGTGTTTTTCGACTAAGTGTTGAGAAGGTCATCAGGATATTGGGTGACGTCATCGTCATCAAGATATGACGTCATCGTCATCAGGATATTAAGATATCCCCTTAGGCGAGTTTATCCTGCCGTCGTTAAGTGCTAAGGTATCGGCGGAAGTCTGTGGCAGAAAGTATGAAGCGTCATCAGGAGGTTTCGAAGAGAACCGGACAAATTATATCATGATGCTGTTGCTCGTATCGTCAGGTAGCGGAGCATCGAAGGTAAGCTGCTGAAGTGGACGTCATCAGGATATTTGAACAACCGGATGTGGGATATCCTGCTGACGAAGGAGTTGTCGAGTGTTATGATGATGACGATGGAGTCCGGCGCCCGATGAACAGTGCAACCGGAGGATGTGTTCGCCCGCTGAACATCATGATGATGATGTTAGAAGGAAAGCGGAGGTGAACAGTAGTCGGCAGGCGGATGCTGGTGATCGTCTGAAATATGATGATGCTGACTGTGTAACGAGAAGCATGATGATGCTGTTGGTGGTTTTAGGGAATATGATGATGATGGCGAAGATGATGATGATGAGGTTGGTCTGCAGACATTCATGCTATAGGCAAATGTTATAGTTTGGATGCCTCTGCATCAAGATATGTTTATCAAGTAGCAAGCAGTACACACAACCTCTACCCAAAAGCATTTATCCAACTGTGCATCACTAAGCATACTTCTGGTCCAATCCATAATTGTTCGGTTCATCCTTTCTGCAACACCATTCTACTGTGGTGTATACGGAGTTGTCTTTTGTCTAATTATACCTGCATGCTTGAAAAACTCATCAAATTTCTTAGAGCAATATTCCCCTCCATTGTCAGATCTTAATATTTTTATCTTTAAACCTAATTGGTTCTCTACTAAGACTTTGAATTCCTTCAACTTAGTGAAAACTTCAAATTTATGTTTCATAAAATAAATCTATGTAAATCTGGATACATCATCAATGAAGGTTACAAAATAATGAGATTTTTTAATAGATTCATTATCCATAGGTCCAAACACATCCGTATGAATAATTTCTAACTTCTCTTTTGCTCTATTGCTTCCTGAAGGAAATAATTTTATGTTTTGTTTACCAAACACACAATGCTCACAGAAATCAAAGTGCTCATTAGAATAGGAGAAACCATCCAACAAATTTTTAGTCTTAATAGTTTTCAGTACATTATTGCTTGTGTGGCCCAGTCTACGGTGCCACAACATACATGTATTTTTAGTAGTAGCCAAAGATACATAGGAGGCATTACAAACTATAGTGGCTTCAAGCTTGAACAGGTTTCCCAATCTCTTTCCCTTTGCTACCACCAAGTTCCCTCTCACCAATCTGCAGCTATGCTTGTCAAATATCACATGCATTCCAAAATCATTCAACTTCGAAACTAAAATCAGATTTCTATCTAATCTAGGAACATGCACAACACCAGAGAGGGTTTTAATTCTCCCATCACTGAAACACAACAATAGCTTTCATTTCCCGACAATCGGATATGTAGAATTGTCACCAAGGTAGATATTACATCCATCATATTCCTCATATGTGGAGAACCATTCCTTATGTGGGTTCATATGAAATGAGCATCCTAAGTCAACCAACCAATTTTCATCAGAAACAACATTACATGCAGAAAGTAAAACTTCTTCACCTGCATTCAAGGACTTATCTGAAGCACTCTCCCACTGTTTCTTGGGGTTTCTGCACTTCTTCTTCACATGTCCCCTTTTACAATAGTTCCAACACTTAACTCTGTTCTTTTTACCAGGAGTCTTAGACCGGCCCTTGGACTTGTCCTTAGCCCCTTTCTAATCTCCTTTAGGTCCTCTTTCCTTAGACCTTCCCCTGACACTGAGAGCATCCCCTAAACTATTCAAACTCTTCTTCCTCAATTCCTGTGATAGTAGCACTGAAACAAGAGCATCGAACTTCGGATCCACAAGGTTAGCAGTGATAGCAAGGATAAAATTCTCCCAAGACTTAGGTAAAAAACATAGAAGTAAGATACATTTATCTTCCTCACTAACCTCAACATCTACTAAATCAAGCTGACTCACCAATAAATTAAAAGAATTTAAATATCCTGCAACTGACTCACCCTCTTTCATTTTCAAAGAAAACAACTTCCTTTTTAAATAAAGTTTATTTACCATACTCTTGGCTTGGTAGATCTCACCCAATAGATTCCACAATTTGTATGCAGTCTCTTCCTTTGCGACATTCAGCAGAACAAAATCTGAAAGACACAACCAGATGGTTCCTCGTGCCTTCTTATCCAGTCTATCCCACTCATCTTGAGAGACATCATCAGGTTTCTTCTCTTTTTGGAAAGCCAACCACTGGTTTATTTCTTCCAATAAATCTTTCATTTTCAGCTTCCACAACTCATACTCTGTTCCGTTGAACTTCTCAATGTCCATTCGAGAGGTTGATGCAATGGTGGATGCAGCCATAATAACAACACAAGATCTACAAAACAAATGCAACCAAATCTCCCACTATAGCTACAGCTTCCACACTACCACCCAAGAGTCAAAGCTGGTCAGGCTCTGATACCAAATGTTAGAAATGAAAGCAACACTACTTCAAAGGAAATCTGCTTCAATATAAATTTCTACAATCTTTAACTGTGTGTTATTAATGGAGATTGTAACACAGAAATAAAACTATGTTTCACAGAAATGCAAAATCAAAAATATGAACACATAACACAATGTTTAACATGGAGAAAACCCTTTCAGGTAAAAAGCTCCATATAGGAAAGAGGCCCAATGTTTGTATTAATCTGAAAATGATTTACCATACAACAACACTTCAACTCTCTCCACCAGTCTTCAATCCGACAGCATTCCGGCAGCACCTGAGTACCTAAAATCTATATTGCAGCAACTAATACATGGAAAATACTTATAAAAATATTTTCTAACTCATTGTTGTCACATAGAATTGCACCCTACTTGGAGAGAGTCCAAGCATTCTCATGACACAATGGGAATGATCTCGAAGTGTGGGACCTTGTGAAACTAAGATCAGACCTCCAGAGAAGGCTGGTTCCTCAATCTAAGCCTAATGCTTAGAGGAATATATCTAAACCTAGTGCTAATGCTGCAGGAGAAAAGGGATAGAAGGAAACATAAATAGTAAATAAGTGATACACTAGGTTGAATAAAATAACCCTCACAGAACTGAGAAAATGCACAAAATGACTAGATACAACCAATAAACATACACAGATCAAGCTGATTTTAACAAAGGCAAGGAGCAAGAGATGATTAGAAGAAATTAAACATACACAAACACATCATTCTTAGATCACACAGAGTCAAAATAGCATGAAGAGGTAAAATAAGCAGCATGTATTTAATTAGAAGGCAAGGTTATAGTAGAGGAATGCTCTGTTTGGAATCAAAAGCATAGATTACTAAATCTTCCAACATTTTTACATCTCATGTTTATGCATATATAACATTTTGCATTTTGACCTAAGTCAGTTACAATGAATTCTCCCCATGGGCTCTGTAAAAAAAATATCATCACCAGAAGGGACGTCCACTTGCAAGAAGTTATCAAATGAAATATCTGAAATAGGGCAGGTGGAAGATATTTTGGGCCCTAAATGTGAGAAACTCAAACATCTATCTTCAACAATGAATACATAAAATATCTGAAGCATGACAATTGAGAGATCGGATTTGTATTGATGGCGGATGGGACATATCACCCCTTGACAAAGCTTTTACAACACTTTAAATCTCTGACCCTTTGAATTCTCTGTATTTTATCAATTTTGTGTTTAAGGGATCTCTGCAAACTTAAATTGGCTGCTAAGATGTCTTGTCACCAAACACATGAAGATCTACCAGCAAGACATAGAGCCCATATGCATTGAAGAGTGAAGCCATCTGCCATGCTTCCACCTGCAAAGCCTACCAACTAAAATAAATGCAAGAATATTAGCCCCCCGTATATGCCAAATCGGTCACTGAAACGTCTAGTCGATTGACCCTGCAGATTTGCATCAAATTCTAAAAGTGAAGATATCCTCCTCAAAGCCTGCTAGATGAAAGAGGAGGCAAAAATAAGCACATTTGCCTTTTGGAGTGTGCAGAAATTCCTCAGGATGAAGGAGATATAGGCGGTCAAAGTTATGGTCAACTGCATCTTGCATCTGTATATTGCTTTGCATCTGCAATTGTATATTGTTGTATCTTACAATTGTATATACAAATGCATATGCACTTTTAGGTTCACTTGGTGCAACATACAAAATCTCCTTCACTTTTCTACATATACAACTTTCGTATATATCGGGCTGTAGGGGAGACCTCGGAAAGTGCCTCACTGATGTATATTTCATCTTGTATCAGCCATTGTATTTTCCCTATTTGAACGAACTTGCATTTTTGGCTTCTGAGTCAACAACCGTTAATTTTATCCTTGTTGCCAAGAGAACTATTGTTTGTATGCATACAGACATACAAAAATGGATACACTGAAAAAAAACCATGATGATGTCAACATCATATAGAACTTGGGCAAAGAACAGGCCTAGATGACGTCATCATGCTATCGGGTCCTTCAAATCCTTCGATTTTGCACTTATGCAATTTCTTCACTTTTTGCATTTATTTATATCAAATTGCCTTTGCATGTCTTAGAATCTCCTTTTGTATATGCTTTTGTTTGTGCAATTGTATATACAATATAATGGCCAACATACAAAAGCGGACCTTTACCTTTGCATCACCTTTTGCATATATGCCCTTGCCATGTGTCATCATCTGATTGGCCGTTGAGCTGAACATGGGACCCATCGTTGAACATGCATCCTCCTTATCGGTCATCGGAGAGACCTCAAACCTAGCCGCCGATAAGACCTGTCTTGCCAAAAATCCTTTGTATGTGACTTTGTAAATCGTAATTGTATATAGGAGATATAATCGCATATACATACAATAGGTGGACCCCAAAATATTATCAACCAGAATGGAACTTTAGAACAGGTCCGGCCTTGTATCTTTTCTTTTTTGTATATCAGCATATACATGAACTTCAACGTACAACTGCAGATCCACCACTGAGTTTCCCAAATTTAATTTCCCAGTCAGGTCCACATTGTATATCCCTATTGTATCTATCTTTTGTATATGCTATTGTATATAGGATTGTATATGGGATGATACAATCGCATATACATACAATAGGCGGACCCCAACTTGAAATCCGCCACATTTGATTACCCAGTCACATCCGGATTGTATGTATTTCCTTTTGTATATCGCATATACAATGCGAACATACAAACAAAACTGCATACAATCGCTTGTACATACAAACATTGCATCTGACCCTTGCTTGTACATACAAAGATGCATACAACCACATCTGTCTTTCTAAACCAAATTACATACTCTTTCAAGTCCGAGATTGTATCTCGGGATTGCATCCCGCCTTGTATATGCAAATACATCGGGTCGTCGGGGAAACCTTGATTTGTCATACTGATATGCAAAGTCTCGCTGACGACACCTTGTATCTTCCTTTGTATATTGCCTTGCATCTGCGCTTGTATATTGTATTGCATATACAAAGATAACCTGATTTACTTTTGTATCCCGCCTTGTATATTGCCTTTGCATCTTCCTTTTTATATATAATTGTATCTGCCTTTGTACATGCAAATATACATATAAAAATGCATACAAAGAGACTAAGCATGAAACTGAGAAATCCCTACAATGGAAGACACTTGAAGCTTAAGGATTTCTGGGTTTTTTTGCGTTTTTTGCAAGGGTTCTCAAGGTGAGATTTTGGGAAATTTTGCAATGCAGAGCATGGGTAATTGAAGGATTTAAGCTTTGTAGGGTCATTTTCTAAAGGATATTCAAGGAATATACAAGGTGAATTATTTAACTCTAGACAGAGGAAAATAGGTCAACACTCATCTTAGGCGTTCACCTTCTCTCTCATGAGATTCCCCAACATACAAATATTAAATGCCATCTTACAAGCACCTTCCACTTGTCCAAAACAGCCATGCAAAGGTTGGGTGCCCAAGACTAAATCTAGCCTCTTACAGCGTCTTATGATGTGTCATAACCATCGTAGATTCTAGCAAAAGAGTATATTTCCAAGATAGGAACCTTGGGCTAAATATAGAAAATATACAACAAACATATCCATCATATGCGTCATAGAATCATAGAATCTTATGACAACTTGCTGTTGTCACAGATTCACTTACCAAACATTATGACAGTTGTCATACATGCCAAAAATAGTATATTCTTCAAGGTAGCATGTCTATCCTCATTTACCATGAGTTTTTACATTTTCCAATAGTAAAAGTCACTTCGTAATAACTTCCGGTGACTCTAAAATTACCCCTACCAGTGAAACTAGTACATCTCCTCATGGATAATTACAAATTATATATAATAAATGGAATAAATACAATATTGGAATTTACAAGGTTAATGGCACCTTATCCCAACAAAGATTTGGATGCCATATTTAGAGAGCGGTTTTGATACATGGTTTTCCATAAACCATTGTGGTTTGTTGTTTTGAGCTCTCCTATATATTTGGGTGCTTGAGTTGAGATTGAGTGAGATGCATATGTATTGTAGGGGCTATGCTACCAAATTTTCTCCAGAGGAGCAAGGTGGTTATCTTGATGTTAAGAATTTAAGCCTAATATTGTACTATGATGTTATTATTGCTAGAAATATATTGGTTAAGTGCTTTGGAGGCTAGAATTTTCTCAAAAGGGTTTTCTCAGGGTATATCTATGCCACTCTTCTTTTGTGTTCTACTTATTTCATTCTTGTTCATTTCTATTGATTGATTTATATGATGTTGAAATTTCTTTAGATCTAATATCTCACAGCTTGCTCCTCATAGGGTTAATGTAGGAAATGTATGTCTTGTTTCTACTTTTATGGGCATAGTTTCATGTGCATTTGTATCAGTCTTTTGTATGTTTTGGTACTATGCATGCATGATAGATTTCCTTTCACTACATGCCTAATTTCTTTCATAGGGTACATTAGAAAAGGCTAAGGAATTATGTATTGTGATTTGACCTAATGTTGCATGAAAACCCGTACAATTAAAATATCTCCTTGAAGAATAATTTTTTATCCTAGATACATCATTTGACTTCTTACAAGGAATGAAGTGCATCATTTTTGAAAATTTCTCCACCACTACAAATATAGTGCCATTGCTCCTCTAAGTGCATGAGAATCCAAGTATAGAATCCATGGACAATTCCTCCCATAATCTATATGGCATGTGTAATGGTTTGTGCATCTTAGTGTTCTATGTTGTTCTCCCTTATTAAACTCTGTGGGATATATAATTGTTGCCTCCAAAATAGGTATCTCTCGTATGTGAAGTATTCCTCATATTGTTGGAAATGAAGGTGAACAACTATAGAATGGAAATCTGATTACAACTACAACTATTAATCTAGTGTAGAACTAAATGAAGATTATAGGAAATCAAATCAACAATACAAAGAAATAAAAGGAATAGAAGAATTGAACACATAACACAATATTTACATGGAGAAACATTTTCGAGAAAAAACTCCACAGAAGAAGAGATGCACCGGTCTGCATTAAATTCAAATAGAGTTTACAATATAACACTATCAATCTCCTCTTCAGTCTTCAATCCAGCAACGCTTATTTTTTTAGTCTCAACTCTACCTCAACACAAATGTAATACAATATCCTCATAAATGGGTTGCCTTATAAGGAAATAAAAGTCAACATAACCTCTACCGTCAGATATGTGACCTAATGATGAATGGTCCATATTTACAATGAATATATATATAATGTGGCTTTCAGGCACACAGCCCATAGACCCGTCGTCAGGGGGATGGTTCCCCTGAACCTCACATAGGGGTACCCTCCTACACCCCCAGATAACCATCATCCATCAAGTATAGGGATCAAACATGTAGCTGAAACAAAATCACTACATGATGAAACCTTTCATCCCTTATGGGTGATTTACAAACAATAATAGGAATAATAAATTACATAGCATGTACAAGGTTGATGAAACCTTAATCCAAACACATGTGAGCTCCTATCTCTAGCCCATATCTCTATGCATGTGCACCATACATCTACAAAATATAGATCTTCACCATACAACCCTTTCATCAATTCCATGCCCACTAGTTAGCATGTTAAATCAAATAATAACATCTACTTCCTACTTAAGGCATCTACAACCTTGTTGGTTTTGAGTGTGTGGTGCTTCAACACAAAAGAGTAACATTATAGATACTATACTCACCTCATGTGCCTCTAGTTGAGCTTTGCCTAACTATCGATGAACTTTACTGCCTAGTGGTTTGTGTACAACACAAACTTTGGAAACAATTAATGAATCCACTTGCATAAAACTTGCACTATGGTGTAGAATTCTTGGTCATAGATAGAATATTTCTATCT
Source organism: Cunninghamia lanceolata (assembly GCA_027924645.1). Lineage (NCBI taxonomy): Eukaryota > Viridiplantae > Streptophyta > Pinopsida > Cupressales > Cupressaceae > Cunninghamia > Cunninghamia lanceolata. The sequence goes on along the minus strand of BSBN01000719.1, from coordinate 3,226,302 downwards.
AGCCTCATTCAATGTCTTTCTAAAATATGCAATTGCTTTACCCTCCTACCTTAACACAACACTGATTATTGTTTCACTAGAATTGTACTCAACCTGGAACACCTTCCAAAGTTTGGAAGTACTAGCACGAGCTCCTCCATCACCTTCTTGTTCAAGACTATGAAACTCTTGGAAATACCAACCCTCCACTCAAAATTTTCCTTTCACATGTAGTATGTCAAGGGTTCACAAATGCCACTAATCTTTCTAATAAAATTTTGGTAGAAGCTCACCAACCCATGGCAACTTATGGCTTTCATCATGCTTCTTGGTGAAAGGTTGTAAAAGTAGATTGTTTTTTTAAAAGGGGTGTACAATTAATCTATTTTACTACTCTCTATGTTTAAAAGAAAGAACACACATTATCTACCAAAATTTAGTAAATAGTGCTATAGTGAAGGGACCACGATTAATGAATAGCTAGAATGTCATTATAGATTCCCTAGTTCTTTCCCCTTAAACATTTATGTTGTGCTAATTAAACTAGATTAATCTACTTCAAAACTAGAGTTGGGTTTTATACAAAAGGAAAATATAGATATATGTTAACTAAGAAAAATGAACCTGATTGAGAGGCTAAAGTACAGATGCCAAACTAGGGACCGATGATAGGAGGAGCATGAAATGTCCCTGCTCTATTGTTATATGGAGCCTAATCAGACTCAGAGGTTAAATTTTCCCCACTTTTATCAGCGTGATTTCCCCCCAAATTATTTAATGGGGGAGTGCAGGGGGCAGAGCCCCTCCTGCGGGGCCCGAGGGGCTTATCCCCTCATTGGGGACCCAGGGGCAAGCCCACGGTGGGGGTCTGGGGGTAATGCCCCCAGTGGGGGCTACTGGGGGCAGTGCCCCCGAAGCAAAATTTGCCTATTATTTTACAAAGGCGTCGGGAGTTATTTTTTCTATTGGCCGACATAAAAAACCCTATTTTTGAAACCAACATAAGGCTTGATAAAAGCGGCTAAGGGTTAGGGTTTCCATTGATATTGTATTGTAGAATTTGCAGCGGTATTGAGTTGCAAGGATTGCTGGTTGTAATCGGTTTTGATTTACTGGATAATAATATTGGACTCTCTGTTGGTGGATGTAGCCCAAGTTTGGGTGAACCACGTTAAAACTTGTCTCTCGCTGTTATTATTTCTATTTATTTTCATTTCTCTATTTAATTTTTTTTTGCATTCAATTGATATCTTCTGCTGACTAACCCTAACAAGTGGTATCAAAGCAGGTTGTGTATGAATATCATCTGCAGGAAGGTCTCATGGTTGAGTGGGAGTCTCACAGTTGAGTGGGAGCAATAGCGAACGAGGGTAAATTGAAGGTTGATAAATTCAATGGGCAGAACTATCAATTATGGATGATGCAGATGGAGGATTATCTCTATCAGAAGGATTTATGGAGGCCGTTGGAAGGAGTATCCAAGAAACTGGCAGGAATGACGGATGAGGATTGGAATCTTCTAGACAGAAAGGCACTGGGAACCATTCGGTTGTGCCTAGCACCATCGGTGGCATTCAATATAACAGAAGCGAAGACAACAGATGGTCTAATGAAAGCTTTGGCTAAATTGTATAAAAAACCCTCAGCCTCAAATAAGATATTTCTCATGAAGCGTTTGTTTAATCTGAAAATGATTGAAGGTGGATCTGTGACAGATCATTTAAATGAGTTTAATATGATTATCAGTCAGTTAACTTCTATAAAAGTAAGTTTTGATGAAGACGTGAGGGCTCTCGAATAGCTTGGTAATGGCTATAAGTAACTCTATCTCTGGTTCAAACACTTTAAAATTTGATGATATTATTGGTGTTATCCTTAGCGAGGAAATGCGACAGAAAAGCTTAGGAGGGTCCACATCAGGTAGTGTTTTGAATGCAGAAAGCAGGGGTGGATCAAAGGAGAAAGGAAAAGGTTCTAGAGGTCATGGGAAGTCACGAGGAAAATCAAAGGACAAGAGATCTCAATCTAGAGGATAGAAGGATTGCTGGTACTATGGGAAACCAAGTCATCTGAAGAAAGATTGTTGGTCTCAGAAGAACAAAGAAGGAGACAAACAAGAAGGAAATAAGGAGGCAAATGTGGTAAGTAATAAATCTAAAGATGATGCTTTGATTATTTCCCTAAATAATGCTGATGATTCATGGGTTTTAGATTCAAGGACCTCATTTCATGCTACACCTCATAGAAGTTATTTTCTTGATTATGTCCAAGGGGATTTTGGGCTGATTTATTTGGGAGATAACGAACCTTGTCAGATTGTTGGAAAGGGAAGAATTAAGATTAAGTTGCAGAATGGGAATCATTGGCTACTACAAGAGGTAAGGCACATTCCAAGGCTCAGTAGGAATTTAATTTCAACAAGGCAGCTAGCTAAAGAAGGTTGCATTGTTACATTTAATGATAAAAATTGGAAGGTTTCAAAAGGTGCCTTAATAGTACTAAAAGGTGTGAAAGTAGGCACCTTATATCTTTGTGCAGGTCATACTGTTCCTTCTATTTTAGTTGTTGCAGAGAAAAAACAAACAGGTTCAAAAATAGTTGTTGTAGGTTCGCGGGAAGAGACCGAAACAGTTGATGTAGGTTCTGAGACAACACTGTGACATAACAGACTTGGGCATATGAGTGAAAAAAGTATGAAGGTACTTCATTCTAAAAAAATTTTACCAAGTCTGAAATGTATTAATATGGATTTATGTGAAAGTTGTGTATGGCAAACAAAAGAGAGTCAGTTTTTTCAAGGATGGGAAGCAAAAAAAAGATGAAAAGTTGGAGTTTGTGCATACACATGTATGCGAACCAACTCAGGTATCTTCTCTCAGTGACTCTCAGTATTATGTTACATTCATAGATGATGCAACTAGGAAGGTATGGATTTATTTCCTTAGGCAAAAATCTAATGTATTTGAAACATTTAATAAATGGAGAAGCTTGGTTAAGAATGAGATGGGTAAAAAATTAAAATGTCTCAGATCTGATAATGGTGGTGAGTATTGCAGCAAAGAATTTGAGGATTATTGTTCCTTTAATGGAATCCATAGGCAGAAAATGATTCCAAGGACTCCACAGGAAAATGGAGTGGCTGAATGCATGAATAGGACAATAATGGAGCATGCAAGGACCATGAGATTGCATGTTGGGCTGCCTTTAAACATGTGGGTAGAGGTTGTCAACACCATTGTATATTTAATTCATAGAGGTCCTTCAATTCCTTTGGGTTGTGGTATTCCAGAGGAAGCATGGACAGGTAAGAAGGTGAGTTATTCTTTTCTTAAAACCTTTGGATGTGAAGCATTTGCACATGTAGATTCTGAAAATAGAACCAAGCAGGACGCAAAATCAAAAAAGTGTAATTTTGTTGGATATGGCATTGCTAAATTTTGTTATAGGCTTTGTAATTTTGAAAATTAGAAAATTATGAGAAGCAAGGATGTTGTATTCAATGAGAAGGTGTTGTACAAATATCAGTTACAGCAGCATGAGAAGAAAGAAAAGGATTATGTGGTGCTAGATGAAACTCCAAATAGTGATGTTCCAGTAGTTCCTCATGCTCCGTGACAGCAAACAAACTCCAATGAATGTTAAATGGTCAACAAGGCTAAGTAGACCTTTTGAAAGGTTTTCTCCCTCTTTGTATTCTATTTTGTTAATAGATGCTGGTGAACTAGAAGGGTATGATGAAACTATACAAGTGGATACAAAGGTTTAGTGGGAGCTTACAATGAAAGAAGAAATGGACTCCTTGCTGAAAAATCAGACTTGCGAATTATGTAAGTTACTTGCAGGTAAAAAGGATTTACCAAATAAATGGGTTTATAGGCTAAAAGAGGAAGATGGAGGTAAGAAAAGATTTAAAGCCTGATTAGTTGTAAAAGGATTTGCACAGAAAAAGGGCATTGATTTTGATGAGATATTTTCTCCGGTTGTTAAGATGACTTCTATTCATACTATTTTAAGTATTGTGGCTGCTGAAGATTTGCATTTGGAACAGCTAGATGTGAAAAGTGTCTTTCTCCATGGTGATTTGGAGGAGGAGATATACATGGAACAACCCCAAGGATTTGAGGTCAAAGGTAAGGAGAAACTGGTGTGCAGATTGAAAAAGAGTTTGTATGGCCTGAAACAAGCACCTCGGCAATGGTACTTGAAATTTCATAGTTTTATGGTTGAGCAAGGCTACAACCAGTGTAATTCTGACCATTATGTTTATTTTAAGAGGTTGGATAATGACAACTACATTATTTTGTGTTTATATGTTGATGACATGCTTGTAGCAGGGTCTAACATGGATCACATAAGAGAGTTAAAACAACAGTTAGCACAGTCATTTGCTATGAAGGATTTGGAGGCAGCAAAACAAATCCTTGGTATGAAAATTTGTAGAGATAGGAAGAACAAAAAATTAACTCTATCTCAGGCTGATTATGTTGAAAAGATGTTGCAGAGATTCCATATGGAGAATGCAAAAGCTATCAGCACACCTTTGCTTAGTCATTTAAAATTGACTAAGGAGATGTGTCCAAAGACACAAGAGGAGGAAGAAAAAATGTCCAAGGTACCATATGCTTCAGCTGTAGGAAGTTTAATGTACGCTATGGTATGCACAAGACTAGATATTGCACATGTTGTAGGAGTCGTAAGTAGGTATATGAGTCATCTTAGATTGGAGCATTAGAATGTAGTAAAATGGATTCTCAGATATTTGAGAGGTACATCCAATAAACACTTATGTTTTGGGGGCTCTAATATTGATTTAGCAGGCTATGTAGACTCAGATTTGGCAGGGGATATTGATACCAGGCGGAGTACTACAGGTTATGTTTTTACTGTAGGTGGGACAGCATTGAGTTGGATTTCCAGGTTGCAAAAGGTGGTTGCTTTATCCACCACAAAGGCAGAGTATGTAGCTGCAATAGAGGCAAGCAAGAAGATGATATGGTTGCAATCTTTCATTGAAGAATTGGACAAACAACAGGGTAACAATTCTTTGTTTACTGACAGTCAGAGTTCCATACACCTTGCAAAGAATTATGCCTTACATTCAAAGACCAAACACATACAGTAGAGGTATCACTTCATTCGGTCAGTGTTGGATGATGGACAGTTACGACTGGAAAAGATACATACAGATGAAAATCCAGCGAATATGTTTATAAAGATGGTAACAAGGGAGAAGTTGAGTTCCTCTTTAGCTTCGGTTGGTCTTCAAGACTAAAAACAAAATTAGAACAGCAAAGTCCAGAGTGCTTATTTCCAGTGGGAGCTATAGGGTTAGTGGTCTTATGATCAGTCTCAAAGTGGGAGGTGATATGATGTGGAGTCTGATCAGTCTCCAAGTGGAAGATTGTTGTTATATGGAGCCTAATCAGACTTGGAGGTTAAATTTTTCCTACTTTTATCAGCGTGGTTTCCCCCCAAATTATTTAACAGGGGAGTGCAGGGGGGGCAGAGCCCCTCTTGTGGGGCCCCGGGGGACTTATCTCCCCGACAAGGGCCCGGGGGTGGAGCCCACGGTGGGGGTCTGGGGGCAATGCCCCCGAAGTAAAATTTGCCTATTATTTTATAAAGGCGTTGAGAGTTATTTTTTCTATTTTTGACATAAAAAACCCTATTTTTGTAACTGACATAAGGCTTGATAAAAGCATCTAAGGGTTAGGGTTTCCGTTGACATTGTATTGTAGCATTTGTAGTGGTATTGAGTTGCAGAGATTGTTGGTTGTAATCAATTTTGATTTACTGGATAATAATATTGGACTCTTTGTTAGTGGATGTAGCCTGAGTTTGGGTGAACCACGTTAAAACTTGTCTCTCGCTGTTATTATTTCTGTGTATTTTTATTCCTCTATTTAATTTATTTTTTTTTGCATTTAATTGATGTCTTCTGCTGGCTAACCCTAACATGCTCAAACTGACCTAACTTTCCAACTTTCTTTTCTTTGGAATTTGGTCAAACACTTGGTGTGCATGGTCTGATTTTTATTTCTGAGTGTCTTGTTTGATTTCATTGCATGATTTATATTACCAAAACATACAAATGCGTAGAAATGATAGAAAAAGATTGCATAAACACTAGGCACTACTTTAACTTCAATAGGACCACTTTATTGCAATAATTACAATGATACCAGGCCTGATATAAAATTGATCAGACTAATAAAGTTATGACAGTGATTACAACTTTCACCCAAAATAAAGATTTGAGTGGAAGAACTTGTAATACATACCCGGTACCTTATGCCAATGAAAGGAATGATGTTGTAGTTGATGTTAGAGTCTTCCACGCACACTTCCAGCTCCAAATAAGAAGTTATTTTGATTTGATATGAACTCTGTTATGACTAATATGAAACCCTAATATCCTATTATAAACTGAAATAATGTTATGATATTTTATTTCAGGGTTTAACTGCGTAGTTTTTGAGTCAAACACATGACCCATATTTCATGCAATAATGTTGATGACTTCAATGTCTCCCAAAGATGATGGCGTCTTAACATTAGAATGTCACGGCTGATATGTATGATGCCGAAACCTCAATGCATATACACCAAATGACTGAAATGATCCTCCAATAATTATTATGCTTCAAACCCTAGAGGGATACAGCCAAGATGGTTTTTTTATGCTTTTTGTCACGTCTCGTTTTTATGAACAATATGATCATTCTAGTTTAGCAAACAATTATTGTGATTGACTTTGTCTTAAGTAATTTTGCATACGTGGAGGTAATTATTATGAGTTATATTGATGTAAATGCAATGATTTGCTTTGGCTACGTTTTGGAGACACTAACCTATTGACGTCAAGTTGAGTGCAAATGGATGTAGGTACTCATCGAAGACGAAAGCATGGCTGAGGTAGAAATGTTATAGCCACTTGGCAAGAACTGATGGATGGATTACCTTGATGCAATCACACACATCACATAGTTGCATATGCATTATTGATTGGCTTTGATTGCTTTAATGCGTAATTTGTAAATCGTTTCAAATGCATGTTGTGATTACTTTAACTTAATATCTTTTTGAAATATATTCAAATGATGTATTGTGTGATATTTAAATAAATATTTAAAATATTGTCTATAAGATGTTTGGAAGACAATATGTTCCTTAAAAATAAATAGATATTATATATTAAATTATATGGATAAATATGCAATATTATATTGCATTTCTCTTTTGAACATTTAATTGGCTTTATTTTAATTAAAATAGTTAAATAATATTAAAAATAGCAGTATTATATTTAGAATTTGGTTAAAAGAATTAAATGGGCTTCCTGTCATCCATGCGACAGTAAGTTGAAAAGATATTATATCATTGTTTTAAATAGTATTTAAATTTTCTAATTCTATTGGTTGATTACCCATGCAAATTGAAATAAAAAAACTTCAGTTCAAAACCTAATTGGGGGGATCGCTGAAAATAAGAGGGAGATAACTTTGTTAAAGAGAGTAGATCACGCAGCTAAAAAATATACCTCAAATCCTTACAGAAAGCACATTTTTTGGGGGTAGTAGTATTTTGGAGGATTTTGTGATCAGCAAACCTGAGGATACTAGGTCGTGATCAGGAGAGAGAAAGGGGCGGCAACTCTTCTACAATTTCATCTTCAAGTTGACTGTTATTTCCAAGTTCCTTTTTATTTTTGTTGCATTAAAAATTGCATTGTTGTGACTGTCAAAAAGATGATTTTATTAGTTGACTAGAGGCGTCTAGATTCCATTTTGGATCGACCTTGTTGGTTGTGTCATTCTTCTATCTAGCCATCAAAATATATGCTTATCGCCACATTTAAACTAACTTTTACCATAACATTCTATGATATCTCCTTCTCTGGCCGTCATTCTCTAGCTAGTCATTCATTTATTTCTAGTTGCAGCTTTTATCTAGGTCGCCTATGTTTTGCAGGTCGTCGACTTTCCTTGTGGCTGACTTAATAGTAATTGGGCGATCTGAACAGATCGACTCTTGTATCCTCATCGTCACCAATTTCACAGTAGCAACCTTGGACTGATTTCTTCTTTGGATGCGTCGCTCTATATTTTCTTCCCTAGCCACTTGCCTTGGACAGTCGTCGCTCATTCTTATCTTGTCTAAAACTGTCAAAGACAGAGATGATAACCTTTAATTGCATTTTGATAAAATTGATTGAAAACTATTACAAACTAGCAGATCGTTGTTAGGATTCTCACTGTCAAACATTGTATGATTGTTTTTCTTTTATATTGGCTGAAAACAGTGACCGAATTGCAATCGACCTCTTTGATAAACTCAATTTCTTAAAAGATTTAGGTGAAAACACTAGTTTTGGCAAAAAACTTTCAGTAGTGAAATTGTTGTCCAAAACCTAATTTTTATGCCATTATCTTGGATGACAGAAACTAGATCTAAAACCATGTTTATTTGTATTTTTCATTTTCTTCCACAGCTCCTGTCGCCACAGCGATAGGAAGGTTATTGAGAAATTTATGCAAATAAAATTGCATGCTTAAATGAATTAGTTTCCTATCACCAAAATGATAATAAGTAAGAACAATTTGAGAATGAGATTTTTATAGTGTTTTTATGTCCAAAAATTAGATTAAACTATGATTTATATTCATCTCTTTATTTCTGCGACAACTCCTGTCGCAGTGGTGACAGGAGGTCTGTTTCTATGGTTTTTATTATTTTTCCATTTTTAAAACTCCTTGTCACAAAAATAACCAGCAAGATGGATTAATATCTAAGAATGGCTTTTATTGAAGACATTGTGACTGGAATTATATCAAACTGATAAACTTATGATTGTAAATTGTATGTTTAAAGAGATCAATTTTTGTTTGAAAGTTTATTACTCTGTAATTGATATGTTTGGAAAAAGGGAATTAGATTGATTGAAAATGTGTACTTTGATTCTTTACTTTATTTTCTTGCTTCTTGGGGAAAGAAGTAGTTTTTATATAGGAATGTATTGGGTTGCTTTTGGGATTGCAATGCTGAATGTGGATATATCAGAGATGACTTTTCCTATTTTCAGGAATTGACCAGGTTACTTGAATGATTAGATCTCATCAGAATGACATTGAAATAGATGTTTATTGTCTAGCAAACTTATTTATTGACATCTCTACCACATCCTTGTTGCAAGTATGGGCCTAACCAGTGTTGTCATTGATGTCAACATACTCCTATTGTATTAATGATAAGGATTGGATGAGTTGTGTGCTGAGGATATTGAGAAAATTAGCCCTAATTAGGAACAGCGAAGAATAATGAAGACAATGAGCTAAAGATCCCAGCTAAGATGAAGATCAGAGGATGCACTTCAAAGGGTTTGTATATATGTGTCTTAAGATGATCCAGTAAAGATCTCAGAGGTCCGTATGAAGATCTGAAGAAGTTATGGCCACTTAAGTAAAATCGGTTCTGGCAGATGTTCAGAGGTAAGAGAGTGATATAGATAGGTCCGATGAGATCCAGAAATGCAATATCCTATTCTGTGGATTTGGTGGAATGTTTAGGAAGTAAATGTGAAGTGTCAACTCAATTGGTTCATGGTCTGGAGGTCCGCAAGCATCTATTCCAATATGACAATGATGACAGACTATGTTCTTGAGATTCCAGATGAAGGAGAGGATGATTTTAGGAAGCAGAAGTAGTGTGGATGTTCTTGGTGATTCAGGAAAGCTTGTGGAGGTCTTTGGATTGTGTCCAATTCGTGTTGGTGGTCCACATTGAAGATTGAGCTAGTAATTGAAAAATTACTTCCGGATGATGATGTTCTTCTTAAGTCTGGCCGACCGGATGAGTTACACATGTTGCGGATGATCTGGAAGGTGTCCTATGAAGAATGGCATGTTCCCAAAGAAATATTGAAGTCTCAGATCTGTGTGGTCGACAATGTGTTGATCCATGTGAAGTCTTTTTGTAACAAGTCATGTTGTATTTATGTATTTGCTCTGTAATGTATGCCAACTTGGATCATAATTCCTAAGTCGATGTCTTGTATAAATAAAGAGTTATAAAGTCATTTCAAAGGTATCTTGAGGTGATGAGAGTGTGGTAGAGAGGAGCAAAGCCATCTCACCATAAACATTGTTTTGTACTTTTCAATGTTGCCATCTATAGCATGCTTGATTTTATAAAGTCACCTGGAATCACCACTGATTTCCCCTCTGGTCTTGGCACGATGTCCCATACATCATTTTTCATGATGGAGGTGTACTCCACCATAGCATCCCAAACCTATTGGTCTACTACTTCCTAGAAGCTAAAAGTTTATAAATCTATGATGTCCACCAATGCCATGTAGTTTGGAAACTTCTTCAGAGGACTACTCTCCCTAAATGTGCTCCTAGGAACCTCAACATGTTCCTGAGCATCCCTCAATGTCTATGCGAACCATCATAGTCTCCTAAAGAAGAAGGGGCTGAAGTTTCTTCTAAAGATTGTTAATATGAACTAGAAACAACTGGTATCTTTGGAGATAAAGACTCAACCTTCAGAGCTTCTTGCTCCTCATCCTCTATTACTGGAATGAGTTTATGAGACTTCCTAGATGCAAAGTCCTCAAACTTTACATCCCTACTGACTACAACTTTCCTCTATTTTGGAATATAGACCTTGTAGGCCTTAGAAGTCTCACTGTAATCCACAAATAAACCCTTCCTGCTGGAAGGTTCCAATTTAGGCTTTTCTACACGTATATGAAAATAAACTAGACAACCAAAGATGCAAAAGTGACTCACCTTTGGCTTCACACCAGTGAATGACTCTTCTGGGGTCTTGTCTTCCAAGATCCTATGAGGACACATGTTCTAGATGTAAACTATTGTGTTGCATGCTTCTGCCCAAAGAAACATCGATAGGTCCTAGTCATGAATCATGGCCTTAGCAACCCCTATGATAGATCAATTTTTTTTTTCTTCAACCCCATTCTACTATGGATTGTACAAAACAATTAGCTCCCTCTTAATTCTTGTCTTCTTGTAGAAACCCTTGAACTCCTTGGAGGTATACTCACCCCCATTGTCTGATCTCAAGACTTTGATCTTCTTCCCTGTCTGTTTTTCAACTAGAGCTTTGAACTCTTGAAATCTGCTAAAGACTTGTCCTTGGTCTTTAGGAAAATACAAGTCTTGTGAGAGAAGTCATCAATAAATGAAACATAATACATGCTTCCTAAAATTAATGCTACTGATATTGGTCCACAAACATCCAAATGCACTAGGTTTAGAATTTCCTTTAATCTATGCTCATTGCTTGGGACAGCAACGTTGGCATGCTTGCCAAGTGTGCATCCTCTATATACTCCTTGTTGTTCAATACTGAACTCTAGAAGACCTATGACAATCTCCCTCATAATAGACAATGCTTTGTGATGGAGATGCACCATCCTCTTATGCCATAACTCGCACAAATTATCATTGTCATAAACCAAGGCTAGAACCAGTTCACTCTGTAACCTGTAAAGATTGCCTTCTCTAACCGTTATTACTTGTAGAGTATCTAGGCTAGATTTTTTCAACCTAATAAGGACTTGTTGATTTTTAAATTCTATTGCATAGCCTTTATCTTCCATAACCAAAACTGAAAGCAAATTCTTCCTAAGACTAGTAACAAATAAAACATCATCAAAATCTAAAGAGTTACCTGACTAGAGTTGAAAGGGAATTGTACCAACTCCTGCTACTGGATACTTGGCATCATCACCAAGCTCAACCTAAACTCTAGAGTTGTGTTCTTCAAGTTTGGTAAACAATGTCGTGCTGATGTCATATGTCTAGATGCCCCACTGTCCACATACTAAGCATACCTTGAAATCATGTTTATAGAAAGACAAAATACCATTGAGAAATCCTTCTCAAACTTGGCAGCAAATTCATTCATCTAAGTTTTTGCAAAAGCTACCACTTGCTTATGTTGTTGCTTCCCTTTGCCCTTCTTCTTGTCTAGACACTATGATGCATAATGACCGAACTTATGACAAATGAAGCAATTGATTTTACTCAAGTCCTTCCCTTGCTATGAGGATAAATCTTCATCCTTTATGTTACCCTTACTAGACCCTTTTTCCTTTACTTTTATTTGTTTGTCTAAAGAGAGCTAAATTATCATCGCCACCCTTCTTGTTGGCTTTTGACTCCATCTAAGTTTCCTCCTAGATAGAATCATCCCACCGTCTTTCAAAAGAAAGAAGATTCTCACAGATACAAATACCCTAAACAAATGCTTGCTATGAAGATGAAATAAAATTCAACACCAAGTTTACTAGCTCTGCATCTTCAACCTTCTTCCCAACTACTACAAGTTGGTCACAAAGTTGTGTGACCTTCATTAAGTAACTGGTAACTATATCTAATTTAGTTATTTCTATGGCTATGAGTTTGTTCTGCAAAATCATTTTTATGTTTATGTTCTCATTCTAGTAAAGACTAACCATAGCATCAAACATCTCTTTGGTTGTGTTCTTTTAGATAAATGTGGAAGTAAATGATCTTTTACCGCATCCATCATCATCCACTTGGCCTTTACCTCTTTCTTTTTATGAGTTGTCAACTCTTGTGAAATTGTAAGTCACTTGATCCTTGATTATTTCCTAAAGAGTATTTTCTTCCAACAATAAAGTCACCCTGACTTTATAAGGTAAGAAATTTAATGCACATTCCAATCTATCCTCGGACCTAAGGCTAGTAGATGCCATTTTTTTTAAAATAAAATATTGCTCAAAATTCCCAAATTTAGAAGTAGAAAAATAACTCAAAAGAATATTTTTTAAATACCTACAAAAAATTTGCCCTTACCGCAAGCTACAAAAACTGATCAAAAATTGACAAAAAAACTTGGAACAAAACCTACAAGATTCAACCAAAACCTTAGCCACCAGATTCTGAAAACCCCAGTCACGAGCTAAAAAACCTGCCAAAAATAATTGTGATCTACCAAAAAAAACCTAGCTACAATTTCAACCCAACTAGACACAATTTTTCTTTCTATTCGAGTGTCATGATTTTCTCTCTTTTACTGGTGCAATCCAAGAAAAATTACAGTGCACAATTTTATATAGAAACCCCCAATTTTAGATGAAAAAACTGTTCGAAAATCCCTCTTTTCTGCCACGTTTTTCACCTCAAAAAATCCTATGCAAAAATATCAAGAAACCAATTGTGATTTTTAGATGAAAAAACCTATGCAAAAATTGTACTTTTCCACCACAATTTTCACCTCGAAAATAACCTACGAATTGATTCAAACCTAGCCACAAATACTTCTTGCTTCAAAATCTCTGATAACATGAAGAAATTTCAACATAGGCAAGTGATGTCCTAATGTCCTTAAATCAAATTCCTTAACATTGCATCAATCGCACATCAGTTAAAATTCAAACAGCAAAAGCATACACAGATTCAAATCATTACACTTTCAAATCAGTTTTTTATTCTTTCAAAAAACTTACAAGGAAGCCTCTACAAAATATTCACAAGATAGTTACATGATATTTCATCATTGTGTTTTATTTCTTCCATCTTGCTCCTGTCTTTATATTATTCAGCTAAAAATCTTATCTTAAAAAAGCTTATTATCTCTTTCAAGACATGAGTTGGAAGATAAGTCTAAAGCATTAATATATATCTACACTTTATTAGACTTAATTAGCTAGATAAAAGAATTTCACTTTTTCACTTTAGTGAAATGCAAAATAGAATAACTTGAACCACTTCTAGCACATTCATACTAAACTTGTGTAGAAATTCCGAACTGAGCTAGAAAACTCAATATGGAGTGTATAGAGTAAGAAGGGAGATTTTATTCAACCATCTCAATAATTGGAAGAGGGATAAAGATATAAGTTATGAGCTCTACTAAGAATTTGAACCCAGAAGAACTAGCAGCTTGGATAATTAAAATGGTGAACATTTTTATTTTGAAGGGATTAAAGATCTAGGGAGGGTGAAGATGATGTAGACTAAATTGAAGGGTATTGTCACACTATGGTGGAAGGGGTTGTAGATAGGAAGAAACCGAAAAGGTAAAGCACACTAATTGGGACAAGATGGTGGCTAAGATAAAGGAAAAATCCTTCCCATGGATTACAAGTTGTTGCATGTCAAATGAAGAGCCTTTTCCTCCTTTTATACTATTTCATCTAGGAGTTTCTAAAATCCTCTTGCATATGGGATAAAACATGAGAGAGAAAATACATTTTAAAATATCATAATTCTCTTTAATTATTTTCTCAACATCACCCTTAAAGTCCCCTCTTTTAAAACAACATTAAGTTGTCGAGCCTAGGCACCAAGATCCAATATTAAATAATAATATTTAATTTACGGACTTTAAAACGGAAGCCAAGATGATGTCGGAAACTAATGATCTATAGCTCATTGGAAAGGTCTTGACAAGACAAATCCAACCCTACTCTCAAAATCTCGTTCCGGTGCCAATCCTGAACTTACTAAAAATAGTAACAGCCATAAGCAAACTGAGCCAACTCAGAGGGTGCCAACTGAATCCACAAACCATTCGATAACCCTGAGTTCAATGCAGCAACTAGGAGAGCCAATAGCTGATTACCAAGTCACCAAAACAGCGACAAACTAACACTACTAAAAATAGCAATGTTCCCTAAGGACCAAAGAGAAGAAACCCAGAAAGATTGCCGACATGCAAGCACTTACTATAAATAGTAAGTATAGACAAGTCCGAAATCTCTCCGGAAAGTGTCAACCAGCTCCACTGGATCACCCGAACACCCTAGTGACATCAAAATACTCCTCTGATTATGCTATCACCAACCTAGAAAGTCAACTCTGATTGAACTGCAAGAGAACTCGAAAATGGGGACATTACAGTCTGCCCTACCCAAAAATTGCTTGTCCTCAAGCAATGCCAATACAGCCTCCAAACAATAGCCTGAACTAAACTGAAACCAAAAATGATCCTAGGGTCCCAAGTTATTCTCAGCAGAGAACCACCACGCCGACATTGCGCTACTCTGATGAATCCTTCACCATGTAGAGAGTGGTGAAGCAACACCCCGGAATCCAACTAATATGTCATGCCAAACCTGTCACCACCTGGATCCCAACACATCAGAGCCTCACATCCAACAATCATGAAGGGGTATGTAAATCTTGAAGTGTTCGAACCACAACATCCCCTATCATCCCCTACCAAACTCCTATGGATGTGTAGATTATCCAACGTAGGTGCTCGAAGATATGAAACTGCTCCTCTCAAATCAATGGAATGATTTAACTCTCCTCCATCACCGCTGTAAAAACTAAACATGCCATCATGCCCACTGCTACTACAACCTCCCTGAAACTCTGTCTCCAAATGAGATCCAGTAGTAGCAAACTCTATCAGATACACATTAGCATGATAGTAATCCAACCTCTGATCCTGCAAGTAATCCCCTGCAAACAACTAAGTCGAGTACTTGCAGCACTTAGTCCCATCTTCTGTAGATGGCAACCCTTCATCCCACGAAGGATGGTATAAATCTTGAGCCAATCCCCACTTACGCATCATCAAGTCATCTGTGTGTGGACTAAAGGAAAAATGATGAGCACTCCTCACTATGTAGTCAAAATAAAAAGCACCTACCCATGTCAACAGTTGACCGTCATAGTCAAGGGAAACACACTCCTCATCACTCTCATCATTCGAATCAGATGATGGCTCATGTCTCTAATCCTGAATGGCTAATTGGGTAGATAACCTGCAAGTCCTCTTTGCATACCCAATAGCAAAATCCCGATCTGAAAGCAATTGGAGGTATTCTGATTTAATCCACTCCATGGCATGCTAGATAGTTTGCAAATTAGATATAGAAGTGCCCGCTATTGCCCCTATCTGCCTTTTCTCCAATTGTGTCGTCCAAAAGAGATCCTCCACAAACTTGTGGGTAGTGTCAATATGAGTTAAGGTTTGAACAACCTTATCCTCGGTAACCCTGAGCTGATCTCTCCATCCCTGTGGCTCAATAAGCTGGTGATCGCAATCAACTATATAGGATGCAATTTTTTATTTGCTTCTAGGAGAGGGAAACAAATCATCGTGGGAACTAGTCTCCCTACTAGATGATACCCTACACACCTCTTATGAAGAAGACGGAGCAACATAGTGCTCTATCACACAACTCTCTAGAAAATCCACTACTTCACCACAAGAGCTATCAATCATCTGCTCTGCATCACCTGTCATGGGACTAACCTCAGAGACCCCTGATGCAACATCTGGTCCTTTGCTACTCTCAACCAAAGCATCCATCCCATCTGTATCAACTGCACCTATATCTGCAACTATAATGGATGTAGCCACATCCACAAAGTACTCACCACTGTCTGTGCATGCTCATCACCAGTAACTGTCATAGAAGTCGGAACTGTAACTACTGGAGATGAAGTCTGTGCTAAGCTCAACTCCACGGTAAGCTCGTCTATCCATAACTTTGACTCTTGAAGGGTTGTTTGAGCGCTCTTCAAAGAGTCTGTGGTGACCTCGAGCTCATAGGTGAGCTCATCAACCTCCTCTTCCTTTCCCTTTAAAGCATCATGATTAATACCATTAAGCATGAGAAGATGATCTCTATCTGATAATAATTCTAGGTAATTATTCTTCATTACCCCAACTGCATCTCTAAGTGCCTGAAACTCGGCAAGGGAAAGTTCACTATCAAAGTGCTCCTGTGTTTCTGGAGTCTTCCAACAACAATTTACCAACAACTGCTGAGCAATATCAAAGTGTTCTATGGCTGCAGCAATCATGCCTTCATTCACCTTCAATTGTCCTGTTAAATGATTAGACCCCACTGACAAATTGTCTCCACACAAACTTTCTGATTTGAAATTTACACTATGGTAAGAGGTTGAATCATCATCACTCACCAATTGGTAAGCATCCTGATGTGTGCTATCAACTTCGCACACATCCTCATCAATTCTACTCTTGTTATGAATCTCATGGGATGGCTCAACTAACATCCTAGAGGCTATTGAATTGCCAATATCAATGCACACCTCCCCTATCAAAATAGATGCATGCACATCCGTCAAACAATCCTCGGAATCATCTCCATTAGGCAGCTCTTCAGTTCTACTCCCATCTTCCAAGGTCTAATATACCAAATCAAACTCGTGACATAAATCCACAACACCTATTGCATCACTATCACCCAAAACTGGAGTGTCTGCATTGGGTGAATCCACACACCCATCAGCATCATGTGTAATAGCAGTATCCTCACACTGATGCAAACAGATCAAACTGTTATCACAAAAATCAAAACTGTTATAGCTTGTATCCCCCTGGTTTTCCTTGTGACTGACACCCATATTTTGCGTGCCAACATTAGAAGTATTTTCTACAACTTTTCCCTCTTGTACCATAACATTTAAATCAATACTACACTCAGGAGAATGACTGATGTCATAAAAATTAGAACTGTTATCAGGACTGATAACAACCTCTTGAGTGCTGAAAGTAACTTCATTTGCCAAACCAACATCAATTTGTGAGTCCTTTTTATCTGTGCATTGGTGGTTAGGCTCATGAATTTCTTTGCAAAAGAAGCATAGGCATTATCTTCTCATTTGGTTCTTGCTTATTATAGAAATCCTTGTAACTTGTAAACCACAAGCAATACATTCTTCTTATGTCAAGAGACCTAATTTTCTCAATTTTCTGCTCAAGGAATGTATTTGACAACCAATGTGCTACAGGTGAAACACATTCTTTTCTCCAAATACTTAGCAAATTAGATAATAACAACTTCGAGATATCAACATCTTCATTTAAAATCATAGACAAGATAGTTGCATTGCTGCTTTAATATCATCCGCATGATATGTTCTGATTTTGTCCAAGAAACAATGGAACATTTCAAGAATTAAATCATCACACTTAAGATCAATCAACAAGACATATGCCCTGACCTAAGCCATAATCTCTAACATTTTAGCAATATTTTTAAAAGATAAGCTTCTGGTATCACTTAAGCCATGAAAACTTTCAATAATCAGTTGTACAATCTCCTTCATTAAGTCATCTTTATAGGGTGCTTCGAGAGCTGAAATTCTCATGATTTCACTAATGCATGTGATAATTGCTAATCTTACATTCTTGTCTGGATGTCTCAACAACTCAGGGCTACACAGGGAAATCTTTGAAGGAACCAAAGCCCTCTGCATTGACTCAGAAGGTGTCTAAGGGATCTTAGATAAATGTTTCTCAATCTCTTCCAAAGTGTTGAGAATATCATCTGTCCATGGCAAAAATTTCAGTTTCCATCCTGCATCAAAAAGTTTTTCCCATAAATCACCCTTCACGAGGAATGCCATGAATTCACATTCACTGATAAAAATCTCTCAACTGCCAAATTACTGAACACGCATGTAAGTGTTGATCACCCACACGCAAGCTGAAATTTGTTCCACTTTGAAAATCTGCAATGAATGAGAAGTAACCCAACAGGCGGGAAAGATACACCAGCTCTGATACCATTGTAATATACAACCCTGGTGTGTGTATATATATCTCTTCTACTCTGTATATTTTTTTTGTTTTCTACTTGATTGATGTTCAAGGTTTCGTGGGTTTTGCTTGCATATTTAATCTTGCATAAAATACATAGAATATGAACTATATACTAAAAACCCAAAAAAACTAAAAGAGATATTAATAAACTAACAAAGATCCACATTGAAGGAAGCCAAAATATGAAGTTCTATTACATACCCATATCAAGATTTACAACTTCACGTCGAGGTCATTGCCGGACCAGCCACTATGTATGCCAAAAACACTCCAAAAATCACTACAAAGGATAGCAAATTGATATACAATGCAAGATATGGCTGTTAAAGGCCCAAACACCTCCAAAAGAGGAATACAACTGCAAACAAAGAAGTTTGAGTTCCCACAAGAACCCATGACCTCCAGGCAAGGTGTACGACTGCCTGTGAGATGAATGTGTATCAAACATTGCTGGAAACTCTTCAAAACTGCTCATAAACTGGTCTGCAGTGATTACCAAGGCTAAACGACAAAGATAGAGGAAGAAATATGCAATTAACTACAACAAATATCCCCAATAATGGTATGGCCTGCTGCTGATATGTACGGCCAACAAAGGAAATAATCACAACTGATAATACTCCATGCTGAAATCAAACCTTTCTCTATCATCTTCAGCTGCATACAAAATTTCAAAGATATATGCGATCTTTTTCCCCAAACTCTCAATTCAAGAAATTCAATGAAGCCCAAATGCAAACACTGGATGCATCCGCCAATACAATATTTGCTAATGGAAGTTTTCGTCCCCAAAAGCTAAAAACAACACTATCTTGCAGAGGTTTTCGTCTCAGCAAAACAATACCAAACCTGGGAGCCAAGCTCCAAAAACCCTCACGGGAATATCTCAACAAGAGAGGAAAAAACCATAATCCAAGCATGTCAAATGAAGAGCCTTTTCCTCCTTTTATACTTTTTCATCTGGGAGTTTCTAAAATCCTCTTGCATATGAGATAAAACATGAGAGGGAAAATACATTTTAAAATATTATAATTCTCTTTAATTCTTTTCTCAACATCACCCTTAAAGTCCCCTCTTTTAAAACAACATTAAGTTGTCAAGCCTAGGCACCAAGGTCCAATATTAAATAATAATGTTTAATTTATGGACTTTAAAACGGAGGCCAAGATGATGTCGGAAACCAATAATCTATAGCTCATTGGAAAAGTCTTGACAAGACGAATCCAACCCCACTCTCAAAATCTCGTTCCGGTGCCAATCCCAAATTTACTAAAAATAGTAATGGCCATAAGCAAACTGAGCCAACTTGAAGGGTGCCAATTGGATCCACAAACCATCCAATAACCCTAAGTTCAATGCAACGACTAGGAGAGCCAATAGCTGACTGTCAAGTCACCAAAACAGCGCCAAACTGACACTAAAAATAGCAGT
Source organism: Cunninghamia lanceolata (assembly GCA_027924645.1). Taxonomy (NCBI): domain Eukaryota; kingdom Viridiplantae; phylum Streptophyta; class Pinopsida; order Cupressales; family Cupressaceae; genus Cunninghamia; species Cunninghamia lanceolata. Next base: position 3,206,307 of record BSBN01000719.1, on the reverse strand, counting down.
GTTCCCTAAGGACCAAAGAGAAGAAACCCATAAAAACCCATAAAGATTGCCAACATGCAAGAACTTACTATAAATAGTAAGTACAAACAAGTTATCCAAAATCTCTCCGAAAAGTGTCAACCAGCGCCACTGGATCACTCGAACACCCCGGTGACATCAAAATATTCTTCTGATTATGTTGTCACCAACCCAGAAGTCAACTCTGACTAAACTACAAGAGAACTCGAAAATGGGGACATTACAATTCTTGAATCCGCTATGACAGTATTGTTGCCCAATTATACACCGTGCTCTCTCTCAACCCAACCATATAATCTGCCATCCATATTGCGATATTTGAGGACCTTGTTGCTCCCATTAACCTACTTTTAATGACGTCCATGATACAATGCCATTCATCATCAGCCAAGTCATCTTTCCGGATTCCTCTATTGCCTTTACCCCAAATTTTAGCCCTTGCTTCCTTAGTCAAATCTGGTTTACATAGCCTATCAATGTATGCTTCTTTTCCCTTTTGAGTAACTTTTGCAGGTGGTATAGTTACATCTATTCCCCAACTGGGAATACCAAAAACCCTAGTAAAGTCTTCAAGTTTAAACGTAACTGTCACTATTGTATGCATGTATTGAACCTTTGTTTCATTTTCGAGTTTACTGTAATGTGCCAGCATGTTTTTAAGAAATGGTTCAAATTCTCTATAATTAAATATCAAGGCTAGGATTACCTTGTCCACCCTTGAATCGATGAGAGCTTCCTTCAGGGGGTGGTCTTCTGCATGCTTCTGCCACCAATGACGCCAAATGTTTACTGTCGATGTAGTCTAATTGAATTATTCAGAGTAAACAGAAATACATGAACAGTCAATAAAGTAAATTGATACAGAATGCTCATTGCCATTGCATGATTGAACTTAGAAATATATTGATTCAGAAACTTGCATATACAATTCGCATCAAAAACTGTATACTCATTACAATGCTATGACAAGTATATATTGGAAGCCGACGGTTGCCTGGGTGGCCAATCGTCGCGACCGACTACAACTGTTGAGAGGTAACAACCTTACCGACTACAACTAACACACAACTGACTACGCAAGTATAAATTGCTACTAACACAGGCTGTTAGAAAATTCTTTGCAGAACCCAAATAATGTAATTTAAAAATCCTTTCCAGGTGTCACCATATCCTTGACTTTTTCCCAAAAAAAAATATAATCCAGACCAAAAAGTTCCCAAAATGAAATGCACCTTTCAAATGGAAAAAAATTGATGTGCATAGAATGCAGTTTGGATGACCTGTTTTTGAGAATGCCTCCAAGAGCTCCATATGAAAGACTGTTCTATAAAGTTTTAGAAGCAGCAGAAGGCGTATCAGAGTTCTTGAATGCAAGGGAAAATTAATGTCAGCCATGAAAATAGAATCAGCAGTGAAAAACACAAGAAGATTGACCGTTAAAAAACACAAAAGCAAGTGTACTTGCTGTGTACAGCATGCAAAGGAGCCAGAGATATGAAATAGAAATTGGCCCCACAGCTAAACCACTGGCAACATAAAACTAGAAACTTCCTGAAACTTATGATTGAGATCTCAAGGATTGAATAAATTATTTGTGATTAAATGCTTATAATGTCATCCCATGATCACCAAAGGTGTTGTAGCAGTATCATTTCTAATTTATATAAAATTTCCTCTTAATCAAACTCAAGCTTCATTTGATGCTTCATTTGCTACAAAGGCTCAAAAACACCCTTCTCTAGAGGTATCTTTTCCAGAGTTCAATTCATCTGTTTTTCCCCCGAACAAATTTAGGCCTTGAAGCCTTCCGTTCCATTTTCTCTCTTTTCCGACGTGACTTTTCATCTTCTGGTTCCTCCTATAACAAAATCAGAGAAAATTAGGCTAATTTCTCAGTATATCTTCTTCTTCCATATACATTTGGCACTAAATGAATCTCAACTCACCGCCGAACTCCGGAACCATCCCTTGGAAATATCATAAAGCTTGTAGGCAGCAAAAGCAGGGATCTGTCTAACACATTAGTTACATGATATTTAGACCAACAAAATTACATAGATGTAACCAGAAATATGTTTCAGAAATTGCTAATGCAACTGTCATTCACGATTTTCACTTTATATATGATATAGAAAAAAATGTAGGTGACAATTTCTCTACAGATAATCAGATTATAGATTTGTAAATATGTGTACCCTAAAATCAGAAATGTAGTCAGTCACATAAAACAAGGTTAAAAGTCACGTACATAGGAATTAAAGGGTCAAATGCCATTTGTAAAATGTATAAATGTGATTATTTAATGGAAAAACAAAATCCATCATCATAATGTATCGTACTCGCCACGTGTGTTCTATTTGTTATGATAACAAATGCACTTAATATTAACATGTAGTATTAAAGATGTCAAGAAACCCGAGAATGAGGAAATGACTGTAGAGCAGTGGAGACAAGTGATAGAAGACAATAGATAATGGCACTTGACAACATATAATGAGATGGGATTGTTTGAATGAGAGCAGAAATAAGGAATTAGTCATTACAATAAACCTTAGCTTTTCTTTTCATACTGTGCCAACCACATGAAGATAGCAGTAAATTCGAGCATGAGTGATTGGAAATGGAATAAGTGCTGCAGTGGATGGAAAATAATGGAGAAATAGTAACCAGCAGAGAGGATGATATGCAATTGGAGGTGGTCGAATGAATGTAGAACTGGATTACGTGAAATTGCTTCAAGAACTCTTAACAATGAGCAATAACAGAAAAAAAAAAATGTTCAAACATCATAATTTTTAACCATCCTTGCTGTACAGATGCATAAATCAGAAAACCTATAAACAAAAAAGAAACAATTTTCAAATTTTGTGGATCTTTTCAATGGCAGTATGAAACAAAGCAGATAGGATGTTGGGATCCCATTGATAGTACATAAGAGATCCAAAGCAGACTGTAGGAATTGTGTTGCAAAAAAACAAGGTACATCTGATCAGGAACACCCAAAGCATTGGAGACGAGTTGAGATGTGGACAATGGGGCATGTCACAGCATTTTCACGTGCCATCTTTTAACCTTTAAGGTGTTTAATTCCATTTTTTGTGATTGTTTCTATTCTGCATTTATTCAGTTTCAACCTAGTCATATAATAATATGTTGTCCATAGGTGCTAATATCATTTCGCGTTAGCAAAATATAAGGTGTTGAAGTTAAAAGTTGTGTTCTGTTATATTTTCTTTGAGGCATTCTTTGATGAGTAAGGAGTAGCATTTATATATGCTGATTACTTGAAAAGGTTATAATAATTAAAACTTAGGTCATCCTCCCAGACATGGGGTGGTTTTGGATAATTCATCTAAATTAAAATTCATAGTAATGAGACTTGGCAAGTACTCGCAGAGTCACAACCCAAGGCAGTTTCGGCAACTATTCCCTTTGTCTAGACAAGCCTGCCAAAACCCTCAGAAAAAAGAACAGAAAAACAATGAATTTATTTTTATTTTATTTTTTAAAACGCCAAAAAAATCATTTTTACTTACTACTCTTAAGAAGTTACAGAGTTATTGTCAAGCTTTTACCGAGTTTTGGCCAAGATTTTTCACAGAGTCCAAGTCCAAAACAAAAAAACAGCTTACCAAGTACTGGCCAAGACCGAGTCTCATGACCTTGTGTCTAATAGTTTGTAAGGATGTTGTAAAAATGGTGAAGATATTGAAAACCCAGTGGAACAATCACCATAGGCTTACAAGAAGCGTATTGGAAAATCATGCCAATGAAGATAGAAGATAAGATAACGTTTGAACAAGATTTCATAACAAGTTAGCTGAGAAGCTGGGGTAACTTAGACTGGTGTGTTGAGACTTGGCGAGTCTCCGCAACATGTCAATCTGAGCCCAAGGCACAGGCTGTGAATCTGTAACCTCAATGAGTTTGAGAGCCAAGACTCGCGAGTCTGCTGACAAATCCTAATTGCCAAACTCAGCCAAGTATGCCAAAAAGAAGAAGAACCAAAATATAAAACAAAAAAACCATTAAGAACAGTTCTTTATATATTAATATATTATATATTTTTTTAAATAGCTGAGTATATCAAAAAACAAGCCATGCCTCACAACCGTGCCAACCAGCATTATTAATATTGTCTCAAGGACCATGCCAAACAGCAGGAACAAAACACCTTCATTCACATTGCGTGATTTCAGTCTGTTTTCGACCCCTTCACTGTTTTTCAAAACCCCATACTAAAGCACATAGCATACTCGGTGAGTACTCGCTGGAAATTTTACCAGCAAGTTACTCAAGCAGGAAGTTGCTGGAAATTTGATCGGCCAAGTTGCTTGAGCAGGAACTCGCTGGAAATTTGATTGGATGAGTTACTCAAGTGGTAACTCGCCACTCGGCAAGGACAAGTCCTAGCGAGTCTAAATGCCAAACACACAAGTACTTGTGAGTACAGCAAATCCAACAGTTGGACTCATCAGGACGCAGGTTGGATGCATATACGCAGTTTAGACACTGAAAAACCTGCTGAAAAAACACTGTTTTTTTTCTATTTAAGTCCACACACCCCTACCAATTCCTCACACAGCATTTGGAGCATTACTTGAGAGAATTTGAACAAGTTTAGAGTAGATTTGACGAGCAAATTTATGCAAATTCGGGTTTCCAGGTCAGAATATTTTTCTTTTCTTTCTTTTTTCCTTTTTTCTTCCAAGCATTGCAAGCATGTAAATTCCTTCCAAAATGTTAAAATTAGGTTTTTAAACATGATTCCATGCATTGAATTCAATTTCCATAATTATAATGCTGATTTAAGATATTTTTTTGAATGAAATTGCTGGTTTGTTTCCCTTGTACATAGGGTTTTGGTTTAGGGACAAAAAACTATTGTTTTGGTTAAATTTTTTGATGCTATTGTTCAATTACTTTTGAAATACATTTTATATGATTTTTCTTTTCATGTTCAAATTGTTATTTTTAATTTTAAATGTTGTTTTTTGTGTATTTAAACATGCTGCAAATTAAAAATTAGGATACAATGGCATCTGCATCAAGCTTAATATTAGGAAATAGAAGTCCTCCCGTGGACACCGCTTGGACATATGGCACAATTTGACCAACCTAGGGGACTGTTATTTGCTACTTTTGTAGTAAGAAAGTTCATGGAGGCATCAATTGATTCAAGCACCATATGACATGCATTATTTGCCACAACGTCAAGCTGTATCCCAATAACACGGAAGAGGCAAAACAAGAGATGCAAGCAATGCTTGCATTGTTGGATCAAAAGAAATTAGAAAGGGTGAGGGCACAAGCACCCATAGCAACAACCATTAATCCCAAATTAACAACAAAAATGGAGGTAGATATGGCCAAGATTGTGGGCTCTAGTCGTGGTCCACACATATGCTGCACATCCACTATGATGTGTTGTAGTTACCCATCTAGGGTTTCTGAGTGAATTGCAATGTGTGGTTCGGTTTCCCAGGGTTTACACACAATTCCTTCTTATAACAATAATTCCAATTAATGAAAATACCACATAATGCAGCAAACCGAACAATTTGTCAAATCAAATCTACTCACAGCAGATTGGGCATCAATCTCCATTCAACCCAATTGTAAAAATATTCTATCTACACAAATAAGTTTGGGATATCACATATAAATAAGATCAACAGCTGCTTATGAAGTGCCCCTGTGCAAAAATTCGGGTCTGAAACACAATTCATTTAACCAAACAAACTAGCAGATCTATATTAGTCCTTCAATGGAATACAAGCATGTACATTCAAATTGTAGGCTTTCACAACCAATAAGAAGGAGCTTCAACAAACATTCAAGGAATATATTTTCACAATATTCACTGTAAGCACCCCAACGATAAGATTCACTTATTACAATCTGCAGAAAGGTACCAATGTATTTATGCATACATCAATCAATACTGGCTTCAACCTAGGTCTCTCGGATAGCCACAACAAGTGATTCAACTCACCAATGTTATCTTTCCCGATCAAGGTAGCCTGCCAAAGATGACACGTGATTCCCAATCTTGGGTAGAGTCTGCACTTCACATCTCCTTGTTTTGTTTGGTGCTTAAGTCATGGCTTCTAAAGAGTCTAGGGTTGCTTCAATTCCAACCAGGGTATTAATCGATCCCCATCCAAAGTCATGATTCCTCCAGAGATGTGTTTCTTCCTTTGCCAATTGTTGTTCCTTTTATGCATAAACAAACAGATGCGTGACTATGCTTGGGAGATTTGCGATAAGATTTGCAGCCGCAAATGTGAGTAATGTGTAATGTCCTCTTTTAGGATATTCCTGATTTATTTACTTGCATACAATAATATCACTGGAAAGGGACATTAAAGATATTAAAGATCAATAAACTAAGATAATATTGAGTTCAATTCATAACACAATTCACTATCGACTATGTTCAAGTCTTAATCCTTACTTCCTTTCTAATCCTCAACCTTGGATGGGGAATTGCTTATCTACGACGCGCTAAACCTTCTCCAATGTAATTGGGGTGGGATTACTCTGCCTCTCCCTAACAAACCTTGTCTAGGGCGCACTAAACCATCTCCAATCCATCGGGATGGAATTACTCCGCCTCTCCCTAACAAAACCACCTACCCTAAAGTTAGAGGCAATAGAAATAACTAAGTATTAACTTAACTATGTTCACATTTCAATCTTATCTCCCTTCTAATCCTCAACCATGGATGGGGAATTACTTGTCTAGGGCGTGCTAAACCTTCTCCAATGTAATTGGGATGGGATTTACTCCGCCTCTCCCTAACAACCTTGCCGATGGAATCACTCCGCCTTTCCCTAACAAAACCAACCTACCCTACGGTTACAGGAAATAGAAGTAAATAGGCAATGAGTTTGAACATACCATTACTTAATATATAGCAAGTTTCATAATGTATATATATATGTGTGTGTGTGGCTAATGATAATCTTTCCATTATCTGCATTTGTCATTACTTAATACATGACATTCATCATAACAACATAAGATTAGATACATCATACCAAATTACTATTGCCTTAAGAACTCTTTAAGAATTCCTTTCCGTCTACCATTTGAAATCAGATCTTATTCCTTTATATACTTAGAGATATCTTCTTCTAATATCAGAATTGTATATCCTTATTTCTTGTTGATCTGTATATATCAGATTTATGTCTGCTCTTAAACTCCGTTAATCTTGTATTACAGACTTATATATATCAGAAATATATATATAGAAAATATATATATTCTTCTTTTCTTCTTATTATTCTTCTCTTGTTCCTCTATCCCAATATATTTTATTTATTTACTTTTGATCTGCTTCTTCTTCATCCCCTATTTCTCCTTGTTATATCTCCCTTATTATATATTCAGATGTATATATAAAATCAGAGTTATGTATAATTTATTTTCTGCTTTGGACTTTATTTCTTTATTTCTTCTTATTAGATATCTCTTCCCCGTGTGTTCCTTTTTTTGCCCTCACCACTTTCTTTATGACCCTTTATATTTCCCAAACCTTATGACCATTGGTCAATGGTCATGGCCTTCTTAAGGGATTCGCTTTTTAGTAAACAGATTTACTTTTGATCTGCTTCTTCTTCATCCCCTATTTCTCCTTGTTATATCTCCCTTATTATATATTCAGATGTATATATAAAATCAGAGTTATGTATAATTTATTTTCTGCTTTGGACTTTATTTCTTTATTTCTTCTTATTAGATATCTCTTCCCCGTGTGTTCCTTTTTTTGCCCTCACCGCTTTCTTTATGACCCTTTATATTTCCCAAACCTTATGACCGTTGGTCAATGGTCATGGACTTCTTAAGGGATTCGCTTTTTAGTAAACAGATTACCTTAAACAAATCACTCTTATATGGGTCCGCCCACTTCCTACTTGGGCTCGATGGTTCCCATACTATCGTTGTCATTTAGTTAATTAATTTATAATATTTTATTTATTTTTATTCTTATATAATATAATATATATATTATTATAATATTACATTTGTATTTGTATTTATTATTTATAAATACAATAAACATTTTAATTATATAAAAATATTTATAAAATATTATTATATATTAATAATAATATATGTTTGTTAAATATATGATTATCATTCATATTGACCATATTTGGCAAAAGCGATGTCTTCGTCTTTGTCATGATGTTTAAATCTTTAATTTAAATAATGCCTTAATATCGGGACACGACATAATGGTAGTCAGTTGGAGTGGCTATAATGACCTCCTATGATTTGGTGATACTCTATAATGATCAGGTGTTGATCGTGTCGTCTGCATCCTTATTCACCAATGATCGGGTAATGTCATGGAGTGAAAAGCAACCCCTTAATACCTCTGTGACTATGAGCTAGAATTTAGATGAGGCGTATCCAACTATAGACATCAACTCATAAATGATTTGAAATGTGCCCAGTCGTGCCTTAGCTAGGTCCTCTCCTCAATATGCCTGAACTCAAAACAAATATTTCAGATTAGCACATCTGCACGTCCTGAGCGGAAATGCCAAGTAAAGAGGATTTGGTGTCATGACCTGATATTAAGGTATTGTTTAAATTAAAGATTTAAACATCATGATAAGTTAGAGAAGTCGTTAATGTATAATAATATTAAATAATGTTATATTTATGGTATTTATAAATAACGAATATAAATACAATTATAATATTATCAATTTTAATTATGATATAATATATTATTAAATATAATATATATTATATAAATATAAATATAATAATATATAATATATAATATATAATATATTTACATATTCTACATATACTATATAAATAATATTATAAAATAATATTCATATAACAGCAGCGATAGATATCTTCTGTAAAAAACAGCAGACAACGATTAATAAAGAAAACATTTATATTAATCAGCAGCAAGTCCAAGTCAAGACAAAGAGAATAAGATCCGATTGATAATAAAGAAGTATGGTGCTGCAATTAGTTAATAAGAGTTAGGCAGCGATTACTATAGAAGGACAGCAATAAGTAAAAAGGTAAAGTAATTCATTGTTTATGAAAGGCCATGATCAGTAGGAAAGGGGCAATGATCCCTACAAAAAAGGTATGACCCTATGAGGAATCATCACCCTTTCAAGGGGATGACTCTCCTCACAAGGGTGTAGGGTATATTAAGGGAAAAGGTAGCAGTGTAGGAAGGGCAGAAAGAATCATACATTTCCAATTTTATATAGATATATCTGAACATACAAGAAAGAAGTGGAATACATAGAGATCTAAAATCTGATTGTGATAGGATTTATATGAGCATGTAAAGTATGGATTTAAATATGAATCATGCAGGTTGTATTTATGATATCATTCACATAATTTATTATGTGTTGTGGATATAATTGATAAGACTTGGTTATGCATAAATCTATACCATGATAGGAGGAAGGGAAAGTACAAAAGGAATATAGGACCCTCTCTTAGGTACGCCACCCAAAAGGAAATGTAATAAACTCACATGAGCCAAAGGGGTTCTGCCTTTTGGTTGAAGGGTTCTGCCTTTGGGTCTAGGAGAGATGTGCTCTTCTAGATACGCCACTCATAATGAGAAACGATAAGTCCACATAAGCCAAAGGGGTTCTACCTTGTAGTGAAGGGTTCTGCCTTTGGGTCTAGAGAGAGATATGCTCTTCTAGACATGTCACTTATGATAGAAGTAATAAGTTCACATGGGCCGAAGGGGTTCTGCCTTCTAGTGAAGGGTTTCTGCCTTTGGGTCTAGAGGGAGATGTGCTCTTCTAGATACGCCACTCATGATGGAAATGAAATGTTCACTTGGGCCAAAAGGGTTCTGCCTTCTACTTGAAAGGTTTTGCCTTTGGGCCTAGAGAGTTGAATTAATAGGATACCCTTTGGAGACCTCACTCCCCTATCATAGGTATAGTAATATAAAGAGACCAATCATGAGGAAATAGGAAAGATGGCAAGATGTGGGAATCTTCACTAGGCACGCCACCTCATATGAATGGCATGGGCCACATGAGGCCAAGGGGATTCTGCCTTTTAGTTGAAGGTTATGCCCTTGGGCCTAGAGCGCAAAGACACCCCATTGAGTCACTCTCTTCCATGCTTTCCCATGGTTGATCATCCCTAGGTAAGATTCAATTGAGTTCATTAAATTGTTATGGACTTACTGGTCAATGTTTAAGATTTCTAATTTGTTTGCTGGAGTTAAATCAAGCCAAGGTACTCTTAAATCAAGCCAAGGTACTCTCTAAACCCATTGTTTGCTTAGAAAGTTGATAATTTAAGATAAAATTAGTATAATTCTTATTAGAACATTACAACTATAAACTGATTATTATCTAATTTATTGATCTTTAATATTTCTAACGTCTCTTTCTAGTGATCTAACTATGTACAAGTAAAGAAAACAAGAATATCCTAAAAGGGGACATTACATTTGGGTTTTCATCCAAACCTCGCAATTTGCTGTAAGGGTTTTTGTCCTAAAAGCAAGACTTGAATTTGAGAAAATGAAAGGATAGTATGCAAAATTGAATGCCTCTAAATTGAAATGAGAGTTCTCCTTTATACCCGATTGAGTTTGGACATAAGGGTCCAAAAGTGGCACCAAAATTCAAAAGATTATTATTATTATTTTAGTGTTGAAAAACACTTTTAAATAATACTACTAACGGGAAAAAGGGGACATGACAGTCCTCCCTTCCCCGAATTGCTTGCCCACAAACAATGATAAATCAAGGGGAGCTACCCTCTTCTTCGTGCCAAAGTAGCAAATCATGAAGTGATGCTCATTGATTCTAAGTTCCACACTTGTCCCATGGACTATCTTTTGCACAAAAACACCCCAATTAGGTTCCAAGGTGATGGTAATAATGGTCCCTTTCCACTGGGAGCTTCCTTCAGCTTCTTTCATCGAGGATATTCCCATAAATTGGGTCGACTTGCTGCTGTTCATAACTGGTAGCAACTTGCCAATGATAAGACAGCAGCTAAACTGGTATTCCCTTGCAAAAATCGAAGGTATGAGCGGCGTAGGAACTGAAAATTCTTAATCAGCAATTTCAAACTATATATCCCTCTCCTCTATGGCTGATGATTCTTGCAAATCCAATTGTATTAATGTAATTGAAGGGGAATGAGGGCTGATACTGATTGTGACAGCAGTATGGAAGTTGAGAATATGGGGTATAGCTGGCCCAGCTTTGTTTCTTCCTCCCTTGGGTAGTAGGTAATCATCGACAACTATTTCTGTAGATCCAACAATGAAAATTAAACTATCCTCTTTAGCAGTAATACTCACTATCCTGGCTTCCCCATTGCCTTTGCTTTCATAATGACCTCATTATCATATGTGTAAGCTTCAACATTATGTACAATTGCCTCTTCCAGATTGATGTTGTGAAATTTACCTTGGCATCCAAAATTTCTGACCGTGATGCCCCAAACTGCTGGTTTATAGCTGCTCAAGGAAAATATAATTAGTAGAAGCATCATACCATGGCTGTAACATTGCATCTCTTTGCTCTGAATCGGAGTTATAAAGGCTGGAAACCATCCTGTATCGCGACAAATTCCTTATTAATGACAATAGATGGTAAATGCATCCTCTGTGTAATTAATAACTTCTTTATGGGTGCCAATAGTATGTAGGGAAAACTGGGAATGTTGGTGACAGCAGTTCTAAAGTTCGAAACAACACTCATCATGATCCATGGAGCATAGTTCTTACTACCCAAAATTCTACCAGCCATGTTAAGATGATGACTCTCACCCAAAGCTCTTGATTTGCCAATACCACATCTTTGAACATATTCCAAAAGGACCAAACATTATCATAACGAAGTATTTCACCTTGGAGTGGATTCTTAATTATCTCTATGCATTGAGTGATTTGGTTTCCCCGAACACTCACCTCCATTCTTTTAACTTCAACCATGCTTGGGTTTCCATTCAATATGCCTTGGGATATTACCTTCTTTTCCTTGAACTTCATCCCTATAATGTCCCTTCCAAAGAAATGTGACCAACGCATGCCAACAATTTTACTCACCTCCTCTAAGTTGAAGTTATAATGTTTACTTTGTACTTCAAAGACTCTTAACATGATGCTCCAAGCCTTACCACTGGAAAGGTGGGTTGGATCAGATTGTTGGTGGGCTGGAAGGTGGCTGTAACAGTCACATTTTGCTTGGGATTTCCATTCAAACAGTGATGTATCAGCTGGAATATTGGCACCTAGAATCGCCAAATGATGAGACCTCTTACAACCAACATCAAGCAAAGAAATCTTCCTCATACCTGCAGATCTGTAGTTGCTCATGAAACGTATCATCAATCCAAAACATGAATTTATCAAGGTGATCAATAGGAACATAATATCTTGGCTGCAAAACTGAGTTCCTTTATTCAATTTCAAGAAGGTAAAGGCTGGAAACCGCCCTTACTAGCTGAGAACACTTCAGCAATGGTAATGGGCTGAAAACTCCTCCACCATGTGATTGAAAACTCTTCTTTGGCTGCAAGGTAGTTGTGGGAAGTACTGGAAATCTTGAAGGCAGCAGATTTATAATTTGGAAACATACTCAAAATGGCCCTTGGCTCATGTCTATTGCAACCAGCACTCATCCCAGCTATGTCAAATTGGTGTTACTCAACCAATAAGTTCCATTTAACAATTATCCCCTTTGGTGGCCACCTTAAAAGTGTAATATTGAGCATAACCAAAATAGACCAAATATCATTATGATCAAGCACCTCACCTTTGGAAAAAATTGTGATGGTCACCAAATGATCTTTCATCCACATAGCCCTGGCAATTCGAGGATCTCCTTCTTCAATGCCTTGGAAGTTCTATCTCTTCTTTCTTGGATTCCAACTCTATAGTGAACTCTCCCATAAAACGCACCCAATGCGAGCTCCATGTTTGACTGATCCCTCCAAGACCCATGATATAGAAGTCTTTGCATATCTCTTGTTCACCCAAAAGGATGACCAATTGCCTTGCCTTCATGATGTTAGGAAAGTGTAGTGTCTCATTCTTCATGAATCTTCCAACTTGCTTACAGCTTGATACCCAAAACACCTATACTTAGTCACAAAATCTTAACATCAAAATGACACCTACTTTGCTTACCATCATCTAGCATCAAGCACCCCGAGGTGACTATCTCCATTTGGCCATTACCCATGATCTTGTCTTCAATTGTGGTACTTGGCTTCCACGAGTGATCAATAAATCATGAACATTGAAACTTCACCATGTGGTTAGAATGCACAACAAACCCTATGTTATTCCTCATAAACTTCTTTCATTCCGAATGCAAAAGATGGAAAACTCAATAGTAACATCAATGCCTCTATCCGTTTTGACCCCCAAGAGATTACTCAGATCCCATATGCAAAAACAATTTGGAACTTGAAACAAAGAATCCACATGCCCTATATTGCAAGTTGTATCCCTTACTCTATCACCCTTTTTTGCATGGTTTCCATGATGACAAGAATTTTGCAATGACATAGGAAGCAACAAATCTGAAACATTTTCATACCTTAGGCTGTGAACAAAAGGCTCTGCCTCTTTCATCCAAAGAGAATTTGTTGAGATGTCCTCAACACCTCCATTTTTGTGACTCAAAACTCCCAACTTAGGGCTGACCAAGATATTATCCTCAAATGCATACTCATCAATCAATAGCTCACCATTTTGAAGTTCGAAAGATTGTGCATGATTTGATTTATCTTCCTTCAACTTGAACTCTTTGCATCTCATAAGTGGAACCCTTTCCGCCTTCACTTCATCGATATTTTGCTGACAAATGCGATCACTAAAAACCAATTAAACATCTTCTCCTACCAAAGAATCTTTACCTTGAACTTGCTTATTGGGTTCCTCTTGTTCTTGATCCATGACGTCTTGTGACTCTAACTTTGATTGTTCCTCTTGCTTCCTAGTTACTACGTTAGCCATTTCCTTTAATTCTGATTTTTCTTATTTCTTCGCAAACATTCTCTGTCTCCGAATGCTTCATCCATGCAATTAAATCCTTCTGATATTCATGCAATTCATGTAACATTTCTAACATGGATTCTTGAAATGTCTTCATCTTTCTAGCATGCAAACTGATATGCAACTACAGAAGTTGTCATGCAAAGGATATAATCTCCAATAAGATGTTAACTCCCGATGATTCATAGACTAGCAGGTTCCAACTCTAATACCACTGTGATGTGTTGTAGTTACCCGTCTAGGGTTTCTAAGTGAAATGCAATGTGTGGTTCAATTTCCCAGGGTTTACACACAGTTCCTTCTTATAACAACAATTTCAATTAATGAAAATACCACATAATGCAGCAAACTGAACAATTTGTCAAATCAAATCTACTCACAGCAGATTAGGCATCAATCTCCATTCAACCCAATTGTAAAAATATTCTATCTACACGAATGAGTTTGGGATATCACATACAAATAAGATCAACAACTACTTATGAAGTACGCCTGTGCAAAAATTCGGGTCTGAAATACAATTTATATAGCCAAACAAACTAGCAGATCTATATTAGTCCTTCAATGGAATACAAGCATGTACATTCAAATTGTAGGCTTTCACAACCAATAAGAAGGAGCTTCAACAGACATTCAAGGAATATATTTTCACAATATTCACTGTAACCACCCCAGCAATAAGATTCACTTATTACAATCTGCAGAAAGGTACCAATGTATTTATGCATAAATCGATCAATATTAGCTTCAACCCAAGTCTCCCGCATAGCCACAACAAGTAATTCGACTCGCCAATGTTATCTGTCCCGGTCAAGGTAGCCCACCAAAGATGACACGCGATTCTCGATCTTGGGTAGAGTCTGCACTTCGCATCTCCTTGTTTTGTTTGGTGCTTAAGTCGTGGCTTCTGAAGAGTCTGGGGTTGCTTCAATTCCGACCGAGGTATTAATCAGTCCCCATCCAAAGTCGTGATTCCTCCAAAGATGTCGTGATTCCTCCAGAGATGTCGTGTTTCTTCCTTTGTCAATTGTTGTTCCTTTTATGCATAAACAAACAGATGTGTGACTATGCTTGGGAGATTTGCGATAAGATTTGCAGCCGCAAATGTGAGTAATGGTAGTTGGCTTGAGTGGCTATAATGACCTCCTACAATTTGGTGATACTCTATAATGATCAGGGGTTGATCATGTCGTCTACTCCTTATTCACCCATGATCAGGTAATTTCATGGATTGAAAAGCAACCCCTTAATACCTTTGCGCTTGTGAGCTAGAATTTAGATGAGGCGTATCTAACTGTAGACAGCAACTCAAAAATGATGTGAAATGTGCCTAGCCGCGCCTTAGCTAGGTCCTCTCCTCAATACGCCTGAAACTCGAAACAAATACTTCAGATTAGCACAACTGCACGTCCTGAGCGAAAATGCCAAGTAAAGAGGATTTGGGTTTTCATCCAAACCTCGCAATTTGTTGTAAGGGGTTTTCATCCCAGAAGCAAGACTTGAATCTGAGAAAATGAAAGGAGGGTATGCAAAATTAGATGCCTCTGAATTGAAATGAGAGTTCTCCTTTATACCCAATTGAGTTTGGACCTAAGGGCCCAAAAGTGGTGTCAAAATTCAAAATATTATTATTATTATTTTAGTGTTGACAAACACTATTTTAAATAATAATACTAACGGGAAAAAGGGGACATGACATCCACCTCGTCCAACTCAAGGAAAGCCTAGTCATAAGGCTTCTTTGTACCTATAAACACACCTAGAGCACAATCCTCATTGCAAGGTGTAGGGTGGAACAAGGAGGTAAATGAGGAAACAAATAAGGCATGTGTGAATTTCTAGTACTACAACAACCTTCCCTTCAACATGGCAAAGAGCCCATGTTGGGAGTATTTGGTCACTACATTGGCAATTGCAAGGAAAGGGTACAAGGTGCCCTCTCCAAAAGACTTAAGTGGATGGTTGCTCTAGAGTGTTATCACAGATAAGTCAATTCTGGAAGAAAAAAATAAGCAATGACAAAATTTTGGATGTACCATTCTTTAAGATGGGTGGTGTCATGTCCCTGTTTCCGGCTTGATCATCAAGTGAAGAATGGATTAGCGTATTCCTCATTCCCAGAGGCTAATTCTAAATAATGAGGGAATGAATTGGTTTTTGACTAACTTAACCTTATTGTTTTGCAGGAACAAAGTCAGAAACTTGAAAATTGGCTAAGTCTGGGAGCCAAGTAATCAGGAAGTTGTCTAGGCGCCAATTTCACATCAAATTTCCTAAATGGGTGCCTAAGGATTTCGAGATCTTCTATCAAGGTTGGGAGTGCAATATGATAAATATAATATCATTGGAACTTGTCAACACATTGAACTAGGGTTTTGAAGGTCAGAAGTTGCCATGAGGGTTAGGCGCACTTCCTCTCTCCTCCAGCTTTAAAGAGGCGCCTAGCATAGAAAAATTGTGTTATGAGGTACTTTCATCATTCCAAACAAGGCGCCTTAGTAGGAAAAAGGGATTGATTGGTTTCCAAGATGATTTTGACTAAGTGAATTGAGCAGTTGTCTTAGGCGCCCTTGGGCCTCTGTGCAACCTCAAAGAGCGCCTAACTTGTGAAGGCAAGATTCCAAGGCACCAAAGGTGTTGGACCTTCATTTGAGCACTCCTCCATATCAAACATGTGCTTAAGTGTCAAGGTGCCATTTCTTGTTCAAGTAATCTCCTAAAGGCACCTAGGCACTAGATCATGATAGAGCAAACCTTAAATGGCATCCTATGTTAGATAGTAGTTTGAAAGGTTAGAAAGCATCATCAAAAGTGCGCCTAGGTGTGGGGCGCTAGCTCTTGCTCAAACAACCTTGAAAGAGCGCCTTGAAAAGTAAGTTAACTTGTATTATTTAAGGATTAAGTATATCAAGGAATCATCATTGAAAATACGGCTTTCATGCTTGGGTGCCACTGTCATGTTAAAACTCACCCAGTAAGCGCCTTGGCCATTGAAGGCAAGAACCAAAAAGATGAAGTCATCTATCAACTAGTTGAGCATTCACCCAACATGTGTTTGGGGTCATTGAAAGGCATTTCTTCAAGTGAACTTCATTCCCAAGGAGATCAAGTGAAATTGTCAAGTCTTGGTACCTAGGCGCATATTAGATCAAGAATCTTCCATCTGAGCACCTAGCCTAGATGATTCATAGATTGAAGGCTTTGAAGCTAAGGAAAGTCACTTGGATGAATAATCAAAGTTGAAATGGAAAACTCCTCAAATCTAGCATCTAGAAATCAAATCTATATGAGGCGCACATTTTGACAACATGCTTCCATTTTGGCGCCTAGAATGAGAACTCACTCAAATGGCTCATAACTTTGAATTGATCAAGATTAGGTGAAGTTGAAGAAGGTAGGTGCACTCTACTACCTATATCACTCTTAAAATGCGCCTAGTCAAGTAAAGCGCTTGTTCCATTTGCCTAAGACTCCATTAGCACCCTAGGTTGATGATCATTCTAGACACTTGAAATAGCGCCCAGGGATCTTTCAACTTGTATCAGGAAGAAAGGAAACAATTTTCAGTGTTGTTCAATAATCCAAATTATAAAGTTGACAGGAAATAGACCCAGATGATGAAGGCGCACTTCTTGGTCTCCATCACCTCAAAGGTGCGCCTAAACAAGTTGGGTGTCAATCTCCCTCTTTTCAATTTCCAGATGGCGCGTAGAGTCTAAGAGGTCTTCACTGAGTAATGTCAAGTGTTTTGAGAGCATATGGAGTCATCAAAAGCCCCACTAGGCGCTTATCCATGTCTCTGCCACCTCAAGGAAGCGCCCAGCTTAGAATGGCGCCTATTCTAGTTTCCACTACTCCCAGTTGGCGCCTAGCCTAGGGAACCTTGCAATTGTGATATCATTTTGGCGCCTGGGATCTCTAATTCCTATTGGTCCAAGTGGCAACATTGGGATCCGTTCCAGCTCATTGGATAAGGTTGCCACCTCAGAGGGAGTTATCAAATAGAATATGCTATTGGAATATGCTCTTGGAAAGCGTGCCTTGGTTCCTCTTTGTGCATTGAAAGACGTGCCTTCATTGCCTTTGGAAGGCCTATAAAAGGAGGATCTCTCTCATTCATTTGACATCCTAATCTTTTGACGAAATTCTCTCTACAAAGCTTAATGCTTGTAATCTTGAGGCCTGCGAGTTTCAAGTGTTGAGGTGATGCTCCCTCAACTGACAAGGTGATGCTCCCTTGTTGTATTGTGAGGTGTTAACATTTAGTTGACATCATTGGGTTCAATAGAGTTGTTCAACTGTGAAAGTCATTGTAAACATCAAGGCTACAAGGCCTCTTTTGTAATCCACTTGAATAAGTTGTATCATCATGCTATTGAAAGCATTATCTCTGTAATAAGACATTTGCAATAAGATTGAATCAAGTAATAAGACAAGTACCCAGCTTCAGGATTGATTCATTCAAGTTGTTATCTTTGATATATATCATTAAGTTGTTGAGTAGTTGATGAGTTAAGTACAAGTACATTTATCTAAGAAAAATTTTAGCATAACTAGTTGGGTATCTTACAGGTGGACAAATGGAAAGAATCGCACCCTTGTCAGCTTTTTAACAACTTCAAATGGTGAGATAGTTTTCCTGGAGTCAATTGATGCCTCTAACAAAGTAAAGAATGAAAAAACTTTGAGCCTATATCTAGAGTTAGTTCTCTTGGAAGTGGGCATTGAGAATCTTATGCAAGTTGTCACTGACAATGCAATAGCAATGTGGTGACTAGGAGACTGCTTCAAAGAAGACATCCGTCACTTTTTTGGACCCCTTGTGCAACTCATTGCCTTGACCTTCTTTTGAAGGACCATATGCAAAATTGATTGGGTGAAACCAGTTGTAAAAGATACTAGAAACATCACAAAATACATTTATAATCACCCTTGGGTTCTCAACTTGATGAGAGATCACACCAAAGGAAAGAGCTTGTGTGAGTGGGTGTCACAAGGTTTGTAACTAACTTCCTAACGTTGCAAAGCATTTGTAGTTTGTTGACACTATTGAAGCAAATGTTTGTGAGTCAAGCATAGCTAGACTCAACATATTCAAAGAAGGTTGATAGAGAAAGGGCTGCTAAAACGATTTTTGATGATGCCTTGGCAAAGAAAACTGTAGAGATCATCAAGGTAACTTCAAACTTCAATTTAAATTTTAAAATGAATCCTTTATTTTCAATTTTTAAAAGTATTTACTTTAATTGTAAGTTTGTAACTTTAATTTGTTTGTCGGTGTCCAAGCCTTTGGTGAGAGTTTTGCACTTGGTGGATAGAGAGCAAAACCAAATGGGATACATTTATGAGGCCATGAATAAGGCCAAAGAAGCCATCCAAAACTATTACAAAGTAGAAAAAACCACATTTGATCCCATTTGAGAGATCATTGATTAGAGGTGGAATAATCAACTCCACCAACCCATTCATACAGCAAGGTACCACCTCAACCTCAAATTTTTCTTTTCCAATAGCTTCACCAATGTTAATGGGGAGGTTATGGAGGGCATCTCAACATGCATTGAGAAGATGACACCTAAGGTTGAGGTGAGGGAGCCCATTATTTTAGAGTTGCAAAATTACAAGCAATCTAGGCGGAGGCTCTTTTCTTCACCACTAGCTATCCAAGGGAGATCTACCAAGACATCAAGTAACAAAAATTGGCATCTTTACTTATATCTTACAAGTTACAAATTACAATAATTAATATTGCTTATTTACAAACTTTTGAATATCTTAATTGTAGGGTCTTCGTAGGAAGATTAGGGTGGAAATACCCCAAATCTTTTAAAGCTATCCCTTCAAATTTCATCTCAATCTTGTAGCATTTGTGGATGTAAGTGCAATTGGAGTTTGTTTGAGGCCATTCACACAAAAAAGCACAATAAGTTGACTCAACAACACCTCAATAACCTAGTTTTTGTGTAATACAACCTTCAGCTTCACACAAGAAAGGTGGACACATCTACATGGGGCCTATAGACTTGGATGACATTGATCCCTACAGAGATTGGATTGAGGAGACCCCCTTGTTTACAAAAGACAAGATTGTCGATTTCAAGCAGCAAGCTGGGGGTGTAAATACAGTAGAAGCGAGCAAGATTGAATTAGATGACATCATTGTCATCTAGTACCAGGACGGAGCAACAGGTGTAGCCTTCTAGGCCAAACGAGGAGTCATAGCTGACTATGAGGACTAGACTCTCTCCCCAATTTTTCACTAGAATGGAGAAGAGGAAATTATAAATTATTGTAATTTGTAACTTGAATGGATATGCAATTTATGATGATGATTTTCAATGACAATCATCATAAATTCATAGTAGTTATCAGCTAGTTGTTACATTCACATGATGATGGGATTTTGTAGTCTATTTGTAATTTTGTATTCAAATCTAATAGAAAACACTTCTCCAACAGTCTACAAACTCATTTGACACATTTTATAATTGTATTTTGCATAAAATTTATGTTTTTTCAAAAAATTTAAGTATTTTTTAAGTTAAAGTTTTGCTGAGTTTTTTCCTAGTCGAAAAAAATTGATCTATCAAGTCCAACTCAAGTCTAAGCATGCAAATTATGCTAATGCATATCAGTTTGAAGATCTTCTCTCCAACTTTCCTTTTAAAGATTTCCTTAATGGCAGAAATGATAATTTACAAAAAATAAATTTTACCAAGGGTTGATAAACTAGCAAATGACTTCAATCAACTTCCTCCAATTCAAACCATCATGACTGATAATGGCTTTGATACGGATGCAGTCACGAAAAAGGATCCAATGAAGGACTATCCAACTGTGCAACCAACACAACAACACACAACTTCATAGCAACAGCAATAACACCCCCATTAATCTTATGCTTGAACAATTATCACTATGACTACAACTTGCCATAGTGGACTCCTCACATGCTAGGCCGCAACCGTTTGATTTTTAACTAAGATTCACAAATGGATGGTCGCCACAATGGGCCTCCTACATTATCATCATGCAATGATAATTCAAGTACAATTACATTGCTAACACAATTTTACTGCAATGACACCCACTATATACCGTGTTGTCGAACTCTTTCCTCAATATCAACTTTCCTCAAGATTGTACTATCATACTCCTATTCCCTCACTTTGCCTCTCAGATCTCACTCCTCTCCTTTGTTTGTTGTTGAAAATTCACTCACTACTCTCCTACTTCATTTTGTCTACTTCACTTGCTTTCAAACAATCAACAGTGTATAAATAGCATTCCCAAGTTTTCCCAATGATCTAGTCAGCTTCAAGATGGTGCAAAACCCAAAGCCACATAAAACGTGTTGTCAACCAGAAATAACAAACTTCTAAATGCAAATGGTAAAAAAGTGAAAAACCTCCACACACTACTCAACATTCATCCACAACGATACAATAAACCCTTACAAATATTCCTCTATAGGCGCAAACTCCAAATAACCTGCTACAAATGGAAATAATCACAATTATGCACAACTGTCAACCCGGAAGACACTCTCAAACCAATTTACATCTTCTACTCATCCAATTCTCATCAAAAGTTAATATGATACCCATCCATCACAATTTAAGCTATTCTCAAAACCGCAAAAGCCAAAATTTCAAATTGCAGTGAAATTTGCTAACTTTCTCTATCATAGACCGATAGCCACAAGCTAACAGACAAACAAACAATTGAAACAAACCACAAAATCCACTTTTCCATAATGATGCAAGATTGCCATGACACCCAAGGATGCCCCTGCATCAGATACCCAAGGTTAATAAAAAAAATGAGTCAAACTCATTTTTCAGGACAGTCTGCCCCTGCCTGGGAGTTCCAACCTACTACTTCCTCAACTCATTCTTTCCATCTCTTCAGGTACACTCCTAGAAATCTACCCTATATACTGCTTTCCCCTTCGTCGTTTGCCATCTCATCCAGCTTCCTCTTATTAAGTTGTGGTACTCTATTCCACCTAGACGCCTAAGTACAAGTGGAGCCCATCAACATAGTGGGATGTAGAGCCTGAAGAGCCACAAGTTGATGAGTCACAAGCTGTACAGTTAAGATTGGGTGGGCTCACGTTGCAAGGTACAGTTCAGTCCAATAGCTCCAATTATGAGAAGCAATTTCTGAGATATTCATTGGATGACGACTCCCATCTTTGAGCTTGTTGCTCAAACTAGTAATGCATATCTTCTTTTGGCATTGCCATTTTGTCATTTTGATGTTAGTCACTTGTAGTTGTGATTTTTAGCTTGTTTGTAATTTGTAACTTTCATTGATGTAAATTAAATTTTTAAGTCATGTCAAAGGGGTTGGTGTTCAAATGGCTAAGCCATTGGGTTCCAACTATGGATACCCAGGTTCGAAACCCCAAAGTGACATCTTAGCGTCGGAGTGCATGGAGCAGCAGTATTCTCACATGTTGGTCCTTATTGGACAATGTATGAAATTGCAAGTCCCATGGTGGATAGGTTGGTCCTTACTAGACAAAATTGTGTGGGCCCCAAAACCAAACCGTCACTAATTAATCTAAAAAAAATTAAATTTAAAAATCATATTATGTCATTATTGTTGCAAGTATGGGCCTAACCGGTGTTGTCATTGATGTCAACATACTTTTGTTGCATTAATGATAAGGATTGGATGAGGTATATGTTGAGGATACTGAGAAAATTAGTCTCAATCAGGAACAGTGATGACAACAAGGTAAAAGCTCAAGACAGGTTGAGGAACAGAGGATGCGGATTAAAGGGTTTGTAGATATGAGTCTTAAGATGATCCAGTAGAGATTTCAAAGGTCCGCATGAAGATATCAAGAAGTTGTGATCGCTCAAGTAGAACTGGCTCCGGTAGCTGTTTAGAGGTGACAGAGTGTTACAGAAAGGTCCGGTGAGATCCGGAAATGAATTGTCCTGTTCTGCAGATTTGAAGGAGTGTTTGGGAAGTCCTTATGATGTGTCAACTCGATTGGTTCGTGATTTGAAGGTCCGCAAGCATCTATTCCTTTGTGGCAGTAATGGCAGACTGTGTTCTTGAGGTTCCGGATGAAGGAGAGAAGGATTTCAGTAAAAAGAGAAAGTGCGGATGTTCTTGGTGATTCAGGCAAGCTTGTGGAGGTCCTTGGATCATGTTCAGTTCGTTTTGATGGTTCGCATTAGAGTTGGGGCCCGGAAATGAAGAATAACTTCTAGATGATGGTGTTCTTTCTGTGACTAGCTGACCGGATGAATTATACATCTTGCGGATGTTCTTACAAGTGTTAACCGACTTAGATGATCATTCCTAAGTTGATGTAGTGTATAGATAAGGGATTGCAAGGTCATTTCAAGTGTGGGTGTGTCGAAGATGAGAGTGTGGTAGCGAGGAGAAGAGCGAAAGGCAGAGCAGAAGGTTTGGGTTTAAATGGAATTGACTCAAGCATGGTGAAGATGCCAATTACCAGTTCAAGTATGTGATACTTAATCTTCTATAGACAGTGTGTCTCTTGTAGGCAGTGAGCCTCTTGTGAGTAGTGTGCTCGAGTAGTGAGCCCTAATTGGCATGTGCCATTTTGTTCTTTCTATTCTTCTAACAGAGAATACAATCTTGGGTTAGTCACCCCGTGGTTTTTCCCTTAACCGGGTTTTCCACATTAAAATCTTGGTGTCTCATGTGTTGATGTGTTTCTGCTCTTGATTAAATGCATTATGTTTCATGTTTGATTTATTGTCATACTGCTAAGTGAATGAAAGTGTTTGGAAAGAAGAAAGTTTCAGACAACTGATTCACCCCCCCCCCTCTCAGTTGTCTGCCCTGAATCTAACAATTGGTATCAGAGCCAAGTTCCTCGGAAAGGAGCTTAATCGCTTGAGGAGATCCAGGATGTCGTCATACAAGAAGGATAGTCCGAAATTTGATGGAACAAATTTTACTCTCTGGAAAGGTCGCATGAAATGTCACTTGCAATGTATGGGAATGGCTTATTGGAACATGGTTACAACCTAGTAGTCATCTCCACAGGGTGGTCCAAGAACCCTGAATGAAATCACCGATGCTAAAAACAATTTGCGGACCATTGAGGCTCTTCTAAGCGCATTATCTGAGTCAGAGCTCTCAAATGTCATTGACCTACCAACTGCTTATGAAATTTGGCAAAAATTGGAAGTATTGCATGAAGGAGACAGGTATGTTAAAAGTGCAAGACTACAGAGTTTAAAAGGGAGATTTGAAAATCTCAAGATGAGAGATGATGAGACTATTGCTACTTTTATGCCAAAAGTAAATGAGATTGTATGTGGAATTAGAAATGCAAGTGGAGTCTTGAGTGAAGATGAGATTGTTGGCAAAGTTCTCAGATCCCTTCCTGCTTCTTATAAAATCAAGGCTACTGCAATTGAAGAATTCAAAGCTCACACAACCGTCACAAGAGATCAATTGGTTGGTAAATTGGCTGCTTTTGAGATGGCCAAATTTGGAGATGATCCCCCAAAGACAGAATCTGCATTCAAAGCCAGTGCCTCTGTAAAATGGAAACAAAGGTTTGATCCGGGAGAAAACTCTTCAAGTAAATTATCATGGTATGAAAAAGCAAGAAAAGACTTTGAGGAAGAAGAAGCTAAAACTGCTCATCTTGAAGCTCTTATTGCAAAAAGACTGCCAAGAGGATCCGGTAAGTATGAAAGGAAATTGTCTTTTAAATGTTTTAACTACAATAAGATTGGTCATTTTGCATCAAGGTGTCCAAAAAGATTTTCAAGGCCAAACACTAATAGACCAAGATTCCAGAAGAATTGTTACTATGCTCATGAAGGAGATGATGAAGGAGTAACAGATGATGAATCAGAGAAAGGAGACAAATCCGGAAGTGATTGGGTGTTCATTGCCATCAAGGAAGAAGATCCAATGCCCTTTGAATTTGTCAATCATAAAGTTGAAGAAAAAGCCCTGGCTGCCCAAGTTGAAGAGAAGGATGATTGGGTCATTGATAGCGGTTGCTCTCATCATATGACAGGTGACAAAAACAAGTTCATAGATTTGGAAAGGTATGAAGGAGGAGTGGTAAAGTTTGGTGATAACTTTGCTGGTAGAATCAGAGGTAGAGGAACTATTTCTTTCGATGGAAAGAACAAAACCGGTAATGTATTATATGTTGAAGGATTGAAGCACAATCTTCTCAGTGTTGGACAGTTGGTGAACAAAGGCTATGATCTCAGATTCAAGAATGGAAAGTGCAAGATCTTTGAAAATTCCGGAACAGAGATTGCATCCAGTACCCAAACAAAAGGTAACATCTTTCACTTGGCTGGTACTGGTAAAAGTTGTTTATTTGTTCAAGTTGATCAGAGTTGGTTATGGCATAGAAGAATGTGTCATGTGAATTTTGATAATATCATCAAGATAAGCAATTCTCAGGCTGTAAGAGATCTTCCAAAACTGGTAAAACCTACAAATAGTTTGTGCAAAGAATGTCAGTTGGGAAAACAAAGCAGAATCTCATTCAAAAGCAAGGAACAATCCTCTACCGGATTATTAGACTTGGTTCATACTGACTTATGTGGTCCAGCAAGAATCAAGAGTGTGCAAGGTGATAAATACTTCATGTTGCTAATTGATGACTATTCTCGGATGATGTGGGTAATGTTGATGATTGTTTTTGGACAAGTCAACAATAGAGTAAAACACTAGAGTATCCCACTCTCTCTTGAATAAAGCTCTTCAAAGGTTGAACTATGTGATCCAGTGAAGTAACTCCAAGGTTCCTTTTTATGATTCGTAAGAGACAGCTCAGTGACTAAGTATGATTTTGCTGTTAAACACAAAGGGACTTACGCAGACTCTTCTTCTTTCATTAGCTTGTTCCTCCTTCTATGTGGATGATTTATATACAAGGTCTTAATGATAAAGAAAATGAAAAGGGTTAAGGGTTCAGAAAACTAATCTAAGGTCAATGAAGTAATGATAATGTATTGAATGGACAAACTCCTAAGTAAACCTAACTTCACTTCGCCAAGGATGCCTACAACTACATGAAGTTGGTGCAATCTCCTAAGGTTTGCGAATGGTTTTCAAATCATGAAGGTTCATATGAGCACCCAGTGAACGACGCAGCTCAAACAAGCATTCACAATCGAACTTATACAAATATGGCTCAGACTAGCTTTACACAACAATTCACCAGCGATGAATGTTAAAAGCATGAGCTAAGAGTTGATCAATATTCAGTACAACATACATTATTTCAATGAGCTTCTAATCTACTTCTAATCTAATTGAAACATCTCTTAATTCCATCAAGATTCATGAAACCATGTTACTCCACAAGATAATACTTAACACCAAACAAGTAGCTCCAATGTCTTTTGCATTAATCTTGGAAAATATTTACAACTTCAAGTCCTCTCAGAGAATTTTGAGAGTCTCTTCTATTCTACTCCTATTTGCCTACAATCTATTCTCTAATGATCTACTGATTTTACAAATGAGGCAACAAAGACTTTATATAGTGCCCAGAATACATTGAATGGCTAAGATCAATTTGATAGCCAAGGGCTCAGATCATGCCACCTCAGAGGTAGTTACAACAAATTGCTATTTTTAGCATAAAAGAGAGGCAATGAAGGCACGTTTTCCAATGTGATAAGGTAAGGCGAAAGCATTTAAAATATTCCTCCACATAGGAATCCCTTTGGCTTCTTTCATTAAATGATACATTTAATGCTTTTAAAATAATGCGGCTAATCAAAATTGAATGATGTGTACTCGCCACATAGATGCCAACTCAGCATACTTTGAAAATTGTATCATCTTTATGTGATGTATTCAATGTGATTGTTTGAACTTTTAGGAATACATCTTATAGGTCTTTGCCTTGTACATCTCCTTGCAACTGGATGTACGATACTTGTTGCTTCGCTTGACTAACTTTGCAATGTTTCTTCTTCTTGTAGGATGTAGATATGAATGATCTTCTTTGGATGCATCCTCTTGAAGAGAGTAGAGTAGAGATATGATGATGATGATACTTCCTTCATGTAAGAGTAGGAGACTCTCTTGGACTTGAAGTTGTAAAGTCTTGAAGTTTAGATGGATGAATGCCTTTGGAAGTTTCAATGAAGTGTTCCAACTCGATGATGTAGAAGATTTGAGGTATAATCCTTTAGAGTAGTGTTCCCTCCGCAAGGTGAAAGTGATTCAAACACTTGCTCTTGATGATCATGATGTAGTTGATGAAATGATTCCTTGAAGATGATCTTGAAGCTCGAAGGAACTTGAAGTAGATTGGATGTCTTAGAAAGTCTTGATGTAGATGATGTCCTTCGGATGGATGTCTTCTAGACAATCTTAACTTGATGCCACTTGATGAAGAATTCCAACACAAGGATGATGAAGGATACCCTTGAAACAGCTACATGATGATGCCTTGCTCTTTTCTCATTCCTTGCTTGTCAAAGGTTCTTATCACTTGATCTTTAGATGATTCCTCCTTTTTGCTGCAACACAAGTAAAGAAACAGCATCAATCCCCTTTCGATAACACATAATACATAAGAATCATTACAAGCATTTCTAATCTAAGCACATGAGTTAAGGACTTTGATGTCTAACTTGAATGATATGAAAACTTTACTAAGATGGCGTGCTTGTTGAGATAAGTGAATTCCTCCTAGATTCCTCCTTGATAAGCCTCTAAAGTTTGCCTTCAACACTTGACTTTACTTCCCTTCATAAGGTAGCGCTTTAGACAAAGGTTTTAGTTTCTCCTAGAATTGATGCACTAGATAAGTCGCATTGGATAAGGATTTCGAAATCCTCTTGATTGTCTTCTTGTCTGGCGCACCGGTTGAGGGGTTTGGAATCCTCTAGAAATCACTTCAAACTTGAGTTAAATCATCCTCCAAGCGCATTAGATAAGATTTTTGAAATCTCCTTCAAAGTGTATCAAAGCCTTCCCATATGTGGCGCAGTGGATGAGAGGTTTGATTTCTTCTTGATCTTTTCTTAGAAACCTGAATTCTTCTCCTCCTTCTAGGCGCATTGGATGGAGACTTCAAGATCTTCCTGAAAATGTATATTATATTCTTGCAAATTAGTCTTGACGAATCACTTCTACTTAAATCGCATTGGTTGAGGTGTTTGATATCTCCTTGAATTGAGCGCACCGGATCAAAGGTTTGATTTCCTCTGGAATTTTGCCTATTCTTCTCACTTACTTTCCATCAAACGCATTAGATTTTGATGTTGATCCTCCTTGAATTGGTCGCATTGGTTGAGGAATTAAGAATCCTCTTGATTTTCGCATTGGTTAAGGAGTTTGAAATCTTCATCTTATCTTCCCTCTTTGGCTCATTAGATAAGAGCTTTGATTACTTCTTGTTTTTAACTTTAAAATGAACTTCTTTCCTCTGTCGTGTTGGATGAGGGTTGTGAATTCTTCTTGTTTGGCCTCAAAAATCTTAAACTAAACCACCCTCCACTAATGGCGCATTAGTTCAAAAGTTTGATTTCCTCTGAAATTTTCCTTTCAAAACTCAACTTTTACTCTCCTCTACAAGGTGGCGCAAGAGAACAAGATTTTAATTCCCTCTAGAAATTCGCTCTAAGACTTGACCTTGGATTCTTTTTGAAGAGGTCGCATTGGTTTGAGATGTTAGGATTTTTTAAGATTTGTGCATTGGTTAAGGATTTGAAATCCTCTGGAAACATCAAAACTTACACCTTGACACCCAGCATTTTCTTTCTCCTTAGCGCATTGGATGGAGGTATTGATTTCCTCTGAAATTTTCGCATTGGATAGGCATGTTGAAGTCCTCTGAAATTTGCTTTGATTCCAACTTGTTTTCATCTGCAAGAGGGTGGCGCATTGGTTCAAGGTGTCAAAATCCTCTTCAAGTTGGTGTTTTTTGAAATCACTTACCTTCTTCCACCTTTGGCGCTTTGGTTGAGGGTTTCAAATTCCTCTAAAATTCGCATTAATCTATGACTAAAATCCCTCCTCCTTAGGTCGCATTAGATAGGCATATTGATTTCCTCTGAGTTTCGCATTGGTTACTCGACTCAAGCGCTTTTGAAAGTCTTCCTTTTCCTTCACCATTATGCTTTAGTTTGGGCGCATCACTTCATCCATCGAAAATCCTCATGCTTTGGCGCTTTAGTTCATCCATTGAAAATCCTCATGCTTGGCGCTTTGGTTCAAGGCATAAAGATCCTCTGGAATTCACATCAATATGGCGCATTGGTTAAGGCGTGGAAATCGCATCACTTTGAAGGCTTGAAAAATTTTCGTTTCCAAACTAGCACTTTAGATGGGCGCATTGGTTGAAGGATTGGAAATCGTCATCTTGTTTTGTAATTGAAAGCGCTTTTTTCATCATGGTTTTACGCCACTTAGATGCCCCGTCGCACTAGATGAGCTTTTTGAATCCTCTGGAAGAGTCAGGCGTTTTTCAGGGTCGTGAGGGTAAAGGTATATTGAAAAATATATTTAAGTATAAGAATCTTATACTTTAAATATTCTTCAATATACCTTTCAGGATGTTTGAGATAGGTCTCGAATCCACTGGATTTAACATGCAAAATCTAGAATTTGGAGGATTCACCAGATTTCAGACTTAGCCATTTTTTCAGGATTTTCAGGCTTTCAGGCTCCAGACTCAGTCTTTCAGGATCTCAAACATACATCAAGAAGGGTCTCAATATTCATTATTTGGATAGAATTCAATCAAGAGTCTTCATCACTGCAAGTTCATCCTCCAAATAAGACCTCCAGTTATAAAGCAAAAATCTTCTAGGAGAGGAACTTATTGGATTGGCAGAGGAAATGAACCTAAGGCATCATCTAAGATCTCATGCAAAACATCGGAGCTCAAAAAAAAGGGGGTCCCCATTTGCAATGGGGCGATGTGTGATTTGGTCACAACAGGTAACCTTTCTGAAAGAGAAATCAGAAGCTCTTGAGAAATTCAAAATATTCAAGGCTATGGTGGAAAATGAGATCGGATTGAAATTGAAATGTCTAAGGTCTGATAAAGGTGGAGAATTCACATACGGTGAGTTCATAGATTTCTGTGAGAAACATGGAATAAAAAGACAGTTGTCTGCTCCAAGGACTCCACAGCGGAATGGAGTAGTTGAGAGAAAGAACCGAACCATCCAAGAAGCATCTAGGACCATGATGATGGAAGCAAATGTCCCCCAGATCTATTGGAGGGAAGCTGTCAGCACTGCAGTCTATACTCTCAATCGAGTTCAAATCAGAAGCAATACCGGTAAGACTCCTTATGAACTTTGGTTTGGTATTACACCTACTGTAAAGTATTTCAGAGTGTTTGGTAGCAAATGTCACATCAAGAGAGATGAAGATCTAGGCAAGTTTGATGCTAGAAGTGATGAAGGAATATTTTTGGGTTATTCTACTAAAAAGAAAAGCATACCGGTGTTATAATAAGAGATTGAGAAAGATTATAGGAAGTACTAATGTGAAGGTTGATGAAGGAATTGAAAAACCCTCAAGGTTTTATGAGTATGACGAAGATGATCAGGATAATGGTCTGATTCAAGGCACCCAAGTCTCTTCTGAAAAACATATTCAAGCTGATTCGGTAAGTCAAGAAAAAAAGATAAGTTTCAATGAGCCTGATCAAGAATTAGAAATACAAGAAACCCCCAAAGTTCCAAGGTATGTGAGACTGAACCATTCTGAAGATCAGATCATAGGTGACAAAAGCAAAGGTGTACAAACAAGAAGAAGAATTGCTCAAGATTCAGATGAGTATTGTCTGATTTCAAAGATTGAACCTAAGACAGTAAATGAAGCCTGCAATGATGAAAACTGGACTAAGGCAATGAAGGAAGAACTGATGCAAATTGAGAAGAATCACACTTGGGATCTTGTTCCCAGACCTAGAAACAAGAATGTGATTGGAACCAAATGAGTCTTCCGGAACAAACTGAATGAAGTAGGTGAAGTAATCAGAAATAAGGCTAGATTAATTTGCAAAAGCTACTCTCAAATAGAAGGAGTTGATTTTGAAGAAACTTTTGCTCCAGTGGCAAGAATTGAAGCAGTTAGATTATTTCTTGCATTTGCTGCTTTCAAGGATTTCAAAGTGTATCAGATGGATGTCAAGTCTACCTTCCTGAATGGTGATTTTGAAGAAGTGTACATTGAGCAACCGGATGGATTTCAATTGTCTGACAATGGTGATATGGTCTGTAAATTGAAAAAGACACTGTATGGACTGAAGCAAGCCCCAAGAGCCTGGTATGAAAGACTAGATAAACATCTCTTGAAGATTGGTTTCAACAAAGGTACTGCTGACAGTAATTTATATTTCAAAATTGATCATGAAAACATCTTAGATGTTGAAGTGTTTGTTGATGATATCATTTTTGGAGGAAAAGATAGTTTGTGTAAAACTTTTGCAAATCAAATGAAAAGTGAGTTTGAGATGTCCATGCTTGGTGAAATGAATTTCTTTTTGGGTTTGCAAATCACTCAAACAAAGAAAGGTACCTTCATTTCTCAGACGAAATATGCAAGAGAATTGTTGAAGAAATTTGGGATGGAAGATTCAAAGCCAATGAACACTCCCATGGCAACCGGATGTAAGTTGAGCAAAAATGATGACTCTCCTAGGGCTGATCAGAGAAAGTACAGATCAATGATTGGAGGACTGTTGTATCTCACTCAAACTAGACCAGACATTATGCAGGCTGTTGGTCTTGTTGCTAGATTCCAGGTTGATCCTAGAGAATCTCATGTCATGGCAATCAAGAGGATTTTTAGATATCTAAAAGGGGCAGTTGAGTATGGTCTGTGGTATCCTAGAGATCATGATTTCTCTCTTCATGCATATACTGATGCAGATTGGGCAGGAGATGTGGAAGACCAGAAGAGTACCAGTGGTGGAGCATTCTTTTTGGGGAAGAGATTGGTTTCTTGGCTGAGCAAGAAACAAGCGGCAATATCTCTGTCTACAACTGAAGCAGAATATATTGCAGCAGCAAGTGGTTGCACTCAAGTATTATGGATGAAGCAGATGTTAAGAGATATCAAAGTGGAGTATGAGGAACTTATCACAATTTTTTGTGATAATTCAAGTGCAATAAACATATCTAAGAATCCGGTGTTGCATTCAAAGACTAAACATATATCCATCAAGTTTCACTTCCTGAGAGAGCAAGTGAACAAGAATGAAGTCAGATTGGAATTTGTGCCTTCCAAGGATCAGATTGCAGACATCTTTACTAAACCTCTGCCTAAGGACTCTTTTGAGTATCTACGGGAGAAATTAGGGTTTATTGCCCCTCCGGTGATGAACTAAGGTGCACTGAGGTGCATCAGTCCGGTGCATATCACAGTCACATCTTGTGGTCTAGACTGATGATGGGGAGCTGCTACTCAGGGGGAGCAGCAGTGATAGAATTGCAAGTATGTGCCCTTTGCCATTGATGACAAAGGGGGAGAGAAGACATGTGAAAAACAAGTGGCTGCTAATCAAAGGGGAAGCAGTAATGGGAGAGAAGAAATGTGAATGGTGGTTGCTAATAGGGGGAGTTGTGATAGTAAAGAAAAGTTCTTGTCTTGATGGTCAATCAGTTTTTCACATCATATGTTGCCATCAATGACAAAGGGGGAGATTGTTGCAAGTATGGGCCTAACCGGTGTTGTCATTGATGTCAGCATACTTCTGTTGCATTAATGATAAGGATTGGATGAGGTATATGTTGAGGATACTGAGAAAATTAGTCTCAATCAGGAACAGTGAAGAATAGTGATGACAGCAAGGTAAAAGCTCAAGATAGTTGAGGAACAGAGGATGCGGATTAAAGGGTTTGTAGAAATGAGTCTTAAGATGATCCAGTAGAGATTTCAGAGGTCCGCATGAAGATATGAAGAAGTTGTGATTGCTCAAGTAGAACCGGCTCCGGTAGATGTTCAGAGGTGACAGAGTGTTACAGAAAGGTCCGGTGAGATCCGGAAATGAATTGTCCTGTTCTGCGGATTTGGAGTGTTTGGGAAGTCCTTATGATGTGTCAACTCGATTGGTTCGTGGTTTGAAGGTCCGCAAGCATCTATTCCTTTGTGACAGTAATGGCAGACTGTGTTCTTGAGGTTCCGGATGGAGAGAAGGATTTCAGTAAAAAGAGAAAGTGCGGATGTTCTTGGTGATTCAGGCAAGCTTGTGGAGGTCCTTGGATCATGTTCAATTCGTTTTGATGGTCCGCATTAGAGTTGGGGCCCGGAAATGAAGAATAACTTCCGGATGATGGTGTTATTTCTGTGACTGGCTGACCGGATGAATTATACATCTTGCGGATGTTCTTATAAGTGTTAGCCGACTTAGATGATCATTCCTAAGTTGATGTAGTGTATAAATAAGGGATTGCAAGGTCATTTCAAGTGTGGGTGTGTCGAAGATGAGAGTGTGGTAGCGAGGAGACGAGCGAAAGGCAGAGCAGAAGGTTTGGGCTTAAATGGAACTGACTCAAGCATGGTGAAGATGCTATTTACCAGTTCAAGTATGTGATACTTAATCTTCTGTAGACAGTGTGTCTCTTGTAGGCAGTGAGCCTCTTGTGAGCAGTGTGCTCGGGCAGTGAGCCCTAATTGGCATGTGCCATTTTGTTCTTTCTATTCTTCTAACAGAGAATACAATCTTGGGTTAGTCAGCCCGTGGTTTTTCCCTTAACCGGGTTTTCCAAGTTAAAATCTTGGTGTCTCATGTGTTGATGTGTTTCTGCTCTTGATTAAATGCATTATGTTTCATGTTTGATTTATTGTTATACTGCTAAGTGAATGAAAGTGTTTGGAAAGAAGAAAGTTTCAGACAACTGATTCAACCTCCCCCCCCTCCCAGTTGTCTACCCTGAATCTAACAATTATGATTATCAAATGGATTATTCAATTGCTTCTTTTCACTTACTTTAAGCTATTTAAATTTTTTAATGTTTAATATTATTTTATTAGCCGTCCTCTATCATCCTCAAAATCTTGAAAAAAATTTGCCATTCTCAAAAGTTGAAACCACACCCCTCATCCCGGAAACTTGGAGAAACACTAATAATTAATCATCTATAGATGATAGATTTGTATATATGTAAATGTGGTTATCGTAAATTGAAGAATGCAAAGATTCATGTAGTTGTGTATAATCAAAAGTCACGTATTTGGGAACCACAAAGTTGAAGGTTATTTGTAAAACGTGTTTAATTATGATTTCTTAATGGAAATGACCAAGGATACTTATGCAAAATCACTCGTATTGTGCTTGCCCTGCTTATTATTTTTCTTATACTCATGAATGCCCTTAATTCCAAAAATGAAGTAAAGACTCCAAGCTCACATTCAGCACATTGATATTTCAAGCAAATTCATTTAAAAAAAGGTGAGACAGTTATATAAGTTCTATTACTTTCTGAGATATAACTTATGTCTATGACTGCCCATTCTGTTTAGGTAATAATACCACTAACATGTTAGCAAACTGCCTGATTCTAGTGCAAAAAGAAAGTTACACAGCACAATCATGTCACCACTAATTTGCATAATGCACCAGTCAAAACCCTTCCATGTAGTCTAAACAAGGCTGCCGTCTGGCCTCTAAAAGCTGGCCAACAAAAACAGAGATCCAGCCCTTACCTCATGCAATGGAATTGCTTCTTTTGTGTCTTTGCAAAAGTTCTTTGGCACATGATGGTTTACAATGGTCAAAACCTGGACATGAAAGAGTTTGATTTTATAACTCCAAAGACAGTGACAACATTTTTTTATGCGTGGGTAAACATAATAAAACATCTCAAAGCTGAAAGGAAGGAGGGAGGAAAAGCACTTGCTTGAAGCATATAAATGCATCCCATGGAATAGATTCCTTCTGAATCTAGCAAGACCAGCATGCAATTTCCAAGGAACCAACATCATTCAAGAGCCGATCAAGCAGAGCATGGATCACCAGCCGGAGATATTTTTAGCTCAACTTCTTAAAATTTGGCCATATCTTTCTCTTAAAACTTATAACGAATGTAAGCCACTCACATTTGTTATAAAATGTTAAAGGAACGACATGGGATGAGCATACAAAGTCAAGTAAAAATACTTTTGTTGTTTGATTGGGTTCTTCTGTAATGTGGATACCATATCAGCACTAACCTTATGTTAAAGTTTATATCATTCCATGATTGATTGGCTCTATTATAAAC
Source organism: Cunninghamia lanceolata (assembly GCA_027924645.1). Lineage (NCBI taxonomy): Eukaryota > Viridiplantae > Streptophyta > Pinopsida > Cupressales > Cupressaceae > Cunninghamia > Cunninghamia lanceolata. The sequence continues at coordinate 3,171,023 of BSBN01000719.1, read as the reverse complement.
ACAATTATGAGTTGTAACATTCATCATTCAAGTATATTTACCAGATATCCATATACTTTTTCAAGGAAAGAATTACTTATTATTTGATTTCTATGCTCTACTTTGGGTTTTAATCCAATAATGTGTCGTTTATCATCTAATTTTCAAATCTGCAATCCTATGGCTCCATATGAGGATTCCTCAATCTGGCTGCTTTGGTTTTTACAACAAACAAGAAGTGAAATAATGGAAGATCAAAGAAAGTTTTGGAAACTAGACAGATATTCAGTTACCATTACATCAACAATTAATAGCAAGTCAGAAATTACCCTTATCAGTTTATTGAAATCAAACCTCGTTAAGAAATCAGAAATGTTTTAATTGATCTTATGTTCTTCATGGTCACTCAGACAGCAGGGGCATCAAATCATTCTTCTAAGGAATACCAATTCAAGAAAAACAGTATATTATATAAGGCATGCTTAACAAAAGATATTTTACAAACCATGTGGCACAACCTGTCTGATACTTACCACTAGATATGCGTACCAAAATTTATCTGATATGATTGATCCCAATTGCACAAAACTTGTAATGTAGATCACATCATGTAAATACCTGCAAAAAAGGGAGCCCAAGGGAATAAGTCCTCCGTTAACCTATCTCAACCATTCATACTAAAGACATACCCTGTATACTATGTGAAACAGATGATACTCTTGCACTAACCTCAAGCATACGTGGTCAAAACAGAAAACGACACAAGGAATGCTCTCTTTTGGTTTAGAGGCTGAACACTTCATTCACAAAACAAAAATATTCCTAAAAACAGTTTCATGATGCTTCAGGCCATGCTTAGTGTCATTCCAAAAGTCTTTATTGCATTTAAAAATAGTCTTGGTCATGCTTCACTTCCACAATAAAGAGGTTCCTAAAAAAGTGATTGGAAAACAGAATGGATCCAAACCATCCATGACCCAAATCAAATACTGATGGTGCCTCTAGTAGCAACACTGGCTAAGCCGAGGCAGGATAGTTAGGTCAAAATACTACTGTAACAGTGCAGAGTTGATCTTTTATTTTGGCTAGGTCCTTGGTTATCCTAGATTCCTACCAATAATATTATTGAAGTGTTTGCCATCTGGAGGGGATTAACACAAGCCAAAATTCACCAAGTGTCAAGAGTGATAGGGGAGACTGATTCTCAGATTTTGACTAAATCTCTTTCGTTGGATGGTTAGTTGACGAATTGAAAGCTCAAACAAGTTATAGGGGATATCAGGCAAATGTTTGATCAGTTTGATGATTTCAACACACTCCTCTTGACACCAACAAAGCTGCTTATCTTTTAGCTAAATCCGTAGCATCTCTTAAAATGGACACAGAATGGCAGGGACTCGAGGAAGGTTTGCCATGCCTGAGGTTTAGAGCAGGCTTTCTATCGATTTTTGTGAAGATAACAAGAAAATATGAAGGGTTCCTAAAACAGTCCATCCTATAGCTATTAAGTTGAAAAACATTGATTTCTACCCTCATCGCTGTTAGGGCTTATATCATTAATGGGATTTTAAATCCCATTATAGTTTGATCACCTGATCTTATCTCTTCTCACACGCCACCTTCTCCCCTTATGCCATTAAGCTCACCCTTTCTTTTTTCTCTAAGACACATCCTGCCTGCACACATGTCAGCTTTCATTGCCATTTTCAGCAGACCTTTCTCCTGCTTTTCCATTTCAGATGCAACTTTTTTCCCCAGTTTCATAGTCTGCTTGGAAATTTGCTTTTCATGCTCTGGTTTTGGACAGCATTGTTGAATCTCTATGGTTTTTATAGTAGATTACAGAAGCAAATTGGGGAAGCAGTGTGCTGTGTGTGACTGCAGTTTAGAGCAGTGGCAGAGAAAGAATTTCAAACATTGCTGCCTTCCTCAACACCAGCAAACATTGGGGCTATCGGGTCAGCCAATTCCTACCCTTCTGTGTTTTTCAGTTAGTTCTATCAGGAGAGCTTCTGCTTCATTTTTTCTTCTAGTTTTCTTGATCATTTCAAATGGTAGTACTGTTTCTCTCAACTCACAGCTAAGGGCAGGTAAAAATTCTAAGAGAACCAAATTCCCCTACCTCTAAAAAATTTGAGCCACAAGTGGTTGTGGCAAGCAATTTAGAGACTGAAATGACAAATTGTTTTTCTTCTTTCTCAGCCATTGGTAGCAAATTCTTTGAAAACATGGAGGAGATGGGGTGTCGTGATAAGGTAAAAAATCCAATTGTGGTAAGACTCCTCTTATTGCTATTTGTGCTCTCATTGACCCAATCCTATCTTCAATAGTGCTGTGCAGTTAGTCATTTGAATCGTGCATGGATTGCTGGCTATGTTAGAGCCAATCTGATAAATATCCCTAATACCACTAGAAATGAGCTCAACTCTATGATCTGAAGAGATTTACAATATCAAGGACTATCTTTACCATGTAATGTTTGAATTAGACATAAGGTTTATAAAGTAGTAATGACCTATACATTAGTTATGTCTGATAAAGTAACTTAACATTGTAAGCCACAACCAATGTAACTTCCCCACTTAATAATAAATAAGCATGCACACGCATTGGAATGTATGCCTCACAAAGTATTCTCTCATTCTTCATGCATTCGTTCTTCTAACATTTGGTATCAAAGCCATTGGAGATTGATCAAATTTGGAGCAGCAAGGAAGCCCTAGACAGGTATGCTAGAGCAAGATGTAAACAGGTACATGGTCGCAGAAAACACTGCAAAAAGACAATGTCATCACTAGGGCAGATCATGGGAAAAACAGATTTGCAGGGTCGGCACTCTGAAACTTGCACTAGGCTAGTGTTTGCAGGTTGACTGCAGCAGAAAATTCAAAACTCAAAAAGTGGGGGCACAACAAAAAAGGGACAGCAGTTTGTGTGCCGACAGCCATGCAGACGCATAGCAAACACAGAGCAGAAGGACTCAAACATAGAATTGAGCAGGTTCATGCAGAAACCACACGCAGCAATGCACAGGTTAGGGGGGGAACAGCACACAGAAAAGTGCAGAAAAACAGCACGTAGGGCAGAGGATAATTGTGCAGAATAACAGCACACATGCACATCAAAAAACTACCTAGGGCAAGGGACTTAGAGAAAGGTTTCATATCTCGTTGTTTAAGTTTCATATTTTTTCAGACTTGTCAATTGTTGTATGTGAAATTTAACAATAATCCCTATATTTTCTGTTACCCCAGAAAAGTATCAATACAAAAGTTCTGACAAGACCCTGATATCAATCTAAATTTGCTGTTGGTAGTTTGGTTGAAAGCTTTTTTTTATTCTGTTGCCAAACATGGCCAACAGACAAAAACTAGTTCTGCCTGAAGCACAGATATTAACTGGCCAAAATTTTAATATCTGGAATTACAAGATACTTGCCATTCTTGAATATCAGAACTGTGAAAAGATAGTCCCCAAAATGGAAACCAAACCTTTAACAAATGTTGACAATTTGGATAAACATCACAAGGAAGACCTTTCGTTGGTAAAATTATCCATATCTAATGACTTGATCCTGAAAGTCCAGAATGCCACTTCCATTGGTGACCTTTGAGAAAGTCTAACAAGAAATATCCAACCTCTAAAAAAAATAGGGTGCTATATTTAAAATGTTTGTTGTTTTCCACAAAGTTAAGTGAAGGTGGGTCCCTGTCGGAGCACCTTCTTAAGCTGAAAGACCTAAGAGATCAGCTCTTTGCAATCAACAAAAAGGTGGATGAAGATGATATGGTTGCTCTAGTCATCAAATAGTCTCCCACCTTCCTTCATAACTTTTGTGGAGTCTCTGCATCTGTTGGATTAGAGTCAAAACCTCACATTTAAAAAAGTTACATATTTGCTAAAAAAAAGGAAACAGACACAAATAGGAAAATCCAGTTCTAGACAGTTTGAGGATGCCCTTGTTGCACAATAAAAGGGCGGGGAGAAGAAAACTATGACTTCTGAATCACAATCCAAACACAATGTAAAAGGTTACTACAGTCATGAAGTCAAGCATGTCGAGAAAGAGTGTCGGAAACAAAAATATAACCTACCCCACAACCACAAGAAGTTGCGGACTCAAGCTAATGTGGTAGTAGTTGAGGTAGATGTAAATTCAAATCGAACTTATAATCTCTGATTTGGATATTTTCTTAAGGTTGGATATTTGTATTGCAGACTTAATTTATTACCGTCTTTTGTTTTTCTAGATGCAATTTCTACTTCTCATACACTTCCGATTTTTGTGTCGATTCATGGTATTGCTGGGCAAAGACATTGATATATATATGTTAGTGACTGTAGGAGTCACATCTGTGATAGACGTGACTCCTCAAGGAGTCACACCTATTACAGGTGTGACTCCTACAGTCACCGTTTCTAATGAAGTCGTTTCACCGATGACAACAATTACTAATCGCCGTTTAGAATGCAGACGATGTATATCATTCGATCATGCTATTCGATCATGCTATTTGGTAATACGTTATCTGATCGAAGCTACAAATAACTCAACACTCCCTCTTAGCTCGGGAAGATAACAATATCACAATAATCTCTGTGAATTATCTGATCTGTAATGAATTACTCAAAGTAATTTAATATCACATAACTCATGATATATATAGTATCACCTATCTCGTGATACGTAGCATCACCTACCTCGTGATACTAAAGGATATACTATACTCGAGAACATTACATTCTCCTTATATATCCCAATTATGGTATGTGCACTGACATTAAGTCACATAATGTCTACCATAACTTAATCATGATAACTCCATGATTCATACCAATATCAAGTCACAAGATATCAGTATAATGAACATTATAAGATCGTCACCTTATAATGTTAGGTACAAGTGTAGATTATCCAAAAGATCGTCACCTTTTTAGAAATAAACACAGAATGGGTAGGCCCATAATGTCATAGAGTCACACATATGACACAAGATGTTTACACATTAAACATCTTTAATATATTAGTACAAATCAATTAGAATTTTACATTTCAATCATACCAAGATTTTTCCTTAAGTATTCAACTTTTACCTTGAGGAGTGGTTTGGTAAGAATATCTGCAGTTTGATCTCCTGTACTGATATACTCCAACTGAATCACATTCCTTTCCACCATATCACGCACATAGTGATGAGGAATCTCAATATGTTTAGATCTATCATGGAATACTGGATTCAAGGATAGCTTAATACAGCTTTGATTGTCGCAGTGGATGATAGTTGGTTTCAGAGGTTTACCAAATAATCCCACAAGCAGTTTTCTAAGCCATACTGCCTCTCTAGCAGCCATAGAAGCTGCAATATATTCGGCTTCTGTAGAACTCTGAGCAATTAAAGACTGTTTTCTGCTGATCCACGATATCATTGCTAACCCTAAACTGAAACAACATCTGGAGGTGCTCTTCTGGTCAGTTACACTTCTAGCCCAATCTGAATCTGTGAATCCATGTAGATCTAAGTCAACCTTTTCATATTTTAAGCCATAATTTAGAGTACCTTGAAGGTATCTCATTATATGCTTCACAGCCACAAGATGTATCTCCTTGGGTTCACACATAAACTGACTTAAGGCATTTACAGCATAGCAAATATCAGGTATGGTATTGACCAAATACATCAAGGATCCAATTATCTATCTGTAAAGAGTGGGATCTGCCAACGGAGAATCTATTGCTGCTTCCTTCAATTTATGAAGATTTGTTTCCATGGGGGTAGACATAGGTCTACATTCCATCATACCAAACCTTTTTAATATATCAATTGTGTACTTCCCTTGGTTTAGAATAATACAGTCTGATTTCTGCCATACTTCTAGTCCAAGGAAGTAGTGTAATAGACCTAAGTCCTTCATGTCAAATTCTGAAGCTAGATCTTTCTTACACTGATCAATAAGGTGATCTTCTCGTGTAATCAATTGATCATCAACATATAATATCAATATTAACATATCACCTTTGCTTTGTTTGCAGTAGAGATTTGGATCTGCATCATTCTTTGAGAAGCCTAATCTCAACAGATAACTGTCAATTCTTTCGTACTAGGCTCTGGGGGCCTGTTTAAGTCCATATAGAGCTTTCTTTCATTCACATACATGGGATCCTGCATTGTGAATCTCAAATCCTTCGGGTTGCTCTAAGTAAACCTCTTCTTCAATGGTTCCATTTAAGAAAGCAGTTTTTACATCCATTTGATGGACTTTCCACCCTTTGGTTGCTGCAATAGCTAGAACTGCCTTGACTGATGTATATCGAGCAACAAGAGCGAAGGTTTCGTCGTAATCAATTCCTTCCTTTTGTGAAAATCCTCTGGCTACAAATCTTGCTTTGTATTTCCCTATACTGCCATCTGCAGCATATTTGATTTTAAATAGCCATTTTGAAGAAACAACAGATTTCCCTTTTGGTCTAGGTACTATATCCCACACATCATTCTTCAGGATGGATTGATACTCCTCTGTCATGGCATCCTTCCATGCTTGATGCTTAAGAGCTTCTATAGCACTAGAAGGTTCTGATTTAATGAATTCACTCATTAAAGCTACATAACTAGAGAATCTCTTAGGTCTTGTGCTTTCTCTAAAAGTCCCTGATGGAGCGGCATAATTTTTAGCTTCTTCCATTGTTTTGGTGGCCCAGAGTGGTCTTTTCTTGGGATTTTCTAGTGATGTGATTTGTTCATGGTTTACATCTTCCTCAGTATACTCCCTCTGAAACTCAGGTGTAGGATCCTCTTCTATGCCTGAGTTGGAAGTTTGAATTTCTGTCTCGATATAATTTCTGGCTCTTTTGAAAGCTATGTCTTCCTCAAAAATCACATCTCTGCTTAGTTCAATCTGTCTTTGACCAGATATATATATTCTATAAGCTTTTGATGTTTGACTATAGCCTACAAAGATTCCTTTTCTCCCAGAAGGTTCTAGCTTAGTTATTTTCTCTTTGGGCACATGAATGTAAACAGGACAACCAAATATCCTTAAATGACTAATGTCTGGTTTTGTGCCAGTGAAGGCTTCTTCAAGAGTTTTGTAATCAATATGAGAGTGAGGACATCTGTTCTGTATATAGACAGCAGTACTAGATGCTTCTGCCCAAAGTGAAGTGTCTATATTTTGATCAAATAACATAGCCCTAGCAGCTTCTACAATGGTTCTATTTTTTCTTTCTAAAACTCCATTTTGTTGAGGATTATAAGGTACAGTGAGCTCCCTCTTAATCCCAGTGTTTTTACAAAAGTCTTTAAAAATGTCTAAAGTGTACTCACTCCCATTATCTGTTCTTAAGGTTTTGATTTTTCTCCCGGAAGAGTTTTCAGTAATGGATTTGAATTCCTTAAATCTTTTAAGGATTTCTTGTGATTCTTTACATTTAAGAAAATAGATCCATGTCTTTCTGGAGAAGTCATCAACGAAGATTACATAGTATAGAAACCCACCTAAGGAGGGTATAGACATGGGTCCACATAAATCTGAGTGAACTAGTTCTAATACGTTATTTGTTTTGCTAGAACTATTTTGAAAGGACCCCTTTGTATTTTTTCCTAAGGCACACCCCTTACATACCCCTGAATTATATTGTTTGAGTTTGGGTAACCCTGTAACTAGTCTTTCCATGGAAGATAGGGCACAGAAATTTAGGTGTCCTAGTCTTCTATGCCATATTTCATTAGAGTCTGTAGTTTCATGAATTAGGGCTAGATTTGGTTCCGTACATAACTCGTACAAGTACCCTTGTCTATGACCAATGGTTTTGGCTTTCTTAATAGTAGAATTCTTTGGTCGTGCCAATACTTTGCTATCCATAAAGGTCACCCTATATCCATTATCTTCAAGTGCAGATATGGAGACTAGATTTCTTTTGATTCCTGGGACAAACAATACTCCAGTAAGTTGGATAGAGATGCCAGTCTTTAATTTGAGGGTGCATGTGCCAACACCCTTGACTGGATGTACAGAGTTACCTCCAATTGTTACTTCTTTGTCAGTCTCTTCTACCATGGTGTCTAGTAGTTCCCTGAACCCTGTGATGTGTCTTGATGAACCACTATCTATAACCCAGGTGTTGGATTTATTTGTTACTTGGTTTGAAAGTGCAGAGTAGAATACATATTTCTCGGATTCATGCTCCTTTATTTTGGCATAAGATGCTTGTTGCTTGGGTTTGTCAGGACATCTAACTGCATAGTGTCCATATTGGTCGCATCTGAAACATTGGATGCGAGAAATGTCTTTCTTGAATGAACCTTTCCCGTGATGATTTTTCCTCTTCTTGAAGTGTTTCTTCTTCTCTTTCTTGTGAGAGTTTGTATTTAGAACATGAAGATCTTCATCTATATTTTTCTGTTTTGACCCTTTCTTTGTCTGTCTAGATTCTTCTTGAAAACAATTTGATCTTAGGCGGTCAAATTTTGGAAATTTAGACCTTGCACTAATGCCTTGAACAAATGTCTCCCAGGAATTTGGGAGACCATCTAGGGCAATAAGTGTTAGTTCCTTGCTTTCAATTTGGTACCCAAGTGTTGATTGATGATCCCTTAGTGCAGATATTCTCATAAAGTATGCATTGATAGATTCTCCTTTGTTCATACTTATATGATTTATTTCTCTCTTTAGGGCTAAGGTTCTACTGGAGTTATTAATTTCATAATTGCTTTTAAGTGACTTAAACATATGATATGCAGTCTCATGTTTTGTCAGAATCGGCATGATATGATCACTAACTCCATCAACTATGATTTTCATGGCTTTGTCATTTCCTTCAATCCATGTTGTTTTATCAGGATCATTCTCTGGTTCCGTTTTGTTTTCTCTCAAATGAATCAACTTTATTTTCTTTTAGTATCATCATAATTCTGAATTTCCATGATGAGAAGTTATTTCCTCCTTCCAATCTGTCTTCGAATCAGATTGTTGCTGCCATTTGAGAAATGGGATGTATTAAATCTGAATTTCTCAAGTTCGATTTTCTGCCCGGATTCTGCTTAACTTGGCTCTGATACCATGTAAATTCAAATCGAACTTATAATCTCTGATTTGGATATTTTCTTAAGGTTGGATATTTGTATTGCAGAGTTAATTTATTACTATCTTTTGTTTTTCTAGATGCAATTTCTACTTCTCATACACTTCCGATTTTTGTGTCGATTCATGGTATTGCTGGGCAAAGACATTGATATATATATGTTAGTGACTGTAGGAGTCACATCTGTGATAGACGTGACTCCCGCCTATCACAGGTGTGACTCCTACAGTCACAGTTTCTAATGAAGTCGTTTCACCGATGACAACAATTACTAATCGCCGTTTAGAATGCAGACGATGTATATCATTCGATCATGCTATTCGATCATGCTATTTGGTAATACGTTATCTGATTGAAGCTACAAATAACTCAACAGTAGAGCAAGACTCCAAGGAACAATAGTATTCATGGCATCTCCCTTAGACAACTCTGATGCAAATAATTACTAATTTATTTATTCTGATACATCTTGTCATTTCACCTGCAGCAAAGACCAGTAAGTGAAATTTACTGCTGATTCCAATTATACATATTCTATTTCACCATGTGATGGTAGATTACATGTAGTAGAGAGGGGATGTTAGAATTGTGTTAAGTGATACTACAAAATTCATAATTATGTTAGGTTTGTTCCAAAAAATGAACAAATATTCTATTATCTACTAGTTAGCTTATAGATAACCCTAACAATGGTATGGTTTTTTGTGTAAAGTGCACTGTGATAAATGTCAAGCAATGAATAATTGTTGCCCTGAGCATTGGGCAAGGTGGATATACAGGCTGGTTGATCCTGTCACTGTAAATTTGCATGCAATAGCTATGGATGACAACAGTAGCATCTTGTGGCATGAGAAACATGGGCATCTCAACCTTTAATATTTTGCCAAACTGAGCTAAACAAGTATGGTTCAAAGTTTGCCAACTATGGAAGAGAAGTTGGAAATATGTGCAGGGTGTTCAGCTAGTAAGCAAACACGGAAGTCATTTTCTACTCAAGGGGCATGGCCTGCAAAGGGGGTTTTGGATCTCATTCATATAGATCTATGCAACCCATCCTAGAAATATCCACAATCATCGATGTGAGGTATGTTTTTTTGTTGGTTAATGATATATCTAAGGAAATGTGGGTCTACTTTCTGAAATAGAAGTTTGGTTACTTTGGTTCCTTTGTCAAGTTCAAAGCACTAGTTGAAGATCAGAAAAAAGTAGCAAGATCAAAACTTTGCAATCAAATAATAGGGGCAAGTTCACTTCCAAGAAGTTTAAGAACTACTACAATAAGGCATTTAAAGCTAATGATGGCCCCATGCAGCCCTCAACAGAATGAGATGCTTGAGAATACGACAATCATGAAGATGGCTCGGTGCATGGTGCACAACACAAGAGTGCCATACAAATATTGAGGTAAAATAGTGAACATGGTGGTGTGTCTCCTGCACAGAAATCTATGCAAAGCCTTGCAAAATGTTATGCCTAAAGAATCTTGGTCTAGGCTATAACCCAAGGAAACACATTTTGTATTTTTGGTCCAGCTACATATGTTATTGTTCCTATAACAAGAGGACTAAGGTAGCTATAGTGAACAATCTAAGGTATATAGATTCATTGATATTTCTACTTCAAAAGTAATCCTTAGTTGAGATGTTGATGTAAAAGAAACAGAAACTTTCTTTGTTTGTACCTTTGACCAGCAAATAGTTAGTGATATGCTTGGAACTAGTGTTGTGGTTCCTTTGAAAGATGAGGGCTCTAGTTCTTCTTGTACTTCATTGTTGTACCCAATCAAAAAAAATTGCTTCATTAAGGCATTTTGTAAGAGTGTAGAAAACTTTTCGTCAAAATGTCAAAATTTCTAAAAATAGAAATTTTCTAAAAATATAAAGTTTCTAAAAATAGAGTCTCTGATTCAAGAGTCCTACCTGATTCTGATTGGCTGATTTTGCTTCACGATCAAGGTGGTCCAGACAGAATCTACAAAAGATCGAGTTTTCTCTACTGGGTCAATTCTACTTTTTTAGAAGGCGAAGCACGAACTCCGAGGCCATTAGTGGAGGAAATTCATTTGTCAGGGGTCAGATTCAAGTTTTCAGTGTTGTTCAGAAGACACAGAACTGTCGAGCAGTCATCGATTGACGAAGAACGGAGAACGAAGCATGGTGAATCCGGAGAACAAAGGAAAGTTGAAAATCATCAAAATTTGACTAAGTCTGGAAAACCCAGGCGCCCCTGGAGGCTAGGGGTGCCCATTCCTCCCAGAGTTAGAATATTTTTCACGTTTTTCGAAAAACATCAAAAAGGTTTCGTCAACCTGCTTCCATGAGGTGAAAAGCAGTCAAACTCAGTCAAAAGGCCCGTAAAAGCAAGGGATTCATCTCAGATATGCTCAGGCAATCCATTCTACCCTCATCCTGATGCCTGTCCCTAAAATCCTGAAATTGACTAAGTCTGACGTCCTGAAGCCCTGAAAAACTAACTCTGAAATCTGGTGGATCCTCAAAAATCTAGAATCTACATGTCAAATCCCATGGATCCAAGACCTATCTCAAACATCCTGAAAGCATATTTCAAAATATTTATAGTATAGGAAAATCCTGTACTTAAATATATTTTGAAATATACGTCAAGCAGGACCTTCAAAATCTGGCGGAATTCCACTTGCCATCAAGATTTGCAGAAGAAAATGAAAATTCCAAAAATTTCTAAGGCATGGAATCTCAGGCGCCCCAAGAGGCTAGGGGCACCCATCATCTCCAGACTTAGCCAATTTTTCGTGTTTTTCGGAAAATGAGCAAAGTTGTGAATATCAAAAAAAATGACTAAGGCATGAAATTCCAAGCACCCCTGGAGGCTAGGGGCACTTGGGATCTCCAGAGTTGGTTTTTTAATGTTTCGACAGCATCTCTTGTAGCCGCTTCTTGATCTTCGTCCGGCGATAGCGTCCAGAAGTCAAATTTGCAGTCAAACGTCGTCAGAACGTTGTCAGAATTGATAAAACTTCAAGATGCCATGATCAGTCAGCTTTTTCAGTCAATGGTGATAGTTTGTCATTTTGTTGAAGTCAGAGGCAGGTCACACTAGAGTCAGAACAAGTGCAAAAGTTTCAAAATGAAGGAAAATTTGGCTAACACTTTTGCAACTTCACGTATTTGATGACATCATCGAAATAGAAGAATTCTCATCATCCTCACACATAAAGCCATAGGCAGCTATAAAATAAGGATTCTTCCTATTCGAGCATATCAACTTGAATTTGTGCTTTAAAAAGTTGTTTTCTTCATGGATAAGTTTCAAGTTTTATGCTCTCACAAAGAAAGCTACTTTTTCGCCCTAAAATTCTATAAAGACAAGCTTTTGGCCGCTTTTATTCATTATTTTTGTAGGTTGCATCCAGAGGAAGAAAGCATATTTTTCTTCTCATGAAGATTTGAGAGCCCAAACGAAGTGCTTTGTCAATGTTCTTCGTGGTTTCGGGATTGGGAAGCACAGAGGCACGCTTTTTCAAGGTCCATTTTTCTAGGGCGTCATTTTTCAGAAATAGGGTCAGAGCTTTTTTAGTTTTCGTCAAAATGGGTCCATCTGGAATTTCATCCTCTTGAAGATTGGAAAATTTTATTTTTTCGGAAATCTATTTTTTTGCTGCTTTTTCAAAATATGACGATCTGGGTTGCTTCAGAATGGGATTGTCTACAAAACCCATGTGCTAGCTTTTTCACTCAAACTATGTTTTTTCAAGGATATTATTTCTCAAAATATCCATGGATGATGTCACCAACAGGACAGCAATGAAGATGAGGATGAGACACAAAAAGCAGCTTTAACTCAATGCTTTTTGTTTTAAAGCATTTGCTTTCAATCAAAGCTTATCCATCCTTAAAATAGTAAAAAATCACTTTGTAATAGTTGGAGTTTTCTTTGCTTTAAAGCAAATTGTTTTAAAGCAGTTGTTAGTTGTAATCTTTGTCTTAGAATAGAAATAAAGCTTGCGAGTTGGCAAGTTAGTTAGATACAATCAAAGAGATTTTAGGGTTCCCTACTCCTTTGATTTAGTATAAATAAAGGCAGCCTTGCCCATTTGTAAGGGAACTGTGATTGTGATAGTAAAATTTGTTGTGCCTATTCTAGCCTGCAGAAATTGTTATTTCAAGTGCTTGTTCACTCTGTGTTATCTGTATCCAGTGTTTGATCGCATATTGTATACCTGCCTTTTGCTACAATATTGTTCTCCTAGAGTTGTAATAACTTTATGATATTGAGAATAGAAATCTCATGCCTGCCATTTGCTTCGATTCTCTATCTCACGATCATTTAGTTTTGTCGTCAGATGTGTGGCTTGCGTAATCTTACTTTCAGTTTTCATCTTAAAGTACAATGAGCCTTCTGATGTGATCTGGAAGAAGTTTATTTGAGTTTTTATGTTAAAGCAAATCATTCTCTGTTAACTTTTGATTCCTATGCTCTGAGTTTACTTAGGTAATCAAAAGCGTCATTTAGTTTAGGCCTAGCTATAGTTAGAAGTTAAAAAGAAAAAACCTCTGCTGCAGCGATAGAGTTTTATAACCTTGTGCTCGCAAATGAGAAGCAAAAAGATGGACAAAATTTAATTTATTTATCTTTTAAAGCAAACATCAACAAAAAGGGAACTTCCCCTCATAATAGAAGAGCAGTTAATCTGTGCATAGTTGTCCGTTTCCAACTCGCATTCTAGAGGTGCAAATTGAAATGCCAACATTCATCACAGTCACTAGTGCATTAACATATAGCTGATATTACTTCCATACTATGGTCCTATCAGCAACAAAAATCTGAGTTGGCTTCAATTCAAGTGTTTTTATTCCACTCTTCAAGATGTGAAGAATGAACTTCCTAAATCATATGCACAACCCTAGTGAGTAGAGAAACAAATTGTTGGTTTAAACAAGCATGTTCATTTTCAGTCTCTCTTCGAATCCTTTCCAGATGCTTGAACCACAGTGGTATGCAAAAGCTAAGGGCAAATTGAATGGGAAGTTATCATGTAGGTTGAGTGTGATGCCCTAATGAAGAATCATACCTAGGCAATGGTAGAGTTGCCTCCAAATAAGAAGCCCAATTGGATGCAAATGGGTTTACAAAATCAAATGTAAATCCCACAACATTGAACAAATACAAAGCTTGTTTCATTGAGAAAGGCTATTTGCAACAAAAGGGGATAGGCTATGAGGATACTTTTGCTCCTATAATGAAGATAGTCAAATGTCGGTTGCTTCTCTCCATAGCAGCCCAATTTGGTTTGTAAGGTGTTATGGATGTGAGGAGTGCCTTTTTGAACAAAAATTTGAACAACCAAGTTTGCATGGTGTAGCCTAAAAGATTTCAAGTACCTGGTAGTGATCATCTAGTTTGCAAACTCCTTCAATCTCTATATGAGACTAAGCAAGCTCCTCAAACCTAATACACAAAGACTAATCAGCATCTTCAAGATTATATATGTAAAAGAAGTCTCTCTAATCTGAATCTCTTATGCCAAAAGCAATGGTGATGACATTGTGATTCTTATTGTCTATGTTGGCAATCTTGCTATTATAGGTAGCGGGGCCGCTACACTACAATGAATAAAATCTGACTTATGTTCTGCTTTTGACATGACTAATCTAGGCCTCCTACAAAATTGTTTAGATGTAGAATTCTAGCAACATAACCATCTCATTTTCATGGCTCAAGTCAAGTATACTATGAAATTTTTGGAAAGGTTGCATGTGACAAATTGCAATACTTCCACTACACCCGTGGAGGTTGAGTTAAAGCCGTCATTCTAAGATGATTCATCGTTGGTCAATAAATCGCTCTCTAGACAGTCGGTGGGCAACTTGATATTTCTTACATGCACACAAACAGATCTTTGTTTTGTTGCTACTTATCTCTCTCAATTTTGGCACAACCTAAGCTAGTTCATTGGCAAGAAGCAAAACATGTGTTGAGATATGTAAAAGGTACTCTTGACTTTCACACTATATCAGAGGACAATAGATTTTAGATAGATAAGCTATACAGACTCTAATTGGACCAGATTAGTTGATACTCAGAGATCAACTACTAGCTACATGTGCTCCTTGGGTTCAAGAGTTTTTTTGTGGCAAAGTAAACTTCAACAAACTATGGCTTTATCTTCAACTAAAGCAAAATATAAAGCAATTGTTAGTTCTATTTGTGAAGCAATATGGTTAAATCGAGTGTTGTGAAATCCCCAACTTCCAGGAACTATACCTCCACTTTGCTGCAACAATCAAGGTGTCTTGAAGTTGGTGAAGAATCCAATTTATTATGCTCACACAAAGCACATTGAGGTTCATCATCACTACATTTGACATGTGGATGATCTTGAAGATGTTTCTCTCTACTACCATGCACCTTACGAGTAGTCTACTAATCTAATGACTAAACTCTTGGTACTATTTTGTTTGTAAAATTTTAGGAGAAACTTGGGATTGTCTCCAATTTAGTCATTAAAGGGGGGGCACAGGGGTACTAGAAGCAAGAGAGAAGGGAAGAGGGTATTAAACAATGTTCTCTGGGGATGTGTCCCCTGCATTTTTTTGTTGTTTCCTAAAAGGTGGACATACTGGGGATGGAGGAACGGAAACATAATGTCGCCCTCCCTATTTCCTTTATTTTAAATTTTCTGGAGATGGGGGAACAGGGACATAACGTCCCCCTCCCTATTTCATTTGATTTTTAATTTTGTGGAGATATGCCAAGGATGCCCCCTCTACAATGGGAATATCCTCAGGGAATGTCTCCCACTTGGGAAGGCCAAGGGACACCAGGCCATCCCTAACATCTTGACATTCTAGTGCACCATCAACAATTAACATGAAAAATGAAAAAATAAACTGTTGACTATTTTGAATTTTTCAAAAACCCCAGTCTATTGTGTGGTCCTCACAAGGCCTCCTAGCATATAAAAAATATCTTGTTTATCCCTATTTGCCTTGTGCCATTTTCAACCTTTTTGCTTGCAAACAAGAAGAGAGTTTTGTAAGTTGAAAAGAATTGAACAAAAAACAAAGAAGAAAAAAGGAGGAAGAGGAAAAGGAGGAGGAAAAGGTATGTAACAAATCCTTGTGTTTTTAAGGTTTTTCTTTCAGTTTTACTTGTTCAAGCCTTCAAATCTTCAAACTTTTTTTTTATTTGTTTAAACTTGCAAACCTGTTGTTTTAAACTTTTTTATTGCTTTTGGTGTACAAATATTCTTGTTTTTTATTGTTTTTAGCGAGCACAATCTGTTGTTTTTTCTTTTAGCTGAGATGTATTTGAAATTATCAAATTATAAAATTAAAAGTCTGCTGTTTTTATATTTATATTGTTATTTTTTGTTGTATCCATTTCCAAAGTCAATATGGATTCATTTAGTATCAATGATGATCTTGATTTGGGCAATGAAATTGATGGGGAATCAGTTGAGGACAGGCAGCCAAACTCCAATCACAGCCACAAACAATTCAATTGGAAGTGCATTGAAATTCAATTGCCCTTCAAAGCTGTTGGCACAATATGCCAAAGTCTCATTTAACAAGAAAAATCCTTTGCACCAGTTTGCAACAATACTTGACACAAACTATCTAATTCAGGTAGAAGTCAGAAATGAAAATGCAAAATTTGCCCAAGGGCTGGAATGTCAGCATTACAAGGGTTAATGCACACCTTTTACATACCTCTAGTAAAAGGGTTGGACCTTGTCTAAAACTCATAGGACTAAGATGATCAAATTATTTTAGGGGGACATCACTACACCAATAGTTCTTTGTACACCACAATGTTTAGGACATTTAAGTAGACCACCTTCATCTCCGTCATTTGAGGTGACTGCAATGGAATCAAGGGGGAAACGGAAAACTACATGTTCATCATCACCGAACCCAATCACAAATATGTTCAATGTGCAAGCAAGGGAGGTTGTAGATGAGGTTGTTGCCGATTTCTATTTTGGTAATGACATTCCTTTCCATGTTGCTTGATCTCTTTTGTACAAGCATATGCTCGACACCGTAAACAAAGTTGGTCTTGGATTTATCGGTTCCTAGCGAGCCTAGATTGAGAACCAGTCTCTTGGAAAAAAGTTACTCCAAGGTTTCCCTATTGATGTAGGAGACGAGGACCAAATGGATAGCACATGGCTGCAACATAACCATGGATGGGTGGACGGATGTTAGACACCATCCACTCATCAACATTATAGTTTCATGCATTGACAAACCTCACTTCTTGAGGGTGATTGATTGCTCAAGAAAATGCAAAGTTGTTGGGTTTTAGTTTTAGATCCTAAGAGAAGCCATTGAGGAGGCTGGTCCTCAAAATGTATTGCAAGTGATTACTGATGCAACATATGTTTGTAGAGTAGTAGGTAGATTGATTCAATCTACATATAGGCACATCTATTAGACCCCTTGTTGTGTGCATTCTATGAACAATGCACTCAAAGACATTGAAAAAATAGAGTAGGTGAAATAGGTGGTGGTGGATGCAAGGGAGGTGCAAATGTTCATTTGTGACAACCACATCTCATTGGCATTGTTTTGGACTTTTCCAAAGAAAGAATTCCTCAAACCGATTGAGACTCAATTTACTTCCTATTTCATTCTACTAGAGAAGATGCTTGAGTTGCAAGAGCCATTGCAATTTATGATTATGACACGGGATTGGAACAAGTGGAAGGAGTCAAAGATTGAGCAAGGGAAGAGAGTGAAGAAGACTATGATTAGTGATACTTTTTGGTTGAACATGAAATACATAACATCTTTTATACAACCTATTTTCACCGTCATTAGACTTGGAGATTCTAATAGTCCTAGTCTTGGGAGATCTACAAGTGCATTTATAGTTTGCTTGGCCAAATGAAGGCCACCATTCATTGGAGAGACCCCACCCTGCAATTGTACAATGAACATATTCACCCTATCATCCAAAAAAGGTGGGAGAAGTTGAATACTTCTTTACACGTGAATGCATATGCTTTGAATCCAAAAAGGTATGTGGAAAGACCTAGTAGAATTAATCCCATTAATGCCCACAAGGTGAGGAATGGCCTCGTGAAGGCCTTCAAAATACTGTATACTCCAAAGGAAGCTTCACTAATCAAAGGTTAGTGGATTAAGTTTACAAAACTAGATGGCTACAAGACTTTGGCAAGGATTGATAGGCATACTTTGGCACAAGCCAAGCCAATTAGTTGATGGCCAATCTATGGACCTCCAGGGCTATTGCACATGCTTGCCATTCATCTTCTCTCACAGATTTTTAGTTCTTCTAATGCTGAGAGGAATTGGTTCACATATAGTTTTATCCACTCTCTAAAGTGGAACAAATTTACATTTGCAAGAGCGGAAAAGCTTGTTGCAATGCATAGTGCCTTGCATCTGATTACTAGCAAGACACCTAAGTATAGTCAGAGCCTAGCACAAAGGTAGGATGTAGAGCCCCATGACCCGCTACAACTTGATGATGACCATGATGTGTAGATGGGATTGGATGATACAGTTCCACTTCCTTCTAACAATTCTAGTGATGATGAATTTCCTAGATACGCAGTTGAAGATGATATGACTCTGATTTTTTAGCTTGTTGCTCAAACAATAACAGCTATGGATTTTTTTTTGGCAATTTAATTTTGTCATTTTGATGCTTGTCAGTTGTAGACTAAGACTCCAGTTGGTACTTTGAACTTTCAGCTTATTAGTTATTTGAATATTTCAATTTTGTAATGGATTCAAATATTCAGCTACTATGATCATTGATATTCAAATTATTATATTTTGTCATTTTGATGTATGATTCAATAATTGGACCTTGGCATTGCTCACTTATCAATTTTTATTATCATTGATTAATTGTTGTATTGTGTTCTCAATTTCTATTACCTGTATTTAATTTTGTACATTTCATATATATATATATATATATATATTTTTTAAATTCATATACATTATTATATATTCATATATATAGCCATCCCCCCATTGTCCCCAAAATTTTGGAAAAAATTTCCTATTCCTGGAAACCCATCCCCACATCCCCCCGTCCCCCCATCCCAGAAACTTGCAGAAACATTGGTATTAAACATAATGTTTAGAAATGAGGTTTAAAATTTGTCAATTTGATGTATGATTCAACAATTGGGCCTTGGCATTGCTCACTAATCAATTTGAATTATCATCGATCAATCGTTGTATTGTGTTCTCAATTCTGTTACCTGTATTTAATTTTGTACATTTCATGTAAATTATGGTATATATTAATATATATAATAATTTTAAATTCATATGCATTATTCTATATTCATATATATAGCCATCCCCCCACCATCCTCAAAATTTTGGAAATTTTTCCCTATCTCTAGAAACCATTGCCACGTCCCCCGGTCCTAGAATCTTGCAGAAACACTGGTATTAAACATAATGCTTAGAAATGAGGTTAAACAAGAGGATCTTATGTCTAATAAAGCAACTTATTTATTACTTATGTCTAATAAAATGACTTATACAATGTAAGTTACAACCAACGTAACTTCCCTGCTCAATAATATATATGCTCACACACACATTCCAATGTGTACTTCATTAAGTATTATCTATTCTCACATTCAGACCTTCCTATGCTGTCCAAATGTCAGGCCCCCAAACTGTGACTGTGCCATGCAGGGGAATTTGATAAGTTGAAAAAGGACCTTCAGAGTTTAAAGAATATTTTTTATTCAGAAAGACCAAATTAACAGTTTTTCCCATGAACTTGCTGGCAGAAGGTCCCCATGCAGAATTCCCTCATGGAAAGACAAGTTGATGGTCTAGGTGATTTGAGAGATGATGCTGTGAACTCAGTTAGGAAGCTCTTCAGTGACATTTACAGCTGCAATCCTAAGGCTATGGAGACACTAGAGAATTTGTGGCTTTACCTCACCACCAACCCCTTCATGGAAGATCAGGTTTGTGATGAGGGACTGTGGTTGGAGACTGATGCTGGTAGGAAGCCAATGATCAAGATCAGGATGGAGAGAGGAGGGGCTTTCCCCCTACTCAAGCCCTGTACCATTTGATATAGAGTTTGCTGAGATATTAGTTTATTACAAGTTTGAGCTGATGAGGAGATATGCCTCCAATGATCATTGTTATAATTTGGAACATGATTATACTCTAGTGAGTTATTTGGTAGTTTATAGCAGTTTGATAGTTGATACTGTTGACACTCTTAATTATGCTTATCTTTGTTTTGATTATTATGGGTACATGGACAGGACGGGTAGAATCCCACTTTAGGCCGCCTGGATTATCCTAGTTAGTCATCTTTACTGCTCAGCTACCTGTTGGAAGGCAACCAAACCTCTTAAGTTTTGCTACGACGTA
This sequence comes from Cunninghamia lanceolata, assembly GCA_027924645.1. NCBI lineage: Eukaryota > Viridiplantae > Streptophyta > Pinopsida > Cupressales > Cupressaceae > Cunninghamia > Cunninghamia lanceolata. The sequence goes on along the minus strand of BSBN01000719.1, from coordinate 3,150,593 downwards.
ACGTTTGTGATAATATAATTTAGTTACATATTATAAAAAGTATATAATATTCATCCTTTTTCTTAAAAAAATGTTCCTGCTTCACTGACTTTTGTCATTTTAAAAATACTCATTTTTCTTAATTTTCCTCTGTGGAATTCAATGAAAACATAAATTAATTGAAATTTTCAGATCCAGTCCTGTTTCCCACCTCTCAACCAAGTCAGATAAATGTAGAAAAATTAGCAAAATCAATGATTGCCTTACATAGATTATTCCTGTTACTTGTGCCAAGTCAGCATGGATGGTGCAGTTCTTATTGGCAGCTCACTTTAGATTCTAACACAGTTTAATAAAATATATTCTTACCATAAAGTAAAAATAATATTATAATAACTTATTAAAACCTGAACAAAAAGCCTAAAAGGTTAAAGAGACCATCAATACATACCCACAAATTCCACCAGTGCTCAAATCAAATCCCCCATCCAAAAGATCACCGTTTTCTTCATAAGATGGCTGTGCCATACTAGATAGTTGAAGATATGGCAATGCATAGGCAGCAGAAGTTGCAAGGAGGCCTATCCAATGTTTCCAAGTGAATGATGAATGGAATATCAACATTCTCACCAGGATATATACAACCTATATGAACAAGCCAAAGCAACCTTTAACAACCGATTCTACAGCCATATCAAATTAAGCAATCTTTCTTTCTAAAGAATGGCAGAAGTAGCAATAAGACAACATCAAGTCCCTTCAAAGTATTCCAAATAAATTCTAATGTGCTTTGTAGATGATGATTACAAATTCAATGAAAGAATATTTGAGAGTACAGTATAATCCAAAAATGTTAATTTCAACTAAGTTCTACTGTCCACGCTGTTTGAATTGGTTCTTTGACCAAAATTAAGCATTGAAAAATGATAAGACATGTTATATTCATATGACAGGACCTCAATATCGAATACAGATTCATGAAATAGTATAAGGGTATACTTAAGTTATAAGCAAAAATGTTCACTTTATAGAAGTTTAATGTACACAATACTAGGGAATATGGTACAAACCCAAAAATGCCAGTTTCAGTACAAGTAAATGGCCACAATAGGCCAGAAACACCTAAACCCTATGTTACCAGTTCAAGTTCAGATTTGTGTTCATGTTCAGGATTCAGGTCAAGCAGTTTGCTGATTTTTGAGTTCAGTATATATGTACGTATGTACATACGTCCATATTCAGGTCCAGCAGTTTGCTGATTTTTGGGTTCAATATGTATGTACATATATACGTATGTATTGTCCAGTGGTTTGCTGATTTTTGGGTTTGGTAAGTATGTATTTATGTACATGGACCTGAATCCTGAACATGAATCCAACCTGAACTTGAATGGGTAATATAGGATTTAGGTGTTTCCGGTCTAACATTGTGGCCATTTTAACACACATGCATGCATGAGTGCGTACTTATGTACATATACATATAACACACACACACACACACATATATATTTACTGAGGTGCCATGGATGATTATGACCATAACATCTAACATCTTTTAGACCAAATTGGCATGTAGGATCTATCATAGCATAGACAAATTAAGTTGATGCAAACCGTGCTGCTCAAGCTATTGATTGCATTATAGAAATCTCAATAATTTTATCATTCAACCATTCTGGCTCTTCCAATCTGATGAGCAAATGATAGATTTACATAAAAAAAAAAAAAATTCATATAAGCAGTGTTTCACAATGTATCAAAGTATGTTATGATTTATCTGGATTCACCTGCGTAGTTTCAAGTTAATATATGTATTCCATGGGGATGCATCCTCAGCTCTCAAACTGCCGTCCCCATCCCCCACAGTGTTTCCGAAACAGCAGGACTGCAGGGGATGTCCCTTGGCCATCCCCAAAAATCTTGAAAACTCCAAGATGTCCCAAAAATGGCATCTTTGAAAAGGAAACATCCATGAGACACTGGAGACAGCTGGTGACATCTGAGACGTTCCTCGACCAGACAACAAATAAAAAGAAATACTTGACCATATGAAAAAAAACTGTTTTAAAAGGGGCGTGGGGGTCCCACAAACCCTCCCAGGCCCCTTATTCAACCCTAATAAAACATACATACAATGATTCATATGACATTTCCTTTGCAACAACTGTTTTTGCATACTTTCAGACCTGCTGCCACGTTCAAACTTTCAGAGTCCTGCCGCCTAGTTTTTTGTTTCAATCAGCTGAGTTTTACTATTTTAGGCTTTAGCAGCTTGAGCCTTGAAGACATTCATAGTGCACACAGCTAGGAAAGGACATTGCTCTATAGTCTACTGCTACCTTTTCTGATTTTCAGGCTTCAGACATTAAGGTATGCTCTACTCATCATGCGTTTAATAGTCCATTTTGATTTTACTCTTCTTTTTTTTACATAACACTTAGAGAGTTTGTTTGTAATTTTTTTTTTTAAATCAGTATGCTCTCACACAAAAAGTTCAAAACCACAGTTCTACAGCACTAGCAGCCTCTGAAACATCTCTTTGATCTTTCATCTTTGACATTAAAAATGAGCACTAGCAGTAGTGATGACAATGAGATGGGTAATGAATAAGTAGATTGAAGGGAAGTTGAAAGGAGTGTTGAAGGTTCTCATTCTTCTGAAAATCCAAACACAAGTTGCAACACCACAAGACCATTTTGCATCCCCTTCATCCTCTCTTCAGCAGTTTGCAAAAGGCCTTTTCAACTCCAAAAAGCCCTTGCTGCAATTTATCACCAATTTAAGCAATAATAAGTGTAAAAATGTAGGGGGCAGCAGGCATTAGTTGTGTCATGTTTGCAAAACTGATATTTAGGGAAGCTATAATAGAGTTGGACACCATTTATTGGGTGACAGTAGACATGGGGTTAGAGTTTGTGGGGATATGACCAGCGAGTTGAAATGGTAAAGTTGGTTAGGGAGAGTGAAACAAAAACTACTGGTACTACTAAGAAATGTTAATCCACACCATTGCCATCTATTGACAAGTATTCCAATATATCAGCTGGAGAGGATTATGATAGAGCAAAGAGGAAGGCCACTCTATTGCAGGTGAGAAAAATACAGTGATAGGGTTGTTGAATTTGCAAAAACATGAGCAAGCTGATGATTCAATGGCCAAATTTTTTTATGCCCATGCCATCCCATTTCATTTAACAAGGTCTCCTTATTTCAAAGGGATGTTGAGAGATGCAATGGCAGTTGGATCCTCTTATGCTCCCCTTGGAGAACACAGATTGCATACTTTCCTCCTCGACAAACAATATTCAAAGGTGAACATATTGATGGAGGCTATGAGACAAACATGGATTAGGAGTGGTTGTTCCACTAGCGTGATGGGTGGACTAATATTCGACATTGACCACTCATTAATATTATAGTCATAGTTGTAAAAATCGCTACAAACTCGCAAAAATCGCGAGCAATTGCGCGTCCTTCTGGCCTGCGAGTTTTTCCTGCAAAAACTCGGCCCGAGATTTTTGTATTACTCGCCGCGATTTTTGCTGGAAAAAATCGCCTGAATCGCTAAAAACTCGCTTGCACCCTCTAAAAACTCGCAGACATGGCAGAAAATAAAAAGGTTAAGTTAAAAAGAAAAAGCGACACAAACTTATCATTTGTTTCTTTAGCTCGGAGCTCCCACGAAACCCTAGCGCAACGGCGACCCACGAGTCACGAAGAGGAGTGAGAAAGAGTCAAGATGAGCCACGAAAGAGGAGTCTGGTAAGTCCTCTGAGCATGGACGCAAGCGGCAAAACCCTTATAGTTATCACAAATTACAATCGATTGTTGTTTTTTATTTTTTTTTTGTTTGTAAATTAAAAAATTTCCTAAGCTTTGCATACAATTTCCTAAACAATCGAGATTCAAAACCCTTGTGAATTGTGAGTCACTAAGTCGTGATAGTCGACTTTGCTTGTCAAGCAATTCTTTTATGACAGTTATCTATTCATCTATGAATCATTATCAAACTGAGTTTGTCCAAAATCTCTCCTTTCATATAATACAGTCTTTTTAAAATTTTGATTGTTTTTTACAGCAAAAAATTAAAATGTCAAAATACAGCGACTTTAATTTTTTACAACTATGGTTTGTTCAAAATCTCTCCTTTCATATAAAAATTTAAAATTTTAAATCATAGATGATGATATAAAGTCTTACCTTGAAAAATCATATATGTCAACAGTCATGACATAAAAATCATATATCATCATAATCCTATATAAATTGACAGTTTGTCCAAACTCTCTCCTTTCATATGATAGTCTTTTTAAAATTCCGATTGTTTTTTACCGCAAAAATGTCAAACTACAGCTATACAACAGTGACCAGTCAACTGTCAAATTTAAGCCCTATCTCAGAGGACTCGTAACATAAAAAAAAGAAAATCATTTTTATTCCATGATACAATATTCTGAGCTAAACATATTAAAAAATTATGCATTTTTAAATGTTCAATAAATTTGCCGAGTTATTGTCGAGATTTTCCCCGAGTATTTGCCGAGTCCCGAGTTTTTAAAAATTTTGGGTCTGCCGAGTTTTTGTCTGGTCCGAGTTTTTCAACTATGATGTAATGTCCCCATTTTAGCTCACCATGGTTTGTGACGAGATTAGCCTATTATTGGCCCTCGTAGGCTAAGGCAGATGGTTAGAGGGTTCTAGTTGGCAAAGCGGGAGGCTTATTCCCATCCAGAGTTCAAGTTTAGCCTTTGTTTGATTCAGATTCACACACTTACTATTTATAGTAAGTGACTAGTTTAGGACAGTCAGGGTTACTATCTATAGCAGGGCACCTAAACAGGCTTCATTTGCAGTGTCAATCCCTTACACCATTGGTTTGATCAGATAATGAGGGATTTACTATTTATAGTGAATCTGTGGTTGTAGAGATGGACCCCTGCTATTTTTGGTAAGGCGGTTGGATACGCAGAGGGTATCATGGTGAACCTCCTTGTTCAAACGGAATTAGGAAATCATAAGTATTTAAGAAGTTATTAATTTTTAAAGTGGCCTAAATGATATTTAATTATAAAAGGTATATTATAAGGTTATAACTTAGCCTTATGTAAGTGGGGCCATTTTTGACTTTAAAAGCAATTAATGAGTTATATGACCTTATAATATATGGTTCATTTTATAACATAAGGTCATTATTTAAAGGGGACTTTATTATGAAAGGTGATATAAGGGTTAAATGGAAATTAATAAAATGATATAATACTTTATTAATTTATATGTTGAAAGGGAGACATAAAGACTTAATTAAAAGGTGGACTTCAGAGGCAAATTAAATACACTTCATTTGGAGAAGTTATAAAAGGGCATCAAAAGCAAATAGATTATTATTGAATGATCATTTGCCTTTGCTTTTTGTGAGAGCTTCGGAAATTGTGAAGGAAACCTAGAGTTTCTTCAGATTTCTTCATTTTTAGCATTGGAGAACGAAATATCTTCAATGTTTATGCAATTTTTAGGCTGTGTAAAATCAGTTGAATCATTGCCAGAGAATGGGCTTTATTCAAAGGTCCAATTGGTGCATATTGATGAAGTATTTCAAGGGTTTGATAGCAGATTGAAGATTATCATTGTTGAATATCTTATTTGCTGAGTTGTGCATGCTTTCTTGGCACGTGGGAATCATATGGTACATTATTGAAGAGATTATCTATAGATTATTCAAGGGTTTGAGAAGATTCTTGATTGAAAATCAAAGACATATCTGCTGTGACGAATTAATTGTTGATTACACACTTTAAAGTCACGTTGTAGCAAAGACCAACATTTTAATATTGTATCAATCCATCCTGTTGAAGAATCAAGGAGAATCAAAGTTATTGCTGTTGTTGCATTCATATTAGACCTGTACTTTTCATAACAGCAAACTGGGTATGTAAAAAATTTCATATTTTGCCAATATGATTTTCTGGGTATTGATTTCTTAGATAATAGGGGATGTTATCTCAACTGGGTCTTTAATAATTTGGCCAAATAATGAATATTTTGAGAGAGATTGAAATTTGGAATTTTCAGCCATTAACTCCCTATGTGATGTTCAGTTTTTAAATAAAATAATATTATTGCAATCACTTCTTTTCACATTATATTGTTGCAAGTGTCTAAGAAAACCCAAAGACAAACTAAATAAACAAGCAAAAATTTGTTAAGCTATATTCCACTTGGGTGGGATATTACATATGATTATTGTTGCATGTCCTATTGGTTCATACTTTCTTAGAGCTATTGATTGCTTTGGGAAATGTAAGGATGTTGATTACCAGTTTGACCTTTTGAAGAAGGCCATAGAGGAGGTTGGGCCTTCCAATGTTGTGCAAGTTCTAATAAATTCAGCTCATGTTTGTAAGTTGGTTAGTTTGATGGTTGAGAGCACTTACAAACATGTTTTTTGGACTCCATGTTGTGTACATGCTTTGAATAATGCTCCGAAAGACATCGGACAAATAGATTAGATGAAGGCAGTAGTGACCAAAGCTAGAGACATACAAATGTTTGTATGTAACCACCACACTTCACTTGCATTATTCCGATCTTTTTCAAAGAAAGAATTCCTCAAACCAATTGAGACTAGATATGCTAGCTATTTTATTTTATTGGAGAGGATGTTGGAGGTGCAGGATGCTCTACAATCCATGGTGGTTTGTGAAGAGTGGAAAAAGTGGGTTGAATCAAAGACAGATGAAGGGAAGAAGGTGAGACAAAGGGTGCTCGATGACACTTGGTGGTTCAATATCAAGCAAGAAATTTTTATTTAATATGTTTGTAGTTTGTTTTTATTTTAAATTTAAATTTTTAATATTGTTAAAGTCTTAATTTTTTGAATGTTGGTTGTAAATATATTTGCTCTATCATTTTACCTACTATGAGGGTAATCAAGCATGCGGATACAAACTCTCCTAGCCTTGGAGAGATCTATGAGACTTTTGATAGCATGCTTGATCAAATGAGGCAAGCAATTCGTGATTAGAATCCTAAATTAAAATTCTATGAGGAGCATATCAAGCCTATTATCACAAAGAGGTGGAACACAATAAACACCACTCTTCATATGGTTTCCTATGCTCTTAATCCCGAGTAGTACTTACCTAGACCTAGTCGAGTTCTTCCTCCTTAGGATGATGAGGTAATGGAGGGGTTTATGAAGGCCCTTTGTAAGATGTATAGCGTTGAAGATGCAACCATAATTCAAGAGCAATGGCTTCATTTTTCTGATCTTCAGGGTCCTACATTCAACAAACCAAAGGCTAGGACAGATAGAGCCACTATTGCACAAAAATATCCTATTAGAAATTTCATGGGAAGGATACTAGAGCTAAAACAACTTGTCATTCGTCTACTCGCATAGATTGCTAGTTCCTCTATTGCAGAGAGAAATTGGTCCACCTATGACTCCCTCCACTCAATTAAAAGGAACGAGCTTACGTCTAGACAAGCAGAGAAGCTAGTCGCAATTCATCATGCCTTGAGACTTCAAGATTGGCAAACTAGTGAGTATCATTAAAAATCATTCATTCATTCATTCAAAGATGTTAGGCAAATTGACAAGGAGGAGGTGTGACTAGGATTAGTCAAGTTTCCATTGGGTGATCCACGACTTCAGCCACAAAGTGACACAAATAGCTCTTTCAATACTAATAGCCCAAATAAGGCATAGTTGTACTTAGTAGTAGTGTTATATTTTTATGTTGTTGTCTATCAAAAAATTTGAAGTTTGAACAATGAAATATTGAAATCAGAAATTCAAATTATTCTTTTTAATGTTATAACTTATATCATTTGTTTACTCTTCTATCTAATATAACTAATACTTGAATAAATGACAAAAATAACAATGCACACCAAATAGGAGTAAAAGTATATCTTTATCCGCACATGAAGTTATTACAGAAGTAGACAAAAGATGGTTGGCCAAGGATCATACTAGATTAGACTACTTTCCTTGATGATACAAAGTCTGTTTTAAAGAACTCGACAGTCGCCAAGAACACAACCATCTACCAACCAACTCCTATAACTACCCAAAAGCCGACAAACAATTAATACATAGTCGAGTAAATCATATTATCAAAACATAATAATAGGCATTGTACGCTGACTACATCATCCACTCCAAAAAAAAAGTTGTCTTCCAGACAACAGAAAATCAGTAAGCATCAAGTAACATTAGGTAAGGCGTTCCAAACTAGTGATAACATTGTAGATGAAGAAGAACCTATATGCAAACATGGAAGTAGAACCAACACATCCCAAACACATGCCAGTAGAAAAGAATGTTGAGAAACAACCAACCAAAGAAACCAATCTAATTGCACATTGGAGTTTGTAATGTCCCCATTTTCATGAGCATCAGTTCACAGAGGGTTTAACCTATTCCTGGCTCTCGTAGGCTAATACGGTTTGATTAGAGGGTCTTCTTGGCAGTTACCCGATCAGGGGTTGGCTTTCTTTCATGGATTTGGTGATTATATGGAGGTTCTACTATGTTATTGCAAATGTTTCTAATTTGGGAAACCTCATATTATGTTTTGACATTATGTTTTGCACTTTATATATTTTAATGTTATATTATAATATTCTAATATTACAATAAAATGCAAATATAAAATATATCTTTTATCCCACATTGACAAGAAAGTGTGTGAGCTTCCCCAAGAAAAGAATAAAAGGATTTTATGGGCTCATTCTTGGAGATGAAGAATTGGATATTTGACTTAAGTTTGTTTGGTGGTGAGTCCAGCTAGGGTTCTGCGATTTTTTCCAGCCATTGGGAACGAAAACTCCCAATTGGTTATGCAATTTTGAGGTTGTGAAATATCAGCTGAATTATTGCTTCATTGTGGGCTTCACTTCAGGGGTCCAATCTATGCTACATTAGAGGATTTACATATTTTTAATTAGAGTTTATTTTCAATCATTGGAAGGGTTTTCTGAGGTCTGCAATTTTACATCAGTATGTTGTTATGGGGTTTGAATAGCCTATGTGAGACATGGATATTTGCTCATTGTGCACTACTAAAGCATCAAATCTTTCTGGGTATTTAAGCAATCAATTCCTTTTGCGGAGACAATCATTTCAAGGGCAAATTGGAGGAGGTTCAAAGCTACAATTAATTAATTTTGAGGACTGATATACTACAGCAAGGGTGCCATTGGCAAGACATTTTTGTTCATATCTCATCATTGAAGCATCCTATGGTTCTGGCTATTGTTGTATTTTGATCCTTTGGTCCTGTTGTGACCAAATCACACATCACCCCATTAGGAATAGGGACCCCCTTTTTTTTTTGAGCTCTGTGCTTTCAATGAGTTTTCAATGAGATTTTGATGATGACCTGACTCATCTTCCTCTGCCGATCCGGTAGCGATTTCCCCTTTCTACGATCATTGTTTCATGATTAGGAGGCAGATGAACTTGCAATAATGAAGAATCTTGATCAAATCCCATCTAGATAATGAATGTCGAGATCAATCCTGAAGAATGTTTGAGACCCTGAAAAGACTAAGTCTGGAGCCTGAAATCCTGAAAATCCTGAAAATGGCCAAGTCTGAAATCTGGTGAATCCTCCAAATTCTATATTTTGCATCTTAAATCCGGTGGATTCGGGACCTATCTCAAACATCCTGAAAGGTATATTGAAAAATATTTAAAGTATAAGAAATTCAATCTCTCAACTTATGCTTAAATATATTTTTCAATATACCTTTACTCGCGCAATCCTGAAAAATGCCTGACAATTCCAAAGGATTCAAAAGACTGATCTAGTGCGACTGGATGTCCAAGTGGCGCAAAATCTTGGCGCAAAATCACGAAGAAAAAGTCGCTTGAGCATGAGGATTTCAATCAATGATCTGATGCGCCCATCTAAAACCTTGATCTAATGCGAAAAGCATGAGGATTTCGATCAGTGATCTACTGCGCCCAAACCAAAAGTATCATTTTGAAGGAGAAAATGAAGATTTCAATACCTTGAACTAGTGCGAAAATGAAAGGACAAGTCTTAGAACCAATCTTGGAGCAAATTAAAAATGATAAGTGTCAGAGGATTCGAAAAGCTCAACCAATGCGCTAGGAAGAAGGATGGATCCCAAAATCTAAAATTTTTTGAAGAGAAAACTTGAGGATTTCAATCCCTCAACTGATGCGCCACCAAGAAGGAAGAGGGAGTCTTGAGGGTTTTGACTTGAGAAGGATCTAGTTCGAAGAGGATTTCAAAAGCTTAAGTGATGCGCCAAAACTTGAGGATTTTTATCCTTCAACTGATGCGCCTCCCAAACATTCAATGCAAGTGTTAGAGTCAATTCACCAATGTGAGACCAGAGGATTTCAAAAGCCTATCTAATGCACTAGAAGCCAGAGGATTTCAATCCTTCGACCAATGCGCCTATCCAATGTCAAGTCTCCAAGGCGAAGTTTAGAAGATCTTCAATGCTTCATCTGATGCGACCTCATGAGGGGAAACTCCAGAGATTCTAAAAGTTGATCTAGTGCGCCCAAGTAGTTTCAATGTGAAGTTTGAAGGATTCTTATCTAAAGCAAAATCTAGAGGATTTGAAAACCTTAACTGATGCGCCCTACAAGGAGGAAGGTGTACATCCAAGGTTAAGCCTTCAAGATTTGAGTTCGGAAGATTTTAATTCTTGATCCAATGCGCCTACAACAAGGTTATTCAAAGCGCCTACAACAAGGTTATCCAAAGCGCCTACTCCAAGGTCATCCAATGCGCAACATAAGGAAGAGTGAGATTTGTTTCTAGAGGATTTTCCAAGGTCATCTAATGCGCCAACACCATGCATGATCTACTTCAAGGTAAAGGCCATCTAATATACCAAAGGTTTGAAGATTTCAACCTAGTGAAGTGATGCGCCACTTCCAAGACCCGTTATCAAAGTGCTCAACAAGAAGAAATCAAAAGTGGCATCTAGTGCGCCATACATGAAGAGAGAATAAAGTTTCATTTTTGAAGATCTCTAACTACCCATCTAGTGCGCCACACCAAAGGGGAGAATAAAGTTTGATTTCGAAGACTTCAAGTTACCTATCCATTGCGCCACACATGAGAAGAATTCAAATTGCCTATCTAGTGCGCTAGGAACTTGAGGATTTCAATCCTTCAACCAATGCGCCACTCCTTTAAGCAAGTGAAAACTAAGTGCAAACTAAACCAATGTTGAAAGGACCTTCAATACATGATCTAATGCGAAATGTTGAGAGGAGTCTTAGAACATGATCTAATGCGAAATGTTGAGAGGAGTCTTAGAACATGATCTAGTGCGAAATATTGAGAGGATTTTTTATCCTTGATCCAATGCGACATGTTAAGAGGAATTCAAACTTTGATCTAAAGCGCTATATATGAAGATTTTTGAGGGTGTTTAAAGTCAAATGCTAGAAGGATTCCAATCCTTGATCTAATGCGCCTAGAGGGTTATAAAGAAAGATCATGGTATTTCAAAGAAGAAGACTTCACCATGCCCATCCAATGCGAAATGCAAGGAGAAGGTCAAACACGAATCCAAAGGATATGAAGAAGACCTCGAAGACGTTATCAAATGTGAAAGACAAGAGGATTTTAATTCTTGATCCAATGCGCTTGAGGGAGAAGGTAATTGCAATCTACAAGGAGATCATCAAGACCCCATCCAATGCGCCAATCATAGGAAGTTATAAACATTTAATGATTTTTGCCTTGAAAAACGTGAAAATTGCATTTATTAAATAAAGATCAATCTAAATTAAATGTTTTGCACTATAATAAAGGAGGTCGGCCTAGGTTAGAGGTAAAGTTTTTAAAGCAAATTATGTATATATATCTCATCTCCTTTTCATTTTTATCATTTTCAAAGAGCAGATTTGTCTTCAAGGAGCAGCAACAAGAAGTTTTTTAGAGAAGTACAAATTTGATTTTATCAAGTTCAAGCAAGTGGTGGATCAAATTGCAAGGTATCAAATTCAAAGCAGCCTATCAAGTAAGTCTGATCTGAATATTTTCTGATCTGATTTTCTTCTTTTTCCTTCATTAGATGCATTAAAATTGTTCAAGTATTGGTAAAATTCAAGAAGGATAAGTGGATTTTCATAGATTCCTTGAATTTAGATAGCAATATTTCATAATTGTAAAGGAAAACTTCATAAATTTAATCCACTAAAGTAGCTGAAGTGAAGTCTAGATTGTGTTTGCAATTACTTATTCGCGTTGAGTTTGCAGGATCATGGCAATGACTTCTAAAGAGCGACAAGCGAAGATCCGGATGGATGCTAAGGGGAAGATTCCCGAATCAAAGCTCGTCTCAAGGTGGACAAATGTAGGAGACACGAATATGGGCAACAGCAGCTTAGAAGATATCAAGTCAGTCCTTGAGGAACCCAACGGAGGTAGTCTTGCTTGAGCCATCATGAGGAGTGGAGCCATTGAAGCTGCTTGTTTTCCGCCAGCTTTGCCGTGTCCAGAGATGATCATCGAATGTGTCAAGAAATATGATGTAGATACAAGGCAAATTATAGCCAAAGATGGAACAATATTAGCTTATTTGCAAAAGGAGGCAGTTGAAGCAACTTTCAACATTCCAATTAAGGAGAGGATGATCAGTATCTCAATACAACAAGGTCAGCAGGAATATGATGTCGACTCCAAGACAAAATTGCAGGAGATAAGGAGAGAATGGATGGCCAATCTAGCTATAAAGTTCAATATGAATAATCCTCCACAGTTCCACAAGTCAGATTTTCATCCTGAAATTGGATACTTGATCATGTTTCTAAATAGAATGACAGGAATGCCTCAATCTGCTACCTTTCAGCCTTGGATGTACTCTTTCATCAAGTCAGTTCTCAAAGGGAAGATGATTGATTGGGCTGGACTTATCAGTCAGAATATACATGACCAGTTCATCAATTTTGCTAAGACCAAGACTTGTCATATGAGTTCCTATGTGGTATACCTTCTCGCAAGAAATGAAGTCTACTCAGGTTTAACCAAAAGAGGAGAAGTCGGCATTGGGCCTAATAAATACCTATCGCATCAGTGTTATCCTCAGTTGCACCTTAAGAGTATCAATCATTATACAAGATTCAATGATGCATTTGCTATGTTCATAATGAAGAAATTAAGGGGAGAATTTCATAAAAGGTTGTCTAATGCAGCGAGAGAGTTCATTTCAGCATATGGACACTGGTATACTCAGCATGAAAGGTACACTTACCTAAGGATCCAAGGGTTTACATCATATCCATACAGATTACCCAGATATCCAACTAACAGGATGATGATGCTAGAGGTTACAAGGCAACTCCTAGAACTCATCAGGTTGCAGAAGTTGAAGAAAAAAGGAGGGATCCAGTTTCCACTTCTTCTTGGACAAAATCTGGAATGTCCATCATTATCAGCGGCTGAATATTCTGAAATAGAGCTACAGGCATATCATTTGCAAACTCATGGCACCAAGAGGCTTAACTTTGATCCTTTTCGAGTTTGCTGGAAATACAACAGAGAATTCAAGCATGTCTAACAGTTGGAAGACCACTGGGCCAGTGCCCAAGATGAAGATGATCTCCGAACACTTCAAAGTTCGAGACTCACCTGAGATTTAGTTAGAGCTTCCAAAGTTTTCAGGATTCCAGACCAGTTCACCGAAGATGATACTTTGTTGATAGATGAATTTGATAAGATAAAAGATTTGCCTTACACAGTTGATTGGTCAAAAAAGGATGTGTCCGAGGAAGAATTGATAAAGCCAGTCTTAGCCATGACACAAGTATGTATAGATCAACTACTGCAAGAGATGAATGATGAAGGCCGAGTTCTTACTTACAATAAGATGGATGAAAGAGAACCAGGACAGCATAGTACACATAACCAACCACAACATAGTGGGAATGATCAAAGTAATAATCCAGCTAGAAAGAGGAAAAGACCTAGTCAAGATCAAGGGGAATCAAGCCGGAGACCTCAAAAAGAAGAATAATCCATCTACTTCATCTAATCCACAAGAAGGTCAGCTGGATAGTATATTCACACTTGCATATCGTCTTGGGGAAAATAAGTCTTGGATAAACGACTGGGAGAAGACACTTGGCGTCTATGAGTCAGATGTAGCAGTGGCAGAAGGATTCATTAATGCGGCGACAAGTGTACCAATGGAGGAGATTGTTCAAATTGTGTCTAGATTCATTGTATCTCATAGTACTACTACATAAAGGGCACATGATGTGGCTTCCTTATCTTCTTGGAAAGCGTGCCTTTGTTCTCTCTTTCATAACTCCTTTCATTTAATAAAGCGAGCCTCCTTCATTTAATAAAGGATAGTTTGTTATAACTACTTGTGATGTGGCTTGATCTGGTCCGCTGATTTGGCCGATCGATCTTGACCCTTCTTTCCTTTGAGGTCTATAAAAGAGCTCTCATTGCTCTCATTTGAAGGGGTTGGAAATTCTGAAATTGTTGTAAGAGCTCTCTGAGATTATAAAGGATTCATTGCTTCGGTGATTCTATTTATGTTTCTGAGTGTTGCATGGTTTCAATTTTCAAACTAACATTAAGTTAAGTTATAAGTTTTCTTTAAGTTTAAGTTAGTTAATGAAAGGTTGCTTTATTGCTTTGTGGTGAAATTAGTAAGTTCATACCATTTGTAGTCTACGGCTTGTGGATTGCAGTGCATGGTTAGTCTGAACAATTGAACGTCAATTTAATCTTTATGCTTGTTGAACCTTTCATGAGCATAATTGATTTAAACATCTTGTACACCTTTGAAGATTGCACCTATCTTGTGTAGTTGTTTTATCTTGGCGAAACAGGAGTTGGTTCGATTTCACTTCAAGTAGTAAACGTCCTTGCATTTAGGATTAGATTAGTGTTTCTAAACCCTACATCTTTTGCCTTTTTTCGTTAAGTTAGGATTAGAACCAAAGTACGTCCATTGCTAAATCATACGCTATCAATTGCAGTACTTAGATTCTTTAGTATTCACTTCCATGGTCCTTGAAACAACAAGTTACTTGAACAATTGTGTAAGTCCCTTTGTTTGTTAACAGCAAAATCATACTTAAATCGCTGAGCTGTCTCTTACCGAAAACATCAGAAGGAACCTTGGAGTCATCTCGTTTGATCACCTAGTTTAGCATCCGAGAGGCTTTGCTCAAGAGGGAGTCAGATACTCAGTATTTTACTCTAATTGTTGACTTGTTGAAAAACAATCATCAACAGGTCCTACCGATCATTTCAGGTGCCAAGAAGTGGAGTTTAATTGCTGCATTTATTTATCTAAAATATTGCCAGGCAAGGGTAGGGGTGACTTCACACATAGAGGGGCTATTTCACCATTTTTAGTGGGGTTTCATCATCAACAAGTGCTGCTTCAATATCTCAGGCATATCGACCATGTGTATCAGGTTCCTTAATGTTTTGTTAGAGTATTTGCATTGTTAAGTCAATTTGCATTAGGTGCTACTGTAGATGAACATTTCTATCAGATTGGCATTGTATTGGGATTTCATTGTAAGTTAAAAGTATTGGCTAGTTATATCAGCATTGTACTAGAGATTGCATTCAATTAAGAAGGGGAAATTTGTATGCCAGTTATTTGATGTAATGCTTATATTGATTGAGCTCTAGATTATCATATGAGTATGCACGCCAAATGTTTGTGAAAATGCCTATTGGCTGAAGGTGGTTGTTTGTATAGTGATTTGCATATTTCGTCAAGAGTCTTTGCTTGCCAAGTGTTTGCATAAATGCCTAGTGGCTGTGGGTGTATATTGGCTATATTGGGATGCATGTAAAGTGTTTGTCTTAATGTCAACTACCTGTACTAGTTAAATACAGTCACTTATATGTATGCCAAAGGTCTGAAACAGCTAGGATATCATTTCTATAACAACCTTGCATTGTTAGAAGCATTCAATAACATCATTACAAGCCTATGAACTCAAAGAAGACAATCAAAAAATTCATAACAGCAGGTTCAAACTTTGTATGCCAAGTGTTTGACAATATTCCCTGAGCTTTATATCAGCATATTGAGTTCAAAAGTGGCAAGGGATATTACAGAGTTTAAAAATGTTGCACCCAATCAATCACTGAACCCACACAATATTGCAGGGACTTCACAAGCATTCTAATCATGAAAATATTGCTCAGTATCACCAATTTCCAGCAAAGTACTTTCTCCCAATTTAACAACCTGTAACAATAATCCCCTATTTCTACCAAATGCAAAGTATGAGGAAGAACCAATTACATAAGGATGAATAAATGCAGTAGAAAAGTCTCTGAGTATTTCCACATGATACATAGACAAGAACTAGATAGTAGCAATGGCACCAAATTGTGCAACGGTAGGAGCAAACTCTAGGATTTCAGGACATGACAAGGGTCGTACTACATCAAGGAGTAGAGGAAGAGTAGGTTGTACAATGAGCAAATGTTTTACTATAGAATATTGGAAGTTATACGGTGCAAGCTGGAAAGAGGAGGATCATATGCTGCAAGCTGGAAAGAGGACCGTACGGATGCAACAAGTACATCAAAACATGAAAAGGTCATATGGTACCAATAATTATAAATCTCTAGTATTGACTGTACAAGGGAAATTTGATGTTTTGACCATACAATGGAAGGAAATAAGTGTTGGCCATTCAACAAATAAAATAGAGAAGATCATACGGTGGCTATTTGAAAATGAAATAGTATTGTGGCTATTTGAAAATGAAATCGTATGGCAGTTCAACAACCAAACAAGGAGGTCCTATGGTGGTCAAAGGGGTAGGTTGTACAGTGTAGAAAGAATGAGGCCGTACAGTGAGAGCAGAAATGAGGCAAGGTTGTACAATAGGAACTTCCAAAAAAATATCTTTCTATCGTACGATGATAAAAAAGGGAATTCTAAAATTATTGTTTTTAATTTTTGTTGGCATGGATGGTCATACGATTTCAAAAGGGAGACTATTATTATTTAATTATTTAATATTTACTTTTTCTAAACTTAAACTTTTGTTTTTTTCAATTTCTTTATTATTTTTTCATTCTTCTCATGTGGGGCCTGTTGTGACCAAATCACACGCCCCATCGCAAATGGGGACCTCCAGTTTTTTTTTCATAGGGTTAGTTGTTTTAGGTTAGTTGTTTGTTTATCTTAGAGTTAGTCAGCTAATAAGCTTGCAAATGCAGTATAGAGCTTTCCCTAGGTCAAAACTGAGAGGATCCTGCATGGGAATGTCTTTGAACTCAATCTGCTTCAATGAGAGAGAATCTACAAAGAAAATGGTTAGGTATAGTCTAGGTGCCTATTGACATCTGTATCACCCCAAAATGTGCCTTAAGAAAGAAAGAGATTTAACTAGCGGACAATGGGCGCCCTGAGAAGTTGGGACCTCAAGATGATTCTAACTCTCTAAATCCAAAGTTGATCAAGCATGTTAAAATTGAGCATTTGGAAGATAAGCACTACTTTGCATCAAAATCACCTTGAATATGCGCCTACAAGAGAATGACATTCAAGTCACTTCCAACTGGAGCGCCTAGTGTTAGACTCTCCAAAATGACTATATCTTATCAAATGATGTCTAGGCGCCTGTTGTCATTTGGATCAACATGAATGAGCGCCTAAGTGGAAGGAGATTAGGCATATTGAAGTAAGGTGCTACATTCTAGCAGAACAACCTTGCATATGCACCTAGGATCAAAGAGCCATGCATCCAGCAATTTGAAGGAGTAAGGGTTAAGACATCTCTATTGAACTTCAACAAGTTAATAATGAAACCTTGAAAGGCATGAAGTATAGAAACAAGCATGATGGGAGGTAGGCGCACATTCTTGTTTGAACATCCCTCAAATGGCGCCTTGAAGAAAGCTAATTCATCTTGATTCCCAAAGTTCATCAAACATATCAAAATGAGTATCCTTTAGAGTAGGCGCACTTTCTTGTCTGAATAACCTCCAGAGGGCGCCTTGGTAAGATTGAGTGATAAGATGAAATATTGGAAGTTTTGAAAATGGATTGAGATGTTGACAAAGAGTCAAGGAAACTAGGCGGCCCTATACCTTCAAAATGACCTTTAATAAGCACCTTAAATAAAACTAACTCACAATTGCAAATGTTGAAGATGATGTTTTGAGATCAACTCGTAAGAGGGGATGAGGTAAATGAAAGGGAACTTTACCTTCCTTAGGCGATAATTCATGTCCAAAACAACCTCAATATGCGCCTAGGGAGGAATCATGTTAAAATCATTAATTTTGAAGTTTTGAGACTTAAAGTGGGTTAAAAGACAAGGCGCCATTTCTTCAAATCATTTCATCTCTATGCATGTTTCAAAAAACAGTAATAAAGACCTCTAGAGTAGGCGCACTTCCATGCATTTTTATACTAGTTTGGGCGCCTAGGTGTATGATGAGGAAAGTTGAAGACATCTAATTTAGAAGGACCTTAGCAGTAAGGGAGCGCCTTGATGGAACACATAATTGAAGTATCAAGTAACAAAGGCACACTTTCATGCTTTTGTCACCAATTTTGGCGCCTTGAGGAAACAACTCACAAATTGCACATCTTGAGGGTTTCTCTATGTCAATTACAACGATTGAAGAATAAGGTGAGTGAGAGGAAAACCTCATCTTACTCAAGCGCTAATACATGTTCAACTCTTCACCAAAGTGCGCCTTATATGGAGAAGGAAGTTACCTAAGAGGATGATGGGTTCAAAGAGTCATTTTGAGAGCCTAAGTGGAAGGATAATAAGCATCTTGTATGAAGGCGTATCTTTGTGTCAAGATAACCTTGTTTTAGCGCCTTGGCATGAAGGGAGTGTCTAAATCAATAGAAAATGGCGTCTAGAATGCAAATGAAGGACTACGTGGCATTTTAAAAGCATCAATTCACCTTGATCTTCCAAATGGAGTACATGCATCCAATTGAGCATCATAACAAGGCGCACTTTCTTGCTTCTACATGTCATTTTGGCGCCTAGAGGATATGAAGCTTGAAAGTAACTCTTGAAACTTTCAAAATAGACGCTCCAATGAAGAAGTCTTAGAGGAAGCCAAACAAGTTTGAAATGATGAAAGATTAAGAAATAGACTAAGTTCATCAAGGCGCACTTTTCATCAATATCAAACCATTTTAGTGCCTAAGAGGAAAATTGTATCCAATAACACCACTTGAACTCCTAGCAAGGTAAGTTGGACTCTACAGGTATTTGAGGCTTCCTTTGAACCTCCGCAATGATCTAGAATCATAAAACCTTTGAAGTAGGCACCTAAAGGAGTCTAGGCGCATTTCAATCATTGAAGAGTCCATTTTGGCGTCTAGAGGTAAGCATGCTTGGAACTATGAATCTTTAAGGTATTGAAGCTTGACAAGTTCACAAGAGTCTTTACAATGGCCTGGATGCATGAGGATTGAAGTAAATATCTATCCAAGACAAGGTGCACTTTCCTTAATCTATCAACCTATTTTGGCGCCTTGAATGTAAAAGGCTTGCAATCATGAAATCTAGCATTTGAATGATGAGAAAGCTTTAGAGAGTTTAAACGAATGGATAAGGGCATTAAAAATCAAGAAAAAGCTTTTAAGGCTAGGCGCATCCTATGCCTCTAATTACCAATTTTGGTGCCTAGATTGGAGAAGTTTATATGTAAGTTTTTGAAAATTTAAAAAATGTATTAAATACTGAAATTGGCCGACCTACCTTGGCCGACCAGCTCTTTCTTCAAAGCAGATCACCTATATAAGCAAGGGTGCTCTCCATCATTTGATTATTATTCACATTGCAATCACCAAGGAGCGATTTTTGGAGGAGAAGGCGGCATTTTTTTTATAGCAGATCTGCACTTTTGAAGTCTGATTTTTGTCATTTATAATTGATTTTCATCATTTTCTACAGAAATCTGCACTTATTTTTGTCTTAAAACTGATTTGAAGGTATGTTTCTGCTGCATTTCATTCAATAATATTGCCTTTACTTACTTAGTTTGCAGTATTTCATAGTTTTATCATCCAAAATCAAACTTATAGGGGTAAATTTTTGTCATATTAAGTCACTTATAGAGGTGTTGCCTTGTAGGTAGATGGGCATGACAGCGAAGGAGCGTCAAGTGATGATCAAGATGGATGCCAAGTCAACCATACCTGACTCCAAGCTCGAGACTCATTGGAAGAATGTGAGAGACACCAACATGGGACACGTCAACCTAGAGGAGATGAAGGATTTCTTGCTCACCGTTACAAGGAATGAAGACATCAAGGCCATTGCAAAGAGTGGAATTGCCGCGTGCTTCCCCCCTACCCTACCGAGCACCGAATTAGTGTTAGAATGCATTCAACACTATGATAAAGAAAGAAGACAAATTGTGGCTAAAGACGGGACTATCCTCGCCTACTTGCAAAGAGAAGCTATTCAAGAGATCTTCAACATCCCGAACCAGAAGACAGTGTTCATTTGTCCTACAACTGCCCAACGTACCTTTGAGGGCAATTCCAAGTAGTACATGCAAGAAGTAAGGAAGAAGTGGATGATAGATTCTTCAATCAAGATATATAACTCTGAAGATCCGAAGTTCCACAAGGCAGATTTCAAGAAGGAGATAAGTTACTTCATCATGTTCTTGAATAGAGTAACAGGTAGGCCTCAATCAACTTTTGAAGGATGGATGTATACATACTTTCATCATGTGTTCACAAAGAATAAGATGATTGATTGGGCTGGGCTTATAAGTCATTGCCTTGATGAGCAATTTGAAATTTTGATGAGTCAAAGTCCTTCATAACTTCTATCTTGTTTACATACTGGCGAGAAATGTGATATACAAGGGATTGATATCTAAAGGAGAAGTAGGCATAAAATCTAGCCAAATCCTATCACATCAATGCTATACACAGCTCCATTTGAAGAACATCAATCATTATAAGAGATTTAATGATGCATTTTCCATGTACATAGTAAGAAAGTTGCGAGGAGAGTTGCATAGGAGGTTGACAGGGGCTACTAAGAACTTCATTGAACAATATAGAAGATACTATATTCAATATGATAAGTTCACCTATATCAGAATTCAAGGCTTCACATCCTTTCCATATAGATTGCCAAGGTATCCTACTAATAGGATGGTACTGATGGAACTATCGAGACAGTTGTTGGAGTTCCATAAGATGCAAAGGACAAGAAAGAAGGTCGGAGTTCAATTCCCTCTCAAGCTTGGGAGATATTATTCATGTCCATCACTTCAGGCAACCGAACATTCTGAGATTGAGCTTCAAGCATATCATTTACATCTTCATGATTCAAGGAGGGAGAACTTCGACCCACATGGAGCTATTAAGCAATCATATCCTACCTACATGTAGAGCAACTTGAAGATCATTGGGCAAATGCTATTGATGATGATGATATAAGGATGCAAAAATGTTCAAGGTTGAGATGGGATCTGGTAAGAGCTACGAAAGTGTTGAGGATTCCTAATCAGTTAGATGATGATAGAACTCTTTCAGGTGATGAATACAATAAGATACGGAACTTGCCATATGACATTGACTGAACTGATAGAGAAAGAGTATATCATGAAGAGTTGATAGAACCTATCATTGCTATCACTAAGGAGCATGCAAAAGAGCAAGTACAAGCACTAATAGATGAAGGAAAGAAGCTCACTTACACCAAGAGGAGAAGTTGAACAACAAGTACAGCATAGTGCACCTAGCAGAGATTCACGAAGCAAGGATAATGAAAGTGATTCAAGCCAAGCAAAGAAAAGAAAACAATTTGAATCTGCACAAGGAGAATCAAGTAAGAAAAAGAAAAGGATAAGCATTGAAACTGCTTCATCTAGACAACCAGGAGATACTCCAATGAATCAGGGTATAGTTGTACATGTTGTTGAAGATGCAGTGTTGGATACTCTATTTGAAGAGGTGCCCTCAAGTCCACATGATATTGAAATCATTGATAAAGCTAACACTGAAGACAAAGATGAAGCTGAAGAAGAATCATTGCCCATGCAAGGAAGGCAAGTACAACAACTAGGGGATTTTTCATCATTGCCGGAGTGGCTACAGGATAGAATTAAAGAAAGCTATGAAGTGGAAAAATATCATCCCATTCCAGTTGAGGAGTTGCTTCTAGACATGTCTATTGAAAAACCGAAGAAGAAAGCAACTACTCTTTCAAAGATAACAAAAGATGAAGTTGGAGTAAGGAGGGTACATGTGGCTGTTCCAAGAATCAAGAAGAATATGGAAGACATTGCACCTGAAGATTATGATATCAATACAGTTGACTTGGGTCCATTGACTAGGGCACAAGTAGAAGAACTTCAGGATTCAATTGATAATGCTCGAGCTATCATAAGACAAGAAACAGAAGGTAGGATTAAGGCTGAGCAAAAGTGTCAAGCATTGGAACAGTATATTCAACACCTAGTACATCTAATCCGTCAGCAGGAAAGAGTTTCTACACCTCCACCCATTTTTCCTCCAGAAACAGTTGTACGTCTTGAGGGGTTGAGATCTTCATCTCATAGGTTGAAGGATTAGATGAAAAGGTCAAGGGAAACAACATATAGACATCTTGAGGATGTTATGCAAGTGTATAATAAGGTTGTTGATCTCAAGGAAAGAGTGCTTGCATTGTTGACAGCTTGTGTTGAGTTTAAGGCTATCAAAGAACAATATATGCCACATTTGAAGAGTTTAATGGAGACTTCAGTTGATGAGTTAATACAAGCTGAGGTTATTGAGGAAGGAATAACATATGATTTCTCTTCCTGGTACTATTGCTTTCGCAATAAAGGACAACTACTTGATAGGGTTGAAACAAATATGTCAAGAGTAAGGAGTGTGATTCAAAGAATCCAAGATGGAATACATGCATCCTTGATGAAGATATGCAATCCCTTTGGAGAGATGACTATTGAAAGTATGAAAGAACAAGTTAAAGCATTCTACTTCCAAGAGGATGATGTTTCTGATGAGAAGCTTGATAACATATTTTCACTTGCTATCCACCTTGGCGCCAACAAAGCTAGAATGACCGATTGGGAGAAGACACTTGGCCTTTATGCAGTTGATGTGCTTGAAGTCGAAGGGACCACTAGGAATACGCCAAGTGTACCTTTTGATGATATCAAACAAGTGGTGTCCAAATTCATTGAATTTCATAATACTAGTGATGGTTATTCACATGGAGATTCCTCATAGGCTATTGATTTGTCATCCTTATCTTCTTGGGAAACGTGCCTTTGTTCCCTCTTTTATATACTAAAAATAGGAGTTTGTTGTAACTACCTATAAGGTGGCATAATCTGGTCCACTGGCTTTGCCAATCGATCTTGACCATTCATGTATTCTTGAAGCCTATATAAGGACTCTTTTTGCTCTCATTTGTAAGTTTTGAAGACTCTGAAAATTGTTGCAAGAGCTCTTTGAAATAATATGACTCATTGTCTGGTGATTCTTTATATGTTTCTAAGTGTCACATGGTTTCTGATTTCTTCAAGTGAATGTTAAATTAAATTAAGTTTTCTTTTAAGTATTATGTTAGTTGGTGGAAGATTTTATTATTGTTTCTTGGCGGAATCCATATGTTCAAACCATTTGTGATTTGTGGCTTGCAACTTATAGTGTGTGGTTAGTCTGAACGAACTGAACTTAACTTTAATCGTTTATGTTTGTTGAATTTTCATGAACATAAGTGATTTGAATATCTTATATCACCCTTAGAAGATTGCATCAACCTTATGTAGTTGTTTCAACTTGGCGAAACAAAGTTGGTTGATTCCACCTGATCGATAATCATCTCTTACATCTAGAATTAGAGTAGTTTCCTAAACCTATCTTTTGCGTTTTTTTTTATCTATCATGATTAGAAATTAGGATTAAGAACTTCATTGTCATATCATACGTTGAAGAGTTGTAGTACTTAAAAATTCCAAGTGTTTGCCTCCACAAGTGAGATAAGCAAGTTGTCAGAACAATTGTGTAAGTCCCTTTGTGTTCATCAGCAAAATCACATCAAGTCATTGACTTATCCACTGCAAATAATAAGAAAAGGAACCTTGGAGTTATCTCGACTGATCACTTTGTTTAGCATTCGAAAAGCTTTATTCAAGAGAGAGTTGGATGCTCAGTATTCTACTCTATTGTTGACTTGTCTAAAAACAATCATTAACAAGGCCCACCTATTATTTTGTGCTTTGACTGCAATATTTTTGTCTCGCACACCATACAATACTTTTCCTTGTTCCATAATTTTCCTCTGAAGTAGATTTGACTTGACGACACTCCAAATCAAATATTTTAAATTGTCGTCTTTGTGAACCTTGTATTGCGTCCCACACACATAAATTGTCCAACTTTTCAAAATTGTTCATCTACTACTCTCCGTTGATCTTTGTAGCTTCAATAAAATTACAATTCAACAGAAATATGTAATGTCCCCTTTTTGAGCTAAAGTGACTTCAAGCTTGGAAAAAGGAAAGTCGACAAATAACTTAAAGCTTGGAGAATGGAAAGTGGATCTTTAGTGGTAAAAATGATTTTTCCTTGACAAAATGAAGTTTGGAGATGATTATTTATATTTTAATAATATGTCGTAAAATCAAAATAAACTAAATATTTATCCAAGGAGAGAAACGAAAATTAATTAAATATTATGCTGGGTGGGAAAATGGAAAAATGACTTAAAGATGGAAAACTGGAATATTGGTGTGATGAATGAAATATAATATTTTATTATTAAAATATTATATTATTTCCACAAAATCAATGCTCAAGGAGGAAAAAGCAAAAATTATAAAATAATAATATTTTATTATTATTTTATCTCTCCTAGCCGCCACCCTTGGAGGAAAAAGGAAAAACAAAATAAAATAAAATAAATAAATAAATAATATTTTCTTTTGGCGGTGGACTTGAAAAAATATTAGATTTCATTGAAATAAAAGGGGGTCATTTGGCATTATTTTATATCATTGAGTATTTGACAATTTCATCTTTAGAGAGCTTTCTCTTGGCTGTAACAAAGTTTCAGCATGATTCAAGGACAAAAACCCTTGGATTTTGAGTGGTTGGACGAAAACCCAATCCACCATGGGAGATGGATTCACCTAGAATCCATTATTGAGCATATTGCAAGTTATTGAGGAGTTAAAGGCTTCAAATCAATTAGGGTTTCAATGGAATTTATTGGTTCAGCTAGGGTTTGAAGATATCAAGCATGTTGAAGGCTTTATTATTCAGATTTGAAGACAATAAGAGGTAGATTTCACTATTTGGTTTCATGGCTATGTTGTATTGGTGATATTTCATGTTTTAGTGGCTTCATTGGAGGTGGAATCTCATATTTTGCAAGCTGAATTTCATATCAGACCTCTGAAATTCACCTACAGGTTCAGATCCGTGCATTTCCAGCCACGGTATTGGAGTTGGATTGACATATTTTCATCCTAGACCCTTAGCGCTTCAATTTGGCACCTATCGCTAGGGTTTGGAGGCATATTTTGGTGGTCTTGGCTAGGGTTTCATGATCTGATTGCATATCAGCAGCTACAAGATTATAATCAGATTTCTAAGGATTGATATTTGGCCTAGATCTTCATCGGCATTCATCACTAATAAGTTGGCATATGTTGTTGCAACATTGGAGACACATTTGTACATCTTATTGATCATATTTGGACACTATTTGCATTCATATGCAAGTCTGATTTTTATATCAGACCATTATTGTATGTAATCAGCCCTCATCTATGTATTTGATCTATGCCATTTCATATTCTGGGTATGTGAATAATGAGTCAATTTCATATCTTCAATTTGAAATTGTATTTCTAGATGTTTTATCTATTTTATGGTTATCATTTGTTGTCATATGAATGTTATATTTGCACCTTTCCATCTTTATATCATATACAACATGCATGTGAAAACAAATCATCAAAAACTCAAGTAAAACTCAAGAAAAACAAATCAGAAAATTCAGGACAGCAAAGAAAAAAATTTAGTTCAGTTTAGACAGGGTTCTTACAAAATACCTCAGAGTCCTCCATTTGCCAATGAAACAAGCCACCAAGAGAATTTGTTTCATCTTCCGAACACGACTGCAATTCCAAAATTCCTTCATCATTTGGCTCCATCAGACCCTCATCATGCTTCTCCGTCCACTCTTCTTCAAAGTCCAAATCTGACAAATCCATGGAAGTTGCTTCCTCGCTTACTGCTTGGTTTATCAAATCAATTATATGTTTCCGACCCTTGTGTTCGATGGAGATTGTGTTCCATTTCTAGTTGTGGTTGCCTTTGGCTACTACCAGCCAACCCCGACCCAACAATGCGTCGTATGCTTTCTTTTGTAATGAAATGACCACAAAATTCAACAAAAATGCTTGGGTTCCAATAATTACCTTTTGGCCCATTAAAACTCCAAGTACCTTAATACCTTGTTGATCTATACCCACCAGTTGAAAAGTTGGGGGCTAAATGGTCAGCTTTCCCAGACTTCTCCAAGTGTCTTCCAGAAGCACGTTCACACTAGACCCGCCATCAATAATTGTACTAGTGAGATTCCTTCCAAGGATCTCCATATTCACCACCATTGGTTTCTTTGCCATGTTAATTGTTAACATGGGATTGATCATTTGGTCTCTTGACAATGGAGGTTCAATTACTGGGTCTTCATTCTCTCCAAATTCCAAATGGGTCGAAGCATGCACCATCTCATTCTTCCACATTACAATATTAGTCATAGCATTTCGTAGTTCGGGAATACTTTGTAATAAATCCACTAATTTAATTGGTATGATAGTTTGAAGTACTTGCCTTGCAATATTTTTAT
Organism: Cunninghamia lanceolata; assembly: GCA_027924645.1. NCBI lineage: Eukaryota > Viridiplantae > Streptophyta > Pinopsida > Cupressales > Cupressaceae > Cunninghamia > Cunninghamia lanceolata. The sequence goes on along the minus strand of BSBN01000719.1, from coordinate 3,123,743 downwards.
TGGATTGTAATTGAATTGTTACCATACTTGCATTTGCATTTGAGTGGCAGCGTTCATTATCCTATTCCACTTCGGCTCTTTCTTCATGAGGTCTTTCTTTCTCAATTTATGGGTCTAGGTACACAGCTTTCTTTGCTTGGGCTCGAGTCCAATACTTCGTTATGCCTTTCCACATCAACCATGTTGATGTTGGCCTTTTGCCTCGAATATCCAATGTCTTCATGGTCTCCAGGTACACACCATTTGCACAATAATTGCAATTATCCTACATGTTCTGGTAAAGTGTCCCCATTCATTACATTGTCGGCATTGTATTATAGGGTTTCCTTTGGAGTCGTACTGTATTTGACTTCAACCTTCCCCTCTTTGATTCTAATAGCTGCCTAGAGATGCATTCATGTTATTCTGTGGCTTCGGTGAAGCGGATTGCTTTCCCTATGTAAAGAGCGCTTGTGCACTCTTGGTCTTCAAATTGTATGGGCACTCTTTTATTGAATGACCCATAACATAGCAAATATCACAAAATTTTTCTAGGACAATTACCTTTGGTGTGACCTTCACTTTTGCACTCAGTACACCACAGTTCAAGGTTTCTTTGTTGGTTTCTTTCTCCACATTCAATTCTTTCATCATCTGCATCATATCCCTTCTCAAAGCTTGTAGGTTCTTGATTCATTGTTGTTGATTCATTCGTTAATCCATCAACAAGTTCCTTGTCAAACTTTATAAGCAATTCTTTAAGTATACGATTATAAGCTCGTATGTTTGCATGCTTACCTTGTCTTGTATTGTAAATTTTTGCTACTATTTCATTATCATATCGAAGCAATTTAAACTCTTCCTTGAAGGCCGCCTTTAATATCTCCCATGTGTTTCGGGAGGCTGGTTGAGCCTATGTATACCAATCAATTGCTAAACCTCACAAGGTGGCTAGAAAAGACCGTAGCCAAATTGCTCTATCATCTTGCCCATTTGTTGTCCAGATTGTCTCACAAGTCTTACTGTGCCTCATAGGATCCTCTGATCCATTGCCTATAAACTTGGGCAACTTTTGTTTTTCTACACTAGGTCTTACCATGGTTTGGTTCTGATGCAAACCTAGTGCCTAGAACTTGCTCACTGGGGAGTTTAGATTTAGGCGTTCCAGTGCTTCTCTCGCACAGTCAGACACGTGAGAATCCTCCACTCTTCCCGCAGCTTCAACATTTTGTGCACTTATTTCACCTTTAGGTTTTCTGTTATAAACCCTTGACTCGGCTTCTTCTCCTTCGATGCCTCAAAGGTTGCTCCCGTACGCTTCTACATCTAACTCTTTATCCCAACTTCCCTCGTCTAGAGAAGGTTGAAGTGACTTTTCAACTTCATCTAAAAGATCAACACACGCTTCATATGGTAGTGGTAGGTGTCTTGCTATCTCCTCCCACTCTTCCTTCGTGTGATTATTTCTAGTGGAAATGTGTTGCTTCTCCCAACTACAACTCCTACTCATGCTCCGACTTCGACTTCTACTTTGGGATGGACTTCAATTTCAAACTTCGGCTCCGGCAATGTCTCTTAGTCTTCTTCTGCATTCTCTTTGTTCTACCAACCTTAGAGATCATCTAATCTCTTGATCCTGACCATGTTACGGTCTCTTCCAGCTTTTATTGCGGTCTAAGGGAATGAATATCTTATATTGGACCCGATTTGTTTTAAGGCAACGCCAACAATATTTACTCTTTTGTCTGATAAAACTAATATTTGTATAATTGACAAAAATAAAAATGCATACCAAATAGAGGAGTAAAAGTATATCTTTATTCACACATGAAGTTATTACAAAAGTAGACCAAAGATGGTCGGCCAAGGATAAGACTAGATCAGACTGCTTTCCTTGATGATACAAAGTCTATTTTAAAGAACCCGACAATTGTCAAGAAGAACACAACTATCTAATGACCCTATAACTACCCAAAAGCCGACAAACAATTAATATGTAGTCAGATAAACCATATTATTGAAACATAATGATAGGCATTGTACGCTAACTACATCATTAGCTATGAATCTAAATCATGATATATTTTTTTTTTTATTGTTGTACTACTGTCACTATTGTCATGAGATATTTATTGTTCTTATACAGCTGTCATGATATATTTATTGCTACTACACTGCTGTCATTGTCTTAAATTTGTTACCCAATATTAGTTAAACTTGTAGAAATTTGAGTAACATTGGGATGAATGACCTCCTCGGAAGTTCTAGTGTTTCATCATTATAGACCATTCATGCTAAGCATATGATTTATGATCATGAGAGAGAAATTCTTATAACTGATTACTTATGAAATATGTGTTGATGATTATTAACTTGAAACTATGCAAGTGAATCCTGATAAATCATATCATAATTTGATACACTATGAAAACACTGTTTAAATGAATTTTTTTTTGTGTTTGTTATTTTCTGCTCATCACATTGGAAGAGCTAGAATAATAGAATGTCATGTCCCCTCCATCCAGGAGATATAGAAGAATGACATCTTCTGCCTTTAGAGGGATCGAATCATATTTTGTTGACATAACGCTGCTATTTGAGATTTATAACTTGGGACGCCAATCTCAAGTAATTTATACTCAAGATATACATCTTAAGCGAGAGCAAGTGCTGTTAAAAGGCATTCACCAACTCCAATATAAATCGGAGCGAATGTTTCTGCCGAGAGAGTTTAGTTATGATCTCAAGAAAGGTAATGCACAGACTTTTAAAGTGCCAATTGAGTCAACAAGGAAACTCATCAACATGATAAAGCTAGATGTACTATCCAGTCATGGCAGCCTTTCACGTACTTGTATTTACCGCCCGAGGGTCTATGGATCAGAACTGAAGTCTCCTACGGCAATCACAAATGAATCGTAGCTTGTGATTTGTATGGATGGAGTCCTTTAATTGATGACTGGTTTGGTCAATGCCCACTGATAAGAGCAGATCGCATGAGCCAAGATAACATAAATTAACCAAGCAAAGCTAAATAACTTGCAGGAGGTGTTAATTAAGGAAGGCGATTTAAGGGAGTAGCGTCAATATCATATAAGTTTATGAAGATAATACTTAAGGAAGAAGTGACACTAGTCTCATACTAGCGATGGGGAATCAAAGGGAATTAAATAAAATTAAAACTTTAAGTTATCAAAGGGCAGCGATTGAATAAGAGGGGATGTGACTCTTTCAAAAGGCAATCATTGTATGTAAAGGGTTGAGATTCCCTCAATAATAAGATATAGAAGGGAGGACATCCAATGAGTGGGAAGAAAATCAATCAATCAAATATATTAATCATGAAGACATAAATATTTTTTCTTGTGGAATACAAGATAAGGATACAGCCAAAAAGGACAAAGCCCCTCCAAAGTTAAGTAGGAGATTTAAGGACGAAACCCCTTAACTTCTCTTAGCAAGTTAGTGGACGAAAACCCCTAACTTGGGTAGACATCAGGAACAATCATTCAAGGAGAATAGCTGCAAATCTAAAGGAAAAATCATAGCAAAAAATAAAGATAAGTTCTATTTTCAGAATTATTTCATAAGTTATAAATCTGAGTATTATAATAAAATTCATAATTTTAAATAAAGTAATATTTATAAATATAATACAATTATCATTTTGAGTTGGCATTATTGTTTTAAGACAAAAATAAGAAATGTTCTAAAAAGGGACATTACATAGAATGGTAAAATTATAGACTCTCATAATGCAATCCATAGCTTGAACAGCATGGTTAGCATCAACTTAATTTGTCCATGCTATGATAGATCCTACATGCCAATGTGGTCTACAAGATGTTAATTTTAAATGTTCTGGTCATCATCGTCCATGGCACCCCAGGATCAAATCCCAGGAAACATTAAAAAACATTTAAAATTGGATAAAATGCCACATCCATCTTGATTAAAGCAGCGCACCCAATGAACAAGGCCAAGTACAAATCGGGTCAATTTGTCAGAACAACAACCTTGTAGTTGTAACGAGGAAGCCGAAGGTTACCCATAACAAATGAGTGCTCTAACCAAATATTGTAAACAGATTAAATAAATGAACAACTAAATCATTCACCAACATCATAACGATCAATTGGACCATATTTGAATCGCTTCCACAATACTGGTATTGAATTTGATTGAGATTTCTGCAATTAAGTTTATATTAATCAAATATAAATTCTCATTAATTATCATAGTCTAGGGCTTCTTTCCCGGCAAATGTTAAATTCACAATTGGGGGTTTATTCTAACAATCCAAATTTGCTTAAAATAGTTATCCTGTAAAGAGAGAACATGTCTACGGAAAAATTTTGAAATAAAATGAAATTAGGGTTAAAAGAGGGCATACAGAAAGATATGATATTATGTTACTGACATTAGCGATGGCAATGAGGCGAAGCAACGTGGTCATATGCCACTGGTAAACATCTTTGCGCTTCTTGGCGCCTTGGTTAGCCATTTCTCCTCGATCTACCGTCTCAACCCAAACACTAGAAAAGTGCAAGTGTGCATATGTAGAGCTTAGAGGGTTTCATGTTCAGCGTAGACGACTGTGATTTAGGCAAGCTGCCATGTGACCAACATACAGAGTCAAATGGTAATTTTTTTTCTTTTTAATTTAATGAAGGCCGACAAGAACAAACATACAAAGTATTTAAAAATGTGCGTCGCCTTTGGTTTGGTGGTCAAGTAAGGGCGGCCGCTACTTTTTTGCCCTTTCTGAAATGAAATTTGACGCTGGTCTGTGAGATTTCAAATGATCTTTTAACTACTCAGATATCTTAAAAATGTAACGCTGAAAAATACATTTTGCATGTATTTTTTTGAGTGTTTGTGTTTAATTTGGGGTGATGTCTTAATATATTTATATAGTTATAAATGGTGGGTTTTTGTGTATTGTCTTAAGAGTTTTAATTCGCCTACGATGTGACATAAAACAGAACAGCATGTACAATAAATTGTTCTTCAAATTAATAGGAAAGCTCTCTTGCCTTTGATTTGGAATTTGAAAAACTTTTAAAATAAACTATCTTTTTCTTTTCTTGATATAGAGTACAGAGGGTTTTAAGCACATTGCACTAGATAAGAAGTTTTGTGTATGAATCTATTTATTGCAAAAAATAAACTAATATAACTAAGGGCGCTTATGATTTTTAATTAAATTCAGATATCAAAAATTATAAGTTAGATAAGATAGATTCAAGAACACACAATTGTTAAATACGAAAGAATCACACACAAAGTTGTAATACTTCTTTCAATAATAAGTGCAATACAAAGCCTACAAAAAATATTAAATTGTACTTAAAATAAAAATGATCAAACATTAACACTTAGAACTCGGTAAACAACAATTTCAACAACAAGCAAGCTTGAGAATTACCATTAAAAATCTAAGTGCAAAGGCAAATTATTTATACTATTTATAAGAGTTGAATGAAAACAAATAAAAGAATTTAACTATTACTTCTATCTTAAGAATAGCTTTGCATGAATGTAAGTGTTTATTGCCTAATTGACTAAGACTGAATCACATAGAGTAAAGAAGATAACTTATACAGAAAACATGAAAGCTTCATAACAAATTCCCATGAAATATTCATAAGAGGATGATATCATTATATTTCCAGAAAAATGCACTTACAAATGTGTACAGGAATATCTTGCATCTATAATGTGGTCCCGAATACAACAATATGACTAACATATAAATGTGGCCGACACTTGCTCTAAACTACCAACCATCGCCAACTAGTTACAATCGTCGAGAGGACAACTAACCTTGCTGACCAAACCAAAAGCAACTAACTACAACTAAGCTATATTTCACGCTTACATCATCCCCCTCAAAAATTTTAGTCATCTTCCAAATGACTAGGACTAACAAAAACCCAAAATAAAACTCTACTGAGAAGCAGGGGGAAGGTACGTCCCTAGTGGTGTATACACTGAAGGAGAAGATGTGTGTTGTTGGGAAACCAATTCTCACAATCGGTAAACCTCTTTTGTAGATTGCCTGAGGTGATGTGCTATTGTGAGCTCCCTCTCCCAAGTCACCCTGACCATGTGTACAACCTCCTCAAGTTGCTTTTTAGTCGTCTCATGGGCACTAAGGAACTCGGTCATTTGTTGGTCCTTGACTGCTAATTTTTGCTCTATCTCTACTACCTTGGTCTTTGCTTGTTCTGTCGATCGGGCTTGTTGGGCTAGCTATTGCTGAAACTGACTGGTCTACCCGTCCATGGCTTCTTGGAGCTTTTGAGAGATTTGGGTGGCTTCCTCAATTCGCGTTGTCACCTTGTGTTGTTGTGCCATCTTAGTCTAGAGCATATAAAATAATTCTCGGAAGTGAGACTCAATAGTATATAATGCAGCCAATACATGACCTTCTCCGCTGCCAAAGGAAGAGATAATCCTATTCAGTTGCCAAGCAGCTTTCATCTCTGGGTTGGATATATCTGGCCACCCTTTGGATCTGAAAATGTGTGTGAATTCTAGTTCCTTTTCCAACTTTATAAGCAATTCTTTAAGTATACGATTATAAGCTCGTATGTTTGCATGCTTACCTTGTCTTGTATTGTAAATTTCTGCTACTATTTCATTATCATATCGAAGCAATTTAAACTCTTCCTCGAAGGCCGCCTTTAATCTCTCCCCTGTGTTTCGGGACGCTGGTTGAACCTATGTATACCAATCAATTGCTAAACCTCACAATGTGGCTAGAAAAGACCGTAGCCAAATTGCTCTATCATCTTCCCCATTTGTTGTCCAGATTGTCTCACAAGTCTTACCGTGCCTCATAGGATCCTCTGATCCATTGCCTATAAACTTGGGCAACTTTTGTTTTTCTACACTAGGTCTTACCATGGTTTGGATCTGATGCAAACCTAGTGCCTAGAACTTGCTCACTGGGGAGTTTAGATTCAAGCGTTCCAGTGCTTCTCTCGCACAATCGGACACGTGAGAATCCTCCACTCTTCCCGCAGCTTCAACGTTTTGTGCACTTATTTCACCTTTAGGTTTTCTGTTATAAACCCTTGACTCGGCTTCTTCTCCTTCAATGCCTCAAAGGTTGCTCCCATACGCTTCTGGATCTAACACTTTATCCCAACTTCCCTTGTCTAGAGAAGGTTGAATTGACTTTTCAACTTCATCTAAAAGATCAACACACGCTTCATATGGTAGTGGTAGGTGTCTTGCTATCTCCTCCCACTCTTCCTTCGTGTGATTATTTCTAGTGGAAATGTGTTGTCTCTCCCAACTAAAACTCGTACTCATGCTCCGACTTTGACTTCTACTTCGGGATGGACTTCAATTTCGAAGTTCGGCTCCGGCAATCTCTCTTAGTCTTCTTCTGCAATCTCTTTGTTCTACCAACCTTAGAGATCATCTAATCTCTTGATCCTGACCATGTTGCGGTCTCTTCCAGCTTTTATTGGAGTCTAAGGGAATGAATATCTTATATTGGACCCGATTTGTTTTAACGCAACGTCACCAATATTTACTCTTTTGTCTGATAAAACAAATATTTGAATAATTGACAGAAATAACAATGCATACCAAATAGAGGAGTAAAAGTATATCTTTATTCACACATGAAGTTATTACAAAAGTAGACCAAAGATGGTCGGCCAAGGATAAGACTAGATCAGACTGCTTTCCTTGATGATACAAAGTCTATTTTAAAGAACCCAATGATTGCCAAGAAGAACACAACTATCTAATGACCCTATAACTACCCAAAAGCCGACAAACAATTAATATGTAGTCAGATAAACCATATTATTGAAACATAATGATAGGCATTGTACGCTAACTACATCATTAGCTATGAATCTAAATCATGATATATTTTTTTTATTGTTGTTATACTACTGTCACTATTGTCATGATATATTTATTGTTGTTATACAGCTGTCATGATATATTTATTGCTACTATACTGCTGTCATTGTCTTAAATTTGTTACCCAATATTAGTTAAACTTGTAGAAATTTGAGTAACATTGGGATGAATGACCTCCTCGGAAGTTCTAGCGTTTCATCATTATAGACCATTCGTGCTAAGCATACGATTTATGATCATGAGAGATAAATTATTATAAATGATTACTTATGAAATATGTGTTGATGATTATTAACTTGAAACTATGCAAGTGAATCCTGATAAATCATATCATAATTTGATACACTGTGAAAACACTGTTTAAATGAATTTTTTTTTTAGTTTGTTATTATCTGCTCATCACATTGGAAGAGCTAGAATAATAGAATGTCATGTCCCCTCCATCCAGGAGATATAGAAGAATGACATCTTCTGCCTTTAGAGGGATCGAATCATATTTTGTTGACATAACGCTGCTATTTGAGATTTATAACTTGGGACGCCAATCTCAAGTAATTTATAATCAGGATATACATCTTAAGCGAGAGCAAGTGCTGTTAAAAGGCATTCACCAACTCCAATATAAATCGGAGAGAATGTTTCTGCTGATAGAGTTTAGTTATGATCTCAAGAAATGTAATGCACAGACTTTTAAAGTGCCAGTTGAGTCAACAAGGAAACTCATCAACATGATAAAGCTAGATGTACTATCCACTCATGGCAGCCTTTGTCATACTTGTATTTACCGCCCGAGGGTCTATGGATCAAAACTGAAGTCTCCTACGGCAATCAGAAATGAATCGTAGCTTGTGATTTGTATGGATGGAGTCCTTTAATTGATGACTGGTTTGGTCAATGCCCACTGATAAGAGCAGATCGCATGAGACAGGATGACATAAATTAACCAAGCAAAGCTAAGTAAATTGCAGGAGGTGTTAATTAAGGAAGGCGATATAAGGGAGTAGCGTCAATATCATATAAGTTTATGAAGATAATACTTAAGGAAGAAGTGACACTAGTCTCATACTAGCGATGAGGAATAAAAGGGAATTAAATAAAATTAAAGCTTTAAGTTATCAAAGGGCAGCAATTGAATAAGAGGGGATGTGACTCTTTCAAAAGGCAATCGTTGCATGTAAAGGGTTGAGACTCCCTCAATAATAAGATATAGAAGGGAGGACATCCAATGAGGGGAAGAAAATCAATCAATCAAATATATTAATCATGAAGACCTAAATATTTTTTCTTGTGGAATACAAGATAAGGATACAGCCAAAAAGGACAAAGCCCCTCCAAAGTTAAGTAGGAGATTTAAGGACGAAACCCCTTAACTTCTCTTAGCAAGTTAGTGGACGAAAACCCCTAACTTGGGTAGACATTAGGAACAATCATTCAAGGAGAATAGCTGCAAATCTAAAGGAAAAATCATAGCGAAAAATAAAGATAAGTTCTATTTTCAGAATGATTTCATAAGTTATAAATCTGAGTATTATAATAAAATTCATAATTTTAAATAAAGTAATATTTATAAATATAATACAATTATCATTTTGAGTTGGGATTATTGTTTTAAGACAAAAATAAGAAATGTTCTAAAAAGGGACATTACATAGAATGGTAAAATTATAGACTCTCATAATGCAATCCATAGCTTGAGCAGCATGGTTAGCATCAACTTAATTTGTCCATGCTATGATAGATCCTACATGCCAATGTGGTCTACAAGATGTTAATTTTAAATGTTCTGGTCATCATCGTCCATGGCACCCCAGGATCAAATCCCAGGAATCATTAAAAAACATTTAAAATTGGATAAAATGCCACATCCATCTTGATCAAAGCAGCGCACCCAATGAACAAGGCCAAGTACAAATCGGCTCAATTTGTCAGAACAGCAACCTTGTAGTTGTAACGAGGAAGCCGAAGCTTACCCATAACAAATGAGCGCTCTAACCAAATATTGTAAACAGATTAAGTAAATGAACAAATAAATCATTCACCAACATCATAACGATCAATTGGACCATATTTGAATGGCTTCCACAATACTGGTATTGAATTTGATTGAGATTTCTGCAATTAAGTTTATATTAATCAAATATACATTCTCATTAATTATCATAGTCTAGGGCTTCTTTCCCGGCAAATGTTAAATTCACAATTGGGGGTTTATTCTAAAAATCCAAATTTGCTTAAAATAGTTATCCTGTAAAGAGAGAACATGTCAACAAAAAAATTTTGAAATAAAATGAAATTAGGGTTAAAAGAGGGCATAGAGAAAGATATGATATTATGTTACTGACATTAGCGATGGCAATGAGGCGAAGCAACGTGGTCATATGCCCCTGGTTCTCATCTCTGCGCTTCTTGGCGCCTTGGTTAGCCATTTCTCCTCGATCTACCGGCCCAATCCAAACCCTAGAAAAGTGCAAGTGCGGGTATGTAGAGCTCAGAGGGTTTCATGTTTAGCGTAGACGACTGTGATTTAGGCAAGCTGCCATGTGACCAACATACAGAGTCAAATGATAATTTTTTTTATTTTTAATTTAATGAAGGCCAACGAGAACAAACATACAAAGTATTTAAAAATGTGCGTCGCCTTTGGTTTGTTGGTCAAGTGAGGGTGGCCACTACTTTTTTGCCCTTTCTGAAATGAAATTTGATGCTGGTCTGTGAGATTTTAAATGATCTTTTAACTGCTCAGATATCTTAAAAATGTAATGGTGAAAAATGCATTTTGGATGTATTTTTTTGAGTTTTTGTGTTTAATTTGGGGTGATGTCTTAATATATTTATATAGTTATAAATGGTGGGTTTTTGTGTATTGTCTTAAGAGTTTTAATTCGCCTACGATGTGACATAAAACAGAACAGCATGTACAATAAATTGTTCTTCAAATTAATAGGGAAGCTCTCTTGCCTTTGATTTGGAATTTGAAAGACTTTTAAAACAAACTATCTTTTTCTTTTCTTGATCTAGAGTACAGAGCGTTTTAAGCACATTGCACTAGATAAGAAGTTTTGTCTATGAATCTATCTATTGCAAAAAATTAACTAATATAACTAAGGACGCTTATGATTTTTAATTAAATTCAGATATCAAAAATTATAAGTTAGATAAGATTGATTCAAGAACACAATTGTTAAATACGAAAGAATTACACACAAAGTAGTAGTACTTCTTTCAATAATAAATGCAATACGAAGCCTACAAAAAATATTAAATTGTACTTAACATAAAAATGATCAAACATAAACACTTAGAACTCGGTAAACAACAATTTCAACAACAAGCAAGCTTGAGAATTACCATTAAAAATCTAAGTGCAAAGGCAAATTATTTATACTATTTATAAGAGTTGAATGAAAACAAATAAAAGAATTTAACTATTACTTCTATCTTAAGAATAGCTTTGCATGAATGTAAGTGTTTATTGCCTAATTGACTAGGATTGAATCACATAGAGTAAACAAGATAACTTATACAGAAAACATGAAAGCTTCATAACAAATTCCCATGAAATATTCATAAGAGGATGATATCATTATATTTCCAGAAAAATGCACTTACAAATGTGTACAGGAATATCTTGCATCTATAATGTGGTCCCGAATACAACAATATGACTAACATATAAAGGTGGCCGACAGTTGCTCTAAACTACCAACCATCGCCAACTAGTTACAATCGTCGAGAGGACAACTAACCTCGCTGACCAAACCAAAAGTAACTAACTACAACTAAGCTATATTTCACGCTTACATCATCCCCCTCAAAATTTTTAGTCCTCTTCCAAATGACTAGGACTAACAAAAACCCAAAATAAAACTCTACTGAGAGGCAGGGGGAGGGGACGTCCCTGGTGGTGTATGTTTACGGCAATATGGTGTATTTCACAGAACATGAAGTAAACAGAATTAAAGTAGTAGTATAGTGCATTGTACAACCATAACAGAATTACTCAAAACGGACCATTGTATTCATCATTGATTCACAGGAAATATTACAATGTTCATGACAGCAACATACACATTTCATTATGACTCCAATGTCTGCATATCAACTATTGTCAAGTCACTGTCGTCCCGACTACAATGTATTGACGACTTAAATACTCATGGCAAAGGTTGGTTGTGATCCCAACCGTTGGTACCGACTCCAAACTACCCTACCCGTCGGTTGATGCCGACAACTAATTACATCATTTGTTTACTTAAACTATTATTTTGCTGTCTACATCTATCCCCCCCTTAAAATTGGTCGTCTTCCAGACGACATTCACATCAAAATGACAAAATTATGACAAAAACTCAATTCATCCTACTGAGAGTGTGGAGGTTGGGAAGACATCCCTAGGTGTACTGACGAGGTTGGGTGGCTGATCGTTGTTGCGCTTGCAGCTTCCTTGCTTCCTCGGTCCTTTGTCGCAGCTGGTGTTGGGCTACTAGCTCCCGCTGTCTTGCAGCCTTCACCATGTGACCGGCTTCCATGACTTGTGCTTTAGCCTTCATCACTTCTGCCTCCTTCGCCTCAAGCTGTACTCCCATGTCTTTCATCTTAGCCTCCATCTCCCTCAACTTGGCTTCTAAGCCTGATGCCCTGGCCTTTTCTGTTTCCGTGGCCTCTGTCTGTTGTGCTAACTGTTGGTGGGACCTCTAAATGTGCTCAGCCAATTCTTTCTTCTTTGTCTGTAGGGCTACCTCACTCTCCTTCTCCTTCTTCTCCAACATCACCTCTTTTCTCTTCATCTCATAGAACATTTGCTTGTAGGCCTTCTCTATGGTGAACAAGGACTCTGTGACTTCTGCGTCCCTTCCTCCTACCACTAGTCGTGACCCTCTCCATCGATCATGCATCTCCTGAGTGTCAATCTCTAGCCATCCTCTCGCTGTAAATTGTCGAGCAAATTCCCCTGGCCTCTTGAGCCACTACCTGTGACCGTCCCAATCTCAGCTGTTTGGAGATATCAGCTATCTCCCCCATGTAATCTGCCACATTCTCCAAGTCCTCCATGTACCTCTGGATGGTGCCTATTGGGTCAGCGGGGTCAGGTCTGGAAAGTGTGAGGGTCAATCCCTCCAGAAATCCCTCCTCCTCTGGTGAAGTGGTCACTAGAGTGGTCGTTGGGGAGCTCATAATGTCCATAGAAGGTCCTCCTATCTCCTGTGTAGCCGGTACTGGCTGTGGTAGACTGCACTGATGAGTGATCTGGCCAGTAACGCTAAGCTGCTCTACACTTTCTGTCCCTCTTGGTGTGTTGCCCTCCTCTTGACCTTCTGTTGCCATGTATAGTGGGCTCAGCAAGGGTACCTCAGGCATGTCTACTGTTAGGCCAATGTCACTTAACCAACTATCTATTTTGTCCTGACCTCCTGCTGATGCTGATGGTAATTCTACCTGTTGTGTGACCATTTCCCCTACTGTGGGGGTTTCCACTGGTGAAGTCGTCACAAAAGGTGTGGCTGATGGTGTGACTCCTGCTGACAACCTTATCCTGATTGGCAGTGTGGCTGTGCCCTGTGCCTTGTGCCTCGGTACTCTGTGAGGGTGCCGGTAATGTGAATGATGCCGATTTGAGTTTTGGAAGTACCAAAACTCCTTTAGGCTGCCCCCTTTTTCCGTTGTATTTTCCTCAGTATCCCTCATGGTGGCCTCCCTCGCCACACTTCGTGTCATTCTCGGTGCAGGTATCTCATCTATGGATGAATCACTTTCTACCATTGGTGACTGTGCCCTATCTTCCTCTTCTTCTTCTTCTTCCTCTTCCTCTTCCTCTTCTTCTTCTTCACTTTCGGTGGGTGTTTCCCTTTGCTTCCTTTTCTTTTTTGGCCGTCGTGATGGTTCTTCCCCATGAGCTCTGTCGAGTCCCTTCCAGTAGAATGCTGTCGGCCATCCTGGCTCTACTTGTGCTGTTGGTTGAAATCCACCCCATTTGTCTGCTGGAACCTGGGTATGGACAGCATCGAGAAAGAGGGCAATGGCGTGCTGTGTCATATAAAATACCTTGGGTTGCTGGGATAAAAATTCCCTGATCCTCTATCAAATACCTGGCCCAGTTGTAGACCTTGCCAGCACTCAATCCAATCATATAATCGACCATCCACAGGGCGATGTCTAATGCCCTACTAGAACCCGTCAGCCTACACTTCATGACATCCATAATACATTTCCATTCTTCATTTGCAAATAAATTCTTCCTCAAACCCCGATTACCTAAATTCCAGATCGTGTCTTTCTCTTTATCTGAGAGGTCACTTCGGCATACTCTCTGGATGAGGGTTTCTTTGTGCTGCTGGGACATCCGGCCGGGTTTCACCACGCTCGAGCCGACAGCTAGAACCCCCATTACTCTGGCGAAATCTTGTGGCCAAAATGATACAGTGACTGAATGGCCCCGATACTCAACAATGGACTTGTTGGAGTGCTCGCAGAAGTTGTCGACCATGGCTTTCAAATACGGTTCGAACTCCCTAGCATTGAAATAGGGCATCAGTATGGCCTTATCGACCTGGGCATGCTTCAATGCTATTTTCAGCACATTGTTTTCGGGGGCATTTCTCCACCATTGTTTGCACTCATTTCCTGTTAGGCTTTCCCAGGCAATGGCCTTCATCCCCGTATCAGCACTTGGTTTCTTCTTTTCCTCCGATGCAATCTTCGGCCTGTAGACTGCAATCTTCTTGCCCTTGTCCATTCTCAAATTTCTCACACTTCCGGTGCCGAGTACTTAAATGCCGAGGAGAGCCGGAGACTGCTACTCTACTTTCCTGCTCAACGACCCCTCACTGCCGAAGGTACGGTTGCTTTGTGAAATCATGCAATGGTACGGCCTAATATTTCTCTGATATTTCCTTCTCCCTGTACGGCCAAGTACTCTAATGTCGCTGTTGCAATGTACGGCCTAGTACGGCCGATGCCTTTGTTTTTCTGTTGCTGCTTTCGGACAGGGGTTGGGTTTTACAAGGGCGGGTTGGTTGGTCATACGACCTTTTTTTTTAATTTTTTTTTTTTAACTATTTTTTCCTTATCTCTTCGCTACTGCGTCATCCTGACGGCCTCCTCGACTTTGTCTTCTATGACCTCAATTTCTGTCATGTGGCAGAATATACACTGTATATACCCTTTCTGTCGGAGGCAATCGTTGGAGCAACATTGATCAACTTCTTCCAGTTCCCATATCCGATCCACCACTGTATTTTCATCTTGTATCAACCTCAAGTTCCATCATATCGGTTCCTGGGTCCACTGGAATGTTCTTTCATCGTCGTTCATCCTGATGCTCTTGGTCCTGAACTTCGCTTTCCAAATACGACTTCTTGGAATCTGGACATATGGAGTTCCCTGGTTCTTCAACCTTAGTTGTAGGACCTCATTCTCATAGGGTGACCTTTCAATTATGAACATGGTCTCTGCTACGTACCTTCTCACCGGAGTTTTTATTTCTCTTGGTAATAGAAATTCAAACTTATCTCTTACCTTATTGCATTTGGCTATCCACCGGTTCCACGCCTATTCCTCCTCGTTCTGAGTGTCATCATCGCCATTTTCAATAATGTCGCTATCGATTATCCCTTCTCGAATGCCAGTTTGCATTTCTTGGTCCAAAAAAACCCGGTTACAGGTTCATACGGTGCACTCCGAAAACATATTCCATTGGTCCCCTTTGTTGTCTCTTCCAGCATTGCCTATCCCAACATATTGATTTCTATTGTTTCTTCCCTTTTCTGCTTATATTTCTTCAGTTTTGACCCGTTCACTGTGTCACTGATTTGGGTTCCGTCAAGGTTGTCCAGCCTTATAGCCCCATTGTCCAGTACTTCCCGTACCTTGAACGGTCCCAACCAACAAACTTTGAACTTACCAAGTTTAATCTCGTTACAACCGTTATACTTGAGGACCAACTGCCCCGGTCGGAAGTTCATTCGTTGGATGTGCTTGTCGTGCCAGAATTTCCTCCTCTTCTACATCACTTCTGTGGACCACTGAGCCATAATCAGTTTTTCATCAAGTTTGTTCAATTGGAATAATCGTTCTTCTAGACTCTCTGTATCCCCCAGTCTGTTTTCTACTGCTGTTCTTAAGCTTGGGACTAAGCATTCGGCTGGTACCACTGCTTCTTGGCCATACATAAGTTGGAATGGTGTGTGTCATGTGGTTACCTTGTATGTCGTTCGGTAAGCCCATAGTACGGCTAGTAGTCTTTCTTCCCAGTCTGCTCCTATCCCACAAGACTTGTAGATCACCGAGATTAGTACTTTATTTGTCGATTCGGCTTGCCCATTTGCTCTTGGGTAGTACGGACTCGACAGTGTGTGAAAGATCTTGAATTCTATTGTCATCAGTCTGATGACGTGTGGTTGACAAAGTGTCCCCCACGATCACTCGTCAACTGTATAGGGATGCCGTACCTTGTTACTATCTGTTCATAAATGAATCTTGCAGTGCTTAATGCAGTATTGTCCTCTAGTGCTCTTGCCCATTTCGTCAAATACACAATGGCTACTACTATGTATCGACACCGATACAGTTGGCTGACCTTCAATGGTCCCACAAAATCCAATCCCCACCTCTCGAAAAGTTCTTGAGGCTAAGTTGGCCACAGTGGCATATAGTCCCTTCTCAGTGGTTTCCCTACTCTCTGGCATGTATCGCACTCCAATACCCATTCTTTAGCATCTGCATACAGCGTTGGCCACCATAGCCCGGCTAGCAAAAATTTTCTAGCTGTGGCATTCAAACCCATGTTCCCGCCTGCGAGTCCTTCATGTGCTTCTTCTAGCACACCCCTTACTTCTTCTTCCATGACACATCTCCTCAGGATATGGTCTGGTCCCATCTTATAGAGTAACCCATTAATAAGCTGAAATGTCTTGCTTTTCAGTGCGATCCTTCTCCTCTCATTTGAAGGCATTCCCTGAGGGAATGTGGACATCGACAAGTATTCACCAATCTTCTCATACCACGATGGCAGTGCTGCGATCTGGAATAGATGGGCGTCAGGGAAGTCTTCATTTACTCCCTCGGCCAGTTCCCTTGACCTGATGCGTGACAACTGGTCTGCTATTACATGACTTTTCCCAAGTCGCACTATGATGGTAAAAGTGAATTCCTGCAAAAGAAGTAGCCATCGACTGATTCTCCCTTGGATGATCAGTTTATTCACCAAGTACATCAGTGCTTGGTGGTCAACGTAGAATGTGAATGGTGTTGCCACCAGGTAGTGTCTAAATTTTTGTACTGAATACACCATTCCGAGAGCCTCCCTCTCGGTTGTGCTATAATTTTTCTCCGCCTTCGAGAGTAACCTGCTGGCGAAATACACCAAGTGGTCCAGACCATGGTTTCCCGTCTATGCCAATGTGGCACCGATTGCAAAATTTGAGGCATCGACGTGTACATGGAACTCTTTATCCCAGTTTGGATATGCCAGTATGGGTGCACTTACCAATCTGTTCTTCAGTTCCTCGAATGCCTTCTGACGTTCATCTGACCATACGAATTGGACTCCCTTGTCAGCATGTTGTGGGCAAGAAATCTTGGCAAAATTCTTGATGAACCGTCTATAATATCCGATGTGACCAAGGAATGATTTTACTCCTATGATGTCACTCGGGCCTTCCATCTCTACGATCACCCGTATCTTATCCGAGTCTGCTTTTAGTCCTGCTTTGCATACAATGTGACCCAATAACTTCACTTGAGGCACCATGAATCGACACTTTTTCGGATTCAGTGCTAACCGTGCGGCTCTACAACGTTCCATGCATTCAGCAAGTGCCTTCAAATGTGTTTGTTGATCACTGTAGATTGACCAGTCATCCAAAAATGCCTTAAAGTTTCCTACTGACAATTTATCAAAAATGTGCAAGATAATTCTCTGAAAGGTTGCCGGTGCATTACAGAGACCGAACGGCATCCGGTTGTATGCATAGACGCCACCCTCGACCACAAATGTTGTCTTTAGTTTATCTTCTTCCGCAATACTAATTTGGTTGTACCCCGAGAATCCATCCATGAATGAATATATCTCATGGCTAGCTACTTCCTCCAGAATTGAGTCTGTAAACAGGATGGGAAATGGATCCTTGATAGTGACTGCATTCAGGCATCTGAAATCTACACATTCTGATCTGTCCCCCCTCTTTTTTGAGTGATATAACGATGGGAGAGACCCATTCGCTGGTTTTTACTTTGAATATGATTCCAACCTCCAACATCTTCTCTATTTCTTCCTCGACTTTGGCCGCATAGTTCTTATTCATTTTGTATGGTCGTTTCCTCACCGGGCGTGCTCCAGGTACCAGGGAAATCCTATGAACACATAGTTCTGGAGGAATTCCTTTCAAGTCCTTGTACATCCAAGCAAACACCTCTTTATACTCCATAAAAATCCTAAATGCCGCTGTTTTGAGGACGGGATTCCAATCATCCCCTGCCAGTATTACCCGACGGTTACTCTCTTCACCCAAATTTAGCTTCTCCATGGATGGCTCTTCATATTTGATTTTTTCCCTGGCTCCAAAGTCGTGAGCGGGTGTACTGTCTATCTCGGCGATCCCTTCTGTGTATTCCCCAAAGGTAGCCGGAAAGGTGTTGGTCGTCATTTCCTTCCAATTTATCATGTCCAGTGTCTTCATTCCCTCCAGAGGTCTCGTCGATTTCCTTAATGGAGATCATGTTACACTCCTGATTGAAGAACTCATAGTCCTCTATCTGCCAATGAAAAAGCCCACTCATTGAATCAGTTTCATCCTCGGAACATTCTTGTAGTTTCAATATTCCCTCCTCGTCAGGTTCCATTGGCCCTTTGCCCACTGACTCCCCTCCGTCCAAGTCTGAATCTGATGCTAGTTCCTCACTCACAGCCTGTGTTCTGAGGTCTATGACAATCTTCTTGCCTTTATTTTCTATTGACAACGTGTTCTTTTTCCAGTTATGGTTGGCTTTGGCGGCTATTAGCCACCCTCGGCCAAGTAATGCATCGTACGATGTATTTTGTGCTGTTATGACTACAAAGTTTAGTCGAAAGAGTTGGGTACCAATCCTTACTTTCTGAGCCATTAGCACTCCCAGCGCTTTAATTCCGTGCTGGTCTGCTCCCAATAACTGGAAATTTTGTGGCCACAGTGTTGGTTTCGCCAAGTACTTCCACATATCTTCTGTCAGCACGTTCACTCCCGATCCACCGTCGATGATTGTGTTTGTTAGGTGACATCCACCATTTTCCATGTGTACGACGGCTAGATTCTTGCCGTTGTTTACTGCCAACAGTCTCGGGTCGATGACTTGTTCTCCCTTGAGCGGTGGCTCCACTATAATGTCCTCGTCCTTTATTTGCCTGCTTGGTTCCCCTTCCATCACCTTCAAGATTGCCATTCTCAATTGCAGCATGCTTTGTAGAAGGTCCGCTATCTTGACCAATACCGTGGTTTGTAGCACCTGATTCACGATGCTCTTGTCGGACTCTGGTCGTACGGTAGTTGTTTTTCTGTTCTTCCCTTCTGTTTCCATTGCCATCTCTACTTCCTTCCTAGCCTCCCAAAGTCTCTCCTTCTCGGTTCTGGGATCTGGATATATCGCCTTTTTTCCTTGTGCTCGGGTGACCGCGAGGATCTCTTCATCATTCTCCTTGAAACTGATCATGTTCACCCCTTTTTGTTTCAGGCAATCTTTTTCTTCATGATCTCCAGGCCCACACCACTTACACAATGCGTTTATTGTGTTCTAATTATTATTTGGGCATTCTCTTGCGAAGTGTCCCCATTCGTTGCATTGCCGGCACTGGATCATCGATCGCCCCTTGTTGTCGTACTGCAGTCTGTTTCTGGGACTATTGTGATTAATCCTTTTGTTATTCCGATATCCTCCAGGGGATGCATTCGGGCTACTCTGAGGCTTCGGGGGTGTTGTCGGTGGAGTTGACGATTCTCCTTGTGTGAACGACACTTGGGTACTTCTTGCTTTCAGGTTAAATGGGCATTCCTTAATTGAATGTCCCATTACCTGGCAGATATCACAAAATAACTTCCTTGGGCAGTTTGCCTTCACGTGGCCTTCCTCGTTGCACTCAGTGCACATAATTCCCGGCCTTCTTTAGTTGTCTCTTTATCAGTTTTTAGTTCTTTCATCATGCGGATCATGTCTCTTCTCAGTGCCTGAATGGTTTTTGACTCTCCTTCACTGTTGTCATCCCCCGTATTGTCATCAACTTCAGTTCTTCTCTTGCTTCGGGAGGATGTTTTGTTTTCACTTTATATATCCATCGCCCGATTGTACGCTTCAGCGTACGATGATGGGGGTACGACTTTCATCTTTTTCCTCAACGACGATACTAACCCTTCGATGAACCATCTTTTTTTCAGTCCATCAACTGGCTGAGTTTCCAATTTCCCGAATAATTCTTTGAGTCTTCTGTCATATGCCCTTACATTTTCATTCTTTCCTTGTTTGGTATTGTAAATTTCCGCTATGATCTCATTGTCATCTCTTAGCAGTTTAAACTCATTCTCGAAAGCTTTTCTCAATTCGTCCCATGAGGTTTTCTGTGCTGCCCCTAGGTTTGTATACCAGTCAATGGCGATACCTCTTAGCGTCGCTGGCAACGCTTTTACCCAATAGTCTTCGTCTTCTTGTCTGTTTGCCACCCATATCGTTTCACAAGTTTTGCAGTGCCAGACAGGATCCTCTGATCTGTTCCCCATGAACTTCGGCAACTTCTGCCTTTCACTCGCCGGTGGAGTCACAATCTTTTTCCTCGAGTACCCTCTCTGTGTCTTTGACCCGACTGGACAGGTTCTACTGTGTCGTTCCGGTGTCCTCCCGACACTGTCGGCCACGTACGGTTCCCTCCCACATCCGTTCCCGGCGTCCTCTACACTTTGAGTTACCTCTGGTTCCTTCTGGTTCTCCCTCTACGCAGGGGTCTTGGGCTCAGGTCCTCTGTTCCTCAGCCTTTCGTCTGAAATGGACAATTCCACAATACGACGTATACTGTCCTCTAGTTCTTCTGTTAGTTTCCTTTCCTTTTCTTTTTCTCTATTCGTTATTGGTGTTCTAAAATCTTGTTCATCAACCCCATCAACCCCTTGGTTTACTTCTTCATGCTGTTCATTTTCTTTTTCAAAAATATGTTTTAATCTTTTCCTACATTCTTCTTGTTCTTTTAGTCGTAATGATCTCCTCACTATTACTTCTGGTGTTGCTTGCCCCACTGGTACTTTATTCTTGTCCTTATTAAGCTGTATGGGCATTAATTATGCTTACCCTTTCTCAGTTGTACGGCGTGCGACGGCGATCAGCGTCACGTTCCTCCTCCTCTCGTTCCAGACGTTCTTCATACCTTCTGAGAATTTGTTGCCGTTGTACTTCCCTTTCTCTTTCTTCTCGAAGATCTTGGAAGGCTATCAGATTCCTTGCCAGAAGTCGAGGAATGCGGTTCAAAAGGTTATCCACTTCGCTATTGACACGCAGGTTTTCTGAAATAACCTCCTCTGGAACCTCTCTCCGGATGGATTCGTCTCGCACGTATTGTCCGATTGATAATAACCACAGTTGGACAAATTCCTGGGTCACTTCATCTTCTCGACTTCTCGGTTCATTCTCTTCTTTGTTGCTTCCCTCGCGTTCTTCTTGAATTTCTTGTACTCTCTTCTACGTGCTTTCTGTCTTGTACTTCCTCGTTGGTGTCAATTGGTTGCCCCATTACGCTGCCATTTCCTCGACGCTGGTTACATCTGACGGCTTGTTCCTGAAGATGTCACTTGCCCGATGTTCTCCGATGACTTAGCTAGTCATCGACAGCCGATGGCCGCGGACGACTCAACTTGTCATCGACTTTGTCACCCTCGAACCGTTTTCGACCCGGCAACGGCGCCAAATGTACGCTAACTACATCATTAGCTATGAATCTAAATCATGATAGATTTTATTTATTGTTGTTATACTACTGTCACTATTGTCATGATATATTTATTGTTGTTATACGGCTGTCATGATATATTTATTGCTACTATACTGCTGTCATTGTCTTAAATTTGTTACCCAATATTAGTTAAAATTATAGAAATTTGAGTAACATTGGTATGAATGACCTCCTCGGAGGTTCTAGCGTTTCATCATTATAGACCATTCGTGCTAAGCATATGATTTATGATCATGAGAGATAACTTCTTATAAATGATTACTTATGAAATATGTGTTGATGATTATTAACTTGAAACTATGCAAGTGAATCCTGATAAATCACATCATAATTTGATACACTGTGAAAACACTGTTTAAATGAATTTTTTTTTGGGTTTGTTATTATCTGCTCATCACATTGGAAGAGCTAGAATAGTAGAATGTCATGTCCCCTCCATCCAGGAGATATAGAAGAATGACATCTTCTGCCTTTAGAGGGATCGAATCATATTTTGTTGACATAACGCTGCTATTTGAGATTTATAACTTGGGACGCCAATCTCAAGTAATTTATAATCAGGATATACATCTTAAGCGAGAGCAAGTGCTGTTAAAAGGCATTCACCAACTCCAATATAAATCGGAGCGAATGTTTCTGCTGAGAGAGTTTAGTTATGATCTCAAGAAAGGTAATGCACAGACTTTTAAAGTGCCAATTGAGTCAACAAGGAAACTCATCAACATGATAAAGCTAGATGTACTATCCACTCATGGCAGCCTTTGTCATACTTGTATTTACCGCCCGAGGGTCTATGGATCAGAACTGAAGTCTCCTACGGCAATCACAAATGAATCGTAGCTTGTGATTTGTATGGATGGAGTCCTTTAATTGGTGAGTGGTTTGGTCAATGCCCACTGATAAGAGCAGATCACATGAGCCAAGATAACATAAATTAACCAAGCAAAGCTAAGTAAATTGCAGGAGGTGTTAATTAAGTAAGGCGATTTAAGGGAGTAGCGCCAATATCATATAAGTTTATGAAGATAATACTTAAGGAAGAAGTGACACTAGTCTCATACTAGCGATGGGGAATAAAAGGGAATTAAATAAAATTAAAACTTTAAGTTATCAAAGGGCAGCGATTGAATAGCGGGGATGTGACTCTTTCAAAAGGCAATCGTTGTATGTAGAGGGTCGAGACTCCCTCAATAATAAGATATAGAAGGGAGGACATCCAATGAGTGGGAAGAAAATCAATCAATCAAATATATTAATCATGAAGACATAAATATTTTTTCTTGTGGAATACAAGATAAGGATACAGCCAAAAAGGACAAAGCCCCTCCAAAGTTAAGTAGAAGATTTAAGGATGAAACCCCTTAACTTCTCTTAGCAAGTTAGTGGACGAAAACCCCTAACTTGGGTAGACATTAGGAACAATCATTCAAGGAGAATAGCTAAAAATCTAAAGGAAAAATCATAGCAAAAAATAAAGATAAGTTCTATTTTCAGAATTATTTCATAAGTTATAAATCTGAATTTTATAATAAAATTCATTATTTTAAATAAAGTAATATTTATAAATATACTACAATTATCATTTTGAGTTGGGATTATTGTTTTAAGACAAAAATAAGAAATGTTCTAAAAAGGGACATTACATAGAATGGTAAAATTATAGACTCTCATAATGCAATCCATAGCTTGAGCAGCATGGTTAGCATCAACTTAATTTGTCCACGCTATGATAGATCCTACATGCCAATGTGGTCTACAAGATGTTAATTTTAAATGTTCGGGTAATCATCGTCCATGGCACCCCAGGATCAAATCCCAAGACATTAAAAAACATTTAAAATTCCATCTTGATTAAAGCAGCGCACCCAATGAACAAGGCCAAGTACAAATCGGGTCAATTTGTCAGAACAGCAACCTTGTAGTTGTAACGAGGAAGCCGAAGGTTACCCATAACAAATGAGCGCTCTAACCAAATATTGTAAACAGATTAAATAAATGAACAAATAAATCATTCACCAACATCATAACGATCAATTGGACCATATTTGAATGGCTTCCACAATACTGGTATTGAATTTGATTGAGATTTCCGCAATTAAGTTTATATTAATCAAATATACATTCTCATTAATTATCATAGTCTAGAGCTTCTTTCCCGGCAAATGTTAAATTCACAATTGGGGGTTTATTCTAAAAATCCAAATTTGCTTAAAATAGTTATCCTGTAAAGAGAGAACATGTCTACGAAAAAATTTTGAAATAAAATGAAATTAGGGTTAAAAGAGGGCATAGAGAAAGCTATGATATTATGTTACTGACATTAGCGATGGCAATGAGGCGAAGCAACATGGTCATATGCCGCTGGTTCTCATCTCTGCGCTTTTGGCGCCTTGGTTAGCCATTTCTCCTCGATCTACCGGCTCAATCCAAACCCTAGAAAAGTGCAAGTGTGGGTATGTAGAGCTCAGAGGGTTTCATGTTTAGCGTAGACAACTGTGATTTAGGCAGGTTGCCATGTGACCAACATACAGAGTCAAATGACAATTTTTTTTCTTTTTAATTTAATGAAGGCCGACAAGAACAAACATACAAAGTATTTAAAAATGTGTGTCGCCTTTGGTTTGGTGGTCAAGTAAGGGCAGCCGCTACTTTTTTGCCCTTTCTGAAATGAAATTTGACGCTGGTCTGTGAGATTTTAAATGATCTTTTAACTGTTCAGATATCTTAAAAATGTAACGCTCAAAAATGCATTTTGGATATATTTTTTTGAGTTTTTGTGTTTAATTTCGGGTGATGTCTTAATATATTTATATAGTTATAAATGGTGGGTTTTTGTGTATTGTCTTAAGAGTTTTAATTCGCCTACGATGTGACATAAAACAGAACAGCATGTACAATAAATTGTTCTTCAAATTAATAGGGAAGCTCTCTTCCCTTTAATTTGGAATTTGAAACACTTTTAAAACAAACTATCTTTTTCTTTTCTTGATCTAGAGTACAGAGCGTTTTAAGCACATTGCACTAGATAAGAAGTTTTGTATATGAATCTATCTATTGCAAAAAATAAACTAATATAACTAAGGGCGCTTATGATTTTTAATTAAATTCAGATATCAAAAATTATAAGTTAGATAAGATTGATTCAAGAACACACAATTGTTAAATACGAAAGAATTACACACAAAGTTGTAATACTTCTTTCAATAATAAGTGCAATACAAAGCCTACAAAAAATATTAAATTGTACTTAAAATAAAAATGATCAAACATAAACACTTAGAACTCGGTAAACAACAATTTCAACAAGAAGCAAGCTTGAGAATTACCATTAAAAATCTAAGTGCAAAGGCAAATTATTTATACTATTTATAAGAGTTGAATGAAAACAAATAAAAGAATTTAACTATTACTTCTATCTTAAGAATAGCTTTGCATCAATGTAAGTGTTTATTGCCTAATTGACTAAGATTGAATCACATAGAGTAAAGAAGATAACTTATACAGAAAACATGAAAGCTTCATAACAAATTCCCATGAAATATTCATAAGAGGATGATATCATTATATTTCCAGAAAAATGCACTTACAAATGTGTACAGGAATATCTTGCATCTATAATGTGGCACCGAATACAACAATATGACTAACATATAAAGGTGGCCGACAGTTGCTCTAAAATACCAACCATCGCCAACTAGTTACAATCGTCGAAAGGACAACTAACCTCGCTGACCAAACCAAAAGTAACTAACTACAACTAAGCTATATTTCACACTTACATCATCCCCCTCAAAATTTTTAGTCGTCTTCCAAATGACTAGGACTAGCAAAAACCCAAAATAAAACTCTACTGAGAAGCAGGGGGAGGGGACGTCCCTGGTGGTGTATACACTGAAGGAGTAGATGTGTGTTGTTGGGAAACCAATTCTCACAATCGGTAAACCTCTTCTATACATTGCCTGAGGTGATGTGCTATTGTGAGTTTCCTCTCCCAAGTCACCCTGACCATGTGTACAACCTCCTCAAGTTGCTTTTTAGTCTTCTCGTGGGCACTAAGGAAGTCGGTCATTTGTTGGTCCTTGACTGCTAATTTTTGCTCTATCTCTACTCCCTTGGTCCTTGCTTGTTCTGTCGATTGGGCTTGTTGGGCTAGCTATTGCTGAAACTGACTGGTCTACCCGTCCATGGCTTCTTGGAGCTTTTGAGAGATTTGGGTGGCTTCCTCAATTCGCGTTGTCACCTTGTGTTGCTGTGCCATCTTAGTATAGAGCATATAAAATAATTCTCGGAAGTGGGACTCAATAGTATATAATGCAGCCAATACATGACCTTCCCCGCTGCCAAAGGAAGAGACAATCCTATTCAGTTGCCAAGCAGCTTTCATCTCTGGGTTGGATATATCTGGCCACCCTTTGGATCTGAAAATGTGTGTGAATTCTAGTTCCTTTTCCAACTTTATAAGCAATTCTTTAAGTATACGATTATAAGCTCGTTTGTTTGCATGCTTACCTTGTCTTGTATTGTAAATTTTTGCTACTATTTCATTATCATATCGAAGCAATTTAAACTCTTCCTCGAAGGCCGCCTTTAATCTCTCCCATGTGTTTCGGGAGGCTGGTTGAACCTATGTATACCAATCAATTGCTAAACCTCACAAGGTGGCTAGAAAAGACCGTAGCCAAATTGCTCTATCATCTTGCCCATGTGTTGTCCAGATTGTCTCACAAGTCTTACCGTGCCTCATAGGATCCTTTGATCCATTGCCTATAAACTTGGGCAACTTTTGTTTTTCTACACTAGGTCTTACCATGGTTTGGTTCTGATGCAAACCTAGTGCCTAGAACTTGCTCACTGGGTAGTTTAGATTGAGGCATTCCAGTGCTTCTCTCGCACAGTCGGACATGTGAGAATCCTCTACTCTTCCCGCAGCTTCAACGTTTTGTGCACTGATTTCACCTTTAGGTTTTCGGTTATAAACCCTTGACTCGGCTTCTTCTCCTTCGATGCCTCAAAGGTTGCT
This sequence comes from Cunninghamia lanceolata, assembly GCA_027924645.1. Lineage (NCBI taxonomy): Eukaryota > Viridiplantae > Streptophyta > Pinopsida > Cupressales > Cupressaceae > Cunninghamia > Cunninghamia lanceolata. The sequence continues at coordinate 3,096,894 of BSBN01000719.1, read as the reverse complement.
CCCGTACGCTTCTGCATCTAACTCTTTATCCCAGCTTCCCTCGTCTAGAGAAGGTGGAATTGACTTTTCAACTTCATCTAAAAGATCAACACACGCTTCATATGGTAGTGGTAGGTGTCTTGCTATCTCCTCCCACTCTTCCTTCGTGTGATTATTTCTAGTGGAAATGTGTTCTCTCCCAACTACAACTCCTACTCATGCTCCGACTTCGACTTCGACTTCGGGATGGACTTCAATTTCGAACTTCGGCTCCAGCAATCTCTCTTAGTCTTCTTCTGCATTCTCTTTGTTTTACCAACCATAGAGATCATCTAATCTCTTGATCCTGACCATGTTGCGGTCTCTTCCAGCTTTTATCGGGGTCTAAGGGAATGAATATCTTATATTGGACCCAATTTGTTTTAAGGCAACGTCACCAATATTTACTCTTGTCTGATAAAACTAATATTTGAATAATTGACAGAAATAACAATGCATACCAAATAGAGGAGTAAAAGTATATCTTTATTCACACATGAAGTTATTACAAAAGTAGACCAAAGATGGTCGGCCAAGGATAAGACTAGATCAGACTGCTTTCCTTGATGATACAAAGTCTATTTTAAAGAACCCGACGATTGCCAAGAAGAACACAATTATCTAATGACCCTATAACTACCCAAAAGCCGACAAACAATTAATACGTAGTCAAATAAACCATATTATTGAAACATAATGATAGGCATTCTACGCTAATTACATCATTATCTATGAATCTAAAACATGATAGATTTTATTTATTGTTGTTATACTACTGTCACTATTGTCATGATATATTTATTGTCGTTATACGGCTGTCATGACATATTTATTGCTACATAGGGATACAGCCAAAAAGGACAAAGTCCCTCCAAAGTTAAGAGATTTAAGGATGAAACCCCTTAACTTCTCTTAGCAAGTTAGTGGACGAAAACCCCTAACTTGGGTAGACATTAGGAACAATCATTCAAGGAGAATAGCTGCAATGTAAGATACCCAACTAGTTCTACTAAAAATTTTCCTTAACTTAGACAAATTTACTTGTACTTAACTTATCAACTACTCAACAACTTAATGATATATATCAAAGATAATAACTTGAATGAATCAATCTTGAAGCTGGGTACTTATCTTATTACTTGATTCAATCTTATTGCAAATGTCTTATTACAGAGATAATGCTTTCAATAGCATGATGGTACAACTTATTCAAGTGGATTACAAAAGAGGACTTATAGGCTTGATGTTTACAATGACTTTCACAGTTGAACAACTCTATTGAACCCAACGATGCCAACTGAATGTTAACACCTCACAATACAACAAGGGAGCATCACCTTGTCAATTGAGGGAGCATCACCTCAACACTTGAAACTCGCAGGCCTCAAGATTATAAGCTTAGAGCTTTGCAGAGAGAAATTTGCCAAAAGATTAGATGCCAAATGAAAGAGAGAGCTCCTCCTTTTATAGACCTTCCAAAAGGAAATGAAGGCACGTTTTCCAAGGAGCATATTCAGGGGAATATTCTTCTCGACAACTCATCCTGAGTTGGCAAACTTATCCAAAGACCTTGTCACGGATCCCAAAGTCATCCTGTCGACCAATGAGAGCTCAGGTAGTTACAACTACCTTATCTTCTGACTTGGCGCCAAGTTGAAGCAATTTGATCATGGAATGGCACCCAAGTTGGACCTAGGCGCCTAATTGAGGTAGCAGCGGTATGGACATGCGCCTAACTTGGAAAGAACTTCCAAAAGTTGTCAGCTGGATCCAGAAGAGGGTCTTGATACTTCACTCATACAATCTTCCTGAGAGGCTCATTGAAATTGATCAAGGTGTCATTTGAGATTAGCCGCTAGAATGATACTTCATGGATATAGAAGTACGCCTAATGTTACAATTGAACTCCCTTCAAAGCTAGGCGCTCAAACTGGGTAGCCAGAGAGTAGAAATGAAGATTGACAGGGTTTGATGCTACTTTCATGTCTTGGTGCCCCTTTGAGATAGTCTCTTCATGCAACTGCGCCTCACTATTACTAGGCGCCAATTGAAGGTTTACAGAGACTCTAGAGTGTACCTAAAGTCACTAGGCTTCACTTGTTGCATTTCATTGTTTCAAACAATAGGAAGTACTCTGGAATGCAAGTTTACATGTTCGTTTGCTAGGCGCCAAAACTAGGCTATTCAAACTGATAAGTGCGCCTAAACTTGTTTGTTTCTTGCTATTTTAAATCCCTAGAGGATGCTCCAAGATGTTTCCTTTTACAAGCGCCTTACCTTACAAGTTACCTCATTGAGATCTTCTTTGAAAGCACCAAAACTAGGTTCCAGAGCCATGGGATTGCGCCTAACATCCTTACAATCCCCTAGGCGCTATTTCAAGTTTGCTCCATCAAGGTGCACAAATGAGTTTGTTTAATCAAGGATTAGCGCCTTGTATTTCTCAAACACCCTTTCATCTTGAAGTGACAACTTATCTTCAATTCCTCAATGAGGCGCCAACCCAAAGTCACAGAGTCTTATCCTAGCGCCCTAGATAGACTAGGCTCATTCTGGTTTGCACAAGAAGGAATTTGCGCCTAGACTTGAATGGTCATCCTCCACACATTTTGAACTTAGAACATCAACCCAAGTGGGCGCCTTGTTTGAAAGAAGTAATTAGAGGCCATTTCTCATTTTAGGCGCAAATCTGGGTGATTACCATTAGGCGCATACTATGGTTTTTCGCAAGGATCAAGTTGCGGCTTGAGAAACTTGAAGGATTATCTTGCCAAGTCTTCAATTCCATGGCATTTGGAATATCAAACAATCATGCTTGAGTAAGCGCCTTGACTCAAAGGGTCTTTCCACCTTGTTGTGAGCTTTCAACATCCTAGGCGCACATTAGTGTCATTTTGGATAGACAAGGGCGCCTAGTATCCCTTAGTCATGTTCTCTGAAAAGTTGCAACATTCAAGTCATTTTGAAGATCAAAACATTCTTTTCTTTGAAGGCGCCCTAGTTGAAATGACTGAAGTGCTTTATAACATTCTACTTTATGTTAGGCGCCACTTTGATGCTGGGGAAGAGAGAAAGTGTGCCTAACCCTCATGGCAACTTCTGACCTTCAAAACCCTAGTCAAGTGTGTTGACCAGTTCCAATGATATTATACTTGTCATATTGCACTCCAGAACTTGATAGAGGGTCTCAAAATCCTTAGGCGCCCATTTAAGAAATCTGACATGACATTGGCGCCTAGACTCCAAGTGTCAATTTCTTGCCTTCTTGGCTTCCAGACTTAGCCAAATTTGGGGTTTCTGACTTACATCCTGCAAAACAATAAAACGAAGTTAGTCAAAAACCAATTCATTCCCTTATCATTTTGAATTAGCCTCCGGGAATGAACAATAGGCTAATCCATTCTTTACTTGGTGATCAAGCCGGAAACGGGGACATGACACTCTCCCCTTCCCGGGATTGCTTGTCCTCAAGTAATTGAAGGTTAGGATGCCTTAGAATCTTTTCTCCTTCCCAAGTAGCATCCTCCATTGGCAACCCTTTCCATTTCACCAGATATTCTCTTATATTCCGGTTGCGCAGTTTCTTCTCCCTTATATCCACCACATTTTCGAGTTCAAGTGCAAGCATTCCTTCTTCATCGAGTGGTGGTAGTTCATCAGATGAAACCACATGGTGTCCTAGTGCCTTTTTGAGACACGACACATGAAACACATTGTGGATGCGGATTCCTGCTGGCAAGTCAAGTTCATATGCCACTTCCCCTACTCTTCTCAACACCTTATAGGGTCCGTAGAACCTTGGTTTCAATTTCTCTGCCCCTGATTTCTTCAAAGTACTCTGTCTATATGGCTAAAGGTGCAAAAACACCATGTCACCTACTTCAAAGTTTCGTTCAACCCGGTGTCTGTCGGCATACAACTTCTGCTGATTTTGAGCTCTTTGCAAATTGTCCTTAAGGACTCTCAAGATATCTTGAGTATCCTTCATCATTTCACTTGCACGGGGAGCTCTACTATCATCCAGTGCCAGATCAACAAATGAAACTGCTTCATACCCATACAAAGCTCGGAAGGGAGTCATGCCAATTGACATGTGGAAGGTAGTGTTGTAGCAGTATTCACCCAGATGTAGCCACTTAATCCAAGCACGCTGATGATCAGACACATAGTTCCTCAAGTACCCCTCAAGATGATAACTAGTGCTTGGTGTCAGGTCAGTTCCAGCTAGTCGAAATAGCTCCCTCCAGAACACACTGATGAACTGGCTATCTCGATCACTTACTATGGTTTTAGGAAGGCCATGTAGTCTGAAGACCTCACGAAAGAACAACTCAGCTACCTGCAATGCTGATGACTCAACTGGAATTGCAAAGAAGTGAGCATACTTGGTTAATCAGTCCACAACTACATAGATGCAGTCTCTTCCATTCACCTTCGGAAGACCTGTGATGAAGTCCATGGAGATACTCTCCCACTTATGTTCTGGAATTGGTAGTGGTTGGAGTAATCCTGCTGGAAATGTATGTTTTGATTTATTCTGTTGACAAGTCAGACACTCTCTGACATACTGAAGAACTTCTTCCTTCAAACCTTTCCAAGTGAATCTTTCCCTGATCTATCTGTATGTCTTGAAGTAGCCAGGGTGTCCTGCAAGTGGAGTATCATGGTATGTCCGCAAAATCTGTTGCTTCAATTCTGATTCAGGTGTTAGATAAATTCTATCTTTATAATAGATGATATCATCAATTACCTTGTACCTATCATCCTAAATGACTCCATCCATGATCTCACAAGTAAATTTTGATTTGGAGTACTCAACTAGAAGTTGAGATTTCCGATCAAATGAAACTTTACTTAGGGCACAAACAGCAGGTTTTCTAGACAAGGCATCGGCAACCACATTCTTCTTGCCTTTCACATACTCAATATCGAAATCATATGCCTGTATTTTCACAACCCACTTCTGCTGTCTTTCATTCAAATCCTTCTGCCCTAAGAAGTATTTCAAACTATTGTGATCAGTTCTGACCACAAACTTAGATCCAACTAGATACTGGCGGAATTTAGCCAAGGCATGCATGATTGCCAGCATCTCTTTGTCATAAGTTGAGTACAATCTTTCTGTGTCCTTCAACTTCCTGCTCTCGAATGCGATAGGATGTCGATCTTGCATCAAAACAACTCCAATGCCTTCTCCTAAAGCATCACATTCTAGAACAAAGGACTTAGTAAAATCTGGCAAAGCCAGCACTGGTGTTGTACTCATTACTTCCTTCAATCTATCAAATGCAGCTTGAGCTTCCATTGACCAGATGAAAGCACCTTTCTTTGTCAGATTTGTTAAGGGTGCAGCAAGCTGTGAGAATCCTTTAACAAACCTTCTGTAATAGCTGCAGAGGCCAAGGAAACCTCTTAGTTCTGACACATTCCTGGGAACTGGCCAATTGCGAATGGCTTCAATCTTTTCTTCTTGAACCTTCACACCATTTGCTTCTATCACATGACCCAAATATAGGATCTCCTTCAAGCCAAATTCACACTTAGACATTTTTGCATACAAAGATTGATTCTCCATGACGTTCAAGACTTCATCTAAGTGTTGGAGATGTTCTTCCCATGTCTTGCTGTAAATCAAGATGTCGTCAAAGAAAACCAACAGGTACTTTCTCAACTGCTTGTTAAAAACATGATTCATGCAGGACTGGAAAGTGGCTGATGCATTAGTTAACCCAAACGGCATCACCATAAATTCATAGTGTCCATAATGGCATCTGAATGCTGTCTTTGGAATGTCTTCTTCTCGGACACGGATTTGATGGTAACCGGATCGAAGATCTATCTTTGAGAAATAGATGGCTCCATGCAACTCATCAAGTAGCTCATCAATCCTAGGTATTGGATACCTATTCTTGATGGTCTTCTTGTTCAATGCGCGATAGTCAATACACATCTGCATTGTTCCGTCCTCCTCCTTCACTAGCACCACAGATGATGCAAATGGACTTGATGATGGCCTTATGTGCCCCATTTCGATCAATTCTTTGATCGTCTTCTCAATTTCAATCTTGAAATGTCTTGGGTGCCGATAGGGTGCAATGTTGACGGGTTTAGACCCATCCTCCTATTCAATGACATGTTCAAAACCTCTATCAGGGGGTATTCCTGGAGGTATATCCCTAAACACCTTACCATGCTTATCCAACATTGCCTGGATATCTGCAGGATAAAGTTCTTCAGCAGAGAGAATCTGGTTGTCCTTGATGCAAACCTGTGCTGCCCACTCAATGTCATTATGCCTGAATAATGCTTCCATGCGTTTTGCCAAGACAACTTTGGGATTTCCATTAAATATTGACTTCAGTTTGATCTTCCTTCCCTCATGCATGAATTCCAATTCCATCTTCTGGAAGTCCTAGACTATTCTCCCAAGTGAATGCAATCATTGTACTCCAAGCACTATATCAATATGCCCAAGTCCAACTACATAGAAATCATCCTGTAAGGAATAATCACCCATCTGAATTTGTAGTTGGGTTACCCTTCTGGTACAACTCATCAGGAAACCATCAGCAACTGCTATTTGAAACCCTTCGAAGTCTTCAACTGTTAGACCTCGCCTTGCTACCAAACCTTCATCAATGAAGTTGTGAGTAGCACCACTGTCGATAAGACAGGTGACTCTCTGACCCTTCACAACTCCTCTTATGAAACGCAAGATATTTCGGAACTCCTGAAATAGTTGCTAAGGTTATTTTGTTAGTTCCTTCCGAAACATTCAGAGTTGGTTGTTCCTGTACTTCCTCTTCATCCTGAGATGATTCTTCTTCACTCAGTGACTCTTCTTCACTTCCATCATCAGATACAACTTCAATCAAATGTGCTTTACCTTTACCAAGGCACCTATGTCCTCGTTCCCAAGGTTGCTTGCAAGAAAAATAGAGTTTCTTCCTTCTTAGCTCATCTCTTTCGGCTGCAGATGTACCTTGAGTCATCTTTTGAGGAAATGAGGGTCTCCTTTGAGTAGAACTAACACCCTTATAGAACTTCTTCTTAGGCTGGTATACAGGAGTAGTATCTAGATCAAGAGCCAAGTCAATTGCTTCTTCCAGGTTTGCTGGCCTTTGTACCTTTACCAATGGCTTGATCTGATTGTTCAGTCCCTCAATGAATAACATAGTGATTCTTCGGTCAGTCATATCAGGTACCATCACTGCTATCTTCTGAAACTCATTTACATACTGCACAACCCTCCCTTCTTGCTTGAGTTGAGGTAGTTCCCGATAGTACACTTCAGTGTCTTTTCTATCAAACCTCTGAATCAGCTTGGTTACAAACTCATCATAGGAATTTATCCTATCATGATGTTGAGAGACTAGGCCATGATGCCACCATTCATATGCCAATCCTTCAAGATGCATTGTAGCAAATTGAATCGCCTTCTTTTCTGTTAAAGGCTTAAGAGAAAGGTATGTGTCCAGCTTGTTTACCCAAGCTCTAGCACTGGACTTACCACTTCCATCAAAGGTAGGAATGGGAACCCGATTCAATGCTTCTTTATACTCCTTTGTATCATCATCTCGTCTAGGACGAAAGCCTCTAGTTCTACCTCGCCTATCCCTATCTTCCCTCTTTTGTCTACGATATTCATTGAAAGTCATCATATCCCGAACACGTTCTGGTAATCTAGCATATAGATCTGCAAAGAGTGCTACTTCATCTTCAAAGTTATTTTGCTCTCCTTCATCAGAATCTTCATCAGCATCATTGTCCTGTTCAGGTGGTGGTGGAAGGAAAGTAGGTCTTAAAGGCCTATCAACTGTAGGAGTTCGTGTGCGAACTCTTCTACCTGTTGCGCTGGAAGCATCATCATCAACATGTCTTTCTTGTCTCTCATGTCTAGCTGCATCTCTACGACCTTGTCCAACTACTTCACCTTGATTCATGTTTTGCAAGGATTGTAGGACTTGTTGCAAAATTTGAGCTATTTGTTGTTGTCCAACTGCAATGTTCCTAAACATCTCCCTTGCTTCACGTTCACCATCAGCAGGTGGACTTCTACTTCTTCTTTCCTCATCCATGTAAACTGGAACTTCTGTATGATATTGTTCTTGTTATTGTCTAGCTCTTCTTGTATAATACCTATGTGGACCTACTTCAGGTGGCTACATAACCCAAAGGCTAGCAGGATCCAAGCTCTGATACCACTTTAAGATACCCAACTAGTTCTACTAAAATTTTTTCCTTAACTTAGACAAATTTACTTGTACTTAACTTATCAACTACTCAACAACTTAATGATATATATCAAAGATAATAACTTGAATGAATCAATCTTGAAGCTGGGTACTTGTCTTATTACTTGATTCAATCTTATTGCAAATGTCTTATTACAAAGATAATGCTTTCAATAGAATGATGCTACAACTTATTCAACTGGATTACAAAAGAGGCCTTGTAGCCTTGATGTTTACAATGACTTTCACAATTGAACAACTCTATTGAACCCTGTTGTGACCAAATCACACATCACCCCATCAGACTGGGGACCCCCTCTTTTGAGCTCAGATATTCCGAGGCAGTAAAGACATTAGGAAGGGGATGATCGTTTGGATGGTTTTGAATGCTTTATCTCTCCTTGTTCAACTAGGCATCACGACAATCAGTGTTGCTGAGACCATTAGGAAGATGAACGCCTTTCAGAAGACTTTCAGAGGGCACCCAGAAGGAATATGCGCCTCAAGGTGAAATCACTGGGATTCTGGCGCCTAGATATATGATGAATCATTGAGTTTGGAAATTTTGGAGTATGTGTGCTTCAAGTGCGCCTTTGTTAGGAGTCGAAGTCACCTTGATGATCTAGCTCTCTTCTGGCGCCTAGGTCTTTAAGGTTTGGAGTTCAGATGGACGCCTTAGTCTAGATGAAGCGCCCTGATACCTTGTTGATCATCAAATGCGCCCTGAGTAGTGAGAAATGAATGGTAACGTCGTGTTTTAACCCCTTGGATAGATGTTTAGTGTCTTGAAGTAAGTTTTTGCGCCTTGACATCTTTGAGCGCCTTTGAGGAGAAGATTCCTTGTGTAGGGTGACATCACTTAGGGTGCCTTGGATGTATCTTCATGTGAGAGTTCAAGTTGAAAGTTTAAGTGCAAGTAGAGCGCCCAAGCCCAGTGTTTAGCGCCTTGAAGGAGTATTGCAGGTAAGTAGCGCCTTGAGGAGTATCTGCGCCTTGTAGTAGAAGAAGATGAAAGGATCCAATCTAGCGCCTTGGAGTATAAGCGCCTAAGATTGGATGAGCTTGAAGCAGGAGCAATCATCATGGAATGAGCGCCCACGTACAAGGATGGAGTCAATTGAGTGTTTGAGCGCCTTGAGACTTACCCACTTTGGCGCCCTTGCAGAGAGAGATAGAGGTGCGCCTAGGTGAGGATTTGAGCGCCCTGAATAGGTGAATGAGATCATTAATGCCTTGTCAAAGGATTTGAGCGCCTTGATACCTTGTTGATCATGAAAATGCGCCTTCAAGTGGAGACTAGTATCTAAGAGTTATATGCGCCTTGTTCGGAGTGGTTCCCAGGAGGTTTGAGCCCTGAAGGAAGTAGAAGTGATGATTAGCGCTTAAAGTGGAGTTTTGCTCACAAGAGATTGAAGGAGTCAATTTGCGCTTAGAGTGATTCGAAGCCTGAGAATGCGCCCTAGTGTTGTTTGGCGCCTTGGTGAGGAAAAAAGAGGAATGAGCGCCTTCATGATGGGAGTCTAGGCGCCTTTTGGGAAGAGGAAGGCCACAAGTTTGACATGCCTTGAAGGATGATATGAGCACCTTGAAGATTTGCACCCAAGTTATCAAAGCGCCTTGGATATGTTGGAGGGTCTTGGCAAGGAGATGTTTGAGCGCCTTAGAAGGATTTTGCGCCTAGCAAGTGTTTGGAATAACCATCTATCTTCTGGCACCGTGGCAAGGAATGAGCGCCTTTGAAGAGCTCCTTCATAAGATATGCACCTCCTTAATGTTCTAACCCCCAGATAAAAGATTGTGAATTGTGGAGTGAATGTGATGCGCCTTGATGAGGTAAGTGAATGTAAGCGCCCTGTATTGGAGGAAGTAAGTTGGAGTTTTAGTGCTTTAGATAAGGTTTTGAGCGCCTTAGCATCTTCAAGTGTTGTTTGGCGCCTTTAGAAGGAACAAGAGAGAGTTGACACCTTTATGGAAGCATGATAGAATGAGCGCCTTTAGAAGGATCAAATCAATTCTCTTATGGGCGCCCCTGAGTGCATAAGCGCCCTTGAGTGCTCTGGATGATGTATACCTTCACTAGCACTTTTAAGATCGCTAACATCTTGTCTTAAAGTGAAAGAACCTCCTCAAAGTAAAGTAGAGCGCCCTGGATGAAATAGCCCCTTTGAAGGTAAAGAAGACATATGCATAAGCACCTTATGGAGATATCATTTGAGATTTGAGCTCCTAAAACATAGGGATTGAAGGAGTCCATGATGAGTGCCTTAGATGGCATAACGTTGTGAAACAAGGTCTGAGCATCCTTACAGAGAGAGTTTAGCGCCTAGAATCATCCTTGTGCGCCTTTGATGAAGATGAAAATCCGCCTTGAATGAATGGCAAGTGTCTTGAAGCGCCTTAAGGTAAGGATTTTGAATGAGCGCTTTGAGGATTCAAGTCTCATATTTGAGCGCCTTAGTGAAACACAGAAGATGAGCGCCTTCAACCTAAAATGCGCCTTTGAGGAGGTTGTGGAAGAGTTAGAATACGCCCTAGGAGTGAATGAGCGCCTAAGGAGAGGAAAGTGCGCCTAAGACCTTTGATTACATAAGTTGAATTGGAATAAGGCGCCAGATGATTAGTAGCACTTAGCAATATTGGACTCCTAACTTAATGCCAATTTGCGCCTAAGGAAGAGGTATGCACCTTGAATAGTGTTCTGCACCTCCAATGTGAGAATGAGTAAGTTTTGGCGCCTTAGGTAGTGAAGAATGTGAGAATGAGCGTCCACATACAAAAGTGAAGTTAATTGCCCTTTGAGCGCCCTGAAGGTGAAGTCAAGAGGGATAGTGGAGTTGGAGCGCCTTAATTGATGTTGAAACATCTTGAGTAAAGGTGGAGCGCCCTAAGATTTTGGAAGCATCAAACTGCGCCTTCATGAGTTTGAACATTTAAAACATGCTAGAACACCTTAGTAAGTGAAGATGAGCGCCTTGGAAGTTGCCTTAAGTTCGAAGACCGTCAAGATAAGGGGGGCACCTCATGAGCACCTTGAAGTGAGGTGAGTATTAACATTAAATGTTGAAGTCCTTAAGAAGCGCCCAAAGTTGAAGGAGGTACATTCAAGAGGATAGGAGTCATCATCTGAGGATTTTGTCATGCTAATCACCTTCCACTTCAAGATCATCGTCAAGTTGTACCATGTTCAAAGACATTCATTATACATCAAGTTTCAAAGTTTCTTCACATCCAAGGAAATCCTCCGAAGGATTACTTTCAAGATCATCATGCAAAAGAGGTCGTCTACTCCATGTCATGAAGGAAACAACATCGTCTACTCTATATGAATCAATCTACCTACAAGATGAAGTTGAAGAAGAAGACATCTATTTTGGCGCCCATTAAGACTCCCCTTATGTTTTGGAGTTGCCAATATTTAATGCTAAGAAGGCCGACCTTAAGTTTGGCCGACCTCATTTAATGAGGGAAATCACCTATTTAAGGAGAGCGCTCCTCCTCATTTCATTCACTTATTTGCAGATTCTAATAAGGAGCAGCGAAATTCATAAGGAGCAGCCCTAATTTTGTCAAAGAAGAGCAGCGAGTCATCTTAAAGGCAGGAATTTTTGTCTTGGAACATTGAATTTGTGAAGAAGAGGCAGAATTTCTAAGGCAGATCTGAAGTCTAGAGGGTTGATTTGCTTTGAATTTCATTATTTTATACTGATTTTTGCATTAAATTCCAGAAATTTGTACTTGCTAAGGCAGAAATTGGGTATAAGGTACGTTTTGGTCTCTTCTCCTTTGTCAAGTTACCTTGTATTTTTCTAAATTTGCAAACTTATATTCAGAAAATCAGATGATGCTTCAATGAAAAATGACTTAGGACATCTCTTTGTATTTGAAAAATTGAAGTAAAACATGAAACATGATAGTGGTAATATAGAAGACTCGTAGAATCTATCATTTCAATCTGCTTATTCGAGTCTATTCTTGCACATAAATGGGAATGACGGCCAAAGAAAGACAAGTACTTATCAAGATGGATGCCAAGTCTAGTATACCGGAATCCAAGCTGGAAACACAGTGGAAAGATGTCGGCGACACTAACATGGGACATGTCAATTTGGAGGAAGTGAAAGACTTCTTGCTTGCGATCACCAGGAATGAGGATGTCAAAGCCATCGCGAAGAGCGGGATTGTACAAGCAGCTTGCTTTCCACCTGCCTTGCCAAGCGCCGAGCTCGTGTTAGAGTGTGTTCAACATTATGACAAAGAAAAAAGACAAATCATAGCAAAGGATGGAACTGTTCTCGCTTACCTGCAGAGGGAAGCTATCCAAGAGATCTTCAACATCCCGAAGGCGAAAGGAGTCTTCATTTGCCCTACAACAGCTCAGATGACATTCGAAGGTAACTCAAAGGTCTACATGCAAGAAATCAGGAAGAAGTGGATGAATGATTCTTCGATGAAGATATACAACTCAGAAGACCCCAAGTACCACAAAGCTGACTTCAAGCAGGAGATAAGTTACTTGATCGTGTTTCTGAATCGAGTAACAGGTAGGCCACAATCATCTACTTTCGAAGGATGGATGTATACTTATTTTGATCATATGTTTACAAAGAACAAGATGATTGACTAGGCTGGCCTTATAAGCCACTGTTTAGATGAACAACTTGAAAATTTCGATGAAACGAAGTCTTTCTTCATGACTTCATACCTTATGTATATCTTAGCGAGAAATGTAGTCTATAAAGGACTAACAGCTAAAGGGCAAGTAGGTACAAAGCCGGGACAGATTCTCTCTCATCAATGTTATCCTCAGCTCCACCTGAAAAACATCAATCACTATAAGAGATTCAATGATGCCTTCGCTATGTTCATAGTGAGGAAGTTGAGAGGTGAATTGCATCGGAGACTAACAGGTGCAGCCAGGAACTTCATCAAGCAGTATGGAAGGTACTACATTCAGTATGATAAGTTCACCTACATCAAGATTCAAGGATTCACATCATTCCCATACAGACTGCCTAGATACCCTTCAAACAGGATGGTGTTGCTAGAGGTTTCCAGACAACTGTTAGAGTTTCATAAGATGCAGAAAGCAAGAAAGAAAGCAGGAGTTCAGTTTCCTCTGCAACTAGGTAGATACTATTCTTGTCCATCCTTACAGGCAACCGAGCATTCAGAAGTCGAGCTTCAGGGTTATCATCTGCATCCACATGATTCGAGGAGGGAAAACTTTGACCCACATGGAGCCGTTAAACAGTCTTACTCTTCTTACAGGCATAAAGAACAACTAGAGGATCACTGGGCCGATGCTGTAGATGATGATGATATCAGGATGCAGAAGTGTTCACAATTGAAATGGGACCTGATAAGAGCTACAAAGGTATTGAGAATTCCTGATCAGTTAGAAGGTGATCGAGCTCTTCTTGGTGATGAATATGATAAAATCCGCAATTTGCCTTATGAAGTTAATTGGGCAGATAGAGAAAAGGTCGATGATGAAGGATTGATAAGGCCTGTTATTGCTATCACTGAAGAGCAAATAGACAAACAAGTACAAGCTTTGCTGGATGAAGGTAAGAAACTCACTTATATTAAGATGGGAGAAGTGGATCCGCAAGAACCACATAAAGCACCTAGTAAGGATTCACGAAGTAAAGGAAGTGAGAAAGATTCCAGACAGGGAAAGAAAAGGAAATAGCTTGAGATTGTTCAAGAAGGATCTAGTAAAAGAAGAAAAGGGTAAGCATTGAGACTGCTTCTTCTAGACAACCTGGTGATATCCCACCGAATCAAGACTTAGTGATTCCTGCTGAAAATGTAGTTTCAGAAGCTCCAATAGAAGAAGTACCTTCCAACCCACATGATACTGAAATCATCGATGAAGCTAACACCGAGGATAAGGATGATGCTGAAGAGGAGTCATTACCTGCACAAGGAAGACAATTACAACAACAACAGGATCTTTCATCACTGCCAGAATGGTTACAAGAAAGAATTAAAGAGAATTGTGAACTTGAAAGCTGTCCTCCCCTTCCAGTTGATGAGTTGCTTTTAGATATGTCGAAGGAGAAACCAAAGAAGAAGGCAAATATCCTTTCCAAGATCACTAAAGATGAAACAGGAGTAAGGAAAGTACATGTAGCTGTCCCTAGGCTTGAAAAGAACATAGAGGATGTAACTCCTAATGATTATGACATCAATACAATCAATCTAGGTCCTTTGACTGGAATGCAAGTTGAAGAAGAGCTTCAGGATTCGATTGATAATGCTCGAGCTATCATAAGGCAAGAAACAGAAGGCAGAATCAAGGCTGAGCAAAGATGTCGTGCCTTAGAGCAGTATATTCAGCATTTAGTGCATCCTATTCATCAGCAGGAAAAGGTTGCTACACCTCCATCTCTCCTTCCTCTCGAAACAGTTGGACACTTAGAAGAATTGAAGTCTTCATCTCACAAAATGAAGGATTGGGTGAAAAGATCAAAGGAGACTACATTCAGACATCTGAGAGACATTATGCAAGTAAATGATAAGATTATTAGCCTTAAGGACAGGGTACTTGTATTAATGACAGCTTGTGTTGAATTCAAAGACTTCAAGGATCAACATCTACCACACCTAAAGAGCTTGATGGAAACATCAGTTGATGATTTGTTACATGCAGAAGTCATTGAAGAAGGTAGAATATACAACTTTTCCTCCTGGTATTTTAGTCTTCGCATCAAAGGACAGTTGATGGATAAGATAGAAATAGACATGTCAAGAATCAGAAGCGTGCTTCAAAGGATTCAAGATGGAATTCATGCTTCTTTGATGAGGATCTGCAATCCTTTTGGGGAGATGACCTTTGAGAATTTGAAAGAACAAGTTCAAGTCTTCTATTTTCAGGAAAATGATGTTACAGATGAGAGACTTGATAGCATATTCTCACTCGATGTCCACCTTGGCGACAACAAAGCGAGGATATCTGATTGGGAAAGGACACTTGGCCTTTATTCAGTTGATGTACTTGAAGCAGAAGGAACTATTCAGAATGCGCCAAGTGTACCTGTGGAGGAAGTCAAGCAAATAGTGTCCAAATTCATTGAATGCCAAGCTTCTAGTGATGGATATTCACATGGGGATTCTTCATAGGATAATGATATATCATTCTTATCTTCTTGCGAGGCGTGCCTTTGATTATTTTCTTCATGGCCTCCCTCATTTAATAAAGATAATTTCTTGTTAGTCTCCTTCATTTAATAAAGTTGTTCTTTTTCATTTAATAAAGAGAAGTTTGTTACAACTACTTGTGATGTGGCTTGATCTGGTCCGCTGACTCGGCCGATTGATCTTGACCCTTCTTTTCTTTGAGGTCTATAAAAGAGACCTTGTTGCTCTCATTTGTACGGTTGAAATTTCTGAAATTGTTGCAAGAGCTCTCTGAGATAATAAAAGATTCATTGCCTTGGTGATTCTATTTGTGTTTCCGAGTGTTGCATGGTTTCAATTTTCAAGCGAACATTAAGTTAGATTAAGTTTCTCTTTAAGTTCATGTTAGTTAATGAAAGGTTTCTTTATTGCTTTGTGGTGAAATCAGTAAGTTCATACCATTTGTAGTTTGCGGCACGTGGATTGCAATGCTTGGTTAGTCTGAACAATTGGACATCAATTTGATCTTTATGCTTGTTGAATCTTTCATGAGCATAACTGATTTAAACATCTTGTACCCCTAGAAGATTGCACCTATCTTGCGTAGTTGTCCATCTTGGCGAAGCAGGATCAAGTTTGATTTCACCTTGAGCGGTAATCATCCTTGCATTTAGGATTAGATTAGTGTTCCTAAACTTTATATCTTTTGTCCTTTTTTACCATTCAGTTAGAATTAGGATCAAGAACATTCATTGCTAAATCATACGCCATCAGTCGCAGTACTTAGATCCTCTAGTATCCACTTCCATAGTCCTTGAAACAACAAGTTACTTGAACAATTGCGTAAGTCCCTTTGTGTTAAATAGCAAAATCATACTTAGTCGCTGAGCTGTCTCTAACCAAAATCTTCAGAAGGAACCTTGGAGTCATCTCGTTTGATCACTTAGTTCAGCATTCGAGAGGCTTTGCTCAAGAGGGAGTCAGATACTCAATATTTCACTCTAATTGTTGAATTGTCGAAAAACAATCATCAACAAACCCAACGATGCCAACTGAATGTTAACACCTCACAATACAACAAGGGAGCATCACCTTGTCAATTGAGGGAGCATCACCCCAACACTTGAAACTCGCAGGCCTCAAGATTATAAGCTTAGAGCTTTGCAGAGAGAAATTCGCCAAAAGATTAGATGCCAAATGAAAGAGAGAGCTCCTCCTTTTATAGACCTTCCAAAAGGAAATGAAGGCACATTTTCCAAGGAGCATATTCAGGGGAATATTCTTCTCGACAACTCATCCTGAGTTGGCAAACTTATCCAAAGACCTTGTCACGGATCCCAAAGTCATCCTGTCGACCAATGAGAGCTCAGGTAGTTACAACTACCTTATCTTCTGACTTGGCGCCAAGTTGAAGCAGTTTGATCATGGAATGGCACCCAAGTTGGACCTAGGCGCCCAATTGAGGTAGCAGCGGTATGGACATGCGCCTAACTTGGAAAGAACTTCCAAAAGTTGTCAGCTGGATCCAGAAGAGGGTCTTGATACTTCACTCATACAATCTTCCTGAGGGGCTCATTGAAATTGATCAAGGTGTCGTTTGAGATTAGGCGCTAGAATGATACTTCATGGATACAGAAGTACGCCTAATGTTACAATTGAACTCCCTTCAAAGCTAGGCGCTCAAACTAGGTAGCCAAAGAGTAGAAATGAAGATTGACAGGGTTTGATGCTACTTTCATGTCTTAGCGCCCCTTTGAGATAGTCTCCATGAAACTGTGCCTCACTATTACTAGGCGCCAATTGAAGGTTTACAGAGACTCTAGAGTGCACCTAAAGTCACTACGCTTCACTTGTTGCATTTCATTGTTTCAAACAATAGGAAGTACTCTAGAATGCAAGTTTACATGTTCCTTTGCTAGGCGCCAAAACTAGGCTATTCGAACTGATAAGTGCGCCTAAACTTACTTGTTTGTTTCTTGCCATTTTAAATCCCTAGAGGATGCTCCAAGATGTTTCCTTTTACAAGCGCCTGGTGCAGGAGCACCCCTTCAAAATACAAATTAGGTCTAATTATAGTATGTTTTACTCTGTGATGTACTAAGGTCCATGTGACCAATTCTTATGTTTTAAGTCAATCTAGGATTGTGTGCGGTCAGTTAGAAGTTTGTTATGCTAGCTGTCCTCCCAGCCGCTTGGAAGCTCCCAGCCGCTGGGAATCGAGTCTATACTACTGGGGAGTAGTTATTTATGCCCTAGATCAGTTTGTTTAGATACAGTTCGATACAGTTGCATAGGAGTACAGGGAAATCACCTTTTCAAATAGTGTATGGGATACATCCACGAGGTATTTTGGAGCTGAGAGATCTACCTACAGGAGATTCAGTTAGTGCAGATGGTGAAGTTTTTGCAGAAGCCATAAAGGAGGTACATGATCAGGTCAAGAACCAACTCCAGCAAACTACTTTGAAGTATAAGGAGTATGCTGATAAAAAGAAGAAAGATGTACAGTTTGATGTTGGAGATTTGATATGGGTTCATTTGAAAAAGGAAAGACTTCTTAAAGGTAAATATACCAAACTCATGCAGAGGAAGATTGGACCATGTCAGATTTTGAAAAAGTGTGGACAGAATGCTTATGAGATACAACTTCCTTCAGATCTTGGATTATCACCTATATTCAATGTGTGTGATTTAACTCCATACAAGCATAATCCAGATGAAGCACAGGAACTACTGCAGGATACAGCAGCTGATGACATTCCAAAACATGATCCACCACAGTTGCAGAAGATTTTAGACACCAAAGTCATTAAGAAAACCAGGAACAAGGAATATCTGGAATATTTGGTGGCTTGGCAGGGAAAACCTGATTCAAAAGCAGTGTGGATGACTGCAGACCAGATCAACCAACATGGTTCAAACCTACATACTCTCATCTCAAGTGGACTTGAGATTTCTTCTTCTGGGGAGTATGGTGCAGGAGCACCCCTTCAAAATACAAATTAGGTCTAATTATAGTATGTTTTACTCTGTGATGTACTAAGGTCCATGTGACCAATTCTTATGTTTTAAGTCAATCTAGGATTGTGTGCGGTCAATTAGAAGTTTGTTATGCTAGCTGTCCTCCCAGCCGCTTGGAAGCTCCCAGCTGCTAGGAATCGAGTCTGTACTACTAGGGAGGAGTAGTTATTTATGCCCTAGATCAGTTTGTTTAGATACAATTCGATACAGTTACATAGGAGAAACAGAGAAATTGTGTATGGAGATTTGAGAAAGCAGGGTTGTGCAGTGGGACTGTGAAGTCAGATATTTGTATGCATTCCTGAATTTGAAATAAAGAAGATCCCATTAGTGTTGTTTGTATAATCGTCGATCTATCTGTGTGATCATATTTCTTGTTTTATAGTAGAGATGGAATCATTCATCCATTCCACCGGTTGATTCTTTGAATCGGTGGAATGGACATGTACAGTAGTTTAGTTTGCGTTTCCGTATTTCTGTTTTCGCATTTCATGTTTTGGGGATCGATTTGCAACATGCTATGATCTATCCTAGCATCCTCATGTGCTAGGGTTTGAAGGATAAAATCTAAGTTAAGATTGCCCAGGAAACAGATCGGCTCGACCTCAGCGTTTTCTGTGTGAAGTCTGTGAAGTTTTGAGGGTTTTGTCCAAGTATACATTTGACGGATATACAGTGTTTGTATGCGACATACAATCTGTGTGTATATCGCATTTGTATCTGTGCGTATATCGCTAAACAAATCAGGTGTTAAAACATGTAAAAAAATGCATGTACAAAGGTGAAACAGTTCGGATATACAATTGATGTGTATATCGCTTTTGCATCCGAGGGTCATTTTGTGAGTATCCGTCATTTGCATGTTTCTGTGTATACGTCAAATGCATTTTGTGGTTTGTATATTTGAATGTATGTCCGAACATACATTCCGCAGATACAAAGTAGTCAATGCCAGTCAAACATACATTGTGGGCATCTCCGGAGAATATTCAATAAATGTATATCGGGACTTGATGATCGGCGCATCGGCATGAGATCTGCTATCGGTGGAGGAGAGTAATGTTCCGCCGACGATATATGTCACACCGACAAGTGCGAAGGAAAGAAGTCATCGGTGTGAATTGGTTGATCGGAGGACAAAGTGAAAGTCACTCCGATAGCATAAGTCTGGCCGACGGTAGAACGCTTCTGGCTGTGGCTCTGCGTCAGCGCCTTACAAGTTCCCTCATTGAGATCTTCTTTGAAAGCACCAAAACTAGGTTCCAGAGCCATGGGATTGCGCCTAACATCCTTCCAATCCCATAGGCGCTATTTCAAGTTTGCTCCATCAAGGTGCACAAATGAGTTTGTTTAATCAAGGATTAGCGCCTTGTATTTCTTAAACACCCTTTCATCTTGAAGTGACAACTTATCTTCAATTCCTCAATGAGGCGCCAACCCAAAGTCACAGAGTCTTATCCTAGCGCCCTAGATAGACTAGGCACTCATTCTGGTTTGCACAAGAAGGAATTTGCGCCTAGACTTGAATGATCATCCTCCACACGTTTTGAACTTAGAACATCAACCCAAGTAGGCGCCTTGTTTGAAAGAAGTAATTAGAGGCCATTTCTCATTTTAGGTGCAAATCTGGGTGACTACCATTAGGCGCATACTATGGTTTTTTGCAAGGATAAAGTTGCGCCTTGAGAAACTTGAAGGATTATCTTGTCAAGTCTTCAATTCCATGGCATTTGGAATATCAAACAAGCATGCTTGAGTAAGTGCCTTGACTCAAAGGGTCTTTCCACCTTGTTGTGAGCTTTCAACATCCTAGGCGCACATTAGTGTCATTTTGGATAGACAAGGGCGCCTAGTATCCCTTAGTCATGTTCTCTAAAAATTTGCAACGTTCAAGTCATTTTGAAGATCAAAACATTCTTTTCTTCCAAGGCGCCCTAGTTGAAATGACTGAAGTGCTTTATAACATGCTACTTTATGCTAGGCGCCACTTTGATGCTGGGGAAGAGAGAAAGTGCGCCTAACCCTCATGGCAACTTCTGACCTTCAAAACCCTAGTCAAGTGTGTTGACCAGTTCCAATGATATTATACTTGTCATATTGCACTCCAGAACTTGATAGAGGGTCTCAAAATCCTTAGGCGCCCATTTAAGAAATCTGACATGACATTGGGGCCTAGACTCCAAGAGTCAATTTCCTGCCTTCTTGGCTTCTAGACTTAGCCAAATTTTGGGTTTCTGACTTAGATCCTGCAAAACAATAAAACGAAGTTAGTCAAAAACCAATTCATTCCCTTATCATTCTAAATTAGCCTCCGGGAATGAACAATAGGCTAATCCATTCTTTACTTGGTGATCAAGACGAAAACAGGGACATGACATGCAAATCTAAAGTAAAAATCATAGCAAAAAATAAAGATAAGTTCCATTTTCAGAATTATTTCATAAGTCATAAATCTGAATATTATAATAAAATTCATAATTTTAAATAAAGTAATATTTATAAATATAATACAATTATCACTTTGAGTTGGGATTATTGTTTTAAGACAAAAATAAGAAATGTTCTAAAAAGGGACATTACATAGAATGGTAAAATTATAGACTCTCATAATGCAATCCATAGCTTGAGCAGCATGGTTAGCATCAACTTAATTTGTCCATGCTATGATAGATCCTACATGCCAATGTGGTCTACAAGATGTTAATTTTAAATGTTCGGGTAATCATCGTCCATGGCACCCCAGGATCAAATCCCAAGAAACATTAAAAAACATTTAAAATTGGATAAAATGCCACATCCATCTTGATTAAAGCAGCGCACCCAATGAACAAGGCCAAGTACAAATCGGGTCAATTTGTCAGAACAGCAACCTTGTAGTTGTAACGAGGAAGCCGAAGGTTACCCATAACAAATGAGCGCTCTAACCAAATATTGTAAACAGATTAAATAAATGAACAAATAAATCATTCACCAACATCATAACGATCAATTGGACCATATTTGAATGGCTTCCACAATACTAGTATTGAATTTGATTGAGATTTCCGCAATTAAGTTTATATTAATCAAATATACATTCTCATTAATTATCATAGTCTAGGGCTTCTTTCCCGGCAAATGTTAAATTCACAATTGGGGGTTTATTCTAAAAATCCAAATTTGATTAAAATAGTTATCCTATAAAGAGAGAACATGTCTACGAAAAAATTTTGAAATAAAATGAAATTAGGGTTAAAAGAGGGCATAGAGAAAGCTATGATATTATGTTACTGACATTAGCGATGGCAATGAGGCGAAGCAACATGGTCATATGCCGCTGGTTCTCATCTCTGCACTTTTGGCACCTTGGTTAGCCATTTCTCCTCAATCTACCAGCTCAATCCAAACCCTAGAAAAGTGCAAGTGTGGGTATGTAGAGCTCAGAGGGTTTCATGTTTAGCGTAGACGACTGTGATTTAGGCAAGCTGCCATGTGACCAACATACAGAGTCAAATGATAAATATTTTTATTTTTAATTTAATGAAGGCTGACGAGAACAAACATACAAAGTATTTAAAAATGTGCGTCGCTTTGGTTGGTGGTCAAGTAAGGGCGGCCGCTACTTTTTTGCCCTTTCTGAAATGAAATTTGACGCTGGTCTGTGAGATTTTAAATGATCTTTTAACCACTCAGATATCTTAAAAATGTAACGGTGAAAAATGCATTTTGGATGTATTTTTTTGAGTTTTTGTGTTTAATTTGGGGTGATGTCTTAATATATTTATATAGTTATAAATGGTGGGTTTTTGTGTATTGTCTTAAGAGTTTTAATTCGCCTACGATGTGACATAAAACAGAACAGCATGTACAATAAATTGTTCTTCAAATTAATAGGGAAGCTCTCTTGCCTTTGATTTGGAATTTGAAAGACTTTTAAAACAAACTATCTTTTTCTTTTCTTGATCTAGAGTACAGAGCGTTTTAAGCACATTGCACTAGATAAGAAGTTTTGTCTATGTATCTATCTATTGCAAAAAATTAACTAATATAACTAAGGACGCTTATGATTTTTAATTAAATTCAGATATCAAAAATTATAAGTTAGATAAGATT
Organism: Cunninghamia lanceolata; assembly: GCA_027924645.1. Taxonomy (NCBI): domain Eukaryota; kingdom Viridiplantae; phylum Streptophyta; class Pinopsida; order Cupressales; family Cupressaceae; genus Cunninghamia; species Cunninghamia lanceolata. Next base: position 3,074,407 of record BSBN01000719.1, on the reverse strand, counting down.
GATTCAAGAATACACAATTGTTAAATACGAAAGAATTACACACAAAGTTGTAATACTTCTTTCAATAATAAGTGCAATACAAAGCCTACAAAAAATATTAAATTGTACTTAACATAAAAATGATCAAACATTACCACTTAGAACTCGGTAAACAACAATTTCAACAAGCAGCAAGCTTGAGAATTACCATTAAAAATCTAAGTGCAAAAGCAAATTATTTATACTATTTATATGAGTTGAATGAAAACAAATAAAAGAATTTAACTATTACTTCTATCTTAAGAATAGCTTTGCATGAATGTAAGTGTTTATTGCCTAATTGACTAGGATTGAATCACATAGAGTAAACAAGATAACTTATACAGAAAACATGAAAGCTTCATAACAAATTCCCATGAAATATTCATAAGAGGATGATATCATTATATTTCCAGAAAAATGCACTTACAAATGTGTACAAGAATATCTTGCATCTATAATGTGGTCCCGAATACAACAATATGACTAACATATAAAGGTGGCCGACAGTTGCTCTAAACTACCGACCATCGCCAACTAGTTACAATCGTCGAGAGGACAACTAACCTCGCTGACCAAACCAAAAGTAACTAACTACAACTAAGCTATATTTCACGCTTACATCATCCCCCTCAAAATTTTTAGTCATCTTCCAAATGACTAGGACTAACAAAAACCCAAAATAAAACTCTACTGAGACGCAGGGGGAGGGGACGTCCCTCGTGGTGTATACACTAAAGGAGTAGATGTGTGTAGTTGGGAAACCAATTCTCACAATCAATAAACCTCTTCTGTACATTGCCTGAGGTGATGTGCTATTGTGAGCTCCCTCTCCCAAGTCACCCTGACCATGTGTACAACCTCCTCAAGTTGCTTTTTAGTCTTCTCATGGGCACTAAGGAAGTCGGTCATTTGTTGGTCCTTGACTGCTAATTTTTGCTCTATCTCTACTACCTTGGTCCTTGCTTGTTCTGTCGATTGGGCTTGTTGGGCTAGCTATTGCTGAAACTGACTGGTCTACCCGTCCATGGCTTCTTGGAGCTTTTGAGAGATTTGGGTGGCTTCCTCAATTCGTGTTGTCACCTTGTGTTGTTGTGCCATCTTAGTATAGAGCATATAAAATAATTCTCGGAAGTGGGACTCAATAGTATATAATGCAGCCAATACATGACCTTCCCCGTTGCCAAAGGAAGAGACAATCCTATTCAGTTGCCAAGCAGCTTTCATCTCTGGGTTGGATATATCTGGCCACCCTTTGGATCTGAAAATGTGTGTGAATTCTAGTTCCTTTTCCAACTTTATAAGCAATTCTTTAAGTATACGATTATAAGCTTGTATGTTTGCATGCTTACCTTGTCTTGTATTGTAAATTTCTGCTACTATTTCATTATCATATCGAAGCAATTTAAACTCTTCCTCGAAGGCCGCCTTTAATCTCTCCCATGTGTTTCGGAAGGCTGGTTGAACCTATGTATACAATCAATTGCTAAACCTCACAAGGTGGCTAGAAAAGACCGTAGCCAAATTGCTCTATCATCTTGCCCATTTGTTGTCCAGATTGTCTCACAAGTCTTACCGTGCCTCATAGGATCCTCTGATCCATTGCCTATAAACTTGGGCAACTTTTGTTTTTCTACACTAGGTCTTACCATGGTTTGGTTCTGATGCAAACCTAGTGCCTAGAACTTGCTCACTGGGGAGTTTAGATTCAGGCATTCCAGTGCTTCTCTCGCACAGTCGGACACGTGAGAATCCTCCACTCTTCCCGCAGTTTCAATGTTTTGTGCACTTATTTCACCTTTAGGTTTTCTGTTATAAACCCTTGATTCGACTTCTTCTCCTTCAATGCCTCAAAGGTTGCTCCTGTAGGCTTCTGCATCTAACTCTTTATCCCAACTTCCCTCGTCTAGAGAAGGTGGAATTGACTTTTCAACTTCATCTAAAAGATCAACACACGCTTCATATGGTAGTGGTAGGTGTCTTGCTATCTCCTCCCACTCTTCCTTCGTGTGATTATTTCTAGTGGAAATGTGTTGTCTCTCCCAACTACAACTCCTACTCATGCTCCAACTTCGACTTCTACTTCGGGATGGACTTCAATTTCGAACTTCGGCTCTGGCAATCTCTCTTAGTCTTCTTCTGCATTCTCTTTGTTCTACCAACCTTAGAGATCATCTAATCTCTTGATCCTGACCATGTTGCGGTCTCTTCTAGCTTTTATTGGGGTCTAAGGGAATGAATATCTTATATTGGACCCGATTTGTTTTAAGGCAACATCACCAATATTTACTCTTTTGTCTGATAAAACTAATATTTGAATAATTGACAAAAATAACAATGCATACCAAATAGAGGAGTAAAAGTATATCTTTATTCACACATGAAGTTATTACAAAAGTAGACCAAAGATGGTCGGCCAAGGAAAAGACTAGATCAGACTGCTTTCCTTGGTGATACAAAGTCTATTTTAAAGAACCCGACTATTGCCAAGAAGAACACAACTATCTAATGACCCTATAACTACCCAAAAGACGACAAACAATTAATATGTAGTCAGATAAACCATATTATTGAAACATAATGATAGGCATTGTACGCTAACTACATCATTAGCTATGAATCTAAATCATGATATATTTTATTTATTAGAGGGATTGAATCATATTTTGTTGACATAACGCTGCTATTTGAGATTTATAACTTGGGACGCCAATCTCAAGTAATTTATAATCAGGATATACATCTTAAGCGAGAGCAAGTGCTGTTAAAAGGCATTCACCAACTCCAATATAAATCGGAGCGAATGTTTCTGCTAAGAGAGTTTAGTTATGATCTCAAGAAAGGTAATGCACAGACTTTCAAAGTGCCAGTTGAGTCAACAAGGAAACTCATCAACATGATAAAGCTAGATGTACTATCCACTCATGGCAGCCTTTGTCATACTTGTATTTACCGCCCGAGGGTCTATGGATCAGAACTGAAGTCTCCTACGGCAATCACAAATGAATCGTCGCTTGTGATTTGTATGGATGGAGTCCTTTAATTGATGAGTGGTTGGGTCAATGCCCACTGATAAGAGCAGATCGCATGAGCCAAGATAACATAAATTAACCAAGCAAAGCTAAGTAAATTGCATGAGGTGTTAATTAAGTAAGGCGATTTAAGGGAGTAGCGTCAATATCATATAAGTTTATGAAGATAATACTTAAGGAAGAAGTGACACTAGTCTCATACTAGTGATGGGGAATAAAAGGGAATTAAATAAAATTAAAACTTTAAGTTATCAAAGGGCAGCGATTGAATAAGAGGGGATGTGACTCTTTCAAAAGGCAATCGTTGTATGTAAAGGGTTGAGACTCCCTCAATAATAAGATATAGAAGAAAGAACATCCAATGAGTGGGAAGAAAATCAATCAATCAAATATATTAATCATGAAATCAATCAAATATATTAATCATGAAGACATATATATTTTTTCTTGTGGAATACAAGATAAGGATACAGCCAAAAAGGACAAAGCCCCTCCAAAGTTAAGTAAGAGATTTAAGGACGAAACGCCTTAACTTCTCTTAGCAAGTTAGTGGACGAAAACCCCTAACTTGGGTAGACATTAGGAACAATCATTCAAAGAGAATAGCTGGATATCTAAAGGAAAAATCATAGCAAAAAATAAAGATAAGTTCTATTTTCAGAATTATTTCATAAGTTATAAATCTGAATATTATAATAAAATTCATAATTTTAAATAAAGTAATATTTATAAATATAATACAAATATCATTTTGAGTTTGGATTATTGTTTTAAGCCAAAAATAAGAAATGTTCTAAAAAGGGACATTACATAGAATGGTAAAAATATAGACTCATATAATGCAATTCATAGCTTGAGCAGCATGGTTAGCATCAACTTAATTTGTCCATGCTATGATAGATCCTACGTGCCAATGTGGTCTACAAGATGTTAATTTTAAATGTTCTGGTCATCATCGTCCATGGCACCCCACCCCAGGATCAAATCCCAGGAAACATTAAAAAACATTTAAAATTGGATAAAATGCCACATCCATCTTGATTAAAGCAGCGCACCCAGTACAAATCGGGTCAATTTGTCAGAACAGCATCCTTGTAGTGGTAACCAGGAAGCCGAAGGTTGCCCATAACAAATGAGCGCTCTAACCAAATATTCACAATTGGGGGTTTATTCTAAAAATCCAAAATTGCTTAAAACAGTTATCCTGTAAAGAGAGAACATGTCTACGAAAAAATTTTGAAATAAAATGAAATTAGGGTTAAAAGAGGGCATAGAGAAAGATATGATATTATTCTACTGACATTAGCGATGGCAATGAGGCGAAGCAACGTGGTCATATGCCGCTGGTTCTCATCTCTGCGCTTCTTGGCGCCTTGGTTAGCCATTTCTCCCCAATCTACCGGCTCAGTCGAAACCCTAGAAAAGTGCAAGTGTGGTTATGTAGAGCTGAGAGTTTCATGTTTACCGTAAACAGCTGTGATTCTGGTTTGGTGGTGAAGTCAGGGCGGTCGCTACTCTTTTTACCTTTCTGAAATGAAATATGACGCTGGTCAGTGAGATTTTTAATGATCTTTTAACTGCTCACATATCTTAAAATGTAATGGTGAAAAATGCATTTTGGATGTATTTTTTTTAGTTTTTGTGTTTAATTTGGGTGATGTTTTAATATATTTATATAGTTATAAATGGTGGGTTTTTGTGTATTGTCTTAAGAGTTTTAATTCGTCTATGATGTGACATAAAACAGAACAATGTACAATAAATTGTTCTTCAAATTAATAGGGAAGCTCTCTTGCCTTTGATTTGGAATTTGAAAGACTTTTAAAACAAACTATCTTTTTCTTTTCTTGATTTAGAGTACAGAGCGTTTTAAGCACATTGCACTAGATAAGAAGTTTTGTGTATGAATCTATCTATTGCAAAAAATTAACTAATATAACTAAGGACACTTATGATTTTTAATTAAATTCAGATATCAAAAATCATAAGTTAGATAAGATTGATTCAAGAACACACAATTGTTAAATACGAAAGAATTACACACAAAGTTGTAATACTTCTTTCAATAATAAGTGCAATACAAAGCCTACAAAAAATATTAAATTGTACTTAACATAAAAATGATCAAACATTAACACTTAGAACTCGGTAAACAACAATTTCAACAAGAAACAAGCTTGAGAATTACCATTAAAAATCTAAGTGCAAAGGCAAATTATTTATACTATTTATAAGAGTTGAATGAAAACAAATAAAAGAATTTAACTATTACTTCTATCTTAAGAATAGCTTTGCATGAATGTAAGTGTTTATTGCCTAATTGACTAGGATTGAATCACATAGAGTAAACAAGATAACTTATACAGAAAACATGAAAGCTTCATAACAAATTCCCATGAAATATTCATAAGAGGATGATATCATTATATTTCCAGAAAAATGCACTTACAAATGTGTACAAGAATATCTTGCATCTATAATGTGGTCCCGAATACAACAATATGACTAACATATAAAGGTGGTCGACAATTGCTCTAAACTACCAACCATCGCCAACTAGTTACAATCGTCGAGAGGACAACTAACCTCGTTGACCAAACCAAAAGTAACTAACTACAACTAAGCTATATTTCACGCTTACATCATCCCCCTCAAAATTTTTAGTCATCTTCCAAATGACTAGGACTAACAAAAACCCAAAATAAAACTCTACTGAGAAGCAGGGGGAGGGGACATCCCTGGTGGTGTATACACTGAAGGAGTAGATGTGTGTTTTTGGGAAACCAATTCTCACAATCGATAAACCTCTTATGTACATTGCCTGAGGTGATGTGCTATTGTGAGCTCCCTCTCCCAAGTCACCCTGACCATGTGTACAACCTCCTCAAGTTGCTTTTTAGTCTTCTCATGGGTACTAAGGAAGTCGGTCATTTGTTGGTCCTTGACTGCCAATTTTTGCTCTATCTCTAGTACCTTTGTCTTTGCTTGTTCTGTCGATTGGGCTTGTTGGGCTAGCTATTGCTGAAACTGACTGGTCTGCTCGTCCATGGCTTCTTGGAGCTTCTAAGAGATTTGAGTGGCTTCCTCAATCCTAGTTGTCACCTTGTGTTGTTGTGCCATCTTAGTCTAGAGCATATAAAATAATTCTCAGAAGTGAGACTCAATAGTATAGAATGCAGCCAATACATGACCTTCCCCGCTGCCAAAGGAAGAGACGATCCTATTCAGTTGCCAAGCAGCTTTCATCTCTGGGTTGGATATATCTGGCCACCCTTTGGATCTGAAAATGTGTGTGAATTCTAGTTCACAATCCTCCATGACAAACTTCTCAATCCACCAAGCCTCCTGGAGAACCAATGGAGAATGCCTATTATCTAACCCTCGGGTGATATCTGCGACCTCATTAATAATTACCCCTATGAGTTGGAGGTCCTAAACATATCTCAAAATAGTCCCAAGCGGATCCCTTGGGTCAGGCTTAAATAACTGTATAGTCAACTCCTCTGGACTACCAAGTCTCGAATGTGATGATGAATCTCTATTGTTGAGGAATTCCCCTCAACCCTGGTGGGATTAACTGTAGGCCCCCGCTCGACCAAAGGACCACTTGGTTCAAACTATGATGTCTTTGCTCCCAGCACCTCAATGGTAGATGGTGGAATGGTAATGGTTGGCTCACTCTTATGCTATGTTGGTTCTCGAGGAGGGCTCGAGGGAGGACAATTTATAATCTTGATGGGGGATCCCAACAACTATAACCAATTGTCTACCTGTGTGGAGTTTTTCGGTGACCACCCGGAAGCAACTGGAGTGATTTCCTCAACAAGAAGAGGTACTGGAACATCACTCATTGGCACCCTAATCTCACCCCATGGCACTAGAATAACAATCAACTAAAGTGGAATATCACTATGTACTAGAATATCACTCGGTATTGAAATCTCACGTGACGGCTGCATTGAAATATCACCCAACGATGGAAGAGTGGTTGAGGTTGATGAGGTGACCTCAATGCAATCCTCTTTCTTGCCCTGCATCTCTACACTATGTGAATCCTCTAAAGATGATTCCACTACTAGCTCTTTCCTCTTTTCTATTGGCTGACTTGAGCTATTCCCCTTTCCCATTATGCACAAGAGCTCGTAAATTTGTCCATCTAAAAATTGTGGGAAAGAAGAATCATATTCCTCATCTGGTTGAAACGAGTCATCTGCAAGTGACGTTACCTGAGTGTAAATGTTACACCCTGTGTGTTTCTAACTATTTACTATTTACCTAGATTGGTTAAATTGCTTGGATAAATGAATGTTTGTGAATATTTGCATCAATGTGAAATTTTATTATATTTGAAAAATTGAATTATGCAATGTGATGTATTGTAAGTGATTAGTATTATGAAATGTATGAAACATATGATTATTTTTGTGAACGGATAACTACTGTTGTGGAGATGTAAGTTGGATGCAGGAATAGGTTACTCCTTTAGAAAGGAGAAGAAGTATCACTCAGGAGAAGGACTTGGTCTGGTAAACATTGGAGAAAGCCTAAAGTGAGCAAACACACACACACACACTATCCTATTTTGACCTAGGTTATGTCGAGTCTGTGTGGGTAGCAGTAAGTAATCTGTGTTGTGGATCCAGAATGCTTGTTTGGATGTTTGAGTGAAAATTGTAATTTAACCTGTATGTTGATTTAAGTCTTCTTTGATAAGTTTATGATTGCCAAGGCAAGGTTTTATCGTGAAATGGTTTTGAACTTGTGCAAGTCCATGATAGACTTATATGTATGAGACAATATGAGCATGAGTGCACGTGGGTAGATGTACCTACGCACACTCATGGGCATATTGCTCATAGGTATGAGGATATATGATCAAACAAGAGTAGTAAATAACATTAGTGTGTATGGGGATTTCATGTCATTTGTGTGTATGGGGATTTCATGTCAACAGTGGATTTATGAGTAATAAGTTTTATATGGTTTATGTATCGATTATATATATGGGGATTTCATGTCATTTGTGTGTATGGGGATTTCATGTCAACAGTGGATTTATAATTAATAAGTTTTATATGGTTTATGTATCGATAATATATATATATATATATATATTCGTATAGTTATAATCACGTAATTATTATGTGTTTGGGGAAAATGAGAATATTTGAATTCTATTATCGAAAAGATATGTTTTCAAGAATATGTGTGTGTGTGTGTGGCATAACGATTATGGCGCTGCCATAAGTGGCACGCAACCTTTAAACAAGGTAAAACAACATCATTAAGAACTGGCTTGGGCTCATAACACGGGAGCATATGTTAATATTGTTGGCAGTGAGTCAGCATCTCTCACGAGATTCGTGACATGGCTTAACTGCTTCCCATGGATTTATTAACTTTAGTGGTTGTATCGGGCATTAATAGGTCAACCTTTTGGTGCAACGACAATCGTGTTTCCAACAATTGGTATTAGAGCCAAAGGTTCCAGGTTTGAATCTCCCCGTGAGTGACGTGCGCTCCCATGAGTGACGTTGGGGGGATTGTTGGTAGGCATCTCTCATGAGATTTGTGACATGGCTTAACCACCTCCAGTGGATTCATTAACTTTGGCAGTTGTATCAGGCATTAATAGGTCAGCCTTTTGGTGCGACGGCAATCGTGTTTCCAATAAATGGGTATGTGTAGGATCATTGCGGGGCAAACAGTGGCAATGAAAAAAAATCACATCTTTACTTAGCCAAATTCGCGAATTGGCTAACTTTTACTTTCATAGGCATGTTAAAAATATCCATTTTGTGGTTTAAAAAACCATTTTTATAGTTGCAGGAAACTGATATTCGTTTCCTAGAACTATAAAAATATTATTTTTTTAAATTATTTTCATTGGTTTTTTAATTGTTTTCATTGGTGTGTGTCATGGTATGATGTCTCAAGGAATGGGAAGAAAGGATGGTGATTCATAAGATAATATGACGAATGATGCTAGAGTGAATTGGCATTGCGGTAATTGTAGCATGTCATGGGTGAATCATGCCTTAATACAGGTTGTGGAGTGAGAAAGGGGTGGTATGGGTATGGTTGAATGGAGTAATGAGGTGATTTAATTAGTGATGACCTAGGTGAAGTGATGGGTAAGGTGTCTTATGTGGGATTGCTAGAAAGTGTGATTGGTAATGGTGGGGATAGCTAAATGTCATCTTCTAAGGGTTCAAAGGTGAGGAAAATGTAAGATGGCGATATGGGATAATCCATGGTTTAATGATTATTCAAGGGAGACTCCTTAAAATGATTATCAGTGATGGTGTCAGTAGGGGAATGGAGTCTATGAATGTAGGTGTAGGAATGTGAGCTATGACATTGGGATTGTATTGGATGAATAATAGAAAGTAGGGGCACCTGTCTAGTGATGGAAGTAGCCACATGATCAAATGATGTTTGGGGAAGGGCTTTTCTTAGGAAAGTAAGGATTTGGGTGAGGGTCTAGGGTTTCGTGGAGAAGAATTTATGGAAAATTTGGAGGTCATTAAAATTGACATGAATAGAAGTACAAGACATGGCTAAGGATAAATGGTAGGCTCAAAATAGGATAACTAGGACTATGCTGATGAAGATGGAAAGTAAAGTCAACAATAGTATGATATAGGGATAGGATTAGAAAAAAAAATAGTACTATAGCTAGCAAGAGGAAAGTGAGGACATAATGCAAAGTTAACATGGCATGAACTCTCTTGGAAGGCTAAGCATGGACTATAAGAAGATTGAACTAGTTGGATCTGTTAGGCTCACCAAATGAAAGAACCTTAAAGGTTAACCTTAATTAGGTAAGGTTTTTTTTAGTGTGGTTGTTTGTGCAACAATGTGTAAATTAATGTTATCTAAGGATAAATCTAACTATACTAACATTTTAATATCCATGAGAGTTAAGACTAACGATTAGACTAAAAACTTGACAAACAATACAACTTGGACACATGTAGGACTTGGAAAATGGAAAAGAACAAGTATTTAATGTGGAAAATAATGAAAAAGTGGTATTAGTTGCTCCTATGTAGAGAAGTGGTCTTTATGAAAGATGCTTAGAATTATGTTCTATATCTATTTGTGAAGTTTGGAGGTGATTGGACCTAAAGGATATGACCACCATATGCAAAATAGCCTACCTAATGGGTATGTGCATGGAGAGAGAGAGAGAGGGGGGGGTTGAGATAGAGTGAGAGGATATAGAGATGGAGAGACATACATATAGAGGGGTAGAGATTGAAAGAGAGGATTGAGAGAGAGAGAGAGTCCTAGTTTTCTTGTTTTCATTACCTTCATTGATAAGGGAGAGTGAGAGATAGAGGGGAGATATAGAGAGATATAGGAATGATAGGAGGAAAGAGGCAAGAGAGAGATAGGGAGAGATAGCTAGGTAGAGAGAGATAGAGAGGAGACAGATAGGGACAGATAGAGAAGTAGGGGAGAGATAGGGAGACAAAGAGTGAGAGAGATGTCTAGAGAGATAGGGAGATAGAGGAATGATAGGGGAGAGAGAGGCAAGAGATACGGAGAGATAAATAGGTAGAGAGAATAGATAGATTAAGAGAGATAGAGGAGACAGAGGGAGAGATAGGGAGATAGAGAGTGAGTGAGATGTTCAGAGAGATAGGGAGAGAGATTGAGAGGTAGAGGGATGATAGAGGGAGATAAGGGAGAGATACCTAGAGATAGAGGTTTAGGGTTTCTCAGGTTTAGGGTTTAGGTGTTATGGGTTAGGGATTAGGGGAATTATTTAGGGTTTAGGGATTTAGAGAGAGAGAGAGAGAGACTTCTTTTGACATGCAATTGTAAACCCTAAAAAATGCCCCTAAACCCTAAACCCTAACCCCTAACCCCTAGACCATAAACCATAAACCCTAAATAATGCCCCTAAGCCCTAACCCCTAAAAACTAACCCCTAACCCTAAACACTAAACCCTAAATTCCTTACAATACCTTTTCATTTAATGATTGCATTGAAAATTTGATGAAAATTGCATGATTTAAGGGGTTTTCACTAGCTTTTCATTGCTTATCTTCACAAGACTACTCTACAAACGTGTTGTAACAAAATTTGTGACTTTATCAGAATTATATAAGACCTATTTACTTCTTCCCTCCATCACATCCTTTACAACACCTTTTGTTTGACACTTTTGCATTGAAATTTGATCAAAAATTGCATGTTTTTAGGCTTTTTTTCACTAGGTTTGACTAGTCAAATCTCTACAAACACTCTAAAGGCTTGTTGTGTCTGATTTTTTCTCACAAGGTGACTGATTACATGGTTATTATCTGATATCCATCATAAAATTTCACATAACACCCTTTCTATCAGTTGTTTGCATGCTTTTATTGTGAAAAAATTACATATTTTGCTTGATTTTTACTAGGGTTTGACTTGCAAACTTGTTAAACTTGCATGGCATGCGTGTTGTGAAGGATATTATTGATCTAATTGAATTATATCCCTGAAATACTCTTCTACACATCTAAAATTTCATTACAACCCTCTTTATTTGGACATTTACATTGTTTATTTAGGGTTTATTTAGGGTTTAGGGTTTATTGTTTATTGTTTAGGGATTCGAGTTTATTTAGCATTTAGGGTATATTGTTTAGGGGTTAGGGGTTCGGGTTTAGATGTTTATGGTTAGGGTTTGTAATGTCAGAATTTAGGGTTTGTAACATCTGATATAAAATTCAAAAATTCATCATCAATTGCTAATTTGTATTGCATTTTCATTGTCTATTTGGTCAAAATTGCTTGAAATTGTGTGTTTTTATGAGACCTAGTTTGTGCATGAGCTAGGGTTGGTAACTAAAATTTGGTTTCAATTTTTACTACTATCCTTTACACTCTTTCAAGTCTGATTTTGAACTGTATCATTCCATTTCATTACATAATTTCATTTAGATCTCATACCTAGGGTTTGAAACTTGCATTTTCACTAGGTTTTGCACTAGATTCCTCTCTAGGGTTGCATTCTAGGGGTGTTGTAGTGGATTTTGTGGCCTTAGTGGATTTTTATCAAACATATTACTCACTTCCCTCTGATATATTCCTTACAACACTTTTTCATTTCATGATTGCATTGAAAATTTGATGAAAATTGCATGATTTAAGGGTTTTTCACTAGCTTTTCATTGCTTATCTTCACAAGACTACTCTACAAGCGTGTTGTAACAGAATCTGTGACTTTATCAGACTTATATAAGACATATTTACTGCTTCCCTAAGTCACATCCTTTACAACACCTTTTTTTTGACACTTTTGCATTGAAATTTGATCAAAAATTGCATGTTTTTAGGCTTTTTCACTAGGTTTGACTAGTCAACTCTCTACAAACACTCTAAATGCATGTTGTGTCTGATTTTTTATCACAAGGTGACTGATTACATGGTTATTATCTGATATCCATTATGAAATTTCACACAACACCCTTTCTATCAGTTGTTTGCATGCTTTTATTGTGAAAAAAATGCATATTTTGCTTGATTTTTACTAGGGTTTGACTTGCAAACTTGTTAAACTTGCATGGCATGTGTGTTGTGAATGATATTATTGATATAATTGACTTATATCCCTGACATACTCTGATTCACATCTTAAATTTCATTACAACACTCTTTATTTGAACATTTACATTCACATTTTGTGAAAAAGTTTGCATATTTTTGCATAATTTCACTAGTTTTTGGACTTACAATCATTTAGGATTGCATTCAAAAGTGTGTTGTGAAGCATATCTCTGATTGAAAGGACTGATATTTCTGTTATTTACTTCTGCACCTCATAAATTTGATCACAACACCTTTTCTTTACATAATTCGTATTGAAAAAAAAACATAAAAATTTAGCATCTTTAGTTCATTTACATTGATATTTCGAGCATTTGATTGCTTGCATATTTCAAGGATTCCTATCCTCAGGTCCTGCAACAAATAGCATCCATCCATGACAAAGATTATATAGGGTTTGTGAGTTTAACATCACTCAAATTTAGGGTTTAGGGTTTAGGGGTTTAGGGTTTCTAAGGTTTAGGGTATAGGGTTTAGGGGTTTCGGGTTTATGGTTTAAAGAGAGATGGAGAGAGGGGACTGATAGAGATTGGGAGAGATAGAGGAGACAGAGGGGAGAGATAGGGAGATAGAGAGTGAGATACATGTCCAGAGACATAGAGAGAGATTGAGAGGTAGAGGGATGATAGAGATAGGGAGATAGGGAGAGATAGGGAGATAGAGGTTTAGGGTTGCTTGGGTTTAGGGGCATTATTTAGGGTTTAGGGTTTATGGTTTTGGGGTTAGGGGTTAAGGTTTAGTGGTTTAGAGAGAGATAGAGGACCAATAGGGATATATAAAGGAGACTGAGGGGAGAGATAGAGAGATAGAGTGTGAGGGACATGGCTAGAGACATAGGGAGAGAGATTTAGAGGTAGAAGGTCAAAGGTGATAGAGAGATAGGGGAGAGATAGATAAAGTTTTAGGGTTAATTGGGTTTAGGGTTTAGGGTTTCTTGGGTTTAGGGGTTAGGGGTTAGGGTTTAGAGGCATTATTTAGTGTTTAGGGTTTATTGTTTAGAGGTTAGGGGTTCGGGTTTAGAGGTTTTGGGTTTAGGGTTTGTAACGTTAGAAAATGTCCCCTTGGGGATTTTACCTCCTAAGGTTTATCTCCCAGGTCCTCATAGTGTATTTGATGTACTTGAGCTTAGATTTATGCTTTCTGTTGAGTTTCACTAGGTTTTGCACTAGATTCCTCTCTAGGGTTGCATCTAGGGGTGTTGTAGCCTTAGTAGATTGTTATCAGACATATTCCTTTCTTCCCTCTGATAAAATCCTTACAACACATTTTCATTTCATGATTGCATTGAAAATTTGATGAAAATTGCATGATTTAAGGGTTTTTCACTAGCTTTTCATTGCTTATCTTCACAAGACTACTCTACAAGCGTGTTGTAACAGAATTTGTGACTTTATCATACTTATATTAGACCTATTTACTTCTTCCCTCAGTCACATCCTTTACAACACCTTTTGTTTGACACTTTGCATTGAAAATTGATCAAAAATTGCATGTTTTTAGGTTTTTTCACTAGGTTTGACTAGTCAACTCTCTACAAACACTCTAAGGGCATGTTGTGTCTGATTTTTTCTCACAAGGTGACTGATTACATGGTTATTATATTATATCCATCATAATATTTCATACAAAACCCTTTCTATTAGTTGTTTGCATGCTTTTACTGTGAAAAAATTGTATATTTTGCTTGATTTTTACTAGGGTTTGACTTGCAAACTTGTTAAACTTGCATGGCATGCGTGTTGTGAAGGATATTATTGATCTAATTGACTGATATACCTGAAATAATCTTCTTCATATCTTAAATTTCATTACAACACTCTTTAATTGGACATTTACATTCACATTTTGTGAAAAAATTACAATTTTTTTGCGTAATTTCACTAGTTTTTGGACTTACAATCATTTAGGATTGCATTCAAAAGTGTGTTTTGAAGAATATCTCTGATTTAAAGGACTGATATTTCTGTTATTTACTTCTTCACCTCATAAATTTGATCACAACACCTTTTCTTTACATAATTCACATTGAAAAAAAAACATAAAAATCTAACATCTTTAGTTAGTTACATTCATATTTCGAGCATTTGATTGCTTGCATATTTCATGGATTCCTCTTGTTATAAAATGTATGTAAATAAATCTTTCATTTAATAACAAGAGGAATCCTTGAAATATGCAAGCAATTAAATGCTCGAAATATGAATGTACATGAACTAAAGATGCTAGATTTTTATGCTTTTTTTTTTCAATGCGAATTATGTAAAGCAAAGGTGTTGTGATCATCAAATTTATGAGGTGCAGAGGGTAAATAAAAGAAATATTAGTCCTTTAAATCAGAGATATACTTCACAACACACTTTTGAATGCAATCCTAAATGATTGTAAGTCCAAAAACTAGTGAAATTATGTAAAAATATGCAATTTTTTCACAAAATGTGAATGTAAATGTTCAAATAAAGAGTGTTGTAATGAAATTTAAGATGTGAAGCAGATTATGTCAGGGATATAAGTCAATTAGATCAATTTATCCTTCACAACATGCATGCCATGCAAGTTTAATAAGTTTGCAAGTCAAACCCTTAGTAAAAAATAAGCAAAATATGCAATTTTTTCACAATAAAAGCATGCAAACAACTGATAGAAAGGGTGTTGTGGGAAATTTTATGATGGATATAATATAATAACCATGTAATCAGTCACCTTGTGATAAAAAAGCAGACACAACACGCCTTTAGAGTGTTTGTAGAGAGTTGACTAGTCAAACCTAGTGAAAAAGCCTAAAAACATGCAATTTTTGATCAAATTTCAATGCAAAAGTGTCAAACAAAAGATGTTGTAAAGGAATGTGGACTGAGGGAAAAAGTAAATAGGTCTTATATAAGTCTGATAAAGTCACAAATTCTGTTACAACACGCTTGTAGAGGAGTAGTCTTGTGAAGATAAGCAATGAAAAGCTAGTGAAAAACCTTAAATCATGCAATTTTCATCAAATTTTCAATGCAATCATGAAATGAAAACGTGTTGTAAGGATTTTATCAGAGGAAAAAAAGCAATATGTCTTATAACAATCCACTAAGGGGCCACAAAATCCACTACAAAACCCCTAGGATGCAACCCTAGACCTCTATCTCCCTATCTCCCTATCTCTATCATTCCTCTATCTCTCAATCTCTCTCCCTATGTCTTTGGCCATGTCCCTCACTCTCTATATCTCATATTGGTCCTCTCTCTCTAAACACTAAATCCTAAACCTCTAAACCTTAACCCCTATACCATAAACCCTAAACCCTAAATAATGCCCCTAAACCTTAACCCCTCACCCCTAAACCCTAAATCCAATCAACTCTAAACCTCTATCTCCATATCTCTCCCCTATCTCCCTATATCTATCATCCATCTACCTCTCAATCTCTCTCCATATATCCTTGGCCATGTGCTTCACTCTCTGTCTCCCTATCTCTCTCCTCGGTCTCCTTTATATCTCCCTATCATTCCTCTCTCTATAAAACCCTAACCTCTAAACCTGAACCCCTAAACCCTAAACAATAAACCCTAAACACTAAATAATGCCCCTAAACCATAACCCCTAACCCCTAAACCCAAGAAACCCTAAACCCCTAAACCGTAAACCCCTAAACCCTAAACCCAAGTAACCCTAAGCCTCTATCTCCCTATCTCTCTATCACATTTGTCCCTCTACCTCTGAATCTCTCTCCCTATGTCTTGGCCATGTCCCTCACAACACTCTCTCTATCTCTCCCCTAGACTCCTCTATATCCTCCCCTAATTGGTCCTCTATCTCTCTCTAAACCCCTAAACCTCTAAACCTTAACCCCTAACCCCAAAACCATAAACCCTAAACCCTAAATAATGCCCTAAACACGAGCAACCCTAAACCTCTATCTCTTTGGACATGTCTCTCACTTTCTATCTCCCTATCTGTCCCCTATGTCTCCTTTATCTCTCCCAATCTCTATTAATCCCCTCTCTCTATCTCTCTTTAAACCCTATACCCCAAACCCCTAAATCCTAAACCCTAAACCTGAGCAAACCCTAAATCCTAAATAATTACCCTAAACCTTTAACTCGAGCAATACTAAACCCATAAACCCTAATTAATGCTCCTAAACCCTGACCCTTAACCCCAAGCAACTCTATCTCCTAATTTTCTTGTTTTCATTTCCTTCATAGATAAGGGAGAGGGAGAGATATAAGGGGAGAGATAGGGAGATATAGGAATGATAGGGGAGAGAGGCAAAAGACAGAGATAGGGAGAGATAGCTAGGTAGAGAGAGATAAAGAGGAGACAAATAGGGAGAGATAGAGGAGACAGAGGGAAGAGATAGGGAGATAGAGAGTGAGTGAGATGTCCAAAGATATAGGGAGATTTAGGAATGATAGGGGACAGAGAGGCAAGGGATAGGGAGAGATAGATAAGTAGAGAGAGAGAGGAGATAGATTGGGAGATATAGAGGAGACAAAGGGAGAGATAGGGAGATAGAGAGTGAGTGAGATGTCTAGAGAGATACGAAGAGAGATTGAGAGGTAGAGGGATGATAGAGAGAGGGAGATAAGGGAGAGATACGGAGATAGATGTTTAGGGTTGCTTAGGTTTAGAGTTTAGGGTTATAGGTTAGGGGTTAGTGATTAGGGGCATTATTCAGGGTGAGGGATTTAGAGAGAGAGAGAGAGAGAGAGAGAGAGAGAGAGTTCTTTTGACATGCAATCGTAAACCCTAAATAATGCCCCTAACCCTAAACTCAAGTAAACCAGAAACCTCTAAACCTTAGATAATGCTCCTAAACCCTAACCCCCAACCCCTAAACCATAAACTCTAAATAATTCCCCCTAAGCCTAACCCCTAACCCCTAAACCCTAAACCTGAGAAACTATAAACCCCTAAATCCTAAACCTCAAACCCCTAAACCCTAAACACTAAACCCAAGCAATCCTAAACCACTATCTCCCTATCTCTATCATTCCCTCTACCTCTCAATTCTCTCTCCCTATGTCTCTCCCGAGCCAGGCCCTAAACCTCTAAACCCTAAACTTGAGCAATGCTAAACTTATAAACCCTAACCCCTAACCCCAACTCTCTCTCTCTCTCTCTCTCTCTCTCTCTCTCTCTCTCTCTCTCTCTCTCCTCTCTCTCTCTCTCTCTCTCTCTCTCTCTCTCTCTCTCTCTCTCTCTCTCTCTCTCTCTCTCTCTCTCTCTCTCTCTCTCTCTCTCTCTCTCTCTCTCTCTCTCTCTCTCTCTCTCTCTCTCTTCTCTCTCTCTCTCTCTCTCTCTCTCTCTCTCTCTCTCTCCCTCCCCTTATTGACAAAGGAAATGAAAACAAGAAAACTATCTTTCTCTTCTAAGGAAATTGGAAAGGAAAAGGAAAACTAGGAAAGCTAGGAATAGGTTGACAAAGGAAATGAAAACAAGAAAACTAGGACTCTCTCTCTCTCTCTCTCAAGGAAATTGGAAAGGAAAAGGAAAACTAGGAAAGCTAGGAATAGGATTTAATTAGGAGAGAGAGAGAGAGAGAGAGAGAGAGAGAGAGATCCGAAAAAAGTAGAAGTGTAGACTCAAGGTGCACTTTTGCCAACTTAATTTTATCTTAACATTCCCAAAGTCTTACATGATTAAAAGTAATGTTAATCTATTTGGTGGAAAAGTGGAACCTTTGCAAAGTTGTAGATGGAAAACATGACTCCACTTCCCAAATTCTTGTAAGTATATAAATGAAGGTTTTGAAAAATAATTAAGCATCATCAATGCACAATCCTAATGCACTCATCCACGAACTTGTAAATTGCAGTGAAGTTCAACATTCCCATGCCTCAAAGTTCCACAACATTCATTTACCAAAAGACTGACTATTATGTGTAGACTTTTCTTATGTTTACATACATTTCAAAAAAGAACTTACAAAGTGCCAACATTACAATGCATAACATAATGAAATTTGTTGAAAAAGTTAAAAAATTCTTCAAACAAATGTAGTCGACTTGTATATAGACAAACTCCATGATCTTTTCTACTATCTTATTTTACTTACACCAAAGGAATGGTACATGGGCATCCATCAAAGAATAATGATAGCGGGATTTCTTATCGAAAATTATATTTGGTAACTTTCTAGTAAATATTTATTAAAACTATGGAAACATAGACAAGGCATTGCTAACTATTTAATAGAATGCCTCAAAAAAATGTGATTTCATAGATTACCATGATTATAGGAAATGCAAAAAATGGATCTAAAAATGGACATTACAATTTTGTTACAATGCTCTTTACAAAACTTAGAAAATAGACAAGCCTTTCGATCATAGATGAAATTAGATGCAATGATCATAAGAATATGGTGGGATATTGATAGACCACCTTTTTTAGCATTTTACACAAAGCTAAAGATGAATTCTTATGACCATTGCGGGATATCGATAGACCACCTAGAGAGAGAGAGAGAGAGAGCAAAACGGATATCCATTTTGTAAAACATAAAAAAGCAAAAATGGTATTTTACCAAAGCAAAATGGATATTCGTTTTGCTTCGCTTTTTCCTTGTATGTAGGCTTGGGGATGTCATAGTTGACTTTACCTCAATTCTAATGTTTTTACATGTTTCACTCTCTTCTTCGAACTTCACCCTTCGTGCTGATGACTTTTTTTAATGCAAAATTGATAAAACGAAAAGGGTTTCTAGAGGAAATTGTCATCTTTCTAAAAATATAAGTTTTTATTTATTATCATTTTATTAAATAATTATTAATAATTTTTCTATATATTGGTGTGTCTGAAATCCTTGATGGATACACTGATTGAAAAACATCAATAAATTTCAAACCGTTTCACCTTTTTTAGATTGAAAGATGCATCACACTCTATGCTCCGTTGGCTACATGTTTTAAATAAAAAAATGAATTTTCATTTTTTTTTATCGAGTTAGGTTGGTTGGACAGTTACTCTTTAGTTTTTAAAAAAGTCACAGTAAAAAAATCATAACTAATTAATTTTATTCAAAAAAAATTTTAAAAAAATATGCATCACATCCGGGCATGAGTCCTCTACTTATTTTTGAAAGTTTCAAAAAAAAAAAAATTGCTCATAGTTAGGTTGGCTGGACAAACACCCACTTTTTATTTTTTCTGAAAATTTTAATAGATGTTCATTGAGATGTTCATTTTTCACTAAGTAATTTAAAAAATAAAAATAAAATTAGTAGCTCATAAACTAGATTCAATTCTCTACAAATTTTGTTCTTACATCTTTTCCAAATTGTGTAGATAATCCATTCAAATTTTCACATGAACTTGATTAAGTCTGATTTTTTTGTATTTTCATTGCCACTTAGAGGTATAGTTTGGCCCATCATGATCCTACACATACCCAAATATTATGTGGTGTTTATGATTATTATTAAGTGAAGTATGATAAATACCTATCTAAACGTTATATGCAGCGGCATATCTATGAGTTGTGTTATCATTTCAAAGTGTATGCAAAATCAACTCTTGAATGAATGCGCTTTGACTTTGTCTTGGACGTGGGAAT
Source organism: Cunninghamia lanceolata (assembly GCA_027924645.1). Classification (NCBI taxonomy): domain Eukaryota; kingdom Viridiplantae; phylum Streptophyta; class Pinopsida; order Cupressales; family Cupressaceae; genus Cunninghamia; species Cunninghamia lanceolata. The sequence goes on along the minus strand of BSBN01000719.1, from coordinate 3,054,210 downwards.
TAATCTGAAACAGTTATGTTTTTAGGAGTCTTCATGTGGTTACCAATGTATGCATTGACTTGTTCTTTGTTAACTAGTTTTGCAAGTAAAAAGGAAACATGGCCTATTGTGTGTCACTTTTGTGAAGAGGTTTTAATCTATTTGAAGTCTATTTTATTTCTTTTGCCAAGTTGTTTTATGAGTGTCCTCTTATGGGTCATCTTTCTTTGATTTCCTTTTGCCACCTCTAAATCTGTTTTGATGAAGGGGAGTTGTGGCAATTTTACAAGCTAATTTGTAGCCTTAGTCACTCGGTTTTATTGTATAAAAAGGAGAGTTTTCCTCATCTTTTACACATAATTTTTCCAGCCAAGTGCTTTATTATTCTGCTGTTGTATTTTTAAGTTTGGTGTTGAGAGTGCATTGTTATTTTTGTCTTGATTTTGAGAGGAATTATAAGAAGGTTAGAGAGGGAGTAGAGTTGCTTTTGGAGAGGAGAATCAGTCTGCTTGAAGGATCACAAGCAAGGGGTTCCGTTGATTACTAGGAGCATAACTTAAATAGGCATACTAAATCTCTAAACTTATTATGTCATTTCTGTTGAAGTTTGTATGCCTTGAGTATTGTTTGAAATGAGTTGTTTTCGTTATTGCATTGAGTATTCTCTTATTTGATTAATGAGAAATATACAAATATACATATAACATTTAGTATGGTGAACATTATGGCCTGATTGTTTATTAATCTCATTAGTAAGGAGTAGTAATTATATTGAACTGTATTAAGATAAGTATGTGTAGAATTGCTAAAACTAGGAAAACTATATACTACCAATGGCATTACTTTGACGAGAGTTTCATAGAAAACCTAGAATGGATACTATGGTTAATCTGGATTTGTGGATCCATGGTTAAGGGGAATAACCTTTGGTTTAGTAAATTTGAAACTGTAAGTGGGGTTATTCCTGGATTTGTTGATCCAAATGTAAGGGGAATAACTTTTGATGTCTTTCCAAATCATGCTAGAATGATGGGTGAGCGTGTGACGTCCATTCTGAGTTAGGGGTGATGAAACTTTGGCCAAAGTAGTGTAAATAGCGAACGTTTACATTGTCATTTCACTGTGATCCAGGTCTACATACTAGGAAGGGCAATCATGCTTGTAGACTGGAGCACAATGCATGACAATACTAGATATGTAGAACACAACATCAACTCAGTTTAGGCTATTCTTTGAGGTTACCATACCAATCCCTTCGTCGAAGGTAGGGCCATTTACTAGTTTGGTAAATGTGCGGGGACCGCAGTTAGTCCGTGGTTGGCGAAAAAAGTGCTTGAGTGATGCTTCTCCTCATGCAGTTGGCGGCCAGTATTTGAAGACAGACATCAGAATCATTGTATTGTCAATTAGCTTTTTGAAGCTTATATGTAACTATCTTTTGAAATGTTGTAAATGAGAATTATTCAATTCATGTAATTGTTGAAACGTGATTTTGATTATGCAATGGTTAAGTTTGAAATATATTTCAAAATGTGCATCATATCAAATGAAAGAGAGGAAAATTTTATTACTCATGTTTTGGATTCATGATTTATTTACTCTTGGGTTCAAACTTAGTTGTTTTTATTTGGTAGAACAAGTGGGCATGTTACAGTAAATAGCATCCCAAGAGAAGGGCTATGACAATTTGCGTCATATAAAAAGACTTATGTGTCATTTTCATAAATTCATGTATCCTCTCTGACAATACCGTTGCCTAATTATACATGGTCCCATCACTCAAATCGATCATGTAGTCAGTCATCCAGAGTGGAATGGCAGAGGAGGGGGTTAGGCTCCCATCAACTTGACTCTAATCACATCCATTATACACCTCCATTCATCATTTATCAATTGGTCATGGCGTAACCCTCTATTACCTGTAGCCTGAAGTTTTGCTTTCTCCTTGTCACTATGATCTATCCTACATACTTTCTAATGTGTGGCCTCTCTCTGACTTGGTGAGATTTTCTGTTTGGATATCGAGAACCCATGGCACGGGATTCCAAGAGCCCATTCAAAATCCTTTGGTCTGAAGGTGACTGCAGTTGTTGTATTCATATATTTTATGATTGTTTGTTGGGACCGTGCATTATAGTTTGCAACCATGCTTTTCAAGAAAATTTCAAAGTCCCAAAATTAAAATAGGGTATCTGGATTACCTTATCTACTCATGCCTTTTAGAGAGCTATTTTGAGAGGATGGTCAGCTGGATGGTTCACCCACCACGTTTTGCACTCAGCAGTTGTTAGACTTTCCCATTATAAGGAGTCTAATTTGTGTCTTTTTTCTTTCCCTTTGATAGGTTGTGTTTCTTTTGGCCTTCATATCCATTGCAATCTTTGGTTTGAACTTCATAGGTGATTCTTCCTGAATTATTTTCTCTACCATCGTTCTTGTGGAATACTAGTTGTAATGCTCCCACTCAGGAGAATTCACAATCTGGAATAATCAATTTTTGAACCCACTCTTAGCCAATTTATTGCTTATTGTAAGTGGTTATTATAACTGCTTCATGAGTGCCAACATCCTAGTGCCAAAATGTGTACAGAAATCCTAATGCACAACCCATAGGGATGAGTGTAAAGCAGATTTCCTCTAAGGTTTACAACAGGTGAAAAGTCATGTGGCAGAATGCAGGTTAGTACAATCAATTGTAGAAGAAATTATGTACAAAATACGAGTTGAAACAATTGCAGAAGAGACTTGTACAATGGAATGAAAAATTTGTTTGGGGAACATCCATACAGTAACAGAGGCAAAGAGCACTCGTACGACAAATTAGACAGAATGCTGGACTCATACGACAAGTTGGAAGGAATGTTGGACTCGTACGGCAAGCAAATAATACACTTGTATGGCTAAGGGTGTATAAACTCATACAACAAGTAGTGCAGAAACACGTGTGGCCAATAATAATGAAACTCATACGACAATCTCACTAATAACTCATATGGTAGTCTACCAAGGAACTTGTACCGTAGTGTAGCAATGAACTCATCCAGAGGTGGAATGAAGTGAGGGGCTCATATGACCAGCAAGGGTCGTACGACCCCTTTATAATTTTATTTTTTTTTCTTTTTTTCCATTTACCTTTTTTCTCTTTCCCTTGATTTTATTTTTTTCTCATTTTTCTCTCCTTGTCTCATCCTTTCATTTCCATCATTTTCGTAATATATCAGTTTCATACTCTGCTTGTCGCGGTCTTTTATGTACTTACTTTATTGATCTTTTGCCTTCTCATTCTTTTGCCATACCTATTAATCCTTTCTTCATTGATTTTTTGTTCCTTGTCCTCATCCTCATTGGTTGTTGTACTCCATGTTGCACCACTTAGTTTTTTTATTTCTGTGACATGGAAAAAAATACAAGTGGCGTTTGCTCCTCTAAAACAGTCATTTGCACAACATTTGTCTATTTGCTCTAGTTTAAAAACTTGATCAACAAAATTTATTTCTTCCATACATTTATGTATTTTCTTCCATCGATCAATTTTAACCCTTCTAGTTCTTGAGGCCATGTTACGAATTTCCCATTGATTTTTAATCTCTGTGGATTATATATTGCTCACCACATCCTTGGTCTTGGCAGTGGTGGACTTTAAGGTGCCCCTTTTGGTAAGTTTTATTTCCCTATATTACCAAACTACTTCATAGTAGCCTGAATGTTCAATTATAATTGTACTGTCAACTAGGTAGCTCGTTTGTGGTGGAATTGCTTCCTTCTTTAGGCAATAAGAATTCATATTTGTCTCTTATTTTGTTGCATTCTCTTATCCACTCATTCCACTCATCCTCTTCAATACTTTGATCCTCTCAGTCTACCCAAGGGTGAAGTTGTTATCTTTGACTATACCCTCTCTCATGGCCAGTGTAGGGTGAATATAACCTCCAATAATCATAAATATTTAATGATCATACCCATGCCCCAAAATAGCCAGTGACTTCATCCAAGTGTGTGTTGGGAAAAGCCACTCTGACGATTCTTTTGCTCATGTCCACTCTTACAAGACATTCTTCTACTCCATGATACCCAAACTCGCTTTGGTTCATATTCCAATTCCTTCCCAAATTCATTATGTATTTCCACTTTGCTTCAACACTCCATGTGAGGTTTATCAAGATAACTTTTTGCCTCTATTTGTAAATCTTGAGCTTTGACCTGTTTTACTGCTTCTTTGATTGATGTCCTATCATGGTTCTCCAGTTTTATAGATATGTTTTCTAATACTTCCCATACTCTAGAACGGTTCTAACCAACCTCACCTTAAATTTGTTTGTGGTTTTATCTAATTACAACCATTATAGTTGAGAACTAATTGGCCCAGAAGTTCATTCTTTGGAGATATTTATTGTGCCAGTATTTCCATCATTTTTGCATCAGCTCCATCGCCCATTGTGCCAGGACCCGTCATTCATCAAGTTTGTTCAATTGCAATAGTCTCTCTTTTAAGTTCTTTGTATCACCAAGTTGATTCTCCATTGCTATCCAGAGGCTTGGAACTAGGTATTCTGCATGTAACCACAACCTCTTAGCCATACATTAATTGAAAAGGTGTATGCCTCTTCGTCACTTTATATGTCGTACGGTAAGCCCATATCACCGCTGCCAACTTCTCTTCCCAATCTGTCCCTTTGATGTTGCATGATTTATGAATAACTGAGATTAATACTTTATTTGTTGACTTTGCATGTCCATTTTCTCTTGGATAATAAGGACTCGATAGTGTGTAGAATATTTTAAATTCACTTGTCATCAACCCGAATCACATGATTGAAAAATTCCCTCCTTTGTCACTTGTTAACTAGATAGGAATTTCATACCTCATAACTATCTATTCATAAATGAACCTTGAAGTGCTCAATGCTATATATATTTGCATGCCTGAGCCTCTACCCACTTTGTCAAGTATTCGATGGCCGCCACTATGTATCGACACCAATGCAGTTAGCTAACTTTCAATGGACCTATGAAATATAGCCCCCACCTTTCAAATAGTTCCTGGGGCTATGCAAGTAAGAGTGGCATGTAGTCTCTCTTCAATGTCTTTCCTACCCTTTGGCAAGTATCACAACCTACTACCTATCTCAGGCATTTGTATGTAGTGTCGGCCACCATAGTCCAACCAAGAGAACTTTCCTTGTCGTAGCGTAGCCAACCCCTCATGGGCTTCTTGTAATACTCCCTATCTTTCCTCACTCATGACACACTTTAGAGGATGTGATTGGGGTCCCATCTTATATAAGAGTCCATTTACCAATTGAAATGTCTTACTTTTTAGTGCTAGCTTCCTCTTGTCGCCCAACGGTATGTCCCTAGGAAACATTGAGGTAGATAAATACTCACCAATATCTTCATACCATGGTGGTAAAGCAACGATCTAGAATAGATGTGCATCTGAAAAGTCTTCGTTCACCCCCTCCGATGGTTCTCCTGACTTAATTATTGAGATTTGATTAGTTATAACACGGCTCTTCCCTGAACATACTACTATTGTAAATGTAATTTCTTGAAGGAGTATTAACCATCTATCGATAAAACCTTGTAGAATTGAATTTTTCACCAAATACCTCAATGCATTATGATCTACAAAGAAAGTGAAAGGTGTTGACAATAAATAGTGCCTAAACTTTTGTACTGCGTAGACCATTCTGAGTGCTTCTCTCTCTGTTGTACTATAGTTACGCTCAATGTTTGACAGTAGTTGACTAGCGAAGAACACTAGGTGGTCGAGTCCTTGCAATTTATGTCGATGTAGCCTAATTATAAAATTTGAGGCATTGACATGCACATGAAATTCTTTATCCCAATCAGGGTAGGCAAGGATGGGCAAGCTATTCAGCCATACCTTTAATTCATTGAAGGCCTTTTCTTGCTCGTCGAACCATATAAATGCTACTCCCTTCCTAGTGAGCATGTCTAGAGTGTTAGAAATGAAAGCAACACTACTTTACTAGTAATCTGATTCAATGTAAAATTCTGCAATCTTTAAGTGTGCATTAACAATGGAGATTGTAACAAAACATAAAACCCACTACAGAGAAAATGTCAACATGAAGAAACTCAACACAAGACATAATGACATAGTGTTTAATGTGGAGAAAATCCTTGCGGGTAAAAAAACTCCACCAGGAAAGAGGCACAAGTTTGTATTAATCTCAACAAGATTGTACAATACATCGACTACACAACTCTCTCCACAAGTCTTCAATCCGACAGCATTCTGGCAACACCTGAGTACTAAAAACTGTATTGCAGCAACAAATATATGGAAAAATACTTATAGAAATATTTTCCAACTCCTCCTAGGTGTTCACCTTCTCTCTCCTAAGATTCTCCAACCTGTAAACATTAATTACCATCTTACAAGCATCTTACACTTGTCCAAAAAACAACCATGCAAAGGTGTGTGCCCAAGACTAAATCTGGCCTCTTACAGCATCTTATGATGCATCATAACCATCATAGATTCCACAAAAGAGTATCTTTCTAAGATAGGAACCTTGGGCTAAATATAGAAAATATACAACTAACATATCCATCATATGCATCATAGAATCAGAGAATCTTATGACAACTTGCAGCTATCATAGATTCACTTACCAAACATTATGACAGTTGTCATACATGCCAAATATAGTAGATTCCTCAAGGGAGCGCACCTAGCCTCATTTACTTTGAGTTTTACATTTTCCAACAGTAAAAGTCCACTCCGTAATAACCTCTGATGACTCCAAAATTACCCTGCCAATGAAACTAGTACATCACCTCATGGATAATTACAAATTACATATAATAAATGGAATAAATACAATATTGGGGTTTTACAAGGTTAATGGCACCTTATCCCAATACAGAGGGTACGAGCCTTGTGCAAAGTTTTTTATAAACCACTGGTAATAACTGACATGGCCAAGAAAGGACTTGACACCTGTAATATCTCTTGGTGCTTCCATTTGTACAATAACCCTTATCTTATCCAAATATGTTTTTAACCCTGCCTTGCAAACTATATCTCTAAGAAGTTTACCTTGTGATATCATGAATCAACATTTTTTTAGGTTCAAGGTTAGGCTCACAGATCTACAATGCTCCATGCACTCAATGAGAGCCTTTGAAATGAATTTGTTGGTCACTATAAATTGACCAATCATCGAGGCAGCTTTGAAGTTCACCACCGACATTTTTTGAAGATATGGAGAATTATCCTTTGGAAGGTAGTTGGAGCATTGCACAATCTGAATGACATCCAGTTGTAGGAATATACTCCATCTTCTACCACAAATTTAATCTTTAATTTGTCTTCTTTGTCTATACTGATCCAGTTGTAGCCGAAGAAACTATCCATAAAGGAGTAGATTGCATATCTGACCACTTCTTCCAGAATTGAATCTATGAATGGGATTGGGAATAGATCTTTGATGGTTACTGCATTCAGACACCTAAAATCCACACATATCTAAATTTTCCTCCTTCCTTCTTGAGTGATATGACAATCAGGGTTACCCATTCACTCGTCTCTACTTGAAAATTATGTCAGTGTCTAGCATCTTCTCTATCTCTTCTTGGACTTTCACTACATAGTTTCTTTCTCATTTTTATAAAGTATTTTCCTTAATGTTCTTGCTCCTAGTACCAATGAAATTCTATGTACACATAATTTTGGAGGTATTCCCTTCATATTCTTGTAGGTCCAAGAAAATATGTCTTTATACTCTAAGAAAATTTTAAATGCGGTTGCCTTAAGTACTAGATCCTAGTCATCTCCAAATAAAATTACCTGAGGATTGCTTTCTTCTGTAAGGTTCACCTTCCTTGTCGAGTGTTCTTCATATATGATTACCTTATCTAGTTCAAATTCATGTGTTGACGTGCTATCTATTTTGACATCTCCCTCTATATACTCTTCATATGTCATCGAGAAGGTATGACTTGTTCTCGGCTGAGCATTATCTTTTTCCAGGGTGTGACTTGTCAGTCGAGAGTTCCCTTCAAGTGTTTGACTTGTTGGCTGAGAGTTTTCTCTATCAAGTGTTCCACTTGTTGGTCAAGAGTTCTCTTACTTGAGTGTTTGACTTGTCAGCTGAAATTTCTCTTTATCCAGTGTTTCGCATGTCAGTTAAGAGTTTGTGAGTGTTCCACTCATTGGCTGAGAGTTCATGAGTGTTCCACTTATCGATCAAGAGTTCCCAAGTGTTCCACTTGTCAGTCAAGAGTTCTCAAGTGTTTCACTCATCGGCCTAGAACTCTCTCCTTCAAGCGTATGACTTGTCAATCGAGAACTCTCTCCTTCAAATGTATGACTTGTCAGCCGAGAGCTTTCTCCAATTTCTGTTATTTGGATCATATTGCATTCCAATTGGAAAACTTCATACTCCTCCATCTTCCAATGGAAAATCCTACCAAATGAGCTTGTTCCATCTTTGGACCACTCTTGTAATTACAGTGTCCCTTCATCATTGGGCTCCATAGGCCCTATTAGTAGGGTTCAGAGCATGGAGTAGAGCCGACTGGAAGCTAGTGCATACACTATGTGTAGGTCAGAGCCGATAGGAGACACATCCCTATATGTAATACATATAGTATATATAGATATAGGATATGATGATATAACATAGGAGTATAGAATGTAATAAGGATATAAGATAGATGTTGATATGAAGATGACATAAAAGTCATGTATGTAACTGGTGAGGCAGAGACTTAGATCTGTCGGAGGATGGACATATGATGTATAACATTTGATTATTATTGATATATATATGGAGATTTGCCAATACCGGGTAATTCTATATTGTCTTACTGTTATCTATATGCAATACTCTATTTCTATTATTATTTATGTTTTGCTATCAATATCTAGCTACTTGACCAGGGTATAAACTAACTATAAAGACTTGATTGAGGACTGGATCTCTAGACCAAGTTCCCTCTTCATTTCTTGCCAACGGGCCCCCTTCCTTCTCCAACCGATGCCTCCCCTGTATCCAAGTCAAAGTCTGAAGATGTCATCTCCTCACTGACAGTCTAGGTTCTCAAGTCAATCACAAACTTCTTGCCCTTGTTTTCTAATGATAATGTATTTCTTTTCTAGTTGTGGTCAGTGATGAGCCATATAATTGACTCATCTATTTCATGTATTTATGCTCTTAAGAACTCTCTTAGACACTTTGGCATATATAGTTACATATTATTATAATTATGTTTATCTTTTGGTTAGAATATGCACATGTTTAGTTTTCATTTCCTTTGATGAAATCTCTTGCTTTATTTTACTAGATTACATTTCAAACGTGCATATCTTATGTATTATGGTGCGAAGTTGTGAATGTTTTTATAAGGCTTGCAGTAGTATGAACAACCAGTGGTCTCTGGATCCCTCTAGAGCCCTTTATCATAAGAAGAACCTAAATTTCAGATAGATCCAGATGTTGAAAACCTACCTTGAATCATCCTCCCCTTGAGTCGATGATCGCCACAAGTCCATCCTTGAGTGCAAACATAACTTGTGCTTCAATCACACAACTAAGAAGGGTAACATTACCACGTCGCCAAAATCTTGGCGACTAACTAAAATATCGGTTAGATGACCTCAGTCCCAACTGAAGTGGCTACCATCTTGTGTCACAACATTTTGGGGGAACCATCTAGTTTGCCATGCAGTAAGAATTAATGTAGATCTCTAATCTGCAGTTCTGATTAGGAATTCTAAATGTAATAAACCATGCAACTGGCTTTAGTCCCAATTCGCCCAAGTTAGACTTGTTAGTTTTCTTCTTCCAATAATGCTCGACTGTATAAGTAGGAGCAATTAATTTCTTTCTAGTTAGTTCAAAGTTTTCTAAGTTTCATAGATAGTTATCGCTAGATTGCTGTAACAGGAGGAAAAACTCCTCATGCATGTAATTTCGTCCATTTCTAGACTATGATTTAATATGAAGGGGAATTTCTGCTGAAAGAAGTTAGTTGAGCAAGAGGATCATCTCTGGTTGGGGAAGTAGGGCCCGCTTACCCATCTAAGGGAAGATCTCTCAATAATTTGGTATTTATGTAATTTTGTTTTAATCTCTATTAAGTTTTCCTTAATGTTCTATGTGATTGTTGTTAATTGTCCCCTGTAGGTTAGTTCTTAAAAATACTAAAATACCAAAAAGAGATAGATTTGTTCTTTATCAGCATTGTCATATTCAGAGTGTTTCATTGTTGTAGAATAACAATGGATTCAATTGATCTTCATTTACTTTTTAAGCATGTTAGATTAATTTCTTTTAGAACAAGTGTGTTTGTTTCCAGCAATTTAAGATAGTTTCCCTTCCTGCAAGTGTGTTTCCTTTCCAACAAATTAATATAGTTTCCTTCCAAGCAAAGTGTGTTTATTTCTCAGCAATTAGATATATCTTTATTTCTACATGCACTTTCAATTCTGGCAAGACCGACAAGCCAAGTCCCATTCACCAAAACACTTGACCAAAACTCCCCCATTCTAAGAAGTCTTATTGCAGGTAGCTCCAGACACCTCTGGATTGATAAAAGTAAATGGTGATGTATTAACAAAGCACTACCTCGACCTCATCATATTTGGCATTGTTGCCGGTGATAATCTACAAATCATTGTAGGTTTAAGGTATTGATAAGACTTTTTGATCTGATAGTTTATGAGAAGACCCAGGGACTCCTTAGGTTGATTCATTAAACAAACCATGACTAGTACATCTCTGGGATCTCCTTTAGAAGAATCTCTAGATCATCTGATCAGTCCAAGATCACCTACACCAACATAATCCCCTATTTCAGCAATGGGTGATCTTAGTGGTGACCATGAAGAACCAGCCAATAGAACATTCTCCTACCCAATCTCCATCACTCCAGAGAGGAATGAACCTCCAATGAAAAATATATCTCTTGCCTTTTTGCCTACCTTCAAAGGAAAAACTTTTGAAGATCCAGATCAGTTCCTATTCGAATTCAAGATCCTTTGTCAAACTTATGACTATGCTATAGATAACCAGAACTAAAAACTATTCCCTTCCACACTTATGGAGTCAGCTTTAAGATGGTTCATGGGTTTGACAACAGACTCTATCACTACATGGGATGAAATGGAAACTGTTTTTCTTGATAAGTATCAAGATTAATGTAGAGTTAGGGATAGGAAGGATGAACTCTTCCGCATGAAACAAATGGAAGATGAAAATTTGGAAGATTATGTGGATAGATTTTTATTTGTCCATAGGAGGTGTGGAAACAATTTAGATGAAGAGTTGAGTAAAACCATCTTCCTCAGAGGAATTGATGATGAGATTAGGGAAGCATTGAACCTGATGGGTAAAGGAGATATCAACAAACAAACTTTTGTAGAAATTGTAGAAGTTTGCAGAAATTATTCTCGCACTAGAGCAGGTAAAAGAATACTAAAAAGGGGTAGTACCACTAATGTTATATGAGTAATGGAGGAACTAGCAAATATGAAAACTGACATCCTACTTCATTTGAATACCACGTTGGATGGCATGCAAGCTAGTAAAAAGAATACCGAACCCTTATCTATTTACTGCCCTCGTTGTAGAGAGAAACATCCACTTAGGGAATGCCCCTTGAATCGAACTGAGTTGTGTAAAATCTGTGAGAAAAATCACCCTACCAATGAGTGTGGCCTGCTTCCTGAAATTAAAAACAAATTGAAAAAGGTTCCAGCAGATGAGGAAGAACTGAATTTTATTGGTCAGAAACAACCTAATTATGGATTTAATCAGTTTCAAAACCAGTATGCTCCAAGGGGAAACTCTTATAATGGACCCTAGGGAATGCAAATGCCAATGCAATAAGGTCCATGGCCTCACCAATCTTGGACCAATCCACAATGGTCAAATCAGCAACAGTATCAACAACAATGGGCACCTCAATACAACCAAGGAACGAGGAGATTTGGAAACCAACCTCAAGCCTTACTCCCTGGACCTTCACAACCTGCGAATGCAAATTCCAATGAGCAGGTAAACTAGACATGAATGCTCGCACAACCAATTCCAAACCCCAAGAACAATAGGCCACAACAACAGGTGTACAATACTAATCCAAATACAACAAACTTGAATGTACTAGAGATTAATGATATCCAACTCTAATCTAGAAATGTTCCTATAACTATTCCTATTGAGGAAGCCGTTGAAGAAGAAGTGAGTCCTAAAGACGATACACAACAATCCAATAAGAAGGCTAAAGCAAAAGAATTAGAAGAAATTATGTAGGAAACTTTTGTTCCATTCCCAGAACGATTAAAATAGGTTCCTCCACAATCTAAGGAAAACCAACCCTCACATGATGACTCCCAACTAATTAGGGAACTTAGAAAATACACATTGAAGTTCCTTTGTTACAGGTGATAAAAGATATTCCTGAGATAAAACCAGACCATGAAGAGTTTATGTCTAAAACTTCCATGCAGAGAAAGAAAACTACCCAACACTATCCAAGTGGAAGGAAAACTTACTGATGTGCTATTAGGTAAGTTAATTCCTCAAAAATATGGGGATCATGGGAGCCCTGTCATTACAGACAAGAAAGAAACATTTAGGATACCCAATAATCCTGGGAAGGCCTTGGTTGGCTACAACAACAACCCTTAGTGATTGTAGATCTGGAAATATGACCATTTAAAATGGAAAAAGACTTAAAGAACTTTCTATCTATCCTCCTACCAACCCATTCCTCCAATATGAAAACAAACCATGGATAGATGACTTGATGGATTCTGATGAAGAAGATGCCTCCTCATTGGCAATGGTAACAATCATAGAACACTTTGAAGAATGTAACGAGGAATATAAAGAGCTAGAACCAAATGATGAAATATCTTCATACAGTTCTAACCAGGAAGAAGTCTTCGGAGAGATCCGAAATAATCCTTCAAAGCATTTAACTGCCCATATTCTGAAAAGATTGCCTCGCATGTAAGTTATCAACAAGCAAAAACTCTCCACCAACTTATACGTAACTTTTGTCCATTAAACACACTGTTAAGTCCTTATAGAGAACTTCTCTCTGTCCATGCTTGCACGAAGCAAATCCCAGTCCAAACCACCAAACAACTTTCTATCAGCAGTTGGTTAACATAAGTGGAAGAAGTTCATTTGGGAAAATTGTTGCAAAACCACACCCAGGCCTTTGTATGGGAATACAAGGACATGAAAGGAATCCATCCCAGTGTTTGTACACACCATATTTATACTGAGGATGTCCGACCTGTTAGGCAACCACAATAGAGGATGAACCCAACCTTGAAAGACATAGTGAAGGAGGAAATAGAGAAACTATTGTAGGTAGGATTCATCTATCCTATTTCTGACAGTCAATGGGTATCACCATTAGCAATAGTGCCCAATAAAAATGGAAAATGGTGAGTCTGCATTGATTATAGAGAATTGAACAAAGCTATAATGAAAAACTATTTCCCACTTCCTTTTAATGACCAAGTGCTGGATAATCTAGCTGGTAGTCGCTACTTCTCCTTTTTGGATGGATTTAGTGGCTACAATCAGATCTAGGTAGCTCTGGAGGACCAGGATAAAATAACTTTCACCTGCCCATGGGGGACATTTGCCTACAGAGTTCTACCATTTGGATTGTGCAATGCGCCGACCACATTCCAACGTGTTGTTTTGGCAATCTTTGTTGATTTAGCAAATACATGTTTAGAGGTTTATATGGATGACTTCACAGTGCATGGAAAAACCTTTGATGAAGCCTTGAATAGCTTAAATAAGGTGCTTGAAAGATGCGAAGAACATCAACTATCTCTAAATCATGAAAAATGCTTCCTTATGATGACTGAGGGAATTGTACTTGGTCACCACATCTCACTAGAGGGAATGAAAGTAGATCCCAAAAAGGTCAAGATTATTATACAAATTCCCCCTCCTCAAACTCAAACTGAGGTAAGAAGCTTTTTGGGACATGCTGGATACTACAAAAGGTTCATTGAAAATTTAAGTCAAAAAGCTGACCCTATGTTCACTTTGCTGAAAAAGGATTCTGAATTTAAAAAGACACCAGAATACCAACAGTCATTTGAGGCTATCAAAAGTGCCCTCGTGACAGCTCTGATGATAAAAGGATGAAACTAGGGAGAGTCATTTCACATCCACACAGATGCATCCAATTAGGCCATTGGAGCAGTATTAGGACAATTGAATGAGTCTAGAGATATGCATGCAATATATTACATTAGCAAAAATTTGAACCCTGCAGAGAAAAATTACACCACAACTGAAAAAGAATTTCTGGCAGCAGTTTGTGCTATCAATAAATTTTGCCACTACATCACAGGCTACAAAATCTTCATACATACTGATCATGCAGCCATAAGATATATGATGAATAAAGCTGTAGTAGGAGGTAGAATTATTAGATGGCTATTATTATTGTAAGAATTTGACATAACCATTGTTGATAAGCCTGGCAAAGATAATGTTGTTGCTGACTTCTTATCTAGATTGAATGTGCAGGGAAATAACTAACCAATGGATGATGCATTTCTGGATGAACATTTGTTCACTATCTCTATACAATCTCCATGGTTTGCAAATCTAGCTAATTATCTGGTTTCAGGGAAATGCCCACAACACTTCAATTCAAAAGAAATTAGACGGCTAGTTTGAGAAAGCTCCAGATACAAGTGTTAAATGGTCTCTTGTTTTAAAATTATCCTAATCACGTATTACGTCAATGTGTGTAGGAAACAGAGGTGTATGACATAATCCGTACATGTCACGAAAAACCTTCTAGTGGACACTTTTCATCAATCAGAATAGGGCACAAGATCTTGGGAGTTGGCTATTTTTGGCCAATAATGACCAAAGATATTCACCAATATGTGAAGCAATGCGATCAGTGTCAAAGAATGGGACATCCAACTCCCACAATAGAGATCTCGCTCCAACCTCAAGTGGTTTTAGAGCCATTTGAAAAGTGGGGAATAGATTTTGTGGGACCAGTTGATCCACCATCCAGAGGAAATCACTACATTCTGGTCTACACAGACTATGCCACTAAATGGGTTGAAGCAAAAGCATTACTAGCAGAGAAGGAAGAGAAAGTTGCATATTTTCTGTACAAACACATCTTGCAGCAGTATGGAGCACCCAAAACTCTTGTTTCTAATCAAGGACCACAATTTATGTCTGCCATGATCAAAGCATTCCTGGAAAGATATCAGATCAATCACATAAAATCTTCACCATATCATCCACAGAGCAATGGTCACGTTGAAGTAACAAACGGAGAATTGGAGAACATCCTTACCAAAACCATCTCAAGCAAAAGGACAGATTGGGCTGATAGAATGACAGAAGCTGTTTGGGCTTATAATACTACATGGAGGACCATAACTAACTTCACGCCATATAAGTTAGATTATGGGAAGCACCCAGTGTTGCCTATTGAATGAGGTAGAGACATTAAAAATAACACTTGAAGTTGGTATTGATTTGACCAAAGCACAACTATAAAGGATATTGCAGTTAAACATATTGGACAAGATGCTGGTGTAGGCACTACAACATATGAAGTTAATTCAACAACAGAGGAAAGAATGGCATGACAAGCACATCATCAGCAAATACTTCAAGCAAGGAGATTGGGCCCTATTTGTATGATTCTAAATACCAAGATCTAAAAGGGAAACTACACACTAGATGGTTGGGGCCCTATGAAATTTAAGAAGCCTTCAAAAATGGAGTTGTTCAGTTAGTTCCCATTGATGCAGATCGTAGAGTTTTTCTAGTCAACAAACATAGATTGAAGTTGTATCATAAACCAACCTCTAAAGAAGAATTCTCTGCAGAAATTTAGTCTCGGATAGAACATTTTTCCATGGAAGATCTTGCTTCCATGGGAATCATGCTCTAAATGATGATTCTTGAATGAATAAAGCAGTTGAGGTTGAAAACCAGAAATGGCGGCCTCTCTTGTCAGAAAACAAAAAAAATTGGGCAAATGTTGAAAACTAGCAATGGCAGCTTTGCCTAGAGGAAAGACTGAAAACTAGCAATGGCGGTCTTTTCTTTGAAATTTCCTTTCCCTTCAATAAAATTCTTTTTGCAGATTTGTAGGTCGGCATGATAAATTAAATAAGTGAAGCTCCTGTTAGTTCTGGAGAGCTCCCGACGGCTCCTGATAGCTCTAGATGGATACAGATTCCTCTAGAAAAATATCAGGGAATATTACCCGTCCAAGCACCATTGGGCGCTATTTTCTATGCATCGCGAAAGTCGATTCGGTGAATGAAGTTAAGGCGAACTAATTAAAGGCATGAGAACTTTGCAAGGTATATTCTATCCTTAACACTTATATAATTATTTTAATATGTTTTGTAAATGGCACTTGTCTCCCAAAGTACCTGCATGTAGTTTCACACTACATGGCAGTTGCAACAATCATTGCAGTCTAACAAGTGATAGTCATAAGGTTATCCGAAGATCTTGTGTAACCCCAAATAATTAAAAGTACAAGGCGATCATTGCAAACATCATTTGAAATAAATTCCATAAAAGGGAATAAGCACCGGACTGAGAAACCATCATAACTAGTACTTATGATTATTTATGGCAAGTGAGAATGTTGGCATCGGCTTCAGAGTTGAATAGAAAGACAATTAAAGCAGTGGCTGCAAAATTGCACTTCATACATGACCAACTTGGTGCATAACTCCAAAGTACACGCCATGATGAATGAAAAGACATACATCATAACTGTCAACTTGTCAAATTCTCACGCCATTAATCCTGCACACATATCTGCAAATGACAACACAACATTCATAACTCTTTCCCATTTCAAACCAAAGTTAAAAGATAAAGAGAAGAATAGGTAAAACTCCATTGTAAAAGCCACTATAGAATCATTCACAGTTGGACAATCAAATGGGTCACAAGAAGAAGGTAGAACCAAAGAATCCCATCTTCAACGATGCAAGTGCGGAGATATTTCAACAGGCAGAGTGGCTTGAATTCTTGCAGAAATTTGAAGGGTTTGAGGCAGAGTTGATTGAAGAATTTGTCACAAATTTCCATCGAACCTTCACCACCATCAAAGGGGTAAGATTTCAAATAAACCCAACTATCATCAGTCAACTTTCTGGTATTCCTGCTCTTGGGGTTGATATGTTTGCAAGTAAACCCTCCTCTGAAGAGTAAATTCAGAACTTCCATGTTGCTCTGGAGCCCGTACCCCGGTACATTGTAAACAAAGGAACAACGAAAGGTATTGAGAGGAACAGTCTTCCGGGCCCATGGAAGACTATAGTCCTATGGGTCATGAAATTCGTTACATGTGAAGGGAAGTATGGTACAGTCTTAGGCCCTGGTATAAGGTTGATAACCCTTATGAGGCATGGAGCTAATAACCATCGGTATTTGATAAACATCCCTGCTTTTCTACATTCCAACCTGGTCACCATGATGACTAAAAGAAGGGACAAAGAAGGATAAATCACTCACCCTAAATTAATGCACTTGATTATGAAGCACCACTTCCTATCACAAGAAGATGGTCAAACAAAGTAGGAAGATTTCTTGGCCTTGCAACCAAGAAGGAAGAAGGCAAAGCATCAAACCTCTGTTGTATCTATTTTAGACGACCTTGTCGCAATTACTTCACAACCTACAGAGGTTCAGTCCAGATGGCTTTGGAGAAGGACAGAGCAAAGTGTTCAAGCAAGTGTGGCTGCTGATACTAGAATCTGTCACCACCGGTTAATCATCTCTTCAGATGAAGAGGAAGAACAAAACCCTATAGCCATCGCAGGAGAGCATTCATCCCCTACTGCACAACCAATAGAAGAAGAGGCTCAGGAAGAAAAAAAAAGTTGAAGAAGCTGGTGGCGGTGGAATGCTAGAAGGAATAGGTGAGGAAGGCGTCCCTAAGGAAACATGACAGGCTAAAAATGTCACTGAAGAAACTGAACAAGCTACTTTGCAGCAATGACACAGAGAAGGCAAGGAGATCCTTGAAGAAGGTTCTGAAGATATTACTACACAAGAAACGAGGTATGCCCTCAATCTTTCTAAGATTGAATTTGAGTTAAAATAGTGTAAAACACAATTGGAGGCCATGACCTTGCAATTAAAATCTAAAGATGAGGAATTTGAGAAAAAGATGGCAAAAGTAGAGGAAGAGAAACAAGAAAAAGAACAAGAAATTTTTGCTTTTAAGAAAGAAGTTGAAAATCATAAAAATATGTTGGCCTAGAGGGATATACAGATTACTCAACTTGGGCAAAAGATGACTCAAAAAAACCCTGCACCTGTTTCATTAAAATATATGCTTAAAATTCACAAGTAGCGTAGGAGAACAAACAGCTCCAGAGTGAAATTAGACAGCTCTAGAGGGAGCTAGAGACCATAAGGCAGGAAAAGTTGACAGTAGAGAAAAATATGGCCTTGGCTTGTGAAATAGGGGAAACCCTGCTAGCTCAAAGGGCACCATCAAATATATATGCCCCGTTCCTAAGGGAACAATATTTAAGATGGAAATTGTTAAGGATAAGCTGTAATCTTCCCTTCGACTTTGATAGTGACATGGAATTTGTAGAGTGTTATTTGCAAAATCCCAAGGACCAACAAAATCTATTGTGTGATTTTTTCCAACAATGTCATATCATGGGTCATGTAAACACTTCAATGCTAAATTTGTATGCGGGAGAATTGCAGATCAGGACCTATCTATCTCTGCTCAATAACCATAGATTATGGGAAGATATAATGGAAGAGTATAATGTTGTTGTAGGGTCCATTGGGTTATTGATGCGCCATGAATGCCCCAAAACTACCTGGTTCACCATGTTTACAAGCAAGGTGTTACAGGCCAATATGTGCAAAATTTGAATTCTTGTATTGCTGACTTTTTCGCCATTGCTGGATATCCCCCAAATGCAATAGTTACAAGCTGCATAAATAGGTTTGAGGACTTGGCCCAAGTTCTCAACAGGAGAGAGCCTAGTTCACCTGCCAGTATTGGATGGATGACTGACAAAGTGTGAAATATTATAGCATTAATTCAACAGAAACAACAAAACTGGGTTGGAATGAGATTCAGGCCTCCCTTATTCTAATGCCAGCTCCTCGATTGAATCATCCACCAGGGCATGGAATGAGAGAAGGGAAATTCAACAAATGGTTCAGCTAGGTGCAAGAAAATGATGGGTTCCAGCCAAAAGGGAGACAACTATCCTAGTACGACTATGATGAGGATTATGACTGCAGCCAGACAATGGAGGGCAAAAACATATTGGATGAAGTAGACTAAGCACAACCATGAGGACATGGCATATGTTCAGTAGGGGGAGATGATGAGCCATATAATTGGCTCATCTATTTCATGTTATTTCTACTCTTAAGAACTCTCTCAGACACTTTGGCATATATAATTACATATTATTATAATTATGTTTGTCTTTTAGTTAGAATATGCACATGTTTAGTTTTCATTTCCTTTGATGAAATCTCTTGCTTTATTTTACTAGATTGCATTTCAAATGTGCATATCTTATGTATTATGGTGCGAAGTTGTGAATGTTTTTATAAGGCTTGCAGCAATATGAACAACCAGTGGTCTCCAGATCTCTCCGTAGCCCTCTGTCCTAAGAAGAACCTAAACTCTAGACAGCTCCAGATGCTGAAAACCTTCTTCGAATCATCCTCCCCTTGAGTCGATGATCTCCACAAGTCCATCCTTGAGTGCAAACATAACTTGTGCTTCAATCGTGCAGTTAAGAAGGGTAACATTACCATGTCACCACAATCTTGGTGACTAACTAAAATATCGGTTAGTCGACCTCAGTCCCAACTAAAGTGGCTACCATCTTGCATCTCACCATTTTGGGGGAATCATCTAGTTCACCATGTAGTAATAATTAACACAGATCTCTAATCTACAGTTCTATTTAGAAATTCTAAATGTAATAAACTATGCAACTGGCTTTAGTCCCAATTCACTCCAGTTAGACTTGCTGTTAGTTTTCTTCTTCCAATAATGCTCAAGTATATAAGTAGGAGCAATTCATTTCTTTCTAGTTAGTTCAAAGTTTTCTAAGTTTCATAGATAGTTATTGCCAGATTGCTGTAACAGGAGGAAAACTCCTCGTGCTTGTAATTCTATCCATTTTTGGACTATGATTTAATATGAAGGGGAATTTCTGCTGAAAGAAGTTAGTTGAGCAAGAGGATCATCTCTAGTTGGGGAAGTAGGGCTTGCTTACCCATCTAAGGGAAGATCTCTCGATAATTTGGTATTTATGTAATTTTGTTTTAATCCCTGTTAAGTTTTCCTTAATGTTTTGTGTGATTGTTGTTAACTTTCCTCTGTAGGTTAGTTCTTAAAAATCCTAAAATACCAAAAAGAGATAGATCTGTTCTTTATCAGCATTGTCATATTCAGAGTGTTTCATTGTTGTAGAATAATAGTGGATTCAATTGATCTTCATTTACCTTTTCAGCATGTTAGGTTAATCTTTTATAGAAAGTGTGTTTGTTTCTAGCAATTTAAGATAGTTTTCCTTCCCGCAAGTGTGTTTCCTTTGCAACAAATTAATATAGTTTCCTTCCAAGCAAAGTGTGTTTATTTCTTAGCAATTAGATAGATCTTTATTTTTGCATGCACTTTCAAATCTGGCAAGACCGACAAACCAAGTCCCATTCACCAAAACACTTGACCAAAACCCCCCCATTCTAAGAAATCTTATCGCAAATAGCTCCAAACACCTCCGAATTGATAATTTAAGTAAATGGTGATGTATTAACAAAGCACTACTTTGACCTCATCAGTTAGTCTTCACAACTATTAGCCATCCACAACCAAGGAGTGCATCATATGTTGCCTTGTGTACTATGATGACTACAAAATTCAATAAAAACTATCGAGTACCAATCGTTACATTTTGAGCCATTAACACTCTGAGCACTTTGATCCCATGTTGATCGACTCCTACTAGTTGGAAGTTTCTGCGGCCACAAGGTGGGTTTTCTGAGACTTTTCCATGTCTCTTCAGGTAGTACATTCACTCTGGAGCCTCCATCAACAATAGTATTCGTCAGGTTCTTCCCAAGAATTTCCATATGTATGATGATTGGTTTCTTTCCTACATTGATTGCCAATAGTATCAGATCAATGACTTGCTTGTTGCAGGGTGGTGGTTCTATTATAACAAAATTGTTAGTAATTTTCTAGGCCATTTGCTCTTGGTCCACCACATTAGATATTACCACCCTCAATTGCAACATACTCTGCAAAAGGTCAGCCATCCGTATTGGCATGGTGGTTTCCAACACTTAACTTGCAATATTTTTATTAGACTTCAATTGAGTAGATGTGCTTGCTTTTTGGTTTGAACATCTTCGTTATGTTTCTATAGCTTGTTCAACTTCTTTTCTTGCTTCCCAGAGTCTGTCCTTCTCTGTACGAGGGTCAAGGTAGGTTGTCTTCTTTGTTTGTGCTTGGGTGCCAAGAAAGACTTCATCATTTTAGTCTTCCATATCGATCAGGTTGATAGTGCCCTTATGTTTTAGGCAGTCATTATCTTCATGATCACCGGGTCCGCACCATTTACGTAACATGTTCACTTTGTTCTAGTTGTTCTAGCATTCCCAAGTGAAGTACCCCCATTCACTGCAATGACGACATTGAATCATTAGTCATCCTTTCCCATCATATTTTATGCGACTTCTCCCCCCATTGTTGTTGCTAAACCTGTTGTTTCCTCTTCAATTGTTTCGATATTCACTTAGTGATGTATTCTGATTATTTTGCTTCGCCGATGTACTCGATGGGGTAGATTGTTCACCTTGTATGAAGAGAACTTGGGTGCTCCTTGTTTTTAAATTATAGGGGCATGCTTTAATGGAATGCCCCATTACCTGACAAATGTCACAAAACATCTTCTTGGGAAATTTGCCTTCACATGACCCTCATTATTGCATTCTGTGTGCCATAACTCCTTTCTTTCCTTATCATCCTCCTTTTCTGCCTTCAACTCTTTCATCTTTCTCATCATATCTTTATAGAGTGCTTATACGGTTTTGGATTCATTGTCACTACTTTCATCCAAGCTTTCATCATCTATTTTTTCCTTCCTGTGCGATGACATCTTGTCTTCGCTTGCAATGTCCATCGCTCAATTGTATGCCTCAGCATATGATGATGGTAGTACCACCTTCATCTTTTTTATTAATGAAAGAATTAACCCCTCAATAAACCTGTTATCCCCCAGATTTGCACCCTTGTGTACAGTTATGAAACCTCAGCAATCTGGAGTAACATGGGAATAATCTCTAAGTGTGGGACTTTGCTAAATGAGATCAGACCTCCGGAGAAGGCCGGCTTCCTTAACTGGTTATCACCTAAAACTACTGAATCTTAAGAGGAAAAGAGAGAAGGAATGCTTTAAAGTGAAGGACGAAACAAAAGCTTGAAAATAAAAGGGTGATTCACCAAGTTTAATAAAAGAGCCCTCACAATACGGAGGAAATGCACAGCATAACCAATTATAACAAGCAAACATACACAGATTAGATTGATCCTAGAAAAGGTGAGAAACTAGAAGATTGAGAGGAATAGAGACATTCACAAACAACCATATGCAGATTCACATAGGACTAGAAATCAGTCCAAAGAGGCAAAATAACTTGAGTATATTCAGTGGGAAGGCATAGTTACAGTATAGAATGTTCTGTTTGGAAACAGAAAGCCTGAATGCTAAAAATTTTCCAACCTTATTTACATCATATGAATGCATATATATAGCATTCCCAACTAACCTAGATTGATTACAAAAATGTGCTCTAAGAGCTGTCTCAGAAAATATCTACATTTAGTGATTGTCCAGCCGTAGGAATTATGGCACCATATATCTGGCACTGGGTAGATAAAAGATATTTTAAGTCTTCAATGCAAGCTGCTGCATCATCGATCCTTAGCAATGCATACCTTAAAATATCTGAAACAGGACGGTGGAGAAATAGCTTTTACCATCAATGCGAGCAACTTCTATTACCTACAGAAATAAATGCGAAAAATATTTGCATCCTGCCCCCAAAAGTCACTGAAACGTCCACGACCCAAAATATGCAAGGCCAGATCTAAAAATGGAAAGGTGACAAAAACTCTTGAAAACCCTGCCGAATGAAAGAGGGGACAAAAATATGCATCTTTGTCTCTTACAGCATGTCAAAATTTGCCAGGACGGAGGAGATACATGCGGTCAAAGTTTTGGTCAACCGCCTGTATATATCGCTTTGCATTTGTGTATATATCACTTGAATTTGCCGCCTGAATCGGCATCCATCCTTCTCTGCAACTCCTTTGTATATGTGTGGCGCCTTGTACATCAGACTTGAATTTGCCCTTTGAAATTTGAAATTGTATATGCATACAATTTCCTTTTGTATATGCATACAATTTCCTTTTGTATATGTGGGCCCCACCATTTGTATGTTAACTTGCATGTATGTCTGCTGCCACATGGCACCGCCTGATTCATTGTTGAGTTGGTTCAAGGAGCATCGCTGAAAACTATATCTGCCCTTTGCATATTGCAATATACAAGCACAATTGTACATGCAAGCCACGAACTTCAAATTTTATGAAATAGCCTGAAAAGACGTTGAAATCCGGCTTGTATACTTCCTTTGTCTGTTTACTTGTATATCACAATATACAAGCGCCAAATATACAAGCCACGAACCCCAAAAATTTATCAACTGCTTTGACTGCTGGGTCAGATCCGGCTTGTATCACTTTCTTTGTATATTTCCCTGCATGTTCAAATATACAAAACACTTATACATATATAAGGCGGACCCGAGACCTAAAATGTTGAATTTGATCTTTGATTCAAGTCTGCCTTGTATATAACCCTTGTATCTCTGACTTGTATATCGCAATATACAATCACCCATATACAAGGCAGACCCCAAGACTTTATAAAACAAGTTAAAAATGCAATCGGGTTCGGCTTGCATGTAAACCTTTGTATATCGACTTTGTATGTGCGCAGGCCCCACCTCTTGTACATTCGGCCTTGTATGTTTCTCTGTATGTTTCACTTGCATGTGCAAAACATACAAGCGAAATATACAAAGAAACATACAAGGCCGAATGTACATTCCACTGTAGCGGATGCACTTGTATGTCAAACCTTGTATCTTTTCGTTGCATGTATGTCTACCGCCACGATATGCATTGAGGGAATATTCCTGGAATCTGTGATAGATTCCCTCAATGTATATGCATTTCCTTGAGCCCGATATGCATTCCAAAATGTATACAACTTACCTTTTTCATCATTTTCTAAGGCCGATAGAGATTTGCAAGCCCACCAATGAACATTTGAATTGTATGTTGACCAAAACTTTGACCATGAATAATTTCTTTATTTGACCAAATTTTAGGGTGATGTAAAAAGCAAACCTGCCTATTTTCTCAAGCTCTTTCCAATGGTAAGGTTTTTTAGGCAAGGCTTTTTAGGAAATTTGGCACTTTAAGCTTTATAGGAACATTTTCCAAAGGATTTTCAAGGAAAAGTACCAGGTGAATTGTTTAGCTCTGGACAGGGGAAAATGGGTCAACAATTTGGTGACTTCTATGAGATGTTTGCCTGTTAAACATAAGATCAGTGGCCTTATAGCATCCATTGGGCATGGGGTCATTCAAAGACAAAAGATATGCCTTGACAAAGAAACCTAACTTTAGCAACTCAGCACCTTGTCAGTGAAGAACATTTGGAAGACCAAGCCAAGACAAAAATGCTGAAGGAAACCCCCTCAACTGTGCTAAACAACACTTAGGGAAAACAAAAGGATCTAAACTATTGTGTAGCAACACTTATTGAAAGCATAGAGACCTAATCTAGTAATATACAAAGCACTCATACCTCAAAACACCTCTTCAGGTGTATCCCATTGATCGGGATAGGTAGATTTTCTCCATCCATATTTGATAACTGAAATACATTATGCTCCTTGCATTCAGTAATGAGAAATGGGCCACTCCACATGTCAAACTTGGAGTGTTTTCCTGGCTTGCTCTTTAATTCATCCCATTTGAGCACCATATCACCCTCCCTAAAGATTCTGGGAGTGGCCTTCTGATCAAAATTTCTTTTGGTCTGAAGCTGATGATACTCCATTGTCTTCATAGCCTTGTCTCTGATTTCTTCAAGCTCCAGAAGTTGAGCATATCTGACAGCCATGGGATCTCTTGCTTCAAACATTTCTAGCTGATTCATAATGTCTAGTGCTGGTAGCTCCATAGATATAGGCAATCTTGCTTCCTTCCCATAGACTAACATATATGGAGAGTTTCCAATGGACCTTTTAGGAGTTATTCTGTCAGCCCACAAGGCATATTTCAAATTAGTGTGCCAGGTCCTCTGGTTGTCCTCCATTGATCTTTTAATGATTCTTATGAGATTTTTATTTGTAGACTCAACCAAACCATTACCCTGTGGGTAATAATTTGATGAAGTATTCAAATAAATCCCATTCTTAACAGCCTAGTCAGTTATCTTTAGACCAATAAAGGCTAAAACATTGTCATATATGATTGACTTAGGCACTCCAAATCTGGATATCAAATCATGATAAAAATTCAAGACAACATTTTCATTGGATTCCCTCAGGGCCATTGCTTCGGTCCACCTTGTGAAAAAGTCTGTAGCTGTTAGTATCCACCTGTGGCCTGCACTTGATGGGGTGTTAATAGGACCTATGAAGTCAATACCCCATCTCATGAAAGGCTGCTCTACTTGAATAGGCCATAGAGGTAAGGTTGGCAACCTTTCTTTCCCTACAAAAATGGCACATTTTACACATTTTCTAGCCCATGCATGGGCATCCTTAAACAAGCTGGACCAGTAATATCCAGCTCTCATTATTTTCCAAGAAGTAGTCTTTGGGGCAAAATGACCCCCTACTGTTCCATCATGAAATTCATGCAGCACCTTGTCAATCCGATCATCATCAATGCATCTTAAAAATACACCATTAAAATCTTTTTGGAAAAGGATGCCATTGATTAGAGCATATGGGATAGACTGTAGTCTGAAATATCTTCTTTTGGTCCTGTTTAGACCTACTGGACATTCACCAGTTTGCAAAAATTTAGTCATGTCATTGACCCAACTGGTGCCTACTGCTGCTGTATCATTCTGATGCTCTTCTTCAATAGTCAAAAGCACCTCTTCTTCTTTTGCTATTTCATTCTCTGAACTGGTAGCGAGTTGATCACTGAGTCCTTTGCCTCTGACAAGCTTTGTTATCTTGATCTCCATGTCATATTCCATGACTTTGGTTACCCACCCAACCCTTTTCTCACTAACATCTTTACTCAACAGGAACTCCTTCACACTAGGATGAGCAACCATTAGATGTATCTTATTATTTGAAACAAGATGCCAAAATTTTTTGAGGCTCCTTATCACTGTAAGGATATGTTTTTCGATAAAGCTATACCGCTGCTCATACTCCTCCAGCCCTTGACTGAAGAAAGAGATTGGTTGCTCAAAACCCTCATTCTACTGTTGTACCAAAATCGCAGAGATGGTATCCAGGCTGCCATAAGCATATAAAATAAAATCTTTGGAGAAATTAGGGTTTACCAAAGTCGGCGTAGCTGCTAATGCTTCTTTTATGGATTCAAAGCTAAGTTTAGCCTCTTTCATCCAACTGAAAACTGTATTCTTCTTTAACATGAATGTCAAAGGCTTCAAAAGATTCGCAATATCAAGGATGAATCTTCGCAAAAAATTAATTCTACCAATAAAAATTTGCAGTCCCCTTTTGTGGCTGGGTAAAGGTAGCTCCAGAATAGCCCTTACCCTTTCAGGATCAATGGTAATGCCTTCCTTTGATATAACGTGCCCTAAAAGCTTGCCTTCATGCACAACGAATATGCACTTCCTGGGATTGAGAGAGATCCCGAATTCCTTGCATCTTTCAAATACTAACCTTCGATGGGATAAATGCTCCACTACGCTCTTAGAGAAAACGTGACATCATTCAGGTACACCAGCACTAATTTATACATCAAACCCTTAAAGGCCATATCCATGGCTCTCTAAAAAGTAGAGCTAGCATTCGAGAGGCCAAAAGGCATTCTTTTGTAGGCCAGGGTACCCCATTTGGTGGTGAAAGCGGTCTTGAACTAATCCTCCTCCTTGACTAACACCTGATTGTAACCAGAAAACCCATCAAGCAAAGAAAACCTTTCTGAGCTAGCCACTACCTGCAGAATTTGCTCCATTGAAGGCAATGGGTAGTGGTCTTTTAAGGAGGCTCTATTGAGGTCTCTGAAGTCGACACATAGCCTAATCTCTGCATTCTTTTTTCTCACGAGGACAAGGTTGGAGACCCAAGAAGTATGCTTGATTGGAAAAATGATTTTCCCTTCAATTAATTTAGTTAGTTCTTTAATCATGAGGGGCTCTAACTTGGGATTTAGAGGCCTTTGCTTCTGCCTTACAGGTTTAGTATCTGGTTCTAATTCAATAGTGTGCTGGGCAATTTGAGGGTCAAACCCTTTTAGGTCTGAGTATTCCCAAGCAAACACATCTTCAAATTCTTGATAGAGAGCAATAAAAGCTCTTCTATCCTCAGCTAAGCAGATTTTACCGATTTTACGAACCTTACCTTTAAAAATCTCCATCTCTTCATAATGCTTTTCTTTAACCTCAATGCTAATCTTGCTTTTCTTCAGTTGATCATCTATACTAAAAATAGATTCCAAGGTTACCAATCCCTTGGGCAGCTTGTTTGTCCTCAACTGAACAAATTGATCATTACCATATTGCTGTTTAAGCTTATCTTGATTTATCACAGAAAATTCATCTTCTTCTAACAAGAAACACAAGATCTGCTCATCACTTTCAAAAACTTGCCAATGAACATTATTGTTAGGGATAGAAGGCCTGTCAACTATTTTGACATGAGGCTACACCTTTTCTCGTTGAATATCACCAGGGATATCAAACTGAGCTCCAATTGTAGCTAACCTGTCAGCATGAGAGTTCTGGCTTCTTGGAATAGAGATTAGGTTGAAAGCATCAAATTCTTCAATCATGTCCCACACCCTATATTTGTAGCATTTCAGGACATCATTTTTTGTAAGGTGCAATCCTCTCATCTGATTGATAATGAGTTCACTGTCCCCATACACTTGTAAACATCCTATTTTTCTCTTTCTTGCCCACTGTATACCTTGAATTAATCCTTCATATTCAGCAGTGTTGTTTGTACATGCAAAGGCAAAATGGAATGAAGAATAATATTTTTCACCTTGTGGTGATACCAACATTGCACCACCACCAGATCCATTCTTGTTCCTAGAGCCATCAAAATACATTTTCCACACCCCATCTTGCTGCTCTGTCTGTTGTTCTGAACCTTTCACAAGATTTGGAATTGTTGTTTCAGACTCATGAAGTATATAGACCCCATACCAGTTTCTTGGATGTGTCCCTCAGGATCATCTACAACATTTTTCAAGGACCACTCCCTTAAGAGTACCTCTGGTATGCTTTCAGCTTGTAGTTCTTGAGCAACAACTAATTCAGGATCATCATAAATAATGCAATTTGCATTAACAACACTTGGTGTGTAGGGCTCTATGTGATGATTTGAAAGTAACTCAGATTTTAAAGTAACTTTGGTGCCTTATCTGGTCCTAAAAAACATGTGGGACCAGTCTGAGGATAAATATCCTCCTATCTTGGTTGTAAACTCTCTTGATAAGCACATGGCAAAGTAAGGAGGCAAATCTATGATAAATACCTCCTAGGAAATGGAAACGTTGGGACAGGTATGTAAAGTGAGACCTAGGTCTTTTATTACCCCCACAGTATTAACAGCTGTGCCATCTAATTGAAGCACACCTTTCTCCAAGGGCTGGTACCTCAATTGTAACTGGTCTGCAATTTGTTTAGGCATCACAGAACTGCTTGCTCCATTGTCCACCATGCAATTATGTACTAATTTGTCTCCAATTATCAAAGATACATAGAATGGGAGTGGTTTGGCACTTTTGTTTAGGTGTTTGCTGTTATCCTGAGATGAATTGGTAAGGACAACCCTATTTGGGTCAACAGTTGGATCCTTGGACACTTTCAAATCAGACAGGGCAGATTGCAATATGTCTTTTTGGCCTGGTATGGCTAAGGAATCCCACATGGACATTGTTACATTCATCTTCTTCATATTTTCAATAATACTAAAGGGTGGAATGGCACTTACCTTCTGATTTAATTTTGTAGCAACAACCTCTGCTTGCAAAAGAGGCATCTCCCTTGCTGTTGCTGGGTTAATTCTTTGTAGAATATGGGGAATATGTGATGTAGAAGCACCAACATGTCTTTTCTCTTTATTTGTTGCTTGGTCTACCTCATAACCCCTCTTCTTTGCTCTTGTATTTGCTGCAACTAAGGTGTTATCACTATTTATGCCACATAATTCACCTTCTTGCCAATTTATGAAAGTAGAATCTCCTTGAGGTTGTTCTTGTTGTTGCACGGCTCCATCATTAGGTATATTTAACTATGGGACTGCAACGTTTTGCACCATTAAAGCCTGATTTATGACTCCATTTGAACAAGCTACTTGGTTGTGTGGCTGATTATATGGATAGCACCATTTGTACTCAGCTGCAAGATTGTTCTGAGTAGGGACAAGGTCCCTGACAACATTAATAGGTGCTGGATTATAAGGCTGAAAAGGCCTTTGATTTACATTCTATCTGGTACCTTGGTAGTTACTTTGATATGGAGGCCTATTAGCTTGATAACGCTGATTTTGGCCTTGATATGGCTGATGATTTTTCCCTTGAGGTTGTGACTGATAAGATTGCCTGCTCTGGGATTGCTATTTTTTAATGCTCACTAGCACATTGCCAAAAGTTTGCAAAATATTTTCTATTTTCTGTTGGCTATTTTTAATATCCTTTAATTCTTGTGATGAGCTAGAAGTAGCAACTTCAGAGTTGGTAGTACTTGGTAGTGCTGCAGTAACAGGTAAAGGGGCGAAATATGGAATTGGTAAAGGCATGGAAGCTTGGATTTCAGGGAAGATGGGCATGGGTGGCCTAGGTGCTATTTTTCAGCCTAAATCAGATTATTTTCTGCTCTAATAGCCATTTCATATGCAACAGGCAAACCAGTACCTCCTAATGATTGAATCATTACTGAAATATCACTGTTCAGGGCTTTCAAAAAATATAAGAATGCATATTCAGTTGGAGGCCTTACCATGGCAGGAATTCTATCCCCTGTCTTCTGGAATCTGAAGTTAAAGTCCATCATTTGCTCCTGAGGAGCTCTCTTTATGGTGCTCATCTGTTCAACTAGTGACAAGTTGTCTGATTTATCCTGAAATTGCTTATTTAACTTATCACCTAGATCATCACAGGTTGTAATGGTCTGCACTGGTAGGCTCCTAGACCATTGTAATGCTTTTCCCTTGAAAGAAGCAGCCAGCAGTCTGATGGCTATATTTTCTTGGGTGATGTGATGCACTCCACATAGAGAAGCCACGTCTCTGATGTGCTCAATAGGGGTAGTTTGATTCTCCCCTGTGAAATAAGGCAAACTCTTCAAAGCTGCCATAGGTATCACATCATGTATTGTTAAATTTAAAGGGCTGCCCCCATCAAAAGACATGAATGGCTGATTTCTTGCCATTGGGACGGCTAGAGGTAGGATAGTTTGGACCGCAGCAAGGACTACAGGTGCAACCGGCCTAAAACTTGGAGGAGTTGACTGTGTCCTTTAAGAAGTTGAGGTTCTTACTATAGCTCTACTCTACCTTCTAGGTGAAGGTAGCTGCAAATATTCAAATGAGCTCAAACTCCTGGTTTGAATCTTTCTCATAAAACATGTATCAACAGGACTGGCCTGCTTGTTCTTTCTCAGTGTGAGTCGCCAGATATGCAAACTTTAACCTCTAAAGGTCTGTAATCACTGGCTGCACATCAAAACTAGCAATAATAATTATTATCTTGATTATGTTCTAACTCTGGTCCCACCGGGTGTGCCAAAAGTTGTTATCACCCAGATTTGCACCCTTGCGTACAGTTATGAAACCTCAACAATCTGGAGTAACATGGGAATAATCTCTAAGTGTGGGACTTTGCTAAATGAGATTAGACCTCCGAAGAAGGCTAGCTTCCTTAATTGGTTATCACCTAAAACTACTGAATCTTAAGAGGAAAAGAGAGAAGGAATTCTTTAAAGTGAAGGACAAAACAAAAGATTGAAAACAAAAAGGTGATTCACCAAGTTTAATAAAAGAACCCTCACAATACGGAGGAAATGCACAGCATAACCAATTATAACAAACAAACATACACAGATTCGATTGATCCTAGCAAAGGTGAGAAACCAGATAATTGAGAGGAACATAGACATTCACAAACAACCATATGCAGATTCACATAGGACTAGAAATCAGTCCAAAGAGGCAAAATAACTTGAGTATATTCAGTGGGAAGGCACAGTTACAGTATAGAATGTTCTGTTTGGAAATAGAAAGCCTGAATGCTAAAAATTTTTCAACCTTATTTACATCATATGAATGCATATATATAGCATTCCCAACTAACCTAGATCGGTTACAAAAATGTGCTCTAAGAGATGTCTCAGAAAATATCTACATTTAGTGACTGTCCAGCCGTAGGAATTATGGTGCCAAATATCTGGCACTGGGCAGATAAAAGATATTTTAAGTCTTTAATGCAAGCTGCTGCATCATCGATCCTCAGCAATGCATACCTTAAAATATCTGAAATAGGATGGTGGAGAAATAGCTTTTACCATCAATGCGAGCAGCTTTTATTACCTACAGAAATAAATGCAAAAAATATTTGCATCCTGCCCCCAAAAGTCGCTGAAACGTCCATGGCCCAAAATATGCAAGGCCAGATCTGAAAATGGAAAGGTGACAAAAACTCCTGAAAACCCTGCTGAATGAAAGAGGGGACAAAAATATGCATCTTTGTCTCTTACAGCATGTCGAAATTGGCCAGGACAGAGGAGATACAGGCGGTCAAAGTTTTGGTCAACCGCTTGTATATATCGCTTTGCATCTGTGTATATATTGCTTGAATTTGAGGCTTGAATTGACATCCAACATTCTCTGCAACTCCTTTGTATATGCGTGGCGCCTTGTATATTGGACTTGAATTTGCCCTTTGAAATGCATACAATTTCCTTTTGTATATGCGGGCCCCACCATTTGTATGTTAACTTGCATGTATGTCTACCGCCACGTGGCACCGCCTGATTTGTTGCTGAGCTGGTTCAAGGAGCATCGCTGAAAACTGTATCTGCCCTTTGCATATTGCAATATACAAGCACAATTGTACATGCAAGCCGCAGACTTCAAATTTTATGAAATAGCCTGAAAAGACGTTGAAATCTGACTTGTATACTTCCTTTATTTGTTTGCTTGTATATCGCAATATACAAGCGCCAAATATACAAGCCACGGACCCCAAAAATTTATCAACTGCTTTGACTGCTGGGTTGGATCCGGCTTGTATCACTTTCTTTGTATATTTCCCTGCATGTTCAAATATACAAAACACTTATACATATACAAGGCGGACCCGAGACCTGAAATGCTGAATTTGATCTTCGATTCAAGTCTGCCTTGTATATAACCCTTGTATCTTTGATTTGTATATCGCAATATACAATCTCCCATATACAAGGCGGACCCCAAGACTTTATAAAACAAGTTAAAAATGCAATCGGGTCCGGCTTGCATGTAAACCTTTATATATCGGCTTTGTATGTGCGCAGGCCCCACCTCTTGTACATTTGGCCTTGTATGTTTCTCTGTATGTTTCACTTGCATGTGCAAAACATACAGGTGAAATATACAAGGCTGAATGTACATTCCACTGTAGCGGATGCACTTGTATGTCAAACCTTGTATCTTTTCGTTGCATGTATGTCTGCTGCCACGATATGCATTGAGGGAATATTCTTGGAATCTGTGATAGATTCCCTCAATGTATATGCATTTCCTTGAGCCTGATATGCATTCCAAAATCCATACAACTTACCTTTTTCATCATTTTCTAAGGCTGATAGAGATTTGCAAGCCCGCCAATGAACATTTGAACTATATGTTGACCAAAACTTTGACCATGAATAATTTCTTTATTTGGCCGAATTTTAGGGTGATGTAAAAAGCAAACCTACCTATTTTCTCAAGCTCTTTCCAATGGTAAGGTTTTTTAAGTGAGGATTTTTAGGAAATTTGGCACTTTAAGCTTTATAGGAACATTTTCCAAAGGATTTTCAAGGAAAAGTACCAGGTGAACTGTTTAGCTCTGGACAGGGGAAAATGGGTCAACAGAACCATCATTTCTTTAGACCATCCGTAGGTTCTTTTTCTAATTTCACTAGAAGTTCTTTCAACCTACGATTA
Source organism: Cunninghamia lanceolata (assembly GCA_027924645.1). NCBI lineage: Eukaryota > Viridiplantae > Streptophyta > Pinopsida > Cupressales > Cupressaceae > Cunninghamia > Cunninghamia lanceolata. The sequence goes on along the minus strand of BSBN01000719.1, from coordinate 3,020,722 downwards.
TAGGCTCTTACATTCTTATGTTTTCCTTGTTTTGTATTATAAATTTTAGCTACAATTTCATTATCATCCTAAAATAGTTTGAACTCCTCTTCGAATGCTTTCCTTAGTGTACCCCAACTAGTTTTTGAATTTGCCCCCAATTTAGTATACCAGTCTATGGCTATACCTCTCAAAGTTGTTGGAAATGCCCACAACCAATAGGACCTGTTGTCTTGTCCATTCGCTATCTAAATTGTTTTGCATGTTTTGCAATGTTTCACTAGATCCTCTGATCCATTCCCCAAGAACTTCAAAAGCTTATGCCTTTCCCCACTTGAACTTGCTGGTGGAGTCACCATCTTTCCTCCTTGGCACTACTTTCACATTTGGTTTATGGTTAGAGAATCTTGACTTGTGCATTTCAGAGTGTTTCTCGCACTCTTGACCATGCAGGAGTCCTCCACTCTTCCTTCTTCAACAAACCACACACCTCTTTCACCTGCGGGGTCTTTCCTATGCTCCTCTAGTCCCAAATTTGTAGGCTCTTGCCCTCCAATCAATAACTCTTCAATACATCGAGTGTTGTCTTCACGTGTCTTCAATAGTGAATCTTTCCTTGATTCAACTTCCCATTGATCATTGTTAGGTGGTGGTAGTTGTACGGTTGAATTATCTACCTAGTTGGTAAGATCTTCTTGTGTTTCATCTGGGAGTGGTAATTACCTCACTAGTTCCTCCCACTCCATGTTTGTATATTGATGTGCATTTGTGGTTTGTCATATGATAGAAACTTTCTTTTTCTTCCTGACTATGACTCTGATTGACGCTTCTAGTTTTTCTCCATTCTTGGGGTGGGCTCTCACTCTTGGGAAGTAATCATTCTATTTCCTTAACTATTCTTTTCAACCTCCTTCTTCTTTCTCTTTGTTCATGTATTCTTAGTGACCTTATTTCCTGCTCTGGTGTTTCTTGACCGCCTTGTAGTTGGTTCCTAGATACTTATTCAAGTGTAAGGGCATTAATTTATTGACATATGGTGTCGGTCAGTATTACGCTCTTCTTCTTCTCATTTCATGCACTCCTCATACCACTACAATATTTGTTGATGGTGTTTCTCTCTTTCTCACTCCTCATGCAAGTCTTGCAAGATTAAATAGTGTCTTGCCAGAGCCTCGGAAGGTAGGTGAGGAGGTTGTCAACTTCGTCGTTCACTAATAGATTATCCCATATTTGGTTCTTTGGTATTTCTTTGGTAGCAACTTCCCTCCGTTCGTGCTTCCTAACCGATAAGATCCATAGATGTATGAGATCTTTTGTCCAGTCATCCTCTCAGTCATTTTCTTCTCGGTACTCTTTCGTTTGTTCATTAGGTTACAATTCTTCGATCAGTTGACGCATTATAATGCCATCTGTCACCGACTACTCAACTCGACTTCATATAGGTAACGACGCCAAATGTTTATTGCCTAATTGACTAGGTTTGAATCACATAGAGTAAATAGGATAACTTATACAGAAAACATGAAAGCTTCGTAACAAATTCTCATCAAATATTCATAAAAGGATGATATCATTATATTTCCATAATAATGCACTTACAAATGTGTACATGAATATATTGCATCCATAATGCAGTCCTGAATACAATAGTATGACTAACATATAAAGGTGGCCGATGGTTTCTCTGTTGCCAACTACTTACAACCGTCGGGAGGACAACTAACCTCTCTGACCAAACCAATAGTAACTAACTACAACTAAGCTATATTTCATGCTTACATCAATCTTTATTGTAGAACAATCCTAGCCACTAAAAATAATTCTAAAACATGCAACGTATCAACTAAACTATAGTTAAATTTTTTACAAAATTAATAAAACATTATCCAAAATTTACACCTAAAATTGTCTCATCACTATTCCAGCCATAATCAGGTTATCACTTGACCATTTCTTCCATAATTAATTGAATAAATCCCTATTTATTTGATTAATTATTCAATTTTCATTCTAACATTAATTAAACAATATTTATTATTTAATTAATAAAATCACTTTTCATACACTATTCATCCAACCCTCTTCCTAGCATTAATTAAATAAATTCAATCATTTGTTTAATTAATCAATCATTTTCCATAGTCCAATTTTAGATAAATAAATCTAAATGTTTATTTATCTAAGCCCCTCATTCTCATCCCAAAAATTAAATAATATATCATATTTATGTAATTCTTTATCTTGTCCACTTTTCATTAAGTTGGTCAAAACCAATCGGTTAACTAATCACCCACTTCACAATTATAAACCATGATCAACTCATTCAAACCATGCACATCCTCCAAAAGTGTACATAGGCATGGGCCTTTGCACATGAGGCATGGACAAGTCCTTTGCATATACCTCCAAAAGGTACCCTTGGTACTCTTTTGATCCTCACCATCCACTTTTTCCAAGGGGATCCTCAACCATTGGTTTCCCATGAATCTTGGACCCCTCCTCATGCACCAATCAAATCATGCCACTTGGAGGCTCCTCATCAACCAAGTCCTCTCAACAAATTTCAACCCTTGATCCTCCAAATCAATCCTAGCCCTCCGTCAACCCATCTAAAAATCTATAAATTGAACCTCATGCAAATAATTTTCAAGACTCCATGGAATGCAAAGCCATGCTGCAGGTTTAAGGAGCAATCACCATATCAACTATCAAAGAGCACATCCACTTAAACAAGGTTTGAATTTGGGTTTTCATTTGACTTCATTTGATATCATGCATTCATTTTTTTCTCTAATCGAAGGTTGCTTATAATTGTGAATGGGTTAGGTTAATGTACTTTAGCTTACTCTTTTATTTCACTCTTATATGTATACATTCTTGGCACACCTGGTGGGACCCATGTCCCTTATCTAACCAGATTTTATTTTTTTTAGCATCTTGTGCCGTGCTAGTTCTAATCCAACATATGTAGGCCTATTTCAACATCTACAGGGCATGTTTTAGTGTCTCTGTGCACAATTGGGCACCTCTGTTTATGAATGGGCACCTGTATGACATGCTTGAATGCCTTTATTTGTAGGCCTAACAACATGTAGTGTTAAAATCAAAATCTTGTTTTTTAGGCCTTTAAACATCTTTTGGGTTAAAACCATGTCTTTTTGTAGGATAACATCATTTTAATGGTTTATTTGTCATCTTAACCCATCTGAGTTGTAGATTAACATCATTTTTTGCATATCAAAACCACATTTGTCGACCCCAGCATAGATCAACATTTACGTGACATGAATCAACCCCTTCATCACCAAACCCCAAAAACATCATTTTGAACACTTTTGACAACTTTAGCTCTTTGTTTTTTTATCAAAATAATAATTTTACAAGGTGTTATGTTGCTCATTTTTCAACTTACACTATCTATTTTGCAAATCTAACATCTTTTTTGTAAGATTTTCATAAAAAATTTATGGCCACAACCTGTTTCAACACCTCAATGCATGGATGGGTACCTTTGTTCATGGATGGGTGCCTATGTGGCATAAATAAACATTTATACAGATGGACACCTTAGTCACAGGTAGGCGCCTATAGGTATATTTGCTTGTTTTCATAGTTAAGTGTCTATAGGTCTATTTTGGTGTCTACATGTCTGAAATAGTCATTTTTTCTTGGGATTTGAGCCTTGCTAACCCTTGGACTAATCATTTGCTTATTGTGCCTTGTGAGTTAACATCATTTTGTGTAGGAAATCACTTGTACAAGACAATTATCAAACTAACACTTTGTTTGTAGAATTATTTGTCGAACATATTATTTATCCACTAATCTTAGGCACACTTCAATTTCTTAAGGGGAATTAATCTTTGTTTGCTATGCTTGTGAGGCCTACTCAAGTGTATGCTCTCTCCTTGTGCCTTCAGGGCATTTTAGAGATCAAAAGCTTTAGTTGTTCTCTTTTTATCATTTTTATCCCAATCTTTTGTGTGTATACTCTTCTCTCATGCCACAAGGTGATCTTGAGAATCAAAAGCACATAATTTCTTTCCCTTAATGAGTCTGCCTAAGGATTTCATCACCTTAGGGGATGACCCAAACCCTCGTGTTCCAATGGGGTATACAAATTTAGGAGAGAATCGAAAGACTCTCCCATTAGGGGACACTTCTCATTTTGGCTAAGCTTGCAAGAACTTTATACCTCTCAAACCATTTCATTAGACATACCACTCATTTCACAAACATCAACCTCACGTACCTTGCATATATTGAGGATGCCCCTAGAATCTGGAGATTGTTATTTCGCCAAATGTATGTCGAATCCAATGGTGAGGTCCTTTTGGCCTAAAAACACCCCAAATTCAAATTGTTTTCCAAATCCAAGCTTCAAACCCCCATTTGTAACTATCATACAATCTCCAAAACTAATGAAATGAAATCCAATCTTGAATTTCTTGAGCCTCCCAAATGTGTTGGGATAGCTGAAAATGCTACCAGTATAACTGAAAGAGCTACAATCACCCATATATCATATAGAATACATATGCAAAATATAGAAGTTATTAGATCTTCATAAATCCTTTCAGATTCTCCAGATCATTCAAAAATGTAAGAGAAGAACATATGGGATTTTACAAGATCTTACAAAAAGTAAACTCAAATATCTTAATCAGGAACTCTAGAAATCAAAACTCTCAAAACAAAATATTTGATACCATGATAGAAATCTAAAATAGATGCATAACCCAAGAACTTTTTAAGAGAGATTTTAAGCTATGAAAATTGTAAATGAATAAACAAAAATAGACTAGAGATTTTGAGAGATATGCAAATGTTAAGATGATAGAATTGCATTACAAGCTCACAAAGAGAAGTTGCTAGAAAAATATTACAAAATACAAACTAGCTAGTGAGTTTATATAGACTAGGGAGAGGGTGGAGGTGGCAAAACCAACAAATATGGAGAGACCTCCAAACAGTCTAAACATAGTAAGTGTGACTCTCTTATAGGATGATGACACCTCGACTACCCACTCACCTAATTAAACTCACTTTATTAACCTATGAAAGCTTAATAAAAGTGTAGGAAAAACCTTAGGAAAAGGAAATAAAAACCTACACTAACAAGAGCTAGTGTCTTTCTCTAAGGTGCACACACTAACCCTTTGATGTATTTGAGTAAAGATCTCTTCATATTGGCATGTGTCAACAATGCATCCCTGTATTCCTTAATGTGTTTGATCATTCTTCAAGTGTACATCTTTTATTCTTTTTTTTGTAATGGGTGTCCTTCTCTTCCATCATGTACCAATGCATAACTAACCATTATAGTTTCTAAGTAGTTCTTCACTTTGGCACACACTAGTACTCTACTATGTAAATTTTGAAAATTTGTGTCCCTTTTTGAGGTGTGTGTTGAATTTTCTACATGTGCCAATACCCTAACTTCACCAACACATTTCTAAAACTCTCCCCACACACCCTTTTGCATTGTTCAAGTGCATTTCTTTTCTTGGTGCATTCTTAACGTACTATGTGCATCTTTTGGCCATCCTTTGTAGAGGCATGTTGATTTCTCTAAGAGATCAAATTTATGATCTTGTGGGAATTAGAAAATAAACAACAAAATGTGAAGTAGGAAAGATTTTGAAATATATTAGGGATAGATAAATGATAAATTTATAGTCGATAAACTTGACTCACTATGAAAATTTTGTATGGGTACAACATATAGTCAGGCCTATATACTGATCCTTGCTTATACCTAGCCTTATGCTTACCTCTTATCCCTATAATTATCACTTATACCTATCCTTATGTATATATAATCCTAATTCAATTGGCTTATTTATCTAATTATAACCATTAATCCAATCATTATCCTTAATCAAGTCCTACTAGACATAGATCCAACTTGGCTATTTAACCCAGGTCATGTTTGTATTTGGGAGGTCATCTTTACAATGATGATCTTGATCCTTTTAATTGCAAAAGTCAAAATCAAAACATTTGGTCAACTGGCCCCATATTGCACTTTGGTCCTAAGTCAACTTTGCACAAATCTTTGCAATTTTGTGAACGTTATACTTATGTATAAAAGGACATTCATCTACACTTGATTTTTAAATCATGCCCATAACATTGGAATATTGTGGAATCTATTCATCTTCACATGCACTCAAATTGATCAAGGAATCTAGAATATCTTACCATACTCATCCTAGCACATGTGAATTATCTAGCAACCATTCTAGAGTTTATGTGCATGTTTGAAGCTTGTTGTTTGTCAAGGTATTTTTAAATGTCACTAGCTTGACAGAAAACCCTAAGAGTGCAATAGAGAATATCACTACCTAAAAATCTATTCATTTGAGAGTTCATAAGATAGAATCTAGAAGTCAATAAAGATCGAGTTGTTGGGTATAGAGAAAGGTCACAACTACGAACCTAATCTAGATCAACAAACTCAACCTAACACAAAGCAAAAAGTAATATTTTGATTCTAATCCACATGCATGATTGTATAGAGCATCTACATATTTTAAGGCACATAAATCTTACTATCTTTAACAAATGACAATCATTCTTCGGTTACATAGCTTAGCCATATCTCTCTCTTCATTTATTACTAATTATAATGTGATTATACATTCTATTTAATCTTGCCTAATCTAATCCACACCATTCGAGCAACTCACAAATTTAATCTAGGTTGATTAGTGCTTCATTGCTTGATCTAATTCATTAACCCAGATTATAATAGGGAGTGTATTTACTCACCCTCCCACCCTAAGTTCACATTGGATCATGGAACCTTTTAGTGTTTCTTTTTTGGTTGATTTGCATACATTCATTTTAGCTTTTAACACGTTCTTTTCATTTGTTTCACATGACACCTATGCCCTTGATTCACTCATTCAATTTATGTTTTAGACATGGATGTCATCTCTATGGAGGTTTTTTAATTGTGTTTTACCTTTTTCCTCCTTCATAAAGTTAATGATGCAAATCCTATACTATTAGAGATCCTTAGTTAATTTGTTTAATCTTTCCATGATGATCATTTGCCTCATGGCACAAATGGTCATTCTTCTAGCAAGGATCTTGAAATAACCTACAAAGGTAACATTTGGTGTAGATTATTTTTAAAGTTGTTTGTAGGTAATATGATGTGAAAGTAAAATAGTGCAGATTAAACTCTTTTAACACAATACATAATTAATAAGAGCTAAGGTGGACTTTCCACAAGAGACAAGACAATGGAAGTGGAAACTTACACACATAAGACTAGTAATCATAACATAGTAAATATAGGGGTTCAGATGCACTTGTGGAAACATATTTATAGCTAGAATTAAACTCAAAAGAATATAGGGAAGCTCCTATTAAAATTTCAACCCTTTCTAATGAAAATACTTAAAGTTTTATGTGAGGGGGAGCCCTAGGGGGTAGCTTGGTCCTATGTGTTGCAAAGACCTAAAACTTGTAGGATAAGGTTAGACTAGTTCAATAATGATTTTCTTGTATGGACACCTATTAGGATAGGGAACATGAAATGATGTAAAGTGGAAAAGGTATGCCAGAATTAAGCATATTGGAAATGAAGAAAGATAATGAAATAGAAAATACACACCAGATTCACATTGTTATAAACTATTGATCTAGATTAGGAAAATTTTCATAAAGTTGCCACTAAAATTTAGAATGAGAATACAACAATGACAAGGTTGCTAAGCAAGCATGTGCCATAGGGGGTGGCCTAGTCCTCTCCTAGCACCCTAGAGTGTAGCCTAGTCATAGGGGAGTGGCTTGGCCCACTATAATAGAATAATCTAAAATTTGACATAGAGCTTCATTAAAGGTAATTTTCAACACTTTTCCCTATTGGTCCTATTAACACTCAATTTCATGCCTCATATCTCGAAGAATTGGCCTTCAATTTGATGCAATGGTCCTATTTTTTGACTCCAGAATGGCAAGTTGGCCACAATCTTGGTTCACTAATTTCTCAAGTTTTAGAGTTGATATTCAAAGTTTTGGATTGCATAAAGTTTTAATAGTTCATAACGAGACTCTACCTCTGATTGCAAGTCAATCGAGCAAGATTTGAGCATGAAATTGATGTTTCGACACTTGAGAGCATGTATGAACAACAAGGGTGAAAATGAAGAATGTATTGACTCTAGAAACTAGATGGGTTTAGATAATTTATGATTAACTTCCAGTTTTAGTTTTAGGTCCATCATGCAAGAATTGAGCCCGTGGTAAAAATTCTATTAATTGCCCGAAAATTGACAATGTTTACAAAGTTGCTCATGGTTAATGGTTTTTTCTCCAAAATTTGGAAAATGTACAATGATCAGTTTACAATATCCCCTCACAAATTTTTGAGACTCCCAAATAATTTTTGCACACATGGCCCATCAATACCATTGATCTTTGTTGGAAATTTGTAGCCATATAAACAATTTCCTCATAACCCAATGAGAGATTAATTTATGCAAACATAGTGATCAAAATCCCTATGCAAAAGAATAGATAACATACCATTAAAGGTGACACAAGATATACCCTAGGAAAACCCTCCATGAGGGAAAAACCCAGCCTCCAAAAGCATCCATCTCTCATGTATTATTCATCAATAAAGATTACAATACATATGTAAGGCCTCCATGAATACCCCTAAAACATCAAGCTCTCTACATGCACTCCATGTGCAAAAGTATGTAACCACACATCCCATGCCATGCTTCAAACCCTCACATGTGAAACATGCAAGAGAAGCTCAATCAAGCCAAACCCAACCAACAGCTCAAACAACCAACAAGCCAACTCAACAACTACCCATGTGTTTGATTTTATAAAGATAAGCTCACACAAATACTAGATGTAGTATGGTAAAGCCATCTTCCCCAAAACCATGAGCACACTAAAATCATTCACCCCCACATTTAATTATCGGTACTAAGTTTTCACCTTTTTTCTCAAAAATTAAATAATTACAAATAAATAATTAATTACTCTATGTGTCCCACACACATAAAATAATTACCCCAATGTTACATACAATGATTACAAGTGCCACCCAAATAAATATCTAATGTGTTTAAACATATCACCTATGATGCACCACAAATAAATATTTATTTTACATAATTAAATAATACCAATGTTATGCAAGGTGTACAACACACCTATTCTAACAATCTCTGCAGTTATTGTTCATTTGTGAACATTAAATTTTAAATGGAAAAATTTAAAATAATATTATCATTTTAATTTGAGTATGGTGGGCCAAATTGTTGTTTTAGAATAATATTTTAATTGTAAAATTATTAAATGTGGTGGAGGCCATTATTAAGGTTCCATTTGATAAATAAAATAAGAATGATTTTCTTTTGTCACGCCACTGTGCACATATAAGAGTGAGGGTAATAATAAACTAGCGCATGGGGGTGAATATTTGTGTGGGGCTTGATTGAAAGTTTTTATAACATAAGGAAAGAAAAGTATTGTTTAAAAACTCTGCCCCACTACACAAGTATGGAAGATAAAGCAAATAAAAAATGCAACACAAAGACCCATTCCTTGTGCAAGCTCTTTGTAGAGTTAAAACATTTCATATTTTATGATATTTTAATGTGAATGGGAAGGGCGGGTGATGCTTTTACTTGTCTTTTCTTTTACTTCCGTTGAATGAGGTGCCACATTGGAAGAATTAGGTTTTCAAGCCATAGGTTGTTATAATAAAATGAGGTGCCACTTTTTTATTGTTGTAGCCTACAATTTTCTAGTTGTGAGGGGGTAAGTTAGGTTTTTGTTATTTTGTGTAGCAAACATAAGCAGAGGTTAGAGTAAAAGGGAGCACTAGATTTAGGGGGATTTAAAATGGAATTTACAATAATAGAGAAGATGCCACATCATTTTTATCCTTATGACTAGAAATGGGACAAGGGATATTAGTTGTGTAGTGCAAAATACAAACATGAAGCAATGAGGTGTGGGAGATTGTCCTCTTTTGTAGCAGTAATACGATTCAAAGGTAAATGAAAGAGGATGAGTTGCCACATTTGTGGCTTTATTTATTAAAGTATGATGTTATGAATGTTTAGAGGAGGTGTTGGAATCTATAGTTGATTTTATGGAGAATTTACAAGGTTCTATAACTGCTTTTATTGAGAATTTACAAGGTTCTATAGCTGTAGGGAGGCACATATGTTAGTATATTATTCAACAACAAAGGGTAGAAAACAACTGACATGAAGGAGTAATTAAATCAACCATTCATGACTATTTTTATTTAAGTTGACACACTTTAAGGTAGAGGAAGATGCCATGGTGAGTTAAGGATTTGTTTAGAGTTATAGAGCAAGGTACAGAATGAAATCCAACAAAGTTTTGGTGTGAAAATCTTCTATCAAATGCTAAAATGTCCACATAGAGTAAAATGCTGGTTAAAAGTCTGGGTGCTTGCGGAAAATATTTTTCATCTTTTGGGCATATATATTTGTGAAAATATCAAAACAAAGACAAGACAAATAGTATGTAGAATGTGAAGGAAAATGGATGCTTGCAAACTGTTTGATGAAATGTCATAGAAACTATAGGGTAAATGAGATGATTGTTGTATGCAAAATATTTCATAGGAGATAGTTTTTTGCTACTAGGTAAAAAGGTTATGTTGGAGTCTCCACTTTTTCATCGTAGGGTAATGTTCATGTTGGGAAAGCCATTTATTACATAGGGTTAAATGTTGCGCAAGATGTAACTTTCAATTTTCTAGAATAGACAAAAGGAAAGAACTAAAAGATGCTTTGTAAATATTCTTTGTGCTCATGTGAAATTGTGAATGGAGGGAATAGATGGTGCCAAGTGTCAATTTTGTGATCAATCTGGGCATCTCTTCTCTTAAATTTCAATTTCTCCAGGTCTTTATTTAGGGGTTATTCATTGATAGGCCTCAAGCTTTTGTTGAAGCTTATAGTCTGATCTAGGATTAGTCTTTTTGTAAATAGAAATGTAATCGGGTGTAGGATTTTATTTTAAAGATTCAATGGAGTCTAATTATGAGTTTTATATGTATATCTATCATTGCATGCACTTACTCAAAAAATTAACATAAGACTTATTTCCATCTATCAATGGAAATTGTCTCCAATGTTTGATTGATCTTTTAAGGGAGTTAGGAATAACTTTTAGGCACACATATGTTGTGTTTGTAATGCAACTTGTTTACTAATAAACCAAGTGTTGTCATAAATATTTTCAATGCATTATGTGGGATGAATGGTACAACCATTAGATCACTAAGCTAGAGTTGTCTTTGATGAATGCAAGTGCATTTAGGGGTTTGAGCTTTGCAAGACAAAGTTGTGTGATATCGAACTTCTCTGAATTTAAGTGGTGCAAGCATTTATTTGGGTTAATCCATTTTTTGGCTCTATTACAATGGATTAGGCATTGGTTAGTGTTATTTGTAGTTGATCTACTCTCTTTGAAAGTAAATGCAAATCATTCCCCTGTTTGATAAATTATTTATTATTTATATTTCACCAGTATGCATAGATCCAATGTTATAAACCTCTACTAGATCTTTTGTGAACCTACAATTTATGAATTATTTTTAGTAGATTGTGCATACTGTTAATTTTATGATATTTTTAATGTGAATGGGAAGGGAGAGCATTATTTTTACTTGTCTTTTCTTCCACCTCAGCTGAATGAGGTGCCATAATGGAAGATTTGGGTTTTGAAGCTATAAGTTGTTAAATTAAAATGAGGCACCATTTTTTATTGTTGCAACTTGCAATTTTCTAGCATTGGGGAGGTGCTTGGTTTTTGTTATTCTATGCAACAAACATACATTGAGATTAGAGTAAAAGGGGGCACTAGATTTGGGGGGCTTTGAAATGAAATTTACAATAATAAAGGGGACACCACATCAATTTTATCCTTCATGACTAGAAATGGGGCATGAGATCTTAGTTGTGTAGCAAGGAAATTTGTAGAGAGGTGCCATGTACATTAGCAAATTGATCAAATGTAAAATACAGATAGGAAGTAGCAAGGGGTGGGAGATTGTCCTCTTTGGTAGTAAGAATAAGATCCAAAGGTAAATGAAAGAGGATGAGTTGCCACATTTGCGGATTTTATTTATTAAAGTATGATGTTATGAATGTTGAGAGGAGGCACTAGAATCTGTAATTGATTTTATGGAGAATTTACAAGGTTCTACAGTTGTAGGGAGGTGCATATGTTAGTATATTATGCAACAACAAAGGGAAGATAATAATTGACATGAAGGGGAAATTAAATCAATCATTCATGACTAGTTTCATTTAAGTTGACATATTTTAAGGAAGAGGAGGATGCCATGGTGAGTTGAGGATTTGTCTAGAGTTACAGAGCAAGCTATAGAATGAAATCCAACAAAGTTTTGGTGTGAAAATCTTCTATCAAATGGTAAAATGTCCACATAGAGTAAATATATGTAGAAAGCCTGGGTGTTTGCAAGAAAGAGTTTTCAACCTCTGGGCATATATATTTGTGAAAATATCAAAACAGAGATAAGGAAAGTAGTATGCAGAATATTAAGGCAAATGGATGCTTGTGAACTATTTAATAAAATGTCTCAAAAACTACAAGGTAAAATGAGATGATTGTTGTATGCAAAATATTTCGTAGGAAATGGGTTTTTGCTACAAGCTAAAAAGGTTATATTGGAGGATCTACTTTTTTACTGCAAGGTAATTTTCATGTTGGGAAAGTCAGTTTGTACATAGGGTTAAATGTTGCATAGGATGTAACTTTTAGTTTTCTAGAATAGACAAAAAGAAAGAACTAAAAGATGCTTTGGGAATATTATTTGTGTCCATGTAGAGTTGTGAATGGAGGGACCAGATGGTGCCAAGTGTCAATTTTGTGATCAATTTGGGTCTCTATTCTCTTAAATTGTAATTTTTGGGTCTTGTTTAGGCGTTGTTTATTGATAGGTCTCAAGCTACTACTAGAGCCTCTAGGCTGATCTAGGGTCAATCTTTCTGTAAACAGAAATGTAATCAGGTGTAGGATTTTATTTTAAAGCTTCAATAGATTTTGATTATAAATTTTATATGTACATCTATCATTGTATGCACTTAGAAAATTAATGTAAGACTTATTTCTATCTATCAATGGAAATTGTCTCCAATGTTTGATTGATCTTTTTAGGGAGTTAGGAATAGCTTCTAGACACACATTTGTTGTGTTTGTAATATATCCTAATTAGTAATCAACCAAGTGTTTTCATAAATCTTTTCAATCCATTATGTGGGATGATTGGTATAAGAAGTGGATCACTAAGCTAGAGTTGTCTTTGGTGAGTGGGAGTGCATTTGAGGGTTTGACCTATTGGTGCTTGCATAACATTCAGGTTTCAGACTTTCATCTGCAGGCACCTTTCATAAAAATCTAAAAATTCTAAGTCCCTCGGCCTCATTTTATCCATGTCGGGCTTTGAAAGGTGCAAAAAATAGTTGTATGCATGCATCTTTGTATATACAAGGCCACTTGTATATACATGCGGGTTCAAATGTACATTCGGGCATACAGGGCGGTTTGTATGTTCAATCGGCTTTCAAAAATGGTGAAAAATCAGTTATATGCATTCTTGTATGCATATCGGGCTTAAAAAAGGTGCATATACATTGAGGAATCTATCGCAGATTCCAGGAATATTCCCTACTTGTATATGAGGGTTTGCATGTATATTTGTGTTGTATGTTTAGACATGCAACGGGTAGATGCAAAGGAAAACATGCAAAGAAAATATACATTGGCGACATACAAGCGAAACATACAAGGGTCAATGTACATCGAGACAGATGCAATGGTGAATGTATGTCTGACATACATTGGGAATGTACATTGCAGATATACAAAGGGGGCACATCTACTTTCACTACAGTGCAAATATATAAGGGGCCTTGTATATTTAGCAACATACAAAGCAGCAAAGATACATGGGTGGGGTCCGCCTCACATACAAAGCAGAATGTATATGCAATATACATTCGCTATATGCAAAGAAGAAATGTGCAAGGGTCGACATGCAAAGTTGAATGTATGTCCGATATACAAAAGGAAATATACAAATGAACAAGTGCAAGGTGGACACGGCAAGATAGTTAATTACATTTGTAAAGCAGGTGGTGTCTGCGCATTGTATGTTAGGTTTGTATGTTCCCAACATACAATCGAAACTTGCAAAGGGAAAAGATACAAACAATGGGACCCACCGATCGCACATACAAGCGGAACATGCATTCTAAAGATGCAAGCCGGACCCGATTCAAAAGTCAGATTTGGCTAATTCAGTGCTGGTGTCCGCGGCTTGCATGTATATTGTGGATTGTATATGCTGATATACAATTTTAAGTGCAATGAGTTAAATATAATCCAGACCCGATGGAGATTTCAATTTGTTCTATAACAATTTGGGGTCCGCGCTTTGTATGTAGACAGTTGTTTGTATATGCATGTTCTTTTGCATATACAAAGGGATGAAAAGAGGCAAAATGCATGTTGCGATGGCAGAAAAGTCAGTGATGGAAGCACAGGGTGCCTATGTGGCACGTTCTTATTGGTTGGCGAATTTTCAAAGCATTTTGATGCCGTAGATCTCAGCGATAGGAAGGAGATCGACGACCCTGTTTTGAACGCTTGAGGAAGGAAGTATTTTCTATGTATCTGTACTAGTTCGAGCGGGAAACTTCATAGCACGAACCATTGCTGCATCCCATAGGTAGGTCGGCCATTTATGGTAGTAGTGCAGAGGTATGGGTATGATTGATTGACCAACCACCCAATCGATGAGGAAAATCTTCAGGTAGCGGTGCAGATCCCGATCTCACCTACTCCCTTCTTTTTTCTACCTAGAACATTCAATGATTTGAGCGCCATTCTATGGTGCACTGTTTCTGGCAAATTTTGAAGTGCCATGTAATTATTGCTGAGTACATAGTCTTGTTATAAAGTGCAAACTGTGTTACTCATTTGGGTGGTTGAAGACTTGGGCATTTTTGGGGGAAAAATAACGAAGGACAGAGCTTTTTCTTGGCTATTTTATCTTTGTTGGAGTTTATGAGTTGCATTTGAGTGCACCTTGCAAATATGTTCAATTTCTTGTCATTGTATATGAAAAATGTATTATTGCATGTGTTTTTCTGTCTATCTCCATGTGTTGTATGCATTCTCTTCTTTTGAATCTGGTTCCTAAGGGTTCCTCAGATTCTAGGGTATAGATTCCTGTATCACATGCTTAATCTTTAACTTCCATTCAGGAGTGGATTAAACTATTTTAGGTTGAGTATGGAGAAGATTGTCTGTCAGCTGGGATGTTCGTAAGTAGAGACAGTTAAACACTCATCCTTGGGTGGTGTTTGTAAGGCAAGCACCAGTCTTAACCCCTTGAAACTTGAATGCTAGTGCAAATCATTCACTTGTATACGTCTAGTTGACTCCTTGCCTTGAGATAGGCACCAGTCTGCTCCCTGTGTAGTAGTTATGATCCAAAACCCCCTGTCTTACATCCAAAATTTAAAACAAACCATTTCATGATCCCAACCTATTAGTTTGTAGGATTAGAAATAGGGACCCTGCATACTCTCATCCTCAACCGGTTAGTTATGTCCAAGAATGTTGCTAAACTTGTGATGTATCATGCATATCTTGGTCCACACATGAGAGTATTCTGTCTGTTGTTGTAAAAGCTAAATCTTTCTATAATTGGGCGAGTCAAGGTTAAATTCTTTAGCTATAGGGATACCCCCCTTGGTGCGGCAGAACCAGAAGTGAAGGGGAGGCAGCTCACGCAACCTCCCATATCTGTTCGCTGAATCTGCCTATGCATTGGAATTGGCAAACCCTCTGCCGATTCGGACACCAACATGACCTTTGCAAGACAAAGTTGTGTGATATCAAACCTCTCTAAATTTAAGTCATACAAGCATTTATTTGAGTTAATTTATTTTTTGACTATGTCATAATGGATTAGGCATCAATTAGTGTTATTTGCAGCTAATCCAATCTCTTTGAAATTAAATGCAAATCATTCATCTAAGTCTGATAAATTATTTATGATTTATGTTTCACCATTATGCATAGATCTAATGTTATAAACCTCTGCCACATCTTTTGTGAACTTACAATTTATGAGTTATTTTTAGGGTATTGTACATACTGTTAATTTTATGATATTTTAATGTGAATGGGAAGGGAGGTCATTATTTTTACTTGTCTTTTCTTCCACCTTAGCTAACTGAAGTGCCACATTGGAAGATTTGGGTTTGAAGCTGCAGGTTGTTAAATAAAATGAGGCACCATTTTTTTATTGTTGTGGCTTGGAATTTTCTAGCTATGGGGAAGTGCTTGGTTTTTGTTATTCTATGTAGCAAACATAAGTAGAGATTAGAGTAAATCACTAAGCTATAGTTGTTTTTTGTGAGTGGGAGTGTATTTAAGGGTTTGAGCTTTGCAAGACAATGTTATGTGATATCAAACCTCTCTAAATTTAAGTGATGCAAGCATTTATTTAGGTTAATTCATTTTTTGACTTTGTTACAATGGATTAAGTAGGTTAATTAGTGTTATTTACAACTGATCTAGTCTCTTTGAAACTAAATGTAAATCATTCACCTGAGTGTGATATATTATTTTTTATTTATGTTTCACCAGTATACATAGATCTAATGTTATAAATCTCTACCAGATCTTTTGTGAACCTACAATTTATGAATTATTTTTAGGGGATTATGCATATTATTAATTTTTAGGTTAAATTGATGATGTAAATGATTGTGAGAAGTCTCATCTATGGGGATATACATATTTCTACATCTTATGTTGCATCATGATTTGTCATAATTATGCCTCATTGAGAGATCTATGACCTGCAAGCCGATGAACTAATATAAAGACATCGTGTGACAACCATTATTTGGAATGTCCTTATGCATATGGTTTGGTCATATTGTGTGGTCAAATAATTTATTATTATTATTTTGTAAAGGTCTCTAGGATTACCCTCTTGTGTTTGGCAATGCTCAAAGTGTAGAATAGTTATCCCACTCTTGTCTAATTGGTTTTTTCTCATCCTTGGTTCAGTCATAGTTTTGTCACCTTGCTTCGATCAACTTCATCCTTAGGTCTAGGTATTGTGCCATCCTTTAAAATCGAGGGTTGCAAGAAAAATTCAATAGATACTATGTCAAATTCTCCCTATTTTTTACATTTCACCGAGAAACACAAAGCTTATAGAGAAAACTCCACAAAACAAAGTGGTTAAGGGGGAGTATGTCTTGATGAGTCCCTTGTGGGCTTTCTAAGCATAAATCAACATGGTAAATGGTAATATCAAAATACTAAAATTGAATCTATACTAAGAATTTAAACTCATGCAAAACATAGGATATAAAAACCTAATAAGAGATGGCAAGTGGAAATAAGGAAACAAAGCTTGGAAATAGGGCTTGGAAACAACGACGCTGGGAGATGAAAATGGTAAGGTAAATGAAAACAAGACAAAAGATAAATAGTATGGATAGGAAGAGGACTAGAATGAGGAGGGAAAACCATGAAATTAGGGAAAATAGGGAAGATTGAAAGAGAATTTTTTTTTCTTTTCTTAAAAATCTAGGGTACCACGTCATCGGCAGAAGTTGTTAAGGTCCCCCTACCAGAATATATAAAGTTACTGATCAAAGTTTGGAAGTCACAGAAGTTTGAATTGGTTGTAGCCAAAGAAACAATGAAGTTCTCAGGAAGTCTATTCAAGGATTGAAGAATCTGCCAGCAGGCCGTGTGAATAAGTCACTCCTAATACACAAAAAAGGAAAAATTTTCAAGTCGTCGCCATCTAAAAAATGGTATACCTCCGCCGAAGTTCACAGGAGATAAAGTTGAAAGAGGAATCACCGAAGTCACCGTGAAAAGTTGATCGCAGGTGAGAAAGAATAAGGAATCAATTTAAGCAGAAGCCAATAAGAAATATAATTTTGATCGTGTTATCAATGAAGATCTGAGTGCTGTAACACTCCATTTGAGTGTTTGATCCCCCCCAAAAAAGAGAAATTGTGAATGATGCAAAAAAAAATGATAAACTAGAGTTTTAAGGAAAAGGGCAAGTTGGGAGATGAAAACTAATCAAAAGGAAGTAAATCTTGTATGGATGTGGAGAGGATTGATAAGAAGGATGGAAAATAATAATTTAGGGAAAGGTTGATGAGGTATAGGAATAAATTGGGAGAGAAACAAAAACTAGGGAAACTAAGGCTTATAAGGAGACAAGGAGAGGCTAGGAGACGAAAGAGATAGGCCAAATGGATATGGAATAGAGGGGCAAAAGTATGGGGAGGAACGAGGGATAGTAAGGGAAGAGGAAAATGTAGATTTTGGGGGAAATGGAGTGAAACTCTAATTGAATTAGGAGAAAACTTAATATATATGATGTAAAATCAATGAAAATAGTCACTTAGTGGGAGGATAATTACTAAGAAAAATACACGAGCCTCAAAAGATGTTGTAGGCCTTAGGATGATAGCTAGAACACTACTAAAATATAATAAGCATTGATGAATACTAACTCATTTAGAGGAAATAGCTCTAAAATAGCAACCAAGTAGGAAATTTGCAATTCACATGTTTAAATGAGAGGGAGAAGGGTCTTATTTATAGATTTTTAGGAGAGAGTCAACAAGAAAATGTAGAAGGCCCTAAGCACTATAATTAGATACACTTTGTGTTTAATTTTTTTTTTGGATGAAAATGCAACTATCTATTAAAATAAGAAATCACTTTCACAAAAAATAGGTGGGTGGTAAAAAGGCACACCCCGAGAGTCAAATGAGCCAAGCCCAGAAAGTTCTAGATCAAAGTATCAATGGATAAGATAAAAAAAATAAGGTTGCCCCCCAAATGCCCTAGAGTGCAATATGGTCTTGAAGCTGAGAAAACCTTTTTTTCAATGACAATCTAATGGGGAATGAGACCATGTAAGGGTGGTGGTTATGGATCATGATGATCTATGGAAAGTGAGATTTAAGGAGAAAAAGAGGAGGATTTTCACATAGGTTACGAGATAAGAATGCATTTAGTGTTTTGAACAAGTGGATGAAAAAGGTGATTTGGTGATTAGAAGAAGGGATAAAGGAACAAAAGAGGGGGAAAAACACATTAAATAAAGAGGATAAAGGGAGAAAACATTAAAAAGGGAAAGACATATAATAGAAGGGATATGATGACATGGGAAGGGTGAAACAAGGCTTAGGAAGGAGAAAAGGAGGCCAAAATAGGGTCAAAAGTACACAAAATGGGAAAGGGGCTAAAATAGATGCAAAACACAATAAAAGGAATTTTAGGGTATGCAATTCATGTTATTACATTTGGCCCACTTTAGCAAGCTTATGACACTATAAGGAAGAAGGGTGCTAAAGTAAGTGTATGATAGATATAGATGATCATAAAATACTTAAGGTTACAACAATATAAGAGAGATATCAATCTTCAATTTGGTTCTAGATATTCATATAGAGGAAATGAAAACACACAAAGAAAACAAATCTAAGCTAATTAAGGAACACAACTCAAACACAATGAAAAAGGCACAATCTAAGCATAAACTAGAAAACAAGTATATCTACCATACCATAAAATGATTATGAAAATTGCTAAAAATGATACAAAAACTTAACCACTCTACTTTGAGGGAGAGATCTATAAAGATACACTCCATAAAAGAAACAAGGAAAGGGTGTACATGGCAGGCACCCGTGGCAGATACATGATGAACATCTTGGTGAAGGTAAATAGAAATCAGAAACTAGAAATGAGAAATAGGAAACCAAAAATAGGAAATGGTCATGATGACAATGACTATAAGATAGCCACCCAAGGATAGGGATGGGCTAAAGGTAATAGTGCTAATGATAAAAATCAACAAAAAAGGTAAATTGGTAAACGGAAACTGGATAAAAATAGATTTGAGGTTACCACCCTTGGATTTGAGGTTGCCACTCTTGGTTTTGAGTGGTTATGTCATCAATGGTTATATGGTAACCACCTAATTGGATAAAGAGGCCAAGGTAGGCCCAAGGCAATAGGAAAGGCTAGTCATCATGGTCAAAAGTGAGTGATATGAGATATATGCCCCCCTTAAATATATTAGCAAAGCAAAGTTGTGATGAGCCAACCAGTTTACGGAAAAGGAGAAAGAGGAAAATGTCAAGGATTTTATGAGAATGAAAGAAGAAGGTGATGAAATAAAGAGAACATCTAGGTCATGCCCCAAGTGATTATAAAAATTAGAGAGATCAAAAGGTCTTGAATAAGTGATGCATACCCCCAAGTGACTAAGTTGCAAACTAATAAGCATGAAGAAAGAGGGGAATATTTAGTTCATGCCCTCCAAGTGATTAAAACATATCATAATAGGAGTGGAAAGTGAGAAAGTAGACTAGTACACCATGGTCATGCCCTAAGAACAAAAGGAGAATGTATGGGGAAGTGAACAAGGTAAATGAAAAGTGATAAAGGATAGAGTGGATACGAAAGAGGATAGAGGTAAGACACAAAGACAAGAGGAAATCATAGAGGAAAATAAGATGTGATGCCCCCCAATGATAGGGGAAAAAGAGAGGAAAGGCAAATGGTGGAAATAAATATGTAGTAAGACACATAGTAGTGATCAAAGAGATGAGAGGAAACAAGTGTAGAAGGTGTCAAGTAAATTTCCCTAAAGAGAGAAAATGGGAATGCAAAGAAAGAGCACAAAGAGCACCTACTAGAAAGAGGAAACCAACTATAAAGAGGAGAGATAAATAATCAAGAAGTGGAAAGAATAGTGGATACCACAGCAAACTATGTGGATAGAGTCAGTCCCAATAGTAGTAGAAAATAGTGACTAAATATGGACCATCATCCTCCATTCAATCATAGTAGGTGGAAAACAATTAAAAAAATGAGCGAAAGCAATAGGAGAGATTAGAGAATGGAAAGAGAAGTGATAAAAAAGATTAAAAGGATGCAAATAAGAGAAGAAATAAGGGGGAAAGGGAGAATAAGAGATCAAGATAAAGACAAGGAAATAAGAACCAAGTGGAAAAGAGGTGAAGAAAGTGGATAATAAAAAATGGAAAAGAAAATAGGAAGAAGTGGCATGATGAAAAGAGATCTCAAGTACAAGCAAAAGTGACAACATAGATCATTGGTTTTGAAGTGTGATCCTAGGCTTATGCACCAAAACAATCAAGATGTTTTATTAGTTCTAACTTCATCACACAACTTACAGTGTCAAATGGTAGCTGAAAGAGTGTGATAGTAGGAATATTTCAATAAGGAGGTAGAACAAGTAGTGTAGTGTGCGGCTATGGGAGAGAAAGAGAAGCATGTATTTCCATTAATCATTCAAAGATTTTGTCATTGTGGACCAAGGATTTTGAGAGATAAAGGAAATAGTCAAATGTATAGGGATCAGGAAGTGGAAGAATGAAGGGGGAATGCTCAAGTGGTAGTTCATTCTCAAGCCATCGATACTAGAAGAAAGAGGATAGAAGGTATCCTAGCTTAAAAGCTAACCCTAAAATGACTCATGACGTAGATCAAAATAGAAGGGGAAAGAGAAAAGTGAGACATCATGAGTCTAGCAGAGTGCTTTTCTTTATTTATATAGAGCCTTCATGTTGCTTTGATATAGATTTAAAGTACATCTCTTAGGCTTGCATGATTTCATTTTCTCTTCATTTTTATTGCTTTTTTACTTTTTCTTTAGATATGGCTTTAAATTTCTTTTATTTTTGCTTGATTCCACCCCCATGATCTAACACCATGCAAATAGTAAGATGCAAGGGCTCATCATTGAAGGTTAGACTAGGCAATTATAGACATTTTTTTTTATTGGATTTCACCCTTGTAGTTTTGGTTGAAGCCTCCTCTTTGGAGTACAAACATCGACATTCATTATGGTACTCAATTCTTTGACAAGGAGAGAAGGGGAAAGGTAGTCTACCTATAAGGTTTTAGGGGTCACCATTGAGTTTGAAAATCAAGAATATAAAAGGGAAAATAGAAGACATGGATATGATTGTGAACGATATAACTAGAACGAGGATAGTAAGGATAAGTGAATATATAGAAGTGTATAATAGATGTGAGAAGAGCTCAAATATCCAAAGTCAACATGAAAAAGGCTAGGGACTCATCATGGTAAGTGATTGTGCACAAGATGTGCAAATAGGAACAAGCAATGTGTATGTGGAATATAAGGAGCAAAGGTGAATATGTGACAAGACAAGTGTATGAGGAAGAAAACTTTGGGAAAATTCTTGGTTGTGTCTAGTGTATAAGAAGGGATGTCACTAATGGAGTAAATCAATCTAAGTCATTGCTTTGAATGCACTAGAGAAGGAAAATTAATAAAAGAAAAATAAAGAGAGCAACATGATCAAATAAGAGACAAAGAAAAATAAAATAAATCAATCAAGAGAAAGATAGGGGAACATAAAAGGGGAAGAGATGAGAGGAAGCAACAATCTTAATGGGACACAATACAAAAGTGTATGGATGAAAAAGGTAGACCTTAGTCAACATGAAAAAGGATGGCGAGTCCCTAATGCTTTACATTATCCTTAAGTTTTTTGACTAACATAAGGGGATACAACATAAAAATGAAGACATGCGAAGGAAATTCAACATAAGGAGGGAAAAAATACAAAGAAGAAAGAACAAGGATAAGATAACACAACACATAAAGAGGAAAACACATGAAGGAAATACAAAGAAGAAAAGAAAATAACATAAAGAAGATTGATCAAGGATAAGAGAAAACAAAAAATGAAGTAAATGCAATATAAAGAGGGAAAAGAACAATCAAATAAGCGGGTCACATCAAATGTTAGATCTCAATAATACATGGCATAATAGCTCGTCATATAATAGCGGACAATAAACACAAAAAGAGAGTAGTATATATATATATATATATATATAGAGAGAGAGAGAGAGAGAGAGAGAGAGAGAGAGAGAGAGAGAGAGAGAGAGAGAGAGAGAGAGAGAGAGAGAGAGAGAGAGAGAGAGAGAGAGAGAGAGAGAGAGAGAGAGAGAGAGAGAGAGAGAGAGAGATTCATACTTTAAAAATCTACTCTAATTGTAGTGCCTCTCTAGTTTCACCTTGGATGTATAGGTGGTCAAACTAAGAAGCGTGAAGATGAATGTAAATAATCATAATACTTAGGTTAGTATATTTTATCAATGAACCTTGTTGCAATATTGATAATTCACATGCTCTAACACTGCCTTGCATTCAGATGATTATGATGTTGATTTTACTATGATTGTCATATGTTAGAATTGAGTTTTATGCGACTGATTCTATATCATAGGAGGTTATGATGTTTTGTGTGGATCAATTGTATTATGAGTATCATGCGACTATCTAATGATGCTTCTTACTTAGTCGTTCAATAACTAATTGATATGTGTGTTGTGATTACATGTTTGATGTGTGGGTGAAAGGAACAGTGTCACATTACTCATGCATGAGTACCCTGTTACATTGTGACTTCCTTTCATTGTGTGTATGACTACATGATTGCATATATATACATGTTCGACCGTTTTGTTTGCTATAGGCTGCAGGTACTAGGCATCGACTCCACTTGAATTAACAGGTTTGAGCATGCCTTAACCAATGGAACTGTTGAATGGAGATAACATATGGTCCCCTAGCCTAGCCATCATCCTTGAAGAGGATGAGTATTCGGTTGTGTACCCTGTCAGTGTTGTCAGTTTGGTCATGATAGTCAGTCATTGTTGTGGTGGTCTTGTTTTCCGATGTTGCATAGTAGTCAGGTATGGCTTGATAGTTGGGTTATTTTGTTGGTATTGTTTTGGTTATTGTTACCTTAAAATAAAATAACTAGTTATGAAGCTTTTTTGTTAAATAAATAAATATATAAATGTCCTTATGTAAATTTAGTTTATGAAAAATATATTATTCTATAAGTTAAGTTAATAAATAATAATAATAGTAATAAATGTAATTGCAACTAGAGATAAATAAATAAATAATATTTATGTGTTACCATAAAATATATTTATCTTGGTCTAGTTGTAAATGTTTAAGATAGCAAATTGTAAGATACTGTTCATGCAAGAGTTATTGTCTCTTGTGGGGGGGAATCTTCTGGAAGATTTTAGGGGATTTCTTTCACTAAAAATAGGGAGTCTTTGGGATGTATTTAGGGGGGGAGATTTCTCTCTCATAAGAATCTTCAACAGATGGAACTTTTGGAGGGAGACTGGTTTGTGGCTGTAGCAGCTGAACCTGGCATCAAATCTTCAGCCCAGTCAAGCAAGTGAAATCAGGTTCCTTTGGTTCCAATATCTATCTCATTTTTCTATTGAAGCAAATGTTTGATTTATAATTTTTCCTGTTGATGGTAATTTTCTTGAGAGGTTAGAAGCCTTGTTATCAGATCCAGTTGTGCATGTATGTATCATTGCATTTCTGGGAATCATCGATTGATGTGACTGTCTATCTCTCGCCCATTTCATCTTTGTTTTTACAGTCTATTGCGTTAGCCATAACTTTCGTTTTACAAATTAGGTTCCTCTAAGTTTTTGATATATGGTGCATAGCCTAGTTTTCGAAAACATATCTAAAAATCGTCCATACCCAGTATATCATTTTGGAGATATGAATGTTTTGTGACTGTCTACCTCTCAACCATTTCATCTATGTTTTTACAGTCTATTGCATTAGCCATAACTTTCATTTTATCAACTGGGTTCCTTTAAATTTTAGATATATGGTGCACGACCTAGTTGTCTAAATTCTATCCAAAAATTGTCCATGCCCAGTTTGTTGTTTTGGAGATATGAATATTTTGTGATTGTCTACCTTTCGCCCATTTCATCTCTGTTAAAACAATTAGTTGCGTCACCAATAACTCTATATTTTCAAATTGGGTTTCTCTAAATTTTTTTTATATAAGATTCAACTCTTATCTATGAAAACTATATCCAAAAGACTTAGCATTACCCAGTTTGTAAATTCAGAGATATGTATCAATTAGTGACAGACATTCCTATGCCATCTTGATTGTTGATATTAAATCTACAAATCCATTCTATGCATATCCTTTAATCATTGCATTCCATAATTTAACATCTCTTTGAGGCAATTTGTTGAACAATTAATGCACTTTGTCTATGCTCTCACTTTTGCATACATGTCTACTAGAGCATTTCCTTTTCGAAGTCTCTTATCATTATCAAAACATTCTATATCTATATTCTTTCTGATATAGTATCTGTTCTTGCATATATTAATCGATCATATTAGTATGTTTCTTTCTTAGTGGTTTATTTTAGTGCTTTTCGGTTTAAAATTGTTCAATGGTGATATGTTGAGTTAATTTTTAAATATGGTCTTGCTTGAAATTCCATTGTTAGTTATTAGCGTCAAGTAGTAATGATGTAATTGGTTTATTGTATTTTCCTTTGATTTTGAGTCTTATTGTTGTAATAGACTGTCGTAATTAATAAATGTCAAGTCATTTAATTCTTCATTTCCATAGCAGGAAATGGATGTTCTTATGTATAGTGGTATTGTGTTCAATTTACCGACTCCAGAGGTTAGGCCACTTGGGTTCCAGTTAAACATTGTGTCATGTTGTTTAAATATGTTTTTGATTTGAGATTATGTAGTGGAAAGGGGAAAGTTTTGTGGTTGAGAGGTTGGAATTAAATTTGTCTATGTATTGGTTTGCAAAAGATGGGTGCTTGACAGTCCCTTGTCCATGCATGATATTAATTTCATTTCTAGATGTTGGTTAGGGGTTGCTAGTTGCATGTAGGAGAGTGACTTCTATGGTGGGGTCGGTGCCCAAAGTGGCTGCCTGGGTAAACCCATGGAAGTTGTAATCAAGTGATAACTTAATAATTTATTTAGGTGGGTTGGGTAGTAATAACCATAACAAGATAAGTATGATGCATCACCCATGCCTTGAGTGCTCTCACAGGCTAAGGATGGGATGAGAAGGCTTGGTTGGTAAGGTCGACCTCCTTGTCTCCATGAGAGGGTGTGTCGGTTCTGCATGTGTCACCCTATGGGGACGATGCCTAAGGAGAGGTTGCCAGGGTAACCATAGATGGGGGCTAGTTTCTAGTGAGAGCTAGCTTGGGTAACCTATGCTAGGACCATGCGATGACACTCTCCCTGCTACATTCTGGTTACTTCCTCTTTATCTTGTGTTGTTACCTTTGGAGTACTGCCTTGTCTTGATGATTGACTTGTCTTAATGATTGAGTTGTCTTGATGATTTATGTAGTCTTGATGATCTGAGTTGTATATGTCAAGTCTGTATCTGCTTGCTTGTATCCTTTGACTTAGTGGAACCTCATTGCTATCTCCTAGCTCGGGGGGTGGACCTCAGGGTTCCACATGGTTTGGTGGAAGAGATTAATCCATTGGATTTCTAGACTTGTACTTGCATCCTCAGAGCTTTATTATAATTTCAGAATTGTATAATCTTGTTGTATATTATAAACTGATGTAATCGGTCATGAATCTTGTAATCATGTAATCTTCTTTTTGAACTTTTGTAACTGTTCATATCTGTAAATGGGTAATGTAATCTTCTTCTTTTGTAT
Source organism: Cunninghamia lanceolata (assembly GCA_027924645.1). Classification (NCBI taxonomy): domain Eukaryota; kingdom Viridiplantae; phylum Streptophyta; class Pinopsida; order Cupressales; family Cupressaceae; genus Cunninghamia; species Cunninghamia lanceolata. Next base: position 2,994,064 of record BSBN01000719.1, on the reverse strand, counting down.
CATGAGGTTTATTACTTGTGTTGTTATAAATTATGGTTATCTGATGCAGTTATGTTTCCTTAGAGATATTAGTTTTACTTGTTGCTATTAGACCATGTTATGTTTTGTTATTACCACTTCTTTAGAAAAAAATATTTCACCCTTTTTATTGCTTATTTAAACTTATCTTTAGGGTTGTATGGCGGGGCATTACATTTGAAATTAGAGCCTAGGTTGCAACACTAGGATCTTTGGATTGTTGTTGTTGCTCTAGGTTAAGCATTTTTCTACTTGTGGCGAGTTGGTAATAGTACCTCTCACCTATGTGCCTTAGTATGATGTTAGAAGGTTGATAAATTTACAGACTTGTTCTTTGATTTAGGAAGAAATAAATTCTTTATGCCTTGTTTTATTTATGTGTCTGCTATGTGTTCTCTCTCCTTTTCTAAAAATATGATGTTATATCTGACAATATATGTTTCTTGAATGTTAGTGCTTGTTGATTTGTTGAGGCCTTGAGTCCCTCTTGTGGTCTCTAATGCTTTAGAAAAGAGAAGCATGATCACTGTTAGTGCATGTGATTAGGAGTGTGGTATATGCCCCCTCTAGTGATGTGAATATCTTGTACCCATTCTATGTGGGGTTTTGTAAAAGGCCAGTGGTGTTTTGTGTTCCCTTGTTTGTCGAAGTAATCATACTTGGGGGTTATGTTTAGCTATGGGTGTAGAAGCACCATATCATCTTTATGTTAATTGCATTATATGTGTAAGTATTGGAATGATTTAATCACTCGGTGGCATCATGTGGATTATGTGGTGTTGTTGTATGTGGGGTATCTTTGCATGATTGCTTGATAACCTGACATCTATTTCCTAGTTGGTCATGGCTGCTTGTGGAAGATCTATTGTAGTTTATGAAAGTTATCATTATATATGCCTATGTAAGAACTATGTGCAGGAGATCAAACGAGAGCTTGTGTTGGGCCTATGAGATCATAAATGTGATAATGTAAGTCAATTATAGTTTTTAATTATTCTTGTGTGGGACATCATGCATTTCTTTTAAGTATTTTCTCGCATAAGTAATTGCATATGTTCATAGCTTAGTAAAAATAAATTGTACTGTATTAAAAATAGAAGTTGTTTGTATATAAGTAGCGACTGTGTTGCCTTAAATCTTTGTATAAAAGTTGCTTAAATAAGAGTATGTAGTTAACTAAATTGTTTGAGTGTTGGTGTACATTCTCTAACACATTCTGGACATTGTGTCCTTGAGTGTTGTGTAGCGGATACTCCCTTTTTGTGGCTAAAATTAGTCACACCGTGATGTGGATTTGTTTTGTAATTTGGTTGTTTTAGAATTTTTGACAGTTGTTTCATATGTTGTTGGGGGTTAACAGTGAATTTTCTTTCTTTGAACTCTCTTATGATAGGAGTGGTCACCAAAACTCTTTTCTTTATACTTGATTTATTGTTGAAAATTGTTGGCATTTTGTGACTTAAGATTAAATTTGATTATTTCCCCACTTGAGGTTGCATTTTAAAAATTTCTACAGTGGCTATTCCGAATGTTTGTTTCTGTTGGCTCCGTTTTGTCTTAAGTGTTTTTTCTATCATGTTCATTTCAAACCTCTAATAGTATGTTCAAGGGAGGACTTCGCGGAGAATTGTACTTGCATGGTTGGTAATTAGTGGAAATAAGAGATGAGATGTATTTTTCCTTGTTAATATGTGAAAGCAATTCTCTAAATTGTATGAGATTATCAAAATATGTGTGATTGGTTATAAGCAGATCACATGATACACCTTAAAGGTAAGGAATTTATGCTCTTCTTATCTTTATTGAACGATTGTACTTGTCTTATGAACAATTGCTTAATATGGAGGCGTATGTTGATAATAGAAAATTGCAATACTAACATGTTATGTTTTCACTCTAGTCTATGACTTCCAGGAGTAAGTCAAGTTTTAGGTGGGAGGATGTAGTGCCCCTTCAGTTTCACCTTGGATGTACAGGTGGTCGGACTAAAAAGTGTGAAGATGAATGTAAATAATCAAAATACTTAGGTTAGTATATTTTATCAATGAACCTTATTGCAATACTGATAATTCACATGCTCTGACATTGCCTTACATTAGGTGATTATGATGTTGATTTTACTATGATTGTCATATGTTAGAATTGAGTTTTATGCGACTGATTCTGTATCATAGGAGGTCATGATGTTTTGTGTGGATCAATCGTATTATGAGAATCATGCGACTATCTGATGATGGTTCTTAGTCGTTCAGTAACTGATTGATATGTGTGTTGTAATTACATGTTTGATGTGTAGGTAAAAGGAACGGTGTCGCATTACTCATGCATGAGTACCCTGCTACAATGCAACTTCCTTTCACTGTGTGTATGACTACATGATTGCATATATATACATGTTCGACCGTTTTGTTTACTGTAGGCTGCAGGTACAAGCATCGACTCCACTTGAATTAACAGGTCTGAGTGTACCTTAACCAATGGAACTGTTGAATGGAGATAACATATGGTCCCCTAGCCTAGCCATCATCCTTGAAGAGGATGAGTATCCGGTTGTGTTCCCTGTCAGTGTTGTCGGTTTGGTCATGATAGTCAGTCATTGTTGTGGTGGTCTTGTTTTCTGATCTTGCATAGTAGTCAGGTATGGTTTGACAGTTGGGTTATTTTGTTGGGATTTTTTTGGTTATTGTTGCCTTAAAATAAAATAATTAGTTATGAAGCTTTTTTGTTAAATAAATAAATATATAAATGTCCTTATGTAAATTTAGTTTATGAAAAATATATTATTCTAGAAGTTAAGTTAATAAATAATAATAATAGTAATAAACATAATTGCAACTAGAGATAAATAAATAAATAATATTTATGTGTTACCATAAAATATATTTATCTTGGTCTAGTCGTAAAATGTTTAAGAAAGCAAACTGTAAGATATTGTTCATGCAAGAGTTATTGTCTCTTGTGGGGGGGAATCTTCTGGAAGATTTTAGGGGATTTCTTTCACTAAAAATAGGGAGTTTTTGGGTTGTATTTAGGGGGGAGATTTCTCTCTCATAAGAATCTTCAATTGAAAGAACTTTTGGAGGGAGACTAGTTTGTGGCTGCAACAGTTGAACCTGACATTGAATCTTCAGCCCAATCAAGCAAGCGAAATCAAGTTCCTTTGGTTCTAATTTCTATCTCATTTTTTTGTTGAAGCAAATGTTTGATTTATAATTTTTCCTGTTGATGGTAATTTGCTTGAGAGGCTAGAAACCTTGTTATCAGATCCAATTGTGTGTGTCTATATCATTGCATTTCTGGGAATCATCGATTGATGTGACTGTCTATCTCTGGCCCATTTCATCTCTATTTTTACACTTTATTACGTTAGCCATAAATTTTATTTTACGAACTGGGTTCCTCTAAGTTTTTGATAAATAGTGCACAACCTAGTTTTCTAAAACATATCCAAAAATTGTCCATACCCAATTTATTGTTTTGGAGATATGAATGTTTTGTGACTGTCTACCTCTCAGCCATTTTGTCTCTATTTTTACAGTCTATTGCGTTAGCCATAACTTTCATTTTATGAACTGGGTTCCTTTACATTTTAGATATATGGTGCATGACCTAGTTGCCTAAATCATATCCAAAAATTGTCCATACCTAGTTTGTTGTTTTGGAGATATGAATATTTTGTGGCTGTCTACCTTTCACCCATTTCATCTTTGTTAAAACAGTTAGTTGCATCACCAATAACTCTATATTTTCAAATTGGGTTTCTCTAATTTTTTTTTATATAAGATTCAACTCTTATCTATGAAAACTATACCCAAAAGAGTTAGTATTACCTAGTTTGTCAATTCAGAGATATGTATCAATTAGTGATAGACATTCCTATGCCATCTTGATTGTTGTTATTAAATCTACAAATCCATTCTATGCATATCCTTTAATCATTGCATTCCATAATTTGACATCTCTTTGAGGCAATTTGCTGAACAGTTAATGCACTTTGTCTATGCTCTCACTTTTGCATACATGTCTACTAGAGCATTTCCTTTTCAAAGTCTTTTATCATTATCAAAACATTCTATATCTATATTCTTTCTGATATAGTATCTGTTCTTGCATATCTTAATCGATCATATTAGTATGTTTTTTTCTTAGTGGGTTATTTTAGTGCTTTTCGGTTTAAAATTGTTCAATGGTGATATGTTGAGTTAATTTTTAAATATGGTCTTGCTTGAAATTCTATTGTTAGTTATTAGCGTCAAGTAGTAATGATGTAATTGGTTTATTGTATTTTCCTTTGATTTTGAGTCTTATTGTTGTAATAGACTGTCGTAATTAATAAATGTCAAGTCATTTAATTCTTCATTTCCATAGCAGGAAATGGATGTTCTTATGTATAGTGGTATTGTGTTCAATTTACCAACTCCAAAGGTTAGGCTAGTTGGGTTCCAGTTAAACATTGTGTCATGTTGTTTAAATGTGTTTTTGATTTGAGATTATGTAGTGGAAAGGGGAAAGTATTGTGGTTGAGAGGTTGGAATTAAATTTGTCTATGTATTGGTTTGCAAAAGATGGGTGCCTGACAGTCCCTTGTCCATGCATGATATTAATTTCATTTTTGGATGTTGGTCAAGGGTTGCTAGTTGCATGTAGGAGAGTGACTTCTATGGTGGGGCCGGTGCCCAAAGTGGTTGCCTGGGTAACCCCATGGAAGTTGTAATCAAGTGATAACTTAATAATTTATTTAGGTGGGTTGGGTAGTAATAACCATAACAAGATAAGTATGATGCCTCACCCATGCCTTGAGTGCTCTCACAGGCTAAGGATGGGATGAGAAGGCCTGCTTGGCAAGGTCAACCTCTTTGTCTCCACGAGAGGATGTGTCAGCTCCGCATGTGTCACCCTATGGGGCTGGTGCCTAGAGAGAGGTTGCTAGAGTAACCATAGATGGGGGCCGATTTCTAGTGAGAGATAGCCTAGGTAACCCATGCTAGGACCATATGATGACACTCTCCCTGCTACATTCTGGTTACTTCCTCTTTATCTTGTGTTGTTGCCTCTGGAGTATTGTCTTGTCTTGATGATTGACTTGTCTTGATGATTGAGTTGTCTTGATGATTTGTGTAGTCTTGATGATCTGAGTTGTATATGTCAAGTCTGTATCTGCTTGCTTGTATCCTTTGACTTAGTGGAACCTCATTGCCATCTCCTAGCTTGGGGGGTGGACCTCACAGTTCCACATGGTTGGGTGGAAGAGCTTAATCCATTGGATTTCTTGGTCAACCTGGTTCGTGATCATTGCAGAAGTGTTACTAGTTCTAGACTTGTACTTGCATCCTCAGAGCTTTATGATAATTTCAGAATTGTATAATCTTGTTGTATATTGTAAGCCAATTTAATCAGTCATGAATCTTGTAATCTTGTTTTTAAACTTTTGTAACTGTTCATATTTGTAAATGGGTAATGCAATCTTCTTCTTTTGTATCATAAGGTTTATTACTTGTGTTATAAATTATGGTTATCTGATGCAGTTATGTTTCCCTAGAGATATTAGTTTTACTTTTTGCTATTAGACCATGTTATGTTTTGTTATTACCACTTCTTTAGAAAAAAAATATTTCGCCCTTTTTATTGCTTAGTTAAACTTATCTTTAGGGTTGCATGGCGGGGCATTACACTAATCCTTTTCTAGCATGTCAATTTAATGTTTGCATGGAGGAATTATGGTTTAGTTCATTATTATGGTGTGCACTTTAATTTCTGCAACCTCTTCTTTTGTAAGCCATTTCTCCTATGGATCACCGACAACGTGACACCATAATTTTTTTTTGCTTTGAGGTTACCACTCACCCTTCAATGACCTAGAAACTAGGATTCGATACCAAATGATGTAGTTATAGATAGAGGGTCTAATGAAAGATGGTCTATTCATGAAACCTAAACCATAAGATTATTTCACCCCCAAAATGTCTCCTATTGAGGAATTTTGAGGAATCCTTCATAAATTTACCATACATTTTTACCCTAACCTTCATTTTAGGTGTTTTTTGAATCATTGGAAAGGTATTGAATAGATCTACAACTTTTGTACTATAAGTTTTTGGTGGTTTTGCATAGATTTGTCACGATTTTCAAAAAATTAAAAATAATCTTTTAACACTAAAAATATTTTTTGTAATTTTTGCTTTGATCTCCATTTTGAAAATGTTTACATCATTGGAAAGATATTGAAGAGGCCTACAAATTTGTTGTTATACACTTATAATTATTCCCAATGGATTTAAAAATAATAGAAAATAAAATTTTGACATACATAATTTTTTTAATTTTATTCTTTTACAACTCTGAAACAATCCATAAGAAATCATTGAAAGGGTATAACATGAACGTTATAGGTATCTTCAACATCTTTTCAATAGTTCAAAAATTACCCAAAATAGAGGTTGGAGCAAAAAGATGCCAAAAAATTACAAAAGATTCTTTTAACTATCAAAAGATTCTTACTTTATCAACATTGAAAACATGAGAACTATGTGTCGAATTGCCTAAAACTTATAATAGGAAAGTTGTAGGTCTCTTTAATATATTTCCAATGATTCAAATGACACTCAATACAAAGGTTGAGATAAAAAGTTATGGTAAAATCACGGTCACACCTCGGTTTTAAACAAACATACTTATCATTGTTATTTTTGAGAAGACAAATAGTTAGTTAGAGAAAATATTATGATTAAAATAATGATAGAAATCGCATTTAATTTATATTAGTTTATATGCAAAGAATAATTGTTTATGACGTTATTATTAAGTACGTGGTTAAATGATGTAATGGACTAACTACCATTGTGCGACTGAGGTGGACGCAGGAACAATGTTTTTCCCCCTCTAAGATGAGGAGATAGAGTATCACCATGGAGAGAATGCTAGATTGTGTGAATATAATGATCCTTATTCCATTTGGAAACACACACACACACATACTTATAAGAGGATAAGCCATTTTGTATTAAGTCTTAATCTCTATGTCCTTGGTTGTCTTAGAAATATTTTTAGCATTGAGATCATGTTATACTTGTTAATTTTTGTCGTCGTCAAGTTGATGGCTAAATCTTCTTTGTCGACAGATAGTAAGGTAGTGTATACCTTTGAATGTTGGGCCGATGTAAGTAATCAACCAGACAAGTCCAATTTTGTCGATTAGGACTAAGTCGATTTTGTGAGTCTCCATCTTCGATAATTGTACTCGAAAATAAGCATAATTAAAGCATTCAAAAGAATGCATTAGTGACATCTATGAAATAGGTGCACTATTGTTTATTTTAAATTATTTTTAAGCTTAGTTATGATCAAATATAATGTCTAGTTTGAGAAAGATGTAAATTATTTGGTGGATAGACTCCCATTATACTTTTCCCCTAGATGATAGGAGGAGTGGGGAGGAGTAGTAGCTCCATACTCCCTTTTTCTAGCATGAGAGGCCATGGATGGCTGAGGGAATAGTGGAGTGTTCTAGTAAGTATGTAGTTGAATAATTGACAGTAGTGGGACAAAGGATTTAATAGGATTATTTCTTGCATAAAAGTACATCAAAGAAAGTAAAGAGAGGGTGGAATATTTGGTATTGGAGAAGCAAGAAGGGATACAAAAGCTAAGGAGTATCAATTCTGCTTGTTTTAGCATTACAGGTAAGCGCAACATCCTTAATAAACTGTATAGATACTCTGAGTATGCAAGTTGATATCTATAAGAAACAAATAGATGGTGGTTATATAGATAAACCCTACTTTGTGTGCTTTAGGAGGTTGATTTACTTGCATGATATCATAGTGCACTGTATTAAGAATTACTTTACTATTGTTACACTTTCGATAAAGGTCTTTGCCTACAGATATATCATATAACGGTTATCAAACGAGATTTGTATTATGCATTAATACCTTTTAGAAGTTGAGAGTATCATATAAAGATATTATGTTATATATATGTTATTCTTTTTAAATGCCGCGAATAACATACTAGTCTACGGTCTGTGATATAGTCTTATGACTATGTTTGTTAAAGCCGAATGGCTATTATGCTTTGTATAATCTTTTTAAGGTTTTTCTTAAGCAAACAAACCCTGTGGAAACCATTAAAGGATGAATGTACATAATGGCCGAGCATTATATATTAGTTATGCTTTGATTAATTCAACCACCTGATTAAGGCCAAATGTTGGTGTGTTCAGTCGACCTGAGCAAGGTCGATAAAGGTATTCCAATCTTACCATTATCTAGTGATGAGTGATTTTTAGAAAACTGTAGCAGACTGAGAGTTCTTATTTTCTTGTGTAAGACCGAAGTATCGACATTAAGTTATCATAGTATCTATCTAAGAGCCATAGTTATTTGTTATGGAAGGTATCATCACCTTAGATAATAATAAAAACTTATAGCTTGTTATTACTTGATGTATTTGTTTAAAGGTATTTGATATATAAACTTCTTATTTTGTTAACATACAGAAGTATTTATTTATCTTATTACCTATATAGGTAGTTTGATATGGATGTTATCCTTTTATTATCAATAGGTAACCAAGAGTTATCATGAACTATCTTTATTCTAGTTTAAAAAGGAATATTATTTATCCTAATCTAGGCTAAGGCTTGCCAATAGATTGTTGTGAAATATACTTACCTTACTATGGCAATGTAGGGTCAATTTTCTATAGTTTTTCATTGAGAATGAAACTACTTATTATTTGGCATTCTCTTTTGATATACAAGTGGAAATGTATCCAATATGAAAGATTATGAAGTTTATTGTTTTCTTCGATAAGCTATAAGTCAAATATAATCCTAGACTAAGACATATAGAGTCTTTAATTATCAAACCAATGACTTAACGTCAGAATATTGCATATCGTTATCAAAGAATACTAAATTTACTGATGAGAACGGAATTGGGTTGACAATCCATTGAGTAGTTGATAGGTTGTCATGGACCCGCTATTGTAAGGATACAAAGAGGGGATCAATGCATGCTTCATAAGTCACCTAAGCTTTCATATTATATTTGTCTTGTTGATTTATAGTAAAAGGTATATTTTATGTCTTTTAGACTAATATTGAACACACAAGTCAAAGTATGTTGATATATATTATTTACTAAATTATAAGAATGTTGTCTCCAAGTCGAGAAAGGAGTGTGTGAACATATGACTCATTATATGAAACTTTGGCCAAAGTAATGCAAAAGTCACTACTTTCATTGTCGGTTCATTGTGTACCAGATAGCCGAACAATCAGAGTGGGATATACATAGCTAGAGCTAGAATAGAGTTGTAAGCCCGATTGTTATTAACTAGGACACATCACTAGTTCTCAGCTGGCATAAAGAATCAGTTGATTCTCATTATATACACCCTCATGAAGGGAAGGGCCACTTCTAGAAGGAAGGTGTGCGGGGGACAACTGGTTTGTGGTTGGAGGAAAAGTACCAAGGTGATGATCTCTCTCTCTAGCAGTTGACTGCTGAAGACTTGTGAACATGAAACATTACTTATTATGTAAATGAAATTGATAAATATTGTAAGTCGCAAGGAATGCGACCATTTGTTATATGTTCATGATAAAAATGTGAAATTTTCTAGTCGCATATGAAGCGAACATCTTTTGAAATTATGTATTGTACTTAGAAATTGCAAATGTAATATTATTGGATTCTGTTATATAATAAAAAAAGAAATGAGATTTTTGCATTATTTGTGTTTAATGTTATTTAATATTCTAGTTGGGATGTTACACATGGTATCATAGCTACTGGGTTCAACACTTGGACCTAGAAGCTCATTACAAGATTTTACAGCTTGGCAAGATATGCTAATGATAAAATGATTGTCCTTGTGCCAGAATGACAAGAAAGAGAAGGAAAAGAAAGCGAGCCAAGAAAAAAAACCTAGGGATATGCTTAAGATGACCATTAAGAAAGAGCCATCTCCTAAGAAAAAAATGAAGGAACCAGTGAGCTATGTAGAAGGACCTTGGCTTACTAATTTTGAGACACTAGCTGATGCACTCAAACGTATCTGCCTAGAAAGGAGGAAATGGATTGAAGTAGCATAAAAGATGCCAACTCCTATTGTTGTTAATATTAGTAAACCATCTACCCACCATGATATTCCTTTGGGGTGTGGTCAGGATGCACCTGTAATAGGAAAAGAGGTGTTGATTGAGTACTCACGAGTACACCCACCCACAAAGTTTGTGTTACTCGATTCTGACGGGAAGGAGGAACCTGAGGAAACCCCTTTGTCAAAAAGTGATATGTTGATGTAGAGCAACTTAAAATCACTAAACAAACTCAACCTATTCACCTTTCAAGTTTGGATCGATCAAACAATAGCCCTTCATTCATAACTGTCCCCTTGTCCTAGTAGCCCTCAAAACCTAGTTTTTTCATCATATCTTTTGGAGGACTCAAACCCACAAGCCATTCACCATTTCAGATACCCATTTTTCTCCTTTTTAACATATCCAATTTTGGGCTAGGGTTACTTTGGAACAAAGGCCTCTAAAATTGACCGCTACAACTCTAATAGGCCTAATTAGCCCTGTTTTACAAAGCAAGTATGAGAAAATCAAAACCCAAAACCCAAAAATCAACTCTAGGGTGCTCCACACATAGAATGGGGTCTACATCCACCAATTTTGTCAATCAGGACAATACCCAGATCACCCTTTTTCAAAACCCTATCTCAACCTACTCAAACAAGCCTAATACAAGGAGATATTAGGCTAGGGCTTGATCAAACTTGGTACAAACTCCATTCCCTACCTCTGAAACCTTAAGAAACATGAAAATCACTATCCCTACCTCATTCCACCGAGTTTGAGAATTTTCCAATGGTGGAATGGCCTTCAAAACATGATTTTTGCTCTCAAACCCTCAAACCCTAGGTTCACAGGCTATTTTCATTAAAAAAGGCTATAACTCACTCACACTCCAATGAAAATTGACCAAACTTGGCTCAAATGAAAGCTAGGTCACAACTCTACAACATGCTTGTGGTTTTGGGTCATGAATGTACAGTACTGGGCCGTACCACATCCTGAAACAACAGAAAACAATGAAAAATGCAGAAAACAACAATATAACTTTATTGATCTTCCTCCAAAATGTCTTTAGATGATAGCTTCAAACCTTCTCAAACATTTTTTCATGCTTTATATCAAAAACAGTTTCCATCGACTATTCAAGTTCTTGACTCTTTATCTTCCCAAAAACACGCCAAAAAATGCCATTTTTGTAACTTTTAAACTAACGTAAACTGACCCCATGAGATTAAAACATTTGACGTGGTCTAAATAGACCTTATTACACCAAAATTGGACTTAACAACACAAAACTCAATATTTGACCCCTATTTACAATCTAGGTGCCCCTACACCATACACCTGGAGAGAAAAGAATCTCAAGTTCCACTTGAGATCAGCTCTTGAACTATTTTACCATGCTTTTTGATATCATCTTCTATCATCTAGGTGGCATCCTCCATTGGTATACCTTTCCACTTCACTAGATACTCATGGTAGACCTTGTGTCTTGTCCTCTTGTCTTCCCTTGTGTCCACAATGCATTCAAGCTTTAATGGCTCAGTAGGTGGTAAATCCTTGATCCAATCTTAATCAACAACATTTATATCAATCCTTGTACCTGCAATCATAGATCCCTTGAAAGGATATAGATCAGCAACATTAAAGATTGGAGAGATAGCCACTTTAGGAGGGAGTTCTATCTCATAGGCATTGTTTCCAAATTTGTGGACTACGCTACATGGCCCAATCTTTTTCATCTGTAGCTTTGTATACTTCCCCTTTGGTAGCCTTTCTTTCTTCAAATGAGCCAATGCCAAGTCTCCCACTTTGAACTAAACATCTCTTTTCTTCAAATTTGCATTGTGTTTGTAGTTTTCAACACTTTTTTGAAGATTTTCTCTAACTTGCTGATGTATGTCCTTCATTGCAACTACAAATTCCTCTCCTTCAACACTCCTTTTCTCCATTCCACTCAGATCCTTGAGCTCAAACACACCTCTAGGCTTCAGTCCATAAACCACTTAAAATGGGCTTTTCCCAATGCTTCTATTGACAGAGTCATTATAGGCATATTTAGCCCATGGAAGGATTAGATCCCATTGCTATCCATGCTCCTTTGTGATGCATCTCAAAAGTTTTCCAAGTGATCTATTAACCACTTCAGTCTGCCCATCTGTTTGTGGGTGATAGGCAGAGCTAAATGTCAAATTGGTTCCCAATTTCTTCCAAAGAGTCCTCCAAAAGTGACCTACAAACTTGCTATCTTTGTCAAAAACAATTATCAATGGTAATCCATGAATTCTCATTACTTCCTTGAAAAATAACCCATCAATATATGAAGCATCATTTGTAGATTTGCATGGTATAAAACAAGTCATTTTGCTAAATCTATCAACAACAACAAACACACTATAATATCCTCTCTAAGTTTTAGGAAAACCCAAGACAAAATCCATGCTGATGGATTCCCATGGCCTGTTAGGAATTGGCAAAGGCTAGTAAGGACCTGCATTAGTGCTTGAACCCTTGGCTCTTTGGCAAATTACACAATTTTCAACAAATTTTTTGACATCCACTTGCATCTTTGGCCAAAAATAAAATCTCCTTACATGTTCCAGTGTTTTATCTACACCAAAATGACCTCCTAAGCTGCCACAATGTTTCTCTTTTATCAAATTAGTTCTCATAGAGCACTTTGGAATACACAACTGAGCACCTTTAAACAACAATCCATCTTGTAATAGAAAATTAGAATATTCATCATGAAAAGTACCCTTAAACTGATCACAAACATCATATACCTCTTTGAAGTCATCATCTTTCTCATACATACCTTTTAAGGCATCTATTCCCACACTTTGGAGTTGAATTTCTTGCACCAACATTGACCTTCTACTTAAGGCATCTGCTACCTTGTTTGATTGCCTCTTTTTGTGTTTGATTGTGAAGGTATAGCTTTGTAGGTACTCCACCCACTTCATATGTCTATGGCTCAGCTTGTCTTGATTGTTAAGGAACTGCAAAGCATGGTTGTCAATAAAAATAATGAACTCCTTGGGTAAAATATAGTGTCTCCACTTCTTTAGGGACTACACCATTGCATATAGCTCCAATTCATAAGAAGAGTATTTTATTTTTGCTTCATTAAGCTTCTCACTAAAAAAAGCCACAGGTTTGCCTTCTTGGCTCAAAACAACCCCAATTGCATACCCGCTTGCATGACATTCTATAATGAAGAACTTGTTGAAATCAGACAATGCTAGGATGGGTTGTTGTGCCACTCTATTTTTTAGATATTGGAAGCTTCTCTCCACCTCATTAGTCCATTGAAACCTCTTCCTTTTATCCCCTTTGATGGTGTTAATAATTGGAGAGTAGATATGACTGGAATTCTTTATAAATTTTTTATAAAAAGTAGCTAAGCCATGAAATTTTTTTACTTCACTTGCTGATGTAGGAGTTGACCAACTGAGAATTGATTCTACTTTGGTGGGATCCATCTTCAATGAACCTTTAGAAATCACAAAACCAAGGTAAACTATCTCCTTCATTAATTCACATTTATTTAGATTGATCATCAACTTCTCTTCATTCAGCCTCTTCAACACCATGTCCAAATGCTGCAAGTGCTCCTCTTTAGTCTTGTTGAAAACAAGAATGTCATCCAAGTAGACAACTACAAATTTTCCTATGAAGGGTTTCAAGACTTCATTCATGAGTCTCATAAAGGTACTTGGTGTATTTGAAAGCCCAAATGGCATCACAAACCACTCATATAACCCCCCATTGGTTTTAAAGGTAGTTTTCCACTCATCCCCTTCTCTTATCCTAATCTGATGATAGCCACTTTTAAGGTCAATCTTTGAAAAATAACAAGCTCCTCCTAAACAGTCCATCAAATCCTCCATTCTAGGTATTGGAAACGTATACCTTATAGTTATTTTGTTGATTTCCCTTGAATTGGTGCACATTGTCCAATCTCCACCTTTTTTAGGTGCCAAAATAGTAGGGACAACACATGGACTTAAACTTTCTCTTACGAGACCCTTATCTAGCAATTCTTGTATTTGTTTCCTTATCTCATCATTTTGTTGAGTCATCTTGTATGCAACCTTATTGGGTAAGTTTGCACCTGGTATAAAGTCTATGTGGTGGCTCACATCCCTTATAGGTGGCAAAGAACTAGGGAGCTCATCAACAACTATGTCTTGATACTTGCTCAACAAAGTTTGCACTTCTTTGGGCACATCCTCAAATTTTGCTGCTACTGCTGTCATGACAGGTTTAGGTCTAATTACAATTGCATATCCTTCACCTCCCTCTTCTTTCATGGTTTTCAAAAAACTCTTTTCCCTCAACCAACACTACACTAGACCCATCTTGTTCATCTACCCCTTCATCTTACAATAAAATAAGGGTGAATGATACCCCATCCTTGTCAATCACATAAATGTTTTTCTTCCCATCATATTGAACTTTTATGTCATATTGCCAGGTTCTCCCTAGCAGCAAGTGACAAACATCCATTGGGATGATGTCACACAAGATCTTGTCTTTGTACCCCCAATGTTAAATTCAACCCATGTTTGCTCATTGACCAAGACTTGTTGACCCTTATTTAGCCAAGATACTTTGTATGGAGTGGGGTGTGGGATTATTTTCATGTTCCACTATTCTTCCATCTCCAAAGAAACTAAATTATCAGTTGAACCAAAATCAACAATAACCTTACATACCTTGCCTTGAGATTTGCAAGTGGTTCTAAACAAGGATTTTCTTTGTGGAGGCTCCTTGACTGTTGGCACCTTAATGAGTGTCCTTCTCATCATTAGAGTTTCCCCTATCTCTAGAATAGCAGGATGAGATGGAGGTTTGACAGTCTTACTATCTTCTTCTTGCACTAACTATGTTCTCCTTTCACCTCCATGTGATGTTGAGGGTTGTTTCTCCGGGCATTTCCAAGCTTGATGGCCAAACTGATTACATTGATAGCATCTACCTGAAAAGGTGTTTGAACCTCTACCTTGTCCTTCAAATCTGCCTCTACCATTAGGTCTTCTACCTCTGAAATTGCCTCTGAAATCTAAGCTCTATTCTTGCTACCCACTTGACTCTCCTTGTGATTTTTGGGATTGTCCTCTCCCTACAAAGTTGCCTCTACCTCTGAATTTCCTTCCTCTACCTCTATTTTGTTTTTCTTGCCTTCTATTCAATCTTTCTTTTGTCCTGATTGCCATTTGAAAACACTCTTCCATTATCCTTAGAGGATTAAGACTTAACTCATCTTGTATGGAGAACCTCAACCCATTTATGTACCTTGCTACTTTTTCCACTTCATCCTCAATAGGCCCTGTCCTTATACTTAACTTGTGAAACTCCTCAGTATAATCCATGACATCCATTTCTTTTTGCTTGAGGTTTTGTAGCTTCCTAAATGTTTATATTGCATAATCACCTAGTAGAAATTGGCTCTTGATTTTAGCCACCATTCTATCCCATGAATGGATTTTTGTCTTGCCCTTCTTCAACCTCTCTTCCTACACATAATTCCACCAAGTTAAGGTAGGACCTTTCAATTTGGTTTTAGCAAATTTTACCTTTTGATCATCTGCTACCTCCTCATACTCAAAATAGTTGTCAAGTGCATCAATCCAACCTAGCACTTCTTCACCATCCAACTTCCCACCATACATGGGCAATTCTATCTTCACCTTAGGAGTATCTCCCTTCATATCTTCATCATTCTCACTTCATCAGGGTCCTCTACCTCTTGGACTCCTTCTTGAGGGTTCTCATTCTCACCCTCTTCCTCTTCCTCTGTCACTTTGGTCTCCAGTGACCACACCTCTCCTTTGGTTTGATTCCAATGCTGCAAGTCTGGCTAGAACATCTTCCTAAGACTCCTTTACTTGTCTCAACTCACCGGCATGCTTTTCCTTCAACTTTCTCACTTCTTTGGCCAATGCATTACTTTTTGGAGGCATTTTGCTTACTCAAACTTCAACCTTTCTTCCACTTCTCAATCAAAACCTAATCTCTAATACCACTATGATATAGAGCAACTTAAAATCACTAAACAAACTCAACCTATTCATCTTTCAAGTCTGGAGCCATCAAACAATAGCCCTTCATTCATAACTATCCCCTTGTCCTAGTAGCCCTCAAAACCTGGTTTTTTCATCATATATTTTGGAGAAGGCATCAAACACACAATCCATTCACCATTTCAAATACCCATTTGGCTCCTTTTTAACATATCTAATTTTGGGCTAGGGTTACTTTGGAACAAAGGCCTAAAAAATTGACTGCTACAGCTCTAATAGGCCTAATCTGTTTTACAAAGCAAGTATGAGAAAATCAAAACCCAAAACCCAAAACTCAACTCCAGGGTGCTCCACACATATCATGGGGTCTAAATCCACCAATTTGTCAATTGGGACAATACCCAGATCACCCTTTTTCAAAACCCTATCTCAACCTACTCAAACAAGCCTAATACAAGGAGATATTAGGCTAGGGCCTAATCAAACTTGGTCCAAATTCCATTCCCTGCCTCTACAACCTTAAGAAACATGAAAACCACTATCCCTACCTCCATTCACCAAGTTTGAGAATTTTCCAATGGTAGAATGGCCTTCAAAACATGATTTTTGCTCTCAAACCCTCAAACCCTAGGTTCACAGGTTGTTTTCACAAAAAAGGCTATAACTCACTCACACTCCAATGAAAATCAACCAAACTAGGCTCAAATGAAAGCTAGGTCACATCTCTACAATATGCACATGGTTTTGGGTCATGAACATATAGTACTGGGCCGTACCACGTCCTAAAACAACAGAAAACAATGAAAAATGTAGAAAACAACAGTATAACTTTATTGATCTTCCTCCAAAATGTCTTCAGATGATAGCTTCAAACCTTATTAGACATTTTTACATGCTTTATATCAGAAACCAAAAGTTTCCATCGACTGTTCAAGTTCTTGACTCTTCATCTTCCCAAAAACACACCAAAAAATGCCACTTTTGTAACTTTTAAACTAACCTAAACTAACCCCATGAGATTAAAACATTTGACATGGTCTAAATAGACCTTATTACACCAAAATTGGACTTAACAACACAAAACTCAACATTTGACCCCTATTTACAATATATACCTAGGTGCCCCTGCACCATATGTAGACACTTCTTATACATGAAAATAGAGAAGTTTTGTATTTGAATAGGATGTAAAAATCCAAAGACTAAATGAAGTAAAATTTTGGCTTTTAGTATAAACAAATGTTTATGTGATGCATCTCTGAGTTTCTATATTTATGAATTTGCAATTTTATGATAGCATGTCAAAAATTCAATGTTTTGATAAATTTCTATGCAAATGTTAGGTGTGGATAACTATTGTAATGGAACAAACTGGAAATCAACCAGGAGGGAGCCCTTGTGACCCAGATCCTGAAAATAATCCTATGGCAAAATTAGGTCAAATTTTGTCAGTTTTAAATGAAACAAAAGAAAGATTGAAAACCCTAGAACATGAAGTTAGAGGGAGAGAGAACAATTAGGAACACCACTCCAAGGAAAGAGAAGAATTCAATTTTCTTGGTGAACCAAGATTAAGTAAACAAGACTCTCTAATTCATAATGACCTGCAAAAACTCGTCTCACCATTGAGTTAGCTAGAGACATGAAGAAGGTTACTCCCCCTAAGTTTGATGGAACTACGAGTGGAGATGCAATTGAGGCTTGGATGACTGAGATGGAAAAATATTTTGAGATAAGGAATTACTCTAAGATCACTAAGGTTGTGTGGGGAGCCTACCAGTTAGCAGGAGAAACATCCACATGGTGGATGAATAAGAAAACGTAATTAGTGTTGAGTTCCTTAAGTCTAACTTGGGATTAGTTTGTGGCCATTTTTTAGAAAAGATAGTTGCCCCAATTGTATTTTGATAAGAAACTAACATATTTCCAAAATCTATGTCAAGGAGATATGACTATCACTGTATACTTGGAAAAGTTTACGAGATTATTGAAGTATGTGCCACAATATCAAAAGGATGAGAGATTTAGAATAAGGAAGTTTATTATGGTTTTGAATTCTCAGATTGGCAGAGAAGTGGACATCCATGGACCCACAACCATGGATCAAGTCTTTGAGAAAGTCATCAAACAAGAGAAAAAGCTCAAATCTATCTCTACATATCAGGATAAATCCCACAAGAAATTTAATTGGAACCATTTTTCAACACCTTTCAAAAGGAGAAACATAAATCAAGAATCTAGAGGGAGAAACCATGGTACAAAGGTTCAACGTACAATAGAAATGAACCCATGGATGGGAACAAGGATAATAATTTAAAAAAGAATGATGATAATACTAATTGCTCTTCAGGAAAGAAAGGTCTCCCTAGAGGATGTTTTACATGTGGAGGAGACCACTATGCTAATCAATACCCCACTAAGAGCCAAGAAAACTTATATTGTGGTAATCCTTTTCCATCACAACAAACAACCTTTTAACAAAGGATCCATGCCGCTTTTGACAACCACCAAGAAGAATGCCAAATTGCTCCCATTGAAACTACAGGTAACTTATTTAGCATTCCAGTTTCAATTCTCATAGATACAGGAGCAACTGAGAATTTTATTTCACCGAGCTTACTTTGTAAAATTCCTAAACAAGCTAGATTCATGGCGAAGCCATGGTCAGTAGAATATGCAAACAAGACAAGAGCTCAGGTAGAGTAATGCTTGTTCAAATCTAGATTGAATCTACCCACTTTTTCTACCAAAGTCAATCTGTATGTAGCCCCTCTAGGATCGTATGATGTCATCCTAGGTATAAACTAGTTATGGAAGCATAGAGAAAATGTAGATTACTTTTCCAAGACAGTCAAATGTCTAGATGACATTGGCAATGCCATCCTAATTCAAGGAGTGCAGCGTGAAATGAAAATTAGATAAATTTTTGCGATGCAACTGAAGAGAGCTAGTCAAAAGGGTTGCCAAATATTTGTGGTCAAAATAGAATAATTGAATGAAAAAGGTGAGGAATTTGGGAACCCAAAAGAACCTTCAGTGGAAGACTATCCTTTTCTTCAAGAATATCAGGATGTATTTCCTAAGGATCTTCCAGGTCTGCCCTTGAAAAGGGTTTTCAATTTTTCAAATGATATTATTCTAGGTTCTGAATTGGTGTCTAAGGCACTGTATCAGATGACAACCACCAAGATAATGGAGTTGAAAGCCCAGCTTCAAGAACTATTAACTCAAGGGTCGATTAGACCCAGTGTGTCACTGTGGGGAGCATCGGTGATCTTTGTCAAGAAGAAGGATGGTACCCTACAAATTTGTGTATAGACTATCGTATACTTAACAAAGAAATGATAAAAAACAAGTATCCTCTACCACACATAGATGATCTTTTTGATCAAATGTGTGGCACAATAGTATTTTCAAAGATTGACCTGAGGTTAGGTTATCACCAACTAAGGTTGAAGGATGAGGACATTCATAAGACAACCTTTCGAACAAGGTATGGGCATTACGAATTCATAGTTTTACCTTTTGGGCTAACCAATGCCCCAACAAATTTTATGACTCTAATGAACAATGTCTTCTGAGACTATTTGGATAAGTTTGTGTTAGTTTTTCTCAATGATATCATGATCTACTCCTGCAATGAGGAAGAGCATTATCAACATTTGTGGATAGTCTTACAATGTCTTAGAGAGCACAAGTTGTATGGTAGGCTATCCAAATGTACCTTCTTTCAGAAGGAAGTTTAGTATTTGGGCCACATAATCTCTAAAAAGGGAATTGCAGTGGACCCTTCTAAGATAAAAGCTATTCTAGAATGGCTTGCACTTAGAAATGTGCATGAAGTCTGTAGTTTTATGGGCTTGGCAGGATACTATAGGAAGTTTGTTTTGAATTTCTCTAGAATTGCCCACCCCATTACTTCTCTACAAAGAAAAGGGAAGTGATTTGAATGGTCAAAGAAGTATGAAGAGGCCTTCAAAATCCTTAAGGAGAAGTTGACTTTGGCACCAATCCTCTGAGTTCCAAATCCAGAAGGTCTTTTTGTTGTTATAATTGATGCCTCCAAAGAAGGATTATGTGGTGTATTAATGCGAGAAGGTCAAGTAGTGGCCTATGACTCTAGAAAGTTGAGACCGTATGAGCAAAATTATGCTCTACATGATTTGGAGCTAGTAGCAGTTGTGCATGCTCTCCAAGTATGGAGGCACTATCTGCTTGGAAAGCGATTTGAACTTAAATATGATAATTAGGGTTTGAAGTATATTTTCACGCAAACAAACCTTAATTCTCAACAAAGAAGGTAGTTGGAGCTTATATCTGATTATGATTTTAAAATTGGTTATATCAAGGGCAAGGAAAACCGAGTAGTGGATGCACTGGACCATAGAAGGCATATTATGACAATGTTGTTAGTGCATTCCAATTCTAGAGAGCAAGTATTGAGAAACTCAATAGGAGATGAGTATTACGAACAAGTCCTAAATGCTCTAAAGGAAAATTATTAGGATGCAAGATACGAAGGATTTAGTTTTGAATTTGATGGACTTATGAGGTATACGAATAGGATGTATGTCCCAAATCAACAAAATTTGAGGAACCTAGTGTGGAAAGAAGCGCACTTTGCACCTTATTCTAGTCACCTAGGTGTGACAAAACTATTAGCAGATGTAAACCCCTTTAATTTTTGGAAGGGAATGAAAAATGATGCTATAAGATTTGTAGCAAGATGTTTGGAGTGTTAGCGAGTTAAAGATGAACATTGACATCCAACATGACTTTTCACTAGTAGAAAAACAAAAATAAATGACTAAAAAAACTACCAAAAATTGGTCATGTGACCATTGGTAGTTTATTGCCGGTCATTTATCTTGTGACCAAATTTATGACTAAACAAATTTTAGTCATTAATTTGGTAGTATATTTAGTCATTAATTTTGTAGTATATTTAGTCATCAATTTGGTAGTATATTCAGTCATCAATTTGGTAGTATATTTGGTAATTTGGTAGTATATTTAGTCATCAATTTGGTAGTATATTTAGTCATTAATTTAGTCATTGATTGTTGTTAACTGGTCATTTATTTAGTCATTGTAATCATTAATTTGGTAGTATATTTAGTAATTAATTTGGTAGTGTATTTAGTCATCAATTTGGTAGTATATTTGGTAATTTGGTAGTATATTTAGTCATCAATTTGGTAATATATTTAGTAATTTATTTAGTCATTAATTGTTGTTAACTGGTCATTTATTTAGTCATGGTAGTCATTTTTATTTACTAGTTTTCATTAATTGGTAGTAAATTTAGTCATGATATGAATAATTTATTAAATACCATAAATTTTATAATGCAAAAAAACATATTATTAAATTTGAATTAAAACATAAAAGCAAATAAAAAAATTACATATGCAAACAAGCTACAACATGCTAGAATTAAAAGATTGATTCAACATAATGATAAATAAAGGTAATCTGCAATGAAATATATATATATATATATATATATATATATATATATATATATATATATATATATATATATATATATATATATATATATATATATAAAGTTATAAGATATCAAAACTGTCTAAGAGTATATATATAAATATAATAAAAAATGTCAAAGTTGTCTAAGAGTTTCCAACTCTTTCAAATACACCATGAAAATTAAGATCCCTAAACAACACATTCAAAATACTACATAAAGCAGTCTAACAACTAGTACATGATAAACATCAGCTATGCCATTTTTTGCAAATATTCTAGTGGCCACCATGTGGAGGTTCCTTCTTTCTCTTTTAGATGGACAGCTCCATCTATTTTGTCTTCATAAGAAAGGGGTATGTTACTTGTGACCTTTAAAATATTTACATTTGCATCTCTGTTCCTTTCAAGTTGACTCTATGTACAATAGATAGTGAGTGAATCCGCCCAATGCCCATAGAAACACCATCAAACGGATCCAACACCCTAACTTTATTCCCTTCTTGGAGTTATCAATACATTTCTACAAAAAAAAAATACACATTATATTGAAATACAAAATAATTATTACATAGGTAATGATTACCCTTATTTACATAATAAAACAACCATTACTTACTTGAATAGTACTTACTTGCATATGTGTGTTAAAACAAAAATGACTACCATGAAAGACATAAAAACAATAAATAACACTCACCTTAATTCCAGCACTAGTACTACTACTCTGAATATCATGCAGATTCTCGTCAAGATGTTCAACATAATCACTATCATCATTGTCCTCAAGTTGTACAGCTTTGTAGAGAGCTCTATTGACAGGGCCTTTTTCTTTTCATTCTGCTTTCATATAATTTTTCTGCATGTAGTTTAATCATCATGCCAAAATTAATATAAGTCAAGTAAAGAATGCAAAAACTATAAATTTTTGTTCAAAATAACATTTTTCTTCCACTCTTAAATGACTAAGTCAAGGTATGTTGTGAGATTCTTCCTTTATTGTAAGCAATAGATTCCAGTTTATAGGAGGATTCTTATAGTCGCGAGCATAAGATTTTCAACAAGAAGGGACAGTCCCAATCCTTCATATGATAAGGAAGACAGTAAATGTTGTAAGATGGTAGTCCATATATCTCTGTCTTAGGACAGTCCATAGCATGGAAGATATAGGAGAAGATAAAGAGATGCAACAACTAGTAGGGTTTCACCAAACACAAAGAAGAGATAAAGGCACTATCAAAACCATTAGGCAGTGACCAAGAACCCTTGGAATGACAGCAACAAAGCATATATGACAGCCTTGACTTTAGGATCAGTGATTAAGAACTTTACTAAGACATACTCAAAGTGACTGTCTAGAATGATAGAGTTAAATGTCATAATGCAGCATAGGAGCATGTCATAAACATGACAAGGACAACAATAATGAAGTGAATACTCAAGATAAATGGTAAGTATAAGCTAGGGGTGGCAATATTGTGTAATGATAAACATTTTCAATAGATAGTCCCATAGAATTCATCATAAGAACATTTTAAGCATGAAGAATGACAAAACATTGGAATAGATAACTGACAATAACTATTATATTACCTCAACTTCAACACAACTATGACTGTGTTGCACATTCTTGTCCATTAGCTCATCATGATCACTATCAATATCGGCAACTCTGTTGACATCAAGGCATTTTCATTTTTGTGATGCTTTGATACAATTGCTCTGCATGTGGTTTAACTGTTAGTAGAATCAACCATCATTATAGTGAAAGAGCAATATTTATATCATAAAATAGAGAGAAGATCAACAGGATCAACCTTGAAAAGATAGAAAAGATGAAAATAAGATCACAATAACAGTCTCAAGAAAGAAGCACAGTGCATCCTTTAGCATGAAAGAAGTTACCCACTATCATAATCACTAACACAAATTATCAAGGATTTTAAACTTTCTAAGTAGCAGTCATAAAGATACTGCACAAGAAAAAGGATGCATTATAAGATCAGGTGTGAAGAGGACCTTATAGTACTCATAAGGGTAGGATAGGAGCATTCATAGAAGGTTGCAGATACCAATGAGTCACAGTCAAGGTTTTCAAGAGGCCAGGCACTGCTACAGTGATACTATTATTTTGTAATCAAAGTCTTTTGATTGGCTATGGCAATCATAACAGGGTATATGAGGTAGGGTCACATATCTTTGTTGGAGGTATGAATAATCCTGCCTAAAGGCCATACTTCTGCTAAATGTAATTGAAGGAGGATGATAATCAAACACTTCATCAAGGAGAGGAGAACCTTGCCAGATCTAGAGAGATAACGGGTCCTCTATGTTGATAGTATATGTATCTTGTTTGACTACTCATAGTTGATAGTGTTCCAACAAAACAAAACTATGGCAACTTTTAATTTTGATCATTAACATCACACTTCAAGTAGAGTCCCATGGAGATGGTTGTATCCCTCTTATATTTCCTTACAGGTGCCCCCATGTACCTAATATGAAAGTGCTGAGGTCTATCTTTTAGGAGGAAAGAACTGAGCTGTTGCTTGCTAAAGGGGAAATGGAAATTTGAAATGTGCTTCTGTAAAAAACTTAAAACTCATTTTGAAAAATGACAAGTACTAGTTTCCTGAAATGATTGCTTAAAATTTATAGCAAGCCAAAGAAGTAAATAGAAGCAATTCACTTCACTAGTAATCTTTTTTTTAAATTAGCCACTTCAGAGATTCATGCACAACATAAGCTATACTTTTAACTAGCATGTACTAGAAATGAACTAGCATATGTATGTCGAAAGTGAATACCTTTTGTCACTAAGAAGATCATATAATTTGCCTCCATAAATCTCAAAGAAGCTAAGCCACAATTGAAATCCTTGATCTCGGTAGTAAGGTTGGCTTATCAATTTAAGTATAACTCCTGAAGCTCTCAGTGGCAACGACCGCACTGTATAAGTCTTTCCATTACCTGAAAACTTGACAACCCAATACATTGGCATTGAAAAACTAGCCAAAGAACACAAGAAAAAGAACCCGACATTCAGGAAAAACCAACTCAATCACAAGTAAAATTTCCTTGTAGTTAAATACCAACTCAAGTAAGCCTACAACACTTTCCTGTCCAAATAGAAACATAATAGTCAAACTGGAACTTGCCTATTTGACCATATGCAAAGCAAGTAGCTTTTGTTCACTAAAAAATAGTTGGAACAATTGGCTTCACAATAACTCGATAAACCTAGCCATGACAATCATTAAGAAACCCAAAAATACATGTCTACATAAAACACAGGATCTCCATAGTCTCCAAGGCAACACTGTTTTCAAACTCTTAAAATTAGAAAAATAAGTTATCAGTTTATCAAAAATGTAAACACAGGAGACAATTATAAACATGATGAAAGAAATACAATAACGCTACAATTTTCTTTTGGAATGTCTAGGTACCAGTGTAACTAAAAGTTGTTATATCAATTATATGCAAAAATTTAAATATTACAACAGTTAAAATAAAAAACTTACTTCATCATTTGTGACATGATCATCTAAAATAACATCAAACATGAAGTCATGTTTCTCCACATATGCTATCATATCCACCTACATATCAGAACATCTGTCAATATACTTCAAGGATCTTGTCATTTACAATTTAGAATGATTTCCTAAACCAGGCAATTTTGACAAATATCTTAATATGTTCTCAACCAAACAACATTCCTCTATTTACCTAGTAACTGGATTGGAAGTACTATACATATCTAAAACCATGATATCATTTACGTAAGGACAGTAGTCCGACAAATCCCATTTATCAAATATCTACTATCAGCTTAGTCCCATTTATCTTCATTAAAGCAAATCAAATCATTTATCCAATTTTAAAATAGATAACATATGTAAGGAAATAGGAAGTATAATGGGACTAAGTCCGCTCTAAAAAATGACAATAGAAGTGAGTAGGAAGTTCTATGTGACACAAGTTATCGCTATCAAAGGTGTGATCCATGGGGAGAGCCACATACTTTTCACTTTCATAACACTTCCCATAAATATCTTATTAGCTTGGACATCAAACTACACTAGCAGACAACTTGAAAAGTGTTGTTAAATTTGACAAACAAAAAACTGTTGGGTGGAGCTCCCAAAGACATTGAAATGATTGAGTACTTAAAAATCAGGATGTGGAAAGACTATTCTGGGCCCCCTAAGATAGGGTACAAAATCACAGATGCCACAATACCGTCAATCTGATACTACTAGGACATGAATAATTTAGTATAGTTTCTTGGTACATAGGGCTTCGTCATCCCTTTTGTTGGGCCCCCTAAGATAGGGCACACAATCACAGATGCCACAATACTATCAATCCAATACTACTGGGACATGAACAATTTAGTATAGTTTCTTGGTACATAGGGCTTCGTCATCCCTTTTGTTGTATGTATTTATTAGGACTACTCTTTTCTACAACAATATTGAAACAATTTGCAACTTGGACTCTAATGTTAACAGTGACAATATAAGTTTTACTGTCTCTATTTAATTCCTGATTGCCATGTAAAGGAGAAAATATATATAATTCTTATACACTGACATTCAAAACAAAAAAGATACTAGATAATATAAATGATATAATAGGCACTAGCCTTAAAAATTCTATTTCTAATGAATCGAAGCCCAAGTTATAAGTGATAAAAAGCAAAGAGCCTACTAAGAGAAGTCTTTCCCATAATATGCTATACATATGTTAAATCCATCGCATAAAACAAATAGTTGTTTCTAAAACCAAACAATTTTTTTGTATAATAATATAATGCATACCATAAAAGTCATGCAATAGAAACATCCTAGGAATGATGAGTCAAACCTTTAATTTGGGCTCATGAACAGTCAAACATGAAGTATCATTAACAGTGACAATATCTTCTTCCTTCTTAGCTATCTCCTTTTTATTCAGAGGCCTCTTCCAAACCTGCAGGCACATAACCAAAGTCAAGGAACATATTTTCATTAAGTTCACATAAAATATGATTTTGAGAAAATGGTGATCAACCTAAGCCTCTCAGGGAGAATTTCTATCCAATCAGAAAATTTTGAAACATAACAAGCATTAAGAAAAGACAAATGACAGTAAAATTTAGACCTTTTTGCACAATCTATCTGAAATAAAATATTCTGAAATAAGTGTACTAAATGTTATGGAATTTATTATAAATAAATTTCTTTAAGTTTGAACATATTATTATAGAAATTTTTGGATCACAGAAAATCACAATGCAATAGACAATAATTGATGTAGGTTGTAGCAGAAACAATGTAATGTGGAAGTCAAAAACAAAAATTAATGATAGATTTTATTTTTCTTTCATTTTACTGTTTTTAGGGCATATGGAATGTGCAGAAGATCCTTGGGTAGCCCAGGAAATATTACAGCCAAAGAGTGACATTTTCATGGTGCATATATCCAAGGTAGAACAACAAAAACCATATTTTAGTTGCTTATAGAGAGTGGCTAGAGCCACTTGGTTATCTTGCCCAAATTTTTAAAGTTCCTAGACCATACTACAATACGTTTTGCAGCTTATAATTGAAAAAAACTCTAAATAACAACTAAATTCTTAAAGAAATGTACATCACACACATGGTTCTTCTGCCTAAGAAGAAAATAGCATATGTACATGCATTGGCGTATCAAAGATTACTTTTCAATTCATTAAATTTAAATACTTCTGGCAAAAAAATGTGTTCACACAGTTTTCTGCCAGAAGCATTCAAATTTAGCTATTATGGACTTTGGGAATATCTTGACTATTATTCTAAATTTGTTGTTAAACGATTGATAGAATCTTCACAGCACACTCATCACCATTGCATTAATACTCAAGATAGATAAAACACAAATTACGACTATTAAATTAGATATGGCTAAAGCATTTAATCAATGTGAATGGATGTTAAAAATACAAACATTACTACAATTTGGATTTGACTGCCAATTAATAGAATATGTCTTTAGGAGCAATTCCATAGACACATTCTCCACTTTGGCTAATGTCTCTTGTAAAAGTGTATTTCATTCATCAGAGAGCAATATTATGATATCATTGATTTGTAATGATTTTCTATGTCCAGTTGCACTAATATAAACCACTTTGACTTATCTTTAATATTTGAGAATAGATAATGAATTATCAATTG
Source organism: Cunninghamia lanceolata (assembly GCA_027924645.1). NCBI lineage: Eukaryota > Viridiplantae > Streptophyta > Pinopsida > Cupressales > Cupressaceae > Cunninghamia > Cunninghamia lanceolata. The sequence continues at coordinate 2,966,237 of BSBN01000719.1, read as the reverse complement.
TCAGTTGTGTTCTAAATTTTATTGTGTACCAGTACATTTTATGCAAATTAAGGTTATTATATATATAATTTTTAACTATATATATATGTATATAGTGCGGCTGAACCCAGCCATAACAAATCGGCAACTTAGTTGTTATACACCAGGAAGAAGAAACAATGTTTATATCTCCTCAAAACTGGCAATTAAACATAGAAAGAATGGCTTTTGCACTGGTTCAAAGTAAAATATAACAAATGTTTTGTGGTTCCTTTGCATTGGAAATAGGCAATTCTTGACACATCAAAAGCTATTACAGAACCCCCATCTCATTTCTACTTCAGACCCAACAACAATAGTGTTCATAACACCCCCACTTTCAACGCCACCCATTGCAAAATACAGACCTACATAACAACTCCTACTCCATTGATTTAACCATTGTTTCATTCAATTCTTCCTGTTCTCCTTCTTAATATCCAACATTAGCTGCAGTCTCAAGTTTCAACGACATTGTTCCCTGAAGATCCTAAGACGACAAGAATAAGAAAGTACATATTAAATGAACTTCAAAGGATGTTTATGAAACAACAGCCTTTCTTGTTAAACAAACAGGTAAAAACCTAGGGGTTGTGGCTAACTACACCCAAGACCCCAAAATAAATAGGAAATATCTGAACAAGTTTAAAATAATTGTTAACAGGAGACACAGGATGCCAATACAAGGTGGGATGTAATTTTGATAGGGTATGGAATTATATGAATAAGGGTGTAGCTATGGTACTTTTAAATATAATCACTACGAGATGTGGGTAAAGTGTTATCATCCCTCAACCCAAGTTTCACAATGATTATATATCTCCTTTCAATGGATCAACTTTTACTATTTATTACATGAATTTTGTGAATACTGACTTGCTTAGGATTCACCAATTTGAGTTTTAACATCATCTTATCTGGTCCTGATAACTACCAATTTTAGCTTTAACTTATTTACACTCTTTTTTCCAGTACTCCTCTTTGGCACTCCTGTTTAGTCAAAGTAACTTATACTTTTGGTTTAGGTTAACCTATTTTATGCACTGGTTGATGATAATATTAATTTATTTTTATTAAGTAGAAGACATCAACCTAAGCATTTTACTCCTAGTTTCCAATCCACCTTGAAGATTGCCTATGCTATTCCATCGTACGTACCCTAATTTTTATCAACAATTTGCTATTCTTAGGAAAACAATGCAGCAAGAATCCCAATGGTAATTGCAACTTACCTAGAAGTCAGGGCAGCCAGTTCAATTTACTTTCATGTTTAACAATAGCACGTATAATCATAATGTCCAAAAATGTGTGAACATTTTCAATAATGTTTATAAATTATAGCCAGATATTTTCTATTGCCATTATGCCAAATGGCTGTTGGGAATTAAGGTGTCTCAACCTTTGCAAGTTTCTAGCATTTATTATTTAATTGTATTTATTTTTTGCCTATTATTGTAATTTGGATGCAAATCCTATTTCGTCACTTTGTGGGAGTTGGCACGGTGATGTGTCATCCTACATGGAAGGTGACCACATGTAATTTTTGTCCTCATATGAGGAGATAGGCGTTCTACCTTGTGATAGAAGAGTTTTTCCATGTGTCGACATCTTTTGGGTGTTGTAAGAGGTTTATGACGCGTAAGAGTTATGATAGATTCCTATGACAGAATCTGACATGTAAGGGCCAGAAATGGAAGATTATATGACAGGTGAAGACAAGTGTCCGAAAGCATCTTGCATGGGGAAGTATGCACCCAAGTTTGACTATGACAAGGTTGTAAGAGAATCTTCTATTAATAGACAGTTATGACAGATTCTCTTACAGCTGTAAGAGTTGTCATATATGAGGGATTTTATGACATTGTAAGAGCATCTGTCATACTTTAATTGGGTAAATTTGGGGTGCCCAAGTTGGGGGGTTGTAAGGGATGAAAGAGAATCACTTACAAGTGTCATACACATGTTTTATGGCCTTGGAAATTGGGCCACATGAATTTGGACGAATTCCTTGTGTGACTTGCACTAGAAGCTACCTCCATTGTACTACTCTATATATACAGGTGTTTGGAGATGGAGTTTGTATCACAGGTTTACAGGTACTGTTATGCTACCGGATTGACTCCAGACACGAGTGTCGAAGACCATTGAAGCTTGCATTGCAAGTGTATTGTAAACATTCTTTCAGATTTGTTAATACATTGTGCAGGTTTCTGAGTGTGGGGTTTTTCACCCGATAAGGGTTTTCCCCACCGTAAATCTTTGTCTCTCTTCTTCTATCTTCTTTCTGGCTCTTGTGTTTTGCTGCAATATCTCATGTTAATGCTTTAACATTGCTGTAATAGTTAAGATAGTTTTGAATTTGCATAGCCCTCTCCTCATTAGATTACTGTAGGAAGCGTTTTCCGCACACCTAGCTTCCTTTCAGTTGGTATCAGAGCTTGATCACCTTTGGTCCTAGATGTTGGGTAGGGGTTTTTTGAGCTAATCTTAGGTTGAGTGGGAGTCTGTGTAGAGCATTCTATATCTTATTGCAGCAAGGAGATGGCAGGCACATCAGGAAGGTTTGAAGTAGAGAAGTTCAACGGCAGTAATTTCGAGCTGTGGAAGCTCAAGATGGAAGACTTGTTAGTTGACCGAGACCTTTGGGATAGTGTGAACGAAACTAAACCAGCTGCAATGTCACAAGCTGACTAGGATCAAAAGGTTTGGAAGGCTAAGGGTCTCATAAGACTTAGTCTTGCCGATTCTATGTTGTTAAATGTCCATGAAGAGACCACTACAAAACTCCTTTGGAAAAAGTTGGGGGATGTGTATCAAGCCAAATCCCTTGTCAATAAACTTTTCCTGAGAAAGAAGTTGTATTCTCTTCGAATGGAGGACAGAGGATCCGTGGCTGAACATATGAATGCCTTTAACATGTTGGTTGCACAATTGACATCTATTGGTGTAAAGATGGAGGAGGAGGATCGCTGTATGACCCTGCTTTATTCTCTACCAGACTCATGGGATCATCTTTTCGTGGCAATCAGAAGCACCACATCCACATTCAAAATGGAAGAGGTGGTTTCTTTGCTGTTATCTGAAGAGATGTGGAGAAAGTCTTCTGAGGCAGCCAAAGAAGCCCTTGCAGTTTGTGGAAGATCCAAGGAGAAAGGGAAGAAGAAGGACAAGAAAGCTGAAAAGGGTAGATCCAAATCCCGTGGGAGATCCAAATCTCCTGGAAAGTCCAAGGCTCTTTGTTGGAACTGTGGAAAGACTGGGCATTTCTGAAAGGAATGAAAAGAGGAGAAGAAGAAAAAGAAGAAAGCTCCTGATTCAGATTCTGACAAATCACAAGATGACGGTGATGCCTTCATCGTAACCCTGGCAACCCATGCATCTGATGATGTGTGGCTAATCGACTCTGGTGCATCATTCCACATGACCTCGCATCGAGACTGGTTCACTAAGTCTGAGGAGTTTGATGGTGGAAAGGTGTATCTGGGTGACGACTCTCATCTGAAGATCGTTGGTCATGGAAGAGTCTCTATCTGATTCCCTGATGGTCGAGTGAAGGGGATCTCTAGGGTTATGCACATCCCAGGCTTAGCATAGAACCTGCTTTCTGTAAGTAGTTTGAATGATGCAGGTGTGCAGGTTGTCTTTTCGAAAGAGGATGCAAGATGACTAGAGGATCTATGGTGCTTTCTAAGGGTACTCGAAGAGGTACTCTGTTTCAGCTGGAAGCATGCATTGCACAATGCAATAGTTCTTCTGACTCAAGGAAGAGGGCAGCAGTCACTTCATCCCCACCATCTGAACGAGCAGTGAAGAAATCTGTTGTTTCTAGTCCTGATGGTTGTAATCGTGCATTGGAAGTTAAACTTCCTGCAGAAAAGACAATGTTATGGCATAAGAGATTTTGCCACATTGGTGAGAAGGGTCTGCGTACCCTGAAAAATAAGAACCTTGTTGAGGGGTTAGATGATTGTAATCTTGAGTTTGACTTTTGCAAACATTGCATTTATGGAAAACAAAACCGTGTTCAGTTTTACTCAAGTTCTCATAAGTCTTCTGGTGTGTTGGACCTCATTCATTCTGATGTGTTTGGTCCTGTTAATGTTCCTTCGTTATCAAAATCTGTATACTTTGTATCTTTTATAGATGATTACAGTAGAAGGACATGGATTTATTTTCTTAGAAGCAAATCTGAAGTCTATAGCAAGTTTAAGGAGTTTAAAGCCTTTGCTGAAAATTAGATTGGTAAAAAGATTAAATGTTTGAGAACTAACAACGGTGGTGAGTTCTGTTCTACAGAATTCGATAAGTATTGCAAGGAACTTGGGATTAAAAGACATAAGACAACTCCATACACACCGCAGCAAAATGGAGTTGCAGAGAGGATGAACAGGACATAGATGGAGAAAGCTAGGAGTATGCTTAGTGGAGCTAGTCTAGAACAAAAGTTTTGGGATGAAGCTGTTGCCACTGCATGCTATCTAGTAAACAGATCTCCTACATCAGCTCTTGTTGGAAAGACACCCATGGAGGTGTGGTCTGGTATAAAGCCTTCAGTAAGGCATCTTTGTGTTTTTGGTTGTGAGGCATATGCACATGTGCTAGGGAGAAGCGGTCAAAGTTAGAGAACAAAGCTGTTAAGTGTATCTTCATCAGCTATGGTGTTGGTGTGAAAGGATACAAGCTTTGGGATCTTGTGGCTAAAAAAGTGTTGTACAATAGAAGTGTCATCTTCAGAGAGCTTACACCTTCTTCCACTATTTTGTAGCCAGGAGAAAAAGAAAAGAAAGAGAATGTTGTTCAGTTTCCTCTCACCCCTGAGAAGACTAAACATAAAGACAATGTTGGACCTGATGATGAGAAGAGTTCTAGCAGCTCTGAAAGCTTAGAAGAAGAAGAAGCTGAACCTCAACCTCAGCTCTTGAGGAGGTCTACACGGATAAGGAAGCAACCTGAAAGGTTTGGTTTTACATTGCTTGATTCTAGTTGTGCTTATGCTTTAATCACTAACAGTGATGAACCTAGCACTGTATCAGAGGCTTTGGATATGAAGGATGCAAGTTCCTGGAAGGAGGCCATGGAGAAAGAAATGGCTTCTTTGGAAAAGAATCAAACTTGGGACTTGGTGCCTTTGCCTCCTGGATGGAAACCCGTTGGATGCAAATGGGTGTTCAAGAAGAAGATTGGTGCAGATGGCAGTGTTGAGAAGTATAAGGCCAGATTGGTTGCGAAGGGGTATTCACAAGTGGAGGGTATAGATTATGGTGGGATCTTCTCTCCCGTTGCAATGCTGACATCCATTCGATTCCTGTTGTCACTCACAGCAGCTTATGACTTAGAGGTAGAACAGATGGATGTGAAGACAACTTTCCTTCACAGTGACTTGGAGGAGGAAATCTACATGTCACAACTAGAGCATTACATGGTAAAAGGTAAAGAAAATTTGGTTTGCAAACTTAAGAAGTCTTTGTATGGTTTGAAGCAATCCCCTAGGATATGGTACATGAAGTTTGATGCCTTTGTGTTGTCAATTAGATTTGTGAGATCGAAATTGGATCACTGTGTTTATTATAAGTTTGATGGTGATCGTATTCTCATTGTTGCACTGTATGTTGATGATATGTTGCTCATTGGGAAGGGTAAGAATATGATTTCTGATTTTAAATGTCAGTTGTCAGCTCAGTTTGAAATGAAAGATTTAGGGGCAGCCAGGTACATTCTAGGAATGGCAATCAGAAGAGATAGAGCCAACAGAAAACTTTGGTTAAGTCAGAGTAAGTATGTTAAGACCATGTTGGACAAATTCAACATGGGAGATTGTAGACCATTGTGTGTTCCCGTTTCCTTGGGGACAAAGTTGTCTGTTGAGGATTGTCCAAAATCTCCTAGTGAGGTGGAGGACATGAGCAGAGTACCTTATGCTAGTGCTGTTGGCAGTTTGTTGTATGCTATGGTTTGTACAAGACCAGAAATTGCCCAAGTAGTGGGAGTCCTTAGTCAATTTATGGCTAATCCTGGACGGGTTCATTGGGATGCAGTTAAGCGAGTGTTCCGATATCTGAGGGGTACTTCCGAGTATTCCGTTTGTTATCATGGTAATGTTTCAGGACCTCCGTATTCTATTTATATTCGTGGATTTGTGGATTCAAATTTGGCAGGTGACATTGACAGCAGGAGATCCACCAGTGCTTATGTTTTTACATTGTTTGGTGGTGCTATTAGTTGGATGATTAAGCAACAACCTGTTGTTGCTTTGTCCACGACAGAAGATGAGTATATGGTAGCAACTCATGCTTGTAAGGAAGCCATTTGGCTTAAGAGATTGTGTTCAGATATTGGTGTTGATGCAGGTCAGATCACGATTAGTTGTGACAGTCAGAGTACAATTTGCCTTGCAAAGAATCCAACTTTCCATGCTAGAACCAAGCACATTGATGTTCAGTTTCACTTCGTGAGGGACATGGTTGAGGATGGAAAGGTAAATTTGGAGAAGGTAGATACTTTGAAGAATGTTGTAGATGCATTAACGAAACCAGTGAGCACAGAGAAGTTCAGATGGTGTTCGGAGTCTATGGGCCTCTCGGCCTATAGCAGTTAAACCCTATTATTTCCATTGGCTCTTGAAAGGTGTTCGACAAATGGGAGAATGTTGGAAATTAAGGTGTCTCAACCTTTGCAAGTTTCTAGCATTTATTATTTAATTGTATTTATTTTTTGCCTATTATTGTAATTTGGATGCATATCCTATTTCGTCACTTTGTGGGAGTTGGCACGGTGATGTGTCATCCTACATGGAAGGTGACCACATGTAATTTTTGTCCTCATATGAGGAGATAGGCGTTCTACCTTGTGGTAGAAGAGTTTTTCCATGTGTTGGCATCTTTCAGGTGTTGTAAGAGGTTTATGACGCGTAAGAGTTATGACAGATTCCTATGATAGAATCTATGACATATAAGGACCAGAAATGGAAGATTATATGACAGGTGAAGACAAGTGTCCGAAAGCATCTTGCATGGGGAAGTATGCACCCAAGTTTGACTATTACAAGGTTGTAAGAGAATCTGCTATTAATATACAGTTATGACAGATTCTTTTACAGCTGTAAGAGTTGTCATATATGACGGATTTTATGACATTGTAGAAGCATCTGTCATACCTTAATTGGGTAAATTTGGGGTGCCCAAGTTGGGGGGTTGTAAGGGATGAAAGAGAATCACTTACAAGTATCATACACATGTTTTATGGCCTTGGAAATTGGGCCACATGGATTTGGATGAATTCCTTGTGTGACTTGCTCTAGAAGCTCCCTCCATTGTACTACTTCTCTATATATACAGGTGTTTGGAAATGGAGTTTGTATCACAGGTTTACAGGTACTGTTATGCTGCCGAATTAACTCCAGACACGAGTGTCGAAGACCATTGAAGCTTGCATTGCAAGTGTATTGTAAACATTCTTTCAGATTTGTTAATACATTGTGCAGGTTTCTGAGTGTAGGGTTTTTCACCCGATAAGGGTTTTCCCCACCATAAATCTTTGTCTCTCTTCTTCTATCTTCTTTCTGGCTCTTGTGTTTTGCTGCAATATCTCATGTTAATGCTTTAACATTGCTGTAATAGTTAGGATAGTTTTGAATTTGCATAGCCCTCTCCTCATTAGATTACTGTAGGAAGCATTTTCCGCACACCTAGCTTCCTTTCAATGGCAAATCAGTTATGAGGACCAATGTTGCAAATTTATATCCTCTAGAGAATACTGAAATAACATATTTTGACATTAAAAAAGCAACATTTTCAGTTTCCTTTACATTTTGTAGATTTTTCTACACCGTAATTAATACTAATAGTAATAAATTAATAATATATTCCAAATTGTTCTACCAAAACAAAAAGAAAAATAATTTACCATACCACGACTTTAATCTTTGCCAAATTGCCATCTTTTCCACCATTTTCTCTTTCAACCATAGAAGAGGATGTAAACAAACTCTCCATTGGTGCCTTTTCGTGTTTACCAGTAACTGCCATATCAAAATCATTATCATATCCCGTCTCAACCATAGGAACAAATGGTGATGCTTCAAAAAGTTCAAAACCTGCATGCTGTCAAAAAGTGGAATCTAAGACTATCATCTTCAAATTTGTCTCATTTTGCAAATTAATCACAAATAAGAAACCTAACTTTGATAATGAGACAGCTTGCCAATGTATGTCACTTTAATAATGATGATAAGACATATATTTATTTTAAACCTCCAAAAAGTTTGTTATTTATATAAATGTAAACTAACAATATACATACTTTTTAATTTTGATATATTTTCAACAAGAATAAAGTTATATTTAATTATTAGAAAGATGCATATAGTGTATGTCACTTTAATAATGATGATAAGATAGATATTCATTTTAAAACTCCAAAAAGTCTGTTATTTATATAAATGTAAACTAATAATATACGTACTTTTTTATATATTTTCAAGAAGAATAAAGCTATATTTAATTATTAAAAAGCTACATACAAACATTTTCTAAAAGGAATTCCCAAGTCAAAGAGTAGAATTTTGAATTACTTCAATAAATCTCAAGTATGTATTTCTCAACATCCTAAAAATGAACAAACTCCTCATGGTAAGACAACATCATCCAATTTTCCTTGCTTCTACCTAGCCTTATATCAACAACCTGAAACCAAACAAAGAATTGGTTATGAAAATGTTAGTTCAAATAATAAATATTGTTAGAGATAATTGCCCCCTTTAGCCTTTAGGTGACAATGACTCTTGAGTGAGTTAATTTTAATTATGAAGGTGGGGCTAGCACATATCAATTATTTATTGTCAAGTGTAGATATTCCCAAAGTCTTTAATGTGAAAACTAGTTATCATAATTGCATGAACCATTTGGACTTCTTACCCCTTCTATAGTAAGAGTGATTGCTCTCTTGTCTTTTATAAACATCTGATTAAAATAGGGATGCCTCCCTTAAGAGTGTGAGTTGTTTGACCTTGCCATTGAAGGTATAACCTTACCTTAGGTTACTAGGCTAGAAGCATTCATGTGTTAGACCATAGTCATTGTACATTGAGCCCTCCTATGTCATTTCTGAAATCTAAATTTTTTTTCAAGTAAGCATGGTCCCCTTATGACCCCTTAATGTTGTCTCTCTTTAATCACTTTAATGTGTAGTATAAATTGTAAATGGCTAGTTGCATTGAATTGTGGAATTTCCATATTATGTTTATATGAGACTTAAATTTTGAAATAAAGAAAAATGTTTCCCAAATTTATTCGAGGTAGAGACGATGTGATTGTTTAACCCCTTTTTATGAATACATGGGTGGTGCTCTAGTAGATTTTGAAGGTCCATGGAATGTAATTATTATTACATGTTTATTTAGTCATTTTTATTTGTCATAGTCACACAAGACTAGAGAAAACCAAGCACATCACACACCCAAAGCATAGTTCCGATACAACATTTCATCATAAGGGCCCTCATGGCCCGAACAAGCAAAAGAGAGAAAGAGTTTAAAACAAGGAACATCAATCATAACTAATTTAATACATACATCTTTTCTTTCAAAAGAACTTTTCCATTCCATTTGTTGTGCAACTAAGGGGAGACAAGAGGGCATTCAAACACATAAAGTATATCACCCAACAAAGCAAGAAAAACAAACACAATTTCCAACCAGCTAACAATTTGCCATTTCCCTTGGGAGACAAACCAAAAAAAGAAGATGAGTGGACCATTAAAAGCAATTTGCTCAATGAAAGGCTGGGAGACAAAACCCGCTAGTCTTAATCAATATGATCATGTTATTTCCTTGTAAGTTGTAACAACAAGTTCACATAATATTGAAGTTAAAATAATATTGACATTGTTCGTGTTTAGGGGACTATATGCATTTAGTTTGCAGTTCTTTGTTGTTTGGGACAACAGGCACTTTGATTTCTATTTGCAAAGTGCATTGCCATACTGCCCACTTCTTTTGTTAGTAAACCATTGCACTCTATGTTTTGGCTTATGTTTCACATTCTAATCCTTTGCCAATTCTATCCAAAATCACAATCTGGGCTAATCCCACTAATAAGACGTAACACCCATCAACTCCTCTCCCAACAAATCTAAATCACATCTGAATCCAGCATACCCATAGGGTTCACAACCACTAAAGTACCAAGCTGAAACAATCATCTAGAAACATAGAAAATCATCACGAGAACTAACCCAAAAGGAGAAAGCCATTGTCATCTAATCTTAGATCAAAAGGATGTCAATCAATTGTGTGCAACTGTCACTCAAATAGATTTTGCAGGGGTTTCGTGGGGAATAATACAGTGGGAGTATTTGGCATAGAAAAAACCCTTGAAGATAATAAATAACCATATCATACCTTGGAGAGTGAATCCAGAATACACAACCTTTGTCGTGTCCTCTCTGCCTATGCCAAGATGGTAGCTTAGAAGAAGGCATGTGAATTGTTTGACAGAATGCCTCAGGAGTTGTTATCTCATGGAATGCAATGATTGCAGGCTATGTACAACTAGTTTTGTTAAAAGGGCTTCATAAACTTTCATGCAAACACAACTGGCGCGTGTAAAGCTAGACTCCACAACCTTTGACAGTATCCCCCTGCCTGTGCCAAATGGTAGTGTTCGAACAGGGTATGGACACCCATCAAAGCATTTTGGAAGGGGTATTTTATCAGGGGTATGGAAATCCATCAATGCACTAAATGCAGGATAGATACGAAATGGATTTGTTTAAAAGGCTTAAGAGGCTTTCAAGAAAATGTGACTGGTAGTATTAAAAACCAAAGTTCCCAACCTTTTCTAGCATCCCCCATAGCCTGGTCAAAATGGCACTTTCGAACAGGGTATGAACATCCAACGAAGCGTAATGGAAAGGGATTTTTTTGCCAAATGTTTTAGTTGGTAATGCTTAGGCAGACATGCATGCAATTTTTTTGAATAAAGACTAGGCATGTACTATTTGATAGACTGTCTGAAGAGATATTAACTCAAGAAGTACAATTATTGTAGGACATGTATGAAATGGGGTTGCTTAAAGGGTTTAGAACTTACCTACAAATAATATTGGGTGATATAAAACCAGATTGCACGATCTTTTTTGCCCAAATCTCTCCTCTCCTTCCTGCATGCCCTCTTGTTTTTCCTTCTCCCCCTTCCTAGCATTAATCCCGTTCCCCTTTGGTTTTATTATTCTCTGTTAGATACCTAGCACCCCCATGAACCCCATTTTTGCTCCTCTTTTTCTAAATATCCAGCCTTCTCTCAAAGGCAGAGGTACCTCCCCCCTCGAGAGGGAGAGAGAGGCCCCCCAAATCCCCTGCCCCAAACCCTAAAAACTCCCTCCCTCCACCAAAAACATTTTTCTTTTTCCTCATTTCTATTTTGCAAAACTAAACATGTTTAATAAAGAGAACTCAAAGAATTGCGGCCATGAACAATCTTCTCCTATTCAACTACTCATACCCTATTCTTGGCAGCCATGAATAATCTTCTCCTGCTAAACCTGTGATTTGCTTCTTCACAGGTTTCACCTTTTTGGTCAAAATACATAAACACATTCCCTTGATTAATTCCCTCCAAAACTAAAGTGAACTAAACATATATTTAATTTTATTTTTTATTTTTTCATAATTTATAATTTATCTTATGTATTATCTATTATAAAATATTGGTAATGGTGCATTTTCAGATATTCAGACTTTATATATATATATATATATATTTACATACAATCATATATATGTAATTTTATTTTTTTATATCTTTTTATTTCTATATATATATATATTCAATCACATAGACATATATATTTATATATGTGTTATATATATATAGTTATATGTATAATCTTATATATTTATACATCTAATATATATATATATATATATATATATATATATATATATATATATATATATATATATATAGTTTGCATTAGTCTATGGTTACATTTTTTATTTGATGAGTTCACTGTGGGATGAGGGCCCACACCCTTTTATTAAACATAAATAGTAAAACAAATACATTAAACCTGCCATGCAGGAAGCAAGGGGAAGAAAAGGGAGTTGAAGAAAAGGACAAGACTAAGAGAGGGAAGAACCGGAAGAGAGCTAAAAGAAGAGAAGAGGAGACCAGACAACAATAAGAACTGTAATAACTAAGAGCCTTTAGAAAAGACCAAAGCTAGAAAGAGACTATACTTTGACCTTTCACGAAAGGAGAGCATCCATAGTCCATTGGGAGCCCTCCTCAACAGATTCCTTACCTTGGCTGTGAAGTTTTTTAGCCTCTGACTTCCTCCCTTTTTTCTTTTTAGGCACACCAAAGTCCAGTTTTGTTTTGTTGCTCGCATACTAAGACAACCCCAATATCTATGGAGGGGCTAGCACAAAATCATTATCAAAGAAATCTGGGTTCAAATCCTCCATCTCCTCCAAAAAAGGAAAGGTGCCTTCTGATTCAAAACCATCCTCCTCCACCTCTGTAGGACTGTCAAAGTTATCATCAACAAGAGGAAGAGAAGACACTAGAGGCTGCCCAAGAGGAGAAGATTCAAGAGGCTGAACCAGAGCAAGCCTTGAATAAGGCTCAAAAAACTTACCATGATTTCTCTATATAAAATCCGCATTAGGAGAACTTGGGTTCTTAATCCACTTTTTCAACCTAACATGCTTAGAGCCATGTGCCCATTAGAGAGTGCAAGTCTCAATTTTGTGGCCCAGATTATTACACCTGAAGCATCTAAACAGAAGCCCTTCATAATTTAAAAATTGAATCCATGAGTTGAAGGATGATTGTATTTGAATAGAATGAGAGAGGTTTTAAAATGTCTACCAAAGTGCAGGCCCTGATGAACCTGTGTGCAGGAGCCAACTCATCCGAATCGAACTTGACGAAGGAACCAACTTGGTTGATTAGGTTACTGATGAGACCAATGTTCCGCATTACCAAAGGTAGATTATAAAGCTAAATCCAAATGGGAACATTTGTAATTCTAGCAGTGGCCAGATCAAAAAAGGGGGTCCATGGAGTTAGAAAGATACCCGAATTCCCAAAAAACCATGGACCATTTTGAACCACATAGGTACAATCTGCTACAGAGCTGAAAGAGCACAAGAAAAAACTAAAGTCCAAGGGTTTGATCACAGGGGTTGAAAGCATACTCCATGTTGATTTGGCCCACTTTGTGATTGAAGCAAAAGATGGCCGCCTCCGAAGACATCTAAGAATCAGAGACCGTTCCCCAATGTCATCTTCCATTGCTTTAACACAATCATCTGAGATGAAAAAATCTGTGGGTTTGACAGAAAAATAACCTCCACATCCCCAATAGAAAAAATAGGGTTTTCATCACAGTTGAAAGGTTCAGCCACAGGGGAAAGAGGTGGATCTGATGCCGATTTGGAAGGACAAGGATCAGATTTAGCCTTTCGAATTTGCTCCAAACAGTAATCAGAGCAAATATGAAAAGGGTTTGATCTATTTTTGCATGCTTCAAGGGTATCCTAATCCAAATTGGAATGGACATCCTTAGCAGTAGGAACCACATTCTTACCCATGCCCAATGGATCGGTAGATCAAACAGGAGAAGGAGGAGCCATTGAATCTTATAGCCCCGAAGCTGAGACCGACCGGAGCTCATACCGTTTGCACCCTTCTCCTCCCATAGTGCGGCTACCTCTTGTCTTTTTCTTAGACGCACCATGCACCTTACCTCTCTACTTCTGCGGCCATGTGAATTTCCCCGGTGCTTCATCCCCCGCAACACCATCCCCTGCATTGTGCAGGGTTTTTGTGCCAGGGCTGCCCTCACACATTTCGCTAATCAGTCTTTGGTTACTTTTATGTCACATATATATATGCATTTATATTTTCATATATCCCCTTTCTTTTTCCTTGGTTGGTGGTTTCCTTTTTGTTCTTGTGTTAGTTTATTCATGCTCTTGGTTTATGTTTGTGTTTGTGCTTTTATTCTTTTCCTTGTTCTTGTTGTTGGATTTATACGTGTTGGTGATAGGTTAGTACATTCCTCTTGTTGCTAGCTTCTTAGGACTTTTTAACTCTTTCTCCCTTATGTTATTTGTAATTGTTCACCGGTTGGTATTCTTGCAAGGTTCTTTTATTTCTTCCTCTTTAGTTTATTTGTAAAAGTTTTTTGTTATGATCTTGGTATCCCTTTGTTTGCATGTATGTATTGGCTCTTTGTTACCAATTTAATCTTTTTAATTTTTCAATTATCTTTTTTGTCCTAGTTTATTTAATTCTTTCTTTTATATATTTTTCTTATTCTTTCATCTTTATCTTTTAATTTATTATTTATTATGTTTCAAAGGTTTCTCACTTGTACGTTTAAGATCTTGAGGTTTTGATGTATGAATGTGTCTTGTTCTTATTTTTTAAATCTTTCTTTCTCTCAGTAACTATTTGGTTCCCGTGCTCCTCTCTCTATTTTAGAGTACCTAGTCTACAAATTACCATTTCTATTGCTCTCTTCTCCTGATGATGGATCATGGAGTTTGATCCAAAACGTTGAGGTAAAAAACTTGCACACAGTTTATTCCTGAAGTATTGAACTATAACATCATGGACTGTGGAAATTTGATGTCACTTAAACTCATGCATGGCAAGGCAAAAACTTATATTATAATTTTAATTATAAAATTATGAAATTATATTACAATATAATTATTCTTTATTATAATATTTAAATAATATGAAATATTATTAAATTATATTTAACTTAAATTATATTTAACTTAAATTATATAATTACTTTGTTATAGAAATTATAAATTATACAACTTAAGTTATTAAATTATATAATTTAAATTAATTTAACTTAAATTATACTTGTGCATACTGGACTTGCAAAATTAAATAATTTATCAATATTATAGTATATTTAAAAGTTTTATAATTAATAATTTTGTCTTTATTTTATTTTTATCTATCTAGTTTGTCTATTTGCTTGTCTTATTTTTAATTTTTTTTGTATATTTCTTATTGTATGATTTGTCTTTTTTCTTCTTAACCCTTTGTTCAATCCTTTCTCTCCCTTTATTCCTTTGGTCTAAGTGGACATTTATTGCCCTGCCTTGTATTATATTTGAATTCATGGATTATGATCAAATTGGAAAGAAAAAATAATAAAGGAGTAATAGTCATTTTTATTTTTTTGACCAATTATTTAGTTGTGTTTTTTGCTCGATGACCAAATTAGTCATTTCAACTGATGACCAAATTAGTCATTTATAGTTGTGTTGCAAAAATTTTTGGTCACGTGACTAAAAGTTTTAGTCACCTAGTCATTTATTTGCCATATTTCTACTAGTGTTTGTATCCTCATGAAATTCTTGAATGGAAATGGTAGGTAGCTAGTATGGACTTTGTTCAAGGATTACCTATGTGATATAGGCATGGTGCAATCCTAGTAGTGGTAGAAAAGTTAACCAAGGTAGCACATTTTATAGCCTAAAATCTTACTGATGGGGCACATATAATTGCTAAGAAATTTATTCAAGAGGTCTTTAGATTGCATGGAGTTCTGGAAAAGATTATCTCAGATAGAGATATGTAGACGACCTCAAGGTTTTGGCAGACATTGTTCTTAGCACTTGAGACTCAGTTAAACATAAGCTCAACCTATCATCCAGAAATGGATGGACAAATAGAGAAAGTTAACCAAGTATTGGAAGACTTGTTGAGGATGTACTGCATGGATCAGCAATATAAATGGGAAGAGTACCTTTCACTTGTTGAATTTGCCTATAACAATTCATATCATTCAGCAATAAAAATGGCTCCTTTTGAAGCATTGTATGGTAGAAAGTGTCAAACTCCTATAAGCTGGCATAAGCTAGAAGATAGGGTTTGACTTGGACGAGAATTGCTAACTGAAATGGAAGAGCAAGTTAAGCTAATCAAGAAAAGATTAGCAGAAACGAATGATAGGCAGAAAAGGTATGCTGATGCCAAACTTAGTCCATGAGTATTCTCAGTAGGAGATAAAGTTCTCTTGAGAGTGAAACCTCATAAAATCCCTCTTAAGTTTGGGAATTTTTCCAAACTAGCACCTAGATATGTGGGACCTTTTGAAATCCTAGAAGTGGTTAATTCGGTTGCTTACATGATAGCTCTACCACCAACTCTTGCTAGAATGCATGATGTTTTCCATGTATCTTACTTAAAGAAATATATATTAGGATCTAATCATATACTTGATTGTAATGTTCCCCAGGTAAAGGACCTAGGGGTGGTCATGATCGCGCCTCTCAAAGTGCTCAAGGTAGGCAAGCTCTACCTGCTTAGCACAAAGGTTACCAAAGTAAGGTCTAGTGGGACCAGTATTCAGAGGAAAATTCTACCTGGGAGGATTACAATGATTTTTATCAAAAGTTTCCACATCTTTTTATGCAAGCATGATGTAAAAGAACATATTTGATATATTTATTTTGTTTTGGACATAATCATTGAGGATGATGATCTCTAAGGGGGGAGATATGTCACACACCATTTTTAAACATACTTATCATTTTTATTTTTTAGAAGACAGATAGTTAGTCAGAGAAAATATTTTGATTAAAGTAATGATAGAAAATGCATTTGATTTATATTAGTTTATATGCAAAGAATAATTATTTATGACATTATTATTAAACATGTGATTAAATGATGTAATGGACTAACTACCATTGTGTGACTGAGGTGGATGCAGGAACATTGTTTTTCCCCCTCCGAGATGAGGAGATAGAGTATCACCATGGAGAGGATGATAGATCACGTGAATATAATGATCCTCATGCCATCTGGAA
This sequence comes from Cunninghamia lanceolata, assembly GCA_027924645.1. Taxonomy (NCBI): domain Eukaryota; kingdom Viridiplantae; phylum Streptophyta; class Pinopsida; order Cupressales; family Cupressaceae; genus Cunninghamia; species Cunninghamia lanceolata. Next base: position 2,949,373 of record BSBN01000719.1, on the reverse strand, counting down.
ACACACACACACACATACTTATTAGAAGATAGGCCAATTTTGGATTAAGTCTTAATCTCTATGTCTTTGGTTGTCTTAGAAACATTTTTAGCATTGAGATCATTTTATACTTGTTAATTTTTGTCATTGTCAAGTTGATGGATAAATTTTCTCCATCGACAGATAGTAAGATAGTGTATACCTTTGAATGTTGACTTGACGTAAGTAATCAACCAGACAAGTCCAATTTTGTTGATTAGGACTAAGTTGATTTTGTCAGTCTCCATCAACGATAATTGTGCTCTAAAATAAGCATAATTAAAGCATTCAAAAGAATGCATTAGTGACATCTATGAAATAGGTGTACTAAATTGTTTATATTAAATTATTTTTAAGGTTAGTTATGATTAAGTATAATGTCTAGTTTGAGAAAGAAGTAAAGTCTTTGGTGGATAGACTCCCATCGTACTTTTCCCCTAGATGCTAGGAGGAGTTGGGAGGAGCAATAGCTCCATACTCCCTTTTTCCAGCATGAGAGGCCACAAATGGTTGAGGGAATAGTGGAGAGTTAGTAAGTATGTAGTTGCATAACTGACAGTAGTGGGAGAAAAGATTTAATAGGATTCTTTCTTGCATAAAATTACATTGAAGAAACTAAAGAGAGGGTGGAATCTCTGGTATTGGAGAAGCAAGAAGGGATATGAAAGCTAAGGAGTATCTATCTTCTTGTTTTAGCATTATAGGTAAGCGTACCATCCTTAATAAACTGTATAGATACTTTGAGTACACAAGTTGATATCTATAAGAAACAAATAGATGGTGGTTATATAGATAAACCCTACTTGTGTGCCTTAAGAGACCGATTTACTTGCATGATGTCATAGTACATTGTATCAAGAATTACTTTACTATTGTTACACTTTCGATATAGGTCTTTGTCTGTAGATATATCATATAATGGTTGTTAACAAGATTTCTATTTTGTATTAATACCTTAAATAGAAGTCAAGAGTATCGTATAAAGAGATTATGTTATATATATGTTATTCTTTTTAAATGTTGCGAATAACATACTGGTCTACCATTTGTGATATAGTCATATGACTATTTTTGTTAAAGCTGAATGACTATTATGCTTTGTATAATCTATTTAAGGTTTTTCTTAAACAAACAAACCTTGTGGAAACCATTAAAGGCTAACTGTACATAATGGGCCGAACATTATATTGTTGGCTCACGATTACCGTTAAACCAAAAAGTCAACCCTTCAATTTCTGATACAAAGCGCCAAAGTTAATGAATCCATGGGAGGCGGTTAGTCCATGTCATGAATCCCACGAGGGGCACTGACCATTTGCCAAAAAATTCCCCCCAACATTATCTAAGGGATTCGAACCCGTGACCTTTCACTCTAATACCAATTGTTGGCCCACGATTTTCGTTAAACCACAAGGTCAACCCTTCAATTTCTGATACACTTGCACCAAAGTTAATGAATCCATAGGAGGCGGTTAGTCCATGTCACGAATCCCATGGGGAGAGTTGACCATTTGCCAACATATATATTAGCTATGCTTTGATTATTTCAACCACCTGAGTAAGGCTAAATGTTCGTGTGTGAAGTTGACCTGAGCAAGGCTGATATAGGTATTCCAATCTTACCATTATCTAGTGATGAGAGATTTTTAGAAAATTGTAGCAGACCATGAGTTCTTATTTTCTTGTGTAAGACCGAAGTATCGACATTAAGTTATCATAGTATCTATTTAAGAGCCGTAGCTATTTGTTATGGAAGGTATCATCACCTTAGATAATAATAAAAACTTATAGCTTGTTATTACTCGATGTCTTTGTTTAAAGGTATTTGGTAAATAGACTTCTTATTTTGTTAACATGTAGAAGTATTTATTTATCTTATTACCTATAGAGGTAGTGTTTATATGGATGTTATCCTTTTATTATCAACAGGTAACCAAGAGTTATCATGAACCATTATTATTCCAGTTTAAAAAGTAATATTATTTATCCTAATCTAGGCTAAGACTAGGCAACAAATTGTCGTGAAATATACTTACCTTACTATTGTTAGATTCAAGGTAGACAACTGAGAGGGGGGGGGGTGTGAATCAGTTGTCCAAAATTTTTCTTTTATCTAAACACTTGCATTCACTTAGCAGTATAATGATAAATCAATCATGAAACTTAATGCATTTAATTCAAGAGTAGAAACACATCAACACATGAGACACCAAGATTTTAACATGGAAAACCCAGTTAAGGGAAAAACCACGGGGTGACTAACCCAAGATTATATTCTTTGTTAGAAGAATACAAAGAATAAAATGGCACTTGCCAATTAGGGCTCACTGCCTACAAGAGACACACTGTCTACACAATAATAAGTATCACATACTTGAACTAGTAAATAGCATCTTCACCATGCTTGAGTCAGTTCCATTTAAGCCCAAAACTTTTGCTCTGCCTTTTGCTCTTCTCCTCGCTACCACACACTCATCTTCACCACCACACCTTTGAAATGACTTCACAATCCCTTATTTATACACGACATCAACTTAGGGAATGATCATCTAAGTCATCTAACAACCATAAGAACATCCGCAAGATGTATAACTCATCTGGTCGGCCAGTCACATAAATAACACCATCATCCAAAAGCTATTCTTCAATTGTGAGCTCCAACTCCAATGCGGACCACCAACACGAATTGGACACGATCCAAAGACCACCACAGGCTTGCCTGAATCACCAAGAATGTCCACACTTCATCTGCTTACTGAAATCCTTCTCTCCTTCATCCAGAACCTCAAGAACACAGTCTATCATCACTATCACAAAAGAATAGATGCTTGTGGACCTTCAAACCATGAACCAATTGAGCTGACACTCCACAAAGACTTCCTTACACATCCTAAAAATCTACAGAACAGAATAATGCATTTCTGGATCTCACCGGACCTATCTATATCACTCTACCACCACTGAACACTTTACCAGAACCGATTTTACTTGAGCGGCCACAACTTCTTCAGATCTTCATGCGGACCTCTGAAATCTCTACTAGACCACCTTAAGACATATCAATAAACCCTTTAATCCGCATCCTCTGATCCTCAACCTATCTTGGACTTTTACCTTGCTTGCTGTCATCACCGTTCTTCACTGTTCCTGATTGAGACTAATTTTCTCAATATCCTCAGCACACAGCTCATCCAATCCTTATCATTAATGCAACAGGAGTATGTTGACATCAATGACAACACCGGCTAGGCCCATACTTGCAACAATCTCCCCCTTTGTCATTGATGGCAACATATGATGTGAAAAACTATTTTAACCATCAAGACATGAACTTCTTCTCACTATCACAACTCCCCCTATCAGCAACAACTATTCACATGTCTTCTCTCCCTTTACTACTCCCCCTTTGATCAGCAACCACGTGTTTTTTCACATGTCTTCTCTCCCCCTTTGACATCAATGGCAAAGGGCACATACTTGCAATTTTTCCACTTTTAGAATCATATCTACTGCTCCCCCTAAGTAGTAGCTCCCCATCATCAGTCGGACCACAAGATGTGACTGTGATATCCACCAGACTGATGCACATCAGTGCACCTTAGTTCATCATCGGAGGGGCAATAACCCCTAACTTCTCCCTTAGATACTCAAAAGAGTCCTTAGGTAGAGGTTTAGTAAAGATGTCCGCAATCTGATCCTTAGAAGGCACAAACTCCAATCTGACTTCATTCTTATTCACTTGCTCTCTCAAAAAGTGAAACTTGATGGATATGTGTTTGGTCTTTGAGTGTAACACCGGATTCTTAGATATGTTTATTGCACTTGAATTATCATAGAAAATTGTGATAGGCTCTTCATACTCCACTTTGATATCTCTTAACATCTGCTTCATCCACAACACTTGAGTGCAACTACCTGCTGTTGCTATATATTCTGCTTCAGTTGTAGACAGAGATATTGCCTCTTGTTTCTTTCTCAACCAAGAAACCAATCTCTTCCCCAAAAAGAATGCTCCACCACTGGTACTTTTCGGTCATCCACATCTCCTGCCCAATCTGCATCTGTATATGCATGAAGAGAGAAATCATGATCTCTAGGATACCATAGACCATACTCAACTATCCCTTTTAGATATCTAAAAATCCTCTTGATTGCCATGACATGAGATTCTCTAGGATCAGCCTAGAATCTAGCAACAAGACCAACTGCTTGCATAATGTCTGGTCTAGTTTGAGTGAGATACAACAATCCTCCAATCATTGATCTGTACTTTATCTGATCTGTCCTAGGAGAGTCATCATCTTTGCTCAACTTACATCCAGTTGCATGGGAGTATTCATTAGCTTTGAATCTTCCATCCCAAATTTCTTCAACAATTCTTTTGCATATTTGGTCTGAGAAATGAAGATACTTTTCTTTGTTTGAGTGATTTGCAGACCCAAGAAGAAATTCATTTCACCAAGCATGGACATCTCAAACTCACTTTTCATTTGATTTGAAAAAGTTTTTACACATACTATCTCTTTCTCCAAAATGATATATCATTCAACAAACACTTCAACACCTAAGATGTTTTCATGATCAATTTTGAAATATAAGTTACTATTAGCAGTACCTTTGTTGAAACCAATCTTCAAGAGATGCTTATCCAGTCTTTCATACTGGGCTCTTGGGGCTTGCTTCAGTCCATATAGTGCCTTCTTCAACTTGTAGACCATATCACCACTATCAGACAGTTGAAATCCATCCGGTTGCTCAAGTGTACACTTCTTCCAAATCACCATTCAGGAAGGCATACTTGACATCCATCTGATATACCTTAAAATCCTTGAAGGCACTAAATGCAAGAAATAATATGACTACTTCAATTCTTGCCACCGGAGAAAAAGTTTCTTCAAAATCAACTCCTTCTATTTGAGAGTAGCCTTTGCAAACTAATCTGGCTTTATTTTTGATTACTTCACCAACTTCATTTAGTTTGTTCCAGAAGACCCATTTGGTTCCAATCACATTCTTGTTTCTAGGTCTGGGAACAAGATCCCAAGTGTGATTCTTCTCAATTTGCATTAGTTCTTCCTCCATTGCCTTAGTCCAGTTTTCATCATTGCAGGTTTCATTCACTGTCTTAGGTTCAATGTTTGAAATCAGACAATACTTATCTGAATCTTGAGCAATTCTCCTTCTTGTTTGTACACCTTTGCTTTTTGTCACCTATGATCTGATCTTCAGAGTGGTTCAGTCTTACATACCTTGGAACTTTGGGAGTTTCTTGCACTTCTAACTCTTGATTAGGCTCATTGAAACTTATCTCTTCTTCCTGGCTTACCAGATCAGCTTGAATATGTTTTTCAGAAGAGGCTTGGGTACCTTGAATCAGAGCATCATTCTGATCATCTTCATCATACTCATAAAACCTTGAGGGTTTTTCAATTCCTTCATCAACCTTCACATTTGTACTTTCTATAATCTTTCTTAATCTCTTGTTATAACATTGGTATGCTTTGCTTTGAGTAGAGTAACCCAAGAATATTCTTTCATCACTTCTAGCATCAAACTTTCCTAGATCTTCATCCCTTTTAATGTAACATTTGCTACCAAAAACTCTGAAATACCTCACAGTGGGAGTGATGCCAAACCAAAGTTCATAAGGAGTCTTACCGGTATTGCTTCTGATTTGAACCTGATTTAGAGTGTAGACTGCAGTGCTAATAGCTTCTTTCCAATAGATCTGAGGAACATTTGTTTCCATCATCATGGTCCTGGATGCTTCCTGGATGGTCCGGTTCTTTCTCTCAACTAGTCCATTTTGCTGTGGAGTCCTATGAGCAGACAACTGTCTCTTTATTCCATGTTTCTCACAGAAGTCTATGAACTCACCGGATGTGAATTCTCCACCTCTATCAGACCTCAGACATTTCAATTTTAATCCAGTTTCATTTTCTAGCATAGCCTTGAATATTTTGAATTTCTCAAGTGCTTCTGATTTCTCCTTTAGAAAGGTTACCCACATCATCTGGGAACAGTCATCAATTAGCAACATGAAGTATCTATCACCTTGCACACTCTTGATTCTTGCCAGACCACAAAGGTCAGTATGAACTAAGTCTAATAATCCGGTAGAAGACAGTTCCTTACTTTTGAATGAGACTCTGCTTAACTTACCCAACTGACATTCTTTGCACAAGCTATTAGTAGGTTTCACCAATTTAGGAAGATCTCTTACAACGTGAGTATTGCTTATCTTGATGATATTATCAAAATTCACATGACACATTCTCCTATGCCATAGCCAACTCTGATCAACTTGAGCAAATAAACAACTTTTACCAGCACCAACCAAGTGGAAGATATTACCTTTAGTTTGAGTATCGGATGCAATCTCTGTTCTGGAACTTTCAAAGTTCTAGCATTTTCCATTCCTGAATCTGAGATCATAGCCTTTTTCCACCAACTATCCAACACTGAGAAGATTGTGCTTTAATCCTTCAACATACAGTACATTACTAGTTTTCTTCTTTCCATCAAAAGAAATAGTTCCTCTACCTTTGATTTTGTCAGCAGAATTATCACCAAACTTTACCACTCCTTCATACTTTTCCAAATCTATGAACTTATTTTTGTCACCTGTCATATGGTGAGAGCATCCACTGTTAATGACCCAATCATCCTTTTCTTCAACTTGGGCAGCCAGAGCTCTTTCTTCAACTTTTTGATTGAGAGATTCAGAGGGCATTGGATCTTCTTCCTTGATGGCAATGAACACCCAGTCACTTCCAGATTTGTCTCCTATCTCTGATTCATCATCTGTTACTCCTTCATCATCTGCTTCATGAGCATAGTAACAATTCTTCTGGAATCTTGGTCTATTAGTATTTGGCCATGAAAATATTTCTGGACACCTTGATGCAAAATGACCAATCTTATTGTAGTTAAAACATTTAAAAGGCAATTTCCCTTCATACTTACCGGATCCTCTTGGAAGTCTTTTTGCAATAAGAGCTTCAAGATGTGCAGTTTCAGCTTCTTCTTCTTCCAAGCCTTTTCTTGCTTTTTCATACCATGATAGTTTCCTTGAAGAGTTTTCTCCTAGATCAAACCTTTGTTTTCCTTTTACAAAGGCACTAGCTTTGAATGCAGATTCTATCTTTGGGGGATCATGTCCAAACTCGACCATCTCAAATGCAGCCAATTTACCAACCAATTGATCTCTTGTGACGGTTGTGTGAGCTCTGAATTCTTCAATTGCAGCAGCCTTGATTTTATAAGAAGCAGGAAGGGATTTGAGGACTTTGCCAACAATCTCATCTTCACTCAAGACTCCACCAGCATTTCTAATTCCACAAACAATCTCATTTACTCTTGGCATAAAAGTAGCAATAGTGTCATCATCTCTTATCTTTAGATTTTCAAATCTCCCTTTCAGACTCTATAGCTTTGCACTTTTAACATACTTGTCTCCTTCATGCAAGACTTCCAGTTTTTGCCAAATTTCAAAAGCAGTTGGTAGGTCAATGACATTTGAGAGCTCTAAATCAGATAATGCGCTTAGAAGAGCCTCAATGGTTTGCAGATTGTTTTCAGCATCAATGATTTCATTCAGGGTTTTTGGACCACCCTGTGGAGTTGCATACTGTGTTGTAACCATGTTCCAGTACACCATTCCCATGCATTGCAAGTGACATTTCATGTGACCTTTCTAGAGATTAAAATTGGTTCCATCAAATTTTAGACTGTCCTTCTTGTAAGATGACATCTTGGATCTCCTCAAGCGGTTAAGCTCCTTTTAGAGGAACTTGGCTCTGATACCAATTGTTAGATTTAGGGCAGACAATTGAGAGGGGGGTGAATCAGTTGTCCAAAAATTTTCTTTTATCTAAACACTTGCATTCACTTAGCAGTATAATGATAAATCAATCATGAAACTTAATGCATTTAATTCAAGAGTAGAAACACATCAACACATGAGACACCAAGATTTTAACGTGGAAAACCCGGTTAAGGGAAAAACCACGGGGTGATTAACCCAAGATTGTATTCTCTGTTAGAAGAATATAAAGAATAAAATGGCACTTGCCAATTAGGGCTCACTGCCCGAGCACACTGCTCACAAGAGGCTCACTGCCTACAAGAGACACACTGTCTACACAAGAATAAGTATCACATACTTGAACTGGTAAATAGCATCTTCACCATGCTTGAGTTAGTTCCATTTAAGCCCAAAACTTCTGTTCTGCCTTTCGCTCTTCTCCTCGCTACCACACACTCATCTTCATCACCACACCTTTGAAATGACTTCGCAATCCCTTATTTATACACGACATCAACTTAGGAATGATCATTTAAGTCGGCTAACAACCATAAGAACATCTGCAAGATGTATAACTCATCCGGTCGGCCAGTCACAGAAAGAACACCATCATCTGAAAGCTATTCTTCAATTGTGAGCTCCAACTCCAATCCAGACCACCAACACGAACTGGACATGATCCAAAGACCACCACAAGCTTGCCTGAATTACCAAGAACATCCACACTTCATCTGCTTATTGAAATCCTTCTCTCCTTCATCCAGAACCTCAAGAACACAGTCTGTCATCACTGTCACAAAAGAATAGATGCTTGCAGACCTTCAAACCATGAACCAATCAAGCTGACGCTCCACAAAGACTTCCTTACCACATTCTAAAAATCTGCAGAATAGAATAATGCATTTCCGGATCTCACCAGACCTATCTGTATCACTCTGCCACCACTGAACACTTTACTGGAACAGGTTTTACTTGAGCGGCCACAACTTCTTCAGATCTTTATGTGGATCTCTGAAATCTCTACTGGACCACCTTTAGACACATATCAATAAACCCTTTAATCCGCATCCTCTGATCCTCAACCTATCTTGGACTTTTACCTTGATGTTATCACTGTTCTTCACTGTTCCTGATTGAGACTAATTTTCTCAATATCCTCAGCACACAACTCATCCAATCCTTATCATTAATGCAACAGGAGTATGTTGACATCAATGAAAACACCAGTTAAGCCCATACTTACAACAACTATGACAATGTAGGGTCAAATTTCTATAGTTTTTCATTAAGAATGAAACTACTTATTATTTGGAATTCTCTTTTGATATACAAGTGGAAATGTATCCAATATGAAAGATTATGAAGTTTATTGTTTTCTTCAACAAGTTATAAGTTGAATATAATCCTAGACTAAGATAGATAAAGACTTTAATTATCAAACCAATGACATAATGTTCAAATCTTGCATATTGTCATCAAAGAATATTAAATTTACTGATGACCATAGAATTGGGTTGACGAGCCATTGAGTAGTTGATAGGTTGTCATGGACCCGATATTGCAAGGATGAAAAGAGGGGCTCAATGCATGCTTCATAAGTCACCTAAGATCTCATCTTATATTTGTCTTGTTGATTTATAGTAAAGGGTATATTTTATGTATTTTAGACTAATATTGAACACACAAGTCAAAGTATGTTGATATATATTACTTACTAAATTATAAGAATGTTGATTCTAAGTTGAGAAAGGAGTGCGTGAACATATGACTCATTATATGAAACTTTGACCAAAGTAATACAAAAGTCACTGCTTGCATTGTCAGTTCATTATGTACCAGATAACTAAACAATTAGAGTGGCCTATACATAGCTAGAGCTAGACTAGAGTTGTAAGCCCGATTGTTATTAGCTAGCAGACTTTACTAATTCTTAGATGGCATAAAGAATCAGTTGATTCTCATTATCTACACCCTTGTGAAGAGAAGAGCCACTTCCAGAAGGAAGGTGTGGGGGATCGCCTTTCTGTGGTTGGAGGAAAAGCACCAGGGTGATTCTCTCTCTATCTCTCTCCTGCAGTTGACTGCCGAAGACTTGTGAACAGGAAACATTACTTACTATGTAAATGAAATTGATAAATATTGTAAGTCGCAAGGAATGCGACATCTGTTATATGTTCGTGATAAAAATGTGAAATTTGCTAGTCGAATGTGAAGTGACCATCTTTTGAAATTATGTATTGTACTTGGTAATTGCAAATGTAATAATATTGGATTTTGTTATAATATAATAAAAAAAGAAGTGGAATTTTTGCATTATTTGTGTTTAATGTTATTTAATATTCCAGTTGGGATGTTACTGCAATCACATTAAAAAAGAGACATTTTGTGTGTGGAATAACCTATAGAAATTGAAAACCCAATGCAAGAGTACACAACAAAAGTTTAATTCTTAAGAAAAGAATGAAGAATAATATGGTGTAGAACAATAGATTATATATATGTATTCATATGATAAAAGTTATAATAGATTCATCTACAATAAGATTGTATCGAAGTAATTACATGCCAAGATTCATAGTCCTTTTTTATGTCTAATATTTAATTTGCTCTATCTTCCTTCCTCCTTGTTTCTTCATTCAATTAAATTTTACTACCTTTTTATAGAGATATTTTGATGTATAGTAAGGTAGCATCAACCAAAGATGTAATACAATACCATGTACACATGTAATGGGAACCGTGGAGCCAATATTAAATATTTTTAACTCTTATCCTTCATTGGAATAGGGCACATCCCCTTGTTGCTTGTAACACTACCCCTTCTTAAATAGGTGTGCAAGATATAAGCTTTGGAACTCAATTTGGTTTCAACTATAAACCTCCCAAGGACCAATTTTCAATTTTAGGTAACTTTAGAATTGGCATGAAATTCAAATACGTTGGCACAGTCTCAATTAGGTCCCTTATACAATTAAAAATCACCATATACTAACAGTAAAGTAATAACATATAAAATTGGACGTGACATGTTCAAAGTCCCCACAAGATAAATTCTAATTAATTTTTGAAGGCTTTATTAGTAATATGTGATACCCCATAGTTTGATCTTTGTTTGTAACTCTATATGAACAACCAAACGACTATGACTAAAAAAATTAACTTGTGGTAAGAACAAAACAATTGTGGCAAGAAAGAAAACTTGAAAAAAATAGATAAACATTAAGAATTTTTCTTGGTGATGCCAGATTGTACAACCCTTGAGATCAAATCAGATATAAACAAATGGCTTGGTAACTAATGAAATTGAAGAGTTATACTTGATGTTCATCTATTTTCAATGTGGTAGTAGTTTGATTAGCTAATGGGTTATGATAAAGAATTAGAATAATGAACCTAGATATAGAACAATGATTAGGGTAATGTGATATAACCATGTAGAGAATGTTGTTGTTGTGAGCACACATGTGTTGTGCAGCCTAGGTCTAAACTAGGCCGCATTGTGCAAATTAATCCATGTGTTGTGACCTAGTATTCAACTAATGTGGCCTTTTAAATTTGCTTGCCTTCGCTTTGGACTTGTATATGAACATAGAACTTTGTGCATTAAAACACAACAAGGATCGCTTCAAGATGAGAGGAGAAACCCTTGGTTTGTCTTTGTAGTAGTCAAGCCCTTAGAGAAAAACAAGTTGTTGTAGGCACACCACACATGCAATGTGAATGTAGATCTAGTGGATTGATGAAGATGTGCAGTGCCTAAATGCAAAATTTAGCTTTGGTATCGAATATCTTTGAGTGATTCTTGTTGCTACTTCATGATGCTAATGACATAGGAGATGTCTATAAATGTATTCTATAGTTGCTCAATTTGGAGATTTTGGTGTGTAGGATGGTGAGATAATCGCTAGTTTTCAAAAAGGTTAGCTTTTGGGGCAGGAGAGATTTGAAATTTAAATGTGGTTGACTAGGTCGTATTATGTGACCTAGGGATGTGGACCAATCTAGACTAAAATGGTTTTTACTAAAATTTGGATGATGAATTCTAGATCTAGGAGTTGATTTGTGCACCAAATAAGTTAAATCAAATACTTCAACTCTATATTTATAATATTTATATAATATAAAACAAAAATATAAAAATATAAAGACACTTTTATAATTTACAACTTGTATAAAAACCTAAATCTGTTAATGTATGGTTGAGTAATGAGTTCGTGGTGGGCACCATTTAAGAAAACCATGAAATTTGATAAAAGTAGATATTATAATGCTTCATCAAATTGTTTATTCATTATAGTGCTATCATATTAAACATTTAACTCAATCACATATTATTAAAAATAAATATACCATCACCAAGTAGAATAGACATTCTTTAATCCTTATTACACTGTAACACGATCCAATAACTAATACCATAAGAAATGATCTCTTAACACCTTGACATAACACATTGGTGGTATTGAAAGTTGATTAATACATATAACATCTCATACATAATGGTAGCTCCTATAAATCTCCAACATCACAATACTTCTATATATTCCCTACACAAACCATAACTATTTTTTATCTTAGATGCACAACCTTTATAGCAATAGCAGCATACAACCGTAAATATATGTCTTCTGTAGGACATATAATAAACAAACAGTTATTAACATATAAATCTTAGTAAACTTTTACTCTCAATTAGGAAAACGGCATTTGTGACGTATCTCCCCATCTTTGCCAAGTAAAGGCTGGATATTTCCCATCTTTATCATGGATTTTTTGAAGCTCTCAAAGAATGCCTCTTGATTTTCAGTGTAAAATTCAACCAATGCTTCGGTGCTTCCCCCACTTGAATAAAGTACTTGGTCAGACATCAGAATGCCTTCACCAGAACGCAGGTTTCTGTAGTACCCATTGTCAAAACTGAGAGGAGTCTCTAAATCTAGATTAGTTACAGCGTTGCTGTTGTTGGAAAACCCATTCAAGCAGAGAGTCTGCAGTGATGTAAGCAATAGCTTTTCAAGTGTAGGATCTGGCTGATTCTGAAGTCTAGCACTGAATGTGGCACATCTTGCCTTGCCTATTGTATGGGCACCTGCAGAACATGAAACCATACTATTAGTATTGCCATTATCATCAAGAAATGTTTGATATTTGAGTATTAATTGTAATGTTGGACATATTGGAGAATGATCTAGGAAACTATGTCACAAAAATTCACTGAAGATCATGCCATGCACAACTAAATTACTCATCTTTGTAGTAGCTCTTAAAATAGAGTTTTATGTGTTCATAAGTGAAATGTCATATGAATGCACTGAATTCAAATTCCCATATTATGAAAAACTGTATGAAACTTATGCTGTTAGATTTTTTATGTGTTGATTGTTCACAGTAAAGCTGATGTTCTAGGAACATCTATCTTACCTGATAATGTAACCATATCTTCTTGAGTGAGGCCTACATTTTGAAACTTTTGAATTAGTGTTGGAACATTTGAAGTAGGAGCTGGTATGCTGGTATTTGCTAGTGCTTTGCTGGCTATTCTGCTGTCCCTTCTTCCCAATTGCACCTGCCAAACTGGCCCTCCTGTCTGCCAATGAAAAAGAAAAAATGATCTCTTGGCTACAAGCAACAGTTTTTAGTTTGTATATTGTATTATTGTCATAGGAATTATGACCATGGAGACTTCTTAGCTCCATAACATAATGTTCTGAATTTATCCAAAACTAAAGGCTTTTATAAGGCAGAGCTTGCTCTGTCCATCAACTTTACAATTACAAGGAAAGCATGATCTGACTGGACACTGTATATGATTGTGGAAACTTCTTAGACGCATAACATAATGTTCTGAATTTATGTTATTCCAAAATCACCATGGCAAAGGAAAGTAATATAACATGGCCCTTTCTTTCAAGATCTAACTTTAGGAGTCTTAAAAAAGTTGAAATCTCTATCTAAAACTAAAAGCATTTATAAGGCCAAAGCTTGCTTTGTCTATCAGCATACGATTACAATGGAAGCATGATCTGACTATCTATATGTGTCACATCAAGCAATAGAAAGACCTTCATTGAGGGATCATGCCATCACAATATAAGAAAGATGTCATTATTGTCACATGGTAGAGTATTAGATCAAATATATCCTACTCTGCATTTTGCTGTTCAAATTCAAGACTTGTATGGCCAAATTGCAATAAGATTACCAGAAGCACTGAATCTCTAGCTGCAATTGCAAGGATGTCAGCACATGAAACAATTCCAGGGCATGCAAACTCAAGCTCTGCTTTGATGGAATCTATCACTTCAAATCCCCGAAGGGAGTTTGCATTAGGAGCTGCAGTCTTCTCTCCTACCAGAGTTGGTGTGTCATCCAACAACACTGAAGCATCACAGCCCTGCACATATTACAGAAGTTCTAGAGCATCAAAAAGATGTGTCTACCACTAAAACAACTAATTACTAGAAATTGAAAGGGCTTGTCAATCACACAAGTTTACAATTTTTTTAATTATAAAATATCAGATTGACAGTTCAAAATACCACTCTATTTAAACATCATCAGCTTCAATGATTTAATCATCAATAGTAATTTTACACCTCATCCACAATATAAAGTGGTAAATATTTGTCTTATTTTTATTGGTTAAAATTAACTTTTGACCGTTGAAATGAATGATGTTTAAGAATAGCCCTCAAATACAGACCATTAAAAATGGTCAACTGTCTACCAAGCAGCCGAGCAGCTTTTTTTCAATTTAAAAAAAAAACCTAACTTATATAATTGTTACTTAGTTACTCTAGAAACTAGTACCAATTGACATCAGATGCTACTAGAATATTCTAAGATATTTCTAACCAAAATGAGTATCGTTAGTTTACACAAATAAATTGGAGAGATTTTATTAAATAACACCTAAACCACTTATAATAGTAATGTAAATAATATATTCTTAGAATGTGGGTCAAGGAGTAATATCCTGGGCCTATAAAAATTTCTATGAATATTTTAAAGATACTTACAAACTTTAAAAGTTTTGAAAGAAAACAACATATCTAAATTAGAACATATGGGTTTTATAAATTTTAAACAGGAACTCCAAATGCCAAAGAAGCAGCCTGAGCTGGTGCTATTACTCAAAAAGAAACTAGTCTCCACAACTTTCTACATAAGCTTATAATCATAAACCATAGAACATAGTAAGATATATACAAATATGGTAATTTTAGTTTCCAAATAAACCTATACAACATTAGTGCATCATAATTTGTTAGAAGTTTAAAAATGGGTGAGGGATATTCACGTTAGCAAAACAGTCATGAAAGTGCAGACGAAGAAGAGAAGCAGCCATGCGAGGCTCTTGAGCTACAGCTCTTTCTACCCCACTAAAAACAATGGCCTCAGCCTCTGGACACTTGCACAGATAGTATTCAGGCTTCAAGGATCCTGTATCACATGCCTTGACAGTTGCCAATAAACATAACACCAACATTAGCACAAAGTAAAACCTTACAGCACTAGCCATGGTGCAAATAGGAAAAAAAACCAGTAAGATCTACAAGTAGAACAAAGAGTTTCTTCACATTTATTCAGTACAGTTGAATCAATCTATTCTAGCTATAAAAGTTATGGATGGTTGAGATCCCAGAGCTAGTATTTATAATATTAAGAATTACACTGGCTTTGGATTTTGCTTAATGGATGTAGAGCGGGTCAAGACCTGGCTCCCACACTTGTTGCCTGAACCAGTACAAAACTGAACAGATTTCATAAATCTGTTGCAGATTATTTTATTTTTAATTGAGTTGGTCTGTAGATCTTTTTAGTCGAGAAGAGACTTTTGCTCTCAAATTTGAAGCCATTTACTTGTTTTACTATCGAGACAAAAATGTACATACATTTCTTTGACCATGTGCATTTCAAACTATAGCTGGAATCCTGCTATATTGCAGAAAGGCTAAGTAGTTACCTTTCTTTGTTGGACTAATTCCCTGGCTACTCCTAATGGGCGGTTATGCTCTGTTGAAATCCTGTGATGATAAAGAGTTGATGTGTACACTACTAAAATCCAATGCAAACAAGCACCTTGGTCAATTTTTTATTTTACATGTAGATTCCTTTCCGGAGATGAAGATTAAGTAATCAGAAATTTGCTTTTGCAAAATGACAACAGCCTCTCTTAGTTAACTTAAAGAGTTTTGTGATTTCATTCTTATATTAATAATTAAAATATACTACTTACATAATCCACTAATATTTAAATATAATGGTAGCGTAAGGGAAAGTATACTTATATTAGTATATTTAATAATTAAATATACTACTTATATTTTTAAGTTACTCCTAGGTCCATATAACATCATCCTAGGTCCATATACTACATATATTTTTAAATAATTAATTAAATATCATCCTAGGTACATAAATATTTAGGTTAATTAAATAATTAATATAATTATCTAAACAATTAATTTAGATAAATAAGTTGGGATTGGAAATAATAAAATCCTAACAATAAATATTGAATTAAATGTAAAAATTAAATAATTTAATGAAATATTTAGTTAGATTTTGAAGGTGAGAAGGTGATGCAAACGATTTTAGGAATTAATTTGCCACAATGACAGATTTTTAGGGCTTGTTCATATGACTATCTTAGAATTTGCAAACTGGTTGTGTTTCACTTTGGTTTAGATATGTGTATGCATACCTAATCTTTGTGTATGTAGAACTAAATTAGTGTGTGCACCTAAACTTGTACCCACGGAGTGAACCAAAAAAACGTGAGTATTGGAACTCACTTCCTTAATCTCTTGGTATATATGAATTTGAGTAAAGATTGATAATGTTTATGAACACCTTTGGGGAATATGTTGGATCATGAGGGTCATGTTCTCCTTAGTTAGACCCGTAATTGGATCGGTTCAATTACTTTGGAACAATGATCAAGGATAGCAAGAAAACACATAATGGACCTAGGATGATGTTATGATAATGCTACCATGTTCCTCTCATAAATGTTTCAATGATTCCTAGGTTGTCCTAGATGATTTCAAATGAATGAATGAATGTATTTAAAAATGACATAATACACAAATCAACACAAACATATGCTATATTGGCTCACACTGACTAGTGAAAAGGTTGGAGAGGTGTAAATTAGAATTTTAAATTTTAAAAGTTTGAGGTTTGGATCTATGACTATTGAAATGACCTGGGTCAAATCTACATTTATAGATCTAATCCCCAAGGTTATGAATGGTGGATATTGGGATCAAGATCAATATCTGGGGATGAGTGATAATTGGATTGAGATAGGATGATGCCACATGAGTTAAATTTACACAAGAATATGCCACTTGTAGACTTGTTATTACATAACTTGTAGATTGTTTGGCCCATCATGATCTCACACTCACTCAATGATACGATAAAAGGGATATGGATATGCTTGATCATTCTTTAATTCTCCTCAAAATGAGTACTCCATAAGATATTTGTGAAATAGAAAAATCATGCAATAAGTAGCATTTGTTAGACCTTCAAAATAGGCATTAACTACAACTTGCTTGAAAGAAAGTATCTTTAAAATCAGTGCTAGTATAGGAATTTATTTTCCTTTATTTTTCTTTTATTTAAGCTTGCTTAGGTAGATAACAAGAGTAGGTTGAGAGGCTAATTAATGAGAGTGGTGTGAGGTGTCATCATCTTTCATAAAAGTTACTCTTTCCTATTTTGGGAGATATTAGATTTACATTTCCTATTGGTTGGACTTGACACCTTATCCCTCTCACATAGCCAATTTATACTCCTCACCTTGTTTGTTTTCTTATGTATGCACCAATTTATGTTTTGCATTTTTTCCTTTGGTAATAGCATTTGTGTTTCTACTATGTTATGTGGAAGGATTCATTATAGAGTATTTTTCACTCCCGTGGGTCTGTTGTGTGACTCCAGAGCTATCGATTAGCTCTTACATGGTATCAGAGCTTCATATCTACAATTTTTTCTCTTATTTAGAGAGTTTTCTCCATAAGGTTTCATAAAATTGACATATCCCACAATTGAGTCCAAAAGGCCCAAAAACCTATAAATTGACATAAAATGTGATAGGTTTTTGTGCTAGAAATTTTTGGTGGTTTGTAGATTATGTTTTTTAAAATTCATACAGATATGTACAATTGTATAGTCTATATAGTCATTGTGTACCATCAACTCTAGTTTTCACTTTTGTTCGGTGGGTAATAGTTTCTATTTGATGAATTTTCGTAGTATCGAGGATTCTAGTAGTCACTATTTTTGTTCTATAAGTATTTTCTTTCTTTGATGATTTGTTTTATTAATCAATAGTTTTGGCAAGGTATGGTTTACAATCTACATGTGTGTCAAAATCTGAAGAGGATATTCATTGGGGAGTTATGGTGAGTTGTAGTGGTGGTCATGTGGAGTGGAAGCCTTTGGTCATCGCCAAGCCTGGGGCTTAACCATGTGAGTGACACATTTAGACCCGTTGCCTCTCTAGGCTACACCTCACCCATTCCTAGTTGGATTTCTACCTTTGCCCCACCAAGGGGTTGCTTCATGGTGCAGGAGCACCTAGAAAATCATGTTTTCTTTTTGTAATAAGGTCTATTGACCAATGCATGTCATTTTAGTTTGTGTCTAGGTTCATTTTGTAAGTCCCAAGTGACTTAGGGCACATTTGTCAAATTGTAACTGCATAATGCCAAAAATAGGGCAGTAGGGCAGCTGGAGGTTGTTTTAGACGGTTGTCTCCCAGCTGCTTGGATTGGTCTCCTAGCTGCTTGGAGTCAGTTTGGTACCCCTCAGGGCGAGTTTATAAACCCAGAGGAATGAACCAAATGGATAACGGTAATCAGATCGAAGAAGGGTGTGAATGTAATTGTCTATTGTGCTCGAAAGAAATAAAGCTATTCTGTTCTGTCAATTCGATTTCTATTCTTGTAATTGCAAACTGTGTAACTGTAGGTCTCCATTCTTTCTGTGCTTTCCATTGTTGCCGTATCTCGTCGTGAAGCATTTCGCTGGTATGATTTCTATCAAAAGCAGCAGAATGGATTCGTTGTACTAGTATTCATTTTGCTTCTTGTTTTGTTTTGTGTCAAGAGTGCAGAGGATCCAGACAGGGCATTTCACATAGTAGGTTGACCTAGCATCTCCATGTGCTAGGGTTCAGAGAAGGCAAACTGTGCATCGGTGTATTAGCGTAGCAAACCCTGAGGTAGCTGATGGTAATTATCCTGCCAACGAATGAAGATCGAAGGTGATATCGGGGTGATCGGTGTATCAGCAACTCTGAAGTAAGTCTTGCCGACGGTTGTTGGTTCATCGGTGCATCGGCCAAGGATTGCAAGTGTTCACCAACAAAACAGGCTACACCGAAGGTAAAAGCCATCGGTGAGAGTTTGAGTAATGGTAAGACTTAAGGAAGTCGTTCTGACGACGGTTGTCTGGCCAATGGAGATGTATCGGCGGCTTGTCTCTTAGGTCTTTTCGATTGTAAGGGGATTGTGACCCAGTCTGCGTTTCCCACTGTGTGCTCCCCATCATATTAGTATCAGAGCCTAAAAAGATTTGGGCGGCAAGTCGAATTGAGGATTTGTAGGAGTGTTGGCGTTTGGGTGCTATCTATGAGTAGTGTATGTCAGACAAAGAAAGTGAAATAGAGGTGGAGAGGATGCCTCCCAAAAGTATGTCGTAGGATGCCATCAAGGCGCTGATCGAGGAGATGCTTGAATCCAAGTTGGGGGAGTTCAAGCAGTCCAAAAGCAAAGATAGGGAAGATGAAAGTGACAGCGATGAAGGTGATATAGAGATTGAGGAAACCAATAAAAAAAGAGAGGAGATACCAGCAGAACAGAGGGCATTTGTAAATGCATTGAAGTCAGTCAATAGGGACACCATAGATGGGTTACCTATGTATAGTGGAAGTATGGAAGCTGAAGAAGTGATTGATTGGATTGAAGCATTGAACAATCATTTCGAATACAAAGAAGTCTCTGATGATAAGAGGGTTAAGTTGGCAAAGGCAAGATTGAAGGGATCTGCTCTTGCATGGTGGAATTATGAGCAAGGAGAGAGAGTCAAGGAGGGGAAGAATATGATAACCTCTTGGGAGAGGATGAAGACCAAAATTAAGGCACAATTCTTACCCCTGGATTATGACGTGTAGATGTAAAAGAAATTGCAGAACCTCAGACAGAGAGACCTTGATGTGAATACATACACACAAGAGTTTCATAAACTCAGTCTCAGGTCAAAGAGACAAGAAGAAGAGTCAGAGAAGGTGGCAAGGTATTTGAATGGCCTAAGAATGAACATCCAAGATGAGATCAACATCCTAGCACCAGAAACAGTGAACACGTGTTTCCAAATGGCCTTAAGGGCTGAGGAGAAGATAAAAAGAAAGAGTGAGAAAAATAATAAAGGTAGAGGTGGAAGAAATTTTAGAGGCAGAGGTAGTTTTGGAGGAAGAAGTCCTAACCAGAGGCCTAGTGGTGAGTCTAGCCAAGAAGAACAAGTTGGAGACTCAAGTAGCAGAGGAGGCTATCGAGGAAGAAGGCCTAATGAAAGAGGTGGGACAAATGGATCAGGTAGAAGATCTAAGTTCTCCAATATGAGATGCTATAACTATAATCAGATAGGGCACTTGACATACAAGTGTCCAGAGAAGGCCTCAAATTCTCATGGTGGTGAGAAGAGAACCACTTTGATTCAAGAAGATGCAAGGAGTGTGACATCTCCTGAAGTGAATCTACCATCAAAACTGGGAGAAAATCTGATGCTCAAGAGGACACTACTCAAGGAACCAGTGCAAACTGAACCATCACAAAAAAGGGCTTTGTTTAGAATCAACTGCAAGATCCAAGGTAAGGTTTGTAAAGTTATTGTTGACTCTGGTTCTACTAATAATATTATATCTTTGGAAGCAGTGAATAAGTTGAATCTAGAAAAGATACCCCATAGCAGTCCATATAAAGTCAGTTGGTTGAATAAGGGATAGCACATACTCATCAATGAACAAGCATGGGTAGAATTCAGTATTGGGGGTATACAAAAAATTTTGTGTGACATCCTTCCAATGGATGCTTGCCATCTTTTGTTAGCAGACCATGGTAGTTTGAAAAAAAGACTCATCATGATGGAGAAAAGAATGCTTACTCATTCCAAAAGGATGGTGTGACTTATAGGATATAGTCATTGGTAGAAGAGGATCCACAACATGTAGGGTCTAGTGTAATGATGGTAGGAGAGAAAGAATTCATGGACACATTAAAGGAAGGTGATGGAGTAGGTTTTGCTTTGATTGTGAAGCCTAAAGGGGAAAAGAAGGAAAATGTGAGAGAAGTAGGGCCTAAGGAGGTCAGAGATTTGTTTGAAAGTTACAAAGGAGTGATTGCAAAAGATATGCTAGATTCCCTATCACCTGTCAGAGACATTAGCCATTAGATAGACCTCATACCAGGAGTAATACTTCCTAATAAGGCAACATATAAAATGAACCCTCAGTAGAATGAAGAGATAGCAAACCAGGTTTAAGAACTCCTAAACAAAGGGCTGATAAGGAAGAGTCTTAGCCCATGTGTAGTACCTACTGTTTTAGCCCCAAAGGAAGATGGGAAATGGAGATTGTGTAGTGATTCTAGGGCAATAAATAGGATAACCATCAGGTATAGGTTTCCTATTCCTAGAATAGAAGATCTAATGGATTGTTTGGGAGGTGCTACTTATTTCTCTAAGATAGACTTGAAGAGTGGGTATCACCAGATAAGGATAAGAGAGGGGATGAGTGGAAGACAACTTTCAAAACCAATAAAGGGTTGTATGAGTGGCTTGTGATGCCGTTTGGTCTTTCAAATGCCCCTAGCACCTTTATGAGGCTAATGAATGAGGTGTTGCAGGAATTCACAGGGAAATTTGTGGTAGTCTACCTTGATGATAACTTGGTGTTTAGTAAGAGCAAGGAAGAGCACTTGGAACATTTGGAGATAGTCTTGAAGAGGCTGCAAGATCAGAAGTTACTGATAAACATGGAAAAGTGTGACTTCATGGAACAAGAATTGGTGTACCTAGGTTTTGTCATCTCTAAGGGTGATTTAAAAATGGATCCTTCCAAGGTAGAAGCTATTTTCAATTGGCCTACACCTAGGACAATAGGAGAGGTTATAAGTTTCCATGGCTTGGCCACATTTTACAGGAAATTTATTAAGAACTATAGTGATATTTGTGCACCTATGTTAGAGACCATCAAGGGTGGAGGCAAGATGAAGTTTGTGTGGACAAAAGAGGCAGATTCGAGTTTGAAAGTCTGAAGTAGAAAGTTGCCAAATTTCTTGTTTTAGTACTTCCTGATTTCAATAAGGTTTTTACCATTGAATGTGATGCAAGTGGGTTGGCCATAGGAGCAGTGTTGAGTCAAGAAGGTAGACTAGTAGCCTTTTTTAGTGAAAAATTGAATGAAGCTAAGAGGAAGTACTCCTCTTATGATTTAGAGTTGTATGCCATGGTACTAGCTCTGAAAAAATGGAGGCACTACTTGCTTCCTAAAGAATTTGTTGTATACACTGACAATCATGCTCTCAATTTTTTGAATGGACAGGAAAAGCTCAGCCATAGACACATGAAATGGGTGGAAAGTCTTCAAGCATACACCTTCATCATCAAGCATAAGAAAGGAATAACCAATAAGGTTGCTGATGCTTTAAGCAGAAGGCTGTTGACAGTGCAAGAAGTGCAGCTACAAAGCATGGGTGTTGAGGCACTCAAAGGATTGTATGAAGAGGACCAAGATTTCAAGGAGATTTACAAGGCATGTAGTAAGTTTGCCAATGCTTTCCACAGTGAATTTTTAGATTATACATTACAGGATGGACTTTTGTTAAAGGAAGTCAACTATGTATCCCTAAGTGTTCAATGAGGGATAATATAGTGAAGGAGAAACATAGTGGTGGTTTAGGAGGACATTTTGGGCTCAATAAGACCTTAGATCTTGTCAGAAGATTTTACTTTTGGCCAAAGATGCAATCTAATATCAAAAGGTTTGTTGAGAGTTGTATGATTTTCTAGAGAACAAAGGGGGTCTCAACCAATGCAAGACTATACCAACATTTGCCCATACCAAACAGACCTTGTGATGGGATTGCCCAAGACAAGGATAGGTTATGACAGTGTGTTTGTTGTGGTAGACAGGTTCACCAAGATGGCTCACTTTATTCCTTATAAAACCACCAATGATGCTAGTTACATTACAAGTTTGTTCTTGAAAGAAATTGTCAGGATTCATGGGTTACCTTTGAGTATTGTATCTGACAGGGACATCAAATTCGTAGGACATTTCTAGAGAACCTTGTGGAAAAGATTGGGTACAAATTTGTCTTTTAGTTCAGCCTATCATCCTCAGACTGATGGCCAAACTGAGGTTGTGAATAGGTCATCAGGCAATCTACTGAGATGTTTGACAAGAGAACATGGCAGTAGTTGGGATGTGGTACTCCCACAAGCAGAGTATGCCTATAATGATTCTACAAACAGAAGCATAGGTTTATGTACTTTTGAAGTTGCCTATGGTAATCATCCTAGAGGAATTTTTGAATTGCGAGATGTTCAAGGGTTGGACAAAAGGAGTGGACATGCTGATACATTTGTAGAGGTTATGAAGGAGATTCATCTATAAGTCAGAGATACTCTACACCAAAACAATCAGAAGATCAAGGCTCGAGTGGATCAAAGAAGAAGGGATATGCAGTACCAAATAGGAGATATGGTCATGGTTCATCTCAACAAGAACAGACTACCCACAGGAAAACACAACAAGTTGATGATGAGGAAAATTGGACCTTGTCAGATTTTGGAGAAATATGGTTCTAATGCTTACAAAATTGAACTCCCTGATGATATTGCTATTTCACCTATATTCAATGTTGCTGATCTAACATTATATAAGAGTCCTTATACAGGAGAAGGTGCAGATGATTCTGTCCATGACAATGCAGAGTGGGCGCAACATTTACCACCTAAGGAACCACCGAAGATGGAGTGCATCTTGGATAGCAGGACAACCAAGAAGACAAGAAATCAGACCTATTTTGAGCAATTAGTCAAATGGCAAGGACTTCCAGACTTAGAAGCACATGGATGCTGGAAGCAAACATCATAAAACAGGGTGGTGATTTACAACAGTCAGTCTCTAAGAGGACTTGAGACAACTTTCACCCGGGGAGTATGGTGCAGAAGCACCTAGAAAATCATGTTTTCTTTTTGTAATAAGGTCTATTGACCAATGCATGTCATTTTAGTTTGTGTCTAGGTTCATTTTGTAAGTCCCAAGTGACTTAGGGCACATTTGTCAAATTGTAACCGCATAATGCCAAAATAGGGCAGTAGGGCAGTTGGAGGCTGTTTTAGATGGTTGTCTCCCAGCCGCTTGGAGTTAGTTTGGTACTCCTCAGGGCAAGTTTATAAACCCAGAGGAATGAACCAAATGGATAATGGTAATTAGATTGAAGAATGGTGTGAATGTAATTGTGTATTGTGCTCGAAAGAAATAAAGCTATTCTATTCTATCAATTTGATTTCCATTCTTGTAACTGCAAATTGTGTAACTGTAGGTCTCCATTCTTTCTGTGCTTTCCATTGTTGCCGTATGTCGTCGTGAAGCATTTCATTGCTACAATTTCTATCAAAATTAGTAGAATGGCTTCATTGTACTAGTATTCGTTTTGCTTCTTGTTTTGTTTTGTGTCAATAGTGCAGAGGATCCAGATAGGGCATTTCGCATAGTAGGTTGACCTAGCATCTCCATGTGCTAGGGTTCAGAGAAGGAAAACTATGCATCGGTGTATTGGTACAGCAAGCCTTGAGGTGGCCGATGGTAATTTTCCTATCGACGAATGAAGATCGAAGGTGATATCAGGGTGATCGACGTATTGGCAGCTCTGGAGTAAGTCCTTCTGATGGGATACGTCTCGCCGAGGTTGTTGGTTCATCGGCACATCAGCCAAGGATTGCAAGTGTTCACCGATAGAACAGGTTATGTCGAAGGTAAAAGCCATCGGTGAGAGTTTGAGCAACGATAAGACTTAAGGAAGTCATTCCGACGACGGTTGTCTGGCTGATGGAGATGTATCGGTGGCTCGTCTCTTAGGTCTTGCCGACTATAAGGGG
Organism: Cunninghamia lanceolata; assembly: GCA_027924645.1. NCBI lineage: Eukaryota > Viridiplantae > Streptophyta > Pinopsida > Cupressales > Cupressaceae > Cunninghamia > Cunninghamia lanceolata. The sequence continues at coordinate 2,924,367 of BSBN01000719.1, read as the reverse complement.
ATTGTGAACCGGTCTGCATTTCCCGCTGTGCGCTCCCCATCACTTCACCACCCAGGCACCACTAGAGGACCACCAAGCCAGGGGATCCTGTTTTCTTTGCCTAAGCTACCTATTTTTTCTAGGAGCCATAATTTTTTTCCACAATGTTGGATTTTCACAAAATTATAGGCATTGGAAAGTTGGTTTTGAGAACTTCGTAGTGGTACTAGTATTTTTTCTAAAATTTGTTGCATGTACCTAATTTTTTAGTTTGAAGCTTAGATTTATGTTCATTTCTTTGATGAGCCATATCTTGAGCCCATGTTGTCTAGTTTTAAACATCTTATATAGGCGTTGAAAAGGTATTTCTAAGCACTACACAGCCGTCCATGTCATTTTTATAGATTTTTCCTTAGATATCAAAATTTCTATTTTTGGAGTATAAGAGACATTTAGTATTGGCCTCTCAATTGGCTTTGTAACTAAAAGTTTTATTTGAGTTCCATGATATTTTGAATACTTTAGCTCATTTGTTGGGATAATTATTGAAATTGGAGGTTACTTTTACTTGGGGGCTTCATTTTCTGCATTAATATATTGGGGAGGATAATTTCTATTAAGGGTTTCATGTCTATGTAATTTGGATATCTATCTCAGTTCATTATAGGTTTTTTTTTTCATCCTACTGTAATCATCTAGAAAAGGGGGAACTATAAGTAATATGTTGGTTCTCTAGCTTTCTTTCAATAATTTCTAAGGAGTTGTGAATTCCTATGCTCAAAACTACTGAGAGGATGGGCAATGAATGAGAGATAAATAAATCTCTGAGCCTGCACTTTAGGCTCTGCAAGACCTAGTGGTGGCCCTATCAACATTCACTGGATCATGTATGAAAGTATAATAGGTTTATCATTGTGGTAAGCAAGCAACATGCTCAAGGAGGTACATAGTAGGGACTCTTGGAATACTTCACATTCATATGTGCCCCTTAGTGCTCAAACTTGAACATAATAATTTACCGATAACTTATGGTTCAATAAATTTTCATAATTTTATTCCATTGGGTTGGGAGAAACTATGGGAAATGATTCATGTCTATTTCCTTGGGATCATAGAGTCACCTAAATGTTGTTGTGATTTGACATTGGCGAACCCCAACTTTAAAGGTTATACCATATATCACCACCTTGCAGTGATACTTAACCTGCATATGTAATTTACTTAGATGTAATCATTCTTAATTATCCTTCATAAGATTGTTAATCCCATTAATTACTTAGAAAGACTTCAATACATTCCTTGAATGTATGCTAACTAAGACAAATAATACATACAACAAATGTGAAGGCAAAGATAAATCATCCTTAACAATATATCTTTGAGAATAACAACATAGTGAAGGAGATAGTAAAAACTAATAAATCCTTTCTCATATATATTATTTCAAGCAAAGAGTTACAATACAAAGTTCTAGACAACAAAAGATCCCTTTTTATTTCTCAAGAGAAAAAAATTACAATTAGTTCTAGATTTCTTTCTTCATTTTTTCCTCCTTTTACAATGAAGATAAAATCCCATTTTATAAGATAATACAAGGCAAATCAAGACAATAGATGACTGACACTTGTTCATAGACTAGTAAGGCATAACTACCAATGGTTGAGGCTCACGTGAAGGCTGCAAGAACACTTCAAGCCAATGTAAATGTGCCAAATAAAAGATCAAGACCCACGATCCCATAATCCATAGTGTTATGGATGACAGATATTTGTCCCCACATCTCATGATGATGCAACTATTGGAGCTAGTAGTGTAGAATAGGAAGTTGATAGCTCAGATAGAGAAAGTGGAAAGAAATGGGTAGCTAGACTGGGACACCTTGAACACATAGGTTCCCATTTGTTCTCACTAGGCTTGGAAATCATGTGCCACCCCACTGATCATTTATCTAGAGGTCCACTCAGAGAGATAGTGCATATCGTTGCTATTTGAGAAAATATAGTGAGCTATTCCCTATTGGAAAATACAAATCAATGGTGAGAAAAAAGGTATGGACCCAATAGATCTTCCTAGCTACTAAATTCTACCAATCTATTGAAAATTCTATTACAACCACCTACCACCTTGAATTGGAGATGATGAGGCAACCCCCAATCTATTCAAATTAACTTCCAAAATATAAAACAACACCATTGAGGCATAATAACCAAACACTGAGTACTTACTAACTTCTTAAAACTAAATTCTATTATATAGACTAGTCCTATCGCAAAAGAATCAAGAGGGTTTTGAGCAACCTATATCTTTCTTCGATAAGTCCCTCTAGAATCCTAAGCTTAAATATGATATTATAGGAAAACATGCATATGCCTTGGTAAAAGCTGTGAAGAACTTTAGGCTGTTGACAACATAGTCAAGAGACACTATTGGTATGATGGAGACCTGATGTTGTCATTGATGGCAATAATTCTTGTGACAAAGTTGTGCATATCCTTTTGGTTTGGAAAGACTAACTTAGCCAAAATTGACTAAGTATTGACATGATACTAAGACAGTGATAGTAATTCAGTTGGTACTCCTCTGCAATTGAAGATCTTGTTATGCAGTTTTGGTATGTTACTCACAACTATCTAGTGATGTCATTATTTAGTATTCAAGTCCTAATTTGCTCCGAAAGTCATATGGTGAAATATCTAAGTCTGGGTGAACAGAGTTAAGTCAGAAACAATGCAAAGTACCTGAGTAATTTGGTTCAAATTCCTCTGCTGATGAGTATTTTGATTTGCGGTTTTGAGGCAATGTAGATACATGTCTTGAGTGTCTAATTCCATATTTATAGAGCTTGAAGATCATCAGATCATATTCTGCGAGTTCTCTAGTATCGGCTTACAGTCTGACATATTTCACTATGATAAAATAATAGTTCTGAGATCCACATTTTGCAGAAGAAGATTATCATGCCCTGTGGTTCTAAAGGTATAACAAGAGACCTATAATGGATGTTGGCTATATTTTTTAGAGTCTCATATGGTTCACATTGAAGGTTATGGTATGACAGTTGAATTAGTCAAGTGTGTACTTAAGGGAGAAGTCGACAATCATGTTAGATTGATACACAGTGAAGGTATATGATTGAAATCATTACTCTAAGTGGTTCTTTGATAGGTCCTGTAAGCACAAAAATCACACACAACCTCCACGAGGACCCCTATGATGATTTAAATCCTTGTCACATGTATGTAAGCTTGAAATAATGTCCTTTAAGCATCAAACCTCTTGATGACATGTCATCTTTCTTGTCTTGTGTTATTTCTTCTTTGTCAATTTCTCTCTCTCCTCATTTGTGACGCTTTTCAACACTGGTTGGAACATTTGTCAACTTGCATTTTCTGAGCTTTTGACCTTGCTTCTAAGCCTTGTGAGTGTCTTGTAGGTGATTTTTCACCTTTCCCCTATGTTTTTCATCCTATGCACCCCTAGAAGCCTTCTAGAGGTCCCCGCTATCCATCTCCCACTTTCAGTTTTCAGTTCTGCTCAACCAATCCAAATCTCCCCCAGGAGATCCTGTAGGTGCAAGTGGAGATTTGGATTCTTGCACATGACTGACCTGTTTCTGGAAATAGAACCCCTCCTTTTCTTCTCTTCTTTCATCTCCCAACCCACTTTTTTGCAGAAAACCCTGTCCAGTTCGAATCTCCTCCGAGTGACCCATGGTGACCTAGGGGTGACTCTACTGGCAAAAGGGGCAACCATGCCATTTTCATAGCCGTAGAAAAACTCGAGTTTCTCACTCATTTTAGCTCCATTTTTGCCCATTTTTTTTCTAGTTTGCATGATTTTTGATGCCTAATGTGGAGTTAACTATTTCATGCACCTACACATGCATAATTAGCTCCATTTGATCTTTAATTAACTCTTCAATCAATCTCATGTATTCCTTCATCTCCATTTCCTCTTCAATGATAAGTTATTTGTGATTTATCACTCCATAGTTAGTTGAGTTCACTATGTAATCAACCTTGTTAACTCCCCAATCAATCCTTGTTAACTCATCAATCAAATGAGTTAACTTCTCAATCAATCCCATTCCTCAAACCTATAAATACCCCCCTCCCTCAAGAACAAAGGGAGGCAAATTCATTGTGCACACAACTCTTTCCAGTTTTTGCTCTCCAACTTAGCATTCAATTACTCTTATAGGACGAAGGTGCCTTTTGATTTATTTGTTCAATCAAGCAACATTATGTTGCTTCATTCTATGCCATTGTGCTCAACCAAAGCTCTCATTGAGCTCACACAAGCTTCATCAAAGCTTCTTTTTGCTTCTTTGTGCCATTTTGTCATCAAGAGGATCTCCTGCTGCTTCAAAAGGTCTCGAGGTTGCCAATATCAAGGATTTCTGAGGGTAGTGGAGTCACACAAATCTTTGTTTCTCTCAGGTTCCTTCATTCTTTTATTCAATTCATAGTAATTAGAAAACCAAATTTGCTCTTGGGAACAATAAATCATTACTTTTTCCTTGATAATTAGATCTTGCATGTTAGAATAGTTTCTTTCATAGTCTTAGATCTAGATTATTTGAAGAAGCATTTTCCTTTCTTAAATTAGATTACTTCAAAACTATTGAAAACCCAAATACATAGATCAAGTTTGCATTAGGAAAAGTCATATTAGATTGCATACATATTTCCCTTTCATAGAGTAAAAAACACTTTTCATTTCCAAAATACTAAAAAATACAAAAATACGTTTGCATATCATTTAGCTTTGCATGCATATAGAAACCCTAGAATAGACAAAATTGTAAACCCTTGATACCATCACAAGGTAACCACGGTTAAATGATCCAATTAAACCCCTTGATACCATCACGAGGTATAGACAAGTCAAGACATAGCCAAACCCTAGGTCAAAATCCTAAATTTGGTTAAGGGTGGTCATCATACCTTTACCTCAATCTTGGCTCATGAATGTGCCTAGGAGTGAGAGGAGAGTGGGTGAGGGCTGTCCGTGATGAGATTGAGGAAATCAATCCATGACAACAATAAGATACATTAGTCCTACCACAAGGAGACCCATTTGTCCTCCTATTGTTAGAAGAAACTAGACAACTCCAGATACAACAAGAACTCATTCAACGCATAGAAAGACAAGAAAACATAATGAAAGTAATCACTTACCCACACAGAGGTGGAATTTAAGAAACCCCAACAGAAGAAGAGAAACTAGTGACCCTTTGGGTTATAGGGTTATCTCAACTACAACTTCAATCGAATGAAACATTCAACTTAGCACACAACAACAAAGGTCGTAGGACTTGCCGACCCCTCTCCGCGAAGCCCAGCTCTCCAACGAGCCAGACCCTCACTGTGTCTCATGTCCTCTCGACTGGCTACTTCCACGTGAGTGTCTCCGTATCTGGATGTGTCAATCACCAATTGTTATGACTACGAAGATTCTGATTATAAACAAGATCAAACAGAATCTAGGCGTTCTCTATCTTTCAACAACCCATCTTGGGAGAACAACCTGACCATACCAAATGCGCCACATAGAACTAGAAAGATAAGATTGGAGATACATCGACCCGATCAACCTTCCACAAGCACATCGAGTACTCATCTTGATGAGGAAGATAAATGGTTAGAAAAACATCTACAAGAAGCCAAAGACACTCAAGAGACATTGAGGATTACCTTGCGAGAAGAGCAAAAAGAAAACGCTGCACGCGAAGAAACACATCACCATAAAAATACTCGAAGAGAACATCCTAGAAATGAAGAAACACCCAGAGCTACTACTCCTGCAGATTTCACAACTCTAGTACAAAGAATTAGAATCTTGGAAGCAAAGCAAGCTGCTCCAAAAAGAAGGCAAAAATCCCATGAACATGACCAGGGGGCATATCAAAATCCCCCTACCTCAATTACTATTCATGAAACGCCAACAATGACACATGTCTGAATGGAAATCCTCCTATTCAAAACAGTCCAACAAATCCAACAATGGGTTATTAGAACCCACCTACAGGGATATTACTATCAACCTTGCAATCTCAAAGTGCCTTTCTAGGAACATATCTCCAATATTTGAAAGAACCTTTGGACCAAAACATAAGAAGCATGCAACTACCTCGGCCATTACCAGACCTTCCAAAGTTCAAAGGAGAAGGAAATTTGAATTCCCACATTAACGCCTACACCATGGCCATAAGAGAACTCCTCCCTTAGGATAGGGTTGTAGCAAAAATCTTTCCAAAAACTCTTGAAGGCATCACTCTAGATTGGTATTATCACTTACCAGAAGCTTCAATCCATTCATTCAGATAGCTAATCAAAGAGTTTTTCATGGCATTTGACATGAACAAACTCGTTAAAATAGGGATTAGAGAATTACTCACAATGAAACAAGAGCCAAACGAATTTGTAGCCCACTTTGTCACTCGATGGAGGGAAGTCCTCTATTCTTCAGCTAGTGCTCCGAACATGGACCACCGAGAATTGTGTGACCTCTTTTTGCATGCCCTTAATAAGGACATGAGGGAAGATGTTCAAAAATTGCCATACAATCCTACGAAGAGGCATTAGAAAGTGCTTTGAGAATTGACCAAGCTGCCATCGACAGTGGTAGAAAAGTCTACGGTTCAAACAGAAAGATGATAAAGGAAGACACAGAAAACAATACATTTGTCATTAAAATCCTTAAAAACAATAGGAGTGCAACCACAGATGGGGTGACAAATTAAAAGATGATTACAATGGGAGAGATTACTATCCTCCTAACGTAAATACTATAGATCGACCTAGAAACAATGGGTACTACCCTCGAGACAATTACTAAAGTTGGAACCACAATGAGAATGGAAATGATGGAAGATACGAAAGACCCCCATACAAATTCAATCAATTCTATTCTTTTCATAGAACAAGTGGGCACAACATAGAATCTTGTAGAGAATATAACAGATTCATAGCAAGGCTACCAGAAGACCAACAATGTTTGTTCATAGAGATGTTCTTAAACCCACAGGAGGTCACACTGGATAAGAAAGATACAAGACAAAATCAAGCTCCAATAGCATCGCAAAACCCAAACATGAGAATTTATCAAGACCCATTCCCTGCGCATAAAGATACAGAAACAAAAAACCCAAACAAGATGGCTTAGAGTAGTAACCCCAAAATCCCATTGCAACTAGGACAAAAAGGAGAGGCTAGGATGATGGGATTAGTCGAGATTATGCACAATGAAGAAGAAGTGGAAGACCATGAGGATGAAAATGAACAAATAGAAGCATATGAAGGTGTCATCTCAGTGGTAGAACCAATACCACCTCCAGTTTGACCTTATTAGCTCATAGAAGACTTAAGAAAATATATGCTCACATTTCATTCATTGATTTACTCAAGAATTGCCCTTCACATTGCTCAACGTTACTAAAAACAATAGGTCTAAAATACCTCGACCAAATCACACCACCACCTAGTGAGCAAATCAATTACGTGGACTACGATCTTAGCCCACCAAACTCATAACTCAAGGATCCAGGGTTTTTCTTCGACTTACAATAGATGCCTTCTAAGGTGAAGTAAACAAAAAAAAGGGGCCCTATGCTATATCTTCAAGTGTGGATCTATGATACGTGCATCAAACAAACATTAATTGATGATGGAGAAGCAATTAATATTGTTCCTTTCTCCTGTAAGGGACAAAAATTTAAGAACTAAACTTAGTACTTGAAAATTAAACAAATTCCAAAAGTAAGAACTATTCAATCAATATCAGATTCCATTTATCCTTAACTAAGTATAACATGAAAGAATTCATGAAATACTTAGATTCCCATATATATGAATGAATTACAAATACAATTTTATACACCCAACTTGGTGTTACAGTACATCTATTTCAATGTTACAAAAGGAAGATTGCTTCCAAATAATAATGAATCATTTTACAAATTTGCAACTTGGCAATGAAGCCATACAAAGAATAATATAAAGCAAGTATCCATGTCAAACACAATAACTAAACTTGGCTGCCCTGATCCTCTGATCATCCACGAACCAAGACCAATAGAGTGGTTGAGGCACTTTTTCCACCCAACCACGAAGTACTGGACTTCCCCGGGTTCTTCCAAACTTGAAGGAAACACCAACCCTGCATAAGGAGCCTAGCAACCCGGAACGGTGTGAGCAGGAGGGAAACACCTGATGCGTGCCTGTTGTCTGTATGCATCCTAAACCTAGAATGACATAGACTCTTGCAACATGATGTGGCAGAGACAAAAATAACAAAGTTCTAGGCTTTTTAAAACAAACCATCTATTTCAATGGCACTATAGCTTGGCCAAGCATAATTAAATAAAATGATAGTTTAGAAAAAGCAAACTATCATCTCTGGAGCCCACATTCGACATCCTGTCCCAAAAGTTTGTACTTTACCAAAAATACATACAAGTACAATTTTCTGATTCATTTGTTCATATTCTTTCTTTCCATATCTCAATTCATTTACGGTTTCAGTATATAGATCATCTAGTTGAATGGTTGTCTAATTCTATAATTTTTCCAACTTCATGATACATAGTTTTCTAGTACAATGGTTTTTATCCATTCAAATGTTTCAATTGGTTATCCATGAGTTTTTGTTTCATAGTTTTGATGCCAATTTCTAAAAGAGTTCAATACATCCTTTTTGTAACAAAAATAATAAGTTTCCTATCAAGCTTTTATACCATCTAAAACTGAAAATAAAACATCATTTTGCTTTCCTTCATACAGATAAGATATTGTGCAAATATAATATATATCAATAAGTCTTATTGAATATATATATTCAATAAGACTTCTATATATATATATATATATATATGAATACATATATATATCTATATATTTAGGAAATCAACTTAAACAGCAACGCCAAATTGAAATTGTGCTTCATAGAATTTAATATGAAATCAGAAGAGCTTCTGGCAACAACGCCCATTCCTATTGCCATTTTCTGCTTAAAAGTAAAAGAATATATAAACAAATATTTTGGATCTTAATATCAACAATACATCTTATGCATATATATATAGCGTTCAACCAAAAATAAACACAGTCAACGATGATACTACATGCAAGACAAAGAAACCGTGATACTCTTAATCCTGAATTCCTTTAATAACTGTGAACTGGGTTAAATTCGTTTCAAGGTAACAATTCTTACATAGGAATCGGCAGATCTGGTTTATGGTAATTTCATAGCATATGATATGGGCACGATCCCATATGGGTCGCAGTCCCCTCTTGGGGCTTGCGGCTCATATGCACTGTGACCCTCTGATTTTCTATAAAATTCATTGATAATGAATATGATTTCTCTGTTGAACAACAATGATCTCTATAATTAATCTTATCTATGATTTCAATATTTTTGTATTTATCAGTATGCAAAAATATTCTTTTTCAGTTTACTCATATCAAAAATTGATCTATATATATATAGTGGCTGAGTGCATCTATATATATATAGGATATTTCTCAGAAAAATTATCATAGTAGTAAAGAAATTCACAGTCATAGGTTTCGTTTTCCCTTTTTATATGAATGTAAAGAATTCATTAATCACAACTTAACACAGATAATACAACGTTCTTGATCACACAGATAAATACATACACACACACAAGTAGAGATCATAGATCAAAATAAAAACCTAGAATTCACTAGCTACCCCAAATTCAAAAAGATTTCCCATAGTCCTTCTAAAGCTGCCCAAGCTGATTGTTCTCATTGTTTTCCTAATTTCCTTCCTCTATCTATTTGTTTGATGTTTTTCTCAGATCAATACTTCCTTTTGAATACAAATTGAAATGGTTGAAAGACTTCCCGACGAGGACGAAGAAAGCGAAGGTATCTTTCACAGAGAATGGAAGATGAGAGTGACAATCATTGTTGATGACCTTGTCATTTTCAAACTCCCAAAGAGTTACATTAGGTACACCATGGACTTAAGACCAGAACTGAATGGGAGGACAAGTATAAGCTTTGTCCCTCTTGATGAGAAAAGGAAGCCACAAACTCCCCTAGAGTTGTTCCAATTTTTGCAAAGAATCCAAGAAAGACTAGATGTGAAGATCTACATGCAAGAACAATTCAACCTATTAGTAGATTATTGAATTGTGATGGAGTCCTCTATTGGACCCCTTCTCATCAAGAAGCCTTTTGAGACTTACTTCATCTCATGATGCCAAGAGAAACCACCGAGTTGGTAGAAATAGATTCAAATGACAAACCTTACAGAATAGGAGAACTTGTCCTAAGAAGAGGTAGCACGAAGAATAAGAAAAGAAGACGAAAAAGAACTTTTTTAGAAGACTGGAAAGGCCCTTACGTGGTCAAGGAAGATGTTGGAAATGATGCCTATCTCTTGTGCACAATGGAGGGAGAGGAATTTGGTGAAACAGTCAATGCCTTTCACCTCAAGAAATACTATGTCTAAAAACCAAAAAAATCAAAAAACATAAAAATACAAAAAAATCATAAAAAATAAAAAATGTCAAAAACAATTTGTTTCTTGCATTTTTGCATCATTCTGTTCATCTTGCATTACAGTTAGTGACTTGCTCTTGTACTATTTTCTTTTTAGTAAGGAGTCTAATGTTGCCTAGATATACGTCATCCTTTCAAGACCTAGATATTCCTCATTTTCACAATCACCATTATCCCCCTTCATTCCCAATGATTCTAATCAAAGCCTAACTCTTAGCTTTACATTGATCCTAGTCTTATGAGTCAAGATGTTAGGTCTAAATAAAGTTAGTATTCAAACCTACAGTGTTCAAAGGAAGATTGCAAGTAGACTTTCCCAATTCTTCCTTGGTATTAGAGAAGTCCAAATAGATTATAAAAACTTTAGGTGGCGCTTAGCCCCTTATCTTTCCTGGCCAAAAATGTCAGAAGGATTAAAACTCTGAAGGAAGCAATCTAAAATCCGAGTGAATAAAAAAAATGAGTGATCAAAATAAGAGTGGTGAAAAGTGAGTATTAAGAGATCAAAAGTATTGCATATCAAAGTTCCAAAAGCATTCATTTCTTGAAAAGTTAAAAATCCAAAAAAATGAGAAAAATCAAGTGAGGAAAATACAAAAAAAGTGAAAAAAAAGCAAAAAAAGAGAGAGATACAAAAAAAGAGTGAAAGAGAGAAGATTGCTGAATGTCCGTACTCTTGGGTGGAGATCAGTCTAAGCTCGAAGCCTTAAGGGTGACATTCTAATAGAGAAAGAAAGGTACAAAGCACACACACGCACTAGCTGAGTAAAACTGAAGAGTCTAGTAGTCTCTAGGATCATCTTCTACCTAGGGACCCTTGTTTTTTCCTATTTATCCTTTACCCTGGGTCTACCTTGCTTGCCATCTATGATATAAGTCTAGCGAACACCTATAAAATTTGCTACTTGTCTAAAGTTGAAAGCTTGTCAACTTGTCTCATCTAGATAAGGATCAGTGTTTAGCCTTTAGAGAAGTCAAAAATCATAAATGCTCCATATTCATTCCCACTCCCCACTTGAGTTTTTCTAAATCCTATCTCATAGCCTTGAATAGGTCTCTTATATCAGGATAACTCGCAATCCCCTAAATCAAAAATCGTATTTAAGAGCAGTCACATTGTTTGTTCCACATTGCATTCATGCCGAAAATAAGAAAAAGAGTCTCAAAGCAATAAAGTCAAAATGTCATATCTCATGACATTCAGTAAGAGTAAAAGTTTCATTTCAACATTTCTTGTGTCTTTGTATTATCATATTGTAAGCTACATCTCATATATATGCTCCAAAAAATTACAAAAATATGTCATCATTATCATACTTACATCGTTAAAAGAGTTGAAAAGGTCACACATAATCAAAAAGTTCCCAAACCTCCAAACATGCACAAGAGATGAGTACAAATTCAATAAACAAAAACCATAAAAGGATAAACTTTCATAGATACATCCGAAGTTTACATATACAAGGGTATCAAAGAGCTAGGACAAAACGCTCTCAAAAGAAGTAGAGGCTCCCCATGCAAGGGGGCATGATTTCAAGAAAGGAAGTCAAGGGCGGTTCCCTCCAGTGGAACCCTCAGGACTTTGGCTCCTCTGCCTATGAATACCACTCATTGCTCCATGAGACCTATGAGAGTGAGGTTCTCTGTTGTGAGCATGTGACTGTGAAGGCCTCACCATACTAGCATCACGTCGTCCAAAATTAAGGCAAGCCATCTTTCAAAGTACTCGATTCTCACCCTTAAGGGTGTCAACCTAGCTCTTCAACTCTATATTCATCTGACATCCATGATAGATAGGAGAAAAAATGTCAGTGTGTCACCCCGTAGCAAGGGGCACACTAGGATCATCTAAAAGATGGTCATGAGTCATCCTAGTGAAGGGAGAAGCCAATCCGACAATAATCTCGCAAACAAAGTCCCTCCACTCTCTGACGTTACCTAAAAGAGCAAATCAAGAGAAAAATAAGTTAGTTCCCTATGAAAAGAGAAAGGACAAAAGTACGAAAAGCAAATAGACTAGACTTACATGGATCACTAGGCTGCCAATCAGGGTCAAATTGTCACATCACCTCATCTAAATGAGGAGGTCGAGGAACAATGGGAGGACCCTCAGGGATATCAGGAGCATTGTCTGAATCATCAACATCATCAAAATTCTCATCCCCAAGAAGGACCTCGTCTGATGAATCATCATCATTTGGAACATAGTCCTCGTCAGTAGACTCTGAATCCACAGTCACAATTAGAGATCTGGAAGGAGTCCCTCTCCCTCCCCTATGCCCTTGTCTCATAGCTCTAGTAATGAAGACTCCATGAGTCAAAGGAGTCCAAACCACGATCCTCTATCCAATCTCACCCATCTCCTGGATAGTCCTATAGCAAGTGGACATTGGGGGCAAGTCCTTAGGAATATCCTAGCCGAACTGCTATGAAACACGATCAACTTGATGGGCCTCAACTAGACCATTACGGTCTGAAATCTCATATACTCCACGATAGTACTCTCTAATCTCGCCATCACGGGCCCAGGATCCCTCTATGTCATGATAAGGATCAAAAATTATGTCCTCATATGTAAGAGTAGCAACAGTAGGTAAAGAAGCATCAAAGTGACCAACATGCATCCACCTCACTGCTCTCAGTAAACATTTATCTGGAAGTGGAATGAGCTTCTGATAGGGCCTCATGTGCTCAAATATCCATGTCATGATCAAAGAAGAGTGGATAAAAGCTAGAGCCCCTCACCGTGAAATTTGATAAAAGTCTCTGTAAACCATGGCCAAGATGTCTAGTCCCCAATCATAAATTGTGGCCTCCTCAATATCATGAATGATGGGTACCCAATGCCATCTTAGATGAGACAAGGCCTTGTCTCTTGATAACTGACAAGGTGTCATTGTACCTCATCATTTAATCTATTTTCAGGTGTCAATAATCCAAGGGTTGTGTCCTTGGTTGTCTGCAACTAGGGATTCTACAGTTATCAGTTTTCCTAGCTAATCTTAACAACTTCTACCAATTTGAAGAGATTAATCTGTCTACTTACTGAATGAATTTAAGGAATGCCGAAATAGAATTAAAAAAGGACGTTACTTAAAGCAATCTTAAAAAAATAGTAACATGCATCTATCTATCAAAATCAGTAAATACTTTTCACAACAAAATTTGAAGTAATAAAGCAATGGTACTAGCCTTCTGCCTTGGTGGTGAGAGTGGGCCCTTGCTCCACACCCTTGGGGCTAAAGGCTACAGTGGAGAATCAACACAAAAGAAGAAGAGCTCAACTAAACTCAATCTAATTCCATTCGCTTTGCATTCATAAAAAATATAGATATCACAGAATTGAGATTACTGAGAATCAGAATAATCCAATCATTGTATATTTCTTCTACTGTTTCTAATAGTATATATGAAAATAAGTGATGACATATCACTTATCTTATCTACTAGTTCTTCTATGAGATGACATCCATCTCTTTATTACACTAGCTCTCTAACTATGGAAAATAATCATGCAATAAAGGTAGACTGAGTGGAACAGAAGTCCACTCAGAATTCTAAGTTTGAGTCTTAATACATTTGGACAGTGAGGCCTTGAAAATATGGATATTGAATTAGTTCTATCCGTAACTCATGCAAAAACTTTAAAAAGATAAAAACTCCAGTAGTTAACTAGAGATGACCCTTCACCACTTAGGTGATGATTTGAGTGAAATGAGGGGTGGTACGATCACTGTTGAGAGTGCCTGATCAATAGCTTATGCTGTAAATATGCCCTGCTCTCAGGAGGTGCCAGAGATATCTGTCCCTGTTTGCAGCTCCAGAGATATGTCTGTAGCTCTGGAGATATCTCTGTAGCTCCAGAGATATCTGTAGCTTTCTTTGTTTAGCTCTGGAGATGCTCCAAACTCCCGCCTAGCTCCGGAGAGGCTTTCCTCATTACTTCAAAACTTCTGGTGTAATGGTACTCTGGTATTGTCTCTGGAGATCATTGAAGACTATCTTTAGAGATGCACAAAATTGTTGTTCCTAGCATCTACACCTATTGATTCAAAAAGAGAAGTTTCTGCATTTTTCCATCAATTCCATGCACATTAGTCTCTCAATTAGAAATTATGATCTTAAGTAATCTATCTCAATTAATCATTAACTAGAATGATCTTGCTAGCTTATTTGGGTGTAGACATTAAGATAGATGGGATTAGGAAGGAGAAAAAGAGAGGTAAAAAGATGTATTTCATGGGTGCAATTTGGCACTCATCAACAACCTCGATGCAATCAACCCTATTAGAAATCTCCTCAAAAGTGGAATGTGAAGGTGTGGTACAGATGTGAACTAAACTCCTATTTGATCCCCGGGGTGATTAACCCCCATGAACGAAGCCCAAGAAGCCATGTCCTCGAAGGACTCGCTAACTGGAAGAACTAAAGGCTGTCCTCTCACATGAACCCCAAGTATACAATACACATTATAAAGAGTGATGGTCCATTCTCCAGAGATCTGTGAGAACCTGAATGTGTTTCTATTTGCATTCTAGTAGGTCAGAATGTCACAGCATATACGAGATACAAGATGAATCACAGGCACGTGACAAACTCTAGCTAGACCTGCCCTCTTCAGAATAGCATGATCCTCAGTACTCAACGAAGCAAACATCCTTGAGAGCCATCCCTGCTCTTGGTAGGTATTCCATTGGATATGCATGTCCTGCAAAATTATAAGAGAACTTTAGATTAGATCTCGTAAACTCATAAAAATCCCTAAAAATTGTAAAACTACAGAAAAACCTTACACAAAAAAGTGTATAAACCCTCAAAATTACAATAAATAGGTGAACACATCAGCCAAAACATGTCAGATTAGAGCGAAACAAGCGTGAAACTATAAATTTAGTCAAAATCAGCCCAACAGGGTCACCCCCAGTGACCCAGGTGTTTTTCTGGATCTCCCCCAGGTGACCTTGTTGTTTTGTAGGATCTCCCCTGGGTGACCTTGGTGTCAGACAGGATCTCCCCTGGGTGACCCTACTTGACAAAGGGGCGACCCCAGAGGAAGATCCCTCAACTAAAAACTGCTCTAAAAACTTCATTTTTCAGTCGCTTTCAGAAAATGAAAAACCAATCTTGCTCTAAACGACGAGACAAATACAATGCAACATGGAAAATCATCAAAAATAGACAATTTCAAGAGATTTTTCACAAAATGCAAACTAGAGTTTAGAGGAGGGTTTTTCACTATTTTCATACCTGATTCTCCATGAATGAAGAAGAGGTAGCCATCTTTGAAATTTCCTCGATGAAAGTTTTCTAACGAATGCTCACATGAACAATTCTGTCGCCGTTTCGCTCTGATCTCACAATTTGACTTGCTTTGTTTTCCCTTAGCTTAGTTTCATTTATGCATTTTTAGATTAGTTCTTTGCTTTTATGC
Source organism: Cunninghamia lanceolata (assembly GCA_027924645.1). Taxonomy (NCBI): domain Eukaryota; kingdom Viridiplantae; phylum Streptophyta; class Pinopsida; order Cupressales; family Cupressaceae; genus Cunninghamia; species Cunninghamia lanceolata. Next base: position 2,908,416 of record BSBN01000719.1, on the reverse strand, counting down.
ATCTCTTTCGTGCGTCGTTTTGTGTGCTTTCATCACTACAGGTCCAAACTGACAAAGGCAAATAGCTAGTCGAACTCAAACGATTCATGGTAAGTTCATCATTTCAGTTTTCATTATTTATTTTGATATATTTAAATTCCAGACTAATACTAGTTATTGCAGGTACAAATTGTGGGAGAATCGACAACAGGTAAGGCCTAGTTAGGGAATGGTACCTACCTTTCATGTAGACTACCATCCCTGAGGGGGCAAATATGTAAGCACAAAAATTATGCACAGCCTTCATGAGGACCCCTATGATGATTCAAATTCTTGTCACGTACATGTAAGCGTAAAATAATGTCCTTTAAGCATCAAACCTCATGATGACGTGTCCTCTTTCTTGTCTTGTGTTGCTTCTTCTTTGTCAATTTCTCTCTCCCCGTTTGCCACGCTTTTCAACAGTGGTTGCGACATTTGTCAACTTGTATTTTATTAGCTTTCGACCTTGCTCCTAAGCTTTGTGAGTGTCTTGTAGGTGAGTTTTCACCTTTCCCCTATGTTTTTCATCCTATACACCCCTACAAGGCTTCTAGAGGCCCCCTTATCCATCTCCCACTTTCAATTTTCAGTTCTGCTCAACCAATCCAAATCCCCCCTATTATTTCTAGATCTCCCCTGGGAGATCCTACAGGGGCAAGAGGAGATTTGGATTCTTGCACATGACTGACCTATTTCTGAAGGCATAACCCCTCCTTTTCTTCTCTTCTTTCATCTCCCAACCTACTTTTCCGCAGAAAACTCTGTCTAGCCCGGATCTCCCCTAGGCGACCCTACTGGCAAAAGGGGTGACCCTACCATTTTCACAGCTGCAGAAAAACTTGAGTTTCTCACTCGTTTTCGCTCCATTTTCACCTGTTTTTCTTCCAGTTTGCATGATTTTTGATGCCTAATATGTAGTTAACTATTTCATGCACTCACACATGCATAATTAGCTCCATTTGATCTCAAATTAACTCTTTAATCAATCTCATGCATTCCCTCATCTCCATTTCCTCTTCAGTGATAAGCTATAATTGATTTATCACTATCGTAAGCTGAGTTCACTAGGTAATCAACCTTGTTAACTCCCCAATAAATCCTTGTTAACTCATCAATCAAATGAGTTAACTTCTCAATCAATCCCATTCATCAAACCTATAAATACCCCTCCCTTAAGCACGAAGGGAGACAAATTCATTGTGCACATAGCTGATGCCAGTTTTTGCTCTCCAACTTAGCATTCAAATGCTCTTACAGGATGAAGGTGCCTTTTGCTTTATTTGTTCAGTTAAGCAACATTACACTGCTTCATTATATGCCATTGTGCTCAACCAAAGCTCTCATTGAGCTCATACAAGCTTCATCAAAGCTTCTTTTTACTTCTTTGTGTGGAGATAACATATGGTCCTACTTGAGAAAATAACTAATACGACAATAGACTAATAGGTACAAGGACTACACATGACTCCAATACAACATGGGTCAATATGAACATCACAAGCAACTCAAACATCGCTTCCAGAGGCAATCATATAATGAATGGGGAAATCACAATTAGGGAATGTTGGACTACAGTAGGGATGAGTGTTATCACATGGTCCTAACATGGGTTACCCTGATAGTCTCTCACTAGACGCTAGCCCCCATCTATGGGTTACCCTAACAGTCTCTCACCAGACGCCGACCCCCATCTATGGTTACCTTGACAGTCTCTCACTAGACATCGGACCCATAGCATGACATATGTGGAATCAACATTCCTTTCATGAGGAAAAGGAAGTTGATTTTGCTAACCAGGCCTTCTCATCCCATCCTTAGCCTAAACAAGCAATATAGGCATGGGTGAAGCATCCAATTATCTTAATTAGTGTAAAAACTACCCAACCCTTAAATTTATTATTAGGTTACCACTTGATTACAAACTCCCAATGGGTTATCCTAGTAATCCACTTTGGGCCCCGACCCCACATTGGAAGCCACTCCCCCTTCACTGCATCTATATTCTCAAAGCCCATAACATAAACCAAGCATGAACTATCACATTTCTCATCATGATACATTTACAACAAAAAATATACATCATTTCACATCTCACAGAGTGAGGTATTACCCATATTGTATAGTTATCATAACCACATGAATAGGTACACTAAGCAAGGCATTATCCATCTTGCACAGTCATCATAACCACATGAATCCATAAACAGAGGGGAGTCAACATTACATATAACCAATACATATTCAACTATTAGCAAGATTACATAATCACAAGAGTCATACACATGAGTACCCCTCTTCGCCTCTGGAATCAACTTTCCCAATGACACAGACACTTGACACCACTATAACACAATAGTCTCACATCGACATTCACTCTCAAATGCACATCATCATCTAATAGACCAAACTAATATCCTTCATCAATAATTCAATTACAACACCAAAATTTCAACATATGATATAATGCACAAATTATGGGTCTTAAAGAATGTAACATTAATCCAATCATGATCAATCATCTAACAATTATAAAGTGAATCTTCCTCAACAATATAGAACTATCATATTCCAACCACTAGTAGTAGTTACTAATATGATCATAAGATATAAGTGTCCACATGCAACAATATTTTAACCCATAGATTCCAAGGTTATTTTAATTTTGTCTAATTAAAATGATTGTGAACATGTAAATAACCCTAAGGCATACATATTATAACAAAACAATTTATAAAATGCAATCCTTATCAAAACGACGAACTATCACCATAATTAAATCATACAATAGAGTAATAATACCATAACACATGAATGATATAATAATTATAGAAATGAATCAATCATAGTTGTACTCCATTTGATCATGTTTTCAACTTACACATAAGGAATATTAGCAATGATTATTCTTAGCATACTTAAGGTCGTCAAAATTCATTCATCAAATAGATAATGATGATTGTGAAGCCAATAAGGAGAGATAGGTAGAACCCACGCATGTGGAAGGTTCACTAATAATTAAACCTTAGGAACAACTTAACATAACATTTAAACTTCTAAAGAGGCTAAAATATTTACAAATTTAACAATGAAGGTCACAATGGCACCATTGCAATATTTGGCAAAAAAGGAAGGATTCATAGACAATATGTCATCAATGACTAATTTAATGATTCTATACTGGAAGAAGGAGAATCCCATGTACCTTCGAGGAATTCAAGATTGAAGAAGATATTACACTAAAAGAAACCTAAAGGCTACATTTTAACAACGTGGATCACCCGAAGGAAGTTTGTGTGACAACATGTTACAATAACCACTAAAGTTTCCAATAACCTATTTATATCTTTTCTACATAGTAAATTATTACCCTTAAGAAATTAAACTTCATTAAAGTTCTTATATCCATTGTGAACCATACACCCAAAATCTCCGTTTTTCAAAAATGAATAGGCGTTGGAAAGGTATCAGAGAGCTCTACACAGCCACCTATATTTTTTTTTCAGATTCAGCTCTAGGTATATTTTAAATCAGTTTGTCAATTTATGGCTTCTGTTGGATATCCTGGACATGCTGCCTCCTGGAAAGGTTCTGTTTGCTTTGAAAGACTTCTATTATCAACATAAATCTATTTGCATATTTTGATCTATAATCATATAAGGAGATGGGATTCTACCATCAGCATAAATCTAATTGCAGATATTGTGGAAGTAATCAACATGAGAAAGAGATGTGTCCTCATTTCTCACATCATCTCTTTGAAATGCTTCTTTCAATTGCTTCTCCTCCTGATGAGATCATTGCTCCACCATCACCTACTGCTACTTCAGAGTTCAGTGTTGCATCATCATTGGATTCTAGTGATTCTGTGCAGAAGGTCAATATTAGTCTTCCTGATCCACCTCATTGGGATTCCTATCTTGCAGACATATCATCTTTGTTTGTAGAGTCCCATCTTATAGATTTGGAGGACCACATCAAGGACATTTGTCTTCTCTGTGATGACAGCTTTGATGGAGTTGCATCACCATCATCTGCTTTAGAGATTATTTTTCATCCTCCTCTTCTTCAGTCACAGTTTGGCAGTGGATTGGAGATATTTGAACAGTTTTCAGGAGCATCATTATTGTCTTTGGATCATGTGCAGAGTTCAGAGACATTTGTCCTTCTTCTTGTATATTCCTATCCGAAATGGGAAGACATTATGCACACATCTGCAGTTCTATTTCTTCCCAAGGGGAGGAATGTTGATCGATGTTCATGGGTCTTCATCTTTATTCTATGTCGAGCATCTTCCAGCACTGCAAGAATCATCTTGAGGAGCAGCTGCATGGTCTCTCTTCTCATCTCTATTTTGGGAGGGAGCATTTCCTTGCATGGGGTTTCATCCTTCTCACTTCTGGGGGGTCATCAGACCTTCTCTCTTCTTCCTCTCTTATAGGGGGGCATTCTTGATTGTACTTTTGTGATGGATTCACTTCTTGGGGGGTCTTAGTTTTAGTCCTTCCATCACATGTTTATGTACTTGTTGTATTTTTCTCTCTTTTGGAGAGGAGTTTTCTCCCATTGGGTTTTTCTCCTTTCTCTCCACTTTATGAGAGATTCTTGTTGTTCATGGGTACCTAAAATGGCCTTGTAGCCGAGACCCATTCTTGCATTAGTTGCATGCTTTTCATTTCTCCCTAAGTTGCACTTATGGGGGGGTGTTGGTGTAATTAAATATTTAATTACACTTTATTAAGTTTACTTAGGGCTAATTTTAGTCTTAGGTTATTCTTAAGTCATATTAGGGTTTTTATCTAACTTACAAATATAAAAGCAAGTTCTCACATGTAATTCTTTAATCCATTTCATTAATTCATCTTTATTGTGCAAATTATTCCTCTTTGCTTTTTTCTCTTGTAGAAGGTAAATCTTAGGTTTTGTAGGTGATCTTTGTGGCTTGAATTAATTATCAAATTCAACAAATTTTACATGTTGGTAGATAAATAATCATTAATACTTTTTGGAACTTAAACATAGTAATCACTATGAATATGGTATATAAAACCTCACCAATTAAGATTACCTAAATACAAAACCCTAAACTTAATTTAAATTTGGTATCTACTGTAATAAATATAATACCCTAATATTAATATTTATAAAAAAATTAATAAAATGTTGGAACTTTATTGGTACAGAGGTTTGGTTGGCTTTAGAAGAAGCCCACATGAACAAAATAGTTTTGAAGGAAATAAATTCTACATTCATTGCTCTAATTTCTAAAGTAGTTGTCCCTGTCACCTTTACTGATTTTAGACCAATTTCCCTATGCAATACTTTATATAAGATTATTACCAAGGAAATCTCTTTGAGATTAGCCCCTTTCATCTCGAAAATAATCTCAAAAGAGCAAGGGGGGTTTGTTCCAAGTAAAGCAACAGTAGAGGGAGCCCTTCTGGATCATGAGGTTTTACATTCTATTCAAGAACATAAGATTCCAGCAATGTTGGTTAAGTTGGATATGCTAAAAGCCTATGATAGAGTTTCCTGGGCATTTCTTATGAGGATTTTTGGAAAAAAATGGCTTTTCGAATAAATGGTGCAAATGGGTTTTTTCATGTCTTTCTGGTGCAAGTTTTGCAGTTCTTGTTAATGGGTCTCCTTCTGAATTTTTCAAGTCATCTCAAGGTTTAAGGCAAGGGGACCCTTTGTCACCTTTTTTATTCATTATTGTGGCTAAAGGGCTTAGTAGAATGATTCTTTCTCATTGTTCCCTGGGCAACTGGAAAGGGGTGTCAATTCCTAGAGTTCCTTTTTCTATCTCTCATACTTTATTTACAGATGATACATTGTTGTTTGGCACTCCTATTTCAAAAGTTAATATTATAAAGAGAGGTTTGACTATTTATTGCTCAGCTTTAGGTCAGAAAGTAAATCAAGAAAAATCTAAAGTCTTTTTCGTTCATACTAGTCCTTTTGTGTAGAAGAGGATTGCTTGTAATTTGGGTTTTAAGATAGAGGTTCTCCCTTCTAAGTATCTCAGTATTCCTCTCTTTTCTGGAAATTCCAAGAATTCTTTTTGGAAGAATATGATTTTGAGTGTGTAAAGGAAAATAGAAAATTGGAAAGGAAAATGGTTGACCCTGGCTAGGAAAATTCTTTTGATTAAGACAGTTTTGTCAGCTATGCCAAATTATATGTTGTCAGTTCTAAAGATGCCTAAAGGTATTATTTCTGATTTGAACAGTATTTTCAGAAAATTTTTATGGAATGGTCCAAAAATTGAAGGGAAAAAAATTCCTTTGGTTTCTTTGGAAAATATATGTTGTCCAAAACAATCTGGTGACACTAGTATTCATAACATGGAAGCAAAGAATAGGGCTTTAGGGGCAAAATTAGCCTGGCAACTTTATGATAATTCTCAAGCTAAATGGTGCAAATTAATGAGAGCAAAATATTTGGATAATGATTCTCCTGAAAGAATTTTTATAGAGCTTAATCCCCCTTTGGGTTCTAAGATTTGGAACTTCATTACTGATTGTAGAAATGTTATTTCCTCTTACCTCTCTTGGGTAATCCATGATGGTCATTCTACTTTATTTTGGGATGATTCGTGGAATAGTCATCCACCATTATCTCAATTAGAAGGTTTGCTAGAGGCTAGGGAAATTCTTAGTCATCTATGGTGGACTAAAGTTAGAGATTATATTGTTTCAGATTCTAATTCCTCATCTATTTCTAGAAATAGATGGAGAGAGTTTTCTGATATTCCCTTTCCAATTGAGCAAAAGTAATTATTAAAGAATGTTCTTAAGTTACGCAAGATTTTTTTGTTAGATAATCAAGATGAATTAATATGGTTGGCTTCTAAGTTTGGAAAGTATTCGGTCAAACAGGGTTATCAAAGTATTTTGGATAGAGATATGGAATCTATTAGAGATTGGCCTTTCAAACTTTGCTGGAGTAATTCCTGTCTTCCCAAGGCTAGAGCTTTTGCTTGGCTAGCTTTGAAGAATAGGATTCTTACTAGTGACAGATTGGTTAAACTTGGGATTACTCATCCTTTCAATTGCCCTCTTTGTGAGGAGCAGGAAGAAGATGTTAATCATTTACTTCTTAGATGTTCTTTCTCCTTCCAAGTTTGAATCTTGATTTGTACTAAGCTAGAATGGATGGGTCCTCTTCCCAATTTAGTTCTCCAATTATTTCAAAGCTGGCCTGTTCTTTATAAGGATTCTACTTTTTCTGCAGTTTGGTTGGTCTCCCCTAGTATTGTGGTTTGGAACTTATGGCTTGAAAGAAATGCTAGGATTTTCAGAAAGGTAAAATCTTCTATAGAACAAGTCTTTGCTAAGATTGAAAAATCAATTTCAGAGTCAGCGAGCTCTCATCTTCTTTTCAAAAGTAAGGGTTCTTTAGTGTTTTCCAATTGGGATGTAAAGATCTTGAATAATTGGAAGTTGTTATGTGTGCCCAACTCCAATTGTTTTGTTCAAAGTAAGAAAGTTGATCAAAAATCCATTACATGGTTGCCACCATGTCAAGATTTTATTAAATTGAATTTTGATGGTGCTAGTCAAGGTAATCCGGGGCTTGTAGGTGCAGGTTGTGTTTTAAGGAATTGTGCAGGAGAGGTTCTTAAAGCTCTCTCTCTGAAATTGGGTCACTAGACTAATAATGAAGCAGAAGCCCTTGCCTTAATTGTGGGTTTAGAAATGGCTCTCAATATCCATATTAAGAATATTGTTATTGAACGAGATTCTTTGATAATTATTAATGCTATTAAAATTAGATCTTCACCTTCCTGGAAGATTAATTATTTCATTCAGAAGGTAGTCAATATGCTAGATTTATTTGACTCTTTTCAAATCCTTCATACTTTTAGAGAAGGAAATAAATTAGTTGATTTACTGTCGAATGCAGCTTGTGATCAAAGAGAGAAGTTAGCTGAATGGAATCATATGTCAATTCTTCAGCTGAATGGTAGCTTGGATGTTATTAAGGAAGACAACCAAGTTTATGTAAGGAGGTAGTGATTGTAAAGTCTTAGAATGGGTTATCGGTGCATCGGCCCAGGTGTTGAAAGATCTCATTGATAATAGTTTGTCTCACCAAAGCTTGAATGTGTTATGTTGTGTTGATATTGAGAAAATAGTGTTATCGACGTTTCGAGGTGATGTGAGGCTAAGTTTCGCTGATGGTTGTGAGTTGGACTATCGTCAGGGTTTTGGCCATGGGATAGAGGGATCTGCCAATAGTGTTGTGTTACACCAAAGGCTAAAACCTGATCCTTCGGTGTGACTTCTACTCTCGGTGTGGCTTTTAAAACTTTGGCCGATCTCTGATGTCCTTCTTTATCGGTCCAACTCTTCACCTTCGCTGGAACTTCTTAAGTCCCCGCAATACAACGATGACATTACACTTTTGTTTCAGTGTGATCACCTCTTCGGCTGAATTTGTTTTGAGATAGACCGATGCGCTGATAGTCTCTTCCTGCTCTTCTTCGGTGAGACTGCTCAATTTTGGTGGAATTTGTTTTTGGGTTCTGGCGATACGTTGATACATGCCTTTGTTGAGATAAAATCTGTCTTATTCTGATGTGCTAACTCCTCTATTTGATCACAAGCCCTAGTTTTTCTTATCGGTAAGACTCATTTCATCAGCGTGTTCAACCTTTTTTCTTCCGATAGGCCGATGCTATAGCGTGTTGTCGCTAAGACTTAAATCAAAGTCTCTCTGACAGTTTTTGTATCAGCATAGGTTTCAATTATCGGTGACCTCAAAAATAGTTTTATTATCAGTAAAGATTTCTTTTTGTCACTAAATTTTTTCTTGTGGGCCCGATGCTTTGATATTTCCAAATTGTCTATCGGTGGAACTTTGTGCCGATAGTGTTGTGTTACACTGAAGGATATAACTTCTTCCTTTGGTGTGACTTCAATTCTCAGTGAGGCTTTTAAAACTTTGGTCGATATGCCGATTAGTCTTATTTGTTTTCAACGTCAGTGTGACTCTACTCTATCGATGGAACTTTGCATCCTCGGTGACACTCTTTTCCATGTTTCACCGATACAGTGATGGTTACTCTCTGTCTTTGGTGAGATCCAAACTAAAGACTATATGACAGTTACTTTATGATCGTTCAATTGGTGAAAGATTTTTCTCATTTTATTGGTGAAGTTGAAAGTTCTTTTGTTTCTAGCAGTGGAAGGGAAGTGCTTCTGTTTCCTTATTTTCATTTACATCTATTAGTTGGTTTCTCTATGTTTTTTTCTAATGCTATGGTTTTAGTGCAAAATGTAGATATTCTGGGATTTTAGTATGACTTGCATGCAGGTTTAGTACAGGCTTCGAGTTTGAAGCCAAAGTCAAGGAAATGTTTCATGATTTGTTCCTTCTGCTACTTTTCCAACTTCCTCCTGCTCAATTTGGCATAGATGTGGACAAAGTCTGATAGGGACCTGCTATTTTGGTCTACCTCTAATAGGCCTTTCTAATGTAATTGAATTTTTCTTTAGACTTTTGGTGGCAAATAGGGAGAATGTATGGTTCATGGCACTATTACCTATTGTATTTGCCATAATTTTTTTTTTTATTATAGATAGGATGTAGTTAGGTTTTTTCAGGGCTATAACCGGAGGTTTTCTTCCCCTGGTTCTTTCCTATTGGTATGCCCTTTCCAAACTAGGTTTTTATAAATTTCATTATTATATTTCAATAAAATGTTTAGTGGCTTTGCCACTTTTTTTTAATATATATATATATATATATATATCAAAAAATCCCTAATTACTATTTATTAAAGGAACCCTAATTGCATTAAACCTACAGTTGATCATTACATGCAAGGTTGGCATTTTTGCCCGCTAGCTATCTTAAGGGCACCCTAAACTTTGTCATTAAGCTACCAGTTAAATCTGGAGTGATTGTGTGGATGTGTTTCTCTTGGTGCAGATCACATATGAATATAGACTAATTTCTTTATTTGTTAACAAGACTTTAGAATCTTTTAGGCAATGAAATTGAAAGATAAAATCTCTGTATGTATGTATGCAAATTTGAATGAAAGACAAAGCACACAAACTACTGATGCAAAATCTAGACACCTAAACTAGGTATGCGAACTGTTTGACTTAAGCCTTAGAGAAGAGATCTCTTGGAAAGAAATGATTGTAGGTTGTGCACAAAACAAATTTGTTGAAAGACCTTTGAAACTTTCTAGCAGAAACAATCCATATTTAATGTCAACTTTAGTTCTGCACACCATAGTATATTCAATCTTTTTAAGTTGTACATGTCATTGTCCATCAAACAAGAAAATTATAAGGAAGGTAGTTTGATAAGTTCTCAAATAAAATTGTTAAAACAACTTATAATACTTCAATTATAAGCATTTCTACTACAACTATAAACATCAAGGTCTGATATGTAATGGTAGCTAGAAACAAATATCAGATAAAAAAACTACGGGTGAGAGCCACACTAACAACTTTTACAGTAGGTTAGTTAAATGATTGTGTAACACATGTTTTTCATGATCTTAGTGGTGGTGGTAGTTGTATATATGATGACACATCTTCAAAAAAAATTCATTTCTCTCTCCATTTTTTGCGAAATCCAATTCTATATATGCAAGTGTGTAAACGCTATAAAGCATTGATTCTATTTAAGTGACAGCTATTCAGTGGTGGAGAAGAATCCATTTAGGTGTCAAGTAAGGCTATTCTAAATTGTGGAAGAGAATGAAAGAGTAGAAATATTTAATAAAAAATTGACTACAGACATTATGGCCACAGAACAGGAAGAAACCAACTTTTCTACCCACAAGTCTACACACAAAACTGACAATGGTATATAATTTTTTTTCCATTTCATTTCTACTCACATGTACATGAGCAAACCAAACTTTATTTCTAGGTTCAATAGATCTATAAGCATTAACCCTTACTGTAGCTATTTAAATCTGTCCATGTTTCACATAGAACTACAATCTAGATTTGATTGTCCATGTACACAAGACCAATTTTCCATTTTTAGATGATTGATATTGGGGAGAAAATACTTTAAGTGATATTAGATAATGTTATAGAAGGTGAAGCTGAAAATAGGATTTGTGGAACCGCACCCACACAACCACCTTTGCACTAGTCTATGAAGCCATTCTTCTCCTATGGAAAATGATTGTATAGTCAATATAGGTGTTGTAGGAGGAACCTATTCTACAATGGGTGAAGAAATAGTAGGAGTTGGATCTTTGGGCATTGGCTATTGGTCATCCTGCTAGGTTTCAAAGGGCCTAAGAAGAGGGGAATAATAAGTGGAACCTTTTCTGTTCCTGTCATAGTGTTGCCGCTTCTTTGGCATCATTTTATTGTGATGGGAATTTCCCTTCTTCTTTGGCTGAGAAGAGCACTCAATGCTCAGTGATAGAGACATGGGATTTTGGTGGACATTTGAGATGGAAACTACATTAGGAATTTGAGCGATGGATTTTCTGCACAAATTTCTTTGGCCCTTCAATGGGTTTTTACATGTTGGTGATGCTATTGATAGCATGAGCACCATTGCTACTTCTGTATAGCTGATTGAGAGAAGAAGAAAAGTCATGCAAGTTTAAAAGGCAACGACACTGTAAAAATTCCTAATCCTAATTTCATATGTGATATATAAGCAAGCATATTAGTAGGGATGAAATTTCAAATTTGGTAGATCAACATTGAAGCAGTATGTGATAATAACTCCTAGAGTGCAGATCAAACCTATTGATAACTGAGAGGGGGGGATGAATCAGTTATCTGAATTATTTCAGCATTCTAAACTTCCTTGACAATTAATGCAGCATTAAATCAAATAAGCAAACATAACAATGAAATGAAAATAACATCAATACACATGACACAGTGATTTTGACATGGAAAACCCTGTTAGGGGAAAAACCACGGGGTGATTAACCCAAGATTGTATTCTCTGTTAGAAGAATAGGATAGTACAAAAAGTGGCACTTGCTAGTTAGGGCTCACTACCTGAGCACACTACTCACAAGAGGCACTGCCTACAATAGTTTATACAGTGAAACTAGATACTTGAACTAATGAGAAGCATCCACACATGCTGAGGTTCAGTTCCGGTTAGGCTCAATAAATAGATCTACTACACTTCATTCTTCCTCTTCTTTAGTGCTGCTGTCCTGTCACATATCAGACCTGTAATATAGCTGTTATTCTTCTCCTCTGCTTTTCTTCGCACTACACCACACACAACTCACACATTCACATCTAAATCTGTCTGGTATATATATCCACACAAGTGATTTCAACACCTTTCTAGTCGGCATCTGAAATAGTCAATATTTTCCCAAACTCTAATTTGTCAGCTGAATCCTTGCTTATCAAGTGATGCAGATCAAGGAGATACTTATAGAAGTCAACTAACATGTCAGCCAATCATGGATGATACCTTAAGAACCTTGATTACCATCAATATCTCATCTGAAATAATTCTGATACTCTGTTGATCAGTTCTTCCTCTGTCTACTCTGCCAAACCGGATCTCAATACTTAGATGGTCATATCTCTTCACTCTTTCATCACCAGAGGCTCAATCCCTGGAATCTATTAGTCAAGGTATTCCTCTTGACTTTCCCAAGTCCGTACTTTGCAAAGATACTTCCTCTAAGAGATCCAGACCTGACTGTCAGACCTTGCTGCATACTCTGTTCTTGCTTACCGTACCAAAGTATCCTTCAATCTGACTTTCGGTAAAAATACACTATGTCCTGTGGATGTGGGATGGTCTTTGTTGCCATCAATGACAACACCAATGAAGCTACACAATGTCTCTTGCCAACAATCTCCCCCTTTGGCATTGATGGCAACACTTAGTGAAAAATGACTAAGTGTTATACTACACTCCCCCTTGGTTGATGCTTTGTTTTAATGTACACTATACCGGTGCTCCCCCTTAGCTAGAGTCCACATTTTTCACTTCCCTCACTCCCCCTTTGATATCAATGGCAAAGGGTAGGCTTCACACACCAAAATTTCAAAAACAATCTATACTTAGCCGCATAGGTATATATACATGCTATACTTACATATACTGAAGTATGTCTGCAAAAGATGTCTTCAACTGAGAAAATTTTGTTGCCCAACATTGCTTCATCCTATCCAAAATTGAGATGTGACCACTCAACAGGAATGCAAAAGCTTCTGCCCTCTTAAGATCTGTTGGATTATTGGTATGGGCTGTGGTCTGGGCATCAGTTAAGGTCTCATGCATGGCCTCTAATTTAGGGATAATCATCCCTCTAAGTTCACCCATCCTGCTTAATATGTTTTTCTTCTTCTTCTCAAGCTTCTTAATCTCATTCACGACTGCAACAGTTTGACATTCCTGGTTTATTATGGATACAGTGAGAGGATCAAAATTCTGAGAGAGGCTTGACAGTTTATCCTCTTGTTCTTTCACTTTCTTCTCAATATCCTTTGTTACTTTAGTCCAGGATATACAAAATTTATATACTTCACCTCCATCCTTAAGAGCATTTTCTAAGCTCTTTATCCCAATATCCATATTTCTCCTGTCATTGGTTATAAAGCCTTGTAACTCAGAGAATCTCTTATCCAAAAATTCTTTCTGGACCTTCACCTCAGCTGATTTCTCTAAAGATTCAAAATGAGTGCTGACAGAATTAATAAGAGATTTGAGATTACCGGAAGAAGAAGCTGAGGAATCCTTTTGAAAGGATGGCATGATCTTTTCAAGCACACCGGATGCAATTTCTAGCAGCTCACAGTCTTCCATGTGAGACTTTAGAAGTTTTTCTTTAGCCTTTACATTGGCAAAGGATGCTATCTTCATTGTTTGAACTGAGGAGAGAGAATCAAAGTCAATTGGTCCTTGAAGTAACTCCATTTCATCAATCTCCATCATTTCTTTAGTCAAGAAATCCTTGACAGTTTCTGCAGTGTCTCTTGTCGAAGACAAAGTTTTCTTTCCTTTTGCACTGTCTCTTGTGTTCTTCTCAGCTTTACCTTCTTCTTTTTCCTTCATTTATTTTTCTTTCTCCTCTACTCTTTGACTGGTCTTTTCTTGTATTCTTTCTTTTTCTTTGGATCTGGAGTCTGCAGGGGGAACTAGAGGAGAGATGTTTGCTTGATCATGAGCCTCCTCTTCTGGAGCAGAGGAATCTAGGTCCTTACCTCTTTCTTCACCTGTCTCCTTTACCTCTTCTACCACTTTCTCAGTAGCATCTATATCTGAGGGATCATCACCTAAGTCCTCTATAATAGAAATGTTGAATCTTTTGTAAGCATTTTAGAGGATCTCTTCTGTCTCTTTTGCTACTTTGTTAGTTTCTCTAAGCATAAGCTGATTCATTCTAGCTTTGCTCCGAAACTCATCCTTGCAATCTTTGAAGATCATATTCATTTGCTTCAGAGTGATTGAAGGATAGAGCTGAATAGCTATTTGTTCCCTGATCTCAAGGTCCTTGGCCTTGGCATTTTTCTTCCTGATTTCTAGTTCTTTCTCTAGGCTATTTGGAATTAGAGATATAATCTCAATGAATGCTTTATTATAGATGTTAAGGTACCTGACTGTGGCTTCTTGCAGGATCTTCTGATCAACCTCACTATAGTCTTCATAAAATTTAGTCATTGGTTTCAAGTTCCCATCCATAGTGACTGATTTGACTACATCATCAATGGATAGAGTGGGCCTTTCAACAAACTCTTTTGCCATCTCTTCCTTGTCTCACCGGTAGATGGTTCACTAGATGCTCTCTTCTTTTTCCTCATTTTCCTTACCTCCTCATCAGATTCTATCTCTTCTTCATCCTTTTGGCTTGTGTAAGACCTTGTTGCCTTTTTCTTGGTTCTCTTCTCTCCTTTTCCAGATGATTTTGCTTCTGACTTTGCTACCTTTGAGCTCTTTACAGAGGAGGGTGCAGAGGTCTTAGAGGATCTGGTCCGGGAGGGGACTTCCACCAGAGTACCTTCTTTTTGTGCCTTTTCTTTTTCTTTCTCTTCCCTTTCTGTCTTTTCTCTATTTGCATCAAGTGCTTCTTTTGAAATTTCATGCATCTTGGCAAACTCTTCTACTTCCCTCCTCACTTTTCTTTTTATTTCTGGTTGTCTTAACTCCATGTGGATCTTCACACTTAATTCTTCAAAGGTTCCAAACCTTTCTGCCTTGGGATCCTTGGGCTAACTTAGCATGTGCTGAACATGCAGCTCCACAATTTTCTCATCCACTTCATACCCCATAGGCATGATCCATACTATTCTTGGATCCACTACCTCCATTAGGCACTGATTAGTTTCTACCATAAAGCATATTGTATCTTTATATTTTTCAACTAAAGATTGGGGGATTCTCTCTCTTTCTTGCATCATGTTCTAAAAATTCTTGAAATAGCCCCAAAGAGCTGTATTATGTGCCTTGGCATCACCAAGCCCATGTATATAATCTCTGATTTGAATGGCTACTGGTCTATCATTCTGCCATACCTAGCCACTGGATTCGGGAAGCTCATTCATGTAATAAAAGAATAGGCAGAGTATCAAACCACCGTATTTGAAAGAGTTCTTCTTATCCTTCTTTATCTTCTATAGATTCTCTAGGAGTTGGCTTAGAAGGAGCTCACAAATATCATAGTCTGCATTCTTTCTCAGCATCTCATAAGCAGGGTAAATTACAGTTTTAGGTACTAAATTTTCCCTGCTAGAGTGATATATCTTATAACTGATGATCAACGAGGCAAACTTCACATCCGGATCAGTTATGTCTTCTATGGTCATTGCTCTTTTGTCAAACTTTGATCTGGTAGCGTCACTCACAGTTTGATTCTTGACAGATTTAAGAACAGGAATCCCACTGGATGAGTGTAATCTGGTTACAGCCCTAATAACATCCTTGGTTATCTTAAATGGTCCATTCAACCACATGAAGTTATCATGCACTCTACTCAAAATATACCGGACCCATTCTTCTTTTGTAAAACAGGGGAAATGAATCCATTGTGCAAAATGCTTGTCCCAGATGGCTTTATGCTAAGCCTTGAGTTCAAAAGAGTCATCTATCAAATTCTTGTGATAGATATTAGCCAGCTTGGATTCCCCAAGATCTTCAATATTTGCATGAATATATGCCCTAACATCTTCTACATGCAGAACCCCATGCGGAATGTTTGAAAAGGTGCCTACGGGATCAACTTCTAGGGATTTATATGGATGTTTCTGGAATTTAGGACGCGGCCTATTAGTGATCTTTACAACATTCAGTGTAGACATCTTCAAAGGATTTACAGAGAAATATTCAACAACAAAAAATACCTTTTGTGCTTCTAGGGTTCACGGAGTGAGCAGGATTGATTTGCTGGAAGATTTGACTTCAACGGTTGATCTTTGAGAAATTTGAAACAATTTGTTGCAGAGCTCCTTTTCTTTCCTTCTTCAAATGCAAATGTGTAAATGATGATCAACTGAACCCTTTTATCTCTGAGCAAACCCTAATTCCATATTGCAATAAATGCACAACTTATGTTGTTCTGGTTGCTCAGTTTTCCTTGTTCAGAGAGGGGGAAACTTATCTGGATCATTGTGATGTACTCAAGATTGTTGTTAGAGATGAATCATAATTACCACCTTTCCTTTAGATCATCCCATATGTCCGTAGATCAAGATGTTTCAATTTAGAATCACACTGGACCAAACTATGGAAAAACCTGTCTTTACCAGAAGACTGTTAAACCAGATCAATCTGGAAGGATTAGATTCTTCAAATTTACTTGCAGACGTTCCAAATTTTAACCAAGCCCTCTTTTGATGTTTCTCTGAGAAACCTCTAATCCACAACCTCTCAAGTGCCAATTTTAGGCACCTAATGACTGGCTAGGGGAATTTGTTTTTCTTAGTGACTCCCCCTGAGCCAAAGCTCATCTATTTAATTTCTGGAAGGATTATCAGCACCAGATTATGGTGTGGATCCATTCACAAAATTCTCTATACTTCTCTTCACCCAAATCTTATTCATCTCCCTTTGAATTTCATCCGCATTCACTTTTCCTTTTCCTTTGTCTTGGTTACGATTATGTTGTTCTAGACCTCTTTTGTCTTGATTTGTACTTCTACAGAATTTGGCAATATGACCGGATCTATTGCAATTGAAGCAAACAACATTTCTTTGCATATTTGACTAATATCCTCTTGATCTACACTGATTAGCCATATTTCCCACTCTATTGCATGCAAATCATTTACCATTGAATGAATTGTTCATTTGTGTGTTTCTACACTCATGGGATTTGTGACCATACCTTTTGCAATTGAAGCACTGTCTAAAGAAGGATGTATTAGTTTGATTCATTCTTCTTCTACACTGATTTGCTTTATGACCAAAGTTATTGCAATTGTGGCAATATCCATTGAAGGATTTATATCTTTGAGCATTTGGTTGTCTTAACGGAGGTCTTCTAGGTCTGTTCCTTGGATTTCCTGATCCAAAGTTCTTCTGACCAGATTCAGAGCTTTCACCTTTCTCATACCCCAAGCCTTGCTTGTCATCTACCCTCTTCTATCTTTGAAGAAGAAATTCAAGTTGAGCAGAGCTTATCTTGAATTTTTCTTTGTATTCATTTGCTATTTGAAGATCCCTTTTTAGAGTGTCAATTTGATTCTCAAGTTGTTCTTCATTGTCTCTAGCTTCTTCAAGATCAGATTCTAGATGCCTAATTACTATATCCATATTGTGGCAGTCTTCTGACTTTTCTTTGAGAGATTGTCTTAGATCATCTTCAATTTTTCTTTTCTCTTCAATCTCTTGGTTGAATTTCATAACTCCTAATTCCATTTCATGTCTTACCATAATGACCTCTTTTGATAACTTTTCACATAACTTGGTTTTCTCCTTTAGATCTTCATTTGTATCATTGGCTTCACCCTGATTTGCTAATTGTTGAAGTAGATCCTTTCTCTTTTTCATAGAAATACTCAGTTTCCCTTTTAGTTCATTTATGAAATCATCAGCCTGTTTGAGTCTTTCCTTCAATTCATTGACTTCAGAGTTTGATTGCTCAAGATCATCTAGGGTAGACTGAAGTTGCTCCCTCATACCATACACATCCATTTTAGTTCCCAGATCTTCCTCAAGCTGTTAGGCTCTTTTTGGAGGAACTTAGCTCTGATACCAATTATTGATAATTGAGAGGGGGGGTGAATTAGTTATCTAAATTATTTCAGCTTTCTGAACTTCCTTGACAATTAATGCAACATTAAATCAAATAAGCAAACATAACCATGAAATGAAAATAACATCAATACACATGACACAATGATTTTGACGTGGAAAACCCTATTAGGGGAAAAACCATAGGGTGATTAACCCAAGATTGTATTCTCTATTAGAAGAATAGGATAGTACAAAAAGTGGCACTTGCCAGTTCGGACTCACTGCCTACAATAGTTTATACAATGAAACTAGATACTTGAACTGATGAGA
Organism: Cunninghamia lanceolata; assembly: GCA_027924645.1. Classification (NCBI taxonomy): domain Eukaryota; kingdom Viridiplantae; phylum Streptophyta; class Pinopsida; order Cupressales; family Cupressaceae; genus Cunninghamia; species Cunninghamia lanceolata. Next base: position 2,889,915 of record BSBN01000719.1, on the reverse strand, counting down.
AGCATCCACACATGCTGAGGTTCAGTTCCGGTTAGGCTCAATAAACAGATCTACTACACTTCATTCTTCCTCTTCTTTAGTGCTTCTATCCTATCACATACCGGACCTGTAATATAGCTATTATTCTTCTCCTCTGCTTTTCTTCACACTACACCACACACAACTCACACATTTACATCTAAATCTGTCTGGTATATATATCCGCACAAGTGATTTCAAAACCTTTCTAGTCAGCATCCGTAATAGTCAATATTTTCCCAAACTCTGATTTGTCGGTTGAATCCTTGCATACCAAGTGATGCGGATCAAGGAGATACTTACAGAAGTCAACTAACATGTTGGCCAATCATGGATGATACCTTAAGAACCTTGATTACCATCAATATCTCATCCAGAATAATTCTGATACTCTGTTGATCAGTTCTTCCTCTGTCTACTCTGCCAAACCGAACCTCAATACTTAGATGCTCATATCTCTTCACTCTTTCATCACTGGAGGCTCAATCCCTGGAATCTATCAGTCAAGGTATTCCTCTTGACTTTCGCAAGTCCGCACTTTGCAAAGATACTTCCTCTAAGAGATCTGGACCTGACTGTCAGACCTTGCTGCATACTCTGTTCTTGCTTACTGGACCAAAGTATCCTTCAATCTGACTTTCGGTAAAAATACACTATGTCCTGCAGATGTGTGGGATGGTCTTTGTTGCCATCAATGACAACACCAATGAAGCCACATAGTGTCTCTTGCCAACAAAACCCTCATCAAACAATGACGATCAATAGGTTGGTTTAATAGGGAAAAGGTAAATTGAGACCCATTGTAAAATTACAAGAATAAGACATGAAAAGCTTATCAGGCAAAGAATAAGAAATGAGCATAAATAATTTTTGAAGCAAAAAAGATCAACAAGGTGGAGATGGAATTCAAGATGAAGCTACTGCAACATTATCCAAGGATAAATATTATTCCTTCATATCAACATTTTCATTAAGGGCTCAGACTATCCTTATAGTATCTTAGGTAAATCATACCTACAGGGTTAAGTGCCAAAAGGATAACAATTAAACATCAAAAAAGAGGAAGAGTAGGGTTTGCAAACCTTCAACATAAACTTTTAAGGGTTTTATTTTTTTTATTAATCTAAATAATAGATTTTCTTTCTGCGTTCTTAAGATAAATCTTACCAGATATTGGAGATCATAGGTTCATGCTTCTTGCCTGATCCATAACAGTTGCAAGCACCTTTAAACAAGCATGTCTCTCCCCACAAAATAGAGCCATATCCCCCAAAAGTATATGTATAATTCTCTCCCCCCCCTTTCCACCACAATCCTACCATCCCTTTTAGAGAGAGAGATCCCCAAATTTCTTCCTGATCATTCCTCCAAAAGTTTTCCATACATTTGCCAATTTTCATGCCCCAATTTCTGTTAATGACAACAAATTCCATATATTTTCTCCCTCACAATTTACTATCTATTAAATTTATCACATTACAATGAAATTTTTATTTTATTTATTTTAATATTTGCTATATATAGATTTAATGACAAATTATAATTACATTACAAAACATTTACTATTTATATATTTATTTTTATATTAATTTTATCAATTATATTCCTATTTTTATAGCACTTTATTTACTTTATTATTATTTTTATTATTTATTAACCTTAACTTCCATTATAATATATTTTCCATATAACTATAATTTGCGCAAAAGCATTTATATTTATTTATCAAGAGTTCCCTCTTAACTTCATAATTCTTACTATAATGTAACAATTAACAAAAGCATTGATCAAGCAATTCTAACTAGGTAAATCCAAATGCTAAACAATACCTAACCTCTAAGTATGATCACAAGCATGACCACAACAACATTGAATGGCTATTATGGCCATATAGACAACACTGCCTAGGTACAAAACTAGACAATCATCCTCTTTAAGGATGATGGCTAAGCTAGGGGACCATATGTTATCTCCATTCAATAGTTTCCATTAGGTTTAAGGCACACTCAAACCTATCAATTTAGGTGGAGTGAATGCTTGATACCTGCAACCTATAGCACACAACACAGTCTATGCACAAGTATGATAAATATAAAATAGTCATGGAGTGAAAGAGAATCACAACGTCACAAGATGCTCACAAATGAGTGGTATGACATTGTCTCTTCTCACACCACACAATAATTAGATCATCCTATAATACAAAACCAGTCACATAAAAATCAATTCTAACATACGATAATGATAGTAAGATCAACAACATAATAACTTGAATGTAAAACAATGTTAGAGCATATGAATTATCAGTGCCGTAGCAAGGATTATCGATGAAACATACTAACTTCATCTTCATGCTCCCTAACCTAACTTCCTACACAACCCAGGTGAGAATGGAGGAGCACTACATCCTCTGCCCCTAAAACTTGACTTACTCCTGGAAGTCACAGACTATGGTGGAAACATAACATATTAGTATTGCAATTTTCTATTGCTAACATACTCATTCATATTAAGCAATTGTTCATAAGACAAGCACAACCATTCAAGAAGGACATCAATTCCTCACCTTAAGATGTATCATGTGATCTACTTATAACCAATCAAACATATTTTGATAATTTCATATGATTTAGAGAATTGCATTCACATTATTAACAAGGAAAATACCTCTCATCTCTTATTTCCACTATGGTTCCAACTAATTACCAAACATGCAAAGTACAATTCTTTGCAAAGTCCTCCCTTAAACATACTATCAGAGGTTTGAAATGAACATGATAGAAACAACACTTAATATGAAATGGGGCCAAAAGAAACAAACATTTGGATTAGCCACCATAGAAATTTTAAAAAGGTGCAAACCCAAGTGGGTGAATAATCAAATCCAATCTTAAGTCACAAAATGCCAACAATTTTCAATAATAAATCAAGTATAGAGAAATTTTTTTTTGGTGGCCACTCCTATCATAACAAAGTTTAAAGGAATCAAATTCACTGTCAGCCCTCCAACAACACATGAAACAACTGTCAAAATTTCCAAAACAACCAAATTACAAACAAATCCACATCATGATGTGGCTAATTCTAGCCACAAAAGGGAATATCTGCTACACAACACCCAAGGACACAAGGTCTAGAATGCATTAGAGAATGTACACCAAACACACAGGCAATTAAGTTATCTACATCCTCATATCTAAGGAACTTTTATACAAGGATTCAAGGCAACACAGTTGCTACTTATTTACAAAAATTTTCTATCTTAATGCAGTATAATTTCTTTTTACCAATCTATGAACATATGCAATTACATCCTTATGCAAGAAGATATTTACATAGGGAATGTATTATGTCACATGCAAGAATAATTCAAAACTATAATTGACTTACAGTATCACATTCATGATCTAATGGGTCTAATGCAAGCTCCAATTTGATCTCCTACACATGATTCTTACACAGCCATACACAATGATAATTTTCATAAACCACAATAGAACTTCCACATGAGGTCATGGCCAACTAGGAGATAGATATTAGATTATCAAACAACCACGTAAAGATATCCCAAACATGGAAACACCACATAACCACATGACTCGTGATGCATGATGCCACCGAATGATTAAATCATTCCAATACTTGCGATTAACATCAAGATGGTATGGTGCTTCCACACCCATAGCTAAACATAACCCCCAAATATGATTACTTCACCAAACTAGGGAACACAAAACACCACTAGCCTTTCACCACACCACACATAGAATGGGTACAGGATATTCACATCACTAGAGGGGGGTCAAATACCACACTCCTAATTACATGCACTAACAGTAATCATGCTTCTTTCATCTAAAGCACTAGAGACCACAAGAGGAACTCAAGACCTCAACATATCAGTAAACACTAATATTTAGGAAACACATATTGTCAAATTTATCATAACATTTTTAGAAAAGGAGAGAGAACACATAGTAGACACATAAGTAAAACAAGGCATAAAGAATTTAGTTCTTCTAGAATCAAAGAACAAGTCTATAAATTTATCAATCTTCTAACGTCATACTAAGGCACATAGGTGGGAGGTACTATTACCAACTCACCACAAGGAGCAAAATGCTTAAACTAGAGAAACAACAACAATCCAAAGGTCCCAGTGTTGTAAATTGGGTTGTCATACCAGGTCTAACACCTTGCCAAGGAACCCCTTAGAAACAACACAATTATACTATTCTAATAGGACAATTTTTTTTAAAGAATGACATAACAACTAACGCAAATCATAACTACGCATATTATTTAAACTAAGCTTTATCCTCTAGGGTTCCATGGCTACATTATTAACAAAACCATTAACATGATCTAAACATACATCATGAATTAACTAACAACAATAATTCATTCTAAATCCGTTGTATCAAATGAATGAACACATTCATTTCCATATTATAACATCAGATAAGTAATCATTAAGATCATAGAGCTATAAGTGCATATCCAAATTCCTTTACATGAGAGTACATCATTACGTTATTCACACTATCACTTTTTTACTTATTACATTCAAACATAAACATCAAGATTATAGTACATGAGTCAACTGATACACAAGACTAGTAGATGAACATAAATAACTATCTCCTCAAACTGGTACAAGATCTGGAATCTACTACATGAGGTTCTTCCTTCTCGCGCATGAACAATAGCAAGGGAAATACCAATGGAGAAAAAGCATAACCACCTAACCATGTGGAACCCTAAATTCCACCCCTCATGCTAGGAGATAACATATGGTCCCACTTTAGTAAGAAGTTAATATGAAAATAGACTAACAAGTACAAGGACTACACATGACAATAATACAACACAGGTCAATATGAACATCGCAAGCAGCTCAAACTTCGCTTCTAGAGGCAATCATACAATGAATGGGAAAATCACAATTAGGGAATGCTAGACTATAGTAGGGATGAGTGTCATCACATGGTCCTAACATGGGTTACCCTAACAGTCTCTCACCAGACGTCGGCCCCCATCTATGGGTTACCCTGACGGTCTCTCACTAGATGTCAGCCCTCATCTATAGTTACCCTGGCAGTCTCTCACTAGACGCCAGCCCCATAGGGTGACACATGTGGAATCAACATTCTTTTCACGAGGACAAGGAAGTTGACTTTACCAACCAGGCCTTTTCATCCCATCGTTAGCTTGAACGAGCACTAAAGGCATGGGTGAGGCATCTAATTATCTTATTAGTGTGAAAACTACCCAACACCTAGATTTATTATTAGGCTATCACTTGATTTCAAACTCCCAATGGGTTACCCTAGTAAGCCACTTTGGGCCCTAGCCCACATTGGAATCCACTCCCCCTTCATTGCATCTAGATTCTCAAACCCCATAACATAAACCAAGCATTTACAACACAAAATATACATCATTTTACATCACACAGAGCAATGTATAACCCGTCTTGCTTAGTTATCATAACCACATACATAGGTACACTTAGTAAGGCATTATCCATCTTACACAGTCATCATAACCACATGAATCCATAAATAGAGGGGAGTCAACATTACATATAACCAATACATATTCAACCATTAGCAAGATTACATAATCACAAGAGTCATACACATGACTACCCTTCTTCACCTCTGGAATCAACTTTCCCAATGACAGACACTTGACACTACTATAACACTAGTCTCACATCAACATTCACTCTCAAATGCACATCATCATCTAATAGACCAAACAAAGATCCTTCATCAATAATTCAATCACAACACCACAATTGTAACATATGATATAATGCACTAATTATGGGTCTTGAAGAATGTAACATTAATCCAATCATGATTAATCATCTAACAATTATAAAGTGAATCTTCCTCAACAATACAAAACTATCATATTCCAACCACTAGTAATAGTTACTAATATGATCATAAGATATAAGTGTCCACATGTAACAATATTTTAACCCATAGATCCTAAGATTTATTTTAATTTTGTCTAATTAAAATGATTGTGAACAACATGCAAATAACCCTAAGTCATACATATTATAACACAACAATTTATAAAATGCAATCCTTCTAACAATGAGAAACTATCACCACAAGTAAATCATACAATAGAGTAATAATACCATAACACATGAATGATATAATAATTATAGAAATGAATCAATCATAGTTGTACACCATTTGATCACATTTGTAACTTACACATAAGGAATATTAGAAAAGATATTTCTTAGCATAATTAAGGTCGTCAAAATTCATTCATCAAATAGATAATGATGATTGTGAAGCCAGTAAGGAGAGATAGGTAGAACCCATACACGTGGAAGGTTCACTAAAGGATGAAGAGATGAAATATTCTGAGAAAGAGATGAGCTCTGAAGAAGCTAAGACAGCTCCAGCGAAAATATCCCTAAGAGACAAGAAGAGCAGAGAGAAGAAACAAATGAACAAGCAATGGATAATCCTATTCCCAAACTAGAAGGAAATGAACAAGAAAACATTCAAGATCAACCTCCAGAGAGACAAGATGCTAAGGCATCTCAAGTTGGAGAGAACAGAGACACTGCTGACTCTTTGAGAGAGTTTTTGGAGAAGTAGGAGGAAGCTTAGATTTTGACTGCACCTGAACTATTGCAAGGACCTATTAACCTTACTATAATGTCCTCATTGTAGAAACTCAGACTTGGAACAATCTTTCAAGCTACCACACAATAAGAGATGTTGAAATCGCATTTGGAGGACAGTGAGCTGATACAAGATGCATTAGCAATTTTTGAAAAGTTAATGCCTAGAATAAAGAGAGATACATCATTGGCCCATGCCACACAAATGAAGAAGTTAATGCAATCAATCAATTCTCATTTTGAGTCACTGGAACAAGTTGTAGAAAAGAAAGTAAGGGTAGAGATTGATGACAAAAGGTTAGTTGAGCTTACTGACAAATTTTCTCATGATAAAATTTTGTTAGAAAAGAGTGTAGAGTATGTACAGTTGGCCCTTAAAGAACCTAGTGAACTATATCAATTTTGTCTTACATGGGTGGAAAAAACTTAAGATATAAAAGATAAAATAGATAGATCATAATCTCAAATAATGAAAATATCTAGAAGCTATGACCCAACAAAAGATGCTATTTGCAATCGAAGGACACAAGTTGAGACTATTCATTCTAATATACATAAGTTATGGACCTAGAGGGAGGTCATAAAGCATAGAATGAGCTAGCTTTGGGAGGAGGCAAGCTTCAAAATTGCATCCCTAACCAAGCTAGTAGCAGCAGAAGATAAGAAAAAGCAAATCACTGAGGCCTATACTACTGTAAAGAAAGCAAAAGAGTTGGTGTCCTAGATTAATGGGCATATACTAGTTTTGAGTGATGCTAGGAGTAGTTGGGATGAAGAAGTGGTGTAGTTCAAGAAGATCTACAAGGATGTTATCCTTGAACAATAGTAAGATCTACACGGATGCTAGATAGGGCATTACTCTTTCATTGAAAATTACATCTCTACTTCACATAACCTATTTGGAGATAGCATCCCACAACCATTAACCATATTTATCATCTCCATATCTAATGAAGACACATCTTTTGGACTTCACATCAAGCTTTGTTCTTTTTTCTTATGGGATATAAATGAAAGCTTCACACCCAAACACTCATAGATGATTATAGGAAATATTCTTTCCTAGCCACTTCTCTATTGGCAACTTGGCAAACATCATTAGGAGAGAGACACTGCTAGTATAATGATGAATGATTATGCATGATGGTTGAAGGTGTTGTCATTGATGGAAAAAAGAGAAGGAACAAGATTAGAACAAAGTTTTTTTGTCCAGTGAAGAAGACTTAGTCTTTTTGGCTAAGTGTTGATAGTATATAGGAGACGGCAATAGAGAGATACTATAGTGTTTGGCATTAGTCCACAGTTGCAGATCAAATCATGTAGTTTTGGTATGTAGTTTACAGTCCATAGGAGATATTATATCCATTATTTTAGCTCCTGATAAGTACCAGAAGCATATATTCAAACAGTCTAAGTTCAACAGAGTAAAATATAGTGCCAGTTAGAGTAGAACACTCAGTTGATCTGGTTCGCATTCCTTTGGTGTTTCATATCTTGATATGTGGTTTTGAGGTGTTGTAAAAACTAATATGAAGTGTCTAAATCCAGAGTTCCAGGTTCTGAAGATCACCAGAAAGATAGATACAAGTTGCTAAGTATTGCTACATGGATTGATAGAGTTTGACTGTTATAGGGCATGTGTTCTTGGGATCTGCATTTTGCCACAAAAGGACATTTTTCTTTGTAGTTTTGAAGGTATGACATGTAATTTTTGAAGATTATTTGATATTATTTTGAGAAACTCTTGTGGTTTGTAGTAAAAGATGTAGTCTCCTAGATGAAGTGAACCAGTGGCAGTTTGTATTAGAGGTCGACATGATAAGTTTAATTTGTATGTGTTAAGTTCTATTGTTTAGAACTTAATACTAAATGGTGGAATAGTTAAGGATAACATATGTGAATTCAATTCAATTGTACTTTGGGTTTGTTGTGAATTTTGGTGAATGAATTTGGGTGGCAAGTTACTTAAGGCATGACTACATAGTACACCTTATTAGGCTGACCTAATATGAAGTTTTTAAGTGTTGCAGATATATATATGGGATGTAATTTAGTGTTTGAGTGTGTGATGTGAATGTGAATGTATGTGTGATATGTGAAGTACAATGTAGGTGACAAGAGTAAAAGAAGATAGATCTTTCTTAATGTGGTGGAGTGCACCTAGTTTAAGCATTTAATCAAATTTTTAAAATTTAGTGTTAAAAAAAGGCAAAATGAGTTTTGAAAATAAATGTAATAGATCCTTAAAATGGCATGGGAGAATGATTTTATTCATTTTATGTTATTGGAGTTTGAAAAAGTCTGGTGGGACTGCAGTCATAAAAGCAGTGACAGTCTATCTTTAGTAAAAATAGTTTTTTTAGTGAAAATCAGTAGTTTAGGCTAAATATAGTCTTTCCCACAATAGGAATGAAGGAAAAAGGATATAAAAAATTGTAATTATTTGTAAAAAGGGTAGAGTGGTCGAAGATTGGAAGAGGAGAAAAGTATGAATGAGGAAAATGAAGAGAAATTGCTATTTGTTGTCCCGCTTTCATAGTTTCTAAAATGTTGTTCCTTTGCATTTTCATGGCCGTACAAGTACTATGATGATTCCTCATGCATGAAATGATGAAATAGACTGTATAAATTTGGTTTGGACTAGGTTGCAAGGATTTCAATGGAGATTGAAGCATGTTTAAACCCTTTTCTTTGAAACTGCCCTGCTATTTTTCCAGTTTTTTTCACTGTTTTGTTGCTGTTCCTCATGCACGTACCCGATCGTACAAGACTTTCAAGAGTGAAAATGAATATGTATGTGTAGAGAATTGAGTCATCTCTCATTTAATCCTGGTTGGAGGCTCTAAGAGGGTAGTATAAGCATTTTATGACTATTTTTGTGTAAGTAGGTCTATAAGTAGGGTTTTAGAAGCTTTTTTGGAGGGTTTTGTGAAATTGATGGATACAAGACTCCCCACACTTGAAACCTGAATGGAAATGAATTTAATAAGCTTGGTTTACATGTTTGATAAGTTGTTTTTTTGCAAGAACAATGGAGTTAATAAAAAGGGCAGATTTTGTGTTCTTAAAGTCTAATAACACTATGTTTTGACAATCCTATCATAGGTGGAGTTGCCTTTTGAAGGTAAGGTAATTTGTATGGTGGGTAAAACCTTGAAACCAGTTAGTTTTATCAGTATTAAACACCTCCTACACTTGGGAACAAGAATTTGTGGAGTGGGTTACCATTTGTATGTATTTGTTGTGTTTAGGAGGCCTAATTAGCCCTTGGGATAGCAGGGTACAGTCAAGTTTTGGATGTAGTGTTCCAAAGCAACCTATGTTGCATGTTTAATATGTTCAAGAACAAGGTAATGGGTAGTAAAAAATCCATTGATAGTTTGGAGAAGAGGTCTATAACAAAAGTTATTGCATGACAGTCTTAAAACTAGGGCTATAAGGAAGTGAGTGGGTTTGTGAAGAAAGTGGTACAAGGAGGTACCCTCATCATATTTTGTGAGTTTTGTGAGCTTGGAGCAATCAAACCTAGTTGGTCTCAGGTCCCTAGAAATTTTGGGAAGGTCCCCATATTTATGAACCTATAAATGGTGATATTGTGTTGTGTTGAAGCCATGGAGTGTGAGTGGATAGCTAAGTCCAAATTGAAGTCAAGTGTTGCTATTTGGTCCATAGAGGCCTAGATGAGTTGTTTTCCCTACCATCCCCTATATCCTTTTCCTCCTATGTTGTTAGTTTGATCCCTTTGTGGTCTTGGTGTTGTGAGCTCTACATCATAATGTAATAATAGAGTAGTGAAATAGAGCAGTCAAGATAAAGAGTTTTGAGACAGTGTTTTGAGCTTCATTAGAACTGTAACTGATGTAGAGCACACAGTGAAGTGAACAAAACTATTCAAAATTGGAATTCTTGAATTTTCTGAACCCACCGAACCTCTCAAATAATTCAACTATCGGTTCAACTATCAGCGAGACTCAATAATCCATTGGCCGATACTACCACTGTCGTCAGAAAGACAAACACTATTGGTGAACCCAACACTTACCTTACCAATATGCTGATCACTCTTACAATAAAAAGGAGCTCTTATAGGTAGGACTTAACAATCCATCAGCCGATAGGCTAATGCTAGGTTCAACATCGCTAGGACTCAGTTCATCGGAAGGCTGGACTTCACTCAGGCCGATAGGCCGATACAACTTGACATCAGTAAGACTACAAACATTGGCGGGGCCTTTAATTCACTAACCGATACCCAATGGATTTCCACTATTGGAGTGACTACCTTTGTCAGTGAACTTCTATAGGGCTCTACCGATACGCCGATGGTTGAACTTGGCTTCAACGAGACTAAATCAAACTCATACTGATACACTGACTTCGGTATGACTTCTCATTTCGGTGAACCTTCACCAAACTTTGTCGATGTACTTGGTCACCCTGACTACTCTTCGAGTAGACTACTACCTTCACCCAGAATACTAAAAACTCTGCCAATAACCACCAGTCTCGCTGATGGTACTCCAACACTTAGGCAAAACTTCACATCGCCTAACTTTTGACTAAACCCTAGCACATAGAAATGCTAGGGCACTTATTATGCAATACCTTCAACTTGGTTCTCTACACTATTAAACAGAAAATAAAAACACATATGTACACAACGAAGCCATTCCACTGATTTCAAAAGAAATCCCACTAGTGGAATGCTTCATCGATTCATACTTTGACAACTTGAACAAAAATGACTACGTTACAGGAAAGGGAAATATACCAACAACTAATAGATTTTTCACACCACGAACAAAATAGAGTTTTTTTAATTCTTTTTGCACAGAATTGAACATACGCAACTAAACTCAGAACCAAACCCACATGTTTGGTCTGCTGCCAATTTATCCCAATATAGTGGGAGATCAACCATTCATGACAGTTGGGGAAGGCCAACTACTTCATATCCCTGAATTGCCCTTATTACAACTAAACACAAAAAAAATTGAAAATAACAATTGGTTGGTTTGACCTTATGACAAACAAACAATAAAATAAGCTAAGTTGTTAGGTGCCCCTGCACCAGTAACCATGCATGTGTAGATGCAATCTGAGCAGTTCAACCTAGTAGTGAGCCATTCTTCCTTCTGATTTCTTTCTCTAGGCAGTAAGCCTGTTCTAGAAGTGGGCCATTCTTGCAGTGAGCATTTCTTTGGGCAATGAGCCTTCTTGTAATTTGGTATTGTTATTACATAATATATTGTGAGCTAACACTCATCGTGGTTATTCCCAATTTGGCTTTTCCATGTAAAAATCCTAGTGTTCATGTGTGATGGATTGTGGTTGTTTCTTCTATGTTTAGTTTGCTTTGTTATTGCATGTGGTAAATGGATTACTAGTTTAATAAGTAAGAGGTTTAATAGAGTATGTATTCACCCCCCCTCTCATTACTTTGGGTGTTCAACATTCTCCTCTAGAACATCAATATCCAACTAAGAGGATAAAACTTGATTAATCAAATACACTGTTGTATTTACAACCTTTGCCCAAAACTATTTTCCCAAATAGGTGTTTGAGAGGATAATGTGGGCTCTCTCCAAAATTGTCTTGCTCAACCTCTCTACTGTACCATTTTCTTGTGGTGTCAAATGAATATTTTTAATCCTTTGAATATCATTTTATGCACAAAATTGATCAAATTCTATTGAACAAAATTCACCATCATTATCAATTTTTAAGAACTTAAAAAATTTTAAACATGCCAAAAACTTCAGACTTCCTTTTCAACATGTAAACCCAAACCTTCCTAGTGACATCATCTAAAAAAGTGACAAAATAATTTGACCCACCAATTGATGTTACCTCTTTGGGGCCAAAGACATCTAATTGCAATAATTCCAACAACTGCACATGTCTTCTTTTCATGTTCCTTGGTTGCAAATGGGTGTTCAAAAAGAAAATGAGCTTAGATGGCAACATTGAGAAATACAAAGCATGCTTGGTTGTGAAGGGTTACTCCCAAGTTTAGGGAGTTGATTATGGTAAGATATTTTCTCCTATAGAAAAAATGATCCATCCATTCATTTTTTTCTCTCTATTGTAGTAGCTTATGATCTAGAGATTGAGAAAATGGATTTAAAAACATCATTCATTCATGGTGATTTGGAGGAAGAAACTTATATGACACTAGAGCACTATGTAATGAAAGGTAAAATGCATTTGGTCTATAATTTAAAAATATCCTTATATGGCTTAAAACAAAGTCTTACCTGATGTGGTACCAGAAGTTCAATATATATGTGTTTAGTTTGGGATTTGTGTGGTCGATCTAAATATGATCACTGTCTGTATTTCAAATATGATGGTTATCGATTGTTCTTTATTTCCTTGTGTGTCGATGACATGTTTATTGGAAAAGGAAAGGGTTTGATTGTAGAATTAAAATCTCTACTCTCAACAAAGTTTGAAATGAAGGACCTTGGTGCAGAAAGACACATTCTAGAAATGGAGATTAAAAGAGAGACAAAACAAAAAGATTTGGTTAGGCCAGAGTGAGTATGTGGGTACTATTTGGGGAAGATTTAATATGCAGGGTTATAGACCATTATGTGTTCCTGTTATAATTGGAATGAATATTTCTATCTTACATTGTACTACATCTCCATCAAAGATGGAAGACATGACTCGAGTACCATACCAAAGTGCAATTGGTAGGTTAATGTATACTATGGTCTATACAAGAATAGACATCAAGCCCAAATAGTAGGAGTTCTTTCTTGATACATGTCTAATCCAGGAAGAGCATATTGTGATGTAGTAGAGAGTCCTCATATACTTGTAGGGTACCTCAAAGTACTCTATATGTTTTCATCGAATAGGAGACCAATATTTCTGAGATATTAGTGGCTATGTGGATTCAGACTAGGCTAGTGATGTTGATAGCAAAAGATCCACCCATACTTATGTTTTTACATTATTTGGTGGTGTAATCAATTGGATGAGTAAGTGACATATTGTAGTCACTTTGTCCACTATAGAGGCAAAGTATATGTAGCTACTTGTGACTATAAGGAAGCCATTTGGCTCAAAAGATTATGTTCAGATATAGAGTTCAAATAGGGTGCAATGATAACAAATTGTGATAGTCAAAGTGCAATCTTGTTAGTGAAGAACCCAACATTTGATGCTAGGATCAAACACATTGATATACAATATCATTTGGTGAGAGATATGGTCGATGATGGTAGGGTAAAGCTAGAGAAGATAGAAACTTTGATGAATGTTGTAGGTGCATTAACAAATCCCATGAGCATAGAGAAGTTCATATGGTGTTCTCAATTAATGGGCCTTTTGGCCCCCAACAATTAGTTACCTATTTTGTATGGGCTCTTGCAATGTGTTTGACAAGTGGGAGAATGTTAGAAATAAAGTTTTTTAAAAATAAAAAAACAAAAGTGTCTCAACCTTGCATGGAAATAAAAACAAATCAAGCCAAGAAAAGAAGATTTTTATGATATGTGTAAAGAAGCTATTTTGAGAGGTATCTTGCATGGAGATAGAGGCAAGTTGGTGTTCACGATAATTATTAGATTTATGATGGGTGTCGTTATATTTTTTATTAGATGTTTCTAAAATGGAATGCTTTATCCCTAGAAGATTCTCATATGCAATGTAATATTCTATATATTGGTGCTTTTAGATAGTTATTTGTGTGACTTCAGTTTGCAAGTCTGTATGTTGCTAGAATGTTGTTGGAATGCTCCTAAAATTCCTCCAAGATTGAGTTGAGATGAAGACTCCAGTAAGAACTTGTCTTGCATGTGTATTGCAATTTATTTCAAGATTTGATAATATATTATGCAGGTTTTGCAATGTGAAATTTTTCTCCTGAAAGGGTTTTTCCCATGTAATTGTTGATGTATAAATTTGTGGGCCTAATCCAACAACAAGATGGGAAGTTTCAGAGATGTGGGATTGACCCTACAAACAACCTTTGGATTTTATGGAAGCTGGGTCTTCCATTTTCAAAGGGGGTCTTCAAAAAAGGGAGAAGAAGAAAGCTTATAGATACAATGAAATAAAATCTAAATCTATGGTGATGCACCAGATTTGAAACTAACCCAGTCGTACAGTGTGAAACCCTATATGATTTAACTGGAAATCAAAGAGTAGAGATGCATGATTAATACCCAGTTTATAAATAGATTTAACAAAGGAAAGGAAACAGAAAATAAGAAACAAGAACCAAAGATTGATTCAATATGCACAAAGTAATATTTCTCATTATTTGAATAGAAAACAAATTTACATAGGCAAAATATCTACACAAAATAAAAAATTTCATCCTTTATGAAAAACAAACTGAGGAAAAAATATATTTGTTGCTACTCTAACCTCTGATCTATGAAGAACTGTATAGGACCCCTTTGGTAGAACTCGGATTTGTATTTATAACCTAGAAAACAAAGAAAATATATTGCAACTGCTTCTAAAAATCTCTGCAACTATCCATAAAATCTGCCCCAAAATCTGGCACTAATTCCAGCTCTTGCAATTGAAACTAGCTACTCTACTTTTCCCCCATGGTTATAAATGTATTTTCCTCCATCTCTGACCTATGTCAAAAAATTCCCACCATCTTCCCTTTGCTTGCCATAAAAATAAAAGTGGCTGTGTAAATATTAGGGCTGTATGTGTTTCTTTTCCTGTGAGAGTCAAATGATATAATCATAAGAGTCTTTATATTAAATAAAGCCCTTACTTCATAGCTAGAGGGACCCACGTGTCTCATTATGAGAAAAGACTCTTATTTTATATTTAAAACTTATTTCAAACCCCATGGCTTTCAAATGAAACTCATATTATTTAAACAAAGATCAGCTCATTAAAGGGACCCATTGGTTATCATAAGACTTAACATTAATGATTTTTCCTGCCTTCTTAAGACTCCCATGAATCCTTAGTATTTTATGAGTTTTCATTAAAAGAACAAAACAAAAAATTTATCCCTTGTCTATTTCTGCCATGTGGAGAAATGGTGGGTGTTTGAAATGAAACTTTTATTTCTTTTCCCTCAAAAGAGCCCAGTTGCACCAAGTCGCACCTCCTGAAGCCTCATTTTCCTCTATAGTCCAAATTGTTAGATCTTCTTGTAGTGCCCTCCATTCTGACCATGGATGTGTAGGTAGATGGCCTTAGAACTTGGAGATAGAGGTAAAATAATAGGGATATCAAAAGGTATGTGCTAATGATATTAAGTCGATGACGTTGTATAATGAATTTATGGACTATATGTTTCATGTACTGCATGTTTCATGCTTCATATACATCATGTAATATGTATTAAGTGTATAGGCTTTGGGTATGCCTTATGTATTACGTGTATTAATGACTTGAATTCATATATAATTGTGTACATAGTTCCTTGGGGGAGAACAAGTGGCATGTTGGCAGCTTGGTGATTAGTTGGTCATTGATAGAGATAATTCGACATTCCTTCTTTGCACAAAAAGGAGGCATTTCGTAAACTCAATCATGGTTTCATCAACTTCACTCTAATACCCTCTCTATGATGTACTTGGAAAGCATTTCAGTGAAGTTAGATTGTTATATACAACCTTGCTATTTATAAAGAATTATGACTTGTATTGCTGGAAGATGCCAAACAGGTTTGATTTCACATTTGTCCACTTCTATGCTTCATTATTGAACTAACCATCTCTATTCATGGAACCTTGTATATGTATTCCTATATGATAGGACAGAGAAAGAAAGCATTATCAAGATCTAGAAAGTCTGTCTGATGCTATTTTTATTCATTGGAAATTAATGAGAAATGATGAATATTATGGAGCAATATCTTATCAAGATAGTGGAAGGCATGGTCTTCGTCAAGAGGCATGGAATAACGGTTGTTCAGACTAATTGGTTCGCCTACTTCATTGTTCTTTCTTTATATTCCAGTGGGCCATCTCTAAAATAGGGTTTTCAGACATGTACACAAAATGTTGAAGTGGCAGTTATCCTTGACGGAGTGGTGCTTTTTTGGGAGCTATGGGTAATAAATTTGACACAAAAAGCATATGAGAGGGGCACATATGGAGCAGGGGACATTTTTGGACAAGATCCATGTCACTGATAGAGTTCTTTCTGTGTTCAAGCATTCTCAAAAGGGTGAATCTTCTAAAATATCTGATGTGCGATACCATCAAGGATATTCTTCAAGGATAGGTGGACAGAAGGGTTGTGCGTTTATTGTAGAAGAACTACGCAAGATTGTTGTTGAGTCCATTTTTGGGGAAGATGAATGCCACTCTTCGAAGGTTAGTACCTTCATATCGATAGCCTTGATCTAATATTCAATCAATCTTAATGCCTATGCGTAAGGTATTGCTGGGTCAATTTCTATCTTTCCATAAACATACTTCCATCTAATTTCTATAATGGGGCAACCTTTTGTAGTTCATTTGAGTGGTTCTTGAGTAGTGTAATGCCCCGCCATGAACACCTTAGAGAACAACATATCTATGCTATGCAAAGTAGGATAATTTTTTTTTTTATATGAATAAGATAACAAAGTAATGTTAACACATCTATACACATCATTTGAACTAACGACTTGTCCTCTAAGATTTCATGGTTGCATTACTTGATAAAACAATTAACATAATCTAACACACATCATGAATTAACATCAGTAACTCATTGTAAGCCTAATGCACTAAAACAATAAACATTTACATCTACATAACATCATATAAGTATTCGTCAGAATCTAGTACATAGTTACAATTTCTCTTCACATATGAGTACAACATTACATTGTTACATTATCACTTTTTGAATACATACATTATGAATCAACTGGTACACCATACAAGTACATGAATATAGATCACTACCTTCTTAACTGGTACAAGATCTGATGCCTGATACACAAGATATAACCCCCTCACTCACGAACAACGGCAAGGGAAAACCAATGGATAAAAGCTCTTCCACCCGACCATGTGGAACCCTGAGGTCCACCCCTTGAGCTAGGAGATAACATAATGTCTCACTACAACAGATAGTCAGGTAGACAGTAAACTATAAGACAACACATCACATGTCAATATCAACACCACAGTATTTCCAGAGGTAAACACTTAACAAATGGGGAGAGTACAACTAGGGAATGCTAGGCTGCAGTAGGGAGGAGTGTCATCACATGGCTTGTCATGGGTTGTCCTGGTAAGCCTTCCTAGGCCCCGGCCCCCATACAACGCTCATGCAGAATCAACATACCTTTCATGAGGACAAGGTAGTTGATCTTGCCATTCCAGGCCTTCTCATCTCATCCTTAGCCTGAACGAGCACTACAAGCATGAGTGAGGCATCCAATTATCTTGATTAGTGTGAAATCTACCCAACCCCCTAAATTTATTAAGTTATCACTGGATTAACAACTTCCAATGGGTTACCCTGACAGCCACTTTGGGCGCCGGCCCCACATTGGAAGCCACTCCCCTACCTGCACCTAGAAACCCTATCCATCAAACATAAAAACTATCATCATAGCAACAAATATACATAACAATGCAAGGCATCAACCATCTTGCAACCAATCACAGCATAATAAATCACCAGAGCAAGGCATGGGTCCTCTTGCTCCCAAAATTTCAACCATAACCAAGTGTAATCTAGAGCAGGGCATTATCCTTCTTAAACAGTCGTGAAAATCATATAAGCCATAAGCAGGGGGAAGTCAACATCACATAAAACCAAAACATGCTCATTCTTCAACCAGAATGCAACAATGCAAGGATCAACCCACAACTACCCCTACTGCCCTCTGGAATAAACTTTCACTAGACACCACTGAAACACAACAATCCCCACATTAACCTTTACTCTTAAAAACACAACTCCTTCAAATAGACCAATCCAATAACATACCCTAAGTGCAATATATAATATGACATACTAACCATGGGTCTTCAAAGCAGTACCATACTCATAAGATGCCCATGAATCAATACAACATTCACTTCAATTATTCTACTATTCCTTGCAACAAGACGATATAAACAACAACATAATTTATTATATAAAATGGGATCCATGAATGTGGACTTCATTATGAATGCAACCAACAACTCATCCAAGTCCAAAACACTTATAACAAAGAGTTAGCACTTATTCTCAACATTTAATTCACTACTAGGAAAAGTTAGCAATAACCATTACTCGACAAGACACTTGATGAGCAACGCTTAGAACTAAACTATCTAAAAGAGATCACAAATGATTCTATTCTTAATTCAATAACATGATAAGCATATCACTTTTAAACTAAGATGCGATACTCACTAAGAACCTCAAGATCCAAACCCTACATCCTACCATATTTATGATAACTAAAGTTCTCATATTAAACTTTTCTTACACAAGGAGTTCCCAACTAGCTAAATTCTAGTATGGATGCCATTCTAGTAAATCAAAATAAGAATAAGTCATAGTCCAACTCAATACAACATCCTATCTTCAAATGCAATGAAGAACAATTATAACCAAATTAGATATTAAACAACTTTAACATAATACACTTGAATTACCACTTATTCAATCCTAAATACAATTTTTTTGTTAGGTAGAATAATAATTTTAACTCGTATTTAACCACAATTGCAGCATACTATAATGCACTAATAAAGAGTTGAAGAATGTTTCCTCTAATGATAACATTACTATGATGGTACTACAAAAGTCTTATCCTCATTCATTTTTTTTTTTTTGTAACAATAACCCGCAATTAAAAGATTGATTCCCCTACTCATAAAATAATAAACCCATAATTCTATTAACATCATGATCGATAGGAATTTATTCCTTAAACTATATAAACATAACTCCCTTTTAAAATAGGACAAGGTTATCAACATTTCCTAGAGTTAAAGTCTCATGACTATACATTGCCCAAGGTATCTCTCAAGAGAGCACCAAAGTTTAACTATGCATAAGGAGGTAATAAGAGGTCTGGGGTAATGAAATTAATAAAATGTAAAATACTAACCATATGAACTTAATGATGATATTCAGCACTAAAGGCTACTACTATTAATTAGCCATGTTTTCCCTACTTAGTAACAAAACATCCACATTCTATACTTCCATTTAGCTAAGCATCGTCAACAAAATAAGAATACAAGATGGGAAGAACCTAAGAGGGAATTTGGTCTATACTTATCTTAATCAAAACCTGAGGTTCACAACATTCTATTTAATTTACGAATAAGGCCCAACAATTTAAGGAACCTTCTTAGAAAACATCAGCAATTCTAGAGTACAAAATATGGTTTCTACAACTATTATACATTACTTCCATAACCTTATTAGAAATATTAATTCTACTTACACAAGATCTGCTTATGCTATGATGATCTAGGTTTATGACATGCAAATAAGGCAACAAATATGCTTCTTTCAAGATTTACATTGAAATATTTTCTTTTTCCAATTTCACAAGCAACAACCCTCAGAAAAACAACCTTTACATTTAATAAATAAAGGATACATATAATATTTAGAACATACAATATTTACATTTAACCAATAAAGAAAAACATATAATATTTATATTTAATCAATAAAGAAAAACATATAAAATTTACATTTAATCAATAAAGAAAACATATAATATTTATATTTAATTACTAAAGAAAACATGATACCTCAATCGCAATATCCCACTAATGGTAGAATCCTTGAATGAAAATCATAAAAATGAGCAAGTCACCCCCACTCCATGAAGAGTTTTTAAAGAGAAGAAAAGAGTAACTTCCTACCCAAAACTAACTCAACCACCCAACTAACTCAACCACCCAACTAATTCAACCACCCAACTAATTCAACCAACCACCTCCCCATTTTCGTCACTTTTGTAAGTGGGGCTTAAAGGAGGGTCTAAAAACCTTTTAAAATATTATAAATGACAAAAATAAACTTCTTACCTATGTACTTTGGACATAAGACAATTTTCCAAACATAAAATACAACTTAGACCTCTTAAAAACACTTAAAAATTATTTTAAAAGTTACAAGGATAAATCCCACACAAGAACATAATCATTTTATCACATAAAACTAAAAATAATATTTCTTAACATCAAGGCCAATAGACCTTAGGGCCCCATGCCTAGGTCAGACATCACACAGAAAGACATAAAGTGGCTAAATGACCACCATCATCTATTGACATAATAATTCTACATGTACACTCAACAAGAAGTGTTAGTACAATATATAGCCAAAATATATCCATCATAAATAACATATTATCACAAATCCATTAGTAACCATAGTGTAATGCTGAATCAATACACTCTTGATCCAATTGTTAGGCTTTGTCAATTGGATGATAGGATTGTCTCCTCTCTACTCTAGGGTCTGGTTAGTGCGTTTACTAGCGTTTAGTGACCTTCCCTTAATTAAATCAATTTAATAGTAGTAATAAAATAATTCATATTCAAACAACTTTAAATAATTATTTGAACTAGGTAATTATCAATTACCAATTTAATCTTATTAAATATTAATAATAATAATAAGAATATTATATGACCTTATTAAATATTAAAGTGGGTCAAATATTAGTATGACTATATAATGAAATATAGGCATACAACATAACCCACTGAGTAGGACAGCCGTCAAAACCCAAATCAAACCTATTCTCAAAAAGACCAAATCAAACATGTTCTCAAGTCAGGCCAAAATGCACTTATCCAACAAGCTCCATCAAATATAAATCAATTGCAAGACCGACATACTAACAGAACTGACAGGTTGACTAGACATGTCATGCATCCTGATTGAGGATAATGACTTGGGATGTGGGACCTTAAGTTATCTCCGAAACAATGTATCCATTGGGTTCAAGGCACACTCGGACTTGTTAATTCAATTGGAGTCGATGCCTGGTACCTGCATCCTGCAACAATTGTCATGGTCAAGCATGTATAGATGCATATAAGCTAGCACTAGGTGGAAAAAGGAATCACAACATCACAGGGCGCTCACAAGTGAGTGATGCAACATCGTCCCTTCCACGTCATATCAATCTAGATTAGCTCAACACATAATCATAACCAAATCAAATCTATTTCTTAATCTGAACATAACTCTACACTTAACATACAGGTGCATGAAATCATAAGTGTTAGAAGTACCATCATAACAATAAATCTAACAGAATCAGTCACATGAGATCCATTCTAATATATAACAATTGTAGTAAGATCGACATCTTAATCATTGGAATGCAAAACAATACCAAAGCCTGCATTATCAGTGCCACAATAGAGATTATCAATAAAACACATTAACTATCATATGAAACCACACATGAATGAAGCATCTATCTATATTGTACAACATCAATTGTTTACCTTACCTTGAATATTCCTGTTATTTTACTTTCACCTTCATGCGCCTTGACCAGTTCACCTATACATCCAAGGTGAGAATGGAGGGGCACTACACTCCCAAAAGTATTAACAGAAGCTCTTGTTCCATCCTCATCATTAGGTTCCTTAGCCAAACTACCTGCACATCCAAGGTGAGAATGGAGGGGTGCTACAAGTAGAGTCAAACATCTTTATTCCCCTCTTGGGCATTCTGAAATCTATTACATATAAATATGATGTACTGGATCTATTTACCTTCCTTGAATTACTGTAGCATCAGTTGAAATTTCCCTATTCCTTACTTTCTATTGAAAATCCTTATTGTTTTCCAAGTGCTAGCATTAAAATGTTAAATATAGGTTGTCCTAAAGCTAGTCAACAATGTCTAAAGGTCAACCATGCATATAATAAGACTATAGTTATTCGCAGTAAGAGATTTATGGTTGTCATTTGCATTTTCTTAAAGTATCTAAATCTTATTGAACAAACTCTATGATCTATCCATTCCATTAGATGATAGCTCTTAGAGGCATTGTTCTGTCTAGCAATTTTGAATGCTTTGTCTATACATATTTGTCCCATGTGCATTTGTGTAATGGATGATTGCCAAATGTGTTGTGTCTTGATTCCTTATTCCACATGCAGAGCTAATAGGGTGCTTGTTACTTCCATTTGATAAAATCCCCTTCCATTATGTTTTGATAATATGCCTTCTTTAATCAGAGATCTAAACTGCATAATTTCGTTGGTCCCATTTAACATTATCAATAATCATAGCGAGTTGAAGAAATTGTCTTGGAAACTGAAGATGTGAAGGTATTCTGCATGATTCAATGTATATTTCTTAATGTTGTCCCTCAGCCACCTTAGTTGATAAGTTGGTAATTATTGGTGGGATATTAAATATGCCCTGTAGTTTATCCAAGAGAGTTGCAAGGATTACCCTTACGCTCATTCCTATTGAGGTGCTTGTCTTGCCCTTCACCTACACATTCGTGCTTCCAATTATTAAAACATCAGACTCCTATTGTTGTCTTCAAAATATAACGTAGATCTGGTATATGGGTTGGACCTTCTTTATTGTTTAGTGGGACCCTGCTCTTGCCCTAAAAGGGAATTATTTACCTCTGCTTTAAGCAAATAGGTTATTGGGCAGAAAACTAATGAACTCTGCATATTATACACATTCATATTACAATCTTAGGCTTTTGCCACTTCCTACACATTCATCGATCACAGGTCAATTTTGCTTTCCTACATGCAAAATCTTTCAAATAAGATTATCACATGTTTGCCAAGGGTAGAAGTAGGCATGCTTATGCTCCAGTAACATGTCCTGTATTCTATTAAGATACTTTATTTTACTCAAGGTAGTGCAATCTGGCTTATAGACTGCAGGCAATAATTAGTTTATTGTGTCGACTAGTCCTTAACTAGTACAGATTGTAACCTTAGAATCTTATCATAGTCTTATGCTTTTATTAACCTATGGTTAGGCTAAAAGACCAACTTGGTTGGAATTTCCTTATTTTGTTCTTGGTAGGAACACCATAATTCTTTTGTAGGCATTTCATTTTATAACATTGTGTAATTAATAAGTTTTGGGACTAAATGGTTAAGACAACATAGTTATTTTTTCTCATTTGGTCCCTAGTAAAATAGAGCGATCTTTACCAATCTTTCAAAGGAATTAGGCTTGGAATCTAATAGAAGTTGTAGTAAAACCATTATATATGTTATGAACCTATCTCCCTCTTGCATGCATGAGGTTATGAAAAGTAGATAGATTGAATGAAGTGGTTAGAACAATTATGAAGGATTGGTCCTCCTGTTCACTTTTCTCATATACAAGGTAAATATGAATAGTATGCCTTGTACCTTTGTATGATTATAAACTTAGTATTTAACCCACTCCATTGTGGTGAATGTGTTTTTCTTCATCTAAAATAGTTTTTTTTTTAAAATATGCTTACAAATTAGGTCAAGCATAGTATTGAATAAGATATTTTTAGCCATGTGAAATTACTTGTGATAGCTTGGTCTTCTTCTTTCTTATTCTAAGAATCTTATGAGATGTTAGGTAAATGATAGGAAATAGTTAAATCTTAGCATTATGTTTCCTCATAGTACAAAGAGAAATTGTGAACAAAATCTATGAAAGGGATAATGTTTAAAATTATTTGGATAAGAAAGTGATTGCATCTATATCATAGCTAGCTATAAAGAAGTTGTCTAATGAGAATTATCTTCTAATTATGAATGAATGATTAATAAACATCTTTAGTTCATCTTTTGGAAGTTGATATCATAAAGCTAGTTTTCTTTTCTTCAAATAAGAAGGTATTAGACTTGTTGTTGAATCATGGATTACAATCTTCATAAGTAGAACTGAATGCTTGGGTCAAATTAAGTTAGCTAGAAAAAGATATGTGGTAGATAGATTTATACTTTGGTATTATGTGGCTTGGAATGAAATTAAGAGATTTTACTATTTAAAAGATAGTTAGTTATCTTAATGTCATAACTAAGTGGTGTTTTGAGTCTCAGTTACTCAGGTGATTGGTTAGAATCTTTTAAGTGGAAGTGTTAAGAGTATATTTTATATTTAAGCTATCAACTATATGGTATGTGAATTAAACCCCCTAATTAATAGCTTATATGGTGAAAAGAAGAGAAAGTAACCAAGCATGTTTTGTACTTTGCATATTTTGGTACTAATGTCAAGGTATGGTATCTTGAATTTGTTAAATTACATTGTTTCATGTGGTATGCAGATGTGAGCTAAACGTCTTATTTTAGTTACTTCAAAATTTGGGAATAATTATGTAATTGATCAAATAAGTTAACACCTTAGATCATGCTTGTTTTATGAATGGGTGAATTCTCATCCTCTTCTATCCTCATGTATGGTTTCAAATGTGAATGTGAATCTTTGTTTGAGAAGGAGTCAATCTCTTATGAATAGTATTGTAGAATCTTGAATTATTTGATACCATCTTGTGGTTGTAAGAACAAGTCCTTGAACTATGAAGTCTCTGCACTACGCATATGTAGGTAAGGCCAACATTAGCCCCCGAGACATTAGGTCAGCCCTTAGGGTCTTAGGCTTGTCATTTCATACAATTGGTATTTATATTATGTAATCTATATTATACCGGACTAATATTTTGTTAGATGTGCAGTTAAGACCTATAGTCATGCAGGACTCTGGAGGTAAGGAGGTATCTTTCCACTTGGCATATGGATGATTATCTGGCACTATGGTAAATATGTATACATGTGTATAAATTAATCTGATATGATTGTATCCTACAATGTTGATATACTCTGATTTGTAATCTAAATTTACTAATTTAAATTTTGTAAATTATTTTCTATCACCCTGGTAATTTCATTATCATTATTTTCATAGTAAGTGTGTGTGTGTCTTCATTTGATGCATTTGGATTTGGTACAAACTATGGATGTTAATGAAATCATGTTAGTATGTAGTAATGCAGTCATGTTATCCCTAGAGATGTTAGTAACTTGTTGAATTAGATTATATTATAGTTTGTTATCATTAATTCTATGAAAAATAAAAAATTAAAAAAATTATTTCTGCCTTTTTATTGCTTAAGTCAACTTATCTCTATGGTTGCATGGCAAGGCATTACATTTGGTATCATAGCAGGTTTGCAACACTGGGATCTCTAGTTAATGTTGTCACCCATGTCTAGATATAGTAATTCTTCTTATGCATGTGATAGAAACTCTTGTGTTAGATACCATGCTTTAATCTAAACACCTAGTGCACTGTATGGGATAGATGATCATGATATTGACTTTCAGCATCGTGTGAGATGTAGAAAAGTAGAGTGAAAGATAATTGGAAAAGGGAAGGGATAACAAGTAAGGTTATGACTTTGCAATGGGAATCACATTGGTTATGGAAATAAATGTACTTATGGTAGTAATGAAATTGTGTATGAAAATATAATCTTCCCCTATAAATGTGGGAAACCAATAACTGTGCATTGATTGAGTGTTGTGAATACCCTGTACATGCTTTGTGTGCCCATGGGATGGTGATACTGGGTACCCATCCATGGGGAATGTGTGTATTTTTGGTGCGGATTAATCATAGCATTACGTGTGTTTGTATGTTTGTTACCCGATTGAGGGCCAACCATAGTATGGTTGAAAAAATATATATAAAAGAGTAGCCAAAAGTTAGATTCATAGATTCTCTTCTTCTGGCTCTCTAGTCCCTTAGTCCTTGAAGGGGTAGTAGTAGCCACAAAGTTCCTTGGGCAGAGTGTGTAGCGTATGCTTATGATGGCGCAGAGCGGTCCCTCACTCAACTGAACCTGAGGAAACATACTCACTACTTTCTCTTATGATGGATTAGGGTACTTGATCCATATGTGTTATCCTAATCCCCATAGTTATTGAGCATCTAGATGGTATTCCTTGGATGATCATCTTGTTGGAAACAAGGTAGATAACAAAGAGGGGGGTGAATCAGTTATCTCTAATAACTATACTTTATTTTTCCTTTTATAATTTGAGCAGCATCAAAACACATAAACATATATAATCATAAGAGCAGAAATGAAATCAACACACATAACAAAATGATTTTAACGTGGAAAACCCTATTAAGAAAAAAACCACGGGGTGACTAACCCAAGATTGTATTCTCTGTTAAAAGAATAAGAAGTACAAAATGACACTTGCCAATTAGGGCTCACTGCTTGAGTACACTGCTCACAAGAGGTGCACTGCCTACAAGAGACTCACTATCTACAAAGTTTATAGAAGGTAACTAGGTGTTTGAACTGATGAGAGGCATCCATATATGCTGAGGTTCAGTTTTGATTAGGCTCAATATACTGATCTAATGCATTTCATTCTTCCTCTGCTTTAGGGCTACTGTTTTGTCACATACCAGATTAGTATTGTTGCTTCCACACTTATCTCTACCTTTCCTCGCACACTATATCTTCACACACACACCCTCATACCAAAATCCATCCAGTATATATATCCGCACCAAGGATTTCAACATCTTTCTAGTCGGCAACCAGAATACTCAAGATATTTACAAAACACTGATCTGTTGGCTAATTCCATGCTTAATATGTGATACGTATCAAAAACATAGACATAGAAGTCATCAATTATGTCGACCAACCATGTGTGATCCCTCAAATAGCTTGATCAACACCAATTACTCATCCGTATTGAAGTCTGATGCTCTGCCAGTCAATTCTTCCTTAGTCTACTCTGTCTATCAGGAACCCAACACTTAGATGCTCATATCTTTTCCATGATTCATCATCGGAGGCTCAATCTCTAGAATATAGTAGTCATGATACTCCTCTTGACTTATCCAAGTCCACAACTTTTTGAGTTACACCATCTAAGAGATCCGGACTTGATCGTCAGACCTTGTTGCATGCTCTATTCTTATTCACCGGACCAAAGCACTCTTCAATCTGACTTCTAGTTTAGGCATACTATGTGTTGCGGATGTGTGGGATATAATTTGTTGCCATCAATGACAACACTCATGAAGCCACACAGTGTCTCTTTCAAACAATCACCCCCTTTGGCATTGATGGCAACACTTAGTGAAAAATGACTAAGTGTCACAGCAAACTCTCCCTTGGCTGATGCTCTATCTTATGCACTATTTTACCAGAGTTCCCCCTTAGCTAGATTCCACATTTTTCACTACTCCTCACTCCTCCTTTGACATCAATGGCAAAGGGTGGAATCCACACACCAAAATTTGAACAAATCAACCTATACATAGCCGCATGAGTATATATACATGTTATACTTACATATACTTAAGTATATCCGCAAAAGTGGTCTTCAACTGTACAAATTCTATTGCCCAACTCTACTTCATCTTGTCCAAAATTGAGATGTGACCACTCAATAAAAATGCATAAGCTTCTGCCCTTCTTAAGTCTTTCGGATCATTGGTCAGGGTTGTGGTCTGAGCATCAGTTAAGGCCTCATGCATTGCCTCTAACTTAGGGATAATTATCCCTCTAAATTCACTCATCCTGCTTATTATATTCTTCTTCTCCTTTTTGAGCCTCTTTATTTGATTTATAATGGCAATGGCTTGGCACTCTTGACTCATTATTGATGTGCTGAGGGGATCAAAATTCTAAGATAAACTTGACAGTTTACCCTCTTGTTTTTCCACCTTCTTTTCAATATCTTTTGTCACTTTGGACCGAGATAGAAAAAATTTGTACATTTCCCCACCATCTTTAAGAGTATTTTCAAGGCTCTTTATCCCATTATCTAGGGTCCTCCTATCATTAGCTATGAGTCCTTGTACTTTCATGAATCTCTTTCCCAAAAACTCTTTTTGGACTTTCTCTTTTGCCAATTTCTCTAAAGAATCAAAATGGGTGCTAATAGAGTTAACCAGAGATTTCAAATTACTAGATGGAGAGGCCGAAGGATCCTTTTAGAAGGATGGCATGATCTTCTCTAGCATCCTAGATGCAATATCTATTAGCTGACAATCTTCCATGTGAGACTTCAGAAGCTTTTCTTTTGCTTTAGCTTGGGCAAAAGATGCTATCTTCATTGTCTGGACTGGAGAGAGGGAATCAAAATTTAGAGGTCTTTGAAAACCTTCCCGTTCATCTATCTCCATTAGCTCTTTGTTTAAGAATTTCTTCACTGCCTCTGCAGTGTCTCTTACCGGAGACTGAGTTTTTTTTTCTTTTGGAATCTCTTAATTGTCATAAGAGATCTTCTCTATTTGTTCTTCTTCACTTCCCTTTACCTCCTCTTCTTGATTCACTTTTTCTTCTTTTCATCCTTCTCCTTCAGTTCCTTAGTCTGGAATGTCTACAGTGGGATCAAGAGGAAGATGTTAACTTCTTCATGAACTTCCTCTTCCAGAACAGAGGAATCTAAGTCTTTAGACTTCTCCTCATCTGTCTCTTTTGACCCTTCTATATTTTTCTTAGTAGATTCTTCTTTTGATGCATTTAATCCTTCAAAATCCATGGTAGAAGGTTCCTCATCTATTTCTTCTATGATAGGAAGATTGAATCTTTTGAAGGCATTTCAGAGGATATATTCTATTTCTCTTGCTATCTGATCAGTCTCTCCAAGCCTTAGTTTGTTCATTCTTGCTTTGGTATGGAATTCATCCTTGTAGTCCTTGAAGATCATGTTCATTTGCTTGGGAGTAATGGAAGGATAGAGTTGAATAACAATCTATTGTCAGATCTTTAAGTCCTTTTCCTTGGCATTCTCTTTTCTGAGTTCAAGTACCTTCTCTAGACTTTTGGGAATTAGAGAAATGATTTCAATGAATGCTTTATTATAAATGTTTGGGTACCTAACTATAGCATCTTCCAAGATCCTCTTGTCAGTATCACTATATTCATCATAAAATTTAGTGACTGGTTGTAGGTTACCATCCACTGTGACTACCTTGATGATATCATCAATAGAAAGAGTGGGCTTTTCAACAAATTCTTCTGCCCCTTCTTTTTTATTTTTCCTGGAAGAGGATTCTCCAGATGTTTTCTTCTTCTTTTTCATTTTCTTAACTTCCTCATCAGACTCTATTTCTTCATCATCATTTTGGCTTATGTAGGACCTTGTGGCCTTTATTTTCGTTCTCTTTTCTCCCTTTCCAGATGTCTTAGCTTCTAGTTTTGAGGCTCTTGAGCTCTTAGAGGTGGCAGGTGCAAAGCTCTTGGAGGATCTAGTCCAGGAGGAGGCTTGCATCGGAACACTTTCTTTTTCTATTTCTTGTTTCTCTTTCTCGGATCTTTCTATTTTCTCTTTGTTTGCATCAACTGCCTCTTTTGAAATGCCATATCTTTTGGCAATTTCCTCTACTTCCCTTCTCACTTTTCTTTTTATCTCTGGTTGTCTCAGTTCAACATGTATCTTTACACTTAATTCTTCAAAGGTTCCAAACCTTTTTTCCTCAAGGTCTTTAGGCTGACTCAGCAAGTGTTGGACATGCAACTCCAAGATCTTCTTATCAACCTCATATCCCATTGGCATAATCCAAACTGTTCTAGGCTCAACTGCCTCCATTAGGTATTGATTAGTGTCTACCATGAAGCATAGTGTATCTTTATATTTCTCAACTATTGTTTGAGGAATTCTCTCTCTTGCCTACATCATACTTTGGAAGTTCTTAAAGTATCCCCAGAGTGATGTGCTTTGAGCCTTAACATCACTAAGTCCATACATATAGTCTTTGATTTGTATGGCAACTGATTTGTCATTTTGCCATACCCAACCACTTGATACGGGTAGCTCATTCATATAGTAAAAGAACATACATAGTATTAGCCCACCATACTTGAATGAGTTCTTCTTATCCTTCTTGATCTTTTGCTAGTTTTCTAATAGTTGAGTCAAAAGAAGATCACATAGGTCATAATCAACATTTTCCCTTAGCATCTGATATGCTGTATAAATTGTAGTTCCAGACACAAAATTCTCCCTGCTGGAATGATAGATTTTATAACCAATTATCATAGAGGCAATTTGATATCTGGATTTGTGATATCTTCTATTGTCATTACTCTTTTGTTGAAAACTTAGATCCAGTAGCTTCACTTACTGTCTGGTTCTTGACAGATTTGAGTGCAAGCAACCCATCGGATGAGTGCAGTCTAGTTACTGCCCTAATGGCATCTTTTGTTATCTTAAAGGGCTCCATCAACCACATGAAATTGTCATGTATTCTGCTAAGAACATACTAGACCCATTCATCTTTAGCAAAATAGGGAAAGTGGATGTAATGTCCAAAATGCTTATCCTAGAGGGTCTTGTATTGAGGTTTGAGTTCAAAAGTTTCATCTATTAATTGTTTATGGTAGATATCCATCATCTTAGATTCTCCAAATTCCTCAATATTTGCGTCGATGTACACCCTAACATCTTCTACGTGTAGAACCCCATGCAGAATGCTAGAAAAAGTGCCTAAGGGATCAACTTCTAGGGATTTTTAGGGGTGTTTCTTGAACTTTGGGCATAGCCTATCAGTGATCTTAACAACCATTGGAGTAACCATCTTTGCAAAAGATTCAAAGAGAGATATTCAGAAATGGAAATACCTTTTTTTTGCTTTTAGGGTTCACAATAAGAGCTGGAATAGGTCGCTAGTTGAATCGGATTCCACAGTTAATCTTTTAGAAAGTTGTAAAAACTTGATGCAGAGCTCGTCCTTTCTTCTTCTCGAATGCAAATGTGCAAATGATGAGTAAAAGAACCCTTTTTATCTCTACGCAAACCCTAATTTCCTTTTACAATAAATTTACAACTTAAGTCATCCAATTGCCTTATTCTGAGAGAGATCTTTTTGAATCACTGAGATGCACTTAGAATCAATTACAATGTCTATTCTTTCCTCCAATCATGCCATGAATCTACAGATCAAGATATTTCAATTTTGAATTATACCAGATCTATCTATGAAGATCTTGCTTTACCAGATGGTTGTCAAACTGGGTCAATCTTGGCTGAATAAACTCTTCAAACCTCCTTGCAGATCGTCCATATTTTTACCAAGAGTTTTTTAGATATTCCTCTGAGAGCTCTTTAATCTGCAACATTCCATCTGCCAAATTTAGGCACCAATTGACTGGCTGGGGGAATTTATTTTCCTTTGTGACTACCTTTGAGTCAAAGCTCATCTATTTAGTTTTCGGAAAGAATATCAGCACCAGATTCTAGTGGGATCCATCCCCAACATTCTATGTACTCTTCTTCACCCAAATCTTGTTCATCTCCCTTTGAACTTCATCCACATTCACTTTTCCTTTTCCTTTATCTTGATTTTGATTATGATGCACTGGACCCTTTTTATCGTGATTCTTACTTCTACAGAATTTGGCAATATGACTGGATCTATTACAATTGTAGAAAAAAATATTTCTTTGCATATTTGACTGATATCCTCCTTATCTGCATTGATTAGCCATATGTCCCATTCTATTGCATGCAAAGCATCTACCATTGAGTGAATTATTTATTTGCATATTTTTGCATTCAAGAGATTTATGACCATACCTTTTGCAGTTGAAACATTGTCCAAAGAAGGATGAATGAGCCTGATTCATTCTTCTTCTGCACTGAGTTGCTTTATGACCAAAGTTGTTGTAACTGTAGTAGTATCCATTTAAGGATGGATATCTTTGAGCATTTGGTTGCCTTACCGGAGGTCTTCTAGGTCTGTTCCTTAGATTTCCTGATCTAGATTTCTTCTGACTGGATCCAGAGCTTTCACCTTTCTCATAGGTAAGTGCAAAAAGATGGGGGGCCAAAAACTGGCCAAATGGTTTAAAAAAAACTAATACATAATGTGACCGCATTATAACGCGCTTGCATTATTACGCGCTCGCGTTATGTGTTAGTAATGACAAGCCTAAGGCTCATCAAAACAAAACTATAACGCGCTCGCGTTATAACGCGAGCGCGTTATGAACTACTATAAATAAAAAAAAGGCTTGTCATTTTATTTCATTTATGTTTTTCTCCTCTATCCCCATAGCTTGCAAACCCTACGAAGTACGCTCACATTTTAGAAAAGATAATTCAACACCAAAATCTTGCTTATTCATTGCCAAAACACTGCCACGACATTGAGCACACCAAAGGAGTGAGTTTTATTTGTTTTTTTGTTTGAATTTACTTCTAAATAGATAGGTTTGAGTTGTTTTTTGATGTATATTTCATTAATTGTCAGGAAATGTTAATGTACCTCCTCCTCCTCCTCCAAATCCACAAAATCCTGCAGAACAACCTCCTCCATCCATTCCTCGACATGCCCCTGGAACACAAGAAAATATAATGGGGCAAATTGAAAACAACAAAAAAGAAATTGAAGATATAATTGCAAGGTTGAAAGATCCTTCCACTTGAACCTTGCATAGGTCCACGCTTGCTGAATCTCTTGAATCTATGTTATCAAATGTAGATTCAATTAGCAAGCAAATAACTAGTTGGACAGATAAGAGGAGAGAGTTTAGAGATTATTATGCAGACAAGCTGTCATACCAAGATGTGAAAAAATTACAAATCACAAAATTAGACTTGTGTTCAATTTTCACAAACCCACAAACAAATCAACCTCCACCCATTATATGCAAGAGGTTCCCTATCCATTGGTACAACAACCAAGCGATAAGGGACAATTTTAGGTAGAGGTGGTGGATGGTTTTTGACCATCCTCCATGCAATAATAATGAGGTCCCGCAATACTTTTTGAGGAAACTTTATTGCGAGTTCGTCCTCAATAAAGTGCCAAACTATTTTGATATGCGGGACTTCCAGGGTAGAGGTGGGGGGTCAACACAACATAGACCAGGGGCATGTGTTGACCCACAGCGGGCAGTGAGACGAGTAATCAATAGACCAGCCCATGAGCATGTTTCTATCCCTTCCATTGTGAAGGAGAGTGTTGAGGTTGATACTCTTCAGTCTATTAGTGCCTTGACCCAGAGCATCATAGAGCATGCCAGTCTTGCAATACAGAGTGGGTTGGGAGATAGTGCGAGGAGTAGGGTCCCACCCCATGCTTGTCAGGCTTGCGGGTCAGCCTATGGTTATGACCCCATGGATAGTCAGGATGCAGGTGCATAGGCTACATCTGCAACTGAGCATATGGTGATGACAGATACCCTCCTGAGTGAGACTTTTGGCCTTGATACTCAGGTAAATATTAGCAAGTTTATTAAATTTAATTTATTAAATTTTATTTTTGAAATGCAAGATTAACTAATTTAAATTGATGATTTTAATGAAATTTTAGGGTCATAGCGTCGATGCAGTTTTCAGTGGTTCTCCACCTGCATTTTACACTAGATCATCTACTGTCGAGGTATGTAACTAGTAAAAAATTATAAATATTACATGTGAATAGCATCATTATATGAATGGTATTCTAATATTTGATTTTGGATGTTGAATAGCTTAATATTGTAGATTTCACGGCAACACCTGCCAATAGTGGTGGACTTTAAAGCTTTACAGAGGTAATAAAATAAATAGTTTAATGAATGAATTATACTTAGTAGATTTTTGTATGCTACTTGTGTACTTTATTGTGTGTACTTCCATATTTAGATGAATGTGTGTGTATGTTAGGAGCCATGATTTGCGTCACTATTATAGTTTTCATAATTAAATAATGTTGTTTTATTTCCAGATGATGCAGGCTGTAGAGACACCTCCCCATGTTCATAGGGCAATAGAGCATGGTGTGACCTCTGCGATTCATAGCTCCATGGCATTGACAGGGGTATGGGTATGAGGCAGATTAGTAAATTTCAATTTACATTCATTGTTATAGTTGTCTATTTTTGAAAAATCAAAAGATTATTGATTTGAAGTTTAATTTCTATCTAGATGGTTTCTATAGGACATGACATCACCACGACCTATTCCTGCTACTGAGGCAAGTGAGGAGACAGATTATATAGTAGCGGTAAGTGATTATTTTGTTAAATGTTTCATTTTTTATAACATGTAATTTCTATATATTAATGTCTATACTTTTTATTGTAACAACTAAAAATGTAGGAAGAACTAAATAGGAGTAGCCCTCGAGTTCATAGTAGACCACCCACATGCACGTCTCCATCTCCTAGAAGATCAAAGGTTACCCGTGATCTATTCTCTTCACTAGCCAGAGGGGGATGACTTTTTATTGTGTTCCTTTGTTGTATGCCTATATGGCATTTGTGGACATATATTTTGTATTGTATATAGTTGACATTGTATGCCTATATGGCATTCTTGTTAGCCTATATGGCTATTTTGTATATATGTTATACTTATATCAACATATATTGATGTATGCTTATATGGATATTTGGTTAATACAAATCTTTTTTATTGATGGCGTCCATACTTGCATTATAAATCCACGTTTGAATGGATATTTGTAGATGGCTACTTCAAATATTTAAAGTCCAATTGTATTACATAGGATGTTTGTTGATCCAATAAGCTAGCTATTGTTATTCAAGTATCACCTAAACCTCATTTTAGAACTAAAAGATAAAAGTTGTATTTAAAAAAAAATGAATCATCATGTTGAACAGAAAATATTAATATTCTTGATGAGTAGCATACAATGTCAACTATATGCAATACAAAAAAATGAATCATCATGTTATTCTTTATGTTTGAGATCCTGAAAATGGCTAGGTTTGGTAGCCTGATATCCTGAAACACTAGGATGAATATCCAAGTCATTAAGATGATTGCACCTTGAGAAAAAGTCATTAAGATGAGTGCCTAAAGGAGACTTTCATAAACATTCAAACATTGAGCAACAAGCATGAAGGGTTAAGGCACAATTTGCAACTCATAAAGCATCAAAAGGGTGCCCAACTTGGAGAGAGCATTCATTTAAGGCAAGACGCCCATTGACACATGTTCCACCATAAAAGTGCGCCTAAGGTGGAAGGAAAACAAGCCTCTAGTAAGTGAAGCGCACCTATTGTATAAACCACTTCATTATGGTGCCCTAGCATGAGGAGGAGTATATAAGTCAATAGGAAATGGCACCTAGAATGCAAATGAAGGACTAAGTGGCATTTTCAATAAGCATCAATTCACCTTGACCTTTCAATAAATACATCAAATTGAGCCCCATAAGCCTAGGAGCCCTTTGCCTTCAAAAGAACCTTGTATTGGCGCCTTGGAGGAAATCAACTTACAATGACAAGTCTTGGAGGTTTCTCATTTTAGATTATGTCTTTTGAGATTAACTACAATGATTGAAAGTTAAGATGAGTGGAAAGAACCTATCTTAAACCTTAGGTGCGCTTCATGTAATTTCCCACCATCATGAGCACCTAGATCTAAGAAGGAGTGAGTGAAGGATCTTAACATCAAGAAGCATGTTATCAATCAACTTGGAGAAGTCTTTGACAATAATTATGATGAATTGAGTACATGGAAGTAAAGGAAGTACATATCAACTCCAAAGTGTGCCTAATGATCAATAAGAAATTCTTCCAAAGAAAAGGCACTCATTGTGAATTTTCTTACTAGTTTTGGCACCTTGAAGTCTAAGTGCATGAAAATCATGAGGATGAGTGCTTAGGGATGAGATAGTCTTCATAAGAGTTTAAATAAGAACATCATCAAAATGCGTCTTGGTAGAGAGACTTGAGACCATCATCAAATAACTAGACAAAAGATTCCTTAGACACTTGGCATTTGATTGAAATCATTGAGAATTAGAAAAAACCACCTAAGGATGTAAGGCGCACTTTTCACCCATACAAGCCTAAAATTGTGCTGAAGGGAAATAACTTGATTTCATATCAATAGGTGAGTGCCTTGAGAGAAAGGATCACTCTAGGTCATTTTCAATTATTGAAAGCACAAAAATGATAAAGATAAAGGCAATTGAGTTAGGCACACTTTAGCCTCTTAGGACACCTCAATGAGCACCTTGGGTGAAATTGCATGAGATGACCTTTTGGAGTGAGCGCTTAAAAGATAGAATTCATTCTAAGACATGTCTCATCATTTAGAATTACAAACTTGCAAGTATAAAGACATTTAAATCTAGGCACACTCTCCATCAGTACAAACCCATTCTACCTCCTAAGGGAGAAATTGCATTGAAAGACACTTTTTGAATGAATCTCTTAAGGGAGATTGAGCTCTTTAAGCCATTACAATTGTTTGAAATCATTTAAAGTGATAAATATGGACCAACTTGTGTTAGGCGCCCTTTGCTCTTCTTTTTACCTATATATGCGCTATCATGCCTGCATTTCCCATGTGGTCACGACACACAACAGACATGTCATGTCCACATTTGTCATGTGGTCATGCCACGAACTACAAAAAACTTTTCTACCTATTCCTAGGAACCCCCTCGCATGCATCTACATGCTCAGTGGCGATACACCTAAGGTGTAAACAAGTCAACATAACCACGATGGTGAAGGTCGTCTAGGGGGTATGCGACATGTAGGGTGTCGCTTCTAGGGTTAGACTAATTTAATTTGAACCCTAAGTTTCCTAGGTGATGATGATTCGCCAACATCGAACTCTAACTTAATTCAGGTCAAAAAGTGATTTAAGTAAACAATGGGAAGATGGCACGTGATTTAAGTGGAATGATGGTCAAAAATTAAAATCAAAACAATGCATAAAATAAACCCTAAAAATCTAGCAAAATTTTGGCAGCATAACGCGTTTTCGATAAACGCAAAAATAAAATTTAAAAATAATTCACAAATAGGAAAATAAAATTTAAGAGTGATACTAAATAGAACTTAAGAACAAATTTTGAATGATTTAACACAAAGTAATAAAATATTAAAATAAATACTCTGCCAAGGTCGAATAATCCAACCTGGCATAACAGAATTGAAATTCGAAGTAAATTAATAAAATAAAATAATAAGATGCCAAATGGATTCCAAATTTGAACCCATTAATAAATATAAATTCGACATTATATTTATCGATGATTTCGGAAAAATATGGAAGGGAAGATAATAAGATACTCATTCCCACAAATATAATGGTAAATTAGATAATAATTAAATAACGTTCAAAACTCGCTAAGGAAAAATAAATTAAAGAAAAGAAAATTTCTCCCCAGATGAATAAAATTGATTCCTCCCCAAAAATTTAAATTTAACTCACAAGATAAAAGTCAAATAGCAAAATTTAATCCATTCCAGATTTGAAAATCACTTAAAGGGATTCCAAGAGATAAATTAAAATAATAAAAAGGAAAAAGAGGTTTTTTAATAAAGGGTGGAATAAAACCTCACCATTTATAAATCCTCCCCCAAACAAATATCCTCACATAAAAGAAATGAGAGAAGCCCTAATTAAATTTAAAAATTGTTTTCTAAATCTCCAAGATGCCCTAATTTCATTTCAAAAGGGTTATTTCTAAAAGAACCCTAATTTTGTTTTCTATCCTCTTTCCTTGCCCTAATCCTTAACTCATGTTTTCTTGTTGTTTTTATTTTTTGATTTACTTCCTCATCCTTGCAGGTTAGGGTTTTGGAAATTCAAGAATGGAGGCCATAGATGGACGTTGGCTACTACCAACAGATCCATCTAACCCTTTGTATATACTGTATTCTGATTTGTTTTTAAAATGGCAACAGGATATATATACCCTACAGATAACACAGAGATAAAAAAAAATGCAAGTATTAAGTTTCCAAACATTGGTGTAGGTCATAGAGCGCAAGACGACCGACAGCAGGGGCGAAATGGGGGTCACGGGCGACGGAGGCAACCGGCAGGAGTGGCCACTGAGGGAGGAGTCTGTGATGGCCGTGAGGACAGGCGGGAGGGCACTGGCATTTTATAAGGGTAAGTGGTGTGGGGAGGGGGTCGAGGGTGTGGGTGGGGGCTCGGCCCACTCCCCACACCCCCTGCAACAGTTTGCGAGAGGTATGGTG
The DNA here is from genome assembly GCA_027924645.1 of Cunninghamia lanceolata. Lineage (NCBI taxonomy): Eukaryota > Viridiplantae > Streptophyta > Pinopsida > Cupressales > Cupressaceae > Cunninghamia > Cunninghamia lanceolata. The sequence goes on along the minus strand of BSBN01000719.1, from coordinate 2,851,354 downwards.
GGCGGCGGTTGTCATGGTCGTCGTCCCCCATACCCCTCCTCATCTCTTTTTTTGTTAATTTTTTTATTTAACATTTGCAACAATCTAAAAAAAATTGCGGTTAGATTTTTTCACAGGTGTAATTAAATTTCAATCTATTTCATTCTATTCTATTTTTTATTTTATTTTTTTTATTTTTTATTTTTTATTTTTTATAAATCTTAGTTAATAAATATACTTTATATATATATATATATATATTCTGAAAGATGCACAGTTTATATAAAAAGAAATATCATAGAGATAAAAAGAAAACTCTTCTTCCTAATATTGTATATTTTTTGTATATATAAATATACACTCATAATATATATATTTACATATATATACAAGTGTATATGCATATGATAATCCATACAACCATGTGTAAAATATAAACTTCTTTCTAATCTTATTTTCCCTCTACAAATTTCTGTATATGAGTAGAACATAACAAACAAAACACCTAGATTCACTAGATTCTAAAAACAACCAGTATAATCTTTTTGTAAGGATGCATAGACACATTGCCCCTTTTTTTTTTGACAATGTTTTTCTTTAAACAGAATATTAACATTCAGATTTAACTAGTTATTTTTTTTGAACACTAATACTTCATTTCTGCATAACAAATGGATCTCTTAGTATTAAATTTTTTTTTTTACATACACTAACATAAACATGTATTTCTTTGAAACAGTTAAAATATACAGAATACTTCTTTTTTGAAAGCATTAAGGTAGAACATACATTTTAAACTAAATTTTATTTTCTTCCAACAACATCTAATACAAATGGACTCTCATCACAACAAACAGATAATAACTCTCAGATTCTCTTTCTTTCTGCCACATACACCCAAATTTATTTTATATACCCAAATGCTACTTTCTTTACAAAGGATATTGACAGAACTTATATATAACATTTCAACATGCCTTTTACAAGCTTCCCAACCCTACAAATAAGAATAATAGCATTAAATAAAATAACAGAATGTATACATTTCTTTATTTTCACAACCAACTATTATCATAGCCAACTCCATAGCAAATAGCTTAGCTACTTCTTACAACAATACAATACAATAAGGCCACAATGGCCATGGCTCCAACAACCAAAAAAAAAACACTAATAGGCCACTCAAAGAGGAGCTCTCATCCACTCCATTTCTCTACTCAAAACTTGCAATAAACACAACAACAAGAATAACAAAACTAGCCACTTCGAAAGCTCTCCTCCCTACCGTAGACTCGCAAGTGGGTCACCCCTGAGCTAGGGAAGTAGGGATCCACACAGGTTGAACACTCCACAACAAAAATCAATCACAATAATACAAAAACAACCCATAAGTTTAACACAAAACTCAACTCATAAAAATGAGTTTGATGAGGGTAGGGAATGGACCCCTCAACTTCAATGGCTCTCAAATGATAAAACCTCAACTCATGGCCTCAAGCCAAAATCTCCAAAATACCACTCTCCACAAAAATCACAAATAATCTCCATGGCACTCTTGCCATTCAAAAATCTTCTTAACAAATAAAAGCCTTCAAGGCATAAACACATAATGTGGGAGAGACCTCAAGGAGGTTCCTCTCCCCTACCCAAACAAGTTGAGCATTACTTCCGTTGGAGGTGCTCTCACCATACTCCCATCCCAACAAAACAATGCAAAACAAGAAAACAACCAAAAAAAAACTATAAGACAATACACTAAATAGCAAGGGTGAGAACACAAGTTTAATAGGCTTACCTTCAAAGCCCTATAATGGAAGCATGTTTTGTGAAGAGCACCAAGCCTTGCCATGCCTTCCAATCCTCCAAGAAAATCTTCTAACTCTCCCTAACTCCTCCAAAATAAGCAAGAAAATGAAAATTGCTAGAACCCCACACTCCTCAACAAGAGGAGATAATATAGGCCATCAATTTGGTTTTGAGGAATGAGAAGGTGACACTTGTAGCCTTCTCCTTCCTCCTCCAATGCCACTTGCAAGGGAGAAGAAGTATGAGGATGACAAGTGTCATCCTTCCATTCCCTCTCAATCCTCACCTTATCCACTTGTGCTCTCACACATGTGTGAGAGGACAAGTGGTGAGGTGGCAATCCCACTCACACCTTCAAAAGGATAAGGGATGCCATATGGCATCCTCTTATTCTCTTAAGGAGCCATCTTCCTCCAAGATGCTCTCACACGTGTGTGAGAGTCTTGGAGGAAGCTCCCACACACTTGGGAGTCTTGGAGACCTCCAAATCCTCCTTGGGAAAGGGTTCCCAAACTTTGGGAAGGGAGATGAGTCTTTCCCAGGGCATGACTCATCTCCCACCTTCCCTTATTTTAAATTTTCGTCACTGTTACTAAACCATAGTTTAGAGTGACCAAAAGTGAGTCAAATCTAGGGTTAGATAGTCCAAGTTGACCATAGACTCATGGGTAACCACCAAGGGTAACTTTTGGGACACTAGGGTTCATAAAGGGGGTTAAAAATCCACTTTTAAATGGCCTCAACAAAATAAAATAAATACCAAGTGGTGTAAATCAAGTAAAATTTATACAGCACTAATTATTAATTAAATAGACAAAAAAGGGTACTAAGGCAAAAATAATAAAATTAAATCCAGCACTTAAATCAGCATTCAAATTCAAACGTGATCCTTATCCCTCTTGGGAATGGATCGGTTTTACAGGGGATACCATTGTGTGAATTCTACCTCCAATTTCCTGTGGCTAGGGAATGTAAAATCTGCACATCTCGATCAACTGTCAATTATATCAAGAAAAATCATAGCCGAAGCAATTGGAATTAAATTCACGCAATCGAATATAACAATCATCATCAATACATAATTCCAAATTAAACTACATTTTCCAATCTCATGTCAACTAGTCCACATCACAAATCATCAGCACATATATATCTCAAATGTCGAATCATAAAATAACACCAAATTAGATCAAATCAAATCACATATGTCTAATCAATGTCCTGTCATAATCAAGAGATAAAAATCAAGTCTGCATAATGAAGCATAGTCACTAAAAGTCTGATAATGTCATCAACTAAATAGCATAATGATCAAAATAAGGGAGGTAAAATAATCGGCCTCACATCCTCCCCCCTAAGACTAAACGTCCTCCTGGAAGTTGTCAAAAAGGTGAGGATAGAGTGCCCTCAGACTAGCTGCATCCTCCCAAGTCACTGTGACCTCATCATAATGATCCCACTGGACTCTAACTTGGTCTAGCTCTCGACCTCGAAGGCCCAGTGTTCGACGAGCCAATATGCGAATTGGCTCCAAAGCCAATTACCTGCCTGCCTCTACCTATAAAGCACTCTAGTCTAGCATGTGAGATAAATCAGATATATATCACCTCAAAATAGAAATATGAAAGACATAGTGGATACATGACAGGCTAGGTGGTAATGCTAGACGATAGGCAACTGGTCCTATTCGCTCCAAAATCTCAAAGGGTCCTACAAACCGTGGTGCAAGCTTAGAGCGGTTTCCATAATGGATTGGACTCTTGTGTGGCTGCACTCTAAGGAATACCCTGTCACCCACTGAGAAGCTCTGATCAGTCCTCTTAGCATCGACATACTTCTTCTATCTATCCTGTGCCTCCTGTAACCTCTGTCTAATCAGTGTGACCTACTACTCCATATCCTGAAGAAGCTCTGGACCAATGGCAACTCTATCCTCTATCCGATCCCAAATCAATGGTGTCCTGCATGGTCTACCGTATAAGGCCTGGAAGGGAGGCATACCTAATGAGCTGTGATGCCCATTATTGTAGGCAAACTCAACCAGATATAGATACTCCTCCCATCTAGACTGATGGTCCATAACGTACATCCAAAGCATGTCCTCCAACACCTAATTCACCCACTCTATCTGTCCATCTGTCTTGGGATGATAAGTGGAGCTAAAATTGAGCTGTGTGCCCAATGCCTGTTGCAAGGCTCTCCAGAATGCTGAAGTGAATATAGAATCTCTGTCTGAAATGATGTGATGAGGTACTCCATGTAATCTTACAATATCGTCTAAGAATACTCTTGCCACTGCTGGCGCATTGTACATTGTGTGTATAGGTGAGAAGTGCGCCACCTTGGTCAACTTGTCGACTATCACCATGATGGCATCATGGCGATGCAAAGACATAGGAAAACCAACAATAAAGTCCATGGAAATGGTGTCCCATTTCCACTTAGGTATATCATGTGGGTATAGAAGACCCATTGGATGGTGATGCTCGGCCTTGACCCTCTGGCACTCAAGGCACCGAGCAACAAACTCTGCTATGTCACGTCTCATACCCACCCAATGGTACATCTGTCGTAGATCGGCATACATCTTCTTCACCCCTGGATGTGTTGCATATGGTGCTTTGTGAGCCTCTGATAACACTACAGTACGTAGGTCACCTGTGCGGGGTACATAGATGCACTGTCGATGATGAAGTAACCCATCTGCCTCAAGTGAATACCTTGCAAACTTACCCATAAGGGCCCTCTGTGAACTGATCTCCTGCTACACCTCAAGAAACCACTCATTATCTGGCAGATGCTGAATAATGCGACCTCTCAAGTCCACACTCAGAGTCAAGGTCAAGAGCTCGTGGCGCCTTCGACTCAATGCGTCAGCAACCACATTCTCCTTCTTTTTGATGTAGTGGACATCAAAGTCATACTCGTAGAGGAACTCCATCCAACACCGCTGATGGGTGTTTAGATTCAGCTGTGTAAAGATATATTGAAGGCTGTGATGATCTGAATGGAGCTCAAAGCGATGACCCAATAAGAAATGCCTCCAATGAACTAGAGCATGAACCACTGCCACTAACTCCAAGGCGTGCGTGGGGTAGTTCAACTCATGGGTCTTGAGCTTTCGCGACTCATACGCGATCGCTCTACCACCCTGCATAAGTACAGCTCCCAATCCCTCAAGTAATGCATCCGTGCAAACCATAAAATCTATTGCAGGATTAGGAACCACCAGAATAGGAGCACTGGTAAGACGCTCCTTGAGGACCCTGAAGGCCCTCTCACATTGCTCAGTCCATAGAAAGCTCTTCCCTTTCCGTTGAAGGGAAGTGATGGGGTGCGCAATCTGAGAAAAGCCCTCAACAAAGCGACGGTAATAACTAGCTAACCCCATAAAACTCCTGACCTTTGTCACACTAGTGGGTGCTGGCCAATCCCTGATAGCCTTGATCTTCAATGGATCTACTGAGATTCCATCGTCAGATAGGATATGCCCCAGATACTGAACCTTTGTCCTAAAAAATGCACACTTTGCCAAATTCCCATAAAGGTTCTGCTCTCGTAAACACTGTAGAACCTGATGAAGGTTCTCCTAATGCTCCTCCTCGGTTCGTGAATAGATGAAAATGTCGTCGAGAAAAATGATCATGAACCGATCTAAATTGGTACAAAACACCCCGTTCATGAGACTCATGAACACTGCAGGGGTGTTCGTCAAGTCGAAGGGAACCACTGTGAACTCATAGTGGCCATAACGAGTCTGGAAGGCAGTCTTATGGATATTAACCTCTGTGATACATAGCTAATGATACCCGGACTTCAGGTCTATCTTAGAGAACACCCTAGCTCCCTGCATCTGATCGAAAAGATCGTCAATCCTGGGTAGAGGATAACGGTTCTTCACCATCACCTTATTCAACTACCTATAGTCCATGCACAAATGAAGAGACCTATCCTTCTTCTTCACGAAGATGACAGAAGCGCCCCAAGGTGAAATACTTGGTCGAATGTGCCCCTTCTCGAGCAAGTCCTCCAACTGTAACTTGAGATCAGTGAGCTCATGTGTGGTCATCCTGTAGGGTGCACGAGACACTAGCTCGGCAACTGGCACTAAATCTATGTGAAAGTCTACCTCACGTCGAGGTGGCATCCCTGGTAGCTCTACTAGAAATACATTGGCAAACTCTCTAAGGATGGGATGATCATCCAAAGATGCCTCAGGCTCATCATCTGATCTATCACTCACTATGATGGCGAACATCTGACATCCCTTCCGCATGCAGTGCTTAAGCTGCTAAGAAGATATCATATGCACTGCTATGGGCTTCTGCATGCCCAAAATTTTAACTAATGTACCATGGTCATCTAAACAACTGATCACCTTTCAGCAATAATCTAGCTTAGCTCGATGAGCTACAAGCCAATCCATACCCAACACCACATCATAGGATCCTAATGTCATGACTCTAAGGTCGTAAACTGTGGTAAAGGGTCCCAAAGCAATCTCACAGTCGTGGACTAAGGCATCTACTGTCATCTTGGTCCCTGAGGCCAACTCAACCACCCACCTATCACCCTGCCTAGAGGCCACTAGCCTGCAACGCTCCACTAACGATGGAGATATGAATGAATCCATAGCACTAGAATCAAAGAGAATAGAAATGGGGTTACCCCTAATCATACCTAACATCTCAATCACTGACGTCTGAAAATCAGCCTTGCAGTTATCAACCGCCACGAACATACGGTGGGATCTACCCACATCACCAACAGTCTGCTTGGATCCTCATGCACAAGACTATCCCCTACTGTAAAACCTTGTCAACACTCTCTAGCTAGGTGTCCAGCTCCACCACAAACATAACAAGGGCCCCTAGCCTGTACCTGTCTAGTCTGAGTCCTACTCGACTGCTATTGTCCTGATCTACCAGTAGACCCCTATGAGCCCCTATAAGACTGCTGCGACCTCGCGGGTCCTGCAGGTGGTCCCTACTGCCTCTGATCTCTATGTGGGCCCTGCTACTGCCAACCTCTAATATGTCCCCCATGTGCCCTCTGTTGTGTCTTAGCTCTCTGCTGCTGTTGTGACTGCTGCTGCTGTGGGGGCCTAGGAGGTAATGGTACGGAACTAAATCCTCCCCTATGAGGTGGTTGTGATGGTCTGTGGAAACTCTGCTGATGCTGTTGCTATCCCTGATCTTGAAACTGAGGGCGTGAACTCTACCCTCATCCCTGAATCTCCTCAGTGACGTATGCCTTCTCGACAGCATCACTCAAAGTCTGAGGGTCTACCATCCGAACAGGCCCTACTATACTGTGGTTCAATCCTTTGATAAACTTATGCACCAGGATTTTCTCATCATGGAAATACTTCACATATCTGGATAACTTTGTAAACCTACCCTCATACTATGCCACTGTAAGGCCCCTATGCTGTAGGTCATGGAACTCATCTATACGACGCTGTCTGTAATGGTCTGATAAGTAGCGCGCATTGAAGTGCTTAATGAAGGTCTCCCATGTGAGGGTGTCTAAAGAAAGGTGACGCTTGCACTTCTTAGTACGCCACCAGGTAGTTGCTGCATCTCACAACAAGTGTACTACCACACGGGCCTTTGTGTTGCCCTCGTAAGGATGCAACGCGAAGCATCTGTCTAAGCTGATAAGCCAGGCCTCTGTCTCATCTCCCTCTATGGTCCCGATGAATGTAGGTGGGTTTAGCCTTAATATGTCCCTAATGGGATCTCCTCTATCTCTATGTCTCCTGATAGGCTCATCCATGTAATAGTCATAAGGCCTGTGACCAAAGTGCTCTACTCGTACTGCCTCGTCATGCCTAGCATGATGTGAAGGGCTCCTGCTACGGGCCCTGTCAGCCGAACCAACCTCCTCTATCTTTGGCAACTCGACATAAGGCTCCACATGTGGTGCCCCTCGCGGCTCAATGCGGGGCTCCACACGTGGCTCAACACGGGACTCAGCTCGTGGCTCCACGCGTGGCTCCTCTCGCAGATCCTCGCGGGGCTCGACATGTGGCTCTATGTGTGGCTCAACTACAACTGGTGGAAGCCTATCTAAAACTACCTGTAAAGCCTGTAATATTTGTGGCCTAATATTTGGTAGGGCTGATGGTGCCTGTGGTACCTGTGGAACTGGCTGTGCCTGTACCTCAACTGAAGAGTCACTGAGAACCTCGGGGGATGGAGTGTGGCAGGACTGCGCTCGCCGAACTCGTCAGGGAGGCATCCTACAAAAATGAGGTATCCACAAATCAATCAAAGTTACGGAATAATAATGTGCCCAAAACAAGCCCAGTGTTTAAACTTAGGCTCTGATACCAAATGTCATGCCCGCATTTCCCATGCGGTCACGACACACAACACACGTGTCATGTCCACATTTGCCATGTGGTCATGACACGAACTACAAAAAACTTTTCTACCTATCCCTAGGAAACCCCTCGCACGCATCTACATGCTCGGTGGCAATACGCCTAAGGCGTAAACAAGTCAACATAACCACGATGGTGAAGGTCGTCTAGGGGGTATGCGACACATAGGGTGTCACTTCTAGGGTTAGATTGATTTAATCTGAACCCTAAGTTTCCTAGGTGATGATGATTCACCAACATCGAACTCTAACTTAATTCAGGTCAAAAATTGATTTAAGTAAACAATGGGAAGATGCCATGTGATTTAAGTGGAATGATGGTAAAAAAAAATCAAAACAACGCATAAAATAAACCCTAAAAATCTAGCAAAATTCCTGCAGCATAATGCGTTTTCGATAAACGCAAAAATAAAATTTAAAAATAATTCACAAATAGGAAAATAAAATTTAAGAGTGATATTAAATAGAACTTAAGAACAAATTTCAAATGATTTAACACAAAGTAATAAAATATTAAAATAAATACTTTGCCAAGGTCGAATAATCCAACCTGGCATAATGGAATTGAAATTTGAAGTAAATTAATAAAATTAAATAACAAGATGCCAAATGGATTCCAAATTTGAACCCGTTAATAAATATAAATTCGACATTATATTTATCAATGATTTTGGAAAAATATGGAAGGGAAGAGAATAAGATACTCATTCCCGCAAAAATAATGGTAAATTAGATAATAATTAAATAATGTTCAAAACTCGCCAAGGAAAAATAAATTCAAGAAAAGAAAATTTCTCCCCGGATGAATAAAATTGATTCCTCCCCAAAAATTTAAATTTAACTCACAAGATAAAAGTCAAATAGCAAAATTTAATCCATTCCAGATTTGAAAATCACTTAAAGGGATTCCAAGAAATAAATTAAAACAATAAAAAAGAAAAAGAGGTTTTTTAATAAAGGGTGGAATAAAACCTCACCATTTATAAATCCTCCCCCAAACAAATATCCTTACATAAAAGAAATGAGAGAAGCCCTAATTAAATTTAAAAATTGTTTTCTAAATCTCCAAGATGCCCTAATTTCATTTCAAAAGGGTTATTTCTAAAAGAACCCTAATTTTGTTTTCTATTGTTTTCTATCCTCTTTCCTTGCCCTAATCCTTAACTCATATTTTCTTGTTGTTTTTATTTTTTGATTTACTTCCTCATCCCTACAGGTTAGGGTTTTGGAAATTCAAGAATGGAGGCCATAGATGGATGTTGGCTGCTACCAACAGATCCATCTAACCTTTTGTATATACTATATTCTGATTTGTTTTTAAAATGGTAACAGGACATATATATATACCCTACAGATAACACAAAGATCAAAAAATGCAAGTATTAAGTTTTCAAACATTGGTGCAGGTCATAGAGTGCACGACGGCCGACGACAGGGGCGAAATGGAGGTCACGGGCGGCAGAGGCAACCGGCGGGAGTGGCCACTGAGGGAGGAGTCCACGGTGGCCGTGAGGACAGGCAGCAGGGCGTTGGCATTTTATAAGGGTAAGAGGTGTGGGGAGGGGAAGGGTGTGGGTGGGGGCTCGGCCCCCTCCCCACACCCCCTACAATAGTTCGTGAGAGGTATGGTGGGCGGTGGCTATCATGGCTGCCATCCCCCATACCCCTCCTCATCTCTTTTTTTGTTAATATTTTTTTTTAACATTTGCAACAGTCTAAAAAAAATTGCGGTTAGATCTTTTCATAGGTGTAATTAAATTTCAATCTATTTCATTCTATTCTATTTTTTATTTTATTTTATTTTATTTTTTTTAGAAATCTCAATTAATAAATATACTATATATATATATTTTGAAAGATGCACAGTTTATATAAAAAGAAATATCACATAGATAAAAAGAAAACTATTCTTCCTAATATTGTATATTTTTTGTATATATAAATATACACTCATAATATATATATTTACATATATATACAAGTGTATATGCATATGATAATCCATACAACCATGTGTAAAATATAAACTTCTTTCTAATCTTATTTTCCCTCTACAAATTTATGTATATGAGCAGAACATAACAAACAAAGCAACTAGATTCACCAGATTCTAAAAAAACCAGTATAATCTTTTTGTAAGGATGCATAGACACATTGCCCCTTTTTTTTGACAGTGTTTTTTTTAAACAGAATATTAACGTTTAGATTTAACTAGTTTTTCTTTGAACACTAATACTTCATTTCTGCATAACAAATGGATCTCTTAGTATTAACTTTTTTTTTTTTTACATACACTAACAGAAACATGTATTTCTTTGAAACAGTTAAAATATACAGAATACTTCTTTTTTGAAAACATTAAGGTAGAACATACATTTTAAACTAAATTTTATTTTCTTCTAACAACATCTAATACAAAAGGACTCTCATCACATACCCAAATGCTACTTTCCTTACAAAGGATATTAACAGAACTTATATATAACATTTCAACATGCCTTTTACAAGCTTCCCAACCCTACAAATAAGAATAACAACATTAAATAAAATAACGGAATGTATACATTTCTTTATTTTCACAGCCAACTATTATCACAACAAACTCCATGGCAAATAGCTTAGCTACTTCTTACAACAATACAATACAATAAGGCCACAATGGCCATGGCTCCAACAAAAAAAAAAAAAAACACTAATAGGCCACTCAAAGAGGAGCTCTCATCCACTCCATTCCTCTACTCAAAACCTGCAATAAACACAACAACAATAATAACAAAACTAGCCACTTTGAATGCTCTCCTCCCTACTGTAGACCCACAAGTGGGTCACCCCTGAGCTAGGGAGGTAGGGATCCACACAGGTTGAACACTTCGCAACAAAAATCAATCACAATAACACAAAAACAACCCATAAGTTTAACACAAAACTCAACTCATAAAAATGAGTTTGATGAGGGTAGGGAATGGACCCCTCAACTTCAAATGGCTCCCAAATGATAAAACCTCAACTCATGGCCTCAAGCCAAAATCTCCAAAACACCACTCTCCACAAAAATCACAAATAATCTCCATGGCACTCTTGCCATTCAAAAATTTTCTTAACAAATAAAAGCGCTCAAGGCATAAACACATAATGTGGGAGAGACCTCAAGGAGGTTCCTTTCCCCTACCCAAACAAGTTGAGCATTACCTCCATTGGAGGTGCTCTCACCATACTCCCATCCCAACAAAACAATGCAAAACAAGAAAACAACCAAAAAAAACCATAACACAATACACTAAATAGCAAGTGTGAGAACACAAGTTTAATAGGCTTACCTTCAAAGCCCTATAATGGAAGCATGTTTGGTGAAGAGCTGCAAGCCTTCCAATCCTCCAAGAAAATCCTCTAACTCTCCCTAACTCCTCCAAAAATAGCAAGAAAATGAAAATTAATAGAACCCCACAATCCTCAACAAGAGGAGTTAATATAGGCCATCAATTTGGCCTTGAGGAATGAGAAGGTGACACTTGTCACCTTTTGCTTCCTCCTCCAATGCCACTTGCAAGGGAGAGGAAGTGTGACAATGACAAGTGTCATCCTCCCATTCCCTCTCAATCCTCACCTTATCCACTTGTGCTCTCACACATGTGTGAGAGGACAAGTGGTGAGGTGGCAATCCCACTCACAGCTTCAAGAGGATAAGGGATGCCATATGGCATCCTCTTATTCTCTCAAGGAGTCATCTTCCTCCAAGATGCTCTCATACGTGTGTGAAAGTCTTGGAGGAAGCTCCCACACACTTGGGAATCTTGGAGACCTCCCAAGTCCTCCTTGGGAAAGGGTTCCCAAACTTTGGGAAGGGAGATGAGTCTTTCCCAAGGTATGACTCATTTCCCACCTTCCCTTATTTCAAATTTTCGTCACTTTACTAAACCATAGTTTAGAGTGACCAAAAGTGAGTCAAATCTAGGGTTAGATAGTCCAAGTTGACCATAGACTCATGGGTAACCACCAAGGGTAACTTTTGGGACACTAGGGTTCATAAAGGGGGTTAAAAATCCACTTTTAAATGGCCTCAACAAAATAAAATAAATACCAAGTGGTGTAAATCAAGTAAAATTTATACAACACTAATTATTAATTAAATAGACAAAAAAGGGTACTAAGGCCAAAATAATAAAATTAAATCTAGCACTTAAATCAGCATTCAAATTCAAACGTGATCCTTATCCCTCTTGGGAATGGATCAGTTTTACAGGGGATAACTTAGTGTGAATTCTACCTCCAATTTCCCATGGCTAGGGAATGTAAAACCTGCACATCTCAATCAACTATCAATCATATCAAGAAAAATCATAGCCGAAGCAACTAGAATTAAATTCACGCAATCGAATATAACAATCATCATCAATACATAATTCCAAATTAAACTACATTTTTCAATCTCATGTCAACTAGTCCACATCACATAAATAACTACAATCTCATCACAAATCATCATCACATATATATCTCAAATGTCGAATCACAAAATAGTACCAAATCAGATCAAATTGAATCACATATGTCTAATAAATGTCCTATCATAATTAGAAGATAAAAATCAAGTCTGTAGAATGAAGCATAGTCACTAAAAGTCTAATAATGTCTTCAACTGAATAGCATAACGATCAAAATAAGGGAGGTAAAATAATCAGCCTCACATGCGCCTGGATTTGTAGTGAGATTATTCCACGTTTAAAGAGGATTCCTTTGTGTTATAAAATTATTATCATGAGGATTGATGTGTTTCTTGGTTTGTATTATATGAAGATTGAAGGAAAAGGTAGGAGCAAGAGCTTGGAGTCACCTAGAGTCATCATGTAGCTGCTCCAAAGGAGACTTTCACATTCATTCATGCCAGAGAGTTAAGATGGAAGTAATCACTGCCAAGGAAACACCACTTCAAGAGGTAGCTGCTCCAAGAGGTCACAACAAGATATATTTGAAGTCTTCTTCATCAACGACATCACCAGTTGCATTATGTTCGAAGACTTCCATCTATCACTTCAAATTGTATCTAGTGAACTCATTAATTGGTGCCTAGGAGGAAAAGACCTTAAACTTACATTATTGAGTCAGCACTTTAGAAATTGAGCCATTCCTAGTCAATTGGAGTCATAAAATATCAAATACAATGTCAAATTGGACTTAGGTGCCCCTTCATGTAATTTCTCACCATCATGAGCGCTTAGATCTAAGAAGATCATCTAATTGTGCCTAAGAATAAGATACAAGTCCAAGACCTCAAATTTGAGCACCTAGAAGTGTGATGGATTGAAGAAGCTACATAGGCACCTAAGCGTAAGTTGTATCTAATGACATCACCTAATTGAGCGCCTAGGAGGTATAAAGCTTAACATTGACATGAGGACAAGTGCTTAGTAAAGGAGAGTTTCTCAAATATTTAAACATGTGAATGAAGTCATAGAAATGTACTAAGTCATCTAGGCGCCATTTTTCCCTTGTGTACCCTTACATTTGCACCTAAGAAGAAGTTGCTTCAGTTCATTGGAGTGTTTGAGTATTGAGGATTTCTTAGCAATGCTTTGCAACTTTACATTGCCTCCTTCTGACAATTTTTGGGGCAGCAGAAAACCTTTCACCATGGGCAAATGTCTCAGAGATATAAAAAACTAAGAGAGGTTATTGTAGAGGCACTCTACATGACATGTTGCCTCAGACAGAATATTTTTAAGTGACATGGTTTTCAAGTAACCTCTCAGCAAAGATTGCTACCTTTTTGCACTTTAGACTCTTCAGGGATATCGTCGGTACAATGTAGCGCAGACTGTTTTGACATGTTTGGGTGAAAACTAGGACCATGCCTAGCATAAATGTACCCATCCAAATGAGTTGGAATAGTCATTTTCATCGCATCAGGAGTAAGATGAAAGTTACACCCCTTTGCAACTTTACACTGCCTCATTCTGACGATTTTTGGGGCAGCAGAAAACCTTTCACCATAGGCAAATGTCTCAGAGATATAAAAAATTGGGAGAGGTTATTGTAGAGGCACTCTATGTGATCGCATTTTCTTAGATGGAATGTTTCTAAGTGACACAATTTTTGAGTAACATCTCGTCAAAGATTGGTACCTTTTTCCACTTTGGACTCTTCAGGGATGTCGTCGGTACAATGTAGCTCAGACTGTTTCGACATGTTTGGGTGAAAAAAAAGACCATACCTAGTGTAAATGTACCCATCCGGACACATTGGAATAGTCAGTTTGGTCGCATCAGGAGTAGGATGAAAGTTACATCCCTTTGCAACTTTACACTGCCTCCTTCTGACAATTTTTGGGGCAGTAGAAAACCTTTCACCACGGGCAAATGTCTCAGAGATATAAAAAATTGAGAGAGGTTATTCTAGAGACACTCTACATGATTACGTTGTCTTAGATGGAATGTTTCTAAGTGACATAGTATTTGAGTAACATCTCGTCAAAGATTGCTGCCTTTTTGCACTTTGGACTCTTCAGGGATATCATCAGTACAATGTAGCTCAGACTGTTTCGACATGTTTGGGTAAAAACATGACCATGCCTAGTGTAAATGTACCCATTCGGATGCATTGGAACAGTCAATTTGGTCGCATTAGGAGCAGGATGAAAGTTACATCCCTTTGAAAATTTACACTGCCTCCTTCTGATGATTTTTGGGGCAGCAGAAAACCTTTCATCACGGGCAAATATCTCAGAGATATAAAAAATTGAGAGAGGTTATTTTAGAGACACTCTACATGATCACGTTGCCTTAGATGGAATGTTTCTAAGTGACACAGTTTTTGAGTAACATCTTGTCAAAGATTGCTGCCTTTTTGTACTTTGGACTCTTTAGGGATATCGTCGGTACAATGTAGTTTAGACTGTTTCGACATGTTTGGGTGAAAAATAGGACAATGCCTAGTGTAAATGTACCCATCCAAATGCGTTGGAATAGTCAGTTTGGTCGCATCAGGAGCAGGACGAAAGTTACACCCCTTTGCAAATTTACACTGCCTCCTTCTGATGATTTTTGGGGCAGCAGAAAACCTTTCACCACGGGCAAATGCCTTAGAGATATAAAAAAATGAGACAGGTTATTGTAGAGGCAGTCTACGTGATTGTGTTTCCTTAGACTGAATGTTTCTAAATGACATAATTTTTAAGTAACATCTCGTCAAAGATTGCTGCCTTTTTGCAAATTAAAAAAAGACAAACCTTACAAATTAATGTGCATACTTACAACTCAATGTAACATGACTTTACAAAATTAATGTGAATACTTACAAATTAATCCAATGAACCATCCAGATCTACTCTACTCTTTATTGTGTCAAGTATTGCTTCATGGTCAGACTCACACACCTTCCACAAGATTTTGTTCAAAGGTCTACCCCGATACTTTATCAAATGAACATTGGATGCCACGACAAGGTTCGAGTAATGAAGAATCTTCTGATGCGTGTCAAAGTCCTGAAATAGCCAAACATTAACACTCTTATGTAGGTACCTTCTAAGCCATGTTCCAGTAATAACCACTGAGCCTGTAGGGTATTCGATGTTTTCTCCATCTGTAACAAGGGCCTCCAATTCTTTTTTAGCCTCAACACGACATAAGTAATAATCTATTCCCTCTTCATTATCTTCATCTGCAATAACTGCATATACGTGCCCTACATTGATATGTGTAGCAAATTAGATGAAATTAGTCAACATTACAAAAACACTACAAAGTAAGATGACATTACCTGGTTGAACTAGATGAAATTAGATGCATATACGTGCCCTATATTACCTGGTTGAACTAAATCTGATATGTGGTCAAAGTCAACTGACGATTCCATCTGTGTTAGTTCCAGTGCCGTCGGGGGTCAATACGTGTCAAGTGGGCTAAGATAACTTAACTGCCATTCGTCAACCCACTCCTTTGACTCGCACTCATCCCAAACTTGAATTGTACAGGAAGAATAAAAGCATGACATCTTTCGTGTATGGATACTCCATGAACCTGTAATTGAGCTTCTGAAAGAGTGCATCTCATTTGATCCTGTCAGTGTACAACAATCCTCATATGGTGCAATGTTAGTATCATCTATCAACCAAAAAAATCTACGAACTAAAGACTTACCTTCATTACCTGGACCCATGGAAGCATTACACCACTCGACAATTGATTTTGCATTTGTCAACTTTGCATTGTCTTTATACTTTAACTCTTCTCGTGCTATGGCTCTTTTGATACATGCTCCTACACCATCATGCTCCCCCTTTCCATGCCCGGTCTCACAAAAATTCTACATATGTTGAATACCTGTAAAATTATGCCTCCTACTCAGCCAATAGAAACTCCATGAGTTCTTGAATTGTGACACACAGTTATCCGACCATATGATATGCTGACTGAACGATATGCCCCTTCTAGCCAAATCATTGTAGAACACCTGAAAGCAACCTTGCACGAACTCCGTAGAATGCGTGCGATCATCACTAATATAGAAATTATACTCCCTTATGATCTTTCTGTCATCCTCTGTACTATCATTCACATGAATGAATGTGATGTGCACAAATATAGAAACCTGTGTGGAGTTGTAATATTGTGATTGCACCTCATGCTGTGGCTGTAGACTGTAGTTCTCTGCAAAGTCGATGACTGAAACAATGCTACCAACCGGAAATGTGTCCTTGCATAACTTGAATTGCAAGTCCAACCATCGAGCTCTATGGGCATGTCTTGCATACTCATACACTATGCTGTCACGAAATATAGGCATAAACTGATACACTAGAATCTTTTCAATAACTAATTCACACTTCTTTGCTTCTTTACCATCTTTTGTATTGTATGCCACTGTTTTATACTTGCCAAACTCTACTAGTTCATTTCCAACCGCATGTGTTATTTCCATATGTTCACATATTGGCAAATGTTGCAAGCCACCACAACGATGACATGTGCCATCCAAGCATAATTTCTTGTAGAATATTTGACCTTCCTCTCTTTCACATAAAATTCTTGATATGAAGTCTCTTGAAGATGTTGGTGGGGCACATATGGCACAACCCTACAAATCATTGTTAGTATGCATATCTAAATATATAGACCTATAAGCATCAAAATGGTTAGAAAATTCAATATGTAATCTACAACAACAAGTAGTGCGTGTGTGATTTATCTTAACATAGAAAGGTTTTAACAATTCAAAATATCTTTGACAAATTTTAATTTGAGGATACTTCTCTAGAAATTTACCATAAAACTGTGTTTGAGTCTCATCCAAAAAATGCTTTGGATGTGGCTCGCAATTCTGACTACCGATTCTCCTTCTTACCACATCCCTTTGATTTGGAGATACCCTTGTGTAATTCTTCCAAAAGTATTTAATTAGTGATCTCAATGCTTCAACAATTGGTTTATCTTTTCGTGGTAGTCTCCCCGAGAATGCCCATAATTCATTGGCATTAGTGTCCTCAATTCTTTGGCGTCTTCCAACGGCTCTTGATAAAGTTTTCCTATTAATTCTCAATTCTTGACTTGTCTTTCTAATGAGACGAGCTTTCCTCGTTTGACTACTTACTATAGTCGATGTAATCACATGCCGTGTTGCATTACTATCTTTTGTGCGTGAGGTGTTACCCACACTCTCATACGCACTCATTAGATTCTTGACAATAGATTTTTCACTTGAAGCCTCTGATGTTCTCAACCCAAGAATCTTCATGATAGACCTATACTTTATACTTCGCATCATTTCAATGAATAGTTGACATCTTGCAGTCTCATTTAACTTTTCAAAGAACAATCTCCAAATCTTATTAGCATATCTTCTACAAGTGCGTTTTAGAATCTTACCTTCCATTGGCTATAAAATATTCTCATCAATATCAATCAAATACTTTGGCTTTCTATGCAAAATTCTAGGTGGTGTCAAGTTAGGTAAATTCATCTCAACATTAGGAATTTCATCAATATTTAAATGAGATGGGTTAGATGGCATACCTTCGATCGAAGATGGAATAGATGACATACCTTGAGGTTGAGGTGGGAATGATGGCGTACCTCCTTCATCACATGTGAGTGATGATGTACTCTCAACTTGAGATGTGGTAGATGGTGTCCCTACATGTTGACTTGTGGTAAAGGACGTGTCTCCAACTATGGTATTCAAATCTCTCGTACCACAAAGTTTTTGCATTCGTTCTCTTTGTGATGGTTGTGGTTCCTCTTCAATTGGTATGTCTTCATTTATCGTTTCCAATTTCCTCTTCTCACGAAGTTCCCTCATAGCCACTACTTTCTTTGCATTCTTAGCTTCTATCTCTTCCTGTGTTGGTTTAATTCTTGATCGTTTCCTCGGCATGACGGAGAATTTGTCTATAGCATGATAAAAAGACCAATATTAGTTCCTAAGAAATGAATACAAGATAATAGTGGGATTGTATTTTTTTTATGTTGTAAGGATTTATTCTTGTATAGTTTGACATCATGGTATGTTAAGGTTTGTTTATTACACATAATTATTAAAGAGCCCAAGTGTAGAAAATATACATGGCATCATGTGAGATTGTAGGCTGCTTTCTTGATTGGGAATGTGTCTATTTTAAACATGTATGATAAAGCATGATAAAGTAATTCAATCTAAAATAAAGAAAATGTAAAGAACATGCATGTAAAGACTTGACATACCTAAAAATGAAGATTTGAATGGAGAGAGTACCCAATTATGTAGTGTTTTTATCTTCTTGCATCAAACTCCTCAACAATTTGAGTTTTTCACCACTTGCTTCCTTTTCAATGTTAAATTCCTAAAATTGAATCACAATTAACATTGCAACACTACAAAAATTGAAACTTGAATAGATATATATCAAACTTGGTGTGAAAACTATGTTATTTCCTTCTTCTCAAGTTGGCAAAGCAAAAAGGTGGTGGAAAGATCATGCAAAGGTGGTACAATGTGTCAAATGTGCATGTGAACTTCTCAATAGCATGAAAGCACTTCTTTTTTGTCGAAGCATGTGCAGAATCAGTAAGAAAACAGAGCATGTGGGCCTGGATCACGGGGGTAACCACTTTTTTACCATTTCAATAGAAATATAAAACGTGAGCGCATTATAATGCGCTCACGTTTTGTCCTACTATAGATTCATCACATTCTTTGCATTGATCACATCTTTTTCCTGCAAGGGCTTGCCAGATGCTCCGCCATATGATAGGCATAACAATGAAGGGGCAAGCCCTCATAATCAAGTTCTTGAAAGAAAATGCCCTCAACCCTCAACGTCAAACCCTAATCCCTCAACCCTTAACTCTGATCCCTCGACCCTCAACCCTCAACCCTCAATGTCAAATCCTAATCCCTCAACCCTCAACCCTAATCCATCATCCCTCAACTCTAATCCCTCATCCCTAAACCTTAAATGATATCCATAATCCTACACCCTCAACAGACTTGATACTATACCTTAAACTCTAATCCCTTATCCCTAAACCCTCCAACCCTATCCCTAATCCTTACACCCTCCACACTCTACTTTAACACTAATCCCTTGAACCTCAACCCTATCTCTAAACCCTTGACCCTCGAACCTCAACCCTCAACGTCAAACCCTAATCCCTCAATCCTTAACTCTGATCCCTTGACCCTCAACAGTATACCTTAAACCCTAATCCCTATCCCTCAACCCTTAACCCTTAAAACTTAAACCCTATCCCTACACCCTCAACACTTGACACTATATCTTAAGCCTTAAACCCTAATCCCTTCAACCTCAACCCTATCCCTAAACCCTTGACCCTTGAACCTCAATCCTCAACCCTCAACGTCAAACCCTCCAACCCTATCCCTAATCCTTATACCCTCCACACTCTACTTTAACCCTAATTCCTCGACCCTCGACCCTATCCCTAAACCCTTGACCCTCAAACCTCAACCCTTAACCCTCAACGTCAAACCCTAATCCCTCAACCCTTAACTCTGATCCCTCGACCCTCAACCCTATCCCTAAACCCTCAACCCTAAACCCTTAATCCTTAAACCTTCAACCCTAAACCCTATCCCTAATCCCTCTACTCTCGACACTCTAACCCTAACCTCAACATTAAATGCTAATCTGTCAACCCTAAACCCTAATTCTAAACCCTCAACCCTCAACACTATACCTTAAACCCTAATCCCTCAACCCTCAACCCCAAACCTTATCCCTAAACCCTAATCCCTCAACCCTCAACCCTAATCCATCATCCCTCAACTATAATCCCTCATCCCTAAACCCTAAATGCTATCCCTATTCCTAAACCCTCAACAGACTCGATACTATACCTTAAACTCTAATCCCTTATCCCTAAACCCTCCAACCCTATCCCTAATCCTTACACCCTCCACACTCTACTTTAACCTTAATCCCTTGAACCTCAACCCTATCCCTAAACCCTTGACCCTCGAACCTCAACCCTCAACCCTTAATGTCAAACCCTAATCCCTCAACCCTTAACTCTAATCCCTCAACCCTCAACCCTATCCCTAAACCCTCAACCCTCAACGTCAAATTCTAATCCCTTAACCCTTCACTCTAATCCCTCAACCCTAAACCCTATCCCTAGACCCTCAACTCTATACCTTAAACCCTAACCCTCAACCCTAACCCTAAACCTTGTCCCTAAACCCTAATCCCTCAACCCTCAACCCTAATCTGTCATCTGTCATCCCTCAACTCTAATCCCTCATTCCTAAACCCTAAATGCTATCCCTATTCCTAGACCCTCAACAGGCTCGATACTATACCTTAAACCCTAATCCCTCTACCCTCGACACTATTATTTAACCCTAATCCCTTGACCATTAACCCTATCCCTCAACCTCAAACCTCAACCCTCAATCCTCAACTCTCAACATTAAACCCTAATTCATCAACACTAAACCCTAATCCCTCAAACCTAAACCCTATCCCTAAACCATCAACCCTCAACCCTCAACCCTAAACCTTATTCCTAAACCCTAATCCCTCAACCCTCAACCCTAATCCATCATGCCTCAACTCTAATCCCTCATCCCTAAACCCTAAATGCTATCCCTATTCCTAAACCCTCAACAGACTCGATACTATACCTTAAACTCTAATCCCTTATCCCTAAACCCTCTAACCCTATCCCTAATCCTTATACCCTCCACACTCTACTTTAACCCTAATTCCTCAACCCTCAACCCTATCCCTAAACCCTTGACCCTCGAACCCCAACCCTCAACCCTCAACATCAAACCCTAATCCCTCAACCCTTAACTCTGATCCCTCGACCTTTAACCCTATCCCTAAACCCTCAACCCTCAACGTCAAATTCTAATTCCTTAACCCTTCACTCTGATCCCTCAACCCTAAACCCTATCCTTAAACCCTCAACACTATACCTTAAACCCTAATCCCTCAACCCTAACCCTAAACCTTGTCCCTAAACCCTAATCCCTCAACCCTCAACCCTAATCTGTCATCTGTCATCCCTCAACTCTAATCCCTCATTCCTAAACCCTAAACGCTATCCCTATTCCTAGACCCTCAATAGGCTCGATACTATACCTTAAACCCTAATCCCTCTACCCTCGACAGTCTTATTTAACCCTAATCCCTTGACCATTAACCCTATACCTCAACCTCAACCCTCAACCCTCAACTCTCAACATTAAACCCTAATTCATCAACCCTAAACCCTAATCCCTCAAACCTAAACCCTATCCCTAAACCATCAACCCTCAACACTATACCTTAAACCCTAATCACTCAACCCTCAACCCTAAACCTTATCCCTAAACCCTAATCCCTCAACCCTCAACCCTAATCCCTCATCCCTCAACTCTAATTCCTCATCCCTGAACCCTAAATGCTATCCCTATTCCTGAACCCTCAACAGACTCGATACTATACCTTAAACTCTAATCCCTTATCCCTAAACCCTCCAACCCTATCCCTAATCCTTACACCCTCCACACTCTACTTTAACCCTAATCCCTTCAACCTCAACCCTATCCCTAAACCCTTGACCCTCAAACCTCAACCCTTAACCCTCGACGTCAAATCCTAATCCCTCAACTCTTAACTCTGATCCCTCATCTCTCAACCCTAACCCTAAACCCTAAACCCTAAACCCTCAACCCTCAACGTCAAATCCTAATCCCTCAACCCTTCACTCTAATCCCTCAACCCTAAACCCTATCCCTAAACCCTCAACACTATACCTTAAACCCTAATCCATCAGCCCTCAACCCTAAACCTTATCCCTAAACCCTAATCCCTCAACCCTCAACCCTAATCCGTCATCCCTCAACTCTAATCCCTCATCCCTAAACCCTAAATGCTATCCCTATTCCTACATCCTCAATAGAATCGATACTATACCTTAAACCCTAATCCCTTATCCCTAAACCCTCCAACCCTATCCCTAATCCTTATACCCTCCACACTCTACTTTAACTCTAATTCCTCGACCCTCAACCCTATCCCTAAACCCTTGACCCTCGAACCTCAACCCTCAACCCTCAACGTCAAACCCTAATCCCTCAACCCTTAACTCTGATCCCTCGACCCTCAACACTATACCTTAAACCCTAATCCCTATCCCTCAACCCTTAACCCTTAAAACTTAAACCATTTCCCTACACCTTCAACACTTGACACTATATCTTAAGCCTTCAACCCTCATGCCTAAAGCCTCAACCCTCAATCCTTAAACCTTCAACCCTAAACCCTATCCCTAATCCCTCTACCCTCGACACTCTAACCCTAACCTTGATATTAAATGCTAATCCGTCAACCCTAAACCTTAATCCTATACCCTCAACCCTCAACACTATACCTTAAACCCTAATCCCTCAACCCTCAACCCTAAACCTTATCCCTAAACCCTAATCCCTCAACCCTCAACCCTAATCCATCATCCCTCAACTATAATCCCTCATCCCTAAACCCTAAATGCTATCCCTATTCCTAAACCCTCAATAGACTCGATACTATACCTTAAACCCTAATCCCTTATCCCTAAACCCTCCAACCCTATCCCTAATCCTTACACCCTCCACACTCTACTTTAACCCTAATCCCTCGACCCTAAACCCTATCCCTAAACCCTTGACCCTTGAATCTCAACCCTCAACCCTCAATGTCAAACCCTAATCCCTCAACCCTTAACTCTGAGCCCTCGACCCTCAACCCTATCCCTAAACCCTAAACCCTCAACCCTAATCTGTCATCCCTCATCCCTAAACCCTAAACGCTATCCCTATTCCTAGACCCTCAACGGGCTAGATACTATACCTTAAACGCTAATCCCTTATCCCTAAACCCTCCAACTCTATCCCTTATCCCTTAACCCTCATGATTAATAGCGTTGAACATAAAAAAATTTGAGGGGAACATAACGCGAGCACGTTATAACACGCTCGCGTTATGTGAAACATGGCAAACAACAGACTTGCGGGAAAGAAAAATGCAAGGCAAAACATAACGTGAGCGCGTTATAATGCACTCGTGTTATTTCTTGCTTTGGGAATCCCAAGCCTTGGGCTTGGGATTTGCTTTGGATTTCTAGCCCAAAGGCTTGGAGTGCCTTATGAACAGTCACAGACGTGTTTTTCTATATTCTTCAAAATTTCACATAATTTCGTTCGTGCTAACCCTCAGATTTGCACGTGTTTCAAGGTCAAACAAATCGAACACATGGGTAATGTTAGGCTTTCTCTTAGCTATTTGACGATGTGATTTTTTTCACATTTTAACAATGTTAAGCCTTTCATCTTTAATTTCTTTTGTTTATGTGTCCGTTTTTAGGAAAAAACCACTGTTTGGTCTTTTTTTCATTGTAAAATAACTATTCATTCAAATTTCAAAAAAATTACATATTTAGAAACTAGACTCCATTCTACAAATATTAAAAAAATAAAAAAATGATTTTCAATTAGTTTTCAAAATTTATAGGGGTAGCACGGCCAAAATTCTATTTTTTAGGATGTGTCCACTTTGAAAATTAGTAAAAAATCAAATATTCATCAAAAAATTATCAGAAAAATCAGGCATAAACTACATGCTATTAGCTAATTTATCACTAAAGCGATTTTAAAAATACCAAAAAAAAGTTGACCTTTTGAGGGAGCCACAAAACATGCTATGTTATGTTTTTTTGACAGAAACAACACCAATTTCTGTGGCTCCCTCTTTTGAACCCCTTAATCTATGCCATTTTCAAAACAAAATAGTAGTTTGGAAAGTAGACTCGGAGCACTACGAACATTGTTTTGGTTGCGTCTCCAAATTTTGAGTGTAACTATGCTCAATTTCTCATCCAAGGCCAGTATTTCCTAATTTCAGAAAAAAAAGTGGCCACTTAAGACCCCTTTTTGGCGCCCCATCTTCCTGCACTTACCCGTACTTTGTATATACAAAGTTCTTTGTATGTACAAAGTCGTTTCATATACAAATGTGTTTGTATATTAGGTTTTGCCGTAATCGCAAGAAGGGGGCAAGTCATCGGGTTTGAAAATGTTGTTACTTGTATACATTTTTTGGCTAATGCTTTTATTTTAATATACAAGTCGGGCCCGAAAATAGTCAAAATTGAAATGAAAAAATGTTGGATTCCACTATGTATATTTTGCAAGTGATAGACATACAAACAAAATATACAACAGGTTATACATAGTGCAAAACTGAAAAGGTATTAAGTTTGACTTAGTCTTTGTATATTTTTACACTTTGTATATGTATGTTTGGTTTTATACATTGTGTTTATATACAAAGAGGAATCAAAAAGGTATGAAATAACAAATAATCGTTGTATATTTCGGGTTAGCATATAAGATATCGAGAGACATACATTGTGAAATGTACAATGCGAAATTGAAAGTAAAATGAAATACAGTATAAATGATGCGTTTGGGCTTAAAGTGTATTTTGTGAGGCATCGATTTATACGAAGCACGGAACTAAAAAGTTATCAAAGACAATAAAGTCGATGTATATTTTGGTTTGTATATTTCTTATATACAAAGTGATATACATTGCACTTTATACAAATCAGAACCGAAGATATTATGAAATGATGTTAAACTCTTGTATGTTTTATGCCTTTGTATGTTTTGGAGTGTACAAAGCGAGATATACAAAGTTTTATATGCATTGCGGATACGAAGGTAAGATGTAACGGGATTTTATAACAGTTTGAAGTCTGGAAGTTCAATAATAAGTTGGGGCATCGTGGAAAGGAATTATTGAGAGGTAAGGTAGACCCCACTAAATGTACATGTTTGCTTGTATAATAACCATGTATATTTTGCGATGTACAAACAGTTGTACATTTAAAAGATGCAAAGCAGAGATACAAAGTGGATTTGTCACGGAAGTTAAAAGTGGTAAATTCTTTGTATGTTCAGCGTTTGTATATTTGCGATATACATACCTGATATATAAAGAAACAAAGACATTACAGAAAGAGAAAAGGTAATGAAATATTTGTATGTGGGGTTCGTATGTGCGATTATACAACATATTATACAAGTGGGATATACAAAGCCAAGTATACAAAAGGTGTATGGAAGAATGAAAAGGGGTAAGAGTGTTAGTTGATTGTATGCATAAAAAAGGACTTGTATGTTAAGAGATACAACACAAATGTACAACAAAAAATATACAAGGAAAAATACAAACAAAAAATATGCATGTTGAATCCATTTAATGATAAAAGGTTTGAAAACATAAACATTGTAATAAAGGCCGAGGGCGTAATACATTAATTGCTGTAATTAATGCGAACTTAATACTCAAATAAATGGAAATTGAACGAGGGTTAGAATAATTTCAATGTTATTTCGCTATTGAATATACTGTGGAGAGTGAAAATTGCAGATAAAAAAGAGCTGTTGCAGTGAAATAGCAGAATTTACCAGAAATGAAAAGAGTTACAGTAGTTGGATAAAGGAGAAAATGGTAAAGTAAGTCAACGGTAAACGGTCGCTAACAACAGGTATTTACCCAAAACGCCGTTTATGTTCAGTTGTTAAAGTGAATTGCTAATTTCAGTAATTTCATTGCAAAACATAAACATTGGTTAAGTTACTATTTTAAATTGTTAGTTAACTGAGTAGAGCTTAACGAATTCAAAGAGATTAAAACAGAAATGACAAACAAACTAGGGTAAATGGTAAAAGTAGGTATTCACAGTAAAAACCCTAAACATGAAGTAAAATAAGAAGTTAATGGATGTATGCTTCTACAGGATGGCCCCTAAACTGAAGAAATATATAGGGGAAGATATAAAAAAGGAGAGAAAACCTTAGAAGGAGATAGAGAAAGAGGAGTTACCACTACACAGAGGTTGTCCATCCCTGATAAGCACATGTGGGATAGGCACGGATACAAACATAGGCCATTATGACGTAGAAGATGTATTAAAGAAAATCACTGTTGCGGATGCGTCGCCAGATATGAAATGTATTTGTGATAGTGGACTATACAGAGCTGCAGGATTTCCTATAGCAATGGAGGCAAAGGATTTGTGTCTGGATTGTGTTACCTTATATGATCCGTCTACAAGAAAAATCATGCTATATGACAAATTGATTGCTGACCTAACCACAGAAGGCATCGCAAGGAATTTTGGGTTAGAAATCAAGGAGAAGATGAGTGATATTGACATTGATCAGTATAATGAGAATTTTTACACAAATGAGGTAGAATGTAATGGTAAAATATTTTGCAACTAGTACAGTCCTAAAAATAAACCCATAGCTGTGGCTAGAATTCCTAAAAATCTGATGAGGATACATTTCAAGGAGGAGATTCATTTGATGATCACTATGTTAAGCTGATTAGTTGGATTAAGAGATGGTACAAAATGTGAACCTTGGATGTTCACTGTCATAGAATTCATAAGGGCAGGGGAAAAAGAACAAGGCCAAATCCACTGGGCCAAGACCATTAGCACAGTCATTTGGAGGCAAGTTATGCAGAGAGAACAGAAGATGTTGCCATTTTATATGTCTTCTTATGTGTTATACTCTTGTGCTGCAGAAATTAGACCTTACATTCATGGAATAGAAAGAGTAGGCAGCTTGGAAAATGGCCCTAATCAAAAGTTAGTGTATGAGCATTACCCTGTCGTACAAGAAGAAAATGCCTTAAAGAATTTTGCTCTGGTGAATGATGTTTTTTATACATACCTGGTAAGAATATTGAGAGAAGAACCTGATAAGAGGTTATCTAAGGATGCAGAGAGTGCAATTGGATTGCACAGTTCTTGGTTTATACAATTTGAACACTTTACTTATATAAGAACTGAAGGCTTTGAAGGGAAACCATTTATGTTACCCAGATATCCATCTAACAAGTTAATTGTGTTAGAGTTTTCAAGACAAAACCTGAATGTTTTTAGGATGTACAAGAGAAAAATTAATAACAGGGGAAATGTGAGACTGCCTTGGGCTATTGGTAGGTATTCGTGTTATAGTGAAGAGGTTGCAGCATGTTCAGAATAGGAATTGAGGTTTTATGGCTTCAAGAAATTTGATTTAGCAAGAAGATTCGACCCTTTCCACATAATTAAGAATTTTGTAGATAAAAAATATAAACAACAAGTACATATTGAAGATTTCTGGGCTGACTACCAAAACGACAAGGAGGTGAGGAAAAGAGCTCACAAAAGATTGACTATTGAACAAATGAAATCTATGGGCAATATATATGTTCCTCCAGAGGTTAGAGAGGATGATCAATTATTACATCAAAGTTATGTAGAAGCAAGGATGGCTCCTATTACAGAGCCTGATTGGTCAAAACCTTGGAATACATCTTTGGATGTATTATCTAAACCTGTATTGTTGTTTTCAAAAGCATGGCTGAAGGATAGAGTTGAAGAGTTAAAAGCTGAAGGAAAGGAGGTTACATATCCCAAGAAGGGAAGGAAAAGAAAGGCAGAGCCTACTGAGGACTTGCAGTGTTTCTATGAAAAGAAGAGGAAAATTGTAGAAGCTAAAATTATGGAAAAAGATAAGAATGCTACATTAATGGACCCATATGCTTTGGGGATAACAGTTGTAGTGGCATCAGACACTTTTGTTGATGCAAAGTCTATAAGCCATGAAGTAAGTGTAGAGGAAGCACAGGCTGCAAAAGAGGCAGCAAGACAACCAGTAAGGAGGGCAATTCCCATAAGTTTATCAAAAGGAGAAACTTCTAAACCAGCTGGTATTATTGGAGCACAGGAGGTGAGTGAAAAGCTGAAAAATATAGCCAGTGCATCCACACCTTTAACACAAGAGCAAACATTCATTAAAGTAAAGACATAATTGGCTAGAGAAAAGTTGCAAGAGTCAGAAACATATAAAGCCAAACAATCTGTAGAGACTGTACACATTGAGAGCAGTGATAGTGAAGAAGAAATGATGTATAAAGGAAAGACTATTAATATAGAGGAAGATTCAAGTGATTTCCTGAGTGAAGAAGATGAGCCAGGTAGTCAAGATGAAATAGGAATAGAACATGGCATGGAACATGAAGAAGAAAAAGTACAGAAAGAAGTAGGATCATTTGATCCCTTTGGTACTCTGGTGCCACCTAAAATTATTGAGGATGTGCAGGAGGAAGCACACAGAGAAAGAGGAAGTACCTGAAGAAATAATTACAGAAACACCTGCTTCAAAGGAAGAGAGAACAAAGGAAGATACTTCAGGTATTGATGTGCTGAACATGTTGAACATGTATGATGAGCCGAATGAAGAGGACAAACATGCAGAGGATGTACAGGATCAAGGAGAGAAAATAGAAAAGGATAGTACAAAAGAAAATTCCCCTGTAAATGTAGGACAAGTGCAAAAAGAAATAACAAATGAAATACAGGATGAAATCAAAAAGCCTGAAGATAAAGAGGAAACAGAAAATATAGAGGAAAATAAGGAAGATAAACAAATAGAAGAGGGTGATAATATGCAAAGTGAAGAACAAATAAAGGTAGGAGATGATCAAAAGGAAGAATCATCAGTAGAAAGGGCTCCTAACGAAGAGGGTCAAGAAGGAGGAGATACTAAGTTAGAAGAGGAAGAAAATGAAGCTAAGTCGAAAGAACAAGAGCCTCCATTACAACAACAAAATCCAGAAGAGGAACAACAAGATCAACAACAACAACAAAATCTAGAACAGCCACCTAACCAACAACAACAGCAGGAGCAGCAACAAAGAGAAGTAGAGACAGACAAACCTCATGAGGAGGTAATTGATGAACTTAAAGTTGCAGAAGGTACAAAAGAGGTACCTACATGGCTAGAAGGAGAAATAAGGAGGGAAAAGAAAGAAATACAGTTAGCTCCAATTAATATTAAAGGCTTATTAGGAGAAAAGACAACTTCAAGGAAAGAGAAAAGAAAAGCTAGGACAATGTTAGCGATCTCGAGAGGTCTAGATGGATCAAGAACTCTAAACCTAGCTATACCACAGAAAGAAAAGGCAAAAGGTGAAATAGCTTTAGAAGAATACAAGATATTGAATATATACCTTAGGCATTCAACAAGAGAACATCACCTCTCTGAATGGGAGGATATGCACCAAGTAATAGCTGATATCCTAAGGAAGGATACAAATAAATTGGAACATTTAAAGGGACACATTGTCCAGCTGCAGCAATTCATTCACGGGATATTTGATCCCAATGCCACAGTTCCTGATTTACCTGCTAACATAGTGGTAGTGTCCAAAGAGGAGATAAAAGATATGGTTCAAACAAAAGGTTTAAAGCTAATATTTTTGATGAGTGGTTTAATGATTTTATGCAAGAGGGAAAGCAAATAATAAAGCAAGCTGTGGAAAGCTGGAAGATAGGTTCAGAAGAGAAGAATAAATGTATGATATTCATACATAACTGCCAGGTACAAAAAAAGGAATGCAGGTCAGAGATTGAGCAGTTGATGGAAATGGAAAGAAGAGTAGATGAATTGATTCATGAGGGAGCACTTAGTGTTGCATTGATGAATAAATTGCCAGGAACAATAATGGAGCTTCAGTTTGAGGAGGATAACCTCAAAAGATGTATGACAATTTTACAAGAGTTGGGAAAAAAAGCAGAAGATATGGTAAAAATGCATAAGAGGATCATAGAAAGACTCATACAACATGAATGTGTTGAGATGCTAGCATATGATTTAGAGAGGGCCTTAATAGAATTCAAGGCCATATTCACACCTTGTATAGAAAATCTTGATGCAATTCTCAGTAAGAAAATGATAGATACATTAATGGAAGAGTGGGCTAAAGTGAACAAATACAAGAAGAAAAGAGAAGGCTCAGAGAATGAAGAGAAGAAGTTGAAAGAAGGGGTGGTGATGTAAGAATATATTTTGGAAAAAAGTCTAGGAGCGGATCACACCTTTGTAGAAGGTGTAATTGACAATTTCAAAAAATATTTGAAAAAGTGAGAAGGCAAACAAAGATAAAGGTTTTTGAAAAAAGGTCAAGTAAAGATGCCTTGGCAGGAAGGAGTCAACGAAGAGAAAAGGGGGATTTTATTTTGTAAAGATTCTAATAGCATCCTTTGAGCGAGGGAAAAGATGCCAAACAGATATTTTGGGTAGACGGTTAGAAACAAAAATACACCGTTGATCAGAAATGGAAGGATCTCAACCGTTGATTAAGGTTGTAGCCATGGCCATTTGAAAGTTCAAATTCTATATAAGAGACATGGTTACTTGTATAGTTTTTACACAGGGATTTTTAGCATTTAGCCAAAAGTTGTAATTCTTTCTGAGAATTTGAGTAGAATATTTTAGTTTTAGAGGAGGTCACCTGTTGTTTGCATTAAGGAACATGTGGAATGTCCAGCTTTCTTAATGTATATGTAAAGCACTGTAAGTTTTGGTGAATTTGATTAATAAAGCTAAGAGTCATTCCTACATTATAAATCTTGTATGACTGTGTTTTAAATATAAGTGAATCTGGAAGTCTGCGTCTATTTTTTGAGTGTCTTCTGGGTCTTCCTTATATTTGAAATAATTTCTCTTAAGGCTCGCAATCTTAGATGCATGTTTGTGAAAATACTCAAGACATTTACATTTAATGATTTAGTCTGCCAAGTTAATTGAATTTGCTGTATTTCTTACTGTGTGCATAACAGAGCACTTAGATCCTGTAGGAAATGATGTTTGATTTAATTTCTTCTAACTTTTCTCAAACAATTTGAAAATATTTAGCTAAAATGCAGAAATCTAAGGAAGATTGTCTAACATTTGAATGAATTAAAAGCAATTGAACTGATATTTGATAGTCTTTATACATTTTTGAAAGGCAAAGCAAGTTTTCAATATAAATCTTTCAAGGCTTTGTGATAGAGTAACAGATTTATGCAAAGGAAAAGATAATTTGTTGATTTTTTGCAACAGTTTGCATAATTTGAATCCAGTAAGTCATCAGTAACCTTAGATCATGTAAGGCCCCTTACAAATTAATAGCTTCATAGTAACCTACTGAACTATCCAACAGGTCAAGACCTGACCCTATGGAAACTTGGGATTAAGCAATCTTAATTGATTCTTCATATCTTTCAAGACAGTTAGGTTCATTTATGAATTTTAACTTTTGTTATGAATGTGTAAAACAATCATCAATAGAATCCACTTGAGTTATCTCTTGATTCCTTTTGAGGATAGACCACATCCACATCCGCAGTAGAGGCATGTGGTTTTGGTCTTGTTGGACAATCACTAGCATAGTGACCTTACTTGTCACATTTGAAGCACTGAATATGGGAGAGATCCTTCTTCTTCTTTGATCAAGGGGTACCATCTAATTTCCTGTCTCTATTCCTCTTTAAGTTTCCTCTTCTCCATTCTTTTCCTTTCCTTCTGGAAGTTTGAGCAGCAAGAACATGATTGTCTTCATTCTGAGAGCTTTGACCATTACCTCTTGCTGCCAATCTTGATTCTTCTTTAATGCAATCAGCTCTAAGATGATCAAACTTTAGTAACTTAGATCTTCCACTGATACCTTGGATGAAGGGATCCCAAGATTAAGGAAGACCGTTCAGTGCCAACATGACTAAGTCTCTATCTTCAACTATATCTCTAATGGCATATAGTTGATCCTTTAATTCAAAAATCTTCATCAAGAAGGAGATGACTAAATCTCCTTTAGCCATCTTGATGTGATGTAGTTGTTGCCTCAAGGTTAGAGCTTTGTTGGTGTTATTGATTTCATATAATTCATTCAAAGTCTTGAACATATCTCTAGTTGTCTTCAACTTAGAGATGATAGGCACAAGGTGATCCTTCATGGAATCAATCAAGATTTTCTTGGCCTTCGTGTCATTCTTCCTCCATTGAATTTTCTCAGTCTCATAGGAAGGTTCAGGTACGTCACTCTCTACAAACTTGAGAATATCATTCTCTTCCAATTGAATAAGAACTCTGAACTTCAAAGAGGTGAAGTTAGATGCACCATCAAGTCTATCTTCAACCTTGAGTCCATTCACCATTTTTGAGGCTTGGATAGACACTCTAAGATGAGAAGAATATTTCGCTACTTAAACAAATCTGATCATGGTCTTGCTTAAACTTGGCTCTGATACCATGTTAGTTTTAGGATGAGAGTTGAATTAAGTAGAAATACAGTAATGATAAACACTTTAACACAGCAAGTACCTTGGGAAAACCCTCCTTCTCGAGGGAGAAAAACCTAGCCAATAATTTCTCTTATATTGTTGAATGAATAATGTAGAAATCTGCTTTACAATGACCAATCTCAAGGCTGATTCACACAATGAATGAAGGCACCTCTCCTAGGTGCGAATACATAAGAAGTATGACTTCTCCTATATATAGATCAATCTAAAGCAATTTGACAATATGCTAAAGATGATCGAATTCCTCTCCAAGTGCTAATTCTACCTTCAAACTTGATTGGTTGTAGAAGAGCAAACTTATCTTTTATTTGTGGATGATCAAATGATAAGGATTGCATGCTTATATATATGTAAATTGTGGTGCCTCTTCATGAATAAGTTATGACTCCTCATTGAGTCAGCCTGGGTAAATCTCCCACCGCTACAATAACATCAACAACCATAAAGAGCAAACCCTCTTCGTAACATTTAGTACTCAAGACAAATAAAATGATGTTAAATCACCAAAGATGTTAAGATATAATTAGCATATGTTATAGATACGATTTGGAACAAGACAAAAGGGTTCGTTATTAAATGTATTATGAGGTGCAATTAGTATTTAAGAGGGGCAACAATTATTAACAAGGGCTGTGGTGCAAAGTTGTAGTCCCTGCCTAAGCCTTGAAAAATAGTCCTCTGAATCTCCCACCAAAGAGTTGCTGCAAATATTATAGGAAATGAAAATATTGCTAAATGTATTTAAAATAATGATGAAATCTCAAGCCAAATTCCATAACCTTTTCCAGCATCCTCCTTGCATGTGCTAAAGTGGACGCTTCGAAACAGGGTATGGACATACATCAAAGCATAATGGAAGAGGCATTTTTATCAGATATTACAGTTGGGACCACACAAAAAGTGGAAGCATAGACAAGATAGTGGAGTGTTTGATAGAATGCCTTAGCGAAATGTGGTCTCATGGAATGCCATGATTGTAGGGTATGCATGTAACTAGATTTTCTTAAAAGGCTTTCCAAACTTTCAAGCAAATGCAATTGGCAGGTGCCAAGCCAAACTCTACAACTTTTTCCAGCATCCTACCTGCGTGTGCCAAAGTGGGAGCTTTGGAACAAGGATCTATCAAAGGATAAAGGAAGCGGGATATTTGTCAAGTCTTAAAACATATGTAGTGATCAAGTTTAGTGCCAGTTAAAAGCAATATTGAGTTGCATCTCTAAAGAGGCATTGAATGAAACACAACGACAATTAAAATGAGTTGATAGTTTACTACAGGCAAAGGAGTGGTGAGTTGTATCTCTAAAGAGGCATGGAATGAAACACAATGACAATAAAAAAAGATGATAGTTTGCATATCTTGTAGAATGTCAAAATCTTTTGTGTATTGTTTTTTGTGACCCTTTTGCATTATTTACAAGTAACAATTTAACTTCAAGCCTCACAACAAAAACATAATATTTAACCACTTGATTTTAACTTCTTAATCATAGCCCTAAGTATATGAGTTGACACTGTGCTCCCTAGAGTTACAAGCACAAATAAGACAACAGAAAAAACATGCCATGACTTTCCCATGAACCTATCATGCACCATTTCACCTGCAAGATTAAACACCTTCAATTATATCCATTGTTACAAAAGAGATTATTCTAACTAAACATGGGGAATAAAAGTTTTGATGCATAATGATAAGAATTACCTTAAGCAATGCCTAGGAAATCTAGCGTTAAGAGCCTCATGCACTAGAACACATAATATCTATAACCATAGCAAGGCAATCATCCATCACATATCACCTAGATTATATAAGAGTTCCAAAGCCTATAATTGTCGGGTAAACATTGTCACTTAATGTATTGAATACTATCTAGTTTGTTTAATGATTATGCAGTGCATTTCTTTAAATCTTCACTTTATCTCACGCCCTAGTGCATTTCTTTAAATCTTCACTTTATCTCTCGCCCCAGTGCAGTTCTTTAAATCTTCACTTTATCTCTCGCCCTAGTGCAGTTCTGATTGCAGAGTCACCACTTGATCCAATCAATGTATGGAGCATGCTAGATATACACAAATGTCTATATCCCAAAAACTCTTAAAACATATATTTCTATTAGATATGAATATATATAAAAAAAGTAATGATAGAAGCAATTCTAAATGCATATTTTTAGTGGCAAATAGAGATACCTATAATTCAAATCCAACCCAAAATCATTCAAGCTCAAGCCCTAAGTGAGAGAGATACAAACCAATCTTATAAGCGCTCGAAGCCCTTCAAACCTTACTTTTCTCTCTAATTCTATTTCAAATTAAAAAAAAAATTGGTTTTTCAATGAAATGGGGTTAGTCTAAAAAATACTCTGGCTGCCTAGAAATATGAAGTTATACTTTTTTTACACTAAAATACAATTCCATGGAAGGGATTTGGAAACCTATTTTTATTCTAAGAACAATCTAATCAAACTGAAAAAATACAGCTACAACATTGAAATAAATCATTCCTACAAAACTAGGAGCCCTACAATCTAGCCAAGCTGAAAGTTCCCCAGCCAACTTGTTAGCGTCAATCTCTCTCCGTTCTGCAATAAGCTAACCAAGCAGAACTATTAGTTTTATCTCCGGTGATTTTCATGCAACATGCAAACTAAAGCAAACAACAGTTTGCTTACCTTTCTCCACCTATTTCCTCCTGAGATTCTTCTCTACCGAGGCTCTGATACCATGTTAAATTTGCAGCTACAACTGCATAGATCAACCAGAAGAAAAAAAACAGACAGAGATTTGCATACAGAAAAATAAAAACAGAGCTTCCAAAAGGGGGGTACTTAAATCTCGGGTGGGGCAAAATTGTTTGAAGAAATTCAAGGTTTTTTTTTACAATGTTAGTGTTATGATTGACATTTTAATTGTCTACAAAGCACTAAAAAGAGCCATAAATTGGGGAGAATCATGCAAAAGAGGTAGACAAGCACTCAAACTTATAAAGTGCCATTTCGTAGGTTAATCATGTCTTTTAAATATCAGTTTCATCATTTTGTTGTTAGGCTAGATTCAGAGAATTTCTTGTCTTGGAAACAAGGGATAAAGAATCACTGCCTTGAGCAGGATCTACTACCCTATCTCCTCGGACTCGTTCCTGAGCCAAGTGACTATGATGAAAAGAATGCATGGTTTAATAATAATGACATGGTCTATGGACTAATATGTCTTACTATTTCTGAGGATACTCTACATCACATAGAGCACACTGAGTGCCCTTTTACTGCTTGGATCATCATCCAACAGTTGTATGGAGACATTGAATCTCCATCTGAAAGTGATGTTTCCTTGGAAAACCAGGCTATTGATGATATTGAGACTTCTGCTGCCTCATCTAATGTGGACACATCTTGTATGAATGATCAGTTCAGTGCTTCCCCATCAACACCACCTGTTGCATATTTAGATTCCAGAGATGCTTCTTCGAGAGCCTCCTATAATTCATTGCAGCGGGATCATTTATGTCTTTTGGATCTAGTCTATTGGGACCAATTTCTACCAGACATTTCTTTTTTGTTTGTAGAATCCCTCATTTCGGATCTAGATGACACCATTGAGGACATATGTCTTCTCTTTGAGGACCACTCTTTTGTCCTTGCATCTATTGCTACTTCTGAGCTCTGTGTTGCTTCCTCGAAAGCATCCAATGGCTTCTTGCAGCAGGGCATCCATAGTCTTCCTGATTTAACTTTCTGGGATAATCTCTTGACAGGAGTTTCAAACTTGTTTATGGAGACTCACATTTCAGATTTGGAGGACAGATTTGAGGAGTTATCTCTCCTCTTTGTTGACAGCCACATCAATGTTGTTGGGCCACCATCTTCATCGCCTTTGCAGTTTGCTCTATATCAGTCTTCACCGAATCTTGGATCACCATCATCGCTTTCTAGCATGTGGACATGTGAGCAGTTTTTAGAGGCACACACTATCTGGATTTGGATTCTAGTATCACCCTTCTTTTTGGATTGGCTTCTCCAATCACTAGCGGAACATTTTCTTCCTAAGGGGAGAAATGTTGTTTGTAGGCAGTGGATCATGTTTTGTCTTCAGGTGTTCATCATTGGCATGGGAGCTCTTTCATTATGGGGGGATTCATATCTTCTTTTCTTATATTCTCTATATTTGTGGGGGAATTTTATATGTACATGGGTGCCTAAAATGGCCTTGATGCCAGGACCCATCTTTGTTGGCTATATTGGCTTTTGTCTCCTTAGTCAGATTTTAAGGGGGGATTTTGGTCCCATTGGGTTTTTCCTCTTTCCTCTTTCCTTTTCTTTAGGATTTTGTCTCCTTAGTTAGACTTAAGGGGGGGTGTTAGCGTCAATCTCTCTTCGTTTTGCAATAAGCTAACCAAACAGAACTATTAGTTTTATCTCCGGTGATTTTCATGCAACATGCAAACTAAAGCAAACAACAGTTTGCTTACCTTTCTCCACCTGTTTCCCCCTGAGATTCTTCTCTACCGAGGCTTTATATATGTAAATTGCATAGCAGTAAAGATAATGAAGTTCAGTTGATACAATCTCCGTTTATTTGTGCTTGGTAAATTGTCTTTGAGATCTGAGGAAATTTAACACAGCTTAGGGTTTTTCATATGGACTGGAGAGGATGAGCTGCAGCTGTTCTACTGGACAGTTTGGAGGCTACCACATATGATGCTCATTCTAATTCTCTACATGGCTGTAGAGAAGAAAGTCAAAAGACAAAAAAAAATTGGTACACTATTTTGCCGGTTGATTTAGTTGCAAACCTCTTAGAACTCCCATTTTAACCATACATGTCAAATCTTTGAATAAATTCAATTCTTAACAGTCTAAATACCAAGAACAAATAATGCAATACAAGTACAACAATGCAGAGATGAAAACATTAAAAGCAAACAATTTGCCCCATAAGTAAGTTATTAAATAAAATGAAGAGACAGAGTAAGATGAATTTGTTTAAACGCTATAAAAAACTTCATGGCTTAGCCTAAGCAAGGACTCAAATATATCCTTACCTGCCACTGAGATGCCTTCTGCCACCTACTTCTCATTGATATGGAAAACAAAGACCCTCAAATTAAGAAAATCAAAAGCAATTTAAGTCTTGGCACTCAGATGAAGAGAAAAGAAAACAGCTCACTCTTTAGCAATCAAATGTTTTCCATTTTCTTCATTCGTCTCAAAGCAGCTTGTTTGTTGTCAAAACTTCTGACCTTTATTCAACCGCCTTATTTGTACAAGCCCATTTTGAATCTATGTCAGTCTGCAAAGATTTTAAGGTTGTCCACATTGATTTTCCTGCCTTTAAAGGCTTCCTTGACTATCCCTCGTTTAAACATATAGGGTATCTTCAATTGTGATGGACAAAAAACATGCAAGCAAGGTTCAAAGCATTTGCATCATCAGATGTCTTGCATCAAATTCTGTGTATCCGTTGAAAGAGTGGTAGGTAGGTCTGCTGAAAATGCCCAGCATGAGTGTGAAGCTCTACAGTGTTTTCTTCAAGCTGTTAATGAAATACGGGTTGTATAATCAGGCCGAAGTCACAGATGAGGATGGGCAAGGTCATGCAATTACATCAAGATCTAGATCTGTTTCTGTGCCTGCAAATGCTACATTCGTTGATGGTATTGCCACCAAATATACACACATAAACGCACTCACCAATCCCTCAATCAGAATTTTCCTTCCAAAATCATATCTACCTCTGAAATAGGTATCCAATCTCTCCCCATTTGGTTTATTTGGAAATTCAGAGAAAGATGCAGATAGAACAGAGGAATAGATGTTCGTATAAACTACAATAGGAGAAACATGTATGGGGAGCGGGCGGGAAAGGGCAGCTGAATCAAGCCTCGAGGAGATCAATAGCAAAAAGAGGAGCAGCTATGATGGTACAGATGAGAAAGAGGGGTTTCATGCGTGACACAACAACATTCAACAATGGGATTGAGGCAGTAGATGACGAGAAGAGAGTAGGCCTTCCTAATTACAGTGGATATTTGCCTGCAAAATCACAACCCTTACACAGGAAGCTGCCCATCATTTTTCCCTTCCATGGTGGACAATTTGCCCTTTATTTCTTTCGCTCTGCTTTGATTTGCCAATTTTACTTTTGGCAAATCAAAGATGATATACAAACATGAATGACTAGTAACATTTTGATTGCATAAATGATTAGCAACTGATCAGTTCATACTCCATGCATACATATTACATATCTAATGTTTCTCTACCATGACAGAGACTGGATCCAATAAACAAAGGATGGTCCTTGAAAGAATTTGCAAGTGTTGAACTATTTAGGAATTTGGAATCTCCAGTGAAGCTTGCTAATTGGTGAAGGTGTCAGAATGTTGTCAAAAGCATCGAGATGAGATTCAGGCTCAGAAGGATTCATTAACCAAGCCATCTAAGAATTAAAAAAAGACTCAGCTACTCCCAATAAGGTTATTGACTTGCAAATGAGGGTTTATTTCTCTCCTTTTAAAGTGGCCAAATCTGATGCTTAGACCCAGAGAATATAAATTAAAGCTAGATTTGGGCCACTTAGAACTCAAACTCAGGAGTTCTATGACTACCTTGGTAAGTCTCATAACTTTGGTCCAGAACCCAAAATCCTAGACACAAAAGATTACTGTAGTAAGCATAAAAGACGACTGCATACCTAGGAGCATGGGAATTCAGATTGCATTGATGTTAAGGCTTACCGTTTCAAATTTTCCAAAAAACCAAAATCTTTTGACTCAAAGAAATGACTAATTATGAAGTCTTTAAACTTGGGCATCTGAGCATTCTCAATGTACTAAAACACTAAATATGATTTGCTTTGTGCATTGTACCCCGAAGATATCTAGGTAACTAAACCCTGACACAAAATTTACATGCTCTAGATATAGGAAAAATGAAAATGATAAGCAGATCAATGAAATGATAATGTCATTTCACATTCAAAAACCTCCAGAAGCCAGATGGTGTCAGCAACTCTAGAATCTAGATGAGTCGCACCTTAAAAGCACAAGTGAGTAAAGGCTCTCTGCATAGCCATGCTCTAAACAAATTGCGAAGCACAATTTAATCAGTATTCAAAGATCTAAAATGACAAACAACACTTGTAAAATGTCACAGCATATGTTGGATTCAAGATACTGAGTATGCACGAATGAAGTTAAAAATAGGAGGATATTGCGGCATTTTGGCAGCCCAAATTTTAAAATTGACAACCAGAATTTTTCAAATCAATACTAAACAGAAAACCAAATACAATGGAGTCCATTGGATGTGATTGTACGACCAAGACTTAGTCCCATTATCAATCTGTTACACGAAAAAGGTTTTTTTGGTCAAGAAGTAAACTAATTAAAACTTGGTAACAACATAATTTTAAGGGTTTTTTGGTTGTCTTGATTGAATGCAGATGATGCCTTTGGCCATCCTTATCATACTCGTAATTTTGTGGATTAATAAAAATTGTAGGACTTTCTTCCCTGCTAGAGTTTTCTCCAGAAAATAATGTACTCTATCTGTTGTCGTGAATTGTGGTTACAATTGCCTGTTTCTTTCTCTAAAGGCTCATGACTCTGTTAGTAATTTAAAAGCCAATGAAACAAGACAACAAGGGCTTATAGATGGAAAAATGTTTTATTCAATCAATCCAAAGAACTAGTGGTTACTGAATAATCAGGAACTCTAATTTAGTAATTTCTCCACTGTAATGCATATCAGTTTCTTAACCTAAAGTTATTTGAAAGAAGCAAAGAGTTATACACTGGCAACACATAAAAGCCAATTCTAAGATCTGCAAATTCCCAAATTTCCTATCAGTGACAGAAACACATTAACTTAAAGAAAAATAAGATACCAGACAACACTGCTTCTGCCAAAACCTACTGGCAAACCAAAAAGCAAAGGAAGTTAGATCCTAGAAAATTTATAACAAAATTGCTTACAAATGCAGATAAATTTGGTTTAGCACCAGTTTGCAGCAATCAGATGACTGAAAATTAATTATACTAAATAGCATGGAAGAGATTAAATGGAACTTGGTCCACCTGAATTAATGCTTTAGCCACTTACTTCTGACTTTTCAATCATTAAAGCAAAGATATGTAACCATTGATTGAAATATGAGAAGATGCCCTGCTGAGACATGCTACATGAAATTGCAAGTCTCACGGAAGAAAATGCATCAGCAGCGAGATAGACGGCGGCATCAGTGCCCACCCATTATGCATATCTACCCTTCTTCAAATACCTTGAAGTTCTACTAAAGGGAAACTGTAGAAAAATAATTATAGATCTATGAGGGATGTCAATGCCAGAGCGAGGAACCTGTGAGATGTCCTGCCACCGCCATTGAAAGGTTGTTCCTAAGAGAAAGAAGGAAACAACTAAACACAGAGGAATTAAAAAACAACTCAACAGACACACAGAGAAGACAAGTGAGTTGTGCCCAAAATCAAACAAGTGAAATGTGGAGGCATAGAGAAGGCACTTGTGCTCTTTGTAGAATGCCATGCCATCCCACATGTGCATATTAATAGTTGGAGGCAAAAACAAAAAGATTAATAAAAAACATTCAAAAATCAACAAAGAAACCTTAGGGGAAAGTATCAATTTTTCCCTTCAGCACAGGTGTGGAGGTGGATTAATCCCAGAGATGAAAACATTAGGAAACACTGAACTTTACAGAGATGCAAAAATTCACAATATTATGAATTCTAAATATATTTACCAATGGGCTAAAATCTCAACCTCCAATCAGAAAAACAAGTTTTTACAATAAAGCTGTCCCAAAATTCTTAAAAAAAAAAAAACTATAGGCAATAGATTAATCTTTTGCCATTGCACATATTCCTAGGCCAAATTAATTGATGCAAGCGGAAACAACAGTTTCCCTGCAGGTAGGGACTAATAAAGGTATAGTAATCTAAATGGCAGCGTTGAGGTCAAAAGATAATGTTAACAAGAGAGACGCACTTCTTTGTAAAAGCCGCTTCTCTCTATGATGTCGCCTCCCTTTGAAGAGGCATATGATGAGATTAATAAAATTACAAAAAAAAAAAAAAAAAAAAAAAAAACTATAGAATGCATTATAAAATATATGAAGCATAACAACATAAGAGAAAGAAATATATATATGCAGAATTAAATGTGTTGTCATACATCAGCAGAGATATATATAAAATAATTGATAATAGCAGATATTGTTATTCTCCTAATATTATTATTCTTGCTATAATGTTGCCTATGCACAATAGAACCAATGCAATGATTCCCTTAAGGCATGATTTCTATATTCGGGCATGATCCTACCATGTTGAGAGGGCACTCCTATCTTGTAATGTGTATGTTACCATTCATTTAAAATATGACACTTGTTTTGAAAAGAGACTATTATGTACTGAAATGTATTTTATGTTTTACAGTAATTAATATGAGAAATTAGAGTCCTCTTAGTAACTGTAGAATTGCTCTATGGTTTACCTATGTGTCGACTTGCATTGTATCTACATAAATGGGTGAGAGTTCTATTGTTCCTTTGGCTTTCCTCGATGTGGGTGTTGAACAAGTATGGCATTTGGTTTTATTTTTCTAATGATTAGATACATGTAATATGTTTCAAAAATGAAGACATATCTCCTTTATTATTGCAATATTTCATTATTCCCTTACTTCCTTTATAAATGGTTAGCATGTGGATATATGTGAATTAGTTCTTTTAATCATATTGCCCTTGCAAGATATCTATGAATGGATCTATCCTTGGCTTGTCAATTCCCTTGTCATGGTCGGTAATCCTTGTTGTGTGGATTAAAGCGTGTTCTTGGAAACATCCACCCTTTCTTGTTCCATGGTGTATGCGTTTTTTTCTTGGGTGGTAGAATCATTTCATTTTGTTACCTAGTTGTCTAGTGTCATAGTTTGAGAGATTACCCTACCTAGTGCTTTAGAAATAAATGTTATACGAGGTTGACTAGTGGTCATCCCTTTTATTATTGGCTGTATACTTCCTACTGGACGGTCTGTTTATGTAGATTCACCCATGTGTCATGAGTTCTTTTGGTGTCTCTATGGGAAAAACTATTGTGGTTGTTTCCATCACCATTCTCCATCACGTGGGTTTGGCAGGGTGAGGTTGTGGACTTGTGTCCAACCTTCATTGAGGAGGGACCTCTATCCCCTTGTACTCAAGGGGTGAATTTTTCCACTGGTGTTTTTTTTATTAGAGGTGGCATTGTAATATGCATAGTCATTTTTGTCGGGTGCCTTGTAGTCTTGTCCTAAAATACTATTATGATGTCTTGTGATGTCTTTCATGTTTTGTGTGTAATTGTGACATGCAAATGTTACAATAACTATATAAAAAAGAAAATTGTCCATATGGTCTGTCTTTAATGTCTTGAGTTTAGTTTGGGGCATTACAATTTTATTGTTACTCTAATTAATACACACATGAGAGTAGGTTAATCTCCCTCTCATAATAAGCTAGAACTTTAATTTCCTATTTTTGAATTTTGTAGAAGTTTAACAATATGTCCTAAGTTATGGATAGACTTTTATTTTGTTGTGAGTAGGATGCATTATTGATTTTATTTATGATATGGATTCATTTGTTTTGAAATGCTCAAATGCATTTTCTAGCAAATTTTCCATGTTTCGTTTTCTCAAGCACAAAAAGCCTAAATTTCCCCAAGGAAATTAGGGAACCCCTCTTTGGAGATTGCTTGAGTCTTCAAGATCTTATTGTCAAATATATAAATGTGCCTCTATAGTTCTCTATTGGATGCTCATGGCAAAATTTATAATTGATAAGAGAATACTTTTGTGGCCCATGAATGTCTCCCACATTTCCTCTTGGTCTTCATTGCCCATTTCATTCCCTTGGTTCAATTTTATGCTTCACAAGTGGTTCTCTATATTAGTAATTTTGAAGGTGACTATGCCATATATTTGAACTCATGCTTTGTGTTTATTTTAATGATGAAATCCTATGTTTGAAAGTTTAGCATTAAGTATTTCTTTGGGGAAATGCATTTCAATTGAGGAGAAATGGCAAAATAGAATTGTTCACAACTTAGCTTTCACCATTCAACCCCTATTTGTTGGTCTCACCATGATAAAAAAAAGCCATTAGATAGGGTCATACCTTAGTAGTATCTCCCTTATGCCCATATACTTCATTCTATTAATACATTGGCTAGCTATAGTTGGTCATAAATCATTTTAAAGTGATTTTTCATCATGCACGAGCAACCAACAACCAATTGTGCAATGAATATAGCACTACAAGAGATTGGCTTTAACAT
The DNA here is from genome assembly GCA_027924645.1 of Cunninghamia lanceolata. Classification (NCBI taxonomy): domain Eukaryota; kingdom Viridiplantae; phylum Streptophyta; class Pinopsida; order Cupressales; family Cupressaceae; genus Cunninghamia; species Cunninghamia lanceolata. The sequence continues at coordinate 2,807,206 of BSBN01000719.1, read as the reverse complement.
GAACATAGCATGTTTCCCCATGGGCCTACAATTTTCTTATCTCCCTACATAGCTTACTATTTTCTTGTTTCCCTACATAATACATGGTATCTAATGTGTAACTAGGTATACGTGTCATAATCTCATTGATTGGGATTATATGTGTAGGTACTCATGTCATCTCATAAGATTAAGTGGATAAATAAAATTCATTGCATGTAGACTAAATGGCTTGATGAAGAGAGTTTGAGAAAGGTATACATGGTTCAATTTTATTGACTATGGGAAATTCGGCTTTGTGGGCAGTTGAAATGCTTAGCCTTTTATCCTTCAATTCACAAATTGATTAGTATCAATTTGATGTGATAGATTGAGCCATTGGAGTTAAAGAAAGGAGTAATATCTTTAGTGGATAGGTCAACTCAATGACATAAAGTGTTGCCACAAGGTAAGCGCATGGAAATGGGGGACAAAAAAAGGGTCAAAAGTGGCCACTTTTTCTTATGAAATCAATTAAAGCTAGACTTAGACAAGTAATACAAGAGATGAGCTCTATTTATATGAATGAATTATTTTATTTAAAACAGTTTTTCTAAATACATGATGACAAAATCAAATATGGGACCTTCTCTTCCTCATTCTCCTTAGAAATGGTATCGTCCATGGCCGCTGCAGGGACAATAGAGTAGTAGAGCACCTCCAGAATGTGACCCCTCTCTTGTATTTGCAGCCTTGAACTATCCGGCATCTTCAACATAAATGGTGGCCATTCTTTACATGCGAGACTTACAAGATTGCAGAGCCTTTCTTCCGCCTTATATTGAGCACCCAACTGTATCTCCAGCAGCTTCTGCAAGAGGAACAAAGGTAGCTGATTCTCGAACATCATCAGATCTCTCATAATTGCATTGTGGATTGCACTCCTGCCAGATGGATCTAAAACTATGCCCAGTCGTTTTACCTGGTCCGCTTGTTTGTCGTAGAACTGCAAGCACTCAAGCAGGAAGGAGGCGTCCAAAGCCATGAGCCATGCCAGGGCTTCCTCCTTGAAGTCCAGATATTTGTGGTAGCAGTTCCTCATCTGCCAGTCGTACTTCTTCACCTCTTCCACTACATCTTCGAACATACAGTCACCCGTTATTGTCTTCTGAAACCTTCGCGCAGCAGCCACTTTATATCTCTCCATTTCGTACAATTGGGATCTCCAGTGGTGATATGGTCCAATGGACGCGCAGTGTGGAATATATGCTTCTGGCTTCACGGCCAACAACTCCTTGGGCACACCAAAAACGGATACACAAATCTCCTTTTCTTCCTCTTGCTCGCCATGTATTTGCAGATCTTCCTTGATTTGAATAACCCAGCGCTCTTGATCGATTTTTACTTCATCTGCGATCATAAATTCCATGATTCCAAGTGGGAAATGGATGAGAGACCACAGAAAACTAGGCACACAGGGGATGGAAATTAGATAATCAAAGACTCAAATGTGGGAAACAACTTGGCAGAGGGTCATATATGTAGCTCCAGCGAACAAAGCAACATTAGTTTTCACACAAATTTCCACCCACCGTAAACAGCCGGCTGTTTACAAATTTTTCCACTGCAGCTTATTTCGACCGACAATTATTAACTGTTTTAATCCTCCTGGTTTCGGATAAGGTCGATAGATGTTGAATGCCGATAAGTTTACCCAAATTTCTGTACTTCAGCGAGGATAACAACATTTGTTTCTCAGAAATTTTTATATTTCACCAAGGACAGCAACTTTAAGTTTGACTGACATTTCTATACGTACAGCTTCACATGCTAAATGCTTTACACACAGGCTCTGTCTATGGGGCCTCCAAAATGGCCTCCCCTGCCCTGCCCGCTCTAATCCTGATGCCTGCAGGTACATAGTCCGCTCTGTCATTGTAAAAACATGTCTGTCCTCTCAAAATTGAAAACTGAGCCTGTCCTCTGAAAGGATAGTTTACACACACACAATTGAGTTAGTCATCTAAATCATGGATGCATCTCCCCTACTTCATGTTATCTTCTCATTAACTTTGAAGGGTTTTAATAATGACTATTCACTGAAAAACATAAATTTATTAAAAATTCACAAATTCATTGAATTTTTTTTTGAAGAAAATAAAAACAAGTACCACGTAGTGGCTAGTACATGTCTTGTAGTGTTGTTATTATAGTATTTGTTTAATTGTAATTTTTGTTGATTAGGTATTGATTGTATAAAATTGCATTCTAATAATTGAAAAATTAATTTTTGAAGAGTGTTGAAATGTCTTGGTAAATAAAATTGAAATCTAAAAAATAATCTAATTTGATAAAAATATAATAAGACTAAAATATTTCTTTAACTATAAAACTAAACTTTACAAAGCCTATTAAATAGCACAAATATTTCATGAAAATGTAATAAGACCAATACTTTTATAATTTAAAATCCATTAAAATATTGTAAGTTTAAAAATTAAAATAAAAAATGAAATAACATGGCGAAAGTAGATTTTTAACTTTTGACTAAATAAAATTGAAATCCTAGATTTTGAACTCTTGAGTAAATAAAATTGAAATCCCAAAAATAATCTAATTTCATAAAATAAAATGTGTAGAACCCTAACCCTAGTTGGGTGTGGAGAGATTTGAAATGTCTACCTAAGATATTACTATCATAGATATCTTAAATACATCTATCTAAAAGACGCCGAGAGATATCAAAAATTGTTATTGATAATAGATAGGTACCTCGAAACTATAGAGCTAGTCACACATGCACAGTTCGCAGATGACACTTTTCTTTTTGGGGAAGCTACGCTTGCAGAAGCAGAGGCCATCAAAAGGACACTGGACACATATACAAATCTTTCGGGGCAGCTCATCAACAAGGAAAAGTCTAGAATATATTTTTTCAACACCTCCAAACGATGGCAGTGACAGTTAACTTCTATACTGGGGTGTCAGGTGGACTCACTACCAACAAAGTATCTAGGGGCTCCTTGTTTCAATGGACCAAACAAATCAGTTTTATGGGAAGAAGTAATTGCTCAATCCAAAAACAAAATGGAAGCATGGAAAGGAAGGTGGTTAACTTTGGCAGGAAGAATTACCATGCTTAAAGCAGTTTTAAGAGCGGTTCCAATCCATTTAATGTCATGTTTTCAGGTTCCAAATAAAGCCAGAAGCAATTTGGAGAGCGGATGGAAAAGATTTTTGTGGGAAGGATCGAAGGAAGTAAGAAGAATTCCTCTTATCGGATGGAATAAAGCCACTTGTCCACTGGACAAAGGAGGAATGGGAATGAGAGAATTGAGACTCCAAAATGAAGCACTGGGAGCCAAATTAGTATGGAAGATGGTCAAGCAACCACAGAAACTCTGGTGCAGAATAATGCAAAGGAAATATTTAGACGAGCAGGATCCCATCAGAATTCTGACCATCGCTAATCCAGGTGGAGGCTCGGCGGTTTGGAATTTTATCAAGAAAAGTAGACCTTTAGTTCTAAACCATCTCATGTGGAGCATAAACAAAGGAGACAAAGCAAATTTCTGGACGGACTCGTGGGAGGGTTGGCCAGCATTAGACACTCTGGAAGAACTTCAAGAATTAAAAGTACAAATGTCTCAAGATAAAGGGGAAAAGGTGATGAACTATTCAGAAGGAATAGATGAAGACGGGAAAGTCAAATAGGCAAGCCCGATGGGATATAATGTCAGTGAGGAAGTCAAAAAGAAATACTTGGAAGTGCTTAGCGAAAGAAGAGTTAGACTCAACAATGACGAAGATGAAATACAATGGTGTGGAGCCAAATCTGGTAACTACTCAGTTAAGCTCGGGTACCACATTTTAAAATTAGAAAGAGATAGCAACGCCATTGATAGCTGGCCCAAAAAGTTATGTTGGGACAATCAAGTACTGCCCAAGGCAGGAGCCTTTTTATGGACAGTACTTCATAAGAGCATTTTAAAGTTGGGGATAGATTACTAAAATTGGGAATAAATGGACCTAGTAGATGTGTGCTATGTAAACAACACGAGGAAACACTGGATCATTTGCTATTAGGATGCCAGGTAGCTACCGAAGTATGGAACTACTTCCTTAACCTACTAGGATGGAAAGGGGCTATGAACTCCTCAATAGTGGATTTCTTAAAGAGCTGGCCAATGTTATAAAAGAAAGGTTTTTGGGGCGGCATTTGGACCACCACCCCATCCATGATCGCATGGCATATCTGGAGAGAACGGAATCAAAGAATTTTTGAAGAGAAAGAAATCTCCACAGACAGATTGATAAGAAAGACAGAAACAGGTTTGATAGAAATTCTAAATTCCAAAGCCCTTCATAGGGGAGGATGTAACTTCACAGTTGGGATGACTATCTTATGAAAAAATAGACAGACGTGAAGATCCCGAAGGGATTAGGTGGAGGAAAGAAGAAGAGGAGTCAAGTTAGATGGTTGGCCCCTCCCAGTGGTAGATTCAAGTTAAATTTTGACGGAGCTTCAAAAGGCAATCTTGGGCTTGTAGGATATGGTGCTATAATAAGGAACGAGAAGGGAGAACTTGTTTGGGCCGTGTCTGGCCAACTAGGAATAGCTTCAAACAACATAGCAGAATTAGAAGCAATGGCAAGGGGAGTAGCAGAATGTAGGAAACAAGGATGGGTCAACATAAATATTGAAGGAGACTCCCAGTTAATAATCAATGCAATCCAACGAAGTAATGTAGAAAATTGGCTTTTAAAGAAAGGAATAAAACGTATCAAGGAGGACCTAAGGTTTTTAGACTTTTCCATCTCCCATATCTTTAGAGAAGCCAACAGGGCCGCGGACCTCTTGGCGAACCATGGAGTCACGGGGGGCTCACAAGAAATTAGTGGTGCAGACGTAACAGAATGGACAGGTCTGGCCGCGATACTACAGTCAGACAAGGAGCCTTCGTAGGTGGGAGATGAACCTCCATGTTCACATCCGACGGTGAGAGCTATGGATTCAGATGTCGAGGAGATCTAGGAGAACATTTTCCGTGGCTGCTATGGCAGATATGTTCAAGATTTGCAATAAGCATGGGACGGAACAAAGGCCAGCAGGAGAATTTGAGTTGGGGTCTGTCACAATAGGAGGTGCTTTATAACCAAGGAAAGCTCTTCATTCCATTCTCAGAAATGGCGCAGATCATGGAAGTAGAGTGCAGGTGCCTGGAGGAGGGGAAGGAGCAGCAAATAGGATGTTTGTTCAAACTGAAGGAGGAAGCAGCGAGGATAGCGATCTTTCAAGTGATTGGCGGGGGCTCTTAGAGTGGAGGCCATGTTCATGATGGACGCGTATATCAACTTTTCTTTGCAAACATCTCTCTGATCATGGGAGGATCCTTCTACGGAGTATCTTGGGGCGCCCGTCTGGTTTCTCAGGCCAATCATACTGTGATAATGGGACAGATCGATGATGTGAGCACTGATTGGGTGGAAGAGACGCTGAAATCTGCCTATGAAAGAACGATCAGCTCAAAGAAAGCCAAGGACATGCTGGCAGTATACAGAGAAGGAATAGAAAACTAAAATTTGGAGCCCTTCTGCAAGCTACTACAGGAGAACAAAGGTGAATTTACTGACGGACAAATAGGAAGGTTGCTGGAGGCCGCAGACGGCATCATGATGATTATGCATGAAATTATGTAACCACCTCAATACTTGGAGCCGAGGGAAATATGTTGTAATCTCTAAAGGCACTGATAGCCTTTAGATATGTAGAAGTTATATTCAGCATACTCATTAGAGTATTAGCCCATAAATAAATTTGGTTTATTTGACAGGCTTTATATTTCAAAGGGATGGCATTTACCTAACAAAAAAAAAGATAGGTACCTCGAAACTGATATCTCTTGGTGTCTTTTAGATAGATTTATTTAAGACATCTATGCTAGTTTAATAATTTAATTAATATATTACAATATATATAGAGTGAGGAGGTAAAATTTATACATATTACTATATAATGTTAGTTTTACTTAAACAGTTATTATATTTACTTTATAGATTTGCAATCCTAAAAATTAGTTTTTAATTTAGTCCAAATGATACCAGAAACTTAATTATAATTGTCTAATGGAATTAATTCGGGCCATAATAAAAATCTTTAATTTTTAAAGGTTGAAGAACTATAATCCTACGCCACATTAAACTAAATTAATTTACCTTCCAATTAGGTTTTTTTGGGGTTGCAACAAGAATTCTTAGCTCTAACAATTAGTTTTTTAATGGAATATTTTTTCAATAATTTAATCCAAATGATACTAAAAACTTAATTATAATTTTTTAAATAAATTAATTTCATAGTAAAAATATAAAACAATGGTCATTAAACTAAATATTAATTTTCTTTGTGGCTTTTAAATATTGAAGAACCCTAACCCTAGCTCTCATTAAACAAAAGTAAATAATTTACCCTACCCTTAATTTTCAGCATTGCAGTTATATCCATGTTTTTAAATAAATAATTTTTCAGCATTGCATCACTTATAAATATATTTTGCAAGTCTATTTTATTGGTATTATTTTTTTAATGTTCATTTTAATTTTAATTTTAATTTTTTAATGTTGCAAATTTATTATTTTAATATTTATATTTTACATGTATATTAATCCTTATTTTTATTATTTTATTTGTCCACGCTTTTTTAATTAATCCTTATTTATTGTTTTATTTGTCGGCCATTTAATTGAAAAAGTTAACATTTTTTTATTTACACGCATCTGATTCTACCCCTTGTTGTCACTGTAGGTTACATGTAATTATTTGTCCGCACTTTTTTAATTAATCCTTATTTATTGTTTTCTTTGTCAGCCATTTAATTGAAAAAGTTAACATTTTTTTATTTACATGCATCTGATTCTACCCCATGCTGTCACTAGGTTACACCTCTGGGCGTAATGAAAAAGTTAACATTTTTTTTATTTATACGCATCTGATTCTACCACTTGCTGTCACTGTAGGTTATGCCTTTCAGCGTAAAAATTTAATTATTACAATTTAAAATGCATTAAAATATTGTAAGTTTAAAGAATAATTACACAATATAATAACAATAACATATTCATATTTAGATCACTACATTATTTTATCTTAGTCACTTATTTTTTTGTTTAAGTAATAATAGTAAGTACTTTTACAAACATGATTTTAATTATTTGAATTAATGTAATATTGTGGTTTAGTAATAATTTTTCCTAAAGATAAAAGAATTGTTTACCAATTCAAATTTGTAACTATCATATTTCCAGAACTAAATTTATAAGGAAAAATTTATGTGAACTTATTTTGAAATGTCTTGAGTAAATAAAATTGAAATCTCAAAAATAATTTAATTTGGTAAAAATAAAATAGCACTAAAATATTTACTTAACTATAAAACTAAACTTTACAAAACTTATTAAATGACACAAATATTTCCTTAACTATAAAACTAAACTTTACAAAGCCTGCATATTTGTATTATTTGTATTATGTGGAGAGCTTGAGCGTAGAGATTTCAAATGTCTGCTTAAGATATTAAAATGTAATAATATTAATACTATGATAATTTAAAATGCATTAAAATATTGTATATTTGAAGAATATTGTAGATTTTTTACTTTTTAGTAAATAAAATTGAAATACTATATTTTTAACTCTTGAGTAAATAAAATTGAAATCTCCAAAATAATTTAATTTCATAAAATAAAATGTGTAGAATCCTATATTTTTAATAGTATTATTATTAGCTAATGAAGCAAAGAATTTATGATTCTTCCATCTCATAATTATCACCATCCATTTAGGCATGACTTAACTAGTGGGAGACAAAATTTGTGTTCATAATTTGTTTACTTGCCACATTCTCCCTTCAAACCAAAATTATCTCCGCATTTATAGTTTTTTGTTGCACTCTGGACAATCTACAAAGAAGAGGTCATTTTTTTCCAACCAAAAAATCATTTTTCAATTATTTTTTGATCATGTTGACATAAGAAAAGTACAAATTTAAGTTAAATTACCCAACAAAAAAAAAATCCTATTTTTGATTGGTTTACAATCAATAGATTAATAACTAAATAAGTGCAAACTTATTGTAATAGTACTTGGGATAAGGCACGCACTAATAAAACATAAACATTAAAAACTAAAATAATTGTTACTTTTAACATAAATTTCAACAAAAATTTATATGTTCCCCCCAAAAGACTAAAAAGCACTTTTATATGTTAGTGGACTTCTATTCACATGAATATAAACATTTATAGTTGTTTGTCTATTTGCAACACATTTGGGACCATAAATATTTTTTCTTTACAATAACACCATTGTTTTTCTATTACCAAAACACTTCATCAAAGAATGAGTGCATGAACATATTGTTTTTAGTTATTTTAAATATGAATGTCCTTGCCTCGCTGACGGCGCTCAGTTTTCAGAGGACAGGCTGACGTAAACGATTTTTCAGAGGACAGGCTCAGTTTTCAGGTTTGAGAGGATTTTGAAGGCCCCATAGACAGAGCGTTACACAAATGACTCCATTCAATGTCCGAGCGCTGCAACTTACTATCAGACGTCAGTCGTGTAAAGACTCCATTCCACGTCCGAGGGCTGAATTTACTCCCAGATGTCAGTCGCACACGATTTGCTAATTAACCTTTAATATTACATTTTATGGTTTAAGAGGGAAGAGGATAAAGTTTAAACAGTCCATACCTTAGCAAATATTTGAAATCTTCTCAATTCAATTGTCTAGTGTCAATTGTTTATGTGGAGTTAAATATTATTCTTCAAGTCAAACAATGGATAGTAATTTTAAAATCTTATTATTTGTTTATGTGGGAGAGGTATTCTACTTAAATATTCTTCTTCGAGAGTTAACAATCAATAGTAATTTTACACTTTATCCTTATTAAAAAGTGATAAATAGTTGTCCTACTTTTATCACTTAAATTTCACATTTGACTATTGAATTAAGTGTGGTTTAAAAATAGTAAAGGAGAAGGCCCATATAAATGTGCTGCCATGTTGAACACAATTACCTAGTGTTTACATTAAGTTTACATATTGAGGGATTTAAAAGCCTTTTATCTTTCTTTTAATCTTTTTATTAAGACATTTGAAAATAATTTATGTTTGCAAAAGTTATTTCTATTGTTATTATTTTAATTTTAGTTTATTTTAAAAAACATTAATTTGTTGTTATTAATAAATTAAATGTTTCTGAAAGTACTTCTTGTTAGTGCATTGTTTTATTTTTGCATTTAGTTTATTTATTTTATTGCATATTATACACTCAAGATAGGATAAGCTTATTTAGGTAGGCATCTACTTAGGTAGGTTGTGCATTCATCATGTGACTTGTACTTCTTAATTTGGTGATGATGTTGTGTACACATGTGACTATGTCTTCTTTATCCTACATTTATTGTACATTCACATATTTTGGTGGTATATTCTATATATACCCACTTATTGTTTAAATCTTGTAAAAACATTGATCATATATTGATCTTGCATATTGCAATCTATTGATCTTCTAATTTATTGTGCCTACCTTTAGTCACCTGCTCTTGGATTTCTTCTAGACCCAAATCTTACATAGTATCAAAGTAGGAGAGTTTGTAGAGGCTTGTCTTCTTCTCAATACTAAATATGCTCTTCTCTTGCATCTTTGGAAGATTTAGATATTAAAAAAGTTGAGAGGGGAGATTAGATTTATGAGGGCTTCTATTTGTGGCTTTATATTGTAAATTATTTTAGGTGATTCTTGGGGCAAATTTATGTTCATCATTAAGTATAGAGCATCTGAGAAATTTAGTTTTACGTTTTGATGTGTTTAATCTAGCAATTGCACAAAATGTGGAATGGGCACGTTGATAGACATTTTCAAGTAGGATTGGTCTCTTATAAGGAGAAGAGCAATATTAAAAACGTGGCTTTCCCATGCACTACAATTTTATAAACGAACAGTTGTTGCATTCCAAAATTTACAAGAGGAAAATAATATAATATACAAGATTTGGGAATGGAGAACAATCAAGCACGTAAATAGACAAGAGTAGTATGGAGTGAAGGCTTCAAGTGCCTTGAGATGTGCCCCCCTATTTTTCAAGATGCAATGTGTATTCCAATTTCAAAATGTGTTGTATTTGTTAATTTAGTTGGGAAATTGATGGGCACATATATAAACCTTAAATAATTGAACAAAGAACCAAATTAAAAATACAAGGGAAAACAAAAATTAAAAAACAATTAGTTGCTAGGAAAGCAGACATATGGAAAAGTTACATGACTGTGTTTTTTTTGGGTTGATAAAAACAATACAATACACACATTTTGTAGGGGAGCACTATCAAGTGCATAAATAGAAAAGACCGCTATGGAACTGAGGCTTCAAGAGCTCTGAGGTGTGCCTCCTCCATTTTCCTAAGAGAAATGTAGGCATTATCCTGCATCCGAGCGTAACGCTGGAAGATGAAAGCAGGTGAGATGTGTATGTCTTGCAAATGACAAACATGGGAGATGGTAGTGAAGAGTAAACCCTGGTGTTCTATAGGACCAATATCTATCGCGACCTTCTCAAGTGTAAGTCCCTGGTCTTTGTGTATGGTAAAATCCCATGCCACCCGCAGCGTGATCTATCTTCGAGAGCCATGAGTCACTAGAGCAACATGAACAAGGTGCGTGTCACATGAATCCCAAGGAGGTCTTGCATAGTTGTCAAACCTAATAACAATGAAGCCTGGCAAGTATGGAGGATTTCAACCATTTGGGTAGGCAATAGCTACAATAGTTTCCAACACCCCATTAACAAGTCTAGCAACCACCCAAAAATTTGAGATCAACATAACCTTTTGGCCAACACTCAAATGAATTATGGAAAGCAACTGGTCATCTTCAAGGGTTGTAAAAGACCCCCCCCTTTGTTTTTCAACATTGCACTCTACAACGGGCACCCCTAATGATCTTAACCTATGCTTATTATGTTGAGTGACCAAGGCATTTGTTGGAAACAAATATATGGAGGAGGGAAATGTAGGAAGGTCATCAGGGTCAAGGAGAGTATCAGTTTGTGACATCAAGAGTTCCCAATCAGGTAAGCATGCATCCGCTTTTCTAAGATTAGCTAGAAGCTGATGAAACTATACCTATGCCTCGCCACCACCTTATTGCTAAAAGACATCATTTAATGTAACTATAGTTTGGAAGGAGTGCCACAACATTGCACCATATGAGGAATGTCTCTAATAGGAGATAGCTGACCCAAATCACCAACAACGATAATAGAGCATCCACCAAAGGGAACCTAGATACACATGGGGAATGCTTCATGTAAACACCTATCAAGATGAGAAAGGAGCCTTGGCCCAATGAAGCTCATCTCATCAATCAAAATGTATTAAACGAAATACATGCGAGCTCCTAAAATGTTGGTAATGCTTGCCCTTCAAGCGGGTTCATCTCTTTCAATGGTATTTGAAGGGAAGCATGGATGGTGGATGCATTGATATTGAACACGTTGCAATACCAGTTGGAGCAAGCAACAATAATGGTGATTGGGATGAAGGTAAAACATGAGAGAGTGCATCTCTCAATATATGAATTAAGTATGACTTTCCAGTACCAGCAATGCCTTGAATAATCATCCTAAGTGGATCCCTGCTTCCTACCCTTTAGAAATGTGATAGAACAATATCAAAGAAAACACATTGCCCCATAGATAGACTACCTACTTCAAGATGGCAAGTTGTTCTCATATCATCTGCAGGATGGTAGGATGCTTGACTAGCTTCAATGAAATCAACTGTAACTAATTATAGGCTCTGAGGGATTGAACAACTACTCCAATCATGGGCAATATCAAAGTCACACCTGCCAAGAAAGTCAAGTTCATCAAAACCAATATCAGTGTCTAGGTATAGGGAAGAAATAAGTTGCCACTCTTCAATTGTATCCACATTTAATGCATCTATTTCAGCAAGGGGGTGCTCATCATCAAAACTAGATGAGCAATCTAGATTTGTATGGGAAACATGCCATACATTGCGAGTCCCTTGTAGGCACTCCCACCTCTCCATAATCTCATCAGCAGAGGAGCCAATGTCATCTTCAATGGAATGAAATTTTGTATACGGAAGAATATCACTCCAATAGAAGGAAACAAAAGTTTTAGAACCCCTAGGAGGAATGTTTGTGAAGTGAGGTTTCACTTGTATAATTGCAGGAATAAGGCATCTAACCCATTGATTGTTTCTACATGAAGCTCTAAACTTCCAGTTCTTTGTAGCCTCTATTAATGTAGTTGATTCCAAAGCTATTGGGCAGACCATGTATGTAGAAATAAATGTTGAATTAACAAGGCTATCTTCATCAGAGGGGTTGACCTGACACAATTGTTGCCTATTCCCATTCAAAGAAACAAAGGGACTACTACAAACCACAAGTAGCAATTTTAACAATAAGTGACAACACTCCTGGGAATCATATCACAGTAAACCATAGTTTTTGTTAGGAACATGTGAAAAGCAATGGTCATAGGTCTATTAGATACAACACTAGTAGAGATATGAGAAAGCATATCATGGTAGGTCTCTGAGTGACACTCAGACTTTACAACGTATTTCACAATATAGTTGAGGACTACATGGAGAGATAGAATAGGCTGGTAATCTACATTCTCTCTCCATATGGAAAGCATGGTAGGGTTATGAATATTTAGTCTATCATCATTACGAGCAAGGACATACTTAAAATGGCCATCATCTGAAATAACCATTGTCGAAACAGGTTGCAAATCCCAAGGAGCCTTGTAGTGGCATGAAAGAAAGGGTCCTTTCTTAGATAAGAAGGTATCCTGGTGCACTTTGTATTTCGCTCAACACAATTGACTAGCTCAGCATAGTCCATGGAAGAATCAACCACCAAGATTCTTTCTATGTCCAACAAAAAAGGGTCATCTAAAATGGAGCAATGGAACAATGATGATCTCTCCACGATTCCACATGGGTTCCAAGAAGACACATAGGTGTTTAAGTAATCTACAACACCTTTGACAATATTTTGGTCCTTTCAATCAATTGTCTCCATGGTAGGTACATTTTCGAGCCAAAGAAAGCCATGAATGTGGGCAGGACCTCTATGTTGCCATTCATACCTACCACAAGAGAGAGAAATCAAAGGGAAATTAGAAAAATATGAAAACAAGCAAAACAAGATCAACTCTATATAAAAACTAACCTATACCAATAGTCCTTTACCCATAGAAGCTTCTCAGGAACCACCTCACAAAAGATATTGAAGCGGTGATGCATGTACATTATAGTCAAATATAGATTGCGAATAATATTCTAGACCCTCCATCTTTGTGCAAGAATTGGATCAAGGGGGGTGACCCAAGCATGATAGCATGCAAGTCTGGCCACTTTGTATCAACCATGCTCAATGTGAAGAATAAAGTATGGCAACCAAGTTGTATAATCATATTTGAAATGTATCCTCTAGACTTTGTCCAAAAAGGGCAAGTACCATGCAAGGATGAGCCAAAATGCATAAAGTATTTTGCCATCTTGTCATTAGGAAAGTCATGTAAGCATTGACATAGCTCACAAATGGTAGACGGGAGGCTATCCTCCCAATTTTTTTGACATAAACTAAAGCAGTGGACTAGCTTCGGTGCCGCATCATCAGGTTATACACAAAGTAATGAAAATGAGGGTGCTAACCAAACCTATTATCATGGTATCTCATCAGGTGTAGAACATATTCATGCATTTTCACCTCTCTCAATCGTGGCTGCCCAAAGCTTGCAACACCTATAGGGTAAAGTGTTTGGAATGCCATTACAAACAAACCCTCTATGTTGTACTCATTAATTGGTGTCATTGAACTAGTTGGCCACTCAAAAACATCAATGGTATGACCATGTCCCAAAGGTAGGAGATCACAAACCTAGACTCCATCTCCCTTTCTCGAGGAGGGAGAACAACCACAAAATAGGAGTGTTACGTAGGCTTTTCTTGAAGATTACTTGACCCCTCATCGAGAATGAAATCAAGCCCAAGGGTTGGCCCTAGAAGATCAATGAATGAGTGCACTAGCATGCTTGATATATCAGTAGAGGCTATTGTTAAAGATGAAATTGTAGTTTCATCAAGCTGGACATCTTTGTAGTATTGGTTGTGAGAAAATTTGAGCTTCAAGGCTTCAAGGATGCATGGTCGACTAACATAGAAATCATAGCTTTCTTGGCTCTGGCTATGATTTCTCACAACTATGATGTCTAACTGGTCAATATGCCTTGGCAAGTGTGTAGCAGTACTAGTAATGTCATGTGGGAAGCTAAGAATATGTCCACTATTTTTTCAGTGGTCCACCATGTGCATGAAGCACTTGTAAGATTGGATTCACCTGTGCAATTAACATCTCTTCTACTTGTGTTAACACTTATAGGCAATGTGGTTGGCTTCCAGGATCCATATTATTCCATCTCGATAAATGATTTCCATTTTTCTCTGAGGCAATGATAACAAACATTAGAATTTCACGATTGCCAAATTTGGGTGCATGGATAACATTCCATGCATATTAAGTAGGTAGGAATAACCGAGAGTCAATCTATCATCTCTCGCAAATGTTGTTGGGCTACATCTAGGAGTGAAGGAACTAGGCTACAACTATTTTGCGTGGATTGTCTATTATTTACCCCATCGAGTACTAACATTTGGGGGTCATGTGTTTGACCATGGGGTGGGAAGCTTGACCATATGCAATGAAGATGCTAGCATATGGATATTGGATCGAATGTCAACTCCATTGATGATAGTGGGGATTCCATGGTGCATTGATAGCCTCCTCTTTTCATGTTAGACTCTATTTAGAGCATCCTTTTGTGCTGCATAGCATAGACGTAGCAACTCATTCCTTCGAGACTATGTCGATGAGCCACTACTAGATGCAACATTGAGGACACTTGGGTGGACCATAGAAAATCCTAGAAACAACTTGAGGAAAGAGGAGGAACAAAATTAGGTAGAAGGAATGGTGTGAAAGAGGACCATGAAAGAAAACTCTATGGGAAACTATAATGCAATTGAGTATAGCAATAAAGGGAACCCACCATAACAACCACTAACAAAGTACAAACCAATATATCAATTGTGCAACAAGATGCATTGAAACCACAATTATTGATTTGGAATAGAAGGCACAACCAATTTAAGAAATAAAACACAACGTGCATAAGAACATTAGAAATTGTAATATAAGACAAATTGCAAAAAGATTTCAACAAATTTCAACACAATAGCATTCATGAAAACTTGAAATAGTCATATACAAGGCAGACCAAGGGCCTGGCATCAAAATATTGTTGCCTTGACATAGTATAAGACATGTCTACAACAAAAAGCTATAACAAAAATTACATAGAAATAAGAGAAATTCAAAGAGAATCTCAAATATTACAATATTCAGTGGCCCGAGGCACATGATCAAGGCAAGAGAAAGTGGGTGAGTGCACAAAGATGAGTACACATTTTGCTGAAGTTTTCTATGCAAGGAAAACATGATCGAAATGGGCACCCATTTTGCAAATAATGGGTGTTTGTTTAGGAATGGGAGCCTAAGCCTAAACGGGTGCCCATTAAGGAATGGGATCTCATTTAGAATTGAGTACCCAAAGAAAAATGGGTACCCTTTTTCAAAAAGTATTTTTTTTCTAAAACATGTCTATGGCTAAATTTTTTATTTTTAGAAACAGGTACCCATTAGTTTTAGAATGGGTACCCATTTATAACGGGCACCCATTATGAACAGACACCTGTTTCTAAAATTTTAAAATTGCAAACTCACATATTTGTATTGGTTTTAGGATTGGAAACCCAAGCCTTAGCTTTGGACTTGTAACTAGGAGACCATGGAAACAACAAGAGAAAAAACTAGTTTCACCACTATGGCTAATGACTTTTTTCTCATAATTTTTTAACGCGATTAAAACTCATTGTAGATCCAAAAGTCTAGTTTTTAAATATATAATTTTTTCTTATATTGGACATAATTTTCTATTTATTAATTATTTTTTAAGAAAATAGACTCATAAACTTGAAATAACATACATTACTATTTTTTTAATAACTTTTGATTTTGAATGATTCTTGTAAAACAAATTATGTCTGATCAATCTAGACATCATTCTCTACATGATGAAAAAAAATTTAGTGAATTGATTAGTTTAGCTCAAATTATATTGACTGTACATGAGGGGTTTTAAAAAATACTAATTAGGGCCATAAAAAAATTAATAAAAAAATATGTATAAAAAAATTACAAAAAAAATATCTTGACCAAAATTCAACATCCTGTGCATCTTTCTACAAAAGGAATTACAAAAATACCTTCATTTAGGTCAAATTATGATGGGCGTACACATGCATGCTTTGGCAAAAGCAGGGGACTTTTAAAAAGCCATTTTTTTAACTGAAAAACCAACTTTCTTCATCTGGGTATTAGAAAAATCTACATATTTGAAAACTAGAAACAAAATCCTACGTTTTAGATTTTTACATCATATTAATATTTTAATTTGCAAGTGCTTCAAATTTTCACTCCAATTATGACAAAATTTGAAAAATAGGAAAAAAAACACTTCCACTTTTTGGCAAAAAAGTGAACTCATCTTCTTGCACTTACCCAAGTAGCAAAAGCCTTTTGATCTATACAAGTGGAGAAAACTTTGAGATTTCATTCAAAAGCCGGTGACTTTCATCCATAAAGGAAATATGCTCAACCCTAGTCACAACATCATTGACCTTCTCTTCATCATTGTATACATGTTTCACATTTGATATATAGCCTAAACACAAACTATTGTGAAACGATATTCCTCAAGATCTCTTGAACCACTTCATGTTCACGTATTAACAACTACAAGTCCATGGCAGTGACACCCATCAAAACATTCTCATTTTGGTCAAATGCAATAGCCCAGTGGATGGCACCTATATGGTCTTGCAATTCAAGTTTAAGCATATAGTTGTAGTAACAATTAGTGAGGTCTTTGGAACATTTTGGGCAATGCCAAAGGATATCTATTTGTTGCACAACCTTTTTCTTGTATTTTTTTCCATCAACAACAATAGGGCAAGAAAGGTAGCAAAAATTGTCTAGTTGTATCTTTGTCACAGTGGTGTGAACAACCACTATCTCTATCCTCTCAAAGTTAGCAATGGATCGAGCATTTAAGATGAAGAAACAACTATCATGATCACAGGAACAAGAACCTCCTCATGTCAAACATGATGAAGAATTCAATGAACCCTTTGAGGCCCACAAGGACTTCAATGTTATGGCCTCATTGAGGCTAGGATTAAAAAAGAGCTTTGTGGACCATATAGTGTCTATTGTCTTTCCATTCCATGATGCCATATGACCACCTCTAACTATAAGAATAGGAGGATCCTCTTGGGATTGCATCTCATACAACTACTTCCCCTCCATCTCAGCATGGGTTCCCCAAAGAGTCACGTCTATGCTAAACTGTGAAGTTTCAACAAGGCAAGCAACTGATTTTAGCTATCTTTGTCCCATCGTTCTTACAAATGGTCAATGTGGTTGAGATAATATCCACAATACTAAGAACATCAACTAAAGAATTAGTATCAAGTGATTGTATGTCTTTGATTTGAGTGAAGTGAAAGTTATGGGTGGGTATGTTAGACACATCAAAATAACAAGAAACGACTATTGAAGAAGGTTGAAAGAAGATCTCCCATGGGTTTGAGGAGTGAGTGTAAGCAAGATTTTCTACCCTTACATGGACTTTAGAGATTCCATACACCATACCGATCTCAACAGCATTATGTAGAAACAATCAACTGCATCATTGAAGCATGCCAAATGTATCTCGCTTCTAGTGGAATCGACAATGTTAAAGCCAAAGACCTTTCCATGACCTCTAGAATTATTGAAGTTTTGCAACACACCCTTAGATAATATCTGACCCTGTATGATCCATGAGTTCTGGTAAGGAGTAAGTGCACCAATTGGTATGACTGGATAACCCATACTAGATCCACCCACAGGAGGTTGGGAGCTTGGCCCATGCGATGATGAAGCAACATCAGAAGAAGGAATGCCCATCTTAGACCCCTCAAGTTTGGACCACTAGGCATAGAAAGAAGAAAATCAGGGGCACCAACAATAGTAGCATGAACAAATAAAAATTTCAATGAGCTAATAATGATTGACCTGCATAATTTAAAGGAGAGATAGATGAGAAGTCAGAAACCACATGTGAGGATGAAAGAGAGAATGACCATTTAGGGGGAGATTTAATGACTTCCATACATCATTTTGTTGAGAGCCTGACATGCATATCCTATCAGATGCAAAATGGACCCCTCAATGAGGCCACCTCCAG
Organism: Cunninghamia lanceolata; assembly: GCA_027924645.1. Lineage (NCBI taxonomy): Eukaryota > Viridiplantae > Streptophyta > Pinopsida > Cupressales > Cupressaceae > Cunninghamia > Cunninghamia lanceolata. Next base: position 2,788,796 of record BSBN01000719.1, on the reverse strand, counting down.
CACCAAGCTCATTATATTTAGAAGGGAGGAGAGAATCATGCATGTGGGTTTCATCATAAAGTTGTACTTGATAACACAAGGAAGTAGTATGCTTACAAGAAATCAAGCTTAATGATGTAACATGCAATGTTGGGCACAAGCCAAAGGAACCACAAAGCAAGCTACTAATAGCTCCCTCAGTTAAGTTGACATCCATGGTGGAAAAAAAGAGAAAAGAGAGAAAAGCCTGCAACCAATTCAAACAAATATATAATGAGGAGTGGGTGAAGCATAACAAAGGATAACATGTTCTATCGTAAAAGAGCAAGAAATGACTGCACAGTAATGAGAATTGTTAATTTGACAATGGACACAATAAAGAACTGATGAAGGGGCTAAATCACAAAACACATAATAACAGATATTGAACATAGCAAATAGAACTTTCTTTTATTGAACTGGGCAACTCATTACATTATAGAAGCTTAATTACAATCAGAGGATGAATCCTCTACTGGCTGCAACACATTACAGTTTTCCCCAACCTCAAGACTCTAGAATCTTCAGGCTTTTGTAACACCAAATCAGCTAGGGTTTTTGTTTTCTCATCTATTCTAGACTTTACACTAGCCCCCTTAACTCTACTACTGCCCAGGGTTCCCAAAATATTCATAAATAGCACTTTTTGGTGGCTCCAGCTAAATTTCAAAATTTGCAACTCCCTCCAAAAGTAGGTCAACTTCTGGGAAGCATAACTTTTGATCCGGGTGTCTGATTGACGAACCGTTTTAAGCGTCAAAAAGCTCGTGATGTGAACTATCACACCAAAAATTTGTAAACATATTTTCATCAACTTTTCAAGACATTATGAGAAGTTTTAGTGCCTCATATATCGTTTCGTAAATTTTCAGGGGCTTTTTCAGAAAACAAAAATTTTAATATCTTTTAGCTCACAAATGATCTTTGCCTGATTCCTTTGCCAATGGTATTATATTTCCATTATGCAACTTTCTGGAAGTTTTTGCTTCATTATGTGCCCAAATGCAAACTTTCTAAAAATAGCAAGTACACTTTCCTAAATAGGCAGGTTGCTATTTTTAGCAGTTTTAGAAAAATTGAAAGTCCTACATTGTTATTCTAGATATTATGGAACCAAAAACACTAATTATGGGAATAAATGAGAACAACTACAATGGTTTTGAGTTAACTTCTTTTTTTGGGTGATGCAAGATTGCCCTTACACCTCTGGATGCTCCTACATTAGACACCTAGGGTAATTTGAGAAGTGACCCTATCACGTCTCAGGTGTTTGTGTGAGGAAAATCCAAGCGGTCAACCTCTTCCTTAGAAAACCAAGAGGAATCTTCAATAGGCCTTCCTTTCCATTTCACTAGATATTCTTCGTATTGCCTGTTCCGAGTGCTCCTTCCCACACGGCTATCTAAGATCTCTTCTATCTCCTCTATTGAAGTAGATGCTAGAATACTCCACTGCACTTCTGTTGGTCCATCCTCTATTCCACCTTCATGATATTCTGATAAATCAACAATGTTGAAAACATGGGAAATATTGATCCCACTTGGCAGCTCCACCTCATATGCATTTCCTGAATCATGCTTCTTCATGATTTTGCATGGTCCAAATTTCTTCATTTTTAACTTATTGTATGTTCCAATTGGGAACCTTTCTTTTCTCAGGTGAACCATGACTTCATCTCCTACCTAGAATTCCTTATATCTCCTCTTCTAATCTGCCTTAGCCTTGTATTGAATATTCATTTTATTAATGTGCTTTCTCACCTCTTCATGCAAATTCTTCAAATGTTCTACAAAGTCTTCAGCTTCGACACTTGTTTTTTCTCCATTGTCCAGCTTCCTTAACTCTGAAGCATTTCTTGGACTATTCCCATATATAATCTGGAATGGTGATTTACCAGTACTCCTATTAACAGAATTGTTGTAGGAAAATTCTGCTTGTGGTAAAATCAAATCCCATCCCTTGGGCTTATCTCATACCAAGCATCGTAGTAGGTTACCCAAACTCCTATTCACCACTTCAGTCTATCCATCAGTCTATGGATGGTGTGCAGAACTGAACTTCAAATCTGTCTTCAACTTCTTCCACAATGTCCTCCATAAATAATCAACAAACTTGGTATCTCAATCTGAAACTATGCTTTTTGGTAGACCATGTAGTCTCACCACTTCCCTGAAAAATAAATCTGCAATATGAACAGCATCATTAGTCTTCTTACAAGGAATAAAATGTGCCATTTTTGAGAATCTGTCCACCACCACAAAAATAGCATCATGTCCTCTCTGTGTCCTTGGTAAACCAAGAACAAAATCCATGCTAATATCATCCCATGGCTTCTCTGGTATAGGTAATGGTTGATACAACCCTGTATTCTAACTTGTTCCTTTTGCCATCTGACACACTCTGCAACTCTACACAAATTTCCTCACATCCTGTTGCAACTGTGGCCAATAATAATTTTCACCAATAATAGCAATGGTCTTATCTCGACCAAAGTGTCTAGCCAATCCCCCACTATGCTTCTCCTTAATCAAGTTCTCTCTCATGGAACACCTTGGAATGTACAACTGGCTTCCTCTAAACAACATGCCATCTTGGATAATGAAATCCAACCATTTTGTCCCATCCAAAGTAACAGGTTCCAAACAAGCTTTCCAAGCCTCTGCAAAATCCGGATCTTCAGGATACAAACTTTTGAATTCATCGAACGCAACAACCTCTATCTTCATTTCTGTCAACAAATTTTGCCTTCTGCTCAAGGCATCTGCAACTCTGTTGGACTTCCCACTCCTGTGCTTCAAAACAAAAGTATAGTTCTGCAAAAACTCAACCCATTTTAAGTGCCTTTGATTTAACTTTCCTTGACTATTAAGATATTGTAAAGCCTGATGATCAGTAAATAAAACAAAATCCTTTGGCAACAAATAATGTCTCTATTTCTTCAAAGCCTGAACTACTGCATAAAACTCCTGATCATAAACAAAATACTTTTTCTTGGCATCATTAAGCTTCTCACTAAAATAGGCAATGGGCTTACCTTCTTGGCTCAAAACAACTCCTATACCACTACCACTAGCATCACAATCTACCTAAAATACCTTATTAAAATCTGGAAGTGCCAAAATAGGTTGTTCTACAACTTTCTGTTTCAATGTATCAAAGCTCTTGTCTGCTCCTTTAGTCCATCTAAACTCTTTTCTATCCCCTCTCATTGTCTCAATTAGGGGTGCATAAATGCTACTGAAACTCCTGATAAACTTTCTGTAAAATCTTGCCAAACCATGAAAAGCTCTTACCTCTGTGACACTCCTTGGCATAGGCCATTCAATGATAGCCCTTAATTTTTCTGGGTCCATCTTAAGACCTTCTTCTGAGACAATAAATCCCAGGTACACCAACTCCTTTGCAAAACTACATTTCTTCAGATTAATCAACAACTTCTCCTCCCTCAGCTTCTCTAGAACTCTTCTGATATGCATTAGATGCTCATCCCAAGTCTTTCTAAAAATCAAAATATCATCCAAATAAACAATAACAAAACTTCCCAAAAATTCTTTCAGTACCTCGTTCATGAGCCGCATGAATGTGTTCGGTGCATTGGTTATGCCCAAATGGCATGACTAACCACTCATACAAACCTTCCTTTGTCTTGAAGGCTGTCTTCCATTCATCTCCTTCTCTGATACGGATCTGGTGACATCCACTCTTTAGGTCAATTTTCGTGTAGTATTTGGCTCCACTCAAACAATCTATGATGTCATCCATTCTTGGCAATAGAAATATATACTTGATCATTATCTTATTGATGGCTCGAGAGTCTGTACACATCCTCCATTCTCCATCCTTCTTTGGTGCTAGTACTGTAGGTACCACACATGGATTTAGGCTCTCCCTTATCAGTCCCTTCCTCAACAACTCATGAACTTGTCTGTTCAGCTCTTCATTCTCTGCAGGGGTCATTCTATGGGCTGCCTTGTTTGGCAAATTGGCTCATGGTATCAAATCCATATGATGACTTATCTTCCTTACTAGTGGTAAACCTTCTAGTACATTATCAGAGATAATGTCCTGGAACTCTTCCAACATATCTGAAACATCTGCTGGTACATGGTGCAGGAGCACCTACCTGACAGCTGGCCTTCATAAGGCAGTTAGTTAGTTTGAGTCTTGTTTTCAAGACAGTAAATATGATGATGCTGACAGTGTTAAGGAAAACATGATGATGATGATGATGATGATGGGCTGCAGACATCCATGCTGTATGTTAAGGTTTTAGTGTGGATGCCTCTGCATCAGTACATCTTCATAGTTCTCTTGACTAATCTTAGGAATCAATGCAAAGCAATGACGTTCATGCTTCATACCCTCCAAAAATTTCCTACCATCTACTAGGCAAATTCTAGTAGTACTACATACCTTTTCTTCCACCTCCTTCAAGGGCTTCAACTTATGATGAACTCCATCCTTTGTCAAGGAATATGTGTTTGCATAGCCATCATGGACAGTGCTCCTATCATACTTCCACGGCCTCCCCAACAACATATGACATGCATCCATTGGTATGATATCACACAACACCTCATCATGGTAATCACCAATCTTGAACTTCACTAAACACTACTCATTGACCAAAGCTTTATGGTCCTTCTGTAACCATGCAATCCAATATGGATGCGGATGCTTTCTTCTTGTCAACTTCAACTTGTCAACCATCTCCACTGAAACAAGATTATCAGTGCTTCCACTATCAATAATAATATCACAACACTTACCTTCACATTTGCACCTTGTGTGGAATAAACTCTTCCTCTGATTAGGTTATTTCTCCTCATTCACCAAGGTTCTTCTGACAACTAGGGTTTCTCCCCTTTCAGCATCTTCAGAATGCTCAAAATATGCATCTTCATCTACATGCGCAACTTGTGCATTGCCTTTAGGTCTTCTATTTGTCCTTCTTTGATGTTGTGGACACTCATATGCTTGATGCCCTTCTTCTCCACATTGGAAACAGGTTCCTCTGAAACCTCCTCTTCCAGGTCCTTGCCCAGGTCTGCCTCTTCCTCTTCCTCTTTGCTCATCATTGTTCTGGTCACGAGGGCGATAGGTGTTATCTCCTCTCTAATTTTGACTGTGCCAGCTTCTTCACTTTTCTTTTGATCTTCATTACGGCCTCCATAGGGCCTTCCACCAGTCCTTCCACCTTGACCTCTTCCCCTTTGCTTGCTATCAAATCTTTTATTCAGCTTCTCTTCCACCTTCAAGGAAAACTGGTATGCATCTTCTATGGTGGTCATTCTGACCAGGCTCAGCTCCTCTTGAATACTCGACCTCAAACCATTAATGTAATGGGCTACCTTCTCCTTGTTGGGCTCTGCATGGCCTGTCCTGATAGTAATCTTATAAAACTCTTATGTATACTCCTTGACAGACTTGTTACCTTACTTTAGTCCTTGCAACTTCTTCAACAACTCCATCTCATAGTCCACAAGAATGAACTACTTCTTCAGTTTCTCCACCATCCGATCCCATCTGGTGATCTTTCCTTTTCCTCTTCTATTCCTCTCTAATTGGACCTCCTTCCACCAAATACTGGCGTGGCCATTCAACTTTGTTTTTGTAAACTTGACCCTTCAACTTTGTTTTTGTAAACTTGACTCGATTTGGGTCCTCCACATTTTCATACTCGAAATACTCCTCCATGTCATTGATCCAATCAATAAGTTGTTCCGGATTCAAATCTCCAGAATATGTGGAAACTTCAATTCTAGGCCTCTTCCCGATCTTTGAAATGGCCCTCAAAAACCTAACTTCTATAGGATCTCCTACAGCTCCTTGCTCTTCCTTAGATAGCTCTTCTTCAGCTTCATCTTCACTTTCTTCTCTTGTTCTCAAATAAAACCCTCTTCGCAGCTCCCCTTGCAATACATCAATTTGCCTTTGTAGGGCTCTAAAACCTTCTTCTGTCAAAGCATTCCTTCCAACATGATTTCTTCATGGAGGCATCTTGATCTCCACAGCAGACCCACAACCTCAGGTCCTGGTGCAAACTGCCTCACGATTGGCGATCTGTCTACACACTCAGGAACCCTTGCTCTGATACCACTTGATGAAGGGGGTGAATCACAAAACACACAATAACAGATATTAAACACAGCAAATAGAACTTTCTTTTATTGAACTGGGCAACTCATTACTTTACAAAAGCTCAATTACAATCAGAGGATGAATCCTCTACTGGTTGCAACACATTACAATTTTCCCCAACCTCAAGACTCTAGAATCTTCAGCCTTTTGTAACCCCAAATCAGCTAGGGTTTTTGTTTTCTCACCTATTCTGGACTCTACACTGGCCCCCTTAACTCTACTACCACCCAGGATTCCCAGAATAGTCATAAATAGCACTTTTTGGTGGCCTCCAACTAAAATTTGAAATTTGCAACTCCCTCCAAAAGTAGGTCAACTTTCGGGAAGCATAACTTTTGATCCGGGTGTCCGATTGACGAACCGTTTTAAGCGCCGAAAAGATTGCGATGTGAACTATCACGTTGGAAATTGCTAAATGGATTTCCATCAACTTTTTGAGATGTTATGAGAATTTTTAGTGCCTCATATCTCATTTTGTAAATTTTTAGGGGATTTTCAGAAAACAAAAACTTTAATATCTTTCAGCTCACAAATGATCTTTGCTTGATTCCTTCGCCAAAGGTCTTATATTTCTGTTATGTAACTTTCTGGAAGTTTTTTCTTCATTACGTGCCCAAATGCAAACTTTCTAAAAATAGCAAGTACACTTTCCTAAATAGGCAGGGCACTATTTTTGGCAGTTTTAGAAAAATTAAAAGTCCTACATTATTATTCTAGATATTATGGAACCAAAAACACTAATTATGGGAAGAAATGAGAACAATTACAATGGTTTTGAGTTAACTTCTTTTTTTGGGTGATGCAAGATTGCCCTTACACCTCTGGATGCTCCTGCATCAACATTTTAAGAGGTGAATGTAAAGCAATTAAATGATAATATCAATCCCAATAGAGAGAACCACAAGAGGAGTCAACCATAAAGACAATGAGCTTCTAAAAATGTAAACAACACATGAGCACTTTACACACAACCATGGTAAGCAACCTTTATAACCATTACTATTATGGAACACAAACAACACATAGCTAATGAAGAAGAAGCTCAACAAGTTAGTTACTCTCCAAATAATATATGCAAGATTTGATATGCAACATAATTACCATGTTGGAACATAAACAACACAAGGAAAATTTATTTATAAGACCATTTACACATGAGAGTTTTATTTACAAGACCATTAGTAGCCTAAACACATAAATAGTTTTCTTAGAAAATATGCATGTATAGAAGGAATAGAGCCATAGAGAACCATCCATGCATGGCCTATTTACAAGGAAATCAACATACCGACAAGGAAAGGTTGCTAAAATATTTGTAATATGACATAAGCAACACTACATGCTAGTCATATATTCTACAAGTGCACGCAATATCTCGGCCTATGCACTCCCTCCATACAATTGATCATAGTAGAGCTCTTTAAACCAAAAGAACAAGTGATCAAGTTTTTCATACACAATTTTGAAATAAGGCACCATGGAATGCTTTCATCTTACCCTCTTCTAACAAATGTCCAAGAAGAGACATATTCCTAGCATGGTCAACAATCCTAGAGAAAGACTAAAACAATGTGTGGGAAAATTCATGTAGGCCCAAAGGCACATTCATAGCAGGTGTTGTGTCAAAGGTCGGCTCATCACAAACTGGTCCCGTCACACTCCCATTTGAAATACTACTCAAGATCTCCACAACCTCAACAGGGTGTTGAGGAGCTTCCATTTCCCAAGCATATATCTAGAATTTTTTTTCAAAAGCAGAAAAAACATTTAAAAGACTCATAAACACATTTCTTGTGGTTATTACTGCCAACAAGTGAGCATGTCTTTATATACTACTTGGAAATTTGATTCAGTGCATTGACTTCTAATATATCAAGATATTGAAGTACATCTAAACTATGTTTTTTTCCTCAACGATTACCTTGCTAATGTAATTTTTTAGCACACTTGTGATGTCCCGATATTTAGGCATTGTTTAAATTAAAGATTTAATGATGATAAAGATGGTGAAGCTGCTTTCGTGAAAATGTGATGTTATTGAAATATATTATTTAATAAATAATATTAAATAATATTATAAATAATTAAAATATAATATATAATATATTAACAAGATATATTGTTATAAATATAAATAATAAATATAATTATTAATATGGATGTAAATATTAATTTAACTATTATTATAACTATTCCTATATTGTTAGTTCAGGCCAAATATTGTTTAAATAAGCATTAAGGCATCGAGTATGATTGGAAAGAGGGAATCACTAATGAACATAGTGAATTATTAAGTGGGCTGACTACTTAAAGGAGCGCCATCTACGGGACATAACTCTTCTAAAGAGTCATGTCAGAAACTTAAACCAAAAATATATTAAATTCTAGTCACCGTGGGAAAGGAAGGAGGTAGAAAAAGATATAAACTCAGATAGTGTGTGGGAGCAATTTAAGAGGAATATGGCATACAATTTATGTTCTAATAGAAACAATGGAATTGAATAAAAAGGTAGAATAAGGAATAAATATATGAAGAAATATATAATTAAAAAACTCCTCAGATCTATAGAGAGAACTTAAAAGGGAAGGAAGATATATTTGAATATATATATATATAAAGGAATACAACAATAATAATAATTTGATTTAGATATAGGGATAAAGCATAATAAACCAGTGATCAAGTATTTACAGAATTGCACATGAGAATTGTTTTAGATATTATTCAAACAACCAAGAAGAAGATATATCTAAGAACAATTATATGGGGAATGGGAAATCAAGAGAACACACACATATATATGGGTCAACAATCAAGATATATATAGGAAAGGCATCAAACTGTGGTAAGATCTATATAGGAATATAATGTGTTGTGTAGATATGATCATGCATATTGTGATATCATCTTCATGATTCATTTTGCATGCTGATAGAATTATTTGCAAATATGAAATTGATTTTATATGAATAGTACGATTACTATGATGGAGGAAATTTGGTGCAAAAGGGATAATGAAGATGGGGCACTCTTCTAGGTATGCCACCCATATATGGCGATTGAATAATCCCATTGGGGCCAAGGGGGTACAAAGGGTACTACCCTTGGGCTTAGAAGAGATGGCTTCCAAGGTACCTTTTGTGATCTCATTCTACTATCATAGACATGTAAACTCAAAGGAACCAATCATAGAGAAGGGGAAAAGGAAATGATAAGATGAGGGGATAACGAGAATGATACCTCACTAGGTAGACCACCTCATATACATGGCATGGGCCACATGAGGCTAATGGATGATAAGGTCTATCTGTTGGGCCTAGGGTAGAGGAAATTTAGGACACCTCATCATGTTCCACTCCCCCCTCTTTATGGTTGAACCCACATAGTCCTTGAGTCTTGTTACATTTTTATATATGATCTTTCTTATATTTAGAATTAAATATATTGTATTCATATAATGTGGTTGCAGGTTTCCATGAACAGATATTTGGCTAAGATAAGTGATTCAAAAACCTATAAACTCCTCATAAGAAATTAGCTTATTGCAAACCTAGTCTGAATACTTACACAATTTTTTTTGTATGATGTCATATGATCAATTATTCCTCAAAACATGGTTATCTTTTCCTATCATCATTGAAATTGAACTTATCAACTACAAGATAACAAGTACATGATTGAATGTTAGATCAAGGATCAAAATGTCTTTTGGAGGACAAGGGAAAACTTATCATTAGTTACCAACCCTTGTTGTTGAGAGATATCGGAAAAATACCAACACATGAACCAAAAAGAATATTTGTCCTTTAGGGAAGATCATAACCCTTATGATCTTAAAGAACAATGAGGGTAGTAGAACTAAGGGGAGTATATTAACAACAATCCCTCAAGGGAATTGAATTGGAATCTTAAAGATTTTTATGATTGCTTGAGGACAAGCAATCTTGGAAGGGGTGGACTATGATACATCCCGATATTTAGGCATTGTTTAAATTAAAGATTTAAACATCATGATAGATATGGTAAAGCTATTTTCGTGAAAATGTTATGATATTGAAATAGATTATTTAATAAATAATATTAAATATTATTATAAATAATTAAAATATAATATATAATATATTAACAAGATATATTGTTATAAATATAAATAATAAATATAATCATTAATATGGATGTAAATATTAGCTTAACTATTATTATAACTATTCCTATATTGGTAGATCATGCCAAATATTATTTAAATAGGCATTAAGTCATCAATTATGATTGGAAAGAGGGAATCACTAATGAATGCAATGAATTATTAAGTAGGTTGACTCCTTAAAGGAATGCTATCTATGGGACATAACTCTTCTAAAGAGTCACGTCAGAAACTTAAACCAAAAATTTATTAAATTCTAGTCACCTCATCATGGGAAAGGAAGGAGGTAGAAAAAGATATAAGTAGATAGTGTGTGGGAGAGATTGAAGAGGAATATGGCATATGATTTATGTTCTAACAACAACAATGAAATTGAATTAAAAGGCAGAATAAGGAATAAATATCTGAGGAATTATATAATTAGAAAACTCCTCAGATCTACAGAGAGAACTTAAAAGGGGATGAAGATATATTTGAATATATATAAAGGAATACAACAATAATAATAATTTGATTTAGATATAGGGATAAAGCATAAGAAACTAGTGATCAAGTATTCACAGAATTGCACATGAGAATTATTTAAGAGATTATTCAAACAACCAAGAAGAAGATATATCTAAGAACAATTATATGGGGAATGGGAAATCAAGAGAACACACATATAAATATGGGTCAACAATCAAGATATATATAGGAAAGACATCAAACTGTTGTAAGATCCATATAGCAATATAATTTGTTGTGTGTAGATATGATCATGCATATTGTGATATCATCTTCATGATTCATTTTGTATGCTGATAGAATTATTTGCAAATATGAAACAAATTTTATATGAATGTTACGATTACTATGATGGAGGAAATGTGGTGCAAAAGGGATAACAAAGATGGGGTACACTCTTTTAGGTATGCCACACCTATACGGGGATTGAATAATCCCATTGGGGCTAGGGGTAAAAAGGGTACAAGGGTAAAAAGGGTACTGTCCTTGGGCTTAGAAGAGATGGCTTCCAAGACACCTTTTGTGATCTCATTCTCCTATCATAGACATGTAAACTCAAAGGAACCAATCATAGAGAAAGGGAAAAGGAAATGATAAGATGAAGGGATAACAGGAATGATACCTCACTAGGTAGACTACCTCATATGGATACCATAGATCACATGAGGCCAAGGGGGATGGTATATCCACTGCTAGGCCTAGGGTAGAGGATTCAAGACAAGCCATCGAAGTAACACTCTTCAACTCTCTTATGGTTGAGTCTCCTATATAGTTAGGTTTAACTGAATTAATAATGTTATTATGAGTTTGTTAATCATGTTAACCTAATTGTGAGAAATATTATTGTAAGTGTTTTCAAACTTGTTTATAGGGATTAAATCAGGCCAAGGTACTCTCTAAACCCCTTTTTTCTTGGAAATTGATAATTTAGGGTAAAATTAGTATTGTTCCTATAAGGGACATTACAACACTAAACAAAGATTATATCTATAGGAGTGATTAACTCCTTCCCAGGATTCTCAACCTACAAAACGACACCCTCATAGATACATGAGAGAAGCAAAGTGTTCTTCCACCAAATATCAATAAATGGATATTGAGAAAATGAGATGAGATACAAAATAATTTAGAAATGTACAATATATAGGTGTGTTCAGGAGCTAGTAGGTAAAAACTAGCCAAGCAGTAAACTACCTAACTATTAAATTATTTATTGGTTGCCTAAGTAAACTTAAGAAAACATAAATAGGTAAAACCCTATTTACTCCAATACCCCCCTTACATGCAACTTAGGGAGATTATTATGCAATATCAAGATACCATATGGGTCTCGGGTACACAACCATGTTAGGTACCCATTTACAAAGAAAAATGCATTTCAATCTCTACAAGTGGAGAAAAGAAAAACGTTGTGGGAGAGAACTCCTCTCCAAAAGAGAGGAAAAAGATGGAAAAGGTGAAAGGAAGGAGGACTCCACAAGACCCCCTAAGGATAACTTCCATCATTGGCATCAATGATCTCAACAAAATACAAAAGGAGAGAGACTGTGTAGCCCCCATAGTAAAGAATAGAAATGTTGAAGATTCCCCCATGATGAAGAAGTTCCCGTGTGAATCCTGGAAGATTGAAGAAAAAATAATATCCAATGTATGCAAACAACATGCCTCCCTTTTGGGAGAAACATGTCCAACGATTGATGCAAGAGAAACTCCACCTCTGAAACAAGAGAAAGGAGAGGAAGAATCAGCATGAAATATGCCTTTGAAAACTGTCTTGGTGCCTCCACGTAACCAAATTTCAAATCATGATCAGGTGCAACCTCAACTAAGGAAGGTGGATCAACAAGACCATTTGGAAACTCTAAAGCAACAATCTCCAAAGACATAGATGGTGTGACAAGAGTACTAATATTGTCATAAAAAAAAATGGATATACCCTCAAATACATCATCCAAATCAGCAATGTGAGATTCACAGTACAACTTTGAAGGATCTATCAAGTGACTATCCCACAAAACAAGATTTGAAGGATCAAGGACATCTTGCTATGCTGAAGAACCAACCTCTGAAGCAACAGGATCTGAAGTAGGAGAAGAATCAACACAGGTCTGAAGAACTCCAAAGTTCAAATGACCAATCTTTTTTGAAGAATTGCTACCAACACTAGCAAGTGCAGTGCGAGGCTCATAATCATTATCCTTAACAAAATGATAAAAAGCATAGAGATGAGACTCATGATCATCTTCACCAACTACAATGACTTTTCCAGTATCAGTCTCTCTAATGAATACAAAATCTACAGTGAACTCTATAGCCTTAGGTACCTCACCATGAGTAATCTGATAGATAGAAATAAGATTTGTGTACAAATCAGGAATACATAGTACATCTCTAAAATAACCATCACCAATCTTAACATTTCCTACCCCAGCAACATCTAAAAACTTACTATCCCTCAACAAGATCTTAGAAGTATTTGTAGGATAGGGAGAAAAACCCATGTGATGTGATGCTCTTAAATCCAAAAACCATCTACCATGACCAGAGTGAACTACTAAAGTAACCAATGCATGTCCTTTGATCTTCTCTTCTTGACCTTTCATCCTATTTGTAAATCCTACATTCCCTGACTGTGTAGTTTTAGATGAAGATAAAGATGATGTCGATGAAGAAGTTCTAGAAGAAGGATTCACATATGAGTGTAGTGGAATGTTGTTCTTCTAAAGAAGGTGTGAAAGCTCATCAATCTTCTTAGTATAGCAATGGTGTTCATCATGACCTTTCTTCTTGCAATACAGACAACTAAACTTCTCCTTCTTAGGTTTATCCTCTTTTGAAGAGGTGGAGGACTCATTAGACTCTGTCTTAGCCTTAGGTTTCTTCTTCCCTTTGCTTTGAGATGCTTGTTCAACTAATGTATGATTCTTAGAGGACCCATCTAACTAAGCAAGTTTGGCTTTCTCCCTAGTCAAACGATCACAAAATGTCTCAAAATAAGGCATATTGAAAGCACTAACTAAAGCATCCATTATGGAGTAAAAACTAGAAGAGAAAACAACAAAATGACCTCTTAGCTTAGACAAAATGAAGAAAATAGACTCCTTATTAGTTTTATCCTTCCCACATCCTACCAATTGTGACCTCACAGATTTGAACTTGACTAGATAATCATCAATGGAAGGAAATGCATATGGGGAAAGAGAAGTGAATTCTGCCTCTAATTGTAAAGCATAGAAGTCGCTGATCTGACCAAACAAGTTTTTTAACTTATCCAATACCTCCATGGGTGTATTACACTCCTAAATGTGGAAAAGGAAACTATCAGAAACATGTAAAGCTATCAAACCCATAGCTTCCTCACACTTGTTCCTTTAAGCAAATATCTCATACTCCCTAGTAAGAGTGGGTTGTCAATCATGCAATGTGGACCACAAACGCTTAGATCATAGCAACCTATGCATTTTAATCTTTTAGGTATGATAGTTATGAGGAGTTAAAAGTTCAAAAGAATTAGGAGTAGCCATGACAACAAATGCACCAAAAGCAAGCAAAATAGACACCAAACTAATACAATTAGGTCTAAAACCTCTAGGATATCAAAGATAACAACAAATGAAGCCTCTCAAAATTGATTTCACCTTTCCAAGATCCAAAATATCACTCAAGAAGAAATAATGCAAAAAGATGAATAATATGTACTTGAGAAAAATATTCAAAAACTTGGAGGGAAATATTAAGGCCATAAGGGGCGACTGGTGGTGGGTTCCCGCACCACAATCTTCTAAATCTCCAAGTCTCAATGCCAAATCACCAAGTCAGTCAAGCACCATGCACTTGAGAGAGACAAGACAGCTCCACATGAGCCTCTACTCACACTTTATTGATAGAGTGACTAGCTATATATAGCCAAAAGAGGTATAGCATAGGCAATGTGGGACTAAGTCCCAGTCCAAAACAACACCCAAACACACCTAATGTGCCCACTTCCATTTCACGCATAGCAAACCATAGCAAATAATATTTTGGCAAACTTTATATAATATATAAAGTCTAATCAAAACATATATTGCTGTAGCATTTCCAAACAAAAGGTAGAATCTCACATAGCTCCATGAGAGTGCCAATCTAGCTAAAATCATCTGCCAAGTCTCTTAGGCTACCCAAAATACATTCAATAGTAAGAAAGTGAACACAGAAAAAGGGAATAGCACCCAGCTATCTCCAAAGCCAAAACAAATGTAACCACCTCATCAAACATAATTGGTTGTGTTTCTAACTATGCATCAAGAATAGAAGAGGTATTGCCCAATATAGTAGGTGATGAGGGAAACTTCTCTAAAATCCTAACCTTGTTAGGAGACTTTTATGTAGATAAACCAGTCTACAAAAGCACCAAATCGCGAGAGCCCATGGTAGGGGAAGACTACATCACAACTGGCCCATTCAATGCAGAGCCAAAAACTAAAGAGAGGGAAAGGAATCCCTGCTTCAGAATTAAAGTTGCAATGCCAAATCACACCAAACAACAAAATAATGGTAGTGATAAATAAATATCACTGACGAATTTGGAATTTTCTTTAATTTCAAATACTAATAATCTCCAGCAAATGTAGGCAAGATCATAATGCCTGGATCTCCTCAATGCGGCAAAAACACTCTAGGAAGGTGAGTAGCAAGAGGATCTCTGATACCATGTAGGAGTGATCAACTCCTTCCCAGGATCCTCAACCTACAAAATAACACCCTTAGAAATACATGAGAGAAGCAAAGTGCTCTTCCACTAAATATCAATAAATTAATATTGAGAAAATGAGATGAAATACAAAATAATTTACAAATGTACAATATATAGGTGTGTTCGGGAGCCAGTAGGTAAAAACTACCCAAATGGTAAACTACCTAACTATTAAATTATTGATTGGTTGCCTAAGTAAATTTAAGCAAACATAAATAGGTAAAACCCTATTTACTCTAATAATATCTATAAGTATTTCAAGCATTAAAAAGTATTTATGACTTTTATAAAAAAATTTACAACATGTGAGGCCTACCTTTTCATTCCCTTATTTTTGACTACTTCATTTTAGCGTTGGTGATACATACTAGACTTGTGGGACTGTTGATCCCGAATTTCAGGACTATTAGACTTTATGTTGTATGTGGATTTATTATCTTTAGCATGATTACAATGTGATTAGAACTTGACATTGATTCACTGATGATGTTGGACATATGATTTATATTATGATGTTATTAGGATATCATTCATGTGATTTTAGTAAGAAATTTATTATGTGATTCTATCATGGGATGGATTTTTGAAATGCAAATTTAGAATTTGATTATGATGTGATTTGTTGATGTTTATATGATCATGTGATGATGTGAGTGTATGTTTCACTTTGCTTCAGCTAGTATATATAGGTGGGATTGACATTTCATTTGAGTGCGTAGGTGTTTCTAAAGAAGCCACAGATACTCAAAGATCATCCCACACACTATGTTGTTTTCCCATGTGAAGCTGATCTAGTTCCAAGAGGAACAAGGATTAACTATGTTTGCATGATGAATTTTTGTAATGATGTTGCATGGTGTTAGTTGGGTTAGGTCTATCCTTCTTTTATTTGATTTCTAATTGGTATTGTAAGTTGTAATGTCATTTGAATTTAATTTTTGAGATCCATTTTATGTTGTTTTACTCAACGTATGGCGCTCAAAATGGGTTAAAATTGACCCTGGGTTATACCCCTAGGGTCTAGGGGTAATTTGGGCTTGTGTAACCTTAGGTGAACTTCCATATGGTGACTTTAACTTCACTCTGAAGTAACGTGACGAAAATGGAAGCTTGGGAGGGAGAGGATGAGTGGGTCAAACACTCAACCTCTTCCTTTCCTCTTCCCTAGGTTGGGGGAGTCTTCAAGACCCCTTAGTTGTGGAGGACTCAACTCCAAGCCTCTCCCACAATTGGTGAGGGTACCTTGGGGTTGAGTGGGCCTTCTTAGGAGGAGATGATTGGGGTACAGGTGGCACCCACTCCTTCTTTCACTCCACCTTTCTCTCCCACATAATTGATAGAGGACAAGTGGATGGGGGAAAGACTTGGTGGATTGGGTGAATGACACGTGTCACCACCCCATTCCAAGAGTCTTGCTAGCGGTTGGGTGGAGGAGGCTCATGAGAAGAGCCTATTTTAATCCCTCTTGAGTGGTACGGAGGGGGTTGTTGAATCTTTTGGGCAATTTTTGAATTTTAATTATTTTGGGAAAAAGTTAGAGGTGAAATTGGTGGCTCAACTTGGAGAAGGGGTTAGAGGAGCTCTTCTCAACTATCTTCTATTTGGACTTTATAAGATAGGATTCAAAGCAAATGCCTTTCCTTATGCATTTTCTTTACTTGCATGTTGTGTGTGCGTGAGTACATTTTGTTGTTTTTACTTTGTTGTTGTGGGAAAATTGGGCATGAGAGTTGTGAGAGCCTCTCCTACTTGGGAGAAAATTCTCAACATGTGTGGGGTGGGGGAGGAGTGAACCTCCTCGGGGTCACATCCTTGGTTTCATGGAGTTTTAGCCTTGTGGGCAAATTGGGATTTTGAACAATATGTGTATAAGAGAAATTGTGATATGGCTTGAGAGCCAATAGAAAGTTGTGAAATCATGTTTATATGTGTGGGCTTGAGGCCTTGATGGATTTATGTTTTGGGAAGTTTTTGGAGTGGCACTCTTGAGTTGAGTGATGTCCACTCCCCTACCCCATTAAACTCATCTTGAGTGAGTCAGTGTTATGTGAGAGCCATGGGAGTATTATTGTTTTGTGTTGAGTGAATTTGTTGTTAAATGGTGTGTGCTTACCATGTGTGAGGATAACCTTCTAGCTTGGGGGTGACTCATGAGTGAGTCAATGGTAGGAAGGAGAGTAGTTTGAGTGCCTTTTTTTCGCCTCCTATGTGTTTTATGCAGATTTTTGGAGCTATGTATTATGGAAGGAATCAATATTTTCCTTTTTGTATTGTTAGTGGAGTGCTTGAGAGAGTATGGCCAAGGTTGGCCTATTTGTAAATGTGTCATTGAGTAAGGAAAGTGATTGTGCTCTCTTGGGTTGTAAAACAAATATTTGCTCTTGAGATGTATTTAAATTTTTACGTATTTGGAAATGGAAGTATATATATGTTGGTTTTATATGTATGTGTATGAGGAAAATATGAATATAAGTAAAAAAAAAAAAAAGTTGTTCTATTTCTTTGGTATGATATGAGTTTACTTCAACAAAAAAAAATGAAAGTTGTTTTCTATTTGAAGGATAATGTCAAAATTTTAATTGCTCTTAGAAAAGAAAATTAGTCATTTGCTGTTTTATTTCAAAAGCAAAACAAAAAGAGAGTTTATAATGAAAATGCCTTCATTTTAAGAAAAGAAAATATACACATTTGAACTACTTTTATCTTAGAAAAATAATGTAATTAGTTGTATTTGCTAGCTGGGTTAGTTTCCTTATCAACATGGTTTATGTGAAAGTATTTTTTTATCCCAATATATGCATATAATTATATTTAATATAATTATTTTAGTGATGCATATACATTTATATATACACCCATATATATAAATATATATATATATATATATATATATCTATATATATGTCTATATATATATATGTCTATATATATATATATATGTCTATATATATAACCTATATGTGTTCATTGCTTTTATATATATATATATATTTGAGTATATTGGTTAAATACTAAAACTTGATGTTTCTATTTATTTCTGTGCAAACTGGAAAGTTTTTTTTTAAAAGACTAACAGTGACTTTCTATATATATATATATATATTATAGTTTTCATTATTAATAAAAAGAAAAGACTATTTTTATTGTGTTTTCTACAAACTTAAAGTAGAATTTAAAAAAAAAAATAGTTTGGTGGGGGGTTTTGACCCCCCCACCGCTACCATAGTAAGTAGATTAGGGTGTGGGGAAGGGGCCGAGCCCCACCCACACCCCATCGTAGTGGGTTGTGGGTGGGGCTTAGCCCCCTCCCCACATCCCCCTTCCTCCGCCACTCCACACTCCCAAACTCCCTCCACAGACCCACACCCCCGTTACCTCCTACCGTCGCTGCAGACATACCACCTCCCCTCTGCCGCTCCACTCTCCCCACACCCCATGAAACCCTTTACCCCCTATGGACTCCCCTCCATTCTCACAGGCGCCGCTACCATTGCATCACCCAGTACAGCCACTTTCCTCTATATACCTCTTTGCTCAACACTGCAAGATACATATAAATAAAAAACCTCTATATACATCTATTGTTGTTTGCCAAAAAAAAAAACCTCTCTATTTTGATAACCAGCCTTTACATATTTAAAATATATATATATACTAATATATATATATATATATATATATATATATATATATATAGAGAGAGAGAGAGAGAGAGAGAGAGAGAGAGAGAGTATACACACTAGGTATACTCATTGAGCTTCTTTTCATGGAGGCCAATCTCCAAGACTTGCAAAACAAAATCATAGAAGAGAAATTGAGAGAGAAATGGAAGAAGGAGCAAAATGAACAATCTAGATGGAGGCTAGGGTTTTGTCCTCTCTTCCTTAAGGAAATTCTTATTTTATTGTGACCCTTTTAGGGCAAGAGAATTTTTTTAAAACTTGTTTTATTTATCCCCACTCTTTTATTTATTTGTTTGTTTTATGTTCTTATTTTAAAATGGGGGTTTAGAGATAAATGATAGTTTGGGGTAATTTTTATTTCTTTTGGAAATGTTATTTTTATTGTTTAGAGGTATGGTAAAATTTAAATAGAATATTTTATGGCTAGAGGGAATTTATAGGTTAATGATTTTAATTTGATTATTGAAAAGGGATTATATTGTTTATTTTAATTCTACTCCAATCTAACTATTGAGATGTTTTTAATTTAAAACAAAGGGATTAATCAATGGCTTGTAAACCTTTATCAAACAAGGTTAGTGGCAATTTAGTTGTTATTAGTTTAGTAATTAATTTAATTAATCTAGAGCAATTTTATTAGTTTAATAAAGACGCCATTTTAATCCAACTTGGAAACCTAGTAACTATCTAAATGAAATTAGTGTAACATGCTTCTATGATTTGGTGTACCAAGAAATTAGGAATAACGTAAAGGATGCAGTGATAGCTCTGATTGATAGAAAATGTGAAGGAGAACAAATTGATCGAGCTTTGTTGAAAAATGTTCTGGGCATCTTTGTAGAGATTCTATTAATGAGTTTTGGGGTTTTTAATCAATTAATTTAACTAGTGTAACATAGGTAATTTAAAACCAACCCAGTAAACTTTGATCAAAATTAGTTTCATTATAATAAACCCTAATCTTGCCCATTAGGCGTTATGCTGCCGAATTTTTCTAGAATTTAGAGTATAGTTAGGTTAGTAAAATTTAACCTTGCTTAGGATTAAAATTATTATTTTTGTCAGTTACCAACATTATGTTGTGATATTAAATATATTTCTCTTGCACTAGAATTCTAGGCTTTTGATTTTGACTTGTGTCAAAATCCTATCATCCACTTAGGCTAACCTAGGGTTTTGATCCTTGATCCTAACCCTATTAGCGATGTCTGATGTGTCACATTGACCCCCTAGTTGGCCTTCATCGTGAAATGGTATGCGCAAGTGAACGCATTAGCTCATCTTCAACTATCATGTTTATGCCTTATACGTAATGCCATCGAGCACGCTTACGTGTGCGAGGGGGTTTCTAGGGAAGCATGGTAAAATTTTTGATATTTCATGTCATGACCACATGAAAAATGTGGACATGACACGTGAGATGCGTGTTGTGACCACATGGGGAATGTGGGGCATGACATGAAATATCAAAGCCTAAGTTTAAACACTGGGCTTGTTTGGGCACGTTACTTATTCTACAATTTTAATTAATTAGTGATTACCTTGTTTTGTAGGATGCCTCCTCGACGAGTTCGGTGAGCGCGTTCATGCCACATTGTATCCGTCAAGGTGCATAGTGATTCTTCAGCTGAGGGTCAAGCACCACTGGCACCACAGGTCCTACCTATACCAGACATTGGACCATAGATACTTTAGGCACTACAGGCAATGTTAGATAGGATACCACCGATCGTAGATGTGCTATGCGTAGAGCCACATGCTGAGCCCTACATTGATCAATGAGAGGAGCCACGCGTCAAGCCCCACGTCGAGCCACGAGAGGCACCACGTGTGGAGCCCCGTGTCAAGCCACGCGAGGTACCATGTGTTGAGCCATTTGTGGAGATGCCAGATATGGTGGTAGAGGAGGTTGGATTAGCCTACAGGGTCCGTAGTAGGAGCCCTTCATGTCATGATAGGCATGAGGAGATAGTGCGAGTGGAACAGATCATTCACATGCCATATGATTATTATGTAGAGGAGCCCATTAGAGGGCGCAGAGATTGAGGAGACCCTATCCAGGATCTGTTGAGGTTGAATCCTCCTACTTTCATCGGGACTATAGAGGGAGCTGAAGCCAAGGCTTGGCTCATCAGTCTAGATAGATGCTTCACGTTGTATCCTTATGAGGGCAACATGAAGGCACGTGTGATAGTCCACCTATTGCGAGATGAAACAACTACTTGGTGGTGCACTCAAGAGTGAAAGCATCATCTATCATTGGACACACTTACTTAGGAGACTTTCATTGAGTACTTCAATGTGCGGTATTTATTAGATCATTACAAACATCGTCGCATAGACGAGTTTCATGACCTCTAGTAGAGAGGGCTTACTATTGCTAAGTACGACGACATATTCACTGAGTTGTCTCGATATGTGAAGTATCTCCATGATGAGAAACTCCTAGTTCATAAGTTCATCAAAGGATCAAACCATAGCATAGCAGGGCTTGGATGCATGGCAGACCACTAGACATTGAGTGATGCTACCGAGAAGGCATACATAGCTGAGGAAATACATGGACGAAGGAAAGGATCATGCCCCTAGTTTTAGGATCACAGGCAGCAGCACCACCAGCAGAGTTATTGCAGACCACCACTACCACCATAGAGAGGAGGATTTAGTTCTCCATCATTATCTCCTAGACCTCCACAACAGCAGCAACAGAATCATCAGAGGTCTAGACCCCAGCAGAGGGCACAGGGAGGGCAGAATCAAGGATGGCAACAACAGGGCTAGCATAGAGACCAGAGGTAGCAGAGACCACCTACAGGGCCTGCGAGGTCTCAACAGTCATACAGGGGTTCACAGGGTTCCACATGTAGATCTGGACAACAACAGCCATATAGGACTTACACGGGATAGATATAGGCTCGGGGCCCATGCTATGTGTGTGGTGGAGCAGGACATCTAGCCAGAGAGTGCCCATAGGGCTTCACAGTAGGGGGATAGCCTCGTTTAGTAGGGTCAGAGCAGATGGTAGGTGATGTGGGCAAGTCCCACCGCATGTTCACAACGGTTGATAATTGCCAGGCTAACTTTAAGGCATCAGTGATTGAGATATCAGGTACGATCGGGGGTGCCCCATTTCTATTCTTTTTGATTCTGGAGCTATTGATTCATTTCTATCTACATCGTTAGTGGAGCGTTGTAGGTTGGTGGCTTCTAGGAAGGACATTAGGTGGGAGGTTGAGTTGGCCACCAGGCCTAGGTTGTCAGTAGATGCCTTGGTTCGGAATTGTGAGATCTCTTTGGGGTCCTTCACTACATCTTGTGACCTTTGAGTTATTCCATTAGGTTCCTACGATGTGGTTTTGGGTATGGACTAGCTTGCGGCTCATATAACCAAGCTAGATTGTTGCCAAAAGGTGATTAACTACTTAGATGATCATGGTGCACCGGTTGAGATAGTGGGCATTCAGAAGCCCACAATAGTTTGTATGATATCTGCTCAGTAGCTTAAGTGCTACATGCAAAAGGGATACCAGATGTTTGCTATCATAGTTAGTGATAGATTAGAGGATGAGCCTAAGGCATCATTGGATGACCATCCCATATTGAGAGTTTACCGACATGTTTCCATTAGAGTTACTAGGGATGCCACCCCATCGTGAGGTAGACTTTCATATTGACTTAATTCTGGGTGCTGAGCTAGTGTCTCGTGCAACCTACATGATGACCACTCATGAGCTGACAGAGCTCAAGTTGCATCTTGATGACTTTCTTGAGAAGGGGCACATCCGATCAAGTGTTTCACCTTGGGGTGCTCCGGTTATCTTCGTGATGAAGAAGGATGGGTCACTTCGGTTATGCATGGATTATAGATAGTTGAATAAGGTGATGATAGAGAACCGTTATCCTCTACCTAGGATTCATGATCTCTTCGACCAGATGCAGGGAGCCAGGGTGTTCTCTAAGATTGACCTGAAGTCCGGTTACCATTAGTTGCATATCACAGAGGTGGATATTCATAAGACCACTTTTCAGACTAGATACGGCCACTATGAGTTCACTGTGGTCCCCTTCAGTTTGACAAACGCCCCTGCAGTGTTCATGAGTCTCATGAACGGAGTGTTCCGTACCTACTTGGATCAGTTTGTGATTACTTTTCTTGATGACATATTGATCTATTCGTGGACTGAGGAGGAACATGAGGAGCATCTACGTCAGGTTTTGCAATGCTTGAGAGAGCAGTAACTTTATGGCAACATGGTGAAGTGTGCATTCTTTAGGACAAAGGTAT
Source organism: Cunninghamia lanceolata (assembly GCA_027924645.1). Classification (NCBI taxonomy): domain Eukaryota; kingdom Viridiplantae; phylum Streptophyta; class Pinopsida; order Cupressales; family Cupressaceae; genus Cunninghamia; species Cunninghamia lanceolata. Next base: position 2,765,282 of record BSBN01000719.1, on the reverse strand, counting down.
AGTACTTGGGGCACATCCTATCAGGCAGTGGCATCTCCATAGATCCATGGAAGATCAGAGCTATCAGAGATTGGCCAGCACCGACCAGTGTGATAGAGGTCAGGAGTTTCAAGGGATTAGCCAGTTACTATTGCAGATTTGTAGAGGGCTTTTCTAGGATAGTGCACCCCATTACTTCCCTTCAGCAGAAAGGGAAGAGTTTCACTTGGACCAAGCAGTGCGAGTGGGCCTTTGGGGTCCTCAAAGAGCATCTTATCAGCGCTCCCATCTTAGCGGTTCTAGATCCTGTAGAGGATTTTGTAGTTTGCACAGATACATCACTTGAGGGTTTGGGAGCTGTGCTCATGTAGGGTGGTAGGGTGATTGCATATGAGTCACGTAAGCTCAAGACACATGAGCTGAACTACCCTACTCATGATCTAGAGCTCACAGCAGTGGTTCATGCTCTTGTTCATTAGAGGCACTTTCTTTTGGGTCGTCACTTTGAGCTTCATTTAGATCATCATAGTTTGCAGTACATATTCACATAGCCAAATTTGAACGCCCTCTAGTGGCGTTGGATGGAGTTTCTAGGTGAGTACGACTCTGATGTCCACTACATCCAATGGAATGAGAACATGGTCACTGATGCTTTGAGTCAGAGGCACCACGAGATCCTGACCTTGACCTTGAGTGTGGACTTGAGAAAGTGCATCATTTAGCATCTGCCAGAGGACGAGTGGTTCCTTGAGGTGCAACAGGAGATCCAGTCATAGAAGGCCCTTAAGGGCAAATTTGTAGGATTTTCTCTTGAGTCAGATGGATTGCTTAGACATCGTCAGTGCATCTATGTACCCCATGCAGGTGACCTTCATGCAGTAGTTATTTCAGAGGCTTATAGAGCACCTTATGCAGCACACCCAGGGGTGAAGAAGATGCATAGTGATTTGCGACAGTTATACCATTGGACAGGTATGAGGTGAGATATTGCAGAGTATGTTGCTCATTACCTTGAGTGCCAAAGTGTCAAGGTCAAGCATCAGCATCTAGCAGGTCTTTTATACCCTCACGAGATACCTAAGTAGAAATGGGACACCACTTCCATGGACTTCATTGTTGGTCTTCCTATGTCATCACGCCACCATGATGCCATCATGGTGACGGTTGACAAGTTGACCAAGGTAGCACATTTCTCACCTGTATGCACGACGTACAATGCATCATCTGTGGTGAGAGTATTCTTGGATCAGATTGTTAGATTACATGGGGTACCTTACTGTATCATTTCAAATAGGGATTCAGTGTTCACTTTAGCCTTTTGGAGAGCCTTGTAGAAGGCGTTGGGCACACAACTCAACTTCAGTTCCGCTAATCATCCTAAGACCGATGGACAGATAGAGCAAGTTAATTAAGTCCTTGCCGATATGCTCCGTATGTATGTCATGGATCACCAGAGTAGATGGGAGGAGTACATGTATCTAGTTGAGTTTGCCTATAATAATGGGCATCACATCTCGTTGGGTATGCCTCCTTTTCAGGCCTTGTATGTCAGACCTTGTAGGACACCTTTGAATTGGGACCGTATTGAGGACAGGGTTGTGATAGGGCTAGAGTTGGTTCAGGATATGGAGCAGTAGGTGACTTTGATTAGGTAGAGACTTCAAGAGGCCCATGATCGACAGAAGAAGTATGCCGATGCTAAGAGGGTAGATTGGAGCTTCTCAGTTGGGGACAGAGTGTTCTTGAGAGTGCAACCACACAAGAGTCTAATCTGTTACGAAAAGGGCTCTTAGCTTGCACTTCATTTTGTTAGACCTTTTGAGATCTTGGAGAGGATAGCACCCATAGCCTATTGTCTAGCCTTGCCACCTAGCCTGTCATGTATCCATGATATTTTACATGTTTCTATTTTATGGCATTGCATATCTGATTTATCTCATGTATTGTATTGGAGTGCTCTTTAGGTAGAGGTAGATGGACAGTTAGTTTTCGATCCAATTCACATATTGGCTCTCGGATGCTAGGCCTTTGAGGTTGAGAGTTGGACCAGGTTAGGGTCCAGTGGGACATGTACGATGAGGTCATGGCGACATGGGAAGATGCAGCGAGTATGAGGGCTCTTTATCCTCACATCTTTGACAACTTCCAGGAGGAAGTACAGCCTTAGGGGAGAGGATGTGAGGTCTACCTTTTCATTCCTTTATTTTTTACTACTTCATTTTACTGTTGGTGATACATACTAGTCTTGTGGGACTGTTGATCCTCAATTTTAGGACTATTAGACTTTATGATGTATGTGGATTTATTATGTTTAGCATGATTACGATGTGATTAGAACTTGATATTGATTCAATGATGATGTTGGACATATGATTTATATTATGATGTTATTAGGATATCATTTATGTGATTTTAGTTAGAAATTTATTATTGGATTCTATCACAAGATGGATTTTTAAAATGCAAATTTAGAATTTGACTATGATGTGATTCGTTGATGTTTATATGATCATGTGATGATGTGAGTGTATGTTTCACTTTGTTTCAGCTATTATATACATTTGAGATTAATATTTCATTTGAGTGCGCAGGTGTTTCTAACGAAGCCACGGATACTCAGAGATCATCCCACACACCGTGTTGTTTTCCCATGTGAAGCTGATCTAGTTCCAAGATGAACCAAGATCAACTATGTTTGCATGATGAATTTTTGTAATGATGTTGCATGGTGTTAGTTGGGTTAGGTATACCCTTATTTGATTTCTAATTGGTGTTGTAAGTTGTAATGTCATTTGAATTTTATTTTTAAGTTTGAATTTTTGAGACCCCTTTTATGTGTTTTTACTCAACCTATGGTGCTCAAAATAGGTTAAAATTGACCCTGGGTTGTACCCCTAGGGTCTAGGGGTCATTTGGGCTAGTGTAACCTTAGGTAAACTTTTATTTGGTCACTTTAACTTCACCCTGAAGTAAAGTGACGAAAATGGAAGATTGGGAGGGAGAGGATGAGTGGGTCAAACACTCAACCTCTTCCTTTCCACTTCCCTAGGTTGGGGGAGTCTTCAAGACCCCTTAATTATGGAGGACTCAACTCTAAGCCTCTCCCACAATTGGTGAGGGTACCTTGGGGTTGAGTGGGCCTTCTTAGGAGGAGATAATTGGGGCACATGTGGCACCCACTCCTTTGGCTCCACCTTTCTCTCCCACATAATTGATAGAGGACAAGTGGATGGGGGAAAGACTTGGTGGATTGGGTGAATGACATGTGTCACCACCCCATTCCAAGAGTCTTGCTAGCAGTTGGGTGGAGGAGTGAGGAGGTGACATGTGTCACCTCCCCATTCCTCAAGGCTCATGAGAAGAGCCTATTTTAATCCCTCTTGAATGGTAGGGAGGGGGTTGTTGAATCTTTTGGGCAATTTTTTCAATTTTAATTTTTTTAGAAAAAGTTAGAGGTGAAATTGGTGGCTCAACTTGGAGAAGGGGTTAGAGGAGCTCTTATCAACTATCTTCCATTTGGGATTTCTAAGGTAGGATTCAAGGCAAATGCCTTTCCTTATGCATTTTCTTCACTTGCATGTTGTGTGTGTGTGAGTACATTTTGTTGTTTTTACTTTGTTGTTGTAGGAAAATTGGGTATGGGAGTTGTGAGAGCCTCTCCTACTTGGGAGAAAATGCTCAACATGTGTGGGGTGGGGGAGGAGTGAACCTCCTCAGGGCCACATCCTTGGATTCATGGAGTTTTAGCCTTGCGGGCAAATTAGGATTTTGAACAATATGTGTATATGAGAAATTGTGATATGGCTTGAGAGCCAAGAGAAAGTTGTGAAATCATATTTATATGTGTGGGCTTGAGGCCTTGAGGGATTTATGTTTTGGGAATTTTTTGGAGTGGCACTCTTGAGTTGAGTGATGTTCAGTCCCCTACCCCATTAAACACATCTTGAGTGAGTCTGTGTTATGTGAGAGCCATGGGAGTATTCTTGTTTTGTGTTGAGTGAATTTGTTGTTAAATGGTGTGTGCTTACCTTCTGTGAGGATGACCTCCTAGCTCGGGGGTGACTCATGAGTGAGTCAATGGTAGGGAGGAGAGTAGTATGAGTGGCTTCTTTTTCCCTCCTATGTGTTTTATGCAGATTTTTGAAGCTATGTGTTATGGAAGAAATCAATATTTTCCTTTTTGTGTTGTTAGTGGAGTTCTTGAGAGAGTATGGCCAAGGTTGGCCTATTTGTAAATATGTTATTGAGTAAGGAGAGTGATTGTGCTCTCTTAGGTTGTAAAACAAATATTTGCTCTTGAGATGTATTTAAAATTTTATGTACTTGGAAATGGAAGTATATATATGCTGGTTTTATATGTATGTGTATGAGGAAAATGTGAATGTAAGTTCAAAAAAAAAGTTGTTCTATTTCCTTAGTATGATATGAGTTTACTTCAACAAAAAAAAAAATTACTGTTTTGTATTTGAAGGATAAAGTGAAAATGTTAATTTCTCTTAGAAAAGAAAATTAGTCATTTGCTATTTTATTTCAAAAGCAAAACAAAAAGAGAGTTTATAATGAAAATGGCTTCATTTTAAGAAAAGAAAATATACACATTTGAACTACTTTTATCTTAGAAAAATAATATAATTAGTTGTATTTGTTGGCTGGGTTAGTTTCCTTATCCACATGGTTTATGTGAAAGTATTTTTTTATCCCAATATAGGCATATAATTATATTTAATGTAATTATTTTAGTGATGCATATACATTTATATATACACTGATATATATATATATATAATTACATTAAATATAATTATATGCCTATATTGGGATAAAAAAATACATTTATATATACACTGATATATATATATATGTAATTGAGTATATTGGTTAAATACTAAAACTTGATGTTGCTATTTATTTCTGTGCAAACTGGAAAGTATTTTTTTTTGTAAAAGAATAACAGGTACTTTCCATATATATATAATAGTTTTCATTATTAATAAAAAGAAAAACTATTTTTATTGCGTTTTTTGCAAACTTAAAGCAGAATTAAAAAAAAAAAGAAATAGTTTGGTGGTGGGTTTTGACCCCCCCATCGCTGCCATAGTAAGTAGATCAGGGTGTGGGGAAGGGGCCGAGCCCCACCCACACCCCTTCCTCCACCGCTCCACCACTCCACATGCCCAAACCCCCTCCATAGACCCCGCACCCCCGTTACCTCCTACTGTTGTCGCAGCCATAACACCTCCCCTCCACCTCTCCACTCTCCCCATGCCCCACAAAACCCTCTCCCCCTTGCAGTCTCCCCTCCGTTCTCATAGGTGCCACCGCCATTGCATCACCTAGTCTACTGCTACCATTGCATCACCTAGTACAGCCACTTTCCTCTGTACACCTCTTTGCTCAACGTTGCATGATACATATTATATATATATATATATTTGTGTATACATTTACTATTGTTTGTGCAAAAAAAAAACTCTCTATTTTGGTAACCAATCTTTACATATTTAAAATATATATATATACAATAGGTATACGCACTAGGTATACTCCTTGAGCTTCTTTTCATGGAGGCCAATCTCCAAGACCTGCAAAACAAAATCATGGAAGAGAAGTTGAGAGAGAAATGGAAGGAGCAAAATGAACAATCTAGATGGAGGCTAGGGTTTTGTCCTCTCTTAAATAAATTCTTATTTTATTGTGAGCCTTTTAGGGCAAGAGAATTTTTTAAAAACTTGTTTTATTTATCCCCACTCTTTTATTTATTTATTTATTTTATTTGTTTTATGTTCTTATTTTAAAATGGGGGTTTAGAGATAAATGATAGTTTGGGGTAATTTTTATTTCTTTTGGAAATGTTATTTTTATTGTTTAGAGGTATGGTAAAATTTAAATAGAATATTTTATGGCTAGAGAGAATTTATAGGTTAATGATTTTAATTTGATTATTGCAAAGGGATTATATTGTTTATTTTAATTCTACTCCAATCTAACTATTGAGATGTTTTTAATTTAAAACAACGAGATTAATCAATGGCTTGTAAACCTTTATCAAACAAGGTTAGTGGCAATTTAGTTGTTATTAGTTTAGTAATTAATTTAATTAATCTAGAGCGATTTTATTAGTTTAATAAAGATGCCGTTTTAATCCAACTTGGAAACCTAGTAACTATCTAAATGAAATTAGTATAACTTGCTTCCATGATTTGGTGTACCAAGAAATTAGGAATAACGTAAAGGATGCAGTGATAGCTCTGATTGATAGAAAACGTGAAGGAGAACAATTTGATTGAGCTTTGTTGAAAAATGTTCTGGGCACCTTTGTAGAGATTCCATTAATGAGTTTTGAGGTTTTTAATTAATCTAATTAACTATTCTACCAATTTAACTAGTGTAATGTAGGTAGTTTAAAACCAACCCAGTAAACTTTCGATCAAAATTAGATTTATTATAATAAACCCTAATCCCACCTGTGAGGCATTATGCTACCAAATTTTTCTGGAATTTAGAGTATAGTTAGGTTAGTAAAATTTAACCTTGCTTAGGATTAAAATTATTATTTTTGCCAGTTACCGACATTATGTTGTGATATTAAATATATTTCTCTTGCACTAGAATTATTCTTTTGATTTTGACTTGTGTCAAAATCCTATCATCCACTTAAGCTAACCTAGGGTTTTGATACTTGATCCTAACCCTATTAGTGACGTTAGACGTGTCGCATCGATCCCGTAGTTGGCCTTCATCATAAAATGGTATGCGCAAGTGAACGCATTACACCGCCTTCAACTATCATGTTTCTGCCTTATGCGTAATGCCATCAAGCATGCTTACGCATGCGAGGGGGTTTCTAGGGAAGCGTGGTAAAATTTTTGATATTTCATGTCATGACCACATGACAAATGTGGACATGACCTGTGAGATATGTGTCGTGACCGCATGGGGAATGTGGGCATGACACAACATAAAAACTTATTTTAAAGCTAGGGACAAATGACATTTTTTTAAAAAGTGGATTTAAAATGTCGAAAGAAGCAATAATTATATGGTGGTAAACCATTTTATAGGTACATCTAACACTCCACTAAATGTGCAAATATTTGACAAGAATAGAAAATTGATTCCTTTTTAGAGTGAATAAAATTATTGAAATCAAAGCCATGATGTACAAGGACAACTAACAAGGATAATCCAAAATCAAGCTTGTATCTCCAAAATGATAGGAAACACATCTCTATCCATCACGCCAAGTCATTGCATAAATATGAGATACTCCAACCATAATCCCAATTATATATTTCTTTAGTTAACATAAATTTATTTAATATGAAGCATTTAAACCATTTCAAAGTTTAAAAAGGTAATAAACTTTTTAATAAACAAAGATAAAATGTTACAATTATTGTCTAAAAGCTTTAAAATTTATTTAATCTGAAGTATTTAAAACTTGTTTAATTTTAAAGTAAAAAACAAAATGTTAATAAACTCTTTAATAGACAAAGGTACAATATTACAAATATTGTCTAAAAACTCAAATATTAAGTAATATAACACTGAATCTTAACACTAATACATTCTAAATAAAAATCTCATCAGGAGAACCCATAATTATTTAAACACATATTACAAAATAAAAAACATGCAATAACAACATCAATAGAAGGCTGTATAAAATTACAAATTTGACTACAACGGTGTCATTGATATGCAATCTCTTACCAGTAGAAGATCATGAAGCTAGGGATTTCTAGAAATAAGCCCTGTCAAATACAACACAACAAAAATTAATCTATCTCCACAAAACTATTAAATGACTTTAATTAAAGAAACTACTTCCAACAATCAAATCCAAAAGGTGACTGGCAACAACCAATGATTGAACATAAATAATTATGTGACAAAAAAAACACAAAATCAATTCTCAAAGGACATGACAATGAGTTTGAATAGTAAATTTGTTGATGTCCAATATTGGGTGAAAAGTTAAGTAAATTTGAACTTCAATAATAAGCTTTCTATAACCTTCAATTTTGTTTTAATAGGCAAATTCATGCTTAGACAATATCTAAAAATGACACTATCTCTATATAAGCCAAATTCTTCAGTGTTGGGGTATCAAAAGCTCAAAAGAAACTCCAAATTATACCATAGAAAACTAAAACTAAATTAATTAAGTAAAAAAAAACATAGATCACTATCTACCCAATTACTCAAACTTCAAAAATTGACCATACATCAACTAATATAAGTTAAAAATTTCATATCATTAAAAAAAGGCAGCCAATTGTCTACTCCAATATCTAAACATCAAAAACTGAAATCAAATAAATTGTATTATTTTAAAAAAAGCAATAGAATCCTATCTACCTAACTATTTAGACACGCAAAACTGAACTACAATCAACTATGTCCCCAGAAAAAAATAAAAATATAGATGGCTATCTACACAAGACTAGACATGGGGAGCAACATATACAAGAGTATATGCCTTTAGGAGCCTTCACAAGGATGCTTATTATGCATTCATGAATAGTTACTTTTCAACATAGTTACATATAGAGTTCAGTAACAAACAATTATTGAAGTTAATGATCATGTAATCCATTTTATAAATAGGAAGACATTACTGTTGTCACTTGGATTTGCACCCTATGTTGGAAAGGTTTAATGGTCTTCAACAATCGAGTGAAACATTGAGATGACCTCTAGGTGCAGGACCCTGCAAGGTGGCCAAATCTCCAGAGAGAAGATGGTTCCTTCGCTGAATCAGGGTTTCAGCTATTCCTAAGACTAAACCTAATCTATCCACCATTGAGGAAAAGGGAAAGAGGGATAAAACTAGAAATTAAAGAAGGTGATAGAACATGTTTGAATATAAAATCTCTCACCATAGAACTGAGAAAATGCACAAAATAAAGAAATACAACTAATCATTTACACAAATCTAGAAAATTCTTAGCAGAGGTAAAAAAATGAACAATATTGAGAGGAAATAAACATTCACAGACAATTAGTTCTGAACTACATAGAGCTAAAATAGCAAAAAAAGGTAAAAATAGAGTGTGCATTTCAACAAGGCAAGGTTACAATAGAGGACGGCTCTATTTGGAGTACAAAAATGTCTTTGTATTCAACCCTCAATACATCTTTTTTACATGCATATATAGCAATTCATTACATTGACTTAAGTCACTTCAAAATTAATTGGTCCCATGGGCATGTCAGAAAATATCTCTACAGAGGGAATGTCTGCCTACTAAAATTCAATGCAGAAAATATCTAGGATCATGGAGTAGCTAGAAGATCTTTTACCTCTTCAATGCACCAACTGATTCACCACCTGCAACATTAAATGTAAAAATATCTACAATGGGGTAGCTAAGCAGATCAGACCTGTAATAATGGTAGATGAAGAAAATTAAATGAATTTTCCCTCCAAAATCACTTTTGACATACCTTTTACAACACTTTAAATATTGAAATCAAAAAAATTGAAGTTTATAATATATCACAATTTTTTGTTCTTTCTAAATTTTTGAGAAAATCTAGCTTGAATTATGCCCTGTTGGCCAATTCTTCTTACTATTACCTATCTAGTTCTACTCTCTGCATTTTCTGTTTTCAGTCAGCAAACTTTCAAATTTCAGAACTATGGCCTATTTCTTCTATTTTGCCCTTATCGACAAAATGTCATTTCTCTGAACTCTTCTTGCTTGCTCCTTTTTATCTCTATTTTTGTCTTATTAGAAAAAATCATCATTTTAGAACCATTTTTGCCATCTCTGTTTTGCCTTATCGACAAAACTATCCCTTTCTGAACTTTGGCTTGGCTTCCCCTTTTGCCTTTGTATCAATAAAGTTCCAACTTTTGAACTTTGGCTTTTGCATCATCTTTATCGGTAATTTTTCTCTCTGTTGAACCTAGCTTACTTTTGCCTTATCGGCAAAATCATGATTTCTTGAACCAAGCATTGTGGCCAACTTTTACCTTTATCAGCAAAAGTTTACTTTTGCAAACTTTTCTTTTTGGCTTTGCTTGTCTCTCTGTTGGAAAAAATTGCTTTTACCAAACCTTTCTTTATTCTCGGCAAAGTTTCTCTTTTTTGAACCATTGGCTTTGTGTCTTCTTGCCTTATCAGAAAGTCCTATTATCAATGAACTTTATGAATTTTGAACCTTTCAAAAGTTTTTCCTTTACCTGATTTGCTGATAGAAGGGGCCTTACATCTCTTTACTCAACCAATTTTCTTGTTTACAATTTTGCCTTATCAGTAAAATATTACCTCTTTGAACATGTGCCTCCTTGTCAGCAAATGTTTCCCTTGCTGAATCGTTTGACTTAGCTAATTCTATGAAGAGATTGACTCCCCTTGCCACTTTATCGGCAAAATGTCGAATCAGTAAACTATAGAGACATTAAACTAATAAAAGCCTTAGCTGATTCCCTTTATTGGAAAAATGTTCTTTTTGTTGAACCATGTGCTTGGCCACTTTCCACTTCTCTGCCTTGTCAGCAAAATACTCCATCGGTCAACTGTGGGTATTTTGAACTTTTATGGAAGTTCACATCTAGTGAACTTTTATGGAAGTTCACATCTAGTGAACTTTTCTAATAAAGGCCTTTCCTTGCTTTCTATTGACTTAGCCAATGTTTGAAGACACCCCGCTCACCTATCGCTTTATTGGCAAATCACTGAATCGGCAAACCTTGAGAGAAAGTGAACTTTCTTTCAGTTCATAAAACCTGAATTTTGCCAATAAAGGGAAGGAAAATCTTCATGCCTTAGTCATTTTTTGGTTAGTTTAGGAAACTGAAACTTTACCGATAAAGGCCAAAAGGGGGGCAAAATATGAGGTAAAAGCTTCAAACATTTTGGGTTTTTCTGGGTTTTTAGCAAGGATTCTCCAAATGAATTTTCAAGAATTTTTACAAGGAAAATACTGAGTTTTGAGGTGTTTTACGCTTACGGAGCTTGATTCCAAGGGATTTCAACAAGATTTTTAAGTTGGGCTATTTGACTCTAGGCAAAGGAAAATAGGTCAACAATTACTATTCGACCATGAAACATTTCATGAATGTTACTGTTTGAAATCATGTTTGCATCTATATAACCTACAAATTTCCTACCTTGTCTTGTTCATCAAAAAATTATTCCCCTTTGTATCTCTAAATAGTTTTCATTAGCTTCTTCCATCATATATTGTTTAGAGTTAAGGAGAACACACACCTCTACTTCTATCACAATACAAATGCATATTTAACATGTTCTACTATTAGGTACCATATTCTAGGAAAAGCATCAACCTATCACTGCTCACAATATAAAATAAAAAAAATTAAAAAAAAAAAAAAAAACAAACATTTTTCTATATGCTGGGGAACCTATAAAACCATAGTTTTGCATCTATGGTAGCTAAATATACAAATCCAACATCAAAACAAAGAACTTAAATCAAGTACCATGTTTTAAAAAAAAATAGTTAAACTACCTAAATAATTCTATTATATGCTCGAACTAATGCAAACCTTACTAGTAAGAAGCACAATGGATAATCCTTGCCCAATCCACACCTTTGGTTGCAATGCAAAACCTGTTTTGTCGCAAACTAACTTGTATTGTGGAAATTTTTTTGTGGTTGAATCAGCAGGAATCTTTCAAAATTATTTGATTTAAAATCTGCAAAAGGGCACTCACGTCAAAAAGATAGAAACTTACTATTACCCACTACTGGTGTATATATACTTTAATGTGTAATATAATTTTTGCTAATTATATCTTTGAGATAAAGAAAGAAAGTGTCTAGGGGGATGTATTCAACTAGCACTTTGGTAGATAATATTTATAGAAAATTAGTAAACAAACATGTAGGTCTAAGGGGAGTGTACTGTTAGGGGCAAATTATGTATTCAGGGTACAAATATTTTTCCTTACTTGCAAGATATCATCACAACTCTCTAGTTAATTAGATTAGGTATTTTTTGTGATTGAGTACTTTTAGTCTAAGTTTGACACAATGAAAATAACTTATCACAAAGTTATTTTAATTCATGGCAATTGTGATATTTCACAATGTATTGCACTTGCACCAAGGTATTTTAGGTCCACCTTTTGCATTTTCTATAAGAGCTTCTACAGGTCATTTGGTACACTACAAGTAATAGCTGAGTCTCATGGATAGGGCTATGCTCCAAGTTTTAAAGCCCCATATGATCCAATGAAAGGTGACTTGATCCAAGAATGGTAAACATGAAATCTCCAATTGAAAAGAGGAGTGGCTACTGATTAAATAAAAACTTCTACAAGCAGATGGAGAAGAGGGGTTGAGTGTATCTAGAAGCTAGTAGTACACATGCAGTAAAAATTTTGCGATTGCTTTTTTATAAAAAACAATAAAACTCAAGGATGAACCACAATCCAAACACTGGTCCTAAGAATATATAGCCAAGCTGAAACAAGAAATCTCATGCAACAAAATTTAACTGTAAAAGGCTTGTGAATTTTGGTGGAAGTTGCCTAATGAAAAAATTTAGGAAGCACCCTTGATGGGACCACCCTACAACAATGATCTATTGTGAGACTTATTGTACAACATGTTTTCACAAAAATACTTCCAAATTATTACCTAATTGCTTGAACAATCTCTCCACTCCTTCAATCATGTAATCACAAGGTAATGACATCATGCCCTTAAGGCTAAAATTCACTAAGATAATGAAAAATTTCTTAAACATTCTTGACTACTAACCAAAATACTTTCCTTATATACAAAAATAAATTGTATGTATCTAGATGTAAAACATGATCCAAAAATCAATAGATCAAATTAAAAGTATTCTAAGATACAAATATAGAAGAATATTCTTGTTTCTTAGAAGCAGAAAGCTTGGTTAGAAAAATAAGAGTTCTACATTACTTTTGAGAACATGAAGAGGAATCTCACTCCTCAAAGAACTAGAGTCTGTAATGTCACAGGAAATGAAATATATGTACATTAAAACAAATCAACCACCTTTTAAAAAAATAGAAAAATGTTTGTGATCTCCCTGATGTTTACTTCCAAGCAGAGCTTGCAGATTTGCTAATTGAAATAGGTAGAGAGGAAACAATAGAAAGAGAGACCATGCATTTGAAGAGACAAAAAGATAGTGGATGGAAGAATTTACACCATAGGAGAATTAAGCAAGCAAAAGATCTACCATGTTAGTAGATCTTCTGCCAAGATGTAGGCCATACCAATTTCTACACTATCTGCCATTCAATCTCCATCGACCTACTCTCCAAAGATCTCATTGACCAATTTCCATGATAACATGAATAAATATAAGCAGTCAATGTCACTGTACATTCTAGTTTATAACCAATGGAGGTGATGATTTCAATGTTCATCATGTACCCATTAGAGAACCAATGCCATTCGATCGGTACTTACAAGCGTACGGACCTCGCCTTTCATTGTGAGAATACCTATCGGCATAATTAAACATTGGAGGCTAGATTTGTAAAGGTTTGAATTTGGGAGGTGTGTGTCAAATCCAATAGGTACCTAATCTTTCAAAGCAATTTGAGTCAAACTCGACACTACCATCACATTTAAAAGGCCCAAGAACACATATTTAAATTGTTATTTCCTTGAAAGCAAAGCACTTTACCTAGAGCTATTAGGAAGATAATTTCTCTACCCAATCATCTTGTTGCATTCTATATTAAAAATAAAAAATATAAATTTGTAGAGAATATTTTGTAGGTACAAGCACTATGCAAGTAGAATCTACAGGGCTTATATAGGCTGGTGTAAATGAACATGAATTGTATGAGGTAGTTTTTAAAATTTCAAATGTCTTTCAAATAAAAAATCTATAGGGACAACATAGGGTACTACCCATACCTATGTGATTAGTTCACAAGGTACCTAGTGGTAATCCCATAAGGGGCATTACTATTGTAGTCTCCTATTCAAGCCAATGATGACAACAATATTGCCTAATGGCAATTAAAACATTAACTAGAAGTTTGATATAGGTGATGTTTGTAGTAAACTCTACCACAATAAGTGGTTAGCAAATCCACTATGGGTGGCACAACCTTCACCACTTCCATCATCCTTTAAAATTACCCTACAAACAACTTGTTGCCATCCAATTTTCTTAACAAGTTGTCTCACATAGGTTGGCAAGTGGTTTCATGTTTTTGTATAGTGGTTTTGATAGTATAGAAGTTATTTTGATAAAATTGGTGATAGTTTCAAAATCTAAGAGAATATTCCACCAATCAAGAGGTATATTGTACATTTGTATGTCTATTGATGTCATCATTTTAGTTGTTGATGTCATCATCAAGGGATGTGTTTGCAAACATCACTTTTCCATCAACTAATGTTAGTATTCCATTAGCTATAGTGTTTTCTATTATCTACCATCAATTTTATATATCAACTAATACACCAGAATTGTCGCAAGTATGTGCCTAACCGGTGTTGTCATTTATGTCAACATATCTGTGTTGTCATTGGTGTCAACTATTCTCTTGTTTTGATGCTTTCTTGTAATGAGTTATATACTTTGCATTGGCTTATATAAGTGTTGAAGATAATGAGTAAATTATTCTGATATTAAGTTTCCAAGTGCTTTTGAGAAAATTTGCTCCTTTGGTGGAAACAGTGTATAGAAGAGTATCTTTGTTTACAATAGAATGGTCCAGTATGTTGCTCCACATTTCTTGTAGATTACATATCCTTTTCTGTGGATTGGAAATTATTTAGAGGCATTTCTGAAGATGTTATGTTTCAAGTTTGAGCCTCTAGTATGGAAATTTGAGTGAGTTATGTTCACCAAACTGAAAAGTATTTTTTCTGTATATTTGGTGGTGACAGGGAGAATGTACTATGCTCCGCATTCCCCCATATTTAAGTATTTTAGTTTGTAGTTCTAGAATCAAGTTTGTAATGTTGATAAGTGCCTTTAGTGACACTAGTGGTTCATGATTTGGTGGTCCGCAAGTGATCTTTTCTTTATCACAGTGGGTAATAGTTATATTTAAGTGTTCCAGTCTTTTTGACAAAGTGATTAGAGGTTGTATGGATGTTCTTGGTGATTATAATATGCTTATGGATGTCTCCTGATCATGTTCCTACCTTTGGATTGGTCTGCAAAGAGAAATTTGGATCGTGGATGAAGACTGCTCTTAAAAGACTTAGTGTTAACACTAGTCTTGGCTGACTTGGTTGTTTTCACTAGCGAAGATACATCGAAGATTGTGAAAATGTGTCATGGCATGGAATATTATATTTAAGTCCTAGCTAAGGCATAATATGATACACATACATCTTTACCTTAGCAAATTTTGTTTAGGTCCAATCCTATTTCAATGCATGTTTGTGATGCCGAACTTCGAGATTGTTCCAATGGTTGATGAATGTAATGCCGACCTTGATGTACATTCTAAAGTTGATGAGTTGTATAAAAGCATGTAATGTAGTTGCAAAAAAGATGTTGTTGTGCAAAAATGCGAAGATAAGTAAAAAGGTGTAAGAGAAGTAGAGCAGAGGAGTTATACTAAGCTTCAATGGAACTACACCTAGGCATGGAGTAGATGCTATCAAATTGGCTCACCAACTCTTGGTAGTGAGCCACCTCTTGGTAGTGAGCCGATCTTGGCGGTGAGCCTCAACATTTGTAGTGAGCACATTGGGTAATAAGCCTCTATTTTTTTAATATTGTTATAACATATATATTTATGTGGGCTAACACCCATCATGGTTTTTCCCTTATAGGGTTTTCCATGTAAAAAATCTAGTGTCTCATGTGTTGAATGTATTATTGTGTTGAGGTTCATGTTTCATGCTTTCAGGGTTAAATCTTAATAACAATGATTGAACACTTGATGTGTTGATAAGTGGTTAAAGTTATGAGACAACTAATTCAACCCCCCTCTCTCAGTTTTCTTGTGCATTTCAACAATTGGTATTAGAGAAAGGTTCCTCGGATGTAAGTCTAATATCTTGAGGTGAATCCAAGATGTCTTATAAGAAGGAAGCTCCACAATTTGATGGGACAAATTAAGCTTTATGGAAGGTATGAATGAAAAGTCATCTCCTTTCTCTTGGTTATAGAGTGTGGAAAGCAACTGAGACAAAGTATACCATGCCTTAAAATGGTTTAACAACTAAAAATGAAATCAAAGAATATGAATTAAATGTAAAAGCTAGAGATGCTCTATTAAGTGCCTTTTCTGACACTGAGTTGGTAAAGGTCACAGATCTTGATTTTGCTAATGAAATCTAGGAAAAGATGAAAAATCTGTATGAAGGAGATGAATATGTAAAAAGAGCTAAATTGCATGGCCTAAAAGTGAAATATGAGGGTTTAAAAATGAGTGAAGATGAAAACATAATAGCTTACATGCAAAATGTTGATGAAATTGTCAATGGAATAAAAGGCATGGGAGGAACTATTGATGAGAAGGAAGTTGTAATGAAAATTCTTAGTTTATTACCTAAGTCCTACAGTCACAAGGTAGATGCAATTGAAGAAGTAACGACTGTTAAAGAAGCCGATAAGGATCAGTTGCTTGGAAAGAGTACAACCTTTGAAATGAGAGAGTTTGGTGATGCTCTACCGAAGATTGAGACTACTTTCAAAGCCAGTACTTCAGAGAAGATCTCTAGAGCTGAGAAGTAAAAAGTGGAACCTGATGATGAGCTTGATGAAATTGAACCTAACTTTGTTGACAGACTACAAAGAGGCTCTGGTAAGTTCCAAGGTAAATTACCTTTCAAATGTTTTACATGTGGTAAGGTTGGTCACTATGCTTCTAGGTGTCCTAAGAGAATTGAAAGGAATAGAAAAAGATTTGAGAATAGACCTAGGGTTCCAATGAAATTCTACTGTGTTAGAGATCTTGATAATGAAGTTGTGACAGATGATGAATCTGATGATGCTAGTACTAGTGCAAATGAATGGTTGTTTATTGTAATTAAGGAAGAACATGTTTCTATTAATCTTGCTAGTTGTGTGAAGGAAGAAAAATTAGTGGAAGAAAGTGCTTTGGCTATTCAAGTTGAGAAAGATAAGGATGAATGGGTTATTGACAGTGGATGCTCAAATCACATGACTTGTCATAAAAGTAAGTTTGGAAAAGTATGATGGAGGACTGGTTAGGGTTGGAAGAGGATCTATTTCTTTTGATGGAAAACACAACACTGATGAAGTACTATATGTGAAGGGTTTAAAGAACAATATTCTGAGTGTTGGTCAAATGTGTGACAAAGGTTATATTATGAGATTTAAGGACAATGCATGCAAGATCATGGAGAGCTCTCGAATAGTGATTGCTACTGGTAAGAAGACAAAAGGTAATATATATCATTTGAAAGGAACAAGTGATTATTATTTTTTGGTTCAGACTGATGAGAGCTAACTGTAACATAGAAGAATGTGTCATATCAATTTTGACAATTTGGTGAAGATAAGTTTTGCATAGGCTGTAAGAGATCTGCCTAAACTTGTGAATCCTACCAACACCATTTGCAAGGAGTATCAATTTGGGAAACAAACAAGAACATGTTTAAAAAAAAAGAATAATTCTCTACTGGATTACTCGATCTAGTACATACAGATTTGTGTGGTCCCACAAGAACAAGAAATCCACAAGGTGATATGTATTTTATGTTGCTTATTGATGATTATTCAAGGATGACTTAGGTCACTTTTCTAAAAGAAAAATCTGAAGCACTAGACAAGTTCAAAGCTTTCAAGGAAATGGTTGAGAATAAATTAGAGTTGAGGATCAAATGCTTAAGGTTTGATAGAGGAGGAGAGTTCACATCAAATGAATTCAATATTTTCTATGAAGAACAAAGGATAAAAAGATAGTTGTATGCACCTAGGACTCCTTAGCAGAATGGAATTGTTGAAACAAAGAACATGATAGTTCAAGAGGCTGCTAGGACTATGTTAAAGGAAGCTGACCTACTAGAAGTGCACTAGAGAGAAGCCATACATATTGTGGTGTACATCCTAAATAGAGTTCAAGTCAAAGGTAATAGTTATAAAACTCCTTATGAACAATGGTATAGAAAAGTCCCTATAGTGAATTTTTTCAATGTTTTTGGAAGCAAATGCTATATCAGAAGAGAAGAAGATCTAGGCAAGTTTTATGCTAGATGTGATGAAGGAACTTTTCTTGGTTACTCTACCAAGAGCAAGGCTTACCGGTGCTACAATAAGAGACTAAAAGAGATTGTTGAGAGTGCTAATGTGAAGGCTGATGAAGAAAAGGAAAGAATATTAGAATTGAATGGATATGAGTCATATCAACCCGCTGCTATAGTAAATGAAGAAAAAGTTGAACAAGAAGATAGTTAAGATGAAGAAGAGGCTTCAGAAAGCATTGTTAAGACCCCTAGGTATGTAAGGATTAATCATTCTGAAGACTAGATTATAGGTGACAAAAATAAATGCGTACTGATAAGGAAAATAGCTATAGAAGAACAAGTGAATTACTATTTTCTTTCAAAAGTTATACCTAAAAATGTTAGTAAAGCTTGAAAGGATGAAAATTGGGTAAAGGATATGGAAGAAGAACTAATGCAGATAGAGAAAAATCAAACTTGGCAACTAGTTCCTAGACCTGCTCACAAGATTGTGATTGGCACCAAATGGGTTTTCAGAAACAACTTGAATGAGAATGGAGAAGTAATAAGGAACAAGGCAAGATTGGTATGCAAAGGATATTCTCAGGTTGAAGGAATAGATTTTGAGGAAACCTTTTCTCCTATGGCAAGGATTGAAGCAATAAGAATATTTTTGGCATTTGCAGCATTCAAGGATTTCAAAGTGTATCAGATGGATGTCAAGTCTGCATTCTTAAATGGTGAGTTGGAAGAAGAGGTCTACATTGAACAACTAGAAGGATTTCATCTATCAGACCAAGATAACATGGTGTACAGATTGAATAAGGCCTTGTATGGGCTAAAGCAAGCCCCCAGATCTTGGTATGCATGGTTGGACAAATATTTGTTGCAATTAGGGTTCAATAAAGGTACTATTGATAGTAATCTTTATTTCAAGATTAATGGTGACTAACTTTTGATTATTGAAGTCTTTGTTGATTTCATTATCTTTGGAGGCAATGAAGGTATTTGAATGAAATTTGCTGGGGAAATGTAAAAAGAGTTTGAGATGTCTATGTTTGGTGAAATGAATTTTATTTAAGTCTGTAATTTACTTAATCAGATAAAGGAATATTTATTTATTAGTCTAAGTATGTGAGAAAGTTATTGAAGAAGTTTGGAATAGCAGACTTTAAACTAGTATGTACTCCCATGGTGACTGGTTGCATGTTAAGAAAAAATGATGAATCACCTAAGACTGATAAAAAAAGCTATAGATCTATGGTTGGAGGATTACATTATCTAACTCAAACCAAACCTGATATAATGCATGCAGTTTGTCTTTTGAAAAGATTTCAATAAGATCCTAGAGAGTCACATGTGATGGCAATCAAGAGAATCTTGAGATATTTGAAAGGCACATTAGATCATGGCTTATGGTATCCAAAGGATAATGATTTCACTCTAAGTGTTTATATAGATGCAGATTGGGCTGGAGATGTTGATGACAGAAAAGTACAAGCGGAGGTGCTTTCTTCTTGGGTAATGGTTTCATAGCTAAGAAAGAAGCAAGATTCAATCTCCTTGTCTACTATAGAAGCATAATATATTACATGAGCATGTTGTTGCACTCAAGTGTTATGGATGAAGCATACTTTGAAGGACATAAGAGCTATGTATGAAGATCCAATTGTAATATTTTGTGACAATACAAGTGCTATAAACATTTCAAATAATCCAGTGATGCACTCAAGAACAAAGCATATATCAATAAGGTGTCACTTTTTAAGAGAAAAGGTGACAGAGAATGAAGTAAAGATGGAATATGTGTCCAAAAAGGATGAGACTATAGATATATTCACTAAGCCTCTGCCTAAGGATAACTTTGAGTATCTTAGAGAAAACCTAGGGGTTATCACCCCTCTTTCTCTGAACTAAGATGTATAAGAACATCAGTCTAGTGGTACCCAAAGCCTCATTTTTTTGGTCTAGATTGATGTTTTGAGAGATACCTCTCAAGGGGAGTAGCTAGAGATTACTAACATGAGTTCCTAATCAAGAGCAGTAAGTGTCACAATGTTGATGAAGAACAATTTTAGTCTGATTAGAGTAGCAGAGTGCAAGTATGTACCCTTTGCCATTGATGTCAAAGGGGGAGAGAAATCATGTGAAAACCATTGCAGATGTGTAAAAAGAAAGGGAGAGTATCTTGTCTTGATGGTCTTTATAGTTGTTCACATCTTATGTTGCCATCAATGACAAAGGGGGAGATTGTTGCAAGTATGTGCCTAACTGATGTTGTCATTGATGTCAACATATCTGTGTTGTCATTAGTGTTAAATGTGCTCTTGTTTTGATGCTTGCTTGTAATGAGTTAGATGATTTGCATTGGCTTATAGGAGTGTTGAAGATAATGAGTAAGTGATCGTGATATTGAGTTTCCAAGTGCTGTTGAGAAAATTTGCTCCTTTGGTGGAAATAATGTATAGAAGAGTATCTTTGTTTACAACAGAACGGTCTAGTATGTTGCTCTGCATTTGTTGTAGATTGTATATCTTTGTTTGTGGATTGGAATTTATTTAGAGGCATGTCTCAAGATGCTATGTTCCAAGTTTGAGCCTTCAATATAGAAATTTTAGTGAGTTATGTTCACCAGAGTGAAAACTACTTTTTTTGTATATTTGGTGGTGACAGGGAGAATGTATTATGCTCTGCATTTAAGTATTTTAGTCTGCGGTTCTAGAATCAAGTTTGTAATGATGATATGTACCTTCAACTCTAGTGGTTCATGATTTAATGATCTACAAGTGATCTTTTCTTTATGACAATGGATAATGTTCAGTTATGTTCAAGTGCTCTAGATTGAAGAATCTTTTTGACAAAGTGATTAGAGGTTGTGCGGATGTTCTTGGTGATTACAATGTTCTTGTGGATATCCCCTGATCATGCTCCTACCTTTGGACTAGTCCACAAAGAGAAAATTGGATCATGGATAAAGACTATTCTTAGAAGACTTAGTGTTAACACTAGTCTTGGCTGACTTGGTTGTTTT
Organism: Cunninghamia lanceolata; assembly: GCA_027924645.1. Lineage (NCBI taxonomy): Eukaryota > Viridiplantae > Streptophyta > Pinopsida > Cupressales > Cupressaceae > Cunninghamia > Cunninghamia lanceolata. The sequence goes on along the minus strand of BSBN01000719.1, from coordinate 2,744,146 downwards.
CACTACTTGTGGAGATACATCGAAGATTGTGAAAGCATGTCATGGTGTGGATGATTGCATTTGAGTCCCAACTAAGGCATTGTTGGGAATTAAGGTGTCTCAACCTTGGTAATTCCTCTCATTATTTTGATTGTATTTACTTATTCATTGCCTATGATGTAAATTAATTGTAAATTCCATATTGTCATTTTGTGGGATCTGGTACAGTGATGTGTCATCCTACATGGAAGATGACAACTTGTAATTTTGTCCTCACATGAGGAGATAGGCATCCCACTTTGTGGTAGGAGTAATTTTCCATGTGTCGACATCTTGGATGTTGTGTAAGGGAATTTTAATCGAAACGGTTATGACAAATTCCTATGACGAAGTTATGACATGTAAGAGTCAGAAATAGAAGCTTGTAAGATAGGTGAAGACATGTGTTGAAGAGCATCTTTGAAAAAGGCATCTTTGGGCACCCCAAGGTGGACTATGACATGTAAGAGAATATGCTATTTATAACCTGTGTATGAAAGATTCTCTTACAGCTGTAAGTTGTAACTGCTATGACAAATTATATGACAGTCATAAGAGTTGTAAGAGCATCTATCATAGCCCATTTTGGAAATAGGTGACCTCTTTGGGATGGGAGTTGTGGACAAGAGTCAGATACATCTTACAATATTGACCAAGTGTCCATAGGCATGGGTTTTGGGCCATGAGGCCAAGTTTGACACCCATTCCAAGACAGTGGCTATTTTGCCTTGTATATTCTATATAAACAGGTGCTAGGAGGAGATGTAGTATGTGATTGACAAGTACTATTATGCTGCCAGACTGACTCCAGACATCAGTGTCGAAGACTATTTAAAGTTGCATTGCAAGTGTGTTATAAACCATATTCAGTTTTGATAATACATTGTGCAGGTTTCTGAGTGTGGGGTTTTTCACTCGATAAGGGTTTTCCCCACGTTATATCTTGTCTCTCTTCTTCTGTCTTCTTTCTGGTTCTATGTGTATTACTGCAATATCTCTGTTATATGTTTCATGTTGCTGTAATTGTAAAGATTAAATTAAATTTGTATAGTTGTCCCCTCATTAGATTACTGTATGAATCAATTTTTGCACACCTAGCTTCCTTTCAGTTGGTATCAGAGCTTGACCACCCTTGGTCCTAGTTGTTGGGTAGGCATTTTTTGAGCCAATCTTAAGTTGAGTGGGATTCTGTGCAGAGTAATTTCAATCTTATTGAAGCAAGGAGATGGCAAGCACATCTGGAAGGATAGAGATGGAGAAATTCAATGGTACTAATTTTAAACTGTGGAAGCTCAAGATGGAAGACATGCTTGTTGATCGAGACCTGTGGGAAACTATCAGTTGAACAAAACCAGTTGCAATGTCACAAGCTGATTGGGATCTCAAGGATCGGAAGGCTAATGGTCTCATAAGACTTAGTCTTGCTGATTCTGTCCTGTTAAATGTCCATGAGGAGGCTACTGCAAACTTGCTTTGGAAGAAGTTGGCAGATATGTATGAAGCCAAATCCCTGGTTAACAAACTTTTTCTGAGAAAGAAGTTGTATTGTCTTCAAATGGAGGATGGAGGATCTATTACAGAACATATGAATGATTTTAACATGCTAGTTGCACAACTGACACCCATTGGTGTGAAGATGGAGGAGGAGGATTGTTGTATGACCTTTCTTTGTTCTTTGCTGGACTTGTGGGATCATCTTGTCATGGCTATTGGAAGCACCACATCCACATTCAAAATGGATGAAGTGCTTTCTTTGCTGTTGTCTGAAGAGATGTGGAGAAAGTCTTCTGAGGTAGCCAAAGAGGCTTTTACAGTTCATGGAAGACCGAAGGAGAAAGGGGAAAAGAAGGACAAGAAAGGTGAGAAGGGTAGATCCAAATCCCGTGGGAGATCCAAATCTCTTAGAAAGTCCAAGGCTCTCGATTGGAACTATGGTAAATATGGGCATTTCTGAAAGGAATGCAAAGTGGAAAAGAAAAAGAAGAAGAAGAACCCGGATTTAGATTTTGACAAGTCACAAGATGATGGTGATGCCTTCATTGCAGCCCTAGCAACCCATGCATCTGATGATGTGTGGTTGATTGATTCTGGTGCATCATTCCACATGACCTTGCATCGAGACTGGTTTACTAAGTATGAGGAGTTCAATGGTGGAAAGGTGTACCTGGGTGACGACTCTCATCTGAAGATTGTTGGTCATGGAAGAGTCTCTATCTAATTCCCTGATGGATGAGTGAAGGGTATCTCTAAGGTTATGCACATCCCAGGCTTAACATGAAACCTTCTTTTTCTAAGTATGTTGAATGATGCAGGTGTGTAGGTTGCCTTTTCGAAAGGAGGATGCAAGATGACTAGAGGAGCTATGGTTCTTGCTAAGGGTACTAGGAGAGGTACTCTGTTTTAGCTAGAATCATGCATTTCAGAATGTAATAGTTCTTTTGACTCAAGGAAGAGGGCAGTAGTGACTTCATCCCTACCATCTGAATGAGCAGTGAAGAAATCTGTTGTATCTAGTCCTCATGGTTGTATTCATGCCTTGGAAGTTAAGCTTCCTGCTGAAAAGATAATGTTATGGCATAAGAGATTTGGCCATATTGGTGAGAAGGGTCTTAGAACCCTAAAAAATAAAAACCTCATTAAGGGGTTAGATGATTGTAATCTTGGGTTTTGCTTTTGCGAAAATTGCATATATGGAAAACAAAACCATGTTTAGTTTTATTCAAGTTCTCATTAGTCTTCTGGTGTGTTGGACCTTGTTCATTCTAATGTATTTGGTCTTGTTCATGTTCCTTCGTTATCCAATCTATATATTTTGTATCTTTCATAGATGACTACAGTAGAAGGACATGGATTTATTTTCTCAGAAGCAAATTTGAAGTCTATAGTAAGTTTAAGGAGTTTAACGCCTTTCCTGAAGATCAAACGAGTAAAAAGATTAAGTGTTTGAGAACTGACAATGGTGGTGAGTTTTGTTCTACAGAATTTGATAAATATTACAAGGAACTTGGGATTGAAAGACATAAGACAACTCCATACACCCCACAACAAAATGGAGTTACAAAGAGGATGAATATTACATTGATGGAGAAGGCTAGGAGTATGCTTAGTGCAGTTGGCCTAGAACAAAAGTTTTGGGCTGAAGATGTTGCCACTACTTGCTATCTTGTAAATAGATCTCCTACTTTAGCTCTTGTTAGGAAGACACCCATGGAGGTGTGGTCTGGCAGAAAGCCTTCAATAAGGCATCTTCATGTTTTTGGTTGTGAGGCATATGCACATGTGCCTAGGGAGAAGAGGTCAAAATTGGAGAACAAGGCAGTTAAGTGTATCTACATTGGCTATGGTGTCGGTGTGAAAGGATATAAGATTTGGGATCCTGTGGCTGAAAAAGTGTTGTATGGAAGAAGTGTCATCTTGAGAGAGCTAACACCTTCTTCCACTATTTTATAGCCAGAAGAAAAAGAAAAGAAAGAGGATGTGTTGAGTTTCCTGCTACCCCTGAGAAGACTGAACAGAAGGACAATGTTGGACCTGATGATGACGAGAGCTCTTACAGCTCTAAAAGCTTAGATGAAGAAGCTGAACCTCAACCTCAGCTCTTGAGGAGGTCTACATGAATAAGAAAGAAACCTGAGAGGTTTGGTTACACATTGCTTGATTCTAGTTGTGCTTTTTCTTTGCTTACCAACAGTGATGAACCTAGAACTGTATCAGAGGCTATGGATATGAAAGATGCAGGTTCCTAGAAGGAGGCCATGGAGGATGAGATGGCTTCTTTGGAAAAGAATCAAACTTGGGACTTGGTGCCTTTGCATCCTAGATGGAAACCCATTGGATGCAAATGGGTGTTCAAGAAGAAATTTGGTGCAGATGGTAGTGTTGAGAAGTACAAGGCCAAATTGGTTACAAAGGGGTATTCAGAAGTGGAGGGTATAGATTATGGTAAGATCTTCTCTCCCATTACAAATTTGACATCCATTCGATTCCTGTTATTTCTTTTACCAGCATATGATTTAGAGGTAGAACAAATGGATGTGAAGACAACTTTCCTTTATGGTGATTTGGAGGAAGAAATCTACATGTCATAGCCAGAGCATTACATGGTGAAAGGTAAAGAAATTTTGGTTTGCAAGTTAAAGAAGTCTTTGTATGGTTTGAAGCAGTCTCCTAGGAGGTGGTACTTGAAGTTTGATGCCTTTGCGTTGTCTATTGGATTTGTGAGATCGAAATCAGATCATTGTGTGTATTATAAGTTTGATGGTGATTGTATTCTCATTATTGCATTATATGTTGATGATATGTTGCTCATCGGTAAGGGTAAGAATATGATTTCTAATTTTAAATCTTAGTTGTCAGCACAATTTGAAATGAAACATTTAGCGGCAGCCAAGTACATTCTAGGAATTGAAATCAAAAGAGACAGAACTAATAGAAAACTTTGGTTAATCCAGAGTAAGTATGTAAAGACCGTGTTGGATAGGTTCAGCATGGAAGATTGTAGACCATTGTGTGTTCCTATTTCTTTGGGGACAAAGTTGTCTATTAATGATTGTCCAAAATCTCTTAGTGAGGTGGACATGAGCAAAGTACCTTATGCTAGTACTATTGGTAGTTTGATGTATGCTATGATCTGCACAAGACCAAACATTGCCCAAGCAGTGGGAGTCCTTCGTCAATTTATGGCTAATCCTGGATGGGTACATTGGGATACAGTTAAGCGAGTGTTCAGATATTTGATGCGTACTTTTGAGTATTCCATATTCTATAATGCTAATGTTACAAGACCTCTGCATTCTATTGATATTTGTGGATTTGTGGATTCAGATTGGGCAGGTGACATTGACAGCAAGAGATCCACCAGTGCTTATGTGTTTACACTGTTTGGTGGTGCTATTAGTTGGATGAGTAAGCGACAACTTATGGTTGCTTTGTCCATGACAGAAGCTAAGTATATGGAAGCAACTCATGCTTGTAAGGAAGCCATTTGGCTTAAGAGATTGTGTATAGATATTGGTGTTGATGTAGGTCAGATTACGATAAGTTGTGATAGTCAGAGTGCGATTTGCCTTACGAAGAATCCAACTTTCCATGAAAGAACAAAGCATATTGATGTATAGTTTTACTTCGTACGAGACATGGTAGAGGATAGGAAGGTAAATTTGGAGAAGGTAGATACTTTGAAGAATGTTGCAGATGCATTGACGAAGCTGGTGACCATAGAGAAGTTCAGATGGTTTTTAGAGTCTATGGGCCTCTCGGCCTATAGCAGTTAAATCCTGTTATTCTATTAGCTCTTACAAGGTGTTCGACAAGTGGGAGAATGTTAGGAATTAAGGTGTCTCAACCTTGATAATTCCTTGCATTATTTTGATTGTATTTACTTATTCATTGCCTATGATGTAAATTAATTGTAAATTCCATATTGTCATTTTGTGGGATGTGGCACGGTGATGTGTCATCCTACATCGAAGATGATAACTTGTAAGTTTGTCCTCACATGAGGACATAGGCATCCCACTTTGTGGTAGGAGTATTTTTCCACGTCTCGGCATCTTGGATGTTGTGTAAGGGAATGTTGACCGAAACGGTTATGACGAATTCCTTTGACGAAGTCATGACATGTAAGAGTCAAAAATAGAAGCTTGTAAGATAGGTGAAGACATGTTGCAAAGAGCATCTTTGAAAAAGGTATTTTTGGGCACCTTAAGGTGGACTGTGACATGTTGTAAGAGAATATGCTATTTATAGCCTATGTATGATAGATTCTCTTACAACTATAAGTTGTAACTGCTATGACAGATTCTATGACAGTCGTAAGAGTCATAAGAGCATCCATCATAGCCCATTTTGGAAATAGGTGACCTCTTTGGAATGGGAGTTGTGGACAAGTGTCAGATACATCTTACAATGTTGACCAAGTGTCCATAAGTGTGGGCTTTGGGCCATGAGGTGAAGTTCGACGCCCATTCCAAGATAGAGGCTATTTTGCCTTGTATATTCTATATAAATAGGTGCTTGGAGGAGATGTGGTATGTGATTGATAGGTACAGTTATGCTACCAGATTGACTCAAGACACGAGTGTCGAAGATTATTGAATCTTGCATTGCAAGTGTATTGTAAACCATATTCAATTTTGATAATACATTGTGCAGGTTTCTGAGTGTGGGGTTTTTCACCTGATAAGGGTTTCCCCAGGTTATATCTTGTCTCTCTTCTTGTATCTTCTTTCTGGTTATATGTTAATTGCTACAATATCTTTGTTATATGTTTCATGTGTTTTAATTGTAAAGATTAAATTGAATTTGTAGAGCTCTCCCCTCATTAGATTAGTGTAGGAAGCGATTTTTGCACACCTAGCTTCTTTTCAGGGATAACATATTCCACATACATCTTTACCTTAGCAAATTTTGTTTAGGTCTAGACCTATTTCTATGTATGTTTGTGATGCCAACCTTGGAGATTGTTCCAATGGTTGATGAATGTAATGACGACTTTTATGTACATTCCAAGGTTGATGAGTTGTATAAAAAAATGTAATGTAGTTGCGAAAAAGATGTCCTTATGTCAAAATACGAAGATAAGTAAAAATGTGTAAGAAGAGTAGAGTAGAGGAGTTATACTGAGCTTCAATGGAACTAAACCCAAGCATGGAGTAGATGCTATCAAATTATTTCATCAACTCTTGGCAGTGAACCACCTCTTCGTAGTGAGCCGATCTTGGCAGTGAGCCTCAACATTTGTAGTGAGCATATTGGGTAGAGAGCCCTAAGGCAGTGATCCTCTATTTTTTTGGTATTGTTATAGCATATATATTTATGTGGGATAATACCCACTATGGTTTTTCCCTTATAGGGTTTTCCACATAAAAAAATAGTGTCTCATGTGTTGAATGTATTATTGTGTTAAGCTTTATGTTTCATGCTTTCATTGTTAAATATTAATAGCATTGATTGAATACTTGATGTGTTGATAAGTGGTTAAAGTTTTAAGACAACTGATTCACCCCCCCTTAGTTGTCTTGTGCATTTCAACAATATTGTACATTTGTATCTCTACTAATGTCATCATTTTAGTTGTTGATGCCATCATCAAGGGATGTGTTTGCAAACATCACTTTTCCATCAGCTAATGTTAGTGTTCCATTAGCTATAATGTTTTCTATGAGCTACCATCAATTTTATATATCATCTAATACATCAGAAATACCATTTCAAATTAACCCCCTTCACTATTGAGCATTTAAATTTTGATGTCACTCTTCAAAGGCTTCATTCTCACTCATGTATAAAAACCCTTTTGGAGAAATTTTTTTGTTTGGGCTATTTTTCTATGTACTTCATGCTGGTGTAAGTATTTTCTAATTTTGATGTAAGGGTTGTATAGAATTTATAGATTCTAATAGGTGGCACTATATAGTTTTTGTTTTGGGACCTTTCGATGCTCTGTTTGAATACATATGAACACCTTTTTAGGTGCAATTTTTTGAAAGTGCATGAGCTTTCATGTACTTCATAATGGTGCTATGGGATTTTCATAATTTTATTCTAGAATTTTACCTTCAATAATATAACCTTATTTGAGCATTTGTAAATAATTAAAATCAAGATCACTTTACATTTGTTACTAGTGGCAATTGTACTATTAGTAATTATAAAGTGCTAATTACTTTTGTTAGGGAGTTCACTGATTGAGTTACATAAGTCTTTTCTTGGGGTATTGTAATCATGAACTAATATAAAGTCCTATTTTGTGGGGTTTCATCATAGATTTTGGCATTAAATTCCATCATTTTGTTGGCAGGATAAATTCACAGAACTATTGGTCCAAGAAAAGTGAGATAAATAATCAATGCATTGAGGAGTATCTACTTCCCTATCTCTTTGGCCTTGTTCCTAAGCCAAGTGACTATGAACAAACACATGCATGGTTTAACAACATTGACATAGTTATGGACTAATATGTATTACTATTTCTAAGGATATAATATGTCTAACATAGAGCACACTGAGTGTCCTTTCACTACTTGGATTATTGTCTAGTAGTTGTATGGAAACCCTAAATCTCTATGGTTTATTCACAATTTTCTTTCATTTTTTATGGTTTATTCATAACTTAAAACTTTAGTGCATGGATTAAATTTTCCCCATGTTGATAGATAGAGTCTTTTAAATAAATCTTAGAAGTTGTGTGTAATGAAAACACAATTATTTCAATGGTATGTCACTTTTTTCTTTACTATTTATCCAAAATGTAATGTGCAGAAAATTACATACTAAACATACTATTCCAAAAAGCAATGCTTATTCCAAAAATGGAAAATGAACCATTTATAATTTGTAAATATCCATAACTTATAAAATAGCAATATTCCATTAAAAGAAGTATAAATTTCCATACACTAGAAAGTGATACAATTCTATTACATACAACAATCTGGTGTTACAAAACATCTATTTCAATGTTACAAGTAAGATAATACATCAATCTATCAATGAATGTAAAGTTACATTTACAACTTGGCTATACTAGCCATACAAAAGAGTACAATGAAATAAACATCCATATAACATAAGAATCTCTGAACTTGACCACTAAGGTCCTCCAATCTTCTGTAAGCCAAGACCAAGATTATGGTTAATAGAATTTTTCCACCCAACCATGAAGTACTGACTTCCCTGGGTTTCTTCCTAACTTGAAGAAAACACCGACCCTGCCAAGGAGCCTAGCAATTTGGAATGGTGTAAGAAAGAGGGAATCTCTCGATGCGTGGCTGTTGCCTGTATGCATCCTATCCTAGAATGACACAAACTCTTTCAAGAAGGATGTGGCAGAGACATACATAACATAATTCTAGACTTTTTCATAATCCATCTATTTGAATGGTATAGTTGCTTGGCCAAGCAATATAACAAAAGTGATAATTTTAGAAAAATAAAACTATCATCTCTGGGAGCCCACATTCGGCATCCTATCCTGAAAGTAAATTATTTTACCAAAATACATGCAATGAATAGTTTTCTAAGGTTAATTATCCATGATCACAAATATCCATTCCAGAAAACACTTATAGTTTACATCAACCAATTCATTTCTCTAGTTTTCTTGTTGTCTATGTTTACAAATTTCTAGTGGTTTATATCAATTTTCATGACAAGATTATTTTCTAGATGTCATGGGTAATATTAGTTTGGTAATAAAAAATGAATCTATCAGTTAACTATAGTGCATTTCTTTGACAATTCAATAATTTTGATATAATACTAGTTTTGACAAAAACAATCTCAATACAACATTTATCTTCATACAAGAAACTCTTAGTAAGTTTATATAATAGTTCTATTATGACATCTATAGTAGTGTAAAATAAAATAAAATGAGGACATCTTTTGTTGCCTTTCATTATAAATGCTGATATATATATATATATATATATAGTGAATAAGAATCCAAAACAGTAACTATATATACTGAGAGTAAAAAATTCATTGTAGTGCTGCTACAACATATCCATACAATCTATAGTGAATATATATCTATAGCGAATAAGAATTCACAGCAGTAACTATATGTACCGAGAGTACTAATTCATTGTAGTGCTATTACAGCATATCCATACAATCTATAGTGAATATATATAGTGCCCCTCCATTCTCACCATAGATGTGTAGGTAGTTTGGCTTTGAAACTTGGAGGTGAAGGTAAATCAATAAGGATATTTGAAGGCATGTGCTAATGATGTTAAGCAGTTGATGTTGTACATTATGAAATTATAGACTATGGAGCTCTAATTTGATTATGAGAACTAACCCTGTGTGATGCTACTGTTATGTGATTATCTTGTGATCGATCTTATCCTAATTGCTATGTAGCTAATTGTTACATGAGTTGATTCGATTACTAGGTGTTGATTCTTACAGACATGTTTGGGTGAATAGGACAGTGTCGCATCACTCACTTGTGAGTACCCTATGACACTGTGATTCCCTCTCACCATGTGCATGTTATATATATGCTCAACTATTTGGTGTGTTGCAGGTTGTAGGTACTACGCATCGACTCCACCTGAATTGTCAGGTCTCAGCATGCCTTAAGACTTGATGGATTGTTGACTGGAGATGACACTTGGTCCCCTACCCTAGTCACCATCCTTGAGGGGATGAGTACCTTATTAGTGGGTAGTCAGTGTTGCTTTAGGTTATGTTTCAACCTTATTGAACAAATGCTTTGGTCATTTTTTGAATTAAAAACAATTGTTAGAAGGTATACTCTGTTAAATAAATCATAGTTAGTGGGTAATAATAATAATACATTATGTGTCTCAGATAAATAATGGTAAGTGAATTACCATTTATTAAATTCAAATTAAATAATTGGTATCTATAGACTTAATAAAATATAATAATAGAGTAATTAGTTGGGTTAGTTGGTTTTCCCACACCTTTCACTCCAGAAACACATTTTGAAAAGGGGGGAAAATAAAAGGGTGGTGGGGGACCAGATTTTTGGGAGAGGTGTATTGTTTTGAAGTGCAGTGACCAAGATTGGTTTAAACCTAGTATCTAAAATCATTCCTTTCATATGCGTTCACTTATCTCACAAATTTTTAATGCTTCGCTCAAAAATTCTTTAAAGATTTAATAAACTGAATATATTTTCTGGAATGTTTGCATTATTAATGTTAGAATTGGTGTTGTGAATTTAGTTTTACCCCTACCAATTTCATGGTTGTAAAGTTCTTTCAACAAATTCATGTTTGCAATCCTGTAATCATGGTTTTCCATGAGATTACATCTCTTTGAGGCATTTGGTCAAACTATCCACACGCCTTGTCTGTGCATCCAAAATTTACATACATGTTTACCAGAGCATTTCCAACTATAGTGTCTAAAAATTCCCCTTCCATTATGCGTTTGATAGATGTCCATAACCATTCCAAAGCTTCTACCTTGGTGTTGGCAAATGGTGAGAAGTTTATTTTATACCTGAGTGTTGCATTTGTTTAATACTTTTAGCCTTCTTCAACAAATCCAATTTTGGGCATACACATTAGGGTTTGTTGGTTTCTTGTTTTTGCATTATAGTTATTAAATTAATAAATAGGGTTCATTTGTTCATTTCCACATAATAGTTGTTCATTTGTTAAATGCATACGAGATATCATAGGAATTATGTAACAATTAATTATATATATATATACACAATATAATCATACATATATATGTATATAGTTGTTAGTTATAAGAAGGCTATGAAATATTCAAATGTACACATTATATAAATAAATTACCTCTTCTCTGCAGATTGTTAGAGAGTGCAACAAAAGCTATAAATGTGGAGAGAATTTTGGTTTGAGGGGAGGCTGTGGAAAGCAAACAAATTATGAACACAAATTTTGTCTCCCACTAGTTAAGTCATGCCTAAATGGATGACAATAATTATGAGAGGGAAGAATCATCAGTTTTTATGAATTTAATTTTTTGCTTCATTAGCTAAACCTAAAAATTACTTTTTGTCAAAGGGACAAAGTTATAATATTGAAAAGTTAAAAATCTACAATCATGAAAAATATTTCGCCATGTTATTACATTTTTTATTTTATTCTTCAAACATATAATATTTTAAGTTATCACAGTATTAATATTATTACATTTTAATATCTTAAGTATACATTTCAAATCTCTATACACTTAACTAGAGCTAGAGCTCTCCACATAAATGCAAATATAAAGGATTTGTAAAGTTTAGTTTTATAGTTAAGGGAATATTTGTGTTATTTAATAGGCTTTGTGAAGTTTAGTTTTATAGTTAAGGAAATATTTCAGTGCTATTTTATTTTTACCAAATTAAATTATTTTTTAGATTTCAATTTTATTTACCCAAGACACTTCAAAACGAGTTCACATAAATTTTTCCTTATAAATTTAGTTAAGTATACATTTCAAATCTCTTTACACTCAACTAGGGCCAGGGATCTCCACATTAATACAAATATGCAGGATTGTAAAGTTTAGTTTTATAGTTAAGGAAATATTTGTGTTATTTAATAGGCTTTGTGAAGTTTAGTTGTATAGTTAAGGAAATATTTTAGGCTATTTTTGACAAATTAAATTATTTTTGCCAAATTAAATTCTTTTTGAGATTTCAATTTTATTTACCTAAGACATTTCAAAACGAGTTTACATAAAATTTTCCTTATAAATTTAGTTCTGTAAATATAATAGTTACAAATTTGAAATGATAAACAATTCTTTATCTTTAGAAAAAATATTATAAACCACTGTAAGGTTAAAAATGCAGATCAATCAAATGAATTAAATATGACCCAATCATCAACAGAATAGGAGAAACAAGAAGGATTCAATAAACAAAGCAATGAACAAACACAGTGCAAACCTCTTCCGTTTCGATACTTCTGTTGTTCACCTATCACAAATCGTCCTTTCGCAGATGAGATGAGCCCTCAGAGAGTGCAATCTTTTAAAGCTGTTTGTAGGAAGTCGATGGTGAATGGCTATGGTGTGATATGCAATGAAGGTGAGCTCCAATGCAACAATGGTGATCTCAAGCTTGTAGATGACAAAAGGGTGCCAAAGGCGCGCTGGTGATATTTCTGCAGAGTAACGATGTCAAAAGCCTGGATGATTAGAATGGAAGGATGAAGCTTCATTTATAGACTTGGAAGAATGGGAATCAACGGTTGAGAGGAGATATGAAGATCAACGGCTGAGGATGGTTGAGGAATGTGCAACCAGTGGAAATGTGACAAGTGTCCCAGCTCCATCATGAAAGGGGGGATGTGACAAAATTGATTGGAGAGTTAACTCCATTGACTGAACAGTTAACAGACTTGATTGATCAGTTAGAAGAGAAGATTATGGGATTGACTGAATTGATTGACCAGTGAACTGGGTTGATTGAGGAGTCAACAGAATAGATTGACCAGTGAACTCAAATGACTAATTATTTAATAGATTTGATTGATTAGTTAACTAACTTTTGATTTGAGAAGAAATAGGCCATGTGGGTGAGAGAAAAATAGGTAATTAAATATTAAATATATTTAATTACATGTGCAACCTGATGAGGTGGACAAGGTGAGGTGGAAAAGGTGAGGTGTAAAGGTGAGGTGGATTTTTGAATTTAGAACTTAGGATAGAGGAATTTGGATTAATTAAATAATTTATGATTATTTAATTGTGTAGGACATTAGAAGAATTTTAATTAAATAAATTGAATTTATTTAATTATGGAACAGTGAATCGATTAAATAAATTTAGAATATTTATTTAATTGGTAGAAGAATGGAATAAATATTTAGAATATTTATTTAGGATGATTTGTGTCATTTTTAGATGTATACATTTTGCCCGTCTTTGATGCAATGTAGTTTACAGCATTGCTTCAAAGAAGTCGATAGTCTGACAGTGATATATGCCCCAGTTTGCCCCTGGTACAAGTTTAATGACAGGATGCCCCCTCGGGAGATTGGACGAGAAGAAGGCAGAAGGCGTGAGATGGACAATCTCACGATGAAGAAGGTTAAGTTTGAAGAAAATGGGTGAAGAAAGAGCCAAATGATATGCGAAGCAAGAGAAAATGATAACACACACAAGCAAGCAAGCAAGTATGCGCGAATGACACAAGAACAAACAAGGTATTGTCCCTGTCAAGCGGTAAACCAATTGATAATGATATACGACAGTGTTGTCATGGCGGGGAATGATATATCCCTAGACCAACACGGCAGGCGTGTTGTCATGGCGGGGAATGATAGATCCCTAGAGCAACATGAAGGATAGTGTCTGGTTTCAAGAAATGAAACATGTCGTGTAAGACGCATGTGTTGGTCTGATTTCGACAATGCAACATCCTGTATAAGACAATTGATTGATTAACTGATCGAGTTGGTTTACGACCAGACAAAGATCAAGACCACTGATTGTGATTGGATCATTTGTCCAAGATTGACTTGACTTGATTGGTATGGATTAAGGATGGACCTTGCATTTGGATCATTGCTCAGACTGACTGGACAAGGATGAAAGATATGATGATATATAGAAATCTGATGGATAGAAGAAAGACTCGATAGAAGGACTCACAAGCTTTTATTTGTATTGATACTCTGCATTGTTGGATCTTTATTGCATGGGGTATGGTATGGATGTATAAATGGATATAGGATGGATGCGTGGCTTTTAGAGTGCTTTATTTCATCATTGGACATTTTGTTTTTGGTACTTTTCTGAAATGTTGTAAGTGAATACAAGCATTTAGGTATAATTGAACCGAAATGACCTGAGTATCACTTACATGGAGTGTGATTGAGCAAGTTAATACAAGCATCTAGTCAAAATTGAATCTAGATGACCTGAGTACTTCTTGCGTTTCAACAAGCAAGGATTGCCCCCGTTCATGTTAGACCTTTGACGTCCTCGATGATCTTTTGCCGATCATGTCCTTAGACAAGGTTTCACATTACTAAAGTTTAATCCACAAACAACAAACAAAGAAAATAATCATGCCCCCATCATAGCATCTCTAGCTTTTGGCATCCTTGAGTAGCATAGGAAGGTATGATAGCAAAAAATCAGGACTCGAACTGTTAACCATGTTTCCGATCTACAAAAGCATATTTGCGTTGAGATGTGTTTATTTCTTGCCTTAATTTGCATAAAATCATTTAGAAGACCTTGGGTATTTGCTTTGCATAGGTTAAGATGCTCATAGTCAAGATTTCTGCTTGAAGCGCGGGTTTTGCTTGCATTTGCTTGCTTGATGAGAAGATTGCACAATCCTTATTGGTGAGATGGATCCTAAGGGACTGACCTAGTGCCTTGGGGGCTCATTGCTAAATGGCCTTGCCTACGTGACGACGCAGAGGCAACGTAGTTCGGGGTAAACCCTAATGGACCTTGGATGGACTAGAAGAAAGACGACAAGAATGAAGACAAGAAAGGGGATGAATGAGACCATGGGAGAAATGGAAGCCTCGGGGGCGCATTGGAAAAAATGGCCTTGCCTACGTGAAGGCGCAGAGGCAACGTAGTTCACGGATTTGGACCATAGACACCGAGGAGAGACACTACACTAGGCTCACATTGAGGAGATGGTATGGGACAAAACCTTGGTCGACAAGGCCACAAGGTGAGTATCAAGCCATGATAGGTAACTGTTAAGCGTTTATTTGTGGGATGGATATGGATCGAATGGGGAAAATAGAGAAAGAATGGACTCAAGGTGATTGGATTCCCAAAGGTGGAGAATGCGGTTCGTCACAAGTAACGCCTGTGTGCCAGGTTTTCATCACTTGCTTTTATTTGCACGAGAAGTTAGAAAGTAACATGACGCCTGACTGTCAGATTTTCATCATGATACCTATCCAAGGCGCCTGTTTGCCAGGTTTTCACCAAAGGACAATTTTTTTTGTATGCTTTCTATTTTTTCTGATTTTTTTGTATTTTCTCTTTGTAACTTTTTTTATTTTTTTTTTGATTTTTTGATTTTTTGACTTTATTGTGCCCCCTTGCATTGGGGTTCTCCTAGGTATAGAAGCGGCGAAGGTGCATGCTGTTGATTAGATCATCAAACAACTCACCCTCTGATGTGGCCAACTGATATGCCCTCGATCCATAAACAGCTACAATTACATAGGGTCCAAGCCAGTTAGGCTCAAACTTACCTTTCTTTTCTCTGTCCTGCTGATTGCGAGGGTTCTCTTTTAGGATGAGGTCCCCAACCTTGAAGCATCTTGGTCTAACCTTGTGGTTGTAGCTTCTTGACATCATCTGTTGATAGGCTTTGAGATGGTCAAAAGCTTTCTGGCGCCTTTCCTCTAGCAGTTCTAGCTCTTGTAGTCTAGAGACTCTGTACTCTTCGTCTGATATGAGACCTTTCAACGACACCCGAAGGGATGGGAGTTCGACCTCAATGGGAAGGATGGCTTCGGAACTATAGACGAGGGCGTAGGGTGTAGCACCTGTGGGAGTGCGTATGCTGGTTCTATAGGCCCACAGAGCGGGATTGAGTTGGACGTGCCAATCACGACCAGCTTCATTGACAGTCTTCTTTAGGATTTTCAGAATGGTTTTGTTCGATGCCTCAGCTTGGCCGTTACCTTGGGGATAGTATGGAGTGGAGAAACGATGTTGGATCTTGAAATGCTCACAAAGTTCCTGGACATCCTGATTCTTGAATGGTCTCCCATTATCCGTTATGATGGATGAAGGGATGCCATATCGGCAGATAATGTAATTCAGAATGAAAGAGGAAATTTGCTTTCCTGTGACGGTTGATAGGGGAACGGTTTCAATCCACTTTGTAAAGTACTCAGTGGCGGTTATGATGAATTTATGGCTGTTGGAAGAAGGTGGGTGAATCTTTCCCACGAGGTCAAGTCCCCACTAGCAAAAGGGCCAGGGTTTCGTTAGAGGTCTCAACTCCTGAGCAGGTGCATGAATCAGGTTCCCGTGTATCTGGCATGTTTACACTTTTTGATGAACTGATATGAATCCATTTCCATATTGGGCCAGTAATAACACAAACGCATGAGTTTCTTAGTTAAGGAAGGACCGCTGGAGTGTGTTTCGCAGATCTCCTCATGTACGTCTCGTAAGGCAGTTACAGATTCTTCTTGTTCTAGACAACGGAGTAAAGTACCATCCAGACCACGTCGGTAAAGGGTATTGGCGATAATGGTGTAACGGGAGGCTTGTCGGATGAAAGTTCATTTTTGGTTGGAAGAGAGGTCCAATGGAAGGATATTGTCCTTGAGGTAAGTGTAGGTCTTACCGTACCAAGGTGAATCAGATCCTACTAGGTGGCAAATGGAATGGGTTTCGAGGAGATCATAAGCCGGTTGTTGAATGGTTTCAACTAAGAACTCATACCGTGACTCATGTTCAAGTATTTCAAGAAGAGAGGCTATGGTCGCCATTGCATCTGCTGCTTTGTTCTCTATCCTGGGTATTTGCTCAAACGAGATGGTCCCGAAATGTTCTTTGAGGTCATCGACCATCCGTTTGTATGGGATGAGCTTCTCATCTTTGGTCTGATACTCGTCGTTGACCTGGTCTATGATAAGCTGAGAATCACCATAGACACATAGTGCTTGGATTTTCCACTCAGTGGCCATCTTGAGACCAATTACCAAGGCTTCATATTCCGCTATATTGTTAGTGCATGGGAATAACAACCTGTAGGACTTTAGAATTGTGTCACCTTGGGCAGTGATAAACAGGATACCTGGCCCCGATCCATGGTTGGTGTAAGACCCGTCGAAGTAGAGTTTCCAAGGAGATGTTGACAGAGTGAATAAAGACTCATCAGGAAACTCAAACTGCATTGGTGAAGTGTCCTGTAATGGTGCCTCCGCTAGTTGGTCAGCTATGATTTGCCCTTTGATGGCTTTTCTGTCCACATATTCTATATCATATTCACTAAGAAGCATGACCCATTTTGCTAGTCGACCCGTGAGAGCTGCTTTGCTGAGAAGGTACTTTAGTGGATCGATCTTGGCAATGAGTTTGACAGGATGTGCCAACATGTAGTGTCAGAGTTTTTGTGAAGCAAAAACCACCGCAAGGCATGAACGTTCTACCTATGAGTATTGCAACTCGTAGCCCACTAAGGTTCGACTGATGTAGTACACAGCTCTTTCCTTGTTCTCATAGTCTTGCTGCGCTAGGAGAGCCCCAAGAGCAGTAGGTGTAGCAGATATGTAGAGAATTAAAGGTTTTCCTTGGATTGGAGGCATGAGAATAGGTGGATTCACAAGGTACTCCTTTAGCTTGGTAAATGCCTCTTCGCACTGCTCATCCCATTTAAATGGAATGTTCTTATGTAGGAGATGGCTGAAAGGTTGGCACTTGTCTGCCAGCTGCAAGATGAACCTGCAGATGGCTTGCAGTTTGCCTTGTAAGGATCTCAACTGTGTTAGGGTTTTGGGCGGTGGCATGTCCATTATTGCTTTGACCTTGGCCGGGTCTACTTCTATTTCATTTGCTGACACAATGACGCCTAGCAGCTTGCCTGATGTTACCCCAAACACACATTTCTTTGGGTTTAGTTTAACTTGGAATTGGTCTAACCGTTGGAAGACTTTCTCTAGGATATCCAGGTGTGAGTCCCTGGTGAGAGATTTTGCTAAGATGTCGTCAACATAATCCTCCATAGTCACATGCATCATGTCATGAAATATAGTTGTCATGGCCCGCTGATACGTAGCACCTGCATTTTTCAGCCCAAACGGCATGACATTCCAGCAAAAGGTACCCCATGGACAAGTGAAAGCTGTTTTGTGTTGATCCTCAGGTGCTATTTTGATTTGGTTATACCTGGAGAATCCGTCCATGAGTGATAGCATTGTATGTCCTGCTGTAAGGTCGACTATGATGTCAATGTTTGGCAACGGAAAGTCATCTTTGCGGCACGCCTTGTTTAAGTCTCAAAAATCATTGCATAGTTGAACTCGGCCATCTGGTTTAGACACTGGCACAATGTTTGATATCCATTCAGGATAGTCTATGGCTCTGATGAACCCCACATCTAGCAATTTCTTGAGTTCTTCCTTAACCAGAAGGGCTATATGGGGATGCATCTTTCTCAGTTTTTGTTTTACGGGCTTCACCCCTGGATCTAATGGCAAATGATGTAGAATCAAGTTTGGGTCCAAACCTGGCATGTCGCCATATGACCAAGCAAAGCTGCCTCTCTTCTTTTTAAAGAATGGTACAAACCTGGTTTTCTCAGGTGGTGTGAGAGATTTTGCAAAGTGTATAATCTTGGGTTGCTCTTCGGTTCCAATATTTACTGGCTCTGTTGGTTCCACCACGATCTGTGACCTTTCCTGATACATGTTGCTAGGGAGGGTGTCAAGCATTCCATTGTCAGGTGCCACAGTTGGGTTTTCACCTTCGGATACGTCCTTTCTTTTTACTGTTTTATGATCTGACACTGCCGCACGGTGGTTTTCACCATCAGATCCATTTTTGATCTTTATATTTTTGCAACTGGAAGGCTTGGCACCCTCCCCGAAGTAAGCCATGGTATTGAGTTCGATAGCAAAACCTGCTTTATGATCTCCTTTTGGTAAGTGATCTCTAAGTTCCATATAGTCAATGTAGGCATCATCATTCTGGAACATATCTAATTGGGGGGTTCCTTGCAGATCCCAGTCAATAAGCTTAGGGTGCAAGAGGGGAAGGGAGTCAGATGAGAGACCTGATTCATTAATGGTGTGGATGGAAATGTTAGGAGCATAGGTGGGGGTAGTGTTCTGGGTGGTACCTTCCTCCAAGTTGTTTATCGCAATGGAATCAAAACTTTCCTCGAAAGCCATAATCTCAGGGAGGGGCGAATCAAACTCTAGTGGTCTGTCCCGTTGCGTTTGTCCCTCATGGTAGGGCTAAGAGTTTGGATGGTGTCAACCTCTTTGTCATCGTAGGAGTGCTCTGTTAGTTCGTCCCACTCATACTCATTTGAATCATCTGAATCTGTGTCACCATCCACTTGGAGTGTTTGGATTGTCTCCACAAGACAGGCATTTTCCTTGGCTTTACCCTTGCCTTTGTATCCCAAGCCAGTGGTGTTTCTAGCTGAAGAGGATGAAGAAGGTTGTATAGGTTCAATAATTCCTTCTTTTCTAAGGCCGATAGGGCCTTGTCCTTCATACCCCATCCTTTGCAAGATAGTCTCACCCCGTCCATAGAGTTCTGTAGGGAGTCTAGGCGGCTCTTGGGGTGTGCTTTCTTCTTCAGCATAAAGCCACTGCAGGAGATCTCGCTCCTCTGTTTTGTCAGACAAGGTCCCCCATTTTACAAAGGGATTTGCGGGAGTTATAGGAGGAGCAGATGGCTTTGGAAAATGCCTGGGTTGATGCTTGGGTTGGCAATAGGAGCGTGGAGACAAAGGCAGCGTGGCAAGGTTGAGGCTGTGCTCAATGGAGTACTCTCTGACACCATTTTCTTTTATGGTGATTTTCATTGGTTTGGGCCGTGAGGAGGAAGCTTCAGCGGAATGGTTCTGTTGCGGGGTAGGGGAAATGTGGGCTCGATTGTTGGGTATGACACATTCAGGTTTTGCTTGGAAAGAATTGCAGTGTTGGTAGGGATTGGGGTCGCCTTGAATGGTAACTTTCTTGCCATTGTGCGGGAATTTAATGCATTGATGATAGGTTGAGGGGATAGCCTTCATGGCATGGATCCACGGTCTCCCTAGTAGGATATTATAAGCAAGCTCCCGATCAAGGACTTGGCACACCACATCTTTGATTACCGGTCCCACTTGAATGGGTAGGACAACCGTGCCTTTTGTGGTTCTCTCTTCCTCGTCATAGGCCTTTATGGTAATCTTCCTCCGTGGATCAACTGCTTATTCAGAGAACCCCAATGCAAGGACTAGCTTCAACGTGCAAATATTTAAACCAACACACCCATCAATGAGAACCCTCTTGATGCGGTGCTTGTGTACGAATGCGACAATGTGTAGAGGGGTGTTGTGGGGTTGAGATACGGAAAGGTCATCTTGCTCAGTAAATGATATGGAAGGGGAGGAGGTCAGGTTGCCTACCATGGTCTGAAACTTCTCTTGGGCCAGGTTAGTGGGGACAGTAGTTTCCACTAAGGCTTTCTCAAGAATCTCCTTATGAGAAGGAGATAGATGTAAGAGCTCCAATATAGAAATGTGAGCTGGGGTTTTCTGTAACTGGTCGATGACATTGTATGGACAGGAGTTGGACGGAGATGGTGATGACCTTGGAGGGGTGGTATTGATCGTGACTTTACCACTGCGGGTAATTATACTACAACCAGTTCTATTAGGTCCTGGTTGTTGGTTGGGGGAGATGACATTGACCTGCGGAATATGTTCTGAAATGCAGTTAATGGTGTACTCAAATGGAACGCTTGCATAGTTAGCATTACTCGACCCGCTGTTCTGATTTGGTCAGTTGCGATTGTTGTCGTTGTTGGGATTGCCGTTGGAGTTGTTGCTGTTGTGACCATTGTTGTTGTTGTGGCCGTTGTTGTGATTGTTGTTATACGGTCTGTTGTGATTCAGAAGAGGATCCCGGTAGGCCACATGAGATTCATTGGAGGTATGATGTTGTGTCCCTCCCTGATTCTGATCCAGTATGTCTTGTATGACATTCTTAAGATGGATGCAATTGTTGGTTGTGTACCCCCTTCCTCGATGATACTCACAATAGTCTGTGTCCTTCCAATAGGGAGGTTTGACTATAGGCTCATAGTCACTTGTTGGCGGTAGAGAAATTTCATTGTTAGCCAACAACTTTCTGAGGGCAGATTCTTGAGATTCTCCTAACGGTGTGAATTTCCTCCGCAGATTTGAATTGAACCAAGGTCTAGGTTCTCAAGGGGGTGGCTTGTTGAGTGCACCGTTATTTGCTTCTCCCTTAAGAGTGAATATGGGTTGTTGTTTAGGGGCTACCACCTTGGCGTCCACTACTCCATCGTTGACCACATTCTTGTTCTTGGTCCAAAACTTTGACTTATCCGTTGTATAATTGGAAGGAGGTGTGTCCTTGTAGAGCTTGAGAGTTCCTTTAGTGATCATAGCTTTTTCAATGAATAGGCCCATTTCAATGACTTTGGCGAATGAGGTAGGGCATTGTATCTGAATTTGATAGCTAAGATCAGTATTCAAATTGTGGACAAACATTTCCAATAGTTGCTTCTCCGGCATGTCGTAAGAACACTTACTAGCTAGCTGTCTCCATCTTTGTAAGAAGGTGGCAAATGACTCACCACTCTTTTGTTTGGTGTTGCACAGATCTAGCATAGATACCTCGTGTTCTATGTTGTAAGAGAAGTGCATTATGAATCTGTTGACAAGTTCATCGAAAGTTTTGATTCCTGGTGGGAGACGCGAGAACCACTCCATAGCTTGACCTCCTAAAGATCTTGGGAACAGTCTCATCAAGTAGGTCTCGTTGTGAGCTACTTCTAAACATGCTGCAGTGAATTCCCTGATATGATCTCTAGGGTCCCCTTTCCCTTTGTACTTGTCAAATTTTAGAATTCTGAACTGATAGGGGAATGGTTTCATGACCAAACTTCTGTCAAAGGGGTACGGTGCTATATCTTCCAAAGAGTAGTTCTTGGAACTTGTACCGATCTTAAGGTTGGATATTTCCAGCTTTAGACTTTCAATTTGTTGTCTCACATCCGCCATAGGAGCATTTTGATCTATGGGTTGCTTTCCTCTCTCATTGGCATTGGGGACCATGTCATTTGTGCCCCTCTCACGTGCATGTGGGACTGTGTCATTTGTGCCCCTCTCATGATCATTGTCCGCATTTTCCATGATGGAGCTAATGTCAAAGTCTGCGGGGAGTTTGATTCCGAGACTAGCAAGATGATGGAAATATTTGTGGGGGTCTTCAAGGATCATCTTCTCTACGACGTGTTGGAATTTTCTATCTTGCATGTGCGCCACCAATTCTTCATGAGAAATCTCTTCTTCACCATCATGTGGTGGGAGAAGGTGATCAGACGATTCGGCCATTTCTTTTTGTTTGTTGTATTGGGATCGAGTAAGAACCATGCAAGGTGACGCGGGATGGGGGAGGTGAGGACTAGAAACTCTGGCAAGGTGCCGACTAAGACTGTAATGAATGGGATATCTAGGACAAGATTTGGACAAAGGGGGTTCTCGCTCAATGACTTCAAGTAAGACGGTTGACACAAGACTCTAGCCACTAGCAAGGGTAGTCGATACCAGTCTTACTGTGTAGGGCTTAGTCGTTCAACAAGACTACTAGCAAAAGGTACTGTGACCTACTAGGCTTATGTGAATTCACTAAAGAAATGAAGAAGGACCTATGTCGAATCGGTATGGGATAGAATGACCTTGGGACAAGAATGACTTGGACAGAAAATGAATGGGTCAATTGACGAAAGAGAGCGAGTTGAGTGAAATGGATGAAGACTGACTACAAGGTTGATTCTGACCTCAAAAAATGAAACTAGGCTGAAATGGGTACTCCGAACAGCTAACGATAATTTCTCAAAAATAGGGCAAATGCTCACTGTCACACATGCGCAGAAACAGATGCACAACAAGAATAGGTAAATGCGCCGTAAGTCGCTGTAAAAGTGCTGCTCTGGTGAAATACAGATGCGCAGCAACAGTGGGTAAATGCGCAGCAAAAAAGTATATGCGCAGCAAGTCGCAACAGAAGCGCAACAAGTCGCTGTAAATGCGCAGCAGAAACGTGTGTATGCGCATCATTGGTATTTTTGCAAAATTTTGGGTTTTTTCTCTGTTTTTGGTATTCTTTGGCTGGAAAAGGTCTTCCTGATCAGATATTATGAGTTAATAGCAAGAAAACACAGCAAGCACAAAGAATATTTTGTAGTTTTCCATTTTTTTTTTGTAGTTTTTTCGACTCTATTTTGGACAAAAGCAAGCACAAAATCCTAGGCGAGAAATGGCTTATAAGGGATTTGGGCCACTAAAACAAGAGGTGTTTAATGCGGGCAACCGTTCAAGTGGTTACACATGCGGCGGCACTACTCTCCATTATGGAGTCTCCCAGCCTCAAAGGGTTACGCCTGAGAGGGTTTTGGGGGAGGTTGGCCGTCGGTGTAACATAACAGCACTCATTGCAGGAGGTTTTCACCTCAAGCACAATTTATTTTAAGTGGCTCGGTAGGGCTTGGCGTTAGCCTGTTACCACTCAGGGTCGTTCCCGCTTGGACAAGCGTGCATCCAAGGGCAGGCCCCTCCTAAAGGTTAAACAAATAGAATGACAAGTCTGGCACTCTGATCACCCAGAAGAGGGGAGAGCATAAGCCTATTGTCATTCGCAAGCATAGAATACACTGATTAATCCACCCTAGTTAAAAGTGAAAAACTAAATGGGCTAATCTACTCAAACAGAACTTTGAAGTGATTTCAACAATATCGCAGTGGTTCAATTTTAAATCCCAAAAAGTAGTGGTGAGTTCAGTTTTAAATCCACGTAGCACGAGATTGTTAACTTTGAAATTCAGGGCTCACGATATAACAATGGTTCATTTTAACTTCAGAAAGTAGTAGTGAGTTTAATTTTTAAACCGCGTAGCACGAGATTGTTAACTTTGAAATTCAGGTCTCACAATATAGCAATGGTTCATTTTAACTTCAAGATCAGTGATGAGTTCAATTTTAATCTTAGATAGCAATAACTTGGAAGGTGTTTGTAATGCAAGCATGAAATAGTCCAGTTACTTCCTCCCTAATTAGAACTAGATGAAGATTTGCATGAACAACAATTTTACTTTCTCCCTGAAAATGAAATGTGAACTAATTAGATGCAACTACATGTAACTAAACCCGATCCTATCCTGCAAAACCGATCCAGCAAGCACCTGCGAAAGGGTTAGCGTTAGCAAATTCGATTAAGAAAGTACTAAAACCACTGCTTGTTACAGATGCGCAGCTTCAGTGATCAGATGCGTAGAAGTGATCAACAGAAGTGTAACCTTAATGAATGCGCCGTAGTATTGAACATATGCACAGTTAAAATGAATAAATGCGCAGTATTAATATATGCACCGTAACAGTCTTCAGAAGCGCAATAAAAATTGACAGATGCGCAGTTATAACATAAGCGCAGCAACAGTCTTCAAAAGCGTCATAAAAATCAACAGATGCGCAGTTATAACATAAGCACCGTAACAGTACGCAAAAGCGCAGTAAGAGTACACAGATGCGCAGGGTTTACAGAAGCACCGTAACAGTCTATAAAAGCGCCGCCTAATGAATAGATGCACCGAAATAATCTGTACGTGACTCTGCGTGACTTGTACGGAACCTGCCTTCAAAAAAGCTCAAAAATGGTGAAATAAAGGGGCAACGGCCCCACGGTGGGTGCCAAAAATGTAAGGGTAAAAATGTAGATCAATCAAATGAATTAAATATGACCCAAACATCAACAGAATAGGAGAAACAAGAAGGATTCAATAAACAAAGCAATGAACAAACACAGTGCAAACCTCTTCCGTTTCGATACTTCTGTTGTTTGCCTATCACAAATCGTCCTTTCGCAGATGAGATGAGCCCTCAGAGAGTGCAATCTTTTAAAGCTGTTTGTAGGAAGTCGATGGTGAATGGCTATGGTGTGATATGCAATGAAGGTGAGCTTCAATGCAACAATGGTGATCTCAAGCTTGTAGATGACAAAAGGGTACCAAAGGCGCGCTGGTGATATTTCTGCAGAGTAACGATGTCAAAAGCCTGGATGATTAGAATGGAAGGATGAAGCTTCATTTATAGACTTGGAAGAATGGGAATCAACGGTTGAGAGGAGATATGAAGATCAACGGCTGAGGATGGTTGAGGAATGTGCAACCAGTGGAAATGTGACAAGTGTCCCAGCTCCATCATGAAAGGGGGGATGTGACAAAATTGATTGGAGAGTTAACTCCATTGACTGAACAGTTAACAGACTTGATTGATCAGTTAGAAAAGAAGATTATGGGATTGACTGAATTGATTGACCAGTGAACTGGGTTGATTGAGGAGTCAACAGAATAGATTGACCAGTGAGCTCAAATGACTAATTAGTTAACATATTTGATTGATTAGTTAACTAACTTCTAATTTGAGAAGAAATAGGCTATGTGGGTGAGAGAAAAATAGGTAATTAAATATTAAATATATTTAATTACATGTGCAACCTGATGAGGTGGACAAGGTGAGGTGGAAAAGGTGAGGTGTAAAGGTGAGGTGGATTTTTGAATTTAGAACTTAGGATAGAGGAATTTGGATTAATTAAATAATTTATGATTATTTAATTGTGTAGGACATTAGAAGAATTTTAATTAAATAAATTGAATTTATTTAATTATGGAACAGTGAATCGATTAAATAAATTTTGAATATTTATTTAATTGGTAGAAGAATGGAATAAATATTTAGAATATTTATTTAGGATGATTTGTGTCATTTTTAGATGTATACAACCACAATATTAGAGTAATTAAAATAGTTAATATCATGTTCTCTAAAAGTACTTACTACTACTTAAACAAAAAATTAAGTGACTAAGATTAAATACTGTAGTGATCTAAATATGAATATGTTATTACATTATTATATTGTGTAATTATTCTTCAAACTTACAATATTTTAATTCATTTTAAATTGTAAGAGTATTCAATACATGAAAAATATTTCACCATGTTATTACATTTTTAATTTTATTCTTCAAACTTACAATATTTTAATGCATTTTAAATTATAAAAGTATTAGTATTATTACATTTTAATATCTTAAGGAGACATTTCAAATCTATATACACTCAACTAGGCTAGGGCTCTCCACATAAATACAAATATGTAGGCCTTGTAAAGTTTATTTTTATAGTTAAGGAAATATTTTAGTCCTATTTTATTTTCACAAAATTAGATTATTTTTGAGATTTCAATTTATTTACCCAACACATTTCAACACTCTTCAAAAATTAATTTTTCAATTATTAGAATGTAATTTGTCTATAAAATTAATAGCTAATCAACAAAAAAAAATTACAACTAAACAAATACTATAATAACAACACTACAAGGAAGGTACTGGCCACTACGTGTCACTTGTTTAACCTCGGGATTAATTTATTTCTCTCTCAAATTAGGTTTTATGTAATTAACTTACTAGAGTACTTTAGTTAAGAGTAATTCTATTTTTAGGAAATTAAATCTGAGAAATTTACACCTTGGACTTATGCCAAAGAGATTATGTGTGAGTTGAAGTTACTATGGACATATGGCTAGGATTTTTATCAAACTAGACTATAGGAATAAATGTATGGTGAAGTTATAATTGTAGATGATGTATTGATGTGGGACAACATATGTGAGATTTGAATGTAATTTGAAATGAATTGTGTTGTTTAGGAAACTAAATTAAAAATAAATAAATCTAGAAGAGTAAGTAGAGTTATAAGATAGATTAATTGTCCTAGAGTAGAATCCATAAATTAGATGATAATTAACTTTATTTAATCATTTCTTGACTATAAGTGTGTAATTTGAATTATAGAGAATTTTGGTTCGATTCACTACTTAAACCCATGATTAAATACATTATGTCGGAGATGAAGATTATGGTAAAAATTAAGAATAGGATTGTTCTTGTCACATTCTGCCTTTAATGGTACTTTGTTATGGGTGTAAGGTCATTACTTGAAGATGGTTGGAACCATTACTAGATGAGTTAATTCCTTTCTCACTTTCATACATATGAAGACATTGAATGTAGGTTAGATTTTAACAAGTGTAGATCATTATTCATTGACTTATGTGTTAAGATTAGTAAGTAATATGTCTTATGTGATTGACATTATAACTCACTATTAGAATGGTTAGAAAAAGTTTATAATGGGAAATAGTATCCTTTTGATAAGATTTGTTGGAATAATAGTATGATAGTACCTATGACAATATGCTTGCATCTTGTGATAGACCATAGTATTGAATATGGTAAATGATGATATCTCCTGATTATATTATAAGAAATCTTGTGAGAATCTTTGTGTTAGTGAAATGAGGTAATTAGACCTTAGCTGTCTATCTCCCTCTAAAATAGAATGTAAGTATGAAATTGAATCTATGGTATGGGAAGATTTCTAAGTTATGTGAATAACATCTTCAAATAACATTCTTTCGATTTAGATTGGTCTATGAAACAATTGTTGGATTCTTGACTTAGAACTTAGTATACACACTCCTACTTGTGAATGCTTAATTAATGCATCAATGGATGGTGTATGGCTATGTTTGAAACTACTAGATTCTTCTTTGAATACTGAGTGTATTTTGCAATGCTGTATGTTGAATTAGAGATGGGTAATTATTGAAAGTTGGGTGTCATCTGTGTAAAGATCATGTAAGGGAGATTGGTTTAGTAGGTTGGTTTCTAGAGGCCTGGGATGGTGTAATTGTATGTATGGTCCTTATGATTGTTTAACCATGAAGTGGTTTGGCTATGTTGTTGATCTTGTTTATTGTGTAGAACACAACCCCTAAGAGTGTTGCCATGGGTAACTGTTGTATGTAAAGAAAAAAAAATCCACTATCAAGTTCTTATTGAAGAAAGTTCTGTGTATTGTATGATGTGTGAATTCTGAAGGTGTTGTCCTCCTATCTTTGTATGGATTCATGAGATCATGAAAAATATGCAAAAAGGTCAATGCCTTGCTTGAAGTATAGGGTTTACTAGTTGCAAGTAGGGGGAGTGACTTCGAATGTGGGACCGGGGCCCAAAGTGGCTTGCCAGGGTAACCCATTGGAAGTTTGCAATCCAGTGATAACCTAATAATGAATCTAAGAAGGTTGGGTAGTTTTCACATTAAAAAGATAATTTATGTGCCTCACCCATGTCTGGGGTGCTTGTATTAGCTCAGAATGGGTTGAGAAGGCCTGGTTGGCAAGATCAACTTCCTTGTCCTCACGAAAGGAATGTTGGTTCTATATGTGTCACCCTATGGGACTGGGACCTAGTGACAGGTTTGCTAGGGTAACCATAAATGGGGGTCAGGACCTCATGAAAGGTTTTCTAGGGTAACCCATGTTAAGGCTATGTGATGACACTCTTCCCTCTTGCAGTCTAGTACTCCCTAGTTGTTTTTTCTCCCTCGATTGTGTGAGTGCCTCTGGAAGTATAGTAAGTGTGTAAGTGGTGTTCAATGTCAATAGTATGGTGATTGGTGTTATGTATAACCCGATTGCCTATGTTGGCCGATGTTAAATCTTGACTGTCCAATTGATGTGGGATCTGGTGTTATCTCCTAGCATGGGGGGTGGACACTGTTTGATTGATGTGGGATCTGGTGTTATCTCCTAGTATGGGGGCTGGATCTCAATGTTCCACATGGTCAGGAGTTTGGTGCTCTTTCTACATTGGGTATTCTTGCTTCATGATCATGAACATGAAGACTTTTCATTGTACTTTGGACACTTCTATTATGTAATGTGTACCAGTTGAATATTAGATTGTATTTTGATGTAAACTCTCTCATGTGCTGAGGAAAACAATGTGGAAATTATTATAATAATGTAATTATTGTAGAAGAATTCATCTTGTAATGAGTACTGTAAAGAAATGAATTAATTGTGTTGATAGCTAGAAGATGATCTTTAATGTTGGGTTGCAGTTGTCACATTTGGAAATGATTCATATCAATTAAAACGATGTTCATGAAATAGTCTAGCAACCTTCTTTTGTGAGTAACGCAGTAGAGGAATCTTGTAGGACATAGGATTAGTTATCTTGTTATGTTATGCATTTCATAGTTAACAATACATCAAAAAGAAATGAAAAAAAAAATCATTCTTTTAATTCATTAGTGTTGTCCTCTGGGGTTTCTTTGCAGTGGCGTTACACTTGGTATTAGAGCCAATGTTGCAGCACTGGGACCTTTGGTTTATGTTGTCGCCCATGTCTAGTTATAGTAATTTGTTCTATGCATGTATTATTGGATGCCTGATGTGTGGCTAGAAGGTCATAGGGACCCTTGTGTTAGATACCATGTTTTAATCTTAACACCCAATTGAGATGTTAGCTAGAGGATCATTGTTGTTATTCTGTCAAGATGGAACTTGTGTATAATTTGTTGAACTCTGGATGCATGAGTGTTGATGTGGAAGTATTAATGATTCTTGGATGTATTTAGGAATTCATGGTGCTTATGTAAAGATCTTATTGGGTGGAAGAAAAGTTGGTTACACATGAATATGTCTTGAGGATAACCTAACATTGTTCCCTCCTTCCTCATTGGGTGGCTAGTATCTAGTCACACAATGTTGTACAGTGTAATTTCAAAGATTGTAAAATTTCTTTATGGTTATTGATGATTTTCTATTTATTGTAAAGGTTGGCACTTTGTTTATATTTGATTGTGATGGTTTAGCCACACCTTGTGATCTTCATTTGTACGTAACCCTCATGGTTACATTTGATTTAGTGCTAAAATTGTGTGCATTTCTTGTCTGATTGCTGAAATTGAATCTTTATTTGATATTTATTTATGACTTTGGTGGCTAAACTAGTTTATCCTTATTGTTTTCAATCTTGGCCATGTGTCATACTATGATTCCTCTCCAAGGACGTATGAGGCAGACTTGGTGAGTGTATACGAGAAAGCAGACACAAGGAACCTTAAGGATGTTAGTATGTGAGGTTGTTAGACAGTTAGGACCCACTACCCACCTACATGTGATGACTATCTCATGGAGGCTAACCACCTTATACAACAAGAGATAGGTCATTGTGGTCTTGTTTGGATGGTCTCACCCTATGGGTGTGGCCTAACGCCATCAATCCACTGAGTGTGAGGTGTGGATTATGTGAGATGGATATTGGCTCTATTTGATGGAGTATGTATCATGGTTAGTACGCTGCCTTCCAGTGTCTAGATGGACCCTTGTGTATCCTTATGGTGTGATTCCTGGTGATGTGCATTCATGTGTATGTGAATAGTGTATGTTAAATCATGAATATAGTACTTATGAAATAATAAATTTTATCCCCATGGTTCTAGAAAGGTGTAAAATCATGATCCTTGTTGAATATGTTGTGATATTTAGTGTTGAATATAGTGGTATGTCACAAGATGGATATTTAACATAAAATGTGTGCTTGGTGTGTATAATGGAAATGTAGCATTCTGATGTATTGATTGCTTAACAGTGTATTGGAAGAGGAATGGTAATGCATTTGAAATTGAATATCTTTATAAGAAATGTTGCCAGTTAGGATTAAAGGGTGCAATGTTTCCTTGTTCTAAAAGGAACTGATAGGTGTTAATGCTAATATGTAAGTATTTTGAGTGGTTTATGTACTATGGAATCATTTTTGAAATACAAGTCTTGATTTTGTTATTATTGTGACATTCAAAACTAAAAGGATCGATCATGCTTGAAAGGACTATATAAGTATATATCCTTGTGAGATGAATTAATTGCATAGGCAAAACTAGTTTTATCATTTTGATGTAACCACTCAGCCTTGATGTTTACAATAGAATTTAGTAGTACTAATGTGTTATGTTTCCACCCTAGTTTGTGACTTCCAGGAGTAAGTCAAGTTTTAGGGGGGAGGATGTAGTGCCCCTCCATTCTCGCCATAGATGTGAAGGTAGTTTGGATTTGGAACTTGGAGGTGAAGGTAAATCAATAAGAATATTTGAAGGCATGTGCTAATGATGTTAAGTAGTTGATGTTGTACATTATGAAATTATGGACTATGGAGCTCTGATTTGATTATGAGAACTAACCCTGCATGATGCAACTATTATGTGATTATCCTGTGATCGATCTTATCCTAATTGCTACATAGCTGATTGTTATATGAGTTGATTTGATTACTAGGTGTTGATTCTTAAAGATGTGCTTGGGTGAATATGATAGTGTCGCATTACTCACTTATGAGTACCCCGTGACATTGTGATTCCCTTTCACTGTGTGCCTGTTATATAAATTCTCAACCATTTGGTGTGTTGCAGGTTGCAGGTACTATGCATCGACTCCACTTGAATTGTTAGGTCTGAGCGTGCCTTAAGACCCAATAGATTGTTGACTAGAGATGACACTTGGTCCCCTACCCTAGTCATCATCCTTGAGAGGATGAGTACCTAGTTTGGTACCTTGTCAGTGGGAAGTCGATGTTGCTTAAGGTTCTATTTTCACCTTACTGAGTGGATAGATGTTTATGTTGGAATCTGATTGAATTTAAATTATTAAACAAATGCTTTGGTCATTTTGTGCATTAAAAACAATTGTTAGAAGGTATACTTTGTTAAATAAATTATAGTTAGTGGGTAATAAAATATTAAATTAACAATAATAATAATAATAATAATATTTAGATAAATAATGGTAAGTGAATTACCGTTTATTAAATTCAAATTAAATAATTGGTAACTATAGACTTACTAAAATATAATAATAGAGTAATTAGTTGGGTTAGTTTGTTTTCCTATACCTTTCACTCCGGAAACACATTTTGAAAAGGGGGAAAATAAAAGGGTGGAAAGGACCAGATTTTTGGGAGAGGTGTATTGTTTTGAAGTGTAGTGACCAAGATTGGTTAAAACCTGGTATGTAAAACAATTCCTTTCATATGCATTGACTTATCTCACAAATTTATAATGCTTCACTCAAAATTTGTTTAAAGATTTAATAAACTGAATATATTTTGTGAACTTAGGTTTACCCCTATCAATATCATGGTTGTAAAGTTCTTTCAACAAATCCACATTTACAATCCTATAATCATGGTTTTCCATGAGATTACATCACTTTGAGGCATTTGGTCAAATTATCCACATGCCTTGTCTATGCATCCAAAATTTGCATACATGTTTACCAGAGCATTTCCAACTATAATGTCTAAAAATTTCCCTTCCATTATGCATTTAATTAATGTCCATAACCATTCCAAAGCTTCTAGCTTAGCGTTGGCAAAGGGTGAGAAGTGTTAGATCTAGGGCACACAACTGAGAGGGGGGGCTGAATCAGTTGTACAAAAACTTGCTTCTACTTTAAAACACTTGATTCTTCTTTATTAGATAACAGTATATCAGTTAACCATTCATGAAAGCAAAAGCATAAACACAGGAGCAAATAAACATCAACACATTGAACACCAAGATTTTGACGTGGAAAACCCGGTTAAGGGAAAAACCACGGGGTGATTAACCCAAGGATTATTCTCTATTAGAAGAATAAGAAAAATGGATGGCACATGCCAATCAGGGCTCACTGCCTGAGCACACTGCTCACAAGGAGGCACACTGCCTACAAAGAGACACACTATCTACAAAGTGAAAAGAATCACAAACTTGAACTGGAGAATGACATCTTTACCATGCCTGGATCAGTTCCATTTACGCCCAAACCTTCAGCTCTACTTTTCGCACTCTTCTTCTCTACCACACACTAATCATCACAAGACACACTACAGAATGAATTCACAATCCCTTATTTATACAAGACATCGACTTAGGAACAACCATCTAAGTCGGCAACCACCTACAAGATCATCCGCAAGACGTGTAATACATCCGGTCGGCCAAACTGAACAAGAACGTCTTCATCCAGAAGAATATCTTCAATTCTGGGCTCTACCACTGATGTGGACTAACAACACAACCTCAACATGAACCAAGAACCTTCAAAAGCTTGTCTCAATGACCAGGTACATCCGCACTTCCTTGACTTATCAGAATCTCTTCTCTTCTTCATCTGGAACTTCAAGAACACAGTCTACCACTACTGTCATAATGCAAAAGGTACTTCCGGACCTCCAAACTATATACAAATCAAGATGACACATCACAAGGACATCCCAAACACTCCTTCCAATCTGTAGAACAATAAAATGCACGTCCAAATCTCACCAGACCTTTTTGTAACACTCTGTCACTCCGAAGCATCTTCCAGAACTGGTTCTACTTGATCGATCACAACTTCTTCATATCTTCATGTGGACCTCTGAAATCTTAACTGGAGCATCTCAAGACTCATATCTACAAACCCTTTAATCCGCATCCTCTGATCCTCAACCTATTGAGTACTTTGGTCTTCTTCTCCTCACTGTTCTTCATTGTTTCTGATTGAGACTAATTTTCTCAATATCCGCAGCTCATAGCTCATCCAATCCTTCTCATCAAAGAAATATGAGTATGTTGACATCAATGACAACACTGGTTAACCTCATACTTGCAACAATCTCCCCCTTTGTCATTGATGACAACTTATGATGTGAAAAACCATCAAGACAAGAACTAGTCCTTTCTATCACAGCTCCCCCTATCAGCAACAACTCTTCACATGTCTTCTCTTTCTGTACTGCTCCCCCTTTGATCAACAGCCACTTGTTTTTCACATGTCTTCTCTCGCCCTTTGACATCAATGGGAAAGGGCTCATACTTGCAATTTCAACACCTCAGAATCATACTAGCTGCTCCCCCTGAGTGGCAGCTTGCCATCACTAGTCTGGATCATAGAATATGACTATGAAAACCACCAGACTGATGCACATCAGTGCATCCTAGTTCATCATTAGAGGGGCCATGACCCCTAACTTCTCCCTGAGAAACTCAAAAGAGTCCTTGGGAAGAGGTTTAGTAAAGATATCTGCAATCTGATCCTTAGAGGGTACATACTCCAATTTGACTTCATCCTTATTTACTTGTTCTCTTAGAAAGTGAAACTTGATAGATATGTGCTTGGTCTTAGAATACAACACCAGATTCTTAGAAATATTTATTGCACTTGAATTATCACAAAAAATTGTGATAGGCTCCTCATATTCTACTTTAATGTCTCTTAACATCTGCTTCATCCATAAAATTTGGGTGCAACTACCTGCTGCAGCAATATATTGTGCTTCAGTTGTAGACATAGATATTGCCTCTTGTTTCTTTCTTAGCCAAGAAACCAACCTTTTTCCCAAAAATAATGCTCCTCCACTTGTACTCTTCCTATCATCCACATCTCCTACCCAATCTGCATCTATATATGCATGAAGAGAAAAATCTTGATCTCTAGGATACCACAAACCATACTCCACTATCCCTTTTAGATATCTAAAGATTCTCTTGATTGCCATGACATGAGATTCTTTGAGATCAACCTAGAATCTTGCCACAAGACCAACAACCTGCATGATATCTGGTCTAGTCTAAGTGAGATACAACAATCCACCAATCATTGATCTGTACTTTGTCTGGTCTGCCTTAGGAGAGTCATCATCTTTGCTCAACTTGCATCCAGTTGCCATGGGAGTATTCATTGGTTTTGAATCTTCCATCCCAAATTTTCTTAACAATTCTTTTGCATATTTGGTTTGAGAAATGAAGATCCCTTTCTTTGTTTGAGTAATTTGCAGACCCAAGAAGAAATTCATTTCACCAAGCATGGACATCTCAAACTCACTTTTCATTTGATTTGCAAAAGTTTTACACATACTATCTCTCCCTCCAAAAATGATATCATCCACAAATACTTCAACAATCAAAATATTTTCTTGATCAATTTTGAAATACAAATTACTGTCAGCAGTACCTTTGTTGAAATCAATCTTCAAAAGATGTTTGTCCAACCTCTCATACCATGCTCTTGGGGCTTGCTTTAGACCATACAGTGCCTTTTTTAATTTGCAAACCATATCACCATGCTCTGATAACTGAAATCCATCTGATTGTTCAATGTATACATCTTCTTCCAAGTCACCATTCAGGAAAGCAGATTTGACATCCATCTGATACACTTTGAAATCTTTGAAGGCAGTAAATGCAAGAAATAGTGTGACAGCTTCAATTCTTGCCACTAGAGCAAAGGTTTCTTCAAAATCAATTCCTTTTATTTGAGAGTAGCCTTTGCAGACCAATCTGGCTTTGTTTCTGATTACTTCACCAACTTCATTTAGTTTGTTCCGGAAGACCCATTTGGTTCCAATCACATTTTTGCCTCTAGGTCTGGGAACAAGATCCCAAGTGTGATTTTTCTCAATTTGCATCAACTCTTCCTCCATTGCTTTGGTCCAGTTTTCATCATTGCAAGCTTCATTAATTGTCTTAGGTTCAATCTTTGAAATCAGACAGTATTCATTTGAATTTTGAGCAATTCTCCTCCTTGTTTGTACCCCTTTGCTTTTGTCACCTATGATCTGATCTTCAGAGTGGTTTAGAGTTACATACCTTGGAACTTTGTGAGTTTCTTGCACTATTGTTTCCTGATCAGGCTCATTTAGACAAACCTGTTCTTCCTGATTTACCAGATTAGTCTGAATATGAATTTCAGAGGAGGATTCAACTCCATGAACCAGAGAATCATTCTAATCATCTTCATCATATTCATAAAATCTTGAAGGCTTCTCAACTCCTTCATCAACCTTCATATTTATACTTTCTATTATCTTTCTCAGTCTCTTGTTGTAACACTGGTATGCTTTGCTTTGAGTGGAGTAACCCAAGAAGATTCCTTCATCACTTCTAGCATCAAACTTTCCTAGATCTTCATCTCTTTTGATGTAACATTTGCTACCAAATACTCTAAAATATCTCACAGTAGAAGTTATACCAAACCAAAGTTCATAAGGAGTCTTACCGGTATTGCTTCTGATTTGAACTCGATTGAGAGTGTAGACTGCAGTGCTGACAACTTCTCTCCAAAACATCTGAGGAATATTTGCTTCCATCATCATTGTCCTAGATGCTTCCTAGATTTCTCTCAACTACTCCATTTTGCTGTGGAGTCCTAGGAGCAGACAGTTATCTCTTTATACCATGCTTTTCACAAAAATCTATGAATTCACCACCTCTATCAGACCTCAGACATTTCAGTTTCAATCCAGTTTGATTCTCTACCATAGCTTTGAAGATTTTGAACTTCTCAAGGGCTTCTGATTTCTCTTTTAGAAAGGTAACCCACATCATTCGGGAGTGGTCATCAATCAGTAACATGAAATATCTATCTCCTTGCATACTTTGGATTCTTGTCGGACCACATAGATCAGTATGAACTAATTCCAATAATCCAGTATAGGACTGATCCTTGCTTTTAAAAAAGACTCTGCTCTGTTTACCTAGCTGACATTCTTTGCACAAACTATTTGTAGGTTTCACCAATTTTGGAAGATATCTTACAGCCTGAGTATTGCTTATCTTGATGATGTCAAAATTCACATGACACATCCTTCTATGCCATAACCAACTATGATCAACTTGAACAAACAAACAACTTTTATTAGAACCAACTAGATGAAAGATATTACCTTTTATTTGAGTACCGGATGCAATCTCAGTTCCGGAGCTTTCAAAGATCCTGCATCTTCCATTCTTGAACCGGAGATCATAACCTTTGTCTACTAATTGACCAACACTGAGAAGATTGTGCTTCAAACCTTGAACATACAGTACATTACCGGTTTTGCTTTTTCCATCAAAGGAAATAGTTCCCCTACCTCTGATTCTGCCAGCAGAATTATCACCAAATTTTACCATTCCTCCTTCATACCTTTCCAAATCTAAGAACTTGTTCTTGTCACCTTCATATGGTGAGAACATCCACTGTCAATAACCCAATCATCTTTTTCTTCAACTTGAGCAGCCAAAGCTCTTTCCACAACCTTATGATTGACAGATTCAGAGGATATTGGATCTTCTTCCTTGATGGCAATAAACTCCCATTCATTTCCGGATCTGTTTCCTATTTCTGATTCATCATCTGTTACACCTTCATCATCATCTTCTTCATGAACATAATAACAGTTCTTTTGGAACCTTTGTCTGTTAGAATTTGATCTTGTAGTTCTCTCCAAACATCTTGAGGCAAAATGATCAATCTTATTGCAGTTGAAGCATTTAAAAGGTAACTTTCCTTCATACTTACCGGATCCTCTTGGCAGTCTTTTTGCAATGAGGGCTTCAAGATGAGCTGTTTCTACTTCTTCCTGTTCCATGTCTTTCCTTGCCTGATCATACCATGACAACTTCCTTGAAGAGTTTTCTCCTGGATCAAATCTTTGTTTGCCTTTCACATAGGCACTGACTTTGAATGCAGATTCAGTCTTGGGGGGATCATCTCCAAACTCAGTCATTTCAAAAGTAGCCAATTTGCCAGCCAATTGCTCTCTTGTGACAGTTGTATGGGCTCTGAATTCATCAATGGTAGCAACCTTGATTTTGTAGGCAGCAGGAAGGGATCTGATAATTTTGCAAACAATCTCATTTTCATCCAGAACTCCACCAACATTCCTGATTCCACACACTAGCTCATTTACTCTTGGCATAAAGGTAGTGATATTTTCATCATCTCTCATTTTTAATCTTTCAAATTTCCCTTTGAGACTTTGCAACCTTACACTCTTGACAAACTCATCTCCTTCATGCAGAAGTTCCAGTTTAACCCAAATCTCATATGCAGTAGGTAGGTCAATAACATTTGAGAGTTTTGAGTCATTCAATGCACTTATAAGAGCTTCTTTGGTCCACTGATTATTTTCAACATCTATAATTTCATTCAGAGTTGTCAGACCACCTTGTGGAGGTACATATGGTTTTGTGACCATGGACAAGTATGCTTTTCCCATACACTCCAAATGACATTTCATGCAGCCTTTCCAGAGAGAGAAGTTGGTTCCATCGAACTTCAGACTATCCTTCTTGTCTGACGACATCCTGGATCTCCTCAAGTGGTTAAGCTCCTTTTAGAGGAACTTGGCTTTGATACCAATTGTTAGATCTAGTGCACACAATTGAGAGGGGGGTGAATCAGTTGTACAAAAACTTGCTTCTACTTTAAAACACTTGATTCTTCTTTATTAGATAACAGTATATCAGTTAACCATTCATGAAAGCAAAAGCATAAACATAGGAGCAGATAAACATCAACACATTGAACACCAAGATTTTGACGTGGAAAACCCGGTTAAGGAAAAAACCATGGGGTGATTAACCCAGGGATTATTCTCTGTTAGAAGAATAAGAAAAATGGATGGCACATGCCAATTAGGGCTCACTACCCGAGCACACTGCTCACAAGGATGCACACTACCTATAAAGAGACACACTGTCTACAAAGTGATAAGAATCACAAACTTGAACTGGAGAATGACATCTTTACCATGCCTAGATCAGTTCCATTTACGCCCAAACCTTCTGCTCTGCTTTTCGCGCTCTTCTTCGCTACCACACACTAATCATCACAAGACACACTACAGAATGAATTCACAATCCCTTATTTATACAAGACATCAACTTAGAAACAACCATCTAAGTTGGCAACTATCGACAAGATCATCTGCAAGACATGTAATACATCCGGTCGGCCACACTGAACAAGAACATCTTCATCCGGAAGAATATCTTCAATTTCAGGCTCTACGACTGATGCAGACAAACAACATAACCTCAACATGATCCAAGAACCTTCAAAAGCTTGTCTCAATGACCAGGTACATCCGCACTTCCTTGACTTATCAGAATCTCTTCTCTTCTTCATCTGAAACTTCAAGAACATAGTCTACCACCACTGTCATAATGCAAAAGGTACTTTCAAACCTCCAAACTATATACATATTGAGATGACACATCACAAGGACATACCAAACACTCCTTCCAATCCACAGAACAGTAAAATGCACCTCCGGATCTCACCGGACCTTTTTGTAACACTCTGTCACTCTGGAGCATCTTCTAAAACTGGTTCTACTTGATCGATCACAACTTCTTCATATCTTCATGCGGACCTCTTAAATCTTAACTGGAGCATCTCAAGACTCATATCTACAAACCTTTTAATCTGCATCCTCTGATCCTCAACCTATTGAGTACTTTGGTCTTCTCATCACTGTTCTTCATTGTTCCTAATTGAGACTAATTTTCTCAATATCCTCAGCTCACAGCTCATCCAATCCTTCTCATCAAAGCAATATGAGTATGTTGACATCAATGACAACACTGGTTAACCTCATACTTGTAACAAGAAGTTTGTTTTATACTTGAGTGTTGCATTTGTTTAATACTTTTAGCCTTCTTCAATGAATCCAATTTTGGGCATACACGTTAGGGTTTACTGGTTTCTTGTTTTTGCATTATAGTTATTAAATTAATAAATAGGGTTCATTTGTTCATTTCCACATAATAGTTGTTAAATCAATTTTAGGGTTTTACCTTTAATATTTCATGCATACGAGATATCATAGGAATTCTACAACAATTAATAATATATATATATACACACACACACACACACAGACACACAATATAATCATACATATATATGTATATAGTTGTTAGTTATAAGACGGTTGTGAAATATTCAAATGTAGACATTATATAAATAAATGTTTATATTTATTTAGTTATCTAAATGTCACATTAGGATTCGCCATGATGTGTAGCAAGCCTATTATCCAAAGTGTGGAGTAAATAATTGTTTGAATTAATATAAGTAAGTTCACGAGATGTGATAGTTGTTTTTACTTGTCCATTTAACTTTTATAATTTAGTTAATAAAATAAGTCGTCATTTGAAGTAATTAACTATTTTCTAAGGGAAATTAATATTTATATATATTTTTAAATTAATACATTATTCAAATTAGAATTGACTTGCAAGTTTTATTTTAGATTACTCTTTGTGCAAATTTTAAAATTGGGAGGAGGGTAGAAATATTACATTTAAGTGAATTTATTTAATCTTGGGATTAATTTATTTCTCTCTCAAATTAGTTTTTATGTAATTAGAAATATTATATCTAGGTAAATCTATTTAACCTTGGGATTGTTGGAAATGAAGCCCAACCATCACTTCCCTTTCGTCTTCCTCTTCCCATGTCTCTTCACTTGCTTGAAGAGTTGATATATTCCCTTCTTATTCTCTTTCTGGTAGAGATGAAGATTGATGTAATTGGGTTGAATAATGAAATAGTGTGTCCTTCTTTCCTTGGTGGATGTATCCATTTTGATGGTGAACCATGTTAAATTTGTGTCTCTATTTTTATTTGTGTGTATGATTCTTTATCTGTTTTAGTTTTTCATTTAGCTACATTTTATCTTCAACAATTAATATCAAAGCCTTGGTGCTTGATCATTTGGCATGAGAGGTTTCAGTTTGAGTGGGAGCAATACTAACTGATAAAGGAAGTCATAGGAAATCACAAGGGAGGATAATATCTAGCAAGAGAGATGCTGGTTTTTGGTATTGTGGCAAGTAAGGCCACATCAAGAAGAATTGTTGGTTTTTGAAGAAGGCTGAAAATTAGTCAAAAGAAGATGAAGCGAATCTAGTACGTAAAGAGGATATCAGTGCAACAATTGGTGTTCTTATTTTAGCTTTGGAAGAAATACCACCAAATCTTTGGGTGCTTGGTTTGAGAGCATCATTTCATGCGACTCCGTGCAAGGAGTACTTCATTAATCTGCAAAGCGGTGACTTTGGTAAGGTTCTTCTTGGCAACAATGAATCTTGTGATGTTATTTGCAGAGGAGATGTTTTGTTAAAATTAAAAAATGGAAATAGTTGGCTGTTGCAAGATGTTAGATATGTCCCTCAACTCAAACAAAATCTAATTTCAGCTAGACAGTTGTTTTCACAAGGATGTAAAGTCTATTTTGAATTGAATAGATGGAAAGTCACAAAACGGGCCTTGGTAATTGCTCAAGGCAGCAAAGTAGGCACCTTGTATGTCGTGGAAAGTGTTGCTTCATATGAAATGGATAGGTTAGATGATGTAGTTGATTCCTTCATTGATGAATTTCTTAACCTATTAGAATTTGATCAAATATTTGTGAAACAAAGTGCAAGAGCCTCTACAGAAAATACAAAAAATAAAAAGACAGAAGCTATGGAGGTTACTGTTACATGGGAGCCTTATGAAAATGTTAAATCTTGTGAAGAAAGTTGTGATAGCATGCGAAGGTCTAGAAGGAAGCCCAAGCACAAGAGAGAGAAGGATATTTATTCCTGGAAGCAACATGACCAGTGCAAGAAGATGAAGAGTCTTGGAGGCAAATGATCACCCATGGATCTTAGCTACTTATAGTCTGTAATCAGGTTGAAATTGGGAAAGTGAACTTATTTCAAGGCCGCATCACCCTTTCCATCGATTAGTCCAATAGCGAAGAAACAATGGAGTGGGATGCAACAGGGTACAAATAAAACTATAGATAGATAGAGCAAA
This sequence comes from Cunninghamia lanceolata, assembly GCA_027924645.1. NCBI lineage: Eukaryota > Viridiplantae > Streptophyta > Pinopsida > Cupressales > Cupressaceae > Cunninghamia > Cunninghamia lanceolata. Next base: position 2,702,436 of record BSBN01000719.1, on the reverse strand, counting down.
ATTGAGGAAAATGAAGTGAAGGAAGGGGTGGGAACACTGTTGAGGACAATGTCTAGTGTTGATGATGAAGAGCTAGCTCACCAATTGCATCATGCAATCAATAGTTCTCCTAGGATTTCTTGAAATATAGTCTCTTTGGGTGAGAGAGGCTTGGGGAAGCTCAGAGTGTCTGATTCTTCTAGGGCATATTCTCATCGATCAATTCTGCTGAAGCAACAAACTTAGTTGAGAATTCCATCCTTAAAGAAGCAGGAAGAGAAGCTATAGAGTAAGTCAGAGAGTGTCACCTGGGGGAAGCTTGCTCAGAAAAGAGAGCCTGGAAGTCAAAGTGCATGTGGTAAGTTAGGAGGTAGTCCTATCAATAATCTTTTACAAACCTTAGATCACTCAGAGACAGAATCATCAGTGGGTCTTCTTGCTTTGAATCACAATCCTTCAGTTCATAAGCCAATTGAAGAAGCTGATATGAGGCATTTAAATAATTGTGCAGTGATAGAACTACCTTTTTCTGACTATGATGAAAAAGCTTCAGATGCAAGTAGGGTTTTGAAAGAACTTGCAGTCTGTTATTATAGTAGCACTTTTGTGAAAGAAGAGAATAGTCAGCCTCTATAGCCACAAGTGTGTAATTTGGAGAAACTGGCAGAAATGGTTGCTGTGGTCATTGAAGAAGAGAATTATTGATGTGAAGAGGATAGGATGGACAAGTGTATAAAGGAAGAAGAAGCAAGCCACCTCAATAAACCTATTGAGCCCATTGGTGGACATCAGAGTCCAGAACCTGAAGAAGCTTCGGCATCAGATAGTTGCATTGCAGAGGCTTCAGCTTCGACTTCAAAAGGTGAGGTCTCAAAAGGAGAAGCTCAGGTGATAGGATCAAAATAGAAATAAGAGGTATCTGTGGAAAGACCAGAAGAGGGTAATAATGAAAAATCTACAGACAAGAAAAAAAGAGGAATATTCATGGGTGGTAGAAAGAGCTCAAGCACAAGTGTGGATTGCATTTTGCCAAATGAGAGTATGTTCATGCTTTCAAAAAAGCCACACTGTTCTTTTCAAGGTCACTTGGATGATATATTGGACCTTTCATGGTCCCAATCTCAGTATCTATTATCATAATCAGTGGACAAGACGGTGAGATTATGGCATATATTACCAAAAAAATTTCTAAGAGTGTTTTCACATAATGACTATGTCACATGCATCTAGTTCAACCCTATTGATGATAGATACTTCATTAGTGGCTCTCTGGACAAAAAAGTTTAAATTTGTGGTGCAGGAGCACCTACCTGATAGCTGGCCTCCATGAGGCAGTTAGTTTGTTTTAGGTCTGGTTAATGTTTCCAAGAAGGTCTTATAAGACCAATGCATGTAATAAGGTCATGTTGACCATACTTTACTATTTTTAGATAGTTTGTTTGGACAACTGTTATGCTGTATGTCCGGCTGGATCCTCCCAGCCGCTTGGAAGCTCCCAGCCGTTGGGAATCGAGTGGTAGTACTCGCAGGAGATCCTATTTATGCATGAGGATCGGTTGGTTTTAGACATTGAGCAGAGGAGTTAGATTGCAGAGAGAGACTGAATATTGTATTTGCATCTTTTGAAAATCAATAAAGAGATCCTGTTGTGTCAATTCTCTATTTTGGATTCCATTGTGTGATCGATTTGTTGTTTTGGTGGTTGCATGGATTTGCCGATCCATTCCACCGGTTGATTCGTCGAATCGGTGGAATGGCTATGTACAGTAGTTTAGGGTTTAGTCTGCATTTTGTGTTCGTTTGTATGCAGGTGCGTAGGATCGTCGTCGAAAGGTGTTGAGAACCCTAGCATGGGTATGTGCTAGGTTGTGCTGGTAGTTTGAGTCTGGAAAGTTGTCCAGGAAGCGGATCGGGTCACCTCAGGAGGTTCGGCGGATCGAAATTCGCTAAGGTTGGAAAATCCATCGCAACGGCATCATCAGGATATTTCTGTGTATATCCTGCAGTTACTTTGGGCGTCATCCAAGTAAGTGGAGGTGAGCATGATGCAGTAGATTACATAAAGTGAATGTGCATTGGGGTGATCATCATCAGGTGTTGCCGAGGAGGAGCGTATCGGCATAAGGTAGAAGATCGGGTTGATAAAACCATCGCGGGCCGATAATGTTAAGTTTGGCCGACAGCAGGATATTGAAGGAGCTGCATGTGACGTCATCGTCATCAGGATAATCATCATCAGGATATCGGGGTGACGTAAGCATCGAAGGAAAGGTGCATGAGGTTGTCGTCATCAGGATATATGGGAGGAACCGGATGTTCTATATCCTGCTGATGAACATGATGTTGAACATCATGATGATGAAGAAAGAGTTTGGCGGTAAGATGAACAGTGAACATCAGGAGGATGTTTGCGCTTGCCGAATGTGATGATGCTGCCGATAGCCGGATATGATGATGCTGCTGACAGGCGAAAGGTCGAAGGTTTGTCTGCAGGAGGATATCGGTCGGCAGAGAAAATATGATGATGCTGACAGTGTTAAGGGAAATATGATGATGATGATGATGGGTTTTAGGCATACATGCTGTATGTCAAGGTTTTAGTGTGGATGCCTCTGCATCATAGTGGTATCAGAGCTCAGCAAAAGGTCTGGGCTGTTGTGTGTTGATTCTGTCACCGAAAGGGCAGAGGTAGAGTTGATTCTGTCACCGAAAGGACAGAGGTAGAGGAGTGAGAGGTTGACAAAATGCCTCCGAAAGGTAGTGGTACTGCAAGGGAATTGCAGGAGATGAAGGAAAAACATGCCAGAGAGATGAGGAAGATGAAGGAGCTTGCTGAAGCACTTCAAGCCAGGCTTGTAGCCCTGGAAAAGAACAAAAAGAGGGAAGTGGAAGATAGTGAGTCTGAAGAAGATGAAGATACTGTTGAAGAGTATGAAGAGGTAGCTGAAGATCTGGATGCTGAAGACCAGAGATTTGCAAAATTGTTAAAGGCAGTGCAGAGTGATAAACCTAAGGTAAAGGTTGATGTTTCCAAGTATAATGGAAGTTTGAATGAAGATGAGTTACTGGATTAGATTGCTACACTTGATAATCACTTTGAATGTGAAGATGTTGCTGAGGATCAGAAGGTAAAGATTGCAAAGACCAAGTTAGGAGGTCATGCTTTGGTATGGTGGGATTATGTACAATCCGAGAGAAGGAAACAAGGGAAGTCAAAGATCACTTCATGGGATAAAATGGTAGCAAGGATCAAAGGTAAATTCTTGCCCAAGGATTATGAAATTCAGATGTTTAAGAAGCTGCAATTTTTAAGGCAGAAGGAAATGGATGTGAAGGCATATACTGAGGAGTTTTATAAGTTAAGTATGAGATCTGGTCATCATGAGAATGAGGTAGAAAAGGTGGCTAGGTACTTGGCTGGTTTGAGATTGAACATACAGGATGAGTTAGTTTTAGCTAACCCTAAGAGTGTGGAGGATTGTTACCAAATGGCAATCAGGATTGAAGAAAAGATGAATAGGGGACAAGATAAGTCCATGAGAGGAAGAGGCAGCAATATGAGGGGAAGAGGATTAGCCCCTACAACAAGGCAAACCAATGAGGGTCAAGAAGACACTGGTAAAGGACAGGGACAGTCTGATTTCAGAGGTGGATGGAAAGGTAATAGAGGCAGATTTGGAAGTGGTAGAGGTTCTACTACATTTTCAGGAAAGTGTTACACCTGTGGTGAGTTTGGTCATCCATTTTTCAAATGTCCAGAAAGCAAAGGTTCATCATCCAGAAATGATAGAACGAATGACAAGAGAGTACAACTTGTGCAAGAAGAGAAAGTAGAGCAAAGTGTGCAGAGTTCAAACACTTATCAAGGAGATTATGGATATCCTGAGGAGGGAGAAGCATTGATGCTAAGGAGAATTAGTTTGTAGGCATCAAAGGATATGATGCAAAGAAGAGCTCTTTTCAAGACCACATGCAAGAGCAAAGGTAAAGTATGTAAGGTTGTCATTGATACTGGTTCAACAGACAACATGGTATCTCAGGAAATGGTGGATAAACTGAATTTGGAAAGGATTCCACACCATCACCCTTACAAGGCATCTTGGGTGAGTGATAGTCAATCACTTTTTGTCTATGAACAGGCATATGTGGATTTTCAGATTGGAGCATATCATGATAGAGTTTTGTGTGACATTTTGCCCATGGAATGTTGTCACCTACTGTTGGGTAGACCATGGCAATTTGATAGAAGGGTACTGTATGATGGGTATGCTAATACCTACACCATCAAGAAAGATGGGAAGACTATTATGTTGATGCCATTGCAGGAAGATGCTGCAGCACAGGGGGCAGCCAAAATCATTTTAGTGGGAAAGAAGGAATTTGTGCAGAAGCCTATAGGAGTAGGCATAAAGGCAGTTGAGGACACTGCAGGGAAAGGAGTTGTTAAGGACAACAGGTTGAAGAAAGTTTCAGTTGTGACTGACAGAGGTCAGCAACAGGTGCAGAAACAGGTTTGCACACAGCAACCAGTTGATAGGAATGACAAGGATGTTGTCATAGTTGGGACTATTATTTGTCCTATAAAGGTTGAAAGCAAGACAGAGTTGAACATTGCAGAAGTTCAAGAGGCAATTCAGACAGAGGTTCTGGTCAGACAACCTGACAAACACAAGGTATGTGAGAGAAGGGCCTACATTGACAGGCATGAGGATTTACTTGCAAGAAAGCAAGTTACAGTTCAGAAGTCTTGGAGCAGCCAAGAGCCAGCAGAGGACAAAGCTGGAACAGGTCAGAACACTGACATGACAAAGTGTAAAGGTGGAGGACTTCCACAACCAAACTCATGGGACATGAGTTCTTTTCTATTGGGGAGTATGGTGCAAGAGCACCTACCTGACAGCTGGCCTCCATGAGGCAGTTAGTTTGTTTTAGGTCTGGTTAATGTTTCCAAGAAGGTCTTATAAGACCAATGCATGTAATAAGGTCATGTTGACCATACTTTACTATTTTTAGATAGTTTGTTTGGACAGCTGTTATGCTGTATGTCCAGTTGGATCCTCCCAGCCGCTTGGAAGCTCCCAGCCGCTGGGAATCGAGTGGTAGTACTCGCAAGAGATCCTATTTATGCATGAGGATCGGTTGGTTTTAGACATTGAGCAGAGGAGTTAGATTGCAGAGAGAGACTGAATATTGTATTTGCATCTTTTGAAAATCAATAAAGAGATCCTGTTGTGTCAATTCTCTGTTTTGGATTCCATTGTGTGATCGATTTGCTGTTTTGGTGGTTGCATGGATTCGTCGATCCATTCCACCGGTTGATTCGTCGAATCGGTGGAATGGCTATGTACAGTAGTTTAGGGTTTAGTCTGCATTTTGTGTTTGTTTGTATGCAGGTGTGCAGGATCATCGTCGAAAGGTGTTGAGAACCCTAGCATGGGTATGTGCTAGGTCATGCTGGTAGTTCGAGTCTGGAAAGTTGTCCAGGAAGTGGATCGGGTCACCTCAGGAGGTTCGGTAGATCGAAATTCGCTAAGGTTGGAAAATCCATCGCAACGGCATCATCAGGATATTTCTGTGTATATCCTGCAGTTACTTCGGGCGTCATCCGAGTAAGTGGAGGTGAGCATGATGCAGTAGATTGCATAAAGTGAATGTGCATTGGGGTGATCATCATCAGGTGTTGCCGAGGAGGAGCGTATTGGCATAAGGTAGAAGATCGGGTTGATAAAACCATCGCGGGCCGATAATGTTAAGTTTGGCCGACAGTAGGATATTGAAGGAGCTGCATGTGATGTCATCGTCATCAGGATAATCGTCATCAGGATATCGGGGTGACGTAAGCATCGAAGGAAAGGTGCATGAGGTTGTCATCATCAGGATATATGGGAGGAACCGGATGTTCTATATCCTGCTGATGAACATGATGTTGAACATCATGATGATGAAGAAAGAGTTTGGCGGTAAGATGAACAGTGAACATCAGGAGGATGTTTGCGCTTGCCGAATGTGATGATGCTGCCGATAGCCGGATATGATGATGCTGCTGACAGGTGAAAGGTCGAAGGTTTGTCTGCAGGAGGATATCGGTCGGCAGAGAAAATATGATGATGCTGACAGTGTTAAGGGAAATATGATGATGATGATGATGGGTTTTAGGCATACATGCTGTATGTCAAGGTTTTAGTGTGGATGCCTCTGCATCAATTTGGACTATACTTTCTCATAAAGTTGTTCATTGGACTAATATATATGAAATGGTTACTGCTGCATGGTATACTCCTGATGGACAAGGAGCATTTGTTGGTACCCACAAGGGGAAGTGCCTCTCCTATAATGCATTAGGTAACATGCTTCAGGAGGAAACACATATCAATGTGCAGAAAAAAAAAGAAGTCGTCTCATGGAAAGAAAATTACAGGATTTTAGTTTGTGCCTGGAAATTCTCAGAAAGTTTTGATTACATCTGCTGATTCACAACTTTGCATTTTTTATGATTCTGAGCTTGTTCAGAAATTTAAATGTTTTTAGAACACTAATAGTCAAATATCTGCTTCATTCACCACGAATGGGAATTATCTTATTTCTGCAAGTGAAGGTTCTTATGTATATATCTAGAATTATGATTTTCCAAGTAATCTTGCTACTAAGGATCAAGGGATCTATTGGTCTTATGAATATTTTCTTTCTTGAAAGGTCTCAGCTACCATTCCTTGGCTAGTGGATGTAATGGAGTGGTTACTTGGTACTGTAGTTAAGTAACAATGAGTTTTAAGGAAAGTGGGGACAGCAGTGAGGTTTGGACTTCAAGTGGGAGATTGTTGAAAATGAAGCCCAACCGTCACTGCCCTTTCATCTTCCTCTTCCCATGTCTCTTCACTTGCTTGAAGAGTTTGTTGGCAAGAGACACCGTGTAGCTTCATAAGTTTTGTCACTGATGGCAACAAAGTCTATCCCACACATCCGTAGTACACAGTATGCTTATACCGGAAGTCAAATTGAAGATTGTTTTAGTCTAGTGAACAAGAATAGAGTATGTAACAAGGTCTGACAATTAGGTTTGGATCTCTCAGATGGTTTAACTCAGCAAGTTGCAGACTTAGACAAGTCAAGAAGGGTATCATGACTATTGTATTCCAAAGATTTAGCCTCCGGTGATAAAGCAAGAAAAAGATATGAGCATCTGAGTGTTGGATTCTAGTCAGGCAGAGCAAAAAGAGGAAGAACTGATCAACAGAGTATCAGATTTCAATCTAGATGAGTAAAAGGTGTTGATCAAGCAATTGGTGTTTTTGATACACTTCACAAATCAAGCATGGATTCAGCGACCAGATTAATAACTTGTAGTGTTCTTGTTGCTGACTATAAAGTTGATAAAAATCTTTGATGCGGATATATATACTAGATAGATTTTAGCACGTAAGGGTGTGTGTAAACAAGTGATGAAATAAAGTGCGAAGAAAAGTAGGGAGAAGTGTGAGAACAACAATTCAAGTTCGGTATGTGAGAGAATAACAGCATTAAATAGAGGAAGAATGAAGTGCATTGGATCAGTATATTGTGCCTAAACCGGAACTGAACTCCTGCATTTGTAGATGCCTCTCATCAGTTCAAACACTTGATTATCTTCTGTAAGATTTGTAGACAGTGAGTCTCTTGTAGGTAGTGTGCCTCTTGTGAGTAGTGTGCTCGGGTAGTGAGCCCTAATTGGCAAGTGCCATTTTTGTACTCCTTATTCTTTTAATAGAGAATACAATCTTGGGTTCGTCACCCCATGGTTTTTCCCTTAATAGGGTTTCCATGTAGAAATCCTTGTGCTATAGATGTTGATTTTATTTATGTTCTTATGATTACATATGCTTTCATGTTTTGATACAACACTGAATATTAAGATAACAAAAAGAAAAGACTATCAAAGAAATTTTGAGATAACTGATTCACCTGCCCTCTCAGTTATCTACCTTGTTTCCAATAGAGTTGATATATGCCCTTCTTATTCTCTTTCTGGTAGAGATGAAGACTGATGTAATTGGGTTGAATAATGAAATAGTGTGTCCTACTTTTCTTGGTGGATGTAGCCATTTTGATGGTGAACCATGTTAAATTGATGTCTCTATTTTTATATGTGTGCGTATGATTCTTTATTTGTTTTAGTTTTTCATTTAGCTACATTTTATCTTCAACAGGGATTAATTTATTTCTATCTCAAATTAGTTTTTATGTAATTAGAAATATTATATTTAGGTGAATTTATTTAACCTTGGGATTGATTTATTTCTCTCTCAAATTAGTTTTAATGTAATTAGAAATATTATATTTAGGTGAATTTATTTAACCTTGGGATTGATTTATTTATCTCTCAAATTAGTTGTTATGTAAGTAGAAATATTACATTTAAGTGAATTTACTTAACTTTGGGATTAATTTATTTCTCTCCCAAATTAAGTTTTATGTAATTAACTTACTAGAGTACTTTAGTTAAGATTAATTCTAATTTTAGGAAATTAAATCTAAAAAGTTTAAACCTTGGAATTATGCGAGAGAGATTATGTGTGAGTTGAACCTACTATGGACATATGACTAGGATTTTGATCAAACTAGACCATAGGAATAAATGTATGGTGAAGTTATAATTGTAGATGATATATTGATTTGGGACAACATATGTGAGATTAGAATGTAATTTGAAATGAATTGTGTTGTTTAGGAAACTAAATAAAAAAAAAATCTAGAATAGTAAGTAGAGTTATAAGATAGATTAATTGTCTTAGAGAAGAATCCATAAATTAGATGATAATTAAATTTATTTAATCATTTCTCGACTATAAGTGCATAGTTTGAATTATAGAGAATTTTGGTTTGATTCACTACTTAAACCCATGATTAAATACATTATGTTGGAGATAAAGATAATGGTAAAAATCAAGAATAGGATTGTTCTTGTCACATTACACCTTTAATGGTACTTTTTTATGTGTGTAAGGTCATTACTTGAACATGGTTGGAACCATTACTAGATGAGTTGATTCCTTTCTCACTTTCATACATATGAAGACATTGAATGTAGGTTAGATTTTAACAAGTCATGTAGATCATTATTAGTTGACTTATGTGTTAAGATTAGTAAGTAATATGTCTTATGTGATTAATGCTATAACTCACTATTAGAATGGTTAGAAAAATTTTATAATGGGAAATAGTATACTTTTGATAAGATTTGTTGGAATAATAGTATGATAGTACCTATGACAATATGCTTGCATCTTGTGATAGACAATAGTATTGAATATGGTAAATGAGGATATCTCCTGATTATGTTATAAGAAATGTTGTGAGAATCTTTGTGTTAGTGACATGAGGTCATTATACCTTAGTTCTCTATCTCCTTCTAACATGGAACATAAGTATGAAATTGAATCTATGCTATGGGAAGATGTCTAAGTTATGTGAATAGCATCTTGAAATAACATTCTTTTGATTTAGATTGGACTATGAAAACAATTGTTGGATTCTTAACTTAGAACTTAGTATACACACTGCTACTTGTGAATCCTTAATTAATGCAGCAGTTGATGGTGTATGGCTATGTTTGAAACTACTAGATTCTTTTTTGAGTGCTGAGTGTATTTTACAATGCCATATGTTGAATTAGAGATGGGTAATTGTTGAAAGTTGGGCGTCATCTGTGTAAAGATTATGTAAGGGAGATGTGTTTAGTGGTGGTGTAGGAGCACCAAGAGACTTATATCTTATTTTTGATGTTTATTTTGTTTGTTGATTCAATAAGGTCCTGAAGACCATGATGCCATGTTCGTAATAAAGGCCATGACGCCATGTTTTTAATGAGCAATCCTACAATCATAACTTGTAGGCAGCCTTAATAGTTCTAAAGGGACAATCATATAATCTCATATTGTAATCCTTGCTAAGGCATGTCAAAGCCTTGTCACATATTAATGGCATTGTAAAAGGTAAACTACTCGATGTCATTATGCCAAGAGTGGTCATTAGTTCCATTCTTCAAAATAGGACAGTTACAATCCCTAACATAAGGTAGTTGTAGTCCCTAACATAAAGTAGTTGCAGGAAGGAATTCTGGTTACATATAGTCCATCAACCCAACTACCTTCTAAATATCTAAAGGAGATTGTAGAAGGCTTCTTAAAACCTTCTCATGATGATTGTAAGGAGAGAAGACATTGTGGTTGGAAGGAATAAAAATAAACAATAGTTTTTTCTGCCTTTTCTTTGTTATTCACTCTATCTGGATGTACTTTGCTCCAGTATTGATGTGTCATGGATCCAAAGTTGTTAGGGAATGTAGTATGATGGAGTAGTTTTCAAACAAGATTGATTTGGCATCTTGATATAACTATAAGGAAAGATATAACCATTCTCCTCGGACTGCTCTTTAAGGGATTGTTTTTTTGAATTTCCTTGTTGCCACAGTCCGTACTGTGCAGAGGTACGGATTTGGTTTCATTTTTGAATGCATTGATTAGTTAGCACAAGATGTCAACTTCCCTTTGAATTCAGTTTGGTGTTTTGAAACTCTTGTGGTAGGGAGTTATAAGGTTTTCTCTAGATTTGGTTTGTAAAACCCTCCTCTAGGGTTTTGATAGAAGAACATGCATTCTTTTGCCATTCCACTAATTTGATCTACCTGTGATGAGTGGGATGGATGGTGGTAGGACTATATTAGCATGTTGTGGTGGTTTTTTGGTAGAGAACTTGCAGAGGAGGAGTTTCCTTTAAAGAAACCTAACAGAACCATGTTTTAGGTGATGTTTAAAAGCACATTGAAGGAACCGTAGGTGCATTTTTGGGAACAACAGAGAGTAGAAGTCTAAAACCCACAAAATTATTTGTTTTGGCATATATTCTAACTATTCAAACCCTTGGTTGAGTTCTAGGCTTGTATTCTATAGTAGTCTCTTTGTAATTTTGGCCTAATTGGGGCTTTAGGTCATTAAGAGGTGTTATTAGTTGAGATATTCCGTCCAAAACAAACCATGCTAAGTTTGGGATATGTAATAGAGGGAAATAATGGGTATCTACCAATTCTCTAAGATCTACATTTGAAGACCTGTAGCAAAAGTTATTAGGACTGTTGTCATTTTGGAGGGCTACAAGCCATTTCTTGGGTTTGTGAAGGAAGTACCATTTCAGGGTTTAATCTGCCTTTTGCAATGGATGGGATGGGTCGCTATACATGCTTAAACACCATTTCCATAGAGAAATCAAGGTCCCTAAATGTTGTTCCCATTTTTGTGTAAAGACATTTGATTTTAGGCTTTTGGGTGTAGTAGAACCTTGTCTTTCTTATATATCTTCTCCTATCCAATTTGCCTCTACATCATAGTGGTATCAGAGCCATAAAAGGTTTTGTTGTTGGTGGTATAAGACCTGGTATATGTTAGCAGAGGAGAGTGAAGGAGAGGCTAGCAATATGCCTCCAATGGGGATGACCACCGAAGTGGTCAAGAAGTTCAAGGAGATGGAAGAGAAGATCAAAAGTGGAGTCAAGGAAGCACTCCAAGCAGAGTTGAAGGCATTGAGGATAGGGAAGATGATAGATGAAGGTTTAGATAAAGAGGAAGAGAAAGAGGAAGAAGAAGAAGAGCAAGAAGAGGTAGAGGTACCGGCTGATCAAAAGCATTTCCTTGAAGCTATTATGGAAATTGGCAAGGATTCTTTAGAGGCTCAGATGGAGGTTCCCATGTTCAGTGGGAAGATGAATGCTAATGAAGTCAAGGAGTGGATTGAGGCTCTAAACAACTACTTTGAATACAAAGAAGTTCTTGAAAGTAAGAGGGTTAAGTTTGCAAAAACTATACTCAAAGGTGCTACCCTTACATGGTAGAATTACACCCAAGGTGAGAGGGTAAAGAATGGGAAGAGTATGATCTCTTCATGGAGCAGAATGTTGGTGAGGATCAAGTCCCAATTCCTTCAATCAGACTATGAGGTGTAGATCTACAAGAAGATGTAAAATCTCAAGCTAAGAGATTTGGATGTGGCTACTTACACCGAGGAGTTTCACAAATACACTCTTCATTGTGGGTACATGGAGGATGAAAAAGCTAAAGTGGAAAGGTATCTAAATGGTTTGAGGTTTAATATCCAAGATGAAATCAGTTTATTAACCCTTGAAACTATGGAGAAATGCTTTCAAGTGGCATTAAGGGCTGAAGAGAAGTTAAAGAGGAAAGGTGAGCAGCAAAATAGAGGAAGAGGTGGCAGCAATTTCAGAGGTAGGGGCAGTTTTGGGGGTACAAATCAGTCCCAAAGAAGTCAAGGGGAATCTAGTTACCAAGAGCAAAGTGGAGAATCCGGTTCTAGAGGAGGCTTTAGAGGAAGAAGGCCTAATGGAAGAGGTAGATTTGATGGACCAGGGAGAGGTCCTAATGTCTTCACAGGAAGGTGCTACAATTGCAACCAAGTGGGACATCCAACCTTCAAGTGTCTAAAAAGCAAGCCTCAAGCTCTCATGGAGGAGAGAGAAGGAACCAATTGATCCAAGAGGAAGATTGCCAAAGTGTCAACTCTCTAATTGGAAGTGTAGCACCGATCCATGAAGGAGAAAGTTTGATGATGAGAAGAACAATGTTGAAGGTGCCTCAAACACAAGAACCCCCTCAAAGGAAGACATTGTTCAAGACAACATGCAAGGCCTATGGTAAGATTTGTAAGGTAATTGTTGATTCAGGCTCAACTGAAAATTTGGTTTCCATTGAAATGGTAGACAAGTTGAAATTGAAAAGGATTCCTCATATTAATCCTTATAACGTACCTTGGTTGAATAAGGGACAACAAGTTTTGGTAGATGAACAATCATGGGTTGAATTTGAGATAGGAGAATATAAGGACAAAATTTTGTGTGATATAATTCCTATGGATGCTTATGATTTTCTGGTAGGATGTCCATGGCAATATGATGTTCAATCACAACATGATGGTAAAACTGATTCTTTCATCATAACTAAGAATGGTAGAAAGTATAGAATGGATCCATTGCCTGATGAGCATGTAGAGAAGAATGTTGGGTCAAGTGTCATGATTGTGAGTGGTAAAGAATTTCTAGATGTCCTTAAGGAGGAAGGAACCCAAGGGTATGCTCTAATTTTGAAGCCTAAAAAATAGTCCTAGTTTGCATGATCCTAGTAAGGAAGAGGTTCCTAATGAGGTGCAACAATTGCTAGAGAAGTATAAGGGGATTATGGTAGAAGAAATGCCTAATGAGTTGCCACCTATTAGGGACATAAGCCATCAAATTGACTTCATACCAGGAACTACTTTGCCAAACAAAGTAGCCTACAAGATGACACCTTCACAAAATGAAGAGATTGCCAAGCAAGTGCAAGAATTGTTGGATAAGGGATTGGTGAGAAAGAGTCTTAGCCCATGTGCTGTCCCAACAGTCCTAGCCCCTAAAAAGGATGGTAAATGGAGACTGTGCATGGATTCTAGAGCCATCAATAAGATTACTATAAGATACAAGTTCCCTATGCCAAGGATTGAGGACCTAATGGACTATTTGGGTGGGGCTAGATGCATTTCTAAGATTGACCTTAAGAGTGGGTATCATCAAATTAGGATCAAACAAGAGGATGAATGGAAGACAACATTCAAAACAAATGAGGGTCTTTATGCATGTTTGGTGATGCCATTTGGTCTATCTAATGCTTCAAGTACTTTTATGCGTCTCATGAATGAAGTATTGAAGGATTTCATTGGCAAATTTGTTGTGGTATATTTGGATGACATTCTTGTTTTCAACAGGACTAAGGAAGAGCATTTGCAACATTTGGATCAGGTTTTGAGGAAGCTACATGATGAACAATTGATGATCAACATGGAAAAGAGTGTCTTCATGAAGGAAGAACTCACCCATCTTTGTTTTGTGATTTCACAAGGTAGTTTGAAGATGGATCCAACAAAGGTAGAAGCCATTTTGTCATGGCCAACTCCAAAACAATAGGTGATGTGAAAAGTTTTCATGGTTTGGCAATATTTTATAGGAAATTCATAAGGGGTTTTAGTCATATTTGTGCAACAATTTTGGATAGCATAAAGGGGGGGCAAAAATGTAAGTTTTGATGGACAAAGGTAGCCAATGATTCTTTTGAAATTCTGAAACAAAAGGTAGCACAACAGCCCATACTTGTTTTGCCTGACTTTAACAAGTTGTTTGTAGTGGAATGTGATGCTAGTAACCTTGCTTTAGGGGCTGTCCTAAATCAAGAAGGCAGGCCTATTGCTTTCTTTAGTTAAAAATTGAATGATGCTAAGAGAAAGTACTCTACTTATGACTTGGAATTTTATGCAATGGTACAAGCTTTGAAAAAATGGAGGCACTATCTTTTTCCAAAATAATTCATTGTTTATACTAACAACCATGCACTTAGTTTTCTAAATTCACAGGAGAAACTCAATCATAGGCATATGAAATGGGTTGAGCAACTCCAAGTCTATACCTTTTCAATCAAACAAAGAAGGGACAGGCTAACAAAGTGGTAGATGTATTGAGTAGAAGGGTGTGTATGGTTCAAGAAATTTAGTTGCAAAGTATAGGGTTGATGCTCTCAAACACATGTATCAGAATGATGAAGATTTCAAGGAGCTATATGAAGTTTGTTCCCAATTTTCAGACTCTTATCATTCTGATTTTTCTGAGTTTTTGTTGCAGCAGGGGTTGTTGTTCAAAGGAAGCCAATTATGTGTTCCTAGGTGTTCCATGAGGGAGAAGATCATAAAAGAAAAACATTGTGGTGTACTAGGAGGTCACTTTGGGTTGGATAAAACATTGGATTAGGTGAAGAGGTTTTATTTTTGGCCTAAAATGCAATTAGACATCAAAAAAAATGTTGAATGTTGTAGTATTTGTCAAAGGACAAAGCGCACTTCATCTAATGCTAGTCTATATTAGCCACTTCCTATTCCTAATAGGCCATGGGAAAGTATTAGCATGGATTTTGTCTTAGGTCTTCCTAGGACTCAAAGAGGCTTTGATAGTATATTTGTTGTGGTGGATAGATTTAGTAAGATGGCTCATTTCTTGCCATGTAAATGCACTAATGATGCTTCTCACATTGCTGGTTTGTTCTTCAAAGAAATTGTTAGAATCCATGGTTTGCCTCTTAACATTGTGACTAACATGGATCCAAAGTTTGTAGGCCATTTTTGGTGCACTTTGTGGAAGAAATTGGGCACTCAATTGTCCTTTACTTCAGCCTATTACCCTCAAACTAATGGTCAAACTAAGGTGGTGAATAGGTCCTTGGGAAACCTTCTTAGGTGTCTTACCAAACAACATGGAGAGGCATGGGATATGATCATCCCTCATGCAGAGTTTTTTTATAATGATTCCACCAATAGAAGCCCAGGAAGGAGTCCATTTGAGATTGTTTATGGTCTTCATCCAAGAGGTGTTCTTGAATTGAGAGATCTCCATGGATTGGAAAGGAAAAGTGCTCAAGGTGAAGAATTTGCATTAGCCATGAAGGACATCCATGATAATGTCAAATAAACTCTTCAAAAGAACAATGACAAGTACAAGGAGAAAGCCAATGAGAGAAGGAGAGATGTACAATACAAGGTTGGGGATTTGGTCATGGCACATTTGAAGAAGGAAAGACTTCCTAAGGGGCAGCCAACCAAACTCCTCATGAAGAAGATAGGACCATGCTGGATTGTGCACAAGTTTGGGCCCAATGCCTATGAGATTGAACTTCCTCAAGGCTTGGCCATATCTCCTATCTTCAATGTTTCAGATTTGTTACCTTTCAAAGGTGATTCTAATGCAGATTCAGAGGTAGTTATGACAGCAACAGGAGATGAAGATTGGGTCAAGGGTCTTCCACCCAATTAGCCATTGAAGTTGGAATGCATTCTTGACACCAAGGTCTTGAAGAAGACAAGAAAGAAGACATACAAATAGTTCCTTGTCAAATGGAGTGGCTTACCCATTGAAGACACCACTTGGATGAGTGAAGAAGACATCTTGAAGCATGGTGTCACAATTGCTGATCTACTTCCTCAAGAGACTTGAGTTCTCTTTCCACCCAGGGAGTATGGTGTAGGAGCACCAAGAGACTTATATCTTGTTTTTGATGTTCATTTTGTTTGTTGATTCAATAAGGTTCTGAAGACCATGATGCCATGTTTTTAATGAGAAATCCTACAATCATAACTTATAGGAAGCCTTAACAGGTCTAAAGGGATAATCATATAATCTCATATTGTAAGCCTTGCTAAGGCATTTAAAAGTATTAGAAGGCATGTCAAAGCCTTCTCACATGTTAATGGCATTGTAAAAGGTGAACTACTTAATGTCATTTTGCTAAGAGTGGTCATTAGTTCCATTCTTCAAAATAGGACAGTTGCAGTCCCTAACATAAGGTAGTTGTAGGAAGGAATTCGATGGTTACATACAGTCTATTGACCCAACTACCTTCTAACTATCTAAAGGAGATTGTAGAAGGCTTCTTAACACCTTGTCATGATGATTGTAAGGAGAGAAGACATTGTGGTTGGAAGGAATAACAATAAACAATATTTTTTTCTACCTTTTCTATGTTATTTGCTATATCTGGCCATACTTTGCTCTAGTACGGATGTGTCATGGATCCAAAGTTAGGGAATGTAGTACGATGGAGTAGTTTTCAAACAAGATTGATTTGGTGTCTTGACATCAACTATAAGGAAAGATATAACCATTCTCCTCGGATTGCTCTTTAAGGGACTATTTTTTTGAATTTCCTTGTTGCCACAGTCTGTATTGTGTAGAGGTACGGATTTGATTTCATTTTTGAATGCATTGATTAGTTAGCACAAGATGCAAACTTGCCTTCAAATTCAGTTTGGTGTTTTGAAATTCTTGTGGTAGGGAGTTATAAGGATTTCTCTAGATTTGCTTTGTAAAACCCTCCTCTAGGGTTTTGATAGGAGAACATGCATTCTTTTGCCATTCCACTGATTTGATCTTCTTATGATCAGTGGGATGGATGGTGGTAGGAATTTATTAGCATGTTGTGGTGATTTTTTGGTAGAGAACTTGTAGAGGAGTTTCCTTTGAAGAAACCTAACAAAACCATGTGTTTGGTGATGTTTAAAAGCACATTGAAGGAACCATAAGCGCATTTTTGGGAACATAAGAGAGTAGAAGTCTAAAACCACCAAAATAATTTTTTTTTGCATGTATTATAACTATTCAAACCCTTGGTTGAGTTCTGGGCTTGCATTCTATAATAGTCTCTTTGTAATTTTGGCCCAATTGGGGCTCTAGGTCATTGAGAGGGGTTATTGGTTGAAATATTCCATCCAAAACAAACCATGCTAAGTTTGGGATATGTGATAGAGGGCCATAATGGGTATCTACAAATTGTCTAGGATCTGCATTTGAAGACCTATAGAAAAAGTTATTAGGATTGTTGTCATTTTGGAGGGCTACAAGCCATTTCTTGGGTTTGTGAAGGAAGTACCATTTCAGGGTTTGATCTACCTTTGCCAATGGATGGGATGAGTCCCTATACATGCCTAAATACCATTTCCATGGAGAAATCAAGGTCCCTAACTCCTGTTCCCATTTTTGTGTAAAGACCTTTGATTTTGGGCTTTTGGGTGTAGTAGAACCTTGTCTTTCTTGTCTATCTTCCACTATCCAATTTGACTCTACATTAAGTAGGTGG
Organism: Cunninghamia lanceolata; assembly: GCA_027924645.1. Taxonomy (NCBI): domain Eukaryota; kingdom Viridiplantae; phylum Streptophyta; class Pinopsida; order Cupressales; family Cupressaceae; genus Cunninghamia; species Cunninghamia lanceolata. The sequence continues at coordinate 2,684,770 of BSBN01000719.1, read as the reverse complement.
GTTTCTAGAGGCCTAGGAGGGTGTAATTGTATGTATGGTCCTTATGATTGTTTAACCATGAAGTGGTTTGGCTATGTTGTTTCTCTTGTTTATTGTGTGGAACACAACCCCTAAGGGTGTTGATGTGGGTAACTGTCATATGTAAAGAAAATAAAAGCCACTATAAAGTTCCTATTGAAGAAAGTTCTGTGTATTGTATGAAGTGTGAATTCTGAAGGTGTTGCCCTCCTATCTTTGTATGGATTCATGAGATCATGACAAATATGGAAGAAGGTCAATGCCTTGCTTGAAATATAGGGTTTACTAGTTGCAAGTAAGGGGAGTGGCTTCCAATGTGGGGCTAGGGCCCAAAGTGGCTTGCCAAGGTAACCCATTGGGAGTTTGTAATCTAGTGATAACATAATAATGAATCTAAGGGGGTTGGGTAGTTTTCACATTCAAAAGATAATTTATGTGCCTCACCCATGTCTAGAGTGCTTGTATAGGCTCAGGATGGGTTGAGAAGGCCTGGTTGGCAAAATCAACTTCATTGTCCTCATGAAAGGAATGTTGGTTCCACATGTGTCACCCTATGGGGCTGGGACCTAGTGAGAGGTTTACCAGGGTAACCATAGATGGGGGTTGGGACCTAATGAAAGGTTTTCCATGGTAACCCATGTTAAGGTCATGCGATGACACTCTTATTGATTACAGTCTAGCAATCCCTAGTTGTTTTTCCTTCCTCATTTGTGTGAGTGCCTCTAGAAGTGTAGTAAGTGTGTAAGTGATGTTCATTGTCGACAGTATGGTGATTGGTGTTATGTATAACCCTGTTGCTTATGTTGGCCGATGTTAAATCTTGGCTGTTTGATTGATGTGGGATCTGGTGTTATCTCCTAGCACAGAGGTTGGACCTTAGGGTTCCACATGGTTGGGAGGTTGGTGCTCTTTTTCCATTGGGTATTCTTGCTTCATGATCATGAGCATGGAGACTTTTCATTGTACTTTGTACTCCAGTTCCTTTTCCTTTTTGTAAGGACACTTCTATTATGTAATGTGTACTAGTTTAATATTAGATTGTATTTTGATGTAATCTCTCTCATGTGCTGAGGAAATTAATGTGGAAATTATTGTAATAATGTAATTATTGTAGATCAATTCATCTTGTAATGAGTATTGTAAAGCAATGCATTAATTGTGTTGATAGCTAGAAGATGATCTTTAATGTTGGGTTGCAGTTGTCACATTTGGAAATGATTTATATCAATTAATGCGATGTTCATGAAATATTCTAGTGACCTTGTTTTGTGAGTAATGTAGTCAAGGAACCTTGGAGGACCTAGGATTAGTTATCTTTTTATGTTATGCATTTCATAGTTAACAATGCATTAAAAAAATGTTAAAAAAATATATTGTTGTTTTAATTTGACCTAGTTAGTGTTGTCCACTAGGATTCCTTGGCAGGGGTGATAATATATATATATATATATAACTGAGAAAATTGATGTAATAGACAATGCCCAGAATTGGGTAAAAATCAAAATGCACAATAAATAAGATCTCAACAATCATGATAAAATTTAGAGAGTTCATTGACGTCGATCAACATACAAATACACACATAGATATATATAGAAATAGTAATCAATAATTATACACAACAAACTTAGCAACAAATACAGTCCAACGATTGGCATACTAAATATAACTTTCAAGTTTTAAATTTGTAAAGGTTTAAACATAGGTTGACGTCCATATATGGGGTTGCAGTCCCCTTTGGGGACTGCGGCACCATATGGTGTCGCCGTAGCCACTTAGCATGTCTTCCAATATTCTGATATGACCTTTGTGCCATTAAACCCTCATTTAATCCTAGATTTTATTCAAAATTTAATGGATCTAATCAACAATATATATAATTCAAATGCAATTTTAGCTTTAATATATTTTTCTATAGGTGTATTTAATATGTGAAAAAATATATATACACACACACACACAGTAATATACTCACTACCACAGTGGCATATATCCACAAGCCGTAATCAATATAGATAATAATCACAGTATTACAATATGTCTAAAATACAGAAATAATGTTACCGAAAAACATATCTATCCACAGATAAAATTCAGAAGTTTGTCCACACAATATTCAATCACACACAATTTAAGAATATATATATACTCACTACCACATTGGCATATATCGACAAGCCATAATAAATATAGATAATAATCACAGTATTACAATATGTGTAAAATACAAAAATAATGTTAACAAAAATCATATCTATCCACAGAGAAAATTTAGAAGTTTGTCAACACAATATTCAATCACACACAATTTAAGAATATAGATTTGAATAAAAACCTAAGATTTTGATCTCCAATCAGTTGAATTCTTCAAACCCTCTATTTCCCAAATGCTTTGCTTTAGATCTTCAAACCTATTGTCTAAGCCCCCTTTTCCAGTATCAGTAAAACTTGTGTTTTTTTTTTTCGTTTACAAATTGAGAGACGAGAATGAAAGTTGTGAATCATTTTTCTATGTTGAGAGAATGAGATTTATTCCTCTTTTATTATTTTCTTCTCCATTTTTGGTTTGCTTTCTTCTGTGTTTTTATTTTCAAAAAAAGGTTTTCTTTTCTATTTTCTATTGTTTTATTGTTTTCTTCCTTTTTGTTTTGTTTCTAAAATCTTGTTTTATTTTGTAATTTATTAGAAATAATATTCAAATAATAAGCATGATTATGTCAATTATCTATAAATAATTAATTATAATATTTTCATTCTTCAAATAAAAATCAAATAAATAATTTAAACCATTTAATCTATTTTTCTATTATCATATATTATTAAATGACAATTAATTAAATAATCTAACTATAACATAATAAAATAAGAATTATATAATAAAAATGATTAATGCAATTCTAATGCATCTACATGATTCTAAGTGACGTGTGTGAGAGAAATCCCTCCATCTTAACCCTGCCAGACTGCTAACCTCCTTTACCTTAACCATGTACCCTTGTCTTTAACAACTTGTAACTCATGATAAACTCAAATTTCCCATTAATAGGTTAGTAACCCAATAGTTGAAGCATAGCCAAAGCATCAAAATTAATCATTTCAAAATAACATGAAAATAATATTGATCTCATTTCATCTTTTCGACATCAAAATAATCATTCATCATTCAAAATAACATATTATTTATCTAACCACACATAATTGTTCATGAAATATTTCCGCATAAATTAATTCATGAAAGCTTCAAAGTCTGAGATGTGACATCCTTCCCCACTTTGAAGAGACATCGTGTCTTATTACAAAAAATCTACATATAAAGTCTTATACATCGAATATCAATAATATAATAAATGTCATCATATGTAGAAATAAAAAGTATGATAATATCTCAAATGAGGGAAAACTCTATCTATATCCTTTGCATTTTCCTAGGTGGCTGATGCAGAGTGCACAGTGGAAGTGGGAAAAGAACAACAAACTTGATCAGTGAGATATGGCCTATGTCTTGGCGAACCACACTTATCCACCAAACATACCTTCGTCGGCCACCTTGTAACTTCTCCTACCGATCCTCAACTCTTCCCGACAATCAACTCCCCTTGTCTTCAGAGAGTCTTTCTCTATCGATAGATTCTTCCAAACTCCTACCGATACATTGATGCAGGTTATGTTCCACTTGACTTAACTATAATGGTTAGTCTTGCCTCTGTTGGCCAGACAATTGCTATCAATCGCTTCAAGATTCAATATGCCAATATACCAATGCTTGATTCAAAGAAACTCATATACATTGCTCGACTCGTTATCGCCAGTGGGCTATAGTACATTTGCACTGATTCACCATCACACACCGGTCACCAGTTGTATGTTTTGCCACATACAAACTCAATATGCATTACCGATATGCATTTGGTGGGACCCTTGATCTTTGGTCTGACTTCAACTGTCGGCAGGTTACTTATATGTCCTTTCGACACACCGTTACAACCAAATTACAAATGCAAGACTTGACTTGCTATTCCGGTGATCAAAGTAATTTTACCCTACTACAGCCGGTCACCTTGTGTATCCACCGAAATGTACATTCCAACATACATTCTACTTTACCACTATAGCCAGTCACTCCTTTGTATCTAAAGAAATGTATATCCTTAACATGCAACTCTGAGATACATACAAATACATTATGCATTCACGATATACATTTGGCAATCCAATATACATTGCACAATGTATATTCAACAAGTCTTCCTTGTTCTTCACTGATGCCCTTGTATCGATCTAACACTATTGATCAGTGTAACTCAAAAAGGGTTCCTCCAAAGGCGAAGTTACGCTGATGGCAACTTCAATTACCCTGTGACTACACATACATAAATCAAATACATAGAAACAAAATTCAACAAAACAATAGGGTTCATAACTTTTGACAAACACTTGACCACCATCAATTTGGCCACTCCACAAACTATTCTCATATAACAATACTTCCTCGATGACTAGTCACATAGAGATGCCTAGTCAGACTCAAGCCCGAACTCCATGGATCCCAGGGTGTTGGCACAAAATGATAGAAAATAGAAAAAATACACTGTATTCCTCCATCACAATGAGAATGAGAATGCTTTCAGTGGACAGAGGAATAACACTCCATTTGTTCACCAACCCCTGGTTCTAGGTTTTCTAACCAGTCTCTGGAAAAGGAACTACTTCTCAAAAATTACAACACTCTAAGACACCAGATCAATTCCAGATGAAAACTACTCTACTGCATGAACACTTCCAGTCAGTACGGAATGACAATCACAGAGAACTATTTGAAAATAACAAAGTTTCAACACCCAAAAGTCGGGTTCTTCCTTCATTCATTCTTCTCCTTCATCTCTCTCTCTTACATCACACTTCTTGCCTATAAAAGGCTTGAGACAACAGTTTACGTCCTTCAACCATGCAAAACTAATTTGAAAATTAGTTAGCCATTGGCTTTCTCCTATCACTAGCAAAACCACATGTTTTCCTTGTGTAATTACATCAATTTGACCAAAACATGGTCTACATAGGTCTAGTGACCAAATTGACCCAAAAACCCTTATTACAACATGAAATGGCTTAAAAGCCTTATTGAAAAATAAACAAAAACATGACTTTTGCACCACAGAGAAGGTGCTCCTGCACCATACTCCCCCTGTAGGAAAAACTGAAGTCCCTTGTGTTGCTAACTCTTGGAGTTTCTTCCCATGCTTCAGAATGTCTACCTCACTCATCCATTTAGCCTCTGAATTAGGAAGATGCTGCCACTTGACCAATTAGTCCTTGTACACACCCTTCCTTGTCTTTTTGACAAATTTGGAATCTAAAATGCATTCCAACTGTAAAGGCTTACTTGGCAGTAGATCTCTGATCCACTCTTCATCCTCAGTCATAGCATCTGACCCATCTTCAGCATTCAATGGAGGTTTGTATGGAAATAGGTCTGAAACATTGAATATGGGAGAAATACCAAGACCAGATGGCAATTCTATCTCATAAGCATTCGGTCCAAACTTATGTACTACCTTGCATAGTCCTATTTTCTTCATCAGAAGCTTGGTTCGCTATCCTTTAGGCAACCTTTCCTTCCTGAGATAGCCCATCACCAAATCTCCCACCTTTAACTGTACATCTCTTCTTTTGAGATCTGCTCTATCCTTGTATCTGGAGACTGTTTTCTCCAACTGAACTTTGACTTGATCATGAACTTCTTTCATGGTAGCAGCAAAATCTTCTCCTAGAGCACTCCTTTTATCCCAACCTTGTAGGTCTTTGAGTTCAAGTGGTCCTCTTGGATGGAAACCATAAATAATTTCAAATGGACTTTTCTGAGTACTTCTATTCACTGAATCATTATAAGCATACTCAGTTTGACTGATCATCAAGTCCCATGCCAACCCATGTTGTTTGGTAAGGCATCTGAGCAGATTTCCCAAGGATCTATTAACAACCTTAGTCTGACCATCATTTTGGGGATGGTAGGCTGATGAGAAAGACAATTGTCAGCCCAATTTTCTCCATAAGGTCCTCCAAAAATGACCAAGAAATTTGGAGTCTCTATCAGTGACAATTTAAAGGGGCAAACCATGCATTCTGAGCACTTCTCTGAAAAGTAGACCAGCAATGTGAGATGCATCATTTGTGCATTTGCATGGCACAAAATGAGCCATCTTACTAAATCTATCCACAATGACAAAAACACTGTCCACACCCCTTGCTGTCATAGGAAGACCAAGTACAAAATCCATACTAATGCTTTCGCAAGGCCTATTGGGAATAGGGAGTGGTTGGTATAAAGCAACATTAGAAGACATACCTTTGGCCTTTTGACATATTGTGCAACTTGCAACATATCTCCTCATATCTGATTGTACTTTTGGCCAATAGTAGAATCTAGTGACTTGTTCCAAAGTCTTATCCAACCCAAAATGTCCTCCTAAGGTTCCATTGTGCTTCTCTTTGATGATGTTATCCGTCATTGAACATTTAGGAACACATAGCAAATTGCCTTTGAATAGGAGACCTTCCTGCAACACAAAATCTAAATATTCACCACGAAAAGTGTTAGCCAAATTAGCACAAACTTCATAAGCAGCCTTGAAATCTGCATCCTCCTTGTAGAACTCCTTCAAACAATCTATCCCCATTCTTTCCATCTGCACTTCCTATATGACCAACATCCTTCTACTTGAAGCATCAGCCACTTTGTTGGCAACACCCTTTTTACGCTTAATAGTGAAGGTATAGGCCTGCAATTGTTCCATCCACTTGACATGCCTATGATTCAACTTTTCCTAACTATTTAGGAAGCTAAGAGCATGGTTATCAGTAGAAACAATGAATTTTTTGGGCAGCAAATAGTGTCTCCACTTTTTGAGAGCTTGCACCATTGCATACAGCTCTACGTCATAGGTAGAATACCTTTGTTTAGCCTCATTTATCTTCTCTAAATAAAATGCCACTAGATGTCCATCGTAACTGAGAATAGCACCTATTGCTTTCTAACTTGCATCACATTCCACAACAAAAACTTTGTCAAAATGAGGGAGCACCAATGTAGGTAATTCAGCCACTTTCTTCTTCAACAATTCAAAGCTATCATCAGCTTGCTTTGTCCATTGAAATTTACACTTCATGCCACCCTTGATGGTATTGAGAATAGAGTACTTATGTGACTGAAACCTCTAATGAACTTCCTATAAAATGTTACCAAACCATGGAAACTTCTAACACCTCTCACTATCATAGGAGTAGGCCAATTGAGAATAGCCTCAACCTTTGAAGGGTCCATCTTCAAACAACCATTAGAAATCACAAAACCTAAGTATGCAAGTTCAGTTTTCATGAATACACACTTATCCAAGTTTATCATCAACTTATTCTCATGCAACTTCTTCATCACCTGTCCAAGATGCTTCAGATGTTCTTCTTTTGTCCTGCTGAAAACAAGTATATCATCAAGATAAACAATTACAAATTTGCCAATGAATTCAACAAGCACCTCGTTCATCAAATGCATGAATGTGCTTGGAGCATTGCTAAGGCTAAATGGCATAACAAGCCACTCATAGAGACCTTCATTTGTCTTGAAGGAAGTCTTCCACTCATCTCCCTGCCTAATTCTGATCTATTGATAACCACATTTCAAATCAATCTTTGAATAATAACATGACCCTCCAAGATAGTCCAAAAGATGCTCAATCCTTGGCATAGGGAATATATACCTTATTGTGATCTTATTTATGGCCCTTGAGTCTGTACATAGTCTCCACTTTCCATCTTTCTTTGGAGCAAGTACACTAGGGACTGCACATGGACTAAGACTCTTTCTAATCAATCCTTTCTCTAAAAGTTCTTGAATTTGTCTACTCACCTCTTCATTTTGTTGTGGTGTCAATTTATAAGCAGCCTTATTGGGAAATGTGGCACCTGGAATCAAGTGAATTTGATGACTTATATCTCTCATGGGTGGTAACGAGTTAGGAGTATCCTCTACCACAAGATCTTGATACTTATCCAACAATTTCTGCACTTCTAGTGGAACCTCTTTCAGCTTTTTGCCTTGCTGACCTGATTCATCTATGAGCTTCATTATCAAGGCATACCCTTGGGTATCCTTCTCCTTCATGAAGCATAAGAACTCTTTGCCACTAACCAACATGACATTGGTGTCACTACTCTTCTCTCCAATCTGCTCTGGCAAAGGATCCATCCTAAACTTCCTGTCATTCTTAGTGGTGAGGTATGTGTTCTTCTCACCATCATGTTGTGCCTTCACATCATACTGCCATGGATGTCCAACAAGAAGGTGAAAAGCATCTATAGGAATAATCTCACATAGTATCTTGTCTTTATAATCACCTATCTCAAACTCAACCCAAGTTTGTTGTTCTACCATGTAATTTTGATTCTTATTCAACCAAGAGATCTTATGAGGACTAACATGGGGCAACCTGTTCAACTTAGATTTCTCTACCATTTCAGTAGACACGACATTCTCAGTAGAACCTGAATCAAAAATGATTTTACAAAGCGTACCATATGCTTTACCTTGGGTTCTGAAGAGAGTCTTCCTCTGTGGGGACTCCTGCTTCAATTGCATCTTCATCAAGGTTCTCTTGATCATCATGCTCTCTACTTCTAGGACTGGTACAGCACTACTAATTGGTGAATTCAGACTCTAGCAATCATCATCTTTCAACAACTGATTCCTTCTCCCACCATCATGGGAACTAGATGCCTTCTCAGGGCATTTGCTCATAGTATGGCCTACTTGATTGTAGCCATAGCATCTTCTAGTGAAAACTCTGGGTCCTCTGCTTGCACCACCCTTTCTCCCTCTGCCATTAGGTCTTCTCCAACCTCTGAAACCACCTCTATGTTCTACATCAGAATGAGACTCTTGTTGACTTGGGTTCTCATTTCTACTTGACTGTCCTCTACCAAAACTGCCTCTTCCTCTATTATTTTTGCCACCTCTTCCTCTGGTGTTTTGATCATTCTTTCTTTTCAACTTATCCTCTACCCTAGAGGCTAATTGAAAACATTCATCCACTATCTTGGGAACCACCATACTGAATTTATCTTGTATGTTATATCTCAAACCATAGAGATATTTAGCCACCATCTCTTTCTCCTCCTCCTTGTCATTGGCTCTCATGCTCAATCTGTGAAATTCTTCAGTGTATGAAGCCACATCCATATCCTTTTGTCTGAGATGATTAAACTTTCTAATGGTCTGTAACTCATAATTAGATGGCATGAACTTGTCTCTCAGTATGGCCACCATTCTACTCCATTTGGTGATAGGATTCTTTTTAACTTTCTCCCTTTCACATTGTGTATAGTTCCACCAAACCAGTGTAGAACCTCTCAATCTGGTCTTAGCAAACTTGACCTTCTTACTATCACTATACTCCTTGAAATCAAAATAATTACACATGCCATCAATCCAATCCATGAGGGCATCTCCATCTAGTTTCCCATTGAATCTAGGAACATCCATCCTTAGATCGCCACTATCTCCATGAGTATTTCTGAGTGCATTCAGGAATGCCTTTTGGTCTGTAGACATACCTTCTCCTTGAGGGTTCTCCTCTGCCTCTTCTTCTTCTTCTGACTCAGAAGTACTTTCATCCTCTTTATTCTTATCCTTGGACCTCTATTCTTTCAACCTTTCTTCGAGCATCTCCTCTACCATCTTCTAGATGGCTGCTTTGGTCATAGACTTGGGAGGCATTGTGCTAGCCTCAATTTCTATTTCTTCTTCCTTGTCTGACATACATGGCTCCAATTCAAATATTGGCTTTGATACCAATATGATGCAGAGTGCACAGTGGAAGTGGGAAAAGAACAACAAACATGATTGGTGAGATATGGCCTATGTCTTGGTGATCCACACTTATCCACCAAACATAACTCCGTCGGCCACCTTGTAACTTCTCCTACCGATCCTCAACTCTTCCCGATAGTCAACTCCCCTTGTCTTCAGAGAGACTTTCTCTATCGGTAGATTCTTCCAAACTCTTATCGATACATTGATGCCGGTTATGTTCCACTTGACTTAATTGTAATGGTTAGTCTTGCCTCTAATGGCTAGACAATTGCTATCGGCCACTTTCAGATTCAATATGCTGATATACCGATGCTTGATTCAAAGTAACTCATATACAATGCTTGACTCGTTATCACCGATGGGCTATAGTACATTTGCACCAATTCACCGTCACACACCGGTCAACAGTTGTATGTTTTGCCACATACAAACTCAATATGCATTGCTGATATGCATTCGGTGGGACCCTCAATATTCGGTCTGACTTCAACCATCGGTGGGTTACTTGTATGTCCTTCCGACACACTGATACAACCAAATTACATTTGCAAGACTTGACTTGCTATTCTGGTGATCAAAGTAACTTTACCCTGCTACAGCTGGTCACCTTGTGTATCCACCGAAATGTGCATTCCAACATACATTCTACTTTAGCACTCTAGCTAGTCACTCCTTTGTATCTAAAGAAATGTATATCCTTAACATACAACTCCAAGATACATACAAATACGATATGCATTCATGATATACATTTGGCAACCCGATATACATTCTTAATATACATTGCACAATTTATATTCAATGAGTCTTCCTTGTTCTTCGCCGATGCCCTTGTATTGGTCTAACACCGTTGATTGGTGTAACTCAAAAAGGGTTCCTCCAAAGGTGAAGTTACACCGATGGCAACTTCAGTTACTCTGCGGCTACACAGAAACAAAATTCAATAGAACAATAGGGTTCATAACTTTCGACAGACACTCCACCACCATCAATTTGGCCACTTCACAAACTATTCTCATATAACAATACTTCCTCGATGATTAGTCACATATAGATGCCTAGTCAGACTCAAGCCCGAACTCCATGGATCCCAGGGTGTTGGCAGAAAATGATATAAAACAGAAAAAATACACTGTATTCCTCCATCACACTAACAATGAGAATGCTTTTAGTGGATAGAGGAATAACACTCCACTTGTTCATCAACCCCTCGTTCTAGGTTTTCTAACCAGTCTCTGGAAACAGAACTACTTCTCAAAAACTACAACACTCTAAGACACCAGATCAATTCCAAATGAAAACTACTCTACTGCATGAACACTTCCAGTCAGTATGGAATGACAATCACAAAGAACTGTTTAGAAGTAACAAAGTTTCAACACCGAAAAGTCCAGTTCTTCCTTCATTCATTATTCTTCTTCATCTCTCTCTCTTGCATCATACTTCCTGCCTATAAAAGGCTTGAGATAATAGTTTACATCCTCCAACCATGCAAAACTAATTTGAAAATTAGTTAGCCATTGACTTTCTCCTATCACTAGAAAAACCACATGGTTTCCTTGTGTAATTACATCAATTTGACCAAATTGACCCAAAAACCCTTATTAGAACATGAAATGGCCTAAAAGCGTTACTAAAAAATGAACAAAAACATTATTCCTGCACCACAGAGAAGGTGCTCCTGCACCAGTGGCACTATCCACCGAAGTATTGGTCCTACTCGACCTTATATAAAATAATATCTCAATTCACACTTAACATTGCATCCATCAAATAAATCCAAGTATATAATCAATCAACAAAGTCACATAGCACATCTGCAAATTCAATATATGTAATTCAACACACGGTATAACTACCACTTAATTACATTTATTTTAGCATAAGAGTAACATCACATCTTTAATGTACACCAATAAGGCATAAATCAATTCATCATAGACATGAATCAATCATCACAATGCACATACAAATGCATGGTAATACAATATAATAACAAAAGATGAGTCCTCCAAACAAACATTGGTCGAGATCTCCAACAATAAGACAAAACTCCAAGGGTACACCATCTAGATCATATCCAATCGTTGTGTAAACAAATCCTCTGAATCTATACAATTCATATTATTGCTATCAATGGAATCCATTTCCACTTTCATTACTTGCAACCAAATTTTATCTTCATCCTGATCTATAATTTAAATATTTTTGGAAAAGCTCTTCCTTGTATTCCTCGTGCTTTTGTACAATGCTATAGCAATTCAATTTCTTCAATTTCTTTACTATTCTATGCACTTGGTTGTTCACTACATTTTGTTATTTGTTTCTATTGCTCAATTCCTTTTCTTTCTTTTTTTCCATAGGAGAAGACTTGTGTCTATAAAATATTCTAAACACCCTCTGATCTTTTTCCAATCAAATACATTTATCCCACAGTTTTCAAACAACTTTTCATAGATTCTTTTCTTTTAACTCTCTATTCCAACATGTCTTTTTACTAACTTTTTTTTAAACCACAAATTTTGCAAGGATAAAAATTCTAACAAATTTATTTCCTATATTCTTTTCTATCTCAATGGAAACAATGTAAAATGTAAAATCTCATTTTTTTCAAATGATTTCTTAGTACTTGCAAAAACATTTATCTTCTCCTTTACCTTTATACCCAAGATCTTCATACTTAGTCTTTACAACTAACTCAATGGGCTCTTTGATTCCTTGCCCATGCTTACCCAAACCTTCTCCTATATAACCAATTTTCTTCAAAATTTTCAAACCAGAATTATCATCAAAACAACTAGCTATGTTAGCAGATTTATCATCACTTTTCTTCCTTTACATTAGATTGATCATCCGACGGCTTGATTTCAACATTCATTTTCTTTTGGCGTGCTGCAAAGCATTATTTTAACTTATCATTTTGATTTTTCAATTTTGAATTTTCTTCTTCTAAGTTCTTCAAAAATTTCCATTCACCCCATAAACCTTTAACTTCAAACAAAAATTCCAACTTACCTCATATGATCCATAACGACACCAAAATCTATTTTAGAACTTCCTCAATGCTTCAACAGTGTTCATTACATCTAACAAAAAATAATGAATTTAATCTACCAAATCTCTTAGTAACACACATGCTACAAACAATATTGTCTCTACATCCTACTCCCTTACACAACCTATCAGAGTCCCATCATGGATGTGATAGAAAACATAACAAGATACATGACCAACAGTTTAAAAACATTCAAACATAGCCACCAATAATAAATAAGTAAATAAAGTCCAAAGAAAAGAAAATCAATTCCAATAATAAGGCATAAAAATGCGTGCAATTTCAATAGTAAATACAACGTGACCATCAAGGTCATAAGATAAGTAAATATCAATTTGGATGGCTATACTTTTTCATAAAGAAAAAATAAAATTGTAATGTTGGCCTATACAACATTTAGAGAAATTATCAAAGTCAAATAAATAAAGATCAAAACTCAAAAGTTTCACACTACATGAACTATGTGACTAATTCTAGTGACCGGAGAGGGAGTACAATGCTACACTACACCTAGTACCAAAATCACGGTGAGTTAAGAGAACACACTCAATCACACAAAACAACAAGTCTTCCCAAGACTACATACTCTTCTATTACATAAAATCATTGATACTAAATATAACATCCTGCCCCGCAAGCCCGAAGGGTAAGGTCCAAAAGAGGACAAGAACAATTTTTTTTGACATAAATAGATAACATGCACAAGATATGGTTTCTGATTCGATATGTTGACAAAATTCATGGCCAAGTATGGCCGAATGTACAACCCAAAGGAGGAGACTAATTCACCCTCCAGATGAAAATATTATAAAACTACATTCATTTTAAACACCAACCCAAATGTTCCTATAAACCAGTCCAAATATAAACATGAATCCATAAACACCATAGTACACCTAGATCTGATACCCACACTAGAATCCATAAACCAATTATATAACAACATCACAAATTTCTTCTCATTAAATTACATGATTACATCCATTCTCTCGAAAGAGTACAACTACATAAAAGAATATACAAGATCAAAGGTGTAGCAATGAATATGATACAATAACTGAATGATGAACAAGAACTAATAAAGTAATAAAGAGAGAGAGAGAGAGAGAGAGAGAACATCTCTAATTGGTGCTCCAATAACCTATTCCTTAGTCCCCAATGGTGGTGGCAATGCCTCCCAACTATGTGGACTCATAAGAGACCACTCCACTGTGCTCAGAGGTAGTCACAAGATACGCACAAAAGTAACAAGTAAGTGTATATATGATGGCCAACACTCACATCAATCACAGAGTAGATACAGAAAACAAAACATAAAGCTAGTTTAGTAACATAGAGTCGCTCATCCAATCATAGATTGGGTACTACTCACGACTACCAAGGTACATGACACTAGGGTGCAGATTGGATGGGGTGTCATCATGCATGCACGAAGGAATGGTACCACATGGAATCAAGTACACTTCTCAATCAGATGAGGAGACTTAAACATGCCTGAATCAATGCTTGATAGATGGATAACTCGACGCCCCACAGATGCATAGGCCTTCTCATGTGCATCCTTAGCCTCTACAAGCACTCAAGGCCATGCACAGGGACTCATAATTATAGACCTAATCTCATCTCATTTAACCAAATGAGGTGCACAAAACCAAATAAAACAATTCAACATGTAACAAACAATAATTTAACACTAATACCATGATATCTCATAATTCAACAACTAAAGTCACTATTTTCCCATTAATTAACTATTTAATCAAAGACCTTAATTTGTTTACCAAAACCATATTAATAATTCTCAAAAGATAATGTTAACATACAAACAAAGAGTTTTAACCTATAAGGCCATTCTTAAGCATCCTGTTAACTCTTACCAACATCAAATCTAGCCTGTAATCCAAAATTATTAGAATGGGTTAATTATACAAAATGCACATAGGTTACTCCATAAGAACCATACAGAAACTAGTGTATGTTCACACATAGTCATGTAGCAAGTGTTTAATTAATAATGAACTAGTAAAGCTTATTAGTTATATTGCTAATTCTTGTGCTTTAAGACAAATCAGTAGTAAAATTTTAATTACTTAAATGAAATAGCATAATAGAAAAATTAGGCATTTTACTTGTTCTCTAGTGGCTACTCATGCACCAATTTCCATTCTCTCATATATTGCATATGTAAATGCTAGTGAAATTTGTGGAGCATACAAAACTTGTCATTCCTTGACCCTTATATCAATTATTACTTTACTGAGTATCAAACCTTAGGATATATGAAAGGTTTGTAAATCACCCATGCTAGTTGTTAAGCTGGTTGTTGTCTCTTGCCTCTAATAATGAGAGTGGTCAAGTTTCCTCTATTATTTATGACAACAATGACTTACAAAAGGGAAATCTTAATTTTCCTCCTATAGTAGTTCCCTTAGATCCTTGTGTTGCAGGATTGATTTCCAACCTAAAGATTTTGTGACTAATTTTCAATGCACATAAATAGATTGAAGTTTCTAAGGTAAATTAGTACCAAATCATTCTTTAACTCAAATACTACAATTTTCACAAGATTGGTTGCTTAGCAGAAAATGACAATATGACCAAAACAGAAGGGCATCCAATTTCTTAAGAAGATCTGTGATGAAAATTTATCAGAGAAGTCATCATATACAAAAAGGTTTCATGGGACTTAGATCTCTTCAATCTCTATCATGGCGTCCCAGCTTGTTTTCTAGTGTATAACTGCACTCATAATGTTCTCTATAAAAATTGATCCCCCATTTGCCTAATATTTTAAAATAGAAAACACAATCCTACTACAGATCACATACATGTTACATGACTACACCAAAATAGGTTTGAATATGATTGAAAATGTGTGTATGGTTATTAGGGCTTCATGAGGAATTTGAGTTAAAACATTTACAACCTAGTTGAGAAATTGCAACAAAGATGACATAAATTCGTAACAGCAATGAGAGAACATGGCAGAAATTCACAACAACAATAGGGAATTTCCAATAATTCATTTGTTCATCATACAACTAGCAAGAGGAGGTAAGACTATTTCATTTACAATCCATTTATCCATTTGTTGTATCCCACAAGCCAATTTATATTTTTGCATCCTAGAATTCAAGTATACATGTTTAATGTGTTAGCCATAATTCCCCCTTCCTATTCTCTATAGAAAGAATAATTTGAAATATGCATGATTACCCAACAATTATACAATAAAATTGAGGAAATACGTATAATGAAAGGAAAACAATGAATAATACTCACATGGGTGTTATCTTAAATAACATCGTTGCAAGAAAGTGGTTGTTTACATCATAGACTTAGTCACCATCCAACATCTAGAGTGCATGGTGAATCCCACCTTAAGGATAAGAATTTCCTATCCCCACCCACCACTAGAATCCGAGATCTACAAAAAGAGAGATGATTATTCATGCCAAATCTTTTAGAAACTATGTAACTACTGAGCCATGGTATCTAGCTTTCAAAAAGGATTCCTATTACTATATTAGCAAAACTAGACCAACAACCATAGAGAATAAGAAAAAACTAGAAACTGACACTTGAAACAAAATGGTCATTTTCTTAATTTCAGATTTGCTAATATGACTTTCAACTAATCTTAAAATCTACAGAACAGTGAATAATAGCATCCTTCAGCCGCATGCCACTGGTTCTAGAACCTGCATCCTACTGGTGATAGCCATTCAAGCTCGAGATGTCCTTGGAATTCTTCTTTGATATACCTAAGTGATAGCCTACTATCTCTAGATACAACCATACCACTCTACTCATAGAGCATGCTCCTTGACTATTGTCAAGATGGAGCATCGATAAGCTTATCTTCATGTGGGTCATAGAATTTACAAGCTGGTGATCACCACAAAAGGGGCATAACTACTATGTTATATGAGTAATGCATTCCTCGTACCTATGCCCTTGTAGAGTACATACTCCAACTATTATGTGTTTCCATAGAGGTCGGCATCTATATTCGACTTGGTTATGTAAGTGGACAAAGTCATCCTAGAGATAGATAAAAAAGACAAGCCATATAGTTTACATGTCTACAATTTTGACCTATGACTTATCGAGTCTAGGCTAATATTAGGAGTAGATAACCATTTTCTTTTCATAAATAATATCTTTCTACTAGTACATAATCTTGAAAAATGATTTGTTCTTTGATGGCTAAAAGGGTATATAATTTTCATTATTTAGATGCTACATAATTCATTCAACTCTTAATTCACAAGTATCTAACCAAGTTCTCTTTGCATTACAAGGTATTAACATGTTTTCCACCTACTGGTATTCATGTTAAAGAGTTTAATCATTAATTATAACTTGATTGTCCCAATTTTAGTTAGCATTCCCTTATACAAACAAAAAATTTACAAAGGATTGGCTAGAATGCCTAACCCTTCAACCATTTACCAACATAAGTCCCTTATTTAATTTCAAGACAAACCATAGCCAATTTATCAATAGCAAGGAAAAGTTAAATACATTCAAAGGAAAGAATCTTGAAGAGTAAAATTGTACTTTTAAGGATGTAATCAACAAGCAAATTTATCAAGTATTAACAACCTAAGTCTTGACAATCTATAGTCAGTCCCATCAAATACTAACTTAGTTAAATTTAAACCATTCCAAAACCTTATGAATGTAAATGACAACATGTGTATAGCTACACAAGACACAAGCTAGAAACAAGATACTACATGTGCTAAGATAGCCAAGAAAAAAAACTACACCATCTATAATCTGGTGAACAAGATTAAAGAATCCATTTTGCTATGTTGATAAACATACTACATAACACCCAATCAAAATGGAAATAGCTGAGTATATAATTTTTATTATTGTTGTCCTATTTGCAAATAAGTCCAAAGGAAACATGGTGCCAAAATCTAAGAGATGTGATTGCATATTGACCTTTATTAACTATTGTCCACATGTACAACAAGACCAAGAATAGAGTGCTAACCTTTGTTTACTCAAGTAAAATAAAAGTCATTCATTTGTCAGGCTACCAACCACTTCATAGACTATTACCCATAATTTTAAGAGGGCTATGAAATAAATAATAGGAATTACAACTACAAATCTGAAGTCAAATGTGTCATTACCCTCTTTACAAGCACAAATCTAAACCTTGGTGGGCAAAACATTAATTTATATACTTTTAGAAGTTTCATATAACCTATGATAGCTCATTATGACCTACCGTGGAATTTTATAGTCTCTTTTCCTTGAGACATTTTGTCAAATAGTTCTCAAGCCTTGTCTAATCTTCTATTTATTTTGTTTTTCCATACTAACAGTAAATATTTGTACCATTTTATCTACTCGCCCCTAGAACTAACTTTGAAATCAAATGCTAAGCTTGATAGAAATTATTAGATTGAATAAATAGTAGCATATACATACATAGATATCATTATTCCCTTTTATCCCTATTGCAATTGTGTGATATAGAAGGAAGGACAAGTTTTAAAAAGCAACATTAGGAGTAAATGGAAGAAACTGCTAGAAAGGTGTCTATAAAAGTTATAGAAGTTGCCCTGCACTAAAATGATGTTTCTCTACACTCATTACCTTTGCCAACTCATTTTTGGTTGAGACTACTATGCTAGTCACAGTTTTTAAGGAAGAATATGAACCACAAATGATTAAATACATTACTTAAAATTTTATTCTAGTGACAAAAGCTAAAACCTATGAGTTTATAGAATGAATAACAATAAAATACTACATTTAAAATTCTATTCCATATACTAGTATTTGTAATCCCCAATGGCAATCATACCAACAAAACATATAAATTTATTGTTAAACACAACAAGTAAAAGGGATGAACCTGCCCTTAAACAAGAGAATTCAATCCAGGAAGTTATAAAATGATGTTGGGCAGCTCCCCCTTAGCCAAATGACCTCCACACTCTAGTTTTTCTTTCCAAATGCCACTCCTTTGGTCTCCCAAACTGAAAAACTGATCAAAATGCCCTCCCAATGACTCTTTATTTCCAATTCCTATCCTTCATTTTCAGTCTTGTTCATCAATTCATTCCTTATTTGCAAGGCATGCTTGGGTGCATGATTTATTTTTGAGGTATGACATTCCAATTCCTCCTTCAAGAGGGTCGACTAGATATTAAATGTTGGCTGCCCTACTCACCTTCGTAGTTGTACCATTTCTTCAGTAACCCTACGCCTCTTCTTATTTCTTCTTCTCATTTTTTTGACTTCTAAATTTTTTCATTTCCTCTTATGTTTTTCTAAGTTTGTTATTATCTTTTATACTCCCATAATCAATTAGTTGGATGGCTTATAAATTAAATCAACACTATATGTAATGCCCCACCATGGAACACATTAGAGAACAACACAACTATGATATATGAAAATAACAATTTTTTTTTTAAATGAATAAGATAACAAAGTAATGTTTAACATATTTGTACATATCATTAACTATCATTTAGTCCTTTAAGGTTCCATTGTTGCATTACTAACCAACTAATAACAAGATCTCACATACATCATAAATTAATTAACAAAAATAGTATATCCCAATATATATTGCATTAAATGGATAAACACATAGATTTCCATATCTTAACATCAGATAAATAATCAACATGATCATGTATACAGAATTACATGTGCATATACAAATTCCTATACATATGAGTACATCATTTCATTTTACATACTATTATCTCTTGATTACATCGGAATACATACATTGTGATTTGACTGATACACAAGACTAGAACATGAGCATGTTTAATTGTATTCACCAGCTAGTAAAAGATCTGATAACTGATACGCAATATACATCCTACTCCCACACGAACAATAGAAAGGGAAACACCAAAGGAGATAGAGTACATCCACCTGACCATGTGGAACCTGTACATCCACCCCCTATGCTAGGAGTTAAAACAAGGTGCCCACTACAACATACAGTTAGGTAGACAATAGACTATAAAGAACAAAGACAACACATGACAACAACAACATAGGTCAATATCACAAATGACTCAACAACATTTGTCAATATCAGAAACAACTCAACATCTTTTCCAGAGGAAAACACATAATGAATGGGGAGAGCACAACTAGGGAATGTAAGGCTGCAGTAGGGAAATTGTCATCACATAGATTGTCATGGGTTGTCCTGATAGGCCTTCCTAGGCCACAACACCCATCTTGGGTTGTCCTGGTGGCCTCTCCTGACCCCCGGCACCTATACAAACTCATGTAGAATCAACATACCTTTCATGAGGACAATGTAGTTGATCTTGCCATTCTAGGCCTTCTCATCTCATCTCAAGCCTAAATGAGCACTTGAGCCATGAGTGAGGCATCCACTTATCTTGTTAAATGTGATTAACTACCCAACCCCCTAATTTAGTAATTAGGTTATCACTAAGTTAAAAACTTTTAATGGATTATCCTGGTAGCCACTCTAGGCACTGACCCCACATTGAAAGCCACTCCCCTACCTGTACCTAGAAAACCCTACTTATCAAGCATAGAAATCATTATCATGACAAAAAGTATACATGAACCATTCAAGGCATTTACCATCTTACAAACCAACTTAATCACAAGAACAATTTCACAATACATTGTCCATGACTTCCAAGTGAAGCAATCCAAAAGTAACATAATCCTTTTTACATTTTCTGATGTCTCCCCATTCACCAATATCCAACACAGTATTTATTACATGCTCAATAATGGACCACATCATCCATGAAGGACTTCATTCCACAACATAGAACATAAAATCAAGACATAACATCCTTTGCCTCTAGAACACTAAATCTCGATCACCTGACCCTATTATGACTAGTGAACCAACTTACACAAATTTCACTTACATTTTATAAATAAACTTACAACAAACCAATTGACCAAGAACAAAACTTACATTTTAAATATCAAAGTCATTTTTTATTAATCTAATTTGCAATCCTTAATCAATTTTCTACTTGACAATTCCATTACAAAGAAATTGTAGTAAAAACCAATATTATATTCACTTATATTAGTTTATAACCATGTCTATTTGCATTGATCATATTAAACAATATATAATAATGTAATTATATATATAGATGTACTTTTATATATGAATTAATAAGATACTTACATGACTATCCGTCATATAGTTTATGCAATTTTTGATTAAACTTTTACCCATACATTTACCATACATCTTGGGAATGACAACTATGACTTTTGAGATGATGATGATAATAATAATAATAATAATAATAATGGGTCATTGGATAGTAAGTATAAAACTGTCAAATTCAAGCCTAGATTTACATAATAAATTTTCTGTCAAAACTATATCTTCCTGTATTAGCACTGAAAATTTTATTGACTGACAATTCTATTTTTTTTTTATCATTTTATATGAGCGATTCATTTGAACGTGATTAATAGCCCATAGAGATAAATTTTACATTCATTTCCTACTATAATAAAACATTAATGTGCTTTAACTTATCCTGAATTAAAATGCATAACTGGAATACAATCCTCATTACAAATATAGGACGAATTGAGGACATAGATTATGCTAAATGAATGGCAAGAATAATGAAAGGATGAGTATACTATCTAACAGTAGATTCAGATGGCACACAAGGTGGAGCTACTTAAAAGGTTTTGGAAACTTTCAGGCCAAAAGCAACAGTGAGAGTATTAATAGGCATGCGAGACCTTAAATAGAATTGTCACAAGTAGATATCGCCCCATAGAGTGCAACGATTGCAGGATAAAAGAAAAATGGATTTTTTTAAAATACTTTAGAAGCAAACCAACAAGGGTGATTCTTGTGTTTCTGATCACGCCCCATTCAACTCACCTCACACCTTACAATCCAAAGAGATATCATCTCACGGAGTATAATGGTTACAGAAAATACATAAAATAGATTTGTTTTAGGCCAGTGCAACTGACAAATTGAGTCCACTTCTAGCCCCAGAGGACAAACAAGCAATCTATAAGAAGGAAATTTGATAAGTTCTCAAATAAAATTGTTAAAACAACTTATAATTATACAACTGGAAACAAATGTAAGGACCCGCTTGATCCAAACTTGAATTTTAAAAAAAAAATTACTATATTAACAAGTTCTTAGAGATATATCAAGACTTCCATTGAGTACTCAGGAAAAATTTCAGCCAAAACGGGCCATATGTTCAAAACGGAACATTCTTAAGCCAACCCGGGCTCTTCTATCCTTTGGGCAAATAGGTTCATACGGAACCAGGTCAAACGGACCTTATTGCTGCCTGAGTCGGGTAGAACAAATAGTGGCCAAAAGGCCTAGTAAGTCAAACGGACCAATAGTCTATCCAATTTGGGATACATAAACATAACAGCCTAACGGGCTGAAGAGGACAGGAATCATTATGCTCTGGCCAAAGACTTTTGACTCTCTCAAGACCAATATAGGTTCTTGAGTCACTTCCTGAGGACCACAGTCTGCCCAGACACTGTACTGAGGATGTCGACCAGGGAACACATAACATCAACTTGTACTCACCTCAGTTTACGGCAACGTCGGGTACAAGTAATCCACCCCAGGGATTCTTCTGAGTACTATGAGAGTTCTTAAGTTACATAAATAGCCTTTAAATTTAGGAATCGAGATTATAAAATTAATTATAAGGAGTATACTATATCCAAGGGACCTGAGTACTGGGGGCATCCTTCACCGTCCAGACTGCCTACATACCTTGTATCCACGGGATCAAGGCCCTCTACGGATGCGATCTACACGACGAATGCGAACATGTAGTTCTGTCTTGCACTATGTTTAATGTAGCTGTGAGTGAGTACACAACTCTTTGTCAATTGCCACCCACTCGAGTGATACAATGGACGGAATTCCTAAGGAACTATTCTGCAAACACACCTCCCGGGAGTGTTTGGCGTTTAAGTTTTTCAAGTGTGAATAGTTTACCTAACACGCGTATTTTCCCGATGAGATCTTCACATTGATCATCCTACAACAATTTTCGATAGGTTCTCCTTTTCTTTTCTTTTAATTAATCTTTTTAGTGAGGTATCCGAGGAGATTTTCCCTTCTTGCGGATTTAACTTTGACATGTTCCTTATTACTCCCTGACGATTTAGAGGGACGATGCCCAGATGTTGTTATTGCAGCTATGTTAGGCGCGAGGTACTTGGTTCAAAGCGATGGCATTACCTGTAAACGTGACCCAGAGGTACCGTAAATACCGAACACTGTGAATGTTTGAGTTTGGACGTTTATTTTAAAGGTTTACCTATCTAGTAGAAAAGGAAAAACTTGCATAATAATAGTTGATAAAGGAAAATACTTCCTTAATTCAAAATGCAGATAAAAGATGTTTGCTCATAATGAACAGAACTGGAAAATAAACTTAATCAATTTCAAAAAAAACTTATGACTATAAAAATACTTATTTCAACTCATAAATAGAAAAGATCTTTGTAAAATTTAATCTAGGTCAAATTAAAATAATCTTCAATAATTCCTTTATCACAATTCCAAGCAATCTCCATCCATTCATAAACCAATAATACCCATGTTTGATCATTAAAGAATTCACATAATCTAAGATAATGAATTCACCATATACTTGATTCATGCACTTTCGATAAGACTCACCATATAAAAGATATACATGTCTATCTACCATAGCATATATGTGTGATAACGTATATATATGTCGTGTCAATTTGAGATACAATTTCTTGATACTTAGAGAAAATCTTTTTGATTACATTCATAATTTATGCTCATCTGACTTTAATACACTTGTCCTTGCTCAAGAAAACATGATGGTTCATTTACCCCATTATCATTCATTTTCCCCAACAACTTTAATGTTGGTTTAAGTTGTTTTAGTGTACTTTTACCTAAGGAAACCTAAGTATTAATTTAAGATGACATTTTTAATTGTATTCAATTTTCCTAACATTTGGAAACTTAATAACATGGATACTCAATCATAGAGGTTCTTTGTTAAATAGGACATTCCGCTTGAATCTATATGGTCAAAAAGTTAATTTTCAAGTTCATAAATGGTTGTATTTATAAAGTTGTGGATAATTTTGTATTATTGTTTGATTAGTGAGTTGTGTATGAAATTGGTGAGTGTCTAGTTAGGTTTGTGTTAACATGGTTCACATGATTCCCTGGAAGGATCCTTGACATAAACCGTCCATGTAACAATTGTATTAAGAAACTCAACGAAAGTTTTTAAATATAATTCAATTGTCAAAATATAGTAGTTATTACTTACACAAATTCCAATATCTAATTTAATAATTATTTTTAAAATGTACATGCTATTATTGGTTTTATAATTAAATATAAGTTCATGACCCACTAAACAATTATGCAAGATTGATGAATTACCTTCTAAGTCCAAATAAAACCTCAAGAAGCAATAAATCCTTTCATGAAAAATTACATATGATCTTAATAAGATTAATAATATATCAATAATATAGTTATTTGTAAAGGAAATTTATTATTTAGTTTATAAATATTAAGACTTAATATTTTAATATTACATACATATTTATATTTACATATACTATAAATTTATATTTGACAAGTAAATACATTTATTTATTCAATCCTATTATGGTTTGGTGTACTCCATTATTGCATCTGCATTATTTTTTCTTGATCTTTTGTATCCACATTTTGTAATATTTGCTTTTTCTTCATTTTTTTAACATCACATACACTTCAGTTTATTAAATATGTGCATTTGATGCCAGCTACAACTGGGACAGAAAACTTTATGCAACATATGCTATGTAGAACAAATCCATTGCCACTTGTCAAAGTTTATATACATATTACCAACCCTTTATGTTACCTTCAAACATAATATTTCAAATTGATGCCCATGACATAAAAATTTACAATTTTTATCTGGAAAGGATAATGATTATGTGTTATCTTTGCTAGAAAAAAAATTAGTTATCAAAATCCTAAAGGTGTGGATAATAATATATAATGCCTCAAAGAAATGTTGTGTTATTAAATACAACAATTGTAGGAGACACACACAAAATCAATATATAAAAAAAAAACTTCAAGCAAAAATAATTGGCAGGTATAAAACTAGAACCGCAACTTTTCAAACATCCTGCTAGCCTGAGCGAAAATGGGAGCTTGGGAACATGGCATAATCATTCAGCAAATAGAATGGAGGGGAGATTTTTTTATCATAAATTGTTGTGCAAAAAAAATGAAAGCACAAGCCAGGCACGTGAACTGTTTGACAAAATCACTCAAGGAAATGTTGTCTCAAGTGCCGCAACAATTGCAGATCGCACAAAATGGAATTGTTAAAAAGGCTTTAGAAACTTTCAAGCAAATGAAATTGGTACGCATAATGCCAAATCCCACGACCTATGGCAGCGAACTCCCTGCCTGTCCCAAATTGGGAGATTTGACACAGGATATGGAATGGAAATTTTATCAAATGTTGTAATTGCAAGTGTCCTGGCACACAAGCGTGCAAAATGTGGAAGCATAGACTAGGCACGTCAACTATTTAACAGATTGTCTTAAATAGACATCATTCATGGAAGGCAATGACTGGAGGATTTCACAAAATGGATTTGTTGAAAAGGCTCTAGTAGCCGTATGTACAAAATGAGGAAGCACAGACCAAACATGTGAACTGTTTGACAGAATGCCTCAAAGAGATGTCATCTAGTAGAATACAATGATTGTGGGATTAAACAAGCTTTAGAATTTTCAAGCAAATGCAATCGTCAGGTGTAAATCTAAAATCTACAACCTTTGTCAGCATATTCGCTACCTGTGCCAACATGGAAGCATCCTGGAACAGGGCATGGACATACATCAAAGCTTAACGGAAAGACGAAGGAGTTGGGGACTGTCAAATGATATTGGCAGGTGCAAAGCCAAAGACCATAGCCTAAGTTAACACCCTCCCTGCCTGTGCCTACGTGGGAGCTTTGGCGCAGGGTATGGATAACAGAAAGGCAGGAATTTTGTCAGTTGTTGTAGTTGCAATTGCCACTTCCAACCACCAAAACCTCACGCATATATCTATTGAATGGTATCAAATTAACTTCAAACGTATGCCCAGAAATTAAAAACGTATGCACAAATTCCCTCTTGGACGATTACAAGTCATAGTTAAACAAAAATCTTTCTTAAATGATTTCAATTTCTAAAAGAGAATAAAATTATTAACAAATTTGCAAAAGACAAGAACAAAACTGTGAAAAGAACAAAATTGTGAAAAGAAAGAGGGCTCTTACAGGTTGCTCCAGCTCCAGCAAATCCAAACTAGAGCCAAGTGTGTCTCTCCTTTCTCCAATCTTTGCTTTTATAGAGAAACTTGACTCACATGGTTGAAACTCCAAGTCTTCAGTCAAGTCTTCATATTAAATGCTCCCTTCTCCATTTTCTAATTTGTCATTTAATTTGCATGGAAATTGGACTTGCAACTCTTCAATGCATCCTCAAATTTTCCAATGTAATAAATTTGAAGGAGGAAAAATGGATTCACCTCATAAATTCTGGTCTTGACTTGAGAAATGGAGGGAAGGTTCCTCATTAAGGCTCTTTCTAGAAGTGTTTGAAAATTATGGAAATATTTCTCTCATTTGATTTTCTTTCAAATTTAAAATTCAAAATATTGAGTTGTGACATCCTTCTCCCCTAAATTTATGCATCGTCCTGATGCATGTTAGAAATAAGATCAAAACATATAGAAATAAATATACTTGCCTACTTTAAATTCCATCCTTCAACAAGGTAGGTTAAATAGTTTGACATAGATAAAGATAACAAAGAGTATTATCTAAGCATAACTGTTTGTATCATCTTAACATCATTGTCTTTAAGCAAAATTTGAAGTTTGTCGAGTTTATAAATAAATAGAGTGTATTCAAAATAAGTGCGGATAGAGCTGTTGCATTTCCATTGTGTCTTCCCATGTAGCATTCTCAGGTGAATACTGGTCCCACTGGACTTTAGATTGGTCCATTGTCCTGTTGTGGAGCTGGAACTGGCGCATCTCGATGATTCTGCATGGCTCTATTGTTATTGTACCGGGTTCCTCCACCTGCAGGGCATTCCAATTAAGAATATGCTTAGGGTCAGGTCTATATTTTTTAACAAGGATACATGGAACACATCATGAATTCGGCTCAGTGCTAGAGGTAAGGCCAAGCAGTAAGCTACAGGATTGATTTCCTCAAGTACTTCAAAAGGCCCGACATAGCGAGGAGCTAGCTTTGACTTCCTTCCAAAAGAGATGGAACTTTTATGAGGTTGAACTCTTAGAAACACCTTTTCACCAACTTGAAATCTTCTGGGTGTCCTATTCTTATCTGCATAACTTTTTTGGCGATCTGAGGCTTCCTTCAACCTCTGTCGAATAAGTTGCACCTGATTATCCATATCCTTCAGCAATTCAGGGCCAACTAGGATTCTATCTTCCAGTTTATCCCAACTCAAAGGTGTTCGACAAGGTCTCCCATAGAGAGCTTCAAAGGGTGCCATACCTATTGCTTCTTGGAAGGAATTGTTATAGGCAAACTCAGCTAATGGCAAATATTCCTCCCATTTAGTCTGTTGATCCATGCAATACATACGAAGGAGGTCTTCCAAAATTTGGTTGGTTCTTTTTGTTTGTCCATCTGTCTCAGGATGATAGGCTGTGCTGAAATTCAGCTGTGTTCCTAAGGCAGCCTGCAATGTGGTCCAAAATCTAGAAGTAAACTTTGCATCTCTATCAAAGATTATTTTCTCAGGAATTGCATGCAACCTAAAAATTTCCTTTATGAACCTTTTAGCTACTGCTGGTGCATCATCTGTTAGGTTTCTTGGTATGAAGTGGGCAACTTTAGTGAGTTTATCCACTACCACCAAAATGCAATTGTGCCTATGAGATGTCATTGGTAGCCCTTGGACAAAATCCATACTTATGACTTGCCATTTATAGAAAGGTACATCATGTGGATAAAGAAGTCCTGCTGGGTGCACATGTTCTGCCTTAACTCTTTGACATTCTAGGCATCTGTCAACTATGTCTACCACATCCTTCTTCATTCCTGGCCAAAAATATATTCCTTTGAGGTCTACATACATCTTATTCACTCCTGGATGTCCTGAATATGGAGCCTTATGTGCCTCTGTCAAAATCATACCCCTTAGTTCTGCATTATTAGGAACGTATATTCTTCCCTGGTACCTCATTAGTCCATCATAATCAAAAGCATAATCCAAATACTTAGGTTCCACAAAGGTGTTAGCTAGAGATGTCTTAACCTAAGCGTACTATGGGTCATGTTTATGCTCAGAGAGTATTTGTTGCTTTAGGTCTATGTGCAAGTTGGATATGGCCATTATATGTCTCCTCTTGCTGAGAGCATCGGCCACCCTATTTTCTTTCCCCTTGATATATTGAATATCAAAATCATACTCACTTAGGAACTCTAACCACCTTCTCTGTCTTGCATTCAAATGAGGTTGAGTGAAGATATATTTTAATCCTTGATGGTCTGTTTTAAGCTCAAATGGTTTTCCCAACAAGAAATGTCTCCATTTTTGCAAGGCATAACTATGGCTGTAAGCTCAAGGTCATGGGGGGCATAATTGACTTCATGGATTTTCAATTTTCGTGATTCATAAGCCACTACTCCTTCCTCTTGGAAAAGAACTCCTCCTAGTCCTTCTATAGATGCATCTGTTACTACTGTGAAGTTACCATTAGGGTCAAGTACTTTTAAAATTGGAGGTGACGTTAGCCTTTCCTTCAGTACTTGAAATGCCTTATCACACTGTTCAGTCCAAATGAACTTTTTGTTCTTCTTTTGCAAGGATGTGATTGGATTGGCTATCCTTGAAAAGTCTTTCACAAACCTTCTGTAGTACCCTGCCAATCCCATAAAACTTCTCACTTCTGTCACATTTGTAGGGATAGGCCATTCAGTGATGGCTTTTACTTTATCAGGGTCTACCGCTATACCTTCGGCTAAAATGATATGCCCTAAATAGTGTACTCTTCTTTCAAAGAAGGAGCATTTGGATAACTTCCCAAACAACTTATGCTTTTGCAACCTTTGTAAGACTGCCTGGAGATGGGCTAAGTGTTCCTCTTCATCCTTAGAATATATTAAAATGTCATCCAGAAACACAATCACAAACTTATCTAGAAAATCATGAAACACACTATTCATTAGATTCATAAAGGCAGCCGGAGCATTCGTTAGCCCAAATGGAACTACAGTGAATTCATAGTGCCCATATCTAGTCCTAAATGCTGTCTTTGGGATATCTTCTTCTTTTATCCTCAATTGGTGATAGCCTAAGCGAAGATCAATTTTGGAGAACACGGAGGCTCCTCTCATTTGGTCAAATAGATCATCAATACGAGGCAAGGGATATCTGTTCTTCACAGTGGCCTTATTCAACATTCTGTAGTCAATGCACAACCTTAGTGTCCCATCTTTCTTCTTGACAAATATGACTGGTGCTCCCCAAGGTGATACACTAGGCCTTATCAAGCCTTTCTCTAGCAATTCTTGCAACTGTATTTTCAACTCTTGGAGTTCTGTGGTGTTCATCCTATATGGGGCTTTGGATATAGGTGCAGTTCCAAGAAGTATATCGATTGAAAAATCAAATTCCCTTTTAGGAGGTAATCTAGGTAGCTCTTCAGGAAACACATCCTTGTAGTCCCAAAGGAATGGACTATTTTCAAAGGTAGGGGCTTCTTTCTCTTCTCCCTTCTCATCTAAAGATACTAAGAATATTTGATTTCCTCGTTTTCACCTTGCCTTCTTTAGTTGCATAGCAGAAATAGTCCCCACTGATATAGGTTTGTAAATTCCTTGGATCCTAACTCTACACCCCTTATCATCTACACACTCCACCACCTTGTTATAGCAATCTATGTTAGCCTTATGACTCATTAGCCAACTTATTCCAATTATAACATCATAGGCTCCTAGGGGTGCGACATATAAGTCGAGTTTGGTTTCTAATTCAAGAAACTTAATGAGGGCACCTCTTATGTACTTGTTCACCTTCCATATAGCCTTATCCCCATACTGAACCGTCCATGATAATTCCATATTCTTAGTTTGCAAAGACATTTTTCTTACCAATTCTGGGGAAATAAAATTCTCAGAGGAACCAGTATCTATCAAAATAGTTATGGGTTTACCAAAAAGCATACCTCTCGTCTCCCTAGGTACATTTTGATGATGAGTTTGTTGATTTCTGATGGCAGCATGTATTTGATGTTGCCGAGGTTGCTGTGGCTGATTGTACCCATTCCTTTTTGAACAATCCCTTGCATAATGATTGCCTCCACACATAAAGCATCCACCAGGGGGTCCATTAGAAATTTGGGGTGGTGCATTCCCATTATTCCTCCTGACATTACTATTGTAATTGTTCCTATGATCCTGATTACCAGCAGATTCTATTCTACCCCAGTCTCTCCTCTTGTTCTTTTGATCTCCTCTGTTGCTCTTATTGTCTAGTTTCCTTTTGAAGGCAAATTGTTTGTCCCAAAAGTTTTGCTTTGCCACTGATAGTGCCTGTAATTTCTTTTCTTGTTTGAGTGCCTTCTCCAAGACTTGATTCATGTTCTCAGGGGCAAACATATCCACTTCTGCCCCAATATCAGTATTCAACCCCAAAAGAAACTTCCTTGCTTGAGACCTTTCATCCTTTTGATAGATAGGGACATATTTCAATAGCTTAACAAATTTATCCCAATACTGTTGGACCGTGAGATTTCCTTGTCTAAGATTTAGAAACTCAGTCATCTTCTCATCATAAAATAGTTGTGGAAGCCATCTCTCATGAAAGTGGCTCACAAACAACCTCCAAGTCAGGTTTTATTTTGAATAACAATATTGTTCTTTTATGTTTATCCACCAACTAGCAGCTTCTCCCTCTGATAGGCTCCCCAGGTTGCCTTGATATTCTCTGAGTAGCTTCTTAGTTCAAAATATTTCTCCATTTCGATTAGCCATCCTTCTGCAGCATCCCCCACATGTTTACCATCAAATTTAGGAGGAGTTATCTTCTTCAGGTCTTGTGAGATATCTAGAGTGGTAGTATCCTGCCGAGCCCTAGGAACCTCTAGCTCATTTTGAGCTATGAGTACTTCTGCACCTTGAGGTTCATTTTCAGGTTCCAAAATGTTTTCTATAGTCCCCTGTCTAGTCTTTAAGTCCTGTACAGTTTTCTCAAGGTTTTCCAACTTTTCCCTCTATTCTGTCAACAACTGAATAATTGCCTCTATCCCAACATTTGGGTTCTCAAGTGGGTTTTCAACATGTTCTTGGTTCCCAACCGGTTCTTGGTTTTCAACTGGTTCCTCTCTATGTAGATCTCACAAATTTCAGGTTCTCGCCATTTAATTCTGACACAAGGAGAGAGGAGATTTACCAATTGTTACAATTTTTGGTTTACACATGCAAATTAACTGTAATTAAATCTAGTACAATTCTTATTTTAAATACTAATTATTAGCAATTTTGACTTAGTAGGCCTCCAGGCCGAGTGTTTGAACCACGCTCTGATACCACATGTAAGGACCCGCTTGGTCCAAACTTGAATTTTTTAAAAAAATTTACTATATTAACAAGTTCTTAGAGATATATCAAGACTTCCATTGAGTACTCAGGAAAAATTTCAGCCAAAACGGGCCATATGTTCAAAACGGAACATTCTTAAGCCAACCCGGGCTCTTCTATCCTTTGGGCAAATAGGTTCATACGGAACCAGGTCAAACGGACCTTATTGCTACCTGAGTCGGGTAGAACAAATAGTGGCCAAAAGGCCTAGTAGGTCAAACGGACCAATAGTCTATGCAATCCGGGATACATAAACATAACAGCCTAACGGGCTGAAGAGGACAGGAATCATTATGCTCTGGCTAGAGACTTTTGACTCCCTTGAGACCAATATAGGTTCTTGAGTCACTTCCTGGGGACCACAGTCTGCCCAGACATTGTACTGAGGATGTCGACCAGGGAACACATAACATCAACTTGTACTCACCTCAGTTTATGGCAACGCCGGGTACAAGTAATCCACCTCGGGGATTCTTCTGAGTACTATGAGAGTTCTTAAGTTACATAAATAGCCTTTAAATTCAGGAATCGAGATTAGAAAATTAATTATAAGGAGTATACTATATCCGAGGGACCTGAGTACTAGGGGCATCCTTCACCGTCCAGACTGCCTACATACCCTGTATCCACGGGATCAAGGCCCTCTATGGATGCGATCTACACGACGAATGCGAACATGTAGTTCTGTCTTGCACTATGTTTAATGTAGCTGTGAGTGAGTACACAACTCTTCGTCGATTACCACCCACTCGAGTGATACAATGGACGAGATTCCTAAGGAACTATTCTGCAAACACACCTCCCGGGAGTGTTTGGCATTTAAGTTTTTCAAGTGTGAATAGTTTACCTAACATGCGTATTTTCCCGATGAGATCTTCCCATTGATCATCCTACAACAATTTTCGATAGGTTCTCCTTTTCTTTTCTTTTAATTAATCTTTTTAGTGAGGTATCCGAGGAGATTTTCCCTTCCTGCGGATTTAACTTTGACATGTTCCTTATTACTCCCCGACGATTTAGAGGGACGATGCCCATACGTCATTATTGCAGCTATGTTAGGCGCGAGGTACTTGGTTCAACGCGATGGCATTACCTGTAAACGTGACCCAGAGGTACCGTAAATACCGAACACTGCGAATGTTTGAGTTTGGACGTTTATTTTAAAGGTTTACCTATCTAGTAGAAAAGGAAAAACTTGCATAATAATAGTTGATAAAGGAAAATACTTCCTTAATTCAAAATGCAGATAAAAGATGTTTGCTCATAATGAACAGAACTGGAAAATAAACTTAATCAATTTCAAAAAAAACTTACGACTATAAAAATACTTATTTCAACTCATAAATAGAAAAGATCTTTGTAAAATTTAATCTAGGTCAAATTAAAATAATCTTCAATAATTCCTTTATCACAATTCCAAGCAATCTCCATCCATTCATAAACCAATAATACCCATGTTTGATCATTAAAGAATTCACATAATCTAAGATAATGAATTCACCATATACTTGATTCATGCACTTTCGATAAGACTCACCATATAAAAGATATACATGTCTATCTACCATACCATATATGTGTGATAACGTATATATACGTCGTGTCAATTTGAGATACAATTTCTTGATACTTAGAGAAAATCTTTTTGATTACATTCATAATTTATGCTCATCTGACTTTAATACACTTGTCCTTGCTCAAGAAAACATGATGGTTCATTTACCCCATTATCATTCATTTTCCCCAACAACTTTAATGTTGGTTTAAGTTGTTTTAGTGTACTTTTACCTAAGGAAACCTAAGTATTAATTTAAGATGACATTTTTAATTGTATTCAATTTTCCTAACATTTGGAAACTTAATAACATGGATACTCAATCATAGAGGTTCTTTGTTAAATAGGACATTCCGCTTGCATCTATATGGTCAAAAAGTTAATTTTCAAGTTCATAAATGGTTGTATTTATAAAGTTGTGGATAATTTTGTATTATTGTTTGATTAGTGAGTTGCGTATGAAATTGGTGAGTGTCTAGTTAGGTTTGTGTTAACACGGTT
The DNA here is from genome assembly GCA_027924645.1 of Cunninghamia lanceolata. Taxonomy (NCBI): domain Eukaryota; kingdom Viridiplantae; phylum Streptophyta; class Pinopsida; order Cupressales; family Cupressaceae; genus Cunninghamia; species Cunninghamia lanceolata. Next base: position 2,651,086 of record BSBN01000719.1, on the reverse strand, counting down.
CACATGATTCCGTGGAAGGATCCTTGACATAAACCATCCATGTAACAATTGTATTAAGAAACTCAATGAAAGTTTTTAAATATAATTCAATTGTCAAAATATAGTAGTTATTACTTACACAAATTCCAATATCTAATTTAATAATTATTTTTGAAATGTACATGCTATTATTGGTTTTATAATTAAATATAAGTTCATGACCCACTAAACAATTATGCAAGATTGATGAATTACCTTCTAAGTCCAAATAAAACCTCAAGAAGCGATAAATCCTTTCATGAAAAATTACATATGATCTTAATAAGATTAATAATATATCAATAATATAGTTATTTGTAAAGGAAATTTATTATTTAGTTTATAAATATTAAGACTTAATAATTTAATATTACATACATATTTATATTTACATATACTATAAATTTATATTTGACAAGTAAATACATTGATTTATTCAATCCTATTATGGTTTGGTGTACTCCATTATTGCATCTGCATTATTTTTTCTTGATCTTTTGTATCCACATTTTGTAATATTTGCTTTTTCTTCATTTTTTTAACATCACATACACTTCAGTTTATTAAATATGTACATTTGATGCCAGCTACAACTGGGACAGAAAATTTTATGCGACATATGCTATGTAGAACAAATCCATTGCCACTTGTCAAAGTTTATATACATATTACCAACCCTTTATGTTACCTTCAAACATAATATTTCAAATTGATGCCCATGACATAAAAATTTACAATTTTTATCTGGAAAGGATAATGATTATGTGTTATCTTTGCTAGAAAAAAAATTAGTTATCAAAATCCTAAAGGTGTGGATAATAATATATAATGCCTCAAAGAAATGTTGTGTTATTAAATACAACAATTGTAGGAGACACACACAAAATCAATATATAAAAAAAAAACTTCAAGCAAAAACAATTGGCAGGTATAAAACTAGAACCGCAGCTTTTCAAACATCCTGCTAGCCTGAGCGAAAACGGGAGCTTGGGAACATGGCATAATCATTCAGCAAATAGAATGGAGGGGAGATTTTTTTATCATAAATTGTTGTGCAAAAAAAATGAAAGCACAAGCTAGGCACGTGAACTGTTTGACAAAATCCCTCAAGGAAATGTTGTCTCAAGTGCTGCAACAATTGCAGATCGCACAAAATGGAATTGTTAAAAAGGCTTTAGAAACTTTCAAGCAAATGAAATTGGTATGCATAATGCGAAATCCCACGACCTATGGCAGCGAGCTCCTTGCCTGTCCCAAATTGGGAGATTTGACATAGGATATGGAATGGAAATTTTGTCAAATGTTGTAATTGCAAGTGTCCTGGCACACAAGCGTGCAAAATGTGGAAGCATAGACTAGGCACGTCAACTATTTAACAGATTGTCTTAAATAGACATCATTCATGGAAGGCAATGACTGGAGGATTTCACAAAATGGATTTGTTGAAAAGGCTTTGGTAGCCGTATGTACAAAATGAGGAAGCACAGACCAAACATGTGAACTGTTTGACAGAATGCCTCAAAGAGATGTCATCTAGTAGAATACAATGATTGTGGGATTAAACAAGCTTTAGAATTTTCAAGCAAATGCAATCGTCAGGTGTAAATCTAAAATCTACAACCTTTGTTAGCATATTCACTACCTGTACCAACATGGAAGCATCCTGGAACAGGGCATGGACATACATCAAAGCTTAACGGAAAGACGAAGGAGTTGGGGACTGTCAAATGATATTGGCAGGCGCAAAGCCAAAGACCATAGCCTAAGTTAACACCCTCCTTGCCTTTGCCTACGTGGGAGCTTTGGCGCAGGGTATGGATAACAGAAAGGCAGGAATTTTGTCAGTTGTTGTAGTTGCAATTGCCACTTCCAACCACCAAAACCTCACACATATATCTATTGAATGGTATCAAATTAACTTCAAACGAATGCCCAGAAATTAAAAACGTATGCACAAATTCCCTCTTGGACGATTACAAGTCATAGTTAAACAAAAATCTTTCTTAAATGATTTCAATTTCTAAAAGAGAATAAAATTATTAACAAAATTGCAAAAGACAAGAACAAAACTGTGAAAAGAACAAAACTGTGAAAAGAAAGAGGGCTCTTACAGGTTGCTCCAGCTCCAGCAAATCCAAACTAGAGCCAAGTGTGTCTCTCCTTTCTCCAATCTCTGCTTTTATAGAGAAACTTGACTCACATGGTTGAAACTCCAAGTCTTCAGTCAAGTCTTCATATTAAATGCTTCCTTCTCCATTTTCTAATTTGTCATTTAATTTGCATGGAAAATGGACTTGCAACTCTTCAATGCATCCTCAAATTTTCCAATGTAATAAATTTGAAGGAGGAAAAATGGATTCACCTCATAAATTCTGGTCTTGACTTGAGAAATGGAGGGAAGGTTCCTCATTAAGGCTCTTTCTAGAAGTGTTTGAAAATTATGGAAATATTTCTCTCATTTGATTTTCTTTCAAATTTAAAATTCAAAATATTGAGTTGTGACAACAAATGTCAGATAAAAGCTACGGGTGAAAGCAACTTGGACAATTCTCACAGCAGGTGAAAGGCACGGCCCTACGGGTTTAGTGAATGAGAGTTGTGCATATTTAAATTAAATATATATCTTTTATTGAAACCACCCTAATGTGATCATTATGTGTGCAAGGCTAATTCACTAGCCATTGTTGGTGATTAGAGATACCCTAAATATTGTCATTGAGATACCAATTACATTGGTGCTGATTATAGGGTTGTGTTTTCTTTGTGACTATAGATCACATATGAATATTGGCTTAGAAACATTTTCAAAGACGTTGGCTTTTTGATTTGGATCCAAAAAATGTTGCATAATTTCTGTGCTTCTCTCAAACATCCCTATAGAAGTGGGAAGGTTAGACGGCAAGCAACCTGGTAGATTAAAAGATGAAAGTTGTAAATACTTCGATCACATTTGTGACCAAATTGCATTGTAACTATAGAGGATCATTTTCATTGGAAGACTGATGATAAGATTAACAAAACCTAAAGAAGAAAGCCCTCTATTGTATCCTATAGAGAGGAGATGCTGTAGGTATGCAGTAGGCTTGGATGGGTGCAAAATAGTTTGTTACATCTCACCTACAATTTTCTATCAATGTTATTAAAAATATTTTAAATATCCCTATAGTGTGCTGGTGAGTATTTTAGATTATGTTGTATGCATAAAGGAAGTCGCTGCAGGTATGTTGAAGCTAATATGGGTTATTTAAACTACTATAGGTGCATTGGTATCATGCTATACGACTTTGGAGAAAAACCATAAATTGGTTCAATTTAATCATGCATTTATCATTTATTTTGACAAGATAATTGATATCAGATGGATATACAATGATTTCATGTGTTTTGTTGGTATGATTGATCAACTTCTTAAAGAGGTCGAGACTTTGTAAAAACTTTCAACACAACAATTGAGGAATCAAGGATGGCAGCAAACGGTTTAATAAATTTACCTCATAGAGATATTGTTCAATGAAATGTGTTGATTGAAATGTACACACAAAATGGCACTGTAGAAAAGGGTATAGAAACTTTCAAGCAAGTGTGATTTGTAGATATAAAACAAACACAAAATAAATTGGATCTAATGCAAAAAACTTCTGAAATTCTCAAGAAATACAATCAGACAGAGAATCAATCAAATTCGAAACATTCATATCAAAGGAATAGAGATAGAAATTTAGAAAATAATGGCACCTAGACTGAATGCTTCATTGCCCTAAAGACTTGGTGCCGAAATCACTCCCTCCGCTCCAAAAACTAATCTTCCTCCCAAAAGAAAAACCTTCCCCGTTTTTCCAACTCCCCCCAATTAATCCTTCCCTTTCCTTCTAGAACCTTCCCACCTTTTAAGGAGGTATGCACATGATCCAAAGCAACAACCACATATTTATCTACAATATTCATTAAAATATTATTTTTTATTATTTTAATGTTACCTTTGAATTTATTTTATCAAAATTTATAATTGTTTATATATATTTATTTATGTATTTTATTTCTATTTTAATTTTTTCAATTTTCAACCAATTAAATTGTTCATAAACAACTCAAATTTATTATTTTATTTAATCATTTATTAAATTTATTTACGTTCATGTTAATTTTACCAATTATAAAACAATTAAATTGTTCATAACTAGTAAACAACACATAATTTCTCCTTATAAATATTTAGTTAACTCTAGCTTGAGATTAACATTTTTTTAAGGAAGCACTAACCAAGACATAATTAAAACATTTCTAATTGGATAAACCCAACCTACATAATAATACCTGACCTCCATGCAAGACCACAAGACATGACAACAACAACAAAAACAAATAGTCCAATTGACAGTGATGACTGGATGTGATACTAGATACTCATCCTCTTCGAGGATGTTGACTGAGTAGGGAACCTTATACTAACTCCATTCAAAAATTCTATTGGTTAAGGCACGCTCAGACCTACTACTTCAGGTGGAGTCGATGCCTGGTACCTGCAGCCTGTAGTAAACAACAGGGTTGAACATGTATATATGTAAACATGTAGTCATATACATAGTGAACAAAAATCGCAATGTAGCAGGGTACTCATGTATGAGTAATGTGACATTGTTCCATTCACATAAACACATCAAGTAACTGCATTACACATAATCTTCCATTGCTTGTCAACAAGATAAAATAATCAATTACATAAGGATCTAATACAACCATTACCAGGGATGCATCATAATCATGATCAGATAACACATAGAACTAAAAATTAAATTAATCTATAATATCTAATATGTCCATCAAGCTGTGAAAACATAAAATATCAATAATCAAACATCATCAAATGCTATCATAGCAATAGGTCCATAATCAACTAGCATAATAACAAAGAATCCATCATCAAATGGAATGTCACAATGTCTAGTCTACTAGGATAGCTATTAGTCTAGCAAAAGCAATGTGGAAGTCACAGACTAGGGTGGAAACATAACATATTAGTATTGCAATTTTCTATTGGCAATATACACATCCATATTAAGCAAGTGTTCATAAGACAAACACAATCATTCAATAAAGACAAGAGGAACATCAATTCCTTACCTTTACGGTGTATAATGTGATCCACTTATAACTAATCACACATATTTTGACAATTTCATACGATTTAGAGAACTGCATTCACATATTAACAAGGAAAAATAGATCTCATCTCTTATTCCCACTATGGTTCTAGTTAACTACCAACCATGTAAAGTATAATTCTTCGTAGAGTCCTCCCTTGAACATACTATCAGACGTTCGAAATGAACATGATAGAAACAACACTTAACATGAAATGGGCCAATAGAAACAAACATTTTGAATAGCCACCATAGAAATTTTAAAAAAATGCAAACCCAAGTGGGGAAATAATTAAATCCAATCTTAACTCACAAAATGCCAGTAATTTTCAACAATAAATCAAGTATATAGAAAAGAGTTTTGTTGACCAATCCTGTCATAAGAAAGTTCAAAGAAAGAAAATTCACTATTAACCCCCAACAACACATGAAACAACTGTCAAAAATTCCAAAACAACCAAATTATAAACAAATCCACATCACGGTGTGACTAATTTTAGCCACAAAAGGGAGTATTTGTTACACAACACCCTAGGACACAAGGTCCAAAATGTGATAGAAAATGTAAACAGACCATTAAGTTATCTACATCGTCATATCTAAACAACTTTATACAAGGATATAACACAACATAGTCGCTACTTATTTACAAACAACTTCTATATTTAATGTAGTACAATTCATTTTTACAAAGCTATGAACATATACAATTACTTCCTTATGTAAGAAGATATTTATAGAGGAAATCTATGATGTCACACACAAGAATAATTCAAAACTCTAATTGAATTACAGTATCACATTCATGATCTCATTGGTCCAACACAAGCTCCAATTTGATGTCCTACATGTGGTTTTTATGCAAACATACACAATGATAACTTTCATAAACCACAATAGAACTTCCACTTGAGGTCATAGCCATTTAAGAGATAGATATTAGATTATCAAGCAACCACTTTAAGATACCCCACACATGACAACACTACGTAACCACATGACTCATGATGCATGATGCCACTGAATGGTTAAATCACTCCAATACTTACACATACAAAAAAATAATGCAATTAACATAAAGGTTGTATGGTGGTTCCACACCTATAGCTAAACATAACCCCCAAGTATGATTACGTCACCAAACCAAGGAACACAAAACACCATTGGCCTTTCACAACACCCCACATAAAATGGGTATAGGATATTCACATCACTAGATGAGACAATTCCACTCTCCTGATTACGTGCTCTAACAGTAACCATGTTTTGTTCTTCTAAAGCAATAGAGACCACAAGAGGAACTCAAGGCCTCAACAAATTAGCAAACACTAACATTCAGGGCACACATATTGTAAGATATATCCTCACATTTTCAGATAAGGAGGAGAGAGAACACATAGCAGACACATAAGTAAAACAAGGCATATAGAATTTATTTCTTCTAGAATCAAAGAACAAGTATGTAAATATATCAACCTTCTAACATCATACTAAGGCACATGAGTGAGAGGTACTATCACCAACTCGACACAAGGAGAGAAATGCTTAACCTAGAGCAATAAAAACAATCCAGAGATCCCAGTGTTGCAACCTGGGCTCTAATACCAGGTGTAACACGCTGCCATGGAACACCTTAGAGAGTTCATCACAACTATGCTACACGAACAGAACAATTTTTTTTTAAATGAATAAGATAAAAAAGTAATGTTTAACATATCTGTACATATCATTAACTATCATTTAGTCCTTTAAGGTTCCATGGTTGCATTACTAACGAACTAATAACAAGATCTCACATACATCATAAATTAATTAACAACAATAGTACATCCCAATATATATTCCATTAAATGGGTAAACACATACATTTCCATATCTTTACATTAGATAAATAATCAAGATGATCATGTATACAGAATTTGATGAAGGGGGTAAACATAAAACACACAATAACAAAAATTGCACACAAAAAATAGAATGATATTTTATTAATATGGGCAAAACATTACATTACAGAAGATCAAATACAATCAGAGGATGAATCCCCTACAGGCTGAAACACATTACAACTCCCTCTCTCAAGACTCTGGAATCTTCAGCCTTCTGTAATTTTCAAATCAACTAGGGTTTCTAATTTTTGCCTTTCTTGACTCTACACCTTCCCCCTTAACTCTACTTAACTCTACTACCGTAAGGGTTCCCAAAAATGGTTATATATAGCCCTTTTTGGCGACCACCAGCTTAATTTCAAAATTTGCATCTCCCTCCAAAAATAGGTCAACTTCGTGGGGCCATAACTTTCGATCCGACTGTTGGATTTTCAATTATAATACCTTTTCGAAAAGTTCTCGAGAAGATGATGGAGCAAAAGTAGTACCAATAGGTAGACTACTTGGGTTTCCCACTAAATTTCGGGCCCATCCGGAGCCTCTAAGTGCCTCAAATTTGACTTTAAATATTTCAATAGGATTTTCAGAATTTGAAATTTTAATATCTCACAAATGACAAATGATATTGAAGTGATTTCTTCACCATTCTAGAGGTTCGTGTAAGATTTTGTATCCAACCGTGCACAAATGCAAACTTACTAAAAATAGTAACCCTGCCAAATTTAGCCCTTATTGAAAAGAAACAACATTTTTTTTTAATTTTTTTGGTTGATGCAAGATTGCTCTTACACCCTGGATGCTCTTGTATCAGAATTACATGTGCATATACAAATTCCTATACATATGAGTACATCATTTCATTTTACATACTATCATCTCCTAATTACATCGTAATACATACACTATGATTTGACTGATACTCAAGACTAGTAAATGAGCATGTGTAATTGTATTCACCAACTGGTACAAGATCTGATAACTGATACACAATATACATCTTCCTCTCACACGAACAACGGAAAAGGAAAAACCAATAGAGCTAAAGTACATCCACCTGACCATGTGGAACCCTGAGGTCCACCCCCCATGCTAGGAGTTAACATATGGTCCCCACTACAACATACAGTAAGGTAGATAATAGACTATAAAGAACAAAGACAACATAGGTCAGTATCACAAATGACTCAACAACACTTGTCAATATCATAAACAACTCAACAGCACTTCCAGAGGCAAACACATAATGAATGGGGAGAGCACAACTAGGGAATGCTAGGCTGCAGTAGGGAGAGTGTCATCACATAGCTTGTCATTGGTTGTCCTGGTAGGCTTTCCTAGGCCCTGGCCCCCATCTTGGGTTGTCCTAGCAGCCTCTCCCGACCCCCGGCCCCCATACAAAATCATGTGGAATCAACATAGCTTTTATGAGGACAAGGTAGTTGATTTTGCCATTCCATGCCTTCTCATCTCATCTCAAGCATAAATGAGCACTTGAGCCATGAGTGAGGCATCCACTTATTTTGTTAAATGTGATTAAATACCTAACCCCCTAATTCATTAATTAGGTTATCACTGAGTTAATAACTTTCAGTGGATTATCCTGGCAGCCACTTTGGGCACCAGCTCCACATTGAAAACCACTCCCGTACTTGCATCTTGAAAACCCTACTTATCAAGCATAGCAATCATTATCATGACAACAAGTATACATGAACTATGCAAGGCATTTAACATCTTACAAACCAACTTTATCACAAGAACAATTTCACAATACATTGTCCATGACTTCCAAGTGAAGCAATCCAAAAATAACATAATCTTTTTTACGTTATCTGATGTCTCCCCATTCACCAAAATCCAACACAGTATTTCTTACATGCCCAATAATGAACCACATCATCCATGAAGGACTTCATTCCACAACATAGAACATAAAATCAAGACATAACATCCTTTGCCTCTGGAACACTAAATCTCGACTACCTAACCCTATTACGGCCAGTGAACCAACTTACACAAATTTCACTTACATTTTATAATTAAACATACAACAAACCAATTGACCAAGAACAAAACATACAAGTTAAATCTCAAACACATTGTTTATTAATCTAATTTCCAACTCAATCAATTTTCTACTTGACAATTCCATTACAAAGAAATTGTAGTAAAAACCTATATTAAATTCATCTATATTAGATTATAACCATGTCTATTTCCATTGATCATATTAAAACAATATATAATAATGTAATTATATATATACATGTACTTTTATATATCAATTAATAAGATACTTACAAGACTATCCATCATATAGTTTATGCAATTTTTGATTAAATGTTTACCCATACATTTCCCATACAGATTGGGAATGACAACTATTACTTTTGAGATGATAATAACAATAATAATAATAATAATAATATTAATAATAATAATAATATATTTCATGGGTCATTGGATAGTAAGTATTTTTCATCCAAAGAATAGTAAACGAATATTGTAAATAAATCTAATTTATTTATTATTATTATTTTTATATGACAGTTATCTATTCAATAGTGCCTTTAAAATAGTATGACCTACTTTAGTATAAGTAAATTATATAAAAACCTAATATACATATCATCATAATCCTATATAAATTTTGAGAGTTAATTCAAAATCTCTCTTTTATATGATAGAGTCTTTTTAAAATTTTAGTTGTATTTTACAGCTAAAATGTCTAATTAGAGCTATAAAACTATCAAATTCAAGCCCAGATTTACATAATAAATTTACTGTCAAAATTATATCTTCCTTTATTAGCACTGAAAATTTTATTGACTGACAATTTTTTTTTCTTTTTGAACATTTTATATGAGCGATTCATTTGAACATGAGGAATAGCCCATAGAGATAAATTTTACATTCATTTCCTACTGTAATAAAACATTAATGTGCTTTAACTTATCCTGAACTAAAACTCATAACTAGAATACAATCCTCATTACAAATATAGGATGAATTAAGGATATAGATTATGCTAAATGCATGGAAAGAATAATGAAAGGATGAGTATACAGTCTAACACTGGATTCAGATGGCGCAGAAGGTGAAGCTGCTTAAAAGGTTTTGGAAGCTTTCAGGAAAAAAGTAACAGTGAGAGTATTAACAGGCATGCAAGTCCTTAAATCGAATTGTCACAAGGAGATATTGCCCCATAGAGTGCAATGATTGCAGGATATAAGGAAAATGGATTTTTTTTAGGACTTTAGAAGTGAACTAGCAAGGGCGATTCTTGTGTTTCTGATCGCGCCCTGTTTAGCTCACCTCATACCTTACAATCCAAAGAGATATCATCTCATAGAGTACAATGGTTGCAGAAAATACACAAAATGGATTTGTTTCAGGCTAGTGCAACTGGCAAATTGAACCCGCTGTCAGCACCAGAGGACAAACAAGCAATCTATTAGAAGACAGTTTGATAAGTTCTCAAATAAAATTGTTAAAACAACTTATAATACAACTGGAAACAAATGTCAAACAAGGGCTGCGGTGCAGCTGCAGTCCCCGCCTTCCATTGCAAAAGAAATAAGGGGCTGAAACTCAAAATATATGTTGATGTAGGGTGAGCATATTATTCTAGAATCAGCCACTATCCTGTATTTTTATACTAGGTGTACAATCTTGATAACTATATTGAAATTGATTTAAGGAAAAACACAACAGAAGGAAAAATGAGTGCTGCATTGGAAAAACACCATGTTGCTTTATTTTTGGAAAAGCAGTTTCTGAAATTCATCTCATTAGAATTGTAATTGACATAGATATATAAATATTTGTCCAGGTTACAAAACTAAGTAATCTTCTGCCTACAAAAGACTGCTCATAGGCTTCCTCCAACACTTAGATCTGGGCAGCCTAGACAATTTTCCAACGCTCAGAATGCATTTTTACATGTTACTCTAGATCTATTCAAATGGATCTTATATGTGATCTGCCACAACTTTGCAGAGCAATGGTTTGTCAATTCACATGCAAGTTGTTATGTCACAGGAAAACTAGCACCAAGACAATTTATTCATTGATAGTCATTGACTACTGAAAGTTGAGATTACCTAATTTTTATTCTGCTTTATGATGATAAATTCTCCACAGATACAGTTTATTGAAACTTTTATGTAATAATTTGTAAGCCCTGACGAAATTTTTTTCTCATGGAAGTTAAAAGTAGAATTTAAATATGTGATGGGTTTGTTTCTTTTATGTAAGTCTTAAGAACTTTATCGATAGTTAATTTTTCCTTGAAGAATTGTCTCTAATTTGATAGAAATTCAAGTGCATGACTTTACGATAGGCAATGGACTGTAATACTCCATTGAACAAAAGCAATTTGACACACATTTTTGTTTAGATTAGGATGTATGCACTAGCTGTTGAACTTTGGATCAAGGAGCATTTTAAATGGAAAACTAATACTATTAGCCAGTTTTGTGGTTAATTATTTTATACAGAGCTTAAGAAATAGATGGATGATATTTTAGATTAGTTGGGAGTTACTGAAAAAAAAATTAAAAATTTAAGGAGATTTGGTTAAGAGATTAATTTAGTTAAGAGAATTGAAGAAATAATTAGGGATTGTGATTCCTATTTAATTTCAGGTAAATCATTTTTCAATGAAGGCCGCCCAAATCAGACCATATACTCAGTTATCACACCACAAAAATAAATTCTGTGGAACCCAAATGATTTATATGACTGACTTGCTGGAGCAAGATGTTTATTTTCAATGTTGCAAATTGACTGACGAAGAATTGCTATGCCATTTCAAATGATTTTGCATTGTATGTGGCACTTCTGGATATGACTACTAAGATGCACATAAATTTTAACAAACTCCCAGACGAGGTCTTAAAGAAGAAAAGAAGGAAAATGTATATACCTTTTGAATTTGAGCTGGTTAGGCTCAGAGCTCAAACTTGAAACCACACTTATTAGGATACCTTATTTCAATTCTCTACCACACAGAATATATAGAGGCTAATAGAGCTATACACCAAATTTTCCAGAGTATGAATTTGAACTAGAACTAGTCTTAAGAGTTTTGAGCATCCTTATTTTTGACAACAGGACTTGCATAATTAACATGAACTAGGTACGAGACTATACAAACTTATCTTAATCACTCAGTATGTTATGAGTTCGAGCAGAGTTTGGCCTACTAGGCAGTGTTTGCCAATTGGTGGACACAAACATCAAACTAGAGCTAGGGAAGCAATTTTGATTTTGATGCCATGAGATTTGAACACTTAGGCCTCAACCATGGAGGGACAGCTTCAGGTGTCCTTACTACTTGTTCATACAATGTAGCTAGGTAAAGTTTATGGACATTTCTTCACTATGTTAGTCATTTGATGTGTATAACTATAAACAAATGTTCGTGCCAAGTTTGGAGGGTGCTAGACCATGGGAACCATTCTCCAGAGCATCAATCATGAGAGAACATGTTTGAAGCAAGTTTGATCTCTGCATTTCCCTTTCAAGTATTTTTTCTTGAAGCCACCCTTTCAGCTTTGGCTCTTATGAGATATGACCATGGAAAACTGCTTATTATATGGCATGCAAGTATTGTGACTTGGGGTTTGTTACAGCTATATAGAGGGAAAGATCTTAAATCTAATGGAGTTTGCATGATGCCCACAACATAAATTGTAATTCAAAAAGTGGATTTTACCAATAAGATGGGCTATTAATGTATCTCTATGTTTATGTCTTTGTCACTTCAAGTACTTTAAAGGATGATTAACTAAGGTTCAAGAGGAATAGTGGATCAACTATAACTAACTTGGATTAGATATGTAGAAATTCTAGTATTTCTGTCCATTTTTACCTTGCATTTCTATAGTAACTACCAATCTATTTTGCTATTTCTATCATGAACCAAATGGTTATAAAATGTAGATAAAACACTGTACCCAGCACTAGATATTTTTATACATTTTTTTACAATGCACTCACAATATGAACTAACACAATAAGTTCTCGTTGAACCAAGCTAAGCTCTAAACCCTAAAACAAGAAAGCTGCAACCTTTTACCCCCACCCACTAAAATTGGACCCAAAATGTAAAATTTATTGCCTCTGCAATTTAGTATCCATATGATGTTGCAAATCCACCACCTCTTACCCTGAAAAAACAAATTAAAACATAATCTATGGAATTCAGATCATACATATTGCAGCTCACCCATAAAGTTTTCAGAGGAGAATTATGGCAAGGTATTTTTGAGATGAGATCCGTCTAAGACCACCACTCTGTCATTTGCCATCGTCTATCAAAAGAAGAAAACAACCGTCTCAATGGAGGCCAAAGATGCCTGTTGCCCTGTGAGGGAAACATCTTGCATTGAGCAGGCATGCGTCAGCAATCAAAAACTAGAAAAAACATTACAAACAATCAAATCCTCAATCGGCTGAATCTAGCAAGATTTAAAAGAAAAAGCATTAGGAAAAGCTTTATTTTTACTAGCGCACGGTGCGAGGCAGATTAATAGATGGAGGCAAAAACAACAGGCTTCCTTCCTATGAGTAGCTCGAGGGGAACCACCCCAAATGCATAGATTTTTTACAGTATTGACACATTGAATTGAATTGAAAGGAATGGAATCAGTAAACCAAATATTTTTGCTTTACCCAAATGTTACCTTCCCTGTCTTACACAATAATGGTACTGAAGCTCCCAAAGTCCATGTGGCCAGCCTAAAATCACACAACTATACAACAATACGTCACAAATGTAGGCAATCAATGCTTGTTGAAGAAAATGAGTTTCTGAATAAAAATTGCTTACAGAATTTTGAATTCATCGAAACTAAAAATTGCTTACAGAGTTTTGAATTCATCCAAACAGGGGAAAACAGAAAGTCACAATTTAGGGCGAGAGAAAAATGCTACAACAAATTTCCTATTTTTGTAGTTAACTTGCAAAATTTTCCTCGCCACACATGAAATGCAACCATCCTGCCAATCTGAATAAACCCAACTGCAACCGACGGGGATAGGTAAGCACATATGACTATCATTCTCTAGCCGCATCAGTCCTTAAGCCAGAAAACTTCAATCAACCCTTAGGTTAGATACAGAAAATTTTCACACAAATTTGCATTGTTCACACAACCTATGCACTGCCATTATTAATACTACTAAAAGCATAAAAAACAATCTAGTTGATCTTAGAAGGTTCTTTCTATGTTCTATCATTTCATTAAATTATAAAACTTCACCCAATTTTAGCGTTTGGTTCACTCACCAATGCACCTGTTTTTGTCCAGAGATACAATGGTTTGATCTCCTCTGTTCCGCAGAAACCACCTTTGCTTATGGAATGTAATTAAATGTGAAAGCATACAGGAAGATTTATGGCAGCAGGGGAATGAAAAAGTGATGATTATATTTCCAGTTGTCAAAGATAGGATACCATGCAGCTCCTGTTTCTTCAATAGAAATTCGGCATGTATGCAATATGTGAAGCCAAAACAAACATCTGTTGAGCCTAGAGCGTGAAACTGTTCACACGTGTCCAACTCCAGAAAATAAAACAAAACATTAACATTAGAAACACAAAATCTATTCGCTCCCAAAAAAATCTATTCGATCAAATTTTTGCCTTCCCAAAGTCCCGAGGAGGATTAATCTCTGCAGGAAAACATTAGAAAGAGTAAATTTATTCACTACGAAAAATCAAAAGATTTTTAGAATGAAAAAAACACTGCCAATGGGCTAAAATTGAATCCTCCAATGAAAAAATGAGAATCACTGATTTTTGAGAGACAAAAATTCGTTGAAAAGAAAAAACCTTGGGATAAACTGAAATTTTTGTGATTGCACCGTTTTCAAAGCAGATTAATAGTTTGCAGGTGAAAACAAGAGCTACAATGCAGCAGAAGTCCCTGCCAAAGGCTGCCAGCACAGAGCATGGGAAGAATAGGGGGTGCATTTTTTGTTGAGATTATGTGCAACTGATTAATAACAATAAAGTTATAATTTGTTTTAAGTTTCTGCAGACCATGCTGAGTGGTCTACACCAGATATAATGAAAATGCATGGAGGAGATGGAGACTAATAGCCAATGTCTTCCAAGGCATCAGGGGCCAGAATTCCATGAAAAAGGTAAAGTTTTTTGCTGTATTGAGCTTCTAACAACATCAAAATGGTCTTTCATGATTTTTCCCTCAAACAATTTCAAAAGCATTCTTGGCAGTTGAGCATTGCTGCTTCATTAATTCCAGTTCTCGTTGGTGGTGCACCTGCTCAGAGGCTAAACGAACCTTTGTCTGGCACAATGTCAATTGCAAAATGAACAGGGCCTTTATACATCAGCAGTTCCGAAGCTAGGCCTCTCTGCTGGAGAACAGTAGATAGTTTATGAACACCATGCCCAATTTACTCCAAGAAGAAGGTAAGCTCACAATGTCACCTTGCCTGCACCTGATACTCACAGAGTGATGCAGGACTGATAATGAAATCAGGAATCATCAGCTTAAATAAGTCCTGTCACAACAATTGCAGATACCTAAAAATGTCCATACAATTTCAATTATAGCAGAGGGTCTGGATCGAAAAGAGAGAACAAAAAGGATGTGATTTGGATTTAGAGGTCTCAAACAAAATCTAAAACTTTTGCATATTAGAAGAGATTATTCTCTACTCCATTGTATAAGATTTATTGATCTCCTAACATATATAGCACATAACACTACAAGGCCAATCCCTAGAACTAGGTAAAAAGAACTGACTACTATAAATAAGGCCACTGACTAGGAAATAAGGGTTGAATATTGCGTGGATTGTTTTGATCTGGACTTAGGAGCATGAATTGTAAATCAGTACACGGTTGCTTTAATGAATGGTCACAGTTTCTTTTATCACAATTCAAGCTATAGCTTTAAAAATTGTTTTTGCAATCTAAGGCCAGGCAAAAGGAAACTTCATAACAGGGCAAATAAATGTAAAACAAGAATTATTCAGAGCAACTGTTGTCATTTCTCATTGTGTAGCCATCATTGGCGGCATCAAGTTATGATCCTTCGCTGTAAGCCTATTGCACAAGAAAATGTGGATGAAATAGAAATTTGTGCATATCATAGATAAAGAACATTTTAATGCCATAAAATCTACAACAAGATTGAGAAAACAAGGAGATTAGTGAAGGGGCATAGAAAGGAAGTGAAGTTTAACAGTGATATGTGCAGTGAGACATAGAAAGATGGCACCAAATAGCACCTATTCAGTTTTATGTTTACATCATCGGACAAAAGCACTTCTACACAATCATACGGAATGAAACATCCCAAAGTAGAGGTAACCAACATAGTGAATAAATACTAAAGAACACGTACAAACAATAAAAATATACGAGGTTCTGATTGCAAACAAAAATGTTGGCTTTATTCAAAACAAATGAATTTTCCTAAATCTGAAACAATTGAAGGCTGCATCAAGGACATCAGGCCTCTCTCGAATCTTATGATTCATGCCAGACATGTCAGCCAAATTGAAGCTCACAAATATGGCAACTGCAATAGCAAAAATGGGAGTAATGACCGACTTATATCCCAAAGCATGGCTGAATATGACATTTGTTGCAGCTCCAGTTTCACAGGACTGGGCCACTTCTTGAACAGGGCTGCACAACAATTATATTAAGTAGTTATATTTGAATCCAACTATTAGGGATAACCACACCATGAGACCGACAAATGGCAGGCAAACTTACCTATAAGAATCACTAATATAGTACTCAATAACGTAACCAATCACAAGTCCAGCCCATACTCCAATTGAAGCACAGAAGAAGAGATGCCTGCATGTTTGCAATGAAATAGAAAAGTAAATTCGAGAAATTTAAATATTTATATATAACAGATGTGCACCTGAAACACTACACACTTATTGAATATAATGGTTTCCTTTACATACCAGTTACCAAAGTTTAAGATCGTGAAAGTTGATTGTAAAGCAATAAAGCTTACAATAGGAATGCCAATTGTCATCAGTAGAGATGATAAGCTGCGTCTCAAGGAAAGGTTCAGCTCCCTTAACTGGCTTGATCTCAAAGAATTGAGTTGCAAAGAATGTTGTGATTAAGCAAATCATGATACCCATTGAGCTGACAAGCAAGGGATAGTACATTGAAGTGAAATCATGAGTGGTGCCAAACGATGAAATGGATGCCACGACAAGAGCAGCAGCCAACATTATCAGCTATAACCTGGAGGGAGGCACACTGCAACATCAATACAAACCAAAATGTGACAATATAGAAATTTAAAAGCATAGTACCAGTGGAAAGCCTGAACTAATTGGATTGTCACCTGCAAAGAAAGATTTTGTATTTTTTATTTCCATACAATCAATGCTTTAAAACAATCTTGAGTTTAAAAAACTCACTACTGGGTTCTGTGGGTCATCTTCAGGAATGTTCTGCTCAATCTTGCCCACAAGGTCGGCACCAACTTCAGCAGTGTTCATGTAAATTCCACCACCAACTCTTCCAAAAAGAGCCATTGCAGACCCACCAAGACCGTAGTTAGTAATGATTTCAAAGAGACCCTCCCAATCATATCCATAATAAATCTTGGAAACATTAATGGTGATGTAAAGCATAAGAAGTCCATTTGCAGCAAGCAAAAACCCCATCACAGCAGCAGACCTAAATGCAACTGATTAATAACAATGATATTGATCAGTTTCTTCTATCTTGGATTCACTAGCATGTTGTAGCTAATTACACTGCTCTTTTGTGATTTCCCAAGTCATTGCAAACCATATTCAATTCATTGCAACATCTACTATATTCATCAGATTGGAGCATACTAGCTTGATTTTATCTCAAAGCCTATCGGCACAGATCCCTGGAAAAGGATATCTCTCAGCATAGTTTAGATATATTTTTAAATAACATCTAGCTACACTAATATTTTAACATGAATATGCTTGCATAACAAGAAAGCACACACTCTATTAATTTAGTTTTAGTTAGCTTTAATAAGATAAGACTACCAAGTTTTAGCCCCATAAAGAAGAAGTGGTGTAACAAGTGAGCAAGGCAATTTAAGACCTTCCTGAGTCTCTTGAAGGGCATCTAGATGGAGAACCATTTGCAAACACAGGCCAACAATATAGAACAGGGTCTCACTCTCTTTGCGCCTTCTGACACTGCCCTTGCTGCTCTGATTCCTAAGTATAAAGCCATGATCAACAAACTCACTGACCAGCAGAAGACTTCTCTTTTAGAGTATCATGCAGTCCCTACATTTTACACTTTACAGCAATTCCAAAGCTTGAGCAGACCTATTTCCACGATGGGTCCTTACAAGCTCAATGTCAGTGCTTTTGGAGCTCATGTGCACATGTCTATGGGCTTGGTTAATGCTCCCATCATTGGCAGCATTTTCTCTGACTCCAGTGGCAGTGTACGAGGTTGATAAGGTGTTGTTTCCTGAAGAATTATTTGGCCTTCCAATTCCTACTCCTGCCCCAAGTCCAGAGCTAGTCTTTCCTCCTAAATCTGCCACGTCTCCTACTGATGGAACTTCTGCAAAATTCCCTGACTCTAGTTATGATCAATCAGATGCTGCTTATACAAATGCATTTTTCATTCATTTCGTGCTCCTCATGTTTGGAGTACTTCAAATTCTACACTGGTAATCAATGCCTCATTGATGCAGGGCTAGTAGCAACCCATCATGACCAACACACAATTAAATCTCTGCAGCATTGAAGTGGTTATTCACCGCCCATTTTTTGGCTATTGAAATTTATCCAATTTTAATTTGAGCAGCTTAGATTATGATAAGAAGCAGCTATAGATTTATCATGCTCGGCAGCTCTGAATAAAAGAATCATAAAAAATATAGAACAAAATGTTTTCTTGTAAGAATTTAATTTATGCATACACAGCTTCACAAATTTCATGCATAATTTGTAATACTTGCTATGGTATAGTATAAGGCCATACTTATTTTGGAAAGGGTGATTTAATGGATTCACTTTGTGTGAGGCCACCATATAGATTGATAGATCTAATCCTAATATGCGTTCCCATACACTTTACATTTTGCTCAAGCAATCGACCTTGTAACATTCCTATTTTTATGAGGAAAGGATATTATACCGAGTTTTTCCCTTTCCAGTTTTTGCTACAGCTGGACGTAATCTCTTCATAGCAATAGAATACCTGACACTAGTATAGTTTTGCACCGAGTATAGTGTTGATTGAGACTCTATAACTACTTTTTTGGTGGCAGCAGAGTATTCAACGTGTACCATTGAGTTTAGTTTTTCCTAAGGGAAGGAATGTGCTTCAACGTTCATGGATCTCCTTTAGTTTGTGGTTTGCACCATGGTATCCCTTTTCAATCTTAGATCCTGGGATATATTTCATTGTTGCAAGCTTTGTTTGTAGTTGTTGTTGTTCCATGCTTGTTTTTCAGGAGCATTGCATTTGTTTGAGGGAGATGCAAGAATAAACAGGAATTTGTGAGAATCATACAATAAATAAGGTATAGAATAACTTTGATAAGATAATGCTTTAGCTATTTATCATGGCTAGAATGGCATATAGAATCAACTAGCTTTGCAACACTTAAATAGTGGCATGCTAAGAGCAGTACAGGAGGATCCAATATAGGAGCCAAACAAATCTGAGCCCATACCAGCAATGACTGCAACATTGTTGCCAACATTATCAGCTATAACCTGGAGGGAGGCACACGACAACATCAATACAAACCAAAATGTGACAATATAGAAATTTAAAAGCATAGTACCAGTGGAAACCCTGAACTAATTGGATTGTCACCTGCAAAGAAAGATTTTGTATTTTTTATTTCCATACAATTAATGCTTTAAAACAATCTTGAGTTTAAAAAACTCACTACTGGGGTCTGTGGGTCATCTTCAGGAATGTTCTGCTCAATCTTGCCCACAAGGTCGGCACCAACTTCAGCAGTGTTAATGTACATTCCACCACCAACTCTTCCAAAAAGAGCCATTGCAGACCCACCAAGACCATAGTTAGTGATGGCTTCAGACAGACCCTCCCAATCATCTCCATAATAAATCTTGAAAACATTAATGGTGATGTAAAGCACAAGAAGTGCATTTGCAGCAAGCAAAAACCCCATCACAGCAGCAGTCCTAAATGCAGCAATGAAAGCGTTCCCAACACCCTTCCCAGCCTCCAAAGCAGTTGTTTTATTTGCATAAGTTGCAATCTTCATTCCCGGATAACCAGAGAACACTGGAGTCAAATCATCAAGCAGGAAAAGCTGTAGCACTGAATATAGCATTTGCAAGAGCAGGCTTGCACATTTTCCCTTTTTTGATAAGTGCAGGTTTGAAATTTGACAAAGGACTAGTAAATAAATATGTGAATCAAATGCTTAGAATAAAGTATGATAGAGATTAGTGTTGTTTTCCTGGACACGGTGTTTCAATAGTTGTGCTTTGGAAATGAAACCCTTCAAGCGTGGATATTAATCATCCTGACAACAAAAACCCTCAAGGTGCAATACGAGTTCTAAAGTGTCAATAAGATCTTCAGTGGTGTGTAGTTTGAATACTGGAATATCTAGTAAGTTGTATCAGTTTGCTAGATTTCCATTTGAAAGTATGTTGTCAGAAAAAATTATTAAAAAACATTTAAAAATAACAATAATTGTTAAAAGCATTTTTCTACGTCTATTATTTGTGTTTTTCATAAAGGTCATTACAGCAATATCAGCGTTTTTTATGTTTGTTATTTGAGCATTTTCGCAAGGGACATTTCAGTGCCACCTACATTTGCTGGTTCAAACTTCAAACACCATGCAACATAAGCAACAGTACACCTTTAGTAGAAGTTTGCTCGTCCCAAGAAGTTATAGAGCTTTATGAAGATCAGAGCATTATCATTCCTAAATGTCTTTAATCTTCTCTTGATTAACATTAACTCCTTATTCATCAATATTGTATCTCAAGTAACAAATCTGCTTCATGGTAAAGAAACACTTCTCTAAATTGGCATAAAGCTTATGCCTGCACAAAATTCGGGGAAAATATTGAGAATGGTGCATGTGTTCTCCCCCATGTCTTACTAACAACCAAAATGCCATTAAGATAAACAAGAAAACTTCTAAAGTGTTGTAGAATACATCATCCTCATACAGTTGCGAGTGCATTGGTCACATGCACATCACATGCATCATCCAGACAGATTCAACTTTAGTTAAATTTTAAGTTAGCTACCACTCACACTTCATATCCAAACTCCCTCTTAGTAGAAGTGGATTGGAACAGGGATATAAGGAGGCAGAAGTGCTTGTAAATGGACATATGTTTAGCAATGAGATTAACTGCTCTGTATAGAAACACCCCCAGAAGAATGAATAAACAGATGGTAATTAGCAACTGCATACCTGTGTGTCATGGTTTCCACAGGGGGACAAATGTTGCCAAATGTGCTGATTGTCTTGCGAAGTCAGAGCAATCTAATAGCAGCCTCCATGGCATAAAAAAAACTCCGCCAAGCCAGAATACAACTATATTAAAAAATGCAAACCCAGATTTTGATTAAATGCATAACAAATCTAAAATCCCATCTATCCTTAATAATTTTGTAATCTCAGATTTCCATTAAATCCCTAAGATGACTAAAATACAATCTATCCTTAAGAAATACAAACCCAAAGTTTGACTAAATCTATAAAGAAACTAATATACCATCTATCTTAAAAGAAATGCAAACCCATATTTTGATTACTTCTCTGGGATCCTGAAGTATGCAGCCTTTGGGGTTTTAGCTTCCATTTGAACAGAGCCCCGGTCTTGATCTTGGTCCTCTTCCTCTTCGTGCAATGAGGATTTTTTAGAATGGGTCTTGGCCTATAATGTTTTGGCCTCTTCCATGACATCCTTCGGAGACTTAGACAATCGTTTGCCTTTCCTCTTAGCTGTTGAGGAAGGGGGAGCACATTTCCTCTCGGGCGTGAGAATGTCCAAAGATGGAAGGGGTTTAGCAGGGGTTTCAGACGGTTGTTTAGCAGGGCTGCAAGATTTGGGGAACAATGTGGGGCTGAGGCGGACAGGTTTATTGCAAAGGAAGCCGAAAACAGAATGCATTTTTTTTGGTGAGTTTTTTAATACCAAAGGTTTTTCTTTCCTTGTGCTCTAGAAATTTTTTTTCATGGCCTACTTTTGATCCATTCGGGCTGTTTTTTTCCAGATCTTTTCCCTGCGGAGAACATTGTTAATGAAGATATTTGTTTGTATCCCTGCTCTGCTTTGCTCTTCTTCTGTCAACAATCGTTTGCTTCGATTTTCTTCCGGCGCTACGCTTAACATAACACCCGTCCTTCTCCACGCCACATGGGCTTGCCTGAACCCTCCATTGCCATGCAAAACCAGAAAATGCCAACAATCAACCTCAACACAATAAAATATTTGAATCAACAAACAGCCAAGATTAAAATACCAGGGGTATAATAAAGCCCCAATGGAAAAAAGGCATCCGTTAACCAAAAAACAATAAAAAAATACAGACTTTAGGTTAGAGCTTAATATTTCCCACATTGCACGCAAGTCAGAGCAAACTAATACAATTTTTGTTAGGCAAAAACAATAGTCCTCTGCTAAGGCAGGGACTAACAATAGTTACCCTGCCTACGGCAGGGACTAATAAAAGCTATGGGTGAAAGCAACTTGGACAATTCTCGCAGTAGGTGAAAGACGCGGCCCTACAGGTTTAGTGAATGAGAGTTGTGCATATTTAAATCACATATATATCTTTTATAGAAACCACCCTACTATGATCGTCATATGTGCAAGCCTGATTAACTAGCCACTGCTGGCGATCAGAGATACCCTAAACTTTGTCATTGAGATGCCAATTAAATCGGTACTGATGGAAGGTTGTGTTTTCTTGGTGACTGTAGGTCACATATGAATATAGGCTTAGAAGCATTTTCAGAGACGTTAGCTTTTTTTATTTGGATCCTAAAAATGTTGCACAATTTATGTACTTCTCTCAAACATCCCTACAGAAGTGGGCATGTTAAATGACGCGCGGCCCAAGAGATTAAAAGATGAGAGTTGTAAATACTTCGATCACATTTGTAACCAAATTGCATTGTAACTATAGAGGATCATTTTAATTGGAAGACTGATGATAAGCTTAACAAAACCAAAAGAAGAAAGCCCTCTATTATGTCGTATAGAAAGGAGATGCTATAGGTATGCAGTTGGCTTCCATGGGTACAAAATAGGTTGTTACATGTCACCTATGATTTTCTATGAGTGTTATTTAGAATATTCTAAATATCCCTATAGTGTGTTGGCGAGTATTTTAGAGTATGTTGTAGGTATAAAGGAAGTCACTGCAGGTATGCTGGGAGCTAATATGGTTTATTTAAACTACTATAGGTGCATTGGTAATATGTTATATGACTTTGGAGACAAACCATAAATTGGTTCGATTTGATCATGCATTTATCATTTCTTTTGACAAGATAATTGATATTAGATGGATATACAATGATTTCATGTGTTTTGTTGGTACAATTGATCAACTTCTTAAAGAGGTCAAGACTTTGTAAAAACTTTCCACACAAGCATTGAGGAAGCAACGATGACAGTGAATTGCTCAATAGATTTACCTCACAGAGATATAATCCTATGAAATGCATCGATTGCTGGGTACACACAAAATGGCGTTGTAGAAAAGGCTATAGAAACTTTCAAGCAAGTGCAGTTTGCAGATATAAAACAAACGCAAAAGAAATTGGATCTGATGCAAAAAACTCCTAAAATTCTCAGGAAATACATTCAAGCAGAGAATCAATCAAATTCCAAACATTCGTATCAAAGGAACAGAGATTGAAATTTAGAAAATAATGGCGCCTGGACCAAATGCTTGGTTGCCCTAAAGACTTGGTGCCAGAATCACTCCCTCTGCACCAAAAACCAATCTTCCTCCCGAAAGAAAAACCTTCCCCGTTTTTCCAACTTCCCCCAATTAATCCTTCCCTTTCCTTCCAGCTCCTTCCCACCTTTTAAGGAGGTATGCACAATATCCAAAGTGACAACCATATATTCATTTACAATATTCATTAAAATATCATTTTTTATTATTTAATGTTACCTTTGAATTTGTTTTATCTAAATTTATAATAGTTTATATATATTTATTTATGTATTTTATTTCTATTTTAATTTTTTCAATTTTCAACCACATAAATTGTTTATAAGCAATTCGAATTTATTAGTTTATTTAATCATTTATTAAATTTATTTACTTTCATGTTAATTTTACCAATTATAATACAATTAAATTGTTCATAATTAGTAAACAACACATAATTTCTCCTTATACTGGAGATTAACATTGTTTTAATGAAGCACTAACCAAGGCTTAATTCAAACATTTCTAATTGCATAAACCCAACCTATAGAATGATACCTGACCTCCATGCAAGACCACAAGACATGACAACAACAACGGAAACGAACAGTCCAACTAATGGTGACGACTGGATGCGATAGTAGATACTCATCCTCTTCGAGGATGTCGACTGAGTAGGGAACCTTATGCTAACTCCATTAAACAATTCCATTGGTTAAGGCATGCTCAAACCTGCTAATTAAGGTGGAGTCAATCCCTGGTACCTGCAGCCTACAACAAACGATAGGGTTGAACATGTCTATATGTAAACATGCAGTCATACACACAGTGAGCTGAAATCGCAGTGTAGCAGGGTATTCATGTATGAGTAATGCGACATTGTTCTGTTCACATAAACACATCAACAAGTAACTACATTACACATAATCTTCCAGTGCTTGTCAAGAAGATAAAATAATCAATTACATAACGATCTAATACAACCATTACCAATAATGCATCATAATTACGATCAGATAACACATATAACTCAAAATTAAATGAATCTATAACATCGAATATGTCCATCAAGCCATGAAAACATAAAATATCAGTAATCAAACATCATCAAACGTTATCATAGCAATAGGTCCATAATCAACTAGCATAATAACAGAGAATCCATTATCAAATATAATGTCATAATGTCCCGTCCTACTAGGATAGCTATTAGTCTGACAGAAGCAAATTGAGGGGCACTACACTATAGGTAATAATAATATTACTTATAATAATTTATTTCTTTAATCATTTAATATTCAATGTATTAGAATGGACATCAATTATAATAATTATTATTACACTATAATTATGATTACTATAATGCTTCCTTCCTATATATATATATATATAAAATTTATTTCGTAATTACAAATTTTATTACCACTATTATGAACTATCACACCATAAGTCGAAACTCGCAACGTGATCCTAGATTAGTATTACGAAAAAGGCAAGTTGAATGAAAAGTATTTGGAATCTAATATGCACGAGGTAGCAGTTACCTAATAGGTGGACTCAAACTAGGATGTTTAACTCCATAAGCAGCAGACAAGACTGACTAGGGATTGGTATGAACATACCAATATCTATTTTAGATGAGTCTCGAGATTAACTGGTGTTTCAACAAGGTTGGTGTTACGTCTCAAAAATGCAGGTTGCAAATCCTAAGAGGATGCTAGACTATATGATCAGATTAGCAATATTTTTTAACTAACGTGACAGAGTTAACCTATAGGGTTAATGACTCCCTGCACTTTAGGTACTACTATACCTAGGCGGGTAGACCTTGAAAGTTAAGGCAAACTAAATGAGTGTAAGTTTTGTGACTAAGTTAATGGATATACCCATAGTGGAAAATGGTGTGGAATAGATGAAAGCTTGCTAAATAGTTCTATTTTTAATATTTGAAAGATGATTGGTATAAATTGTATAAGCAATATCAAGGTAAGAACTAATAAATGAATTTAACTATTGAAATGAGTAAGACCAGTGCCTTGTTGGGTAAATAGAGTTAAGTGAGAACCTAAGATCACTGGTGTATACTTGGCAATAACTCTAATAGTTTGGCACAACGCTTTAGTTTTAGAACTTGTATAAACGTGCAAGGGAATGATTGACAAACTCTTCTTAATATCCAACTGACATAATTAGGTTTCTTGTTATTCACCAGAAGGAATTTTAATCCTTACTTTAAGGAACTAATTGAATGAGCTATGCAAGAACAACATATAATATCAACTTGGAAATAAAATGCCAATCTTAATTATGTCATTCTTCCTAGCGATCCAAATCAATACTTCCAGATTACTGTGACTGACCAGAAGGATTTTAATTCCTCTTTAAGGAAACCAATTATTCAGATCACACAGGTACAACAAATGTGCATTGACAAATTGAGTATATAGTTGATACATCAATTTGAATAATAAATAAGTACTAAACTAGAGACAACCAAATAAATAAATAACTTCAACAAACAATTGATGCCAGTATAAAGCCAAAGAATCAAAGATCTTCTATTAACTTCTTCAATACAATACTTGCAACATGGTCTTTTAACATATTATGAACTTCTTCTATTATCTACTACTACTGATTCATCCCCTTTGCTTGATTCTTCTTCTCTGATAAATATCTTTTGAACTTTAGGGCTACAACGCTTCATACTCATCTTGTGTGTCTCTTTGTTCACCATAAGAGATAATAATTTGGTTAATACAACATGTTTTGTAAAATATCAACCTTTTGTTTGTCTTTCACTAAGTTTTAATTTTCTCTCTACATCGGGTGAATAACCATGCCAATAAAGTATTTTCAGGTAATTTCACCTGTAAGGTATTTATTGGACCATGTTTACTTAACTCATTGGAAAATATTATGAGTTATTGGAGTAATACCCCTCATTAGGGTTTGTTCAATTTGATCAATTGTTTCTAACATTCATCCTCTTGTCTTTTATACCCTATGAGTTCCCTGGTGAAAATCTCTGTTGCCTTTTTATTTATTTCCTTGGGTTGAAATATTTATTTCACATACCTTTATTTGACAAATATATTTAACAACTAAAACTTAATTACCCTTTTATCTTATTTGGTGAAAATATTTTACCGGAATCCATAGGAATAATCACCTTCTTAGTTCAATTCTTCTAGAAAATATTTCCCTTTTCAAATATGTTCTTCAATGGTTTTTTATTTCATAACTCTTTTAATAAAATGTGGAATTCACATTATTCCTCATAATCATACTTAGATCAATTTATTTACTCCCTTGGTGAATGTTTATTTTCCCTTGTAATTATATTCATCTGTTTAACTTGGCTTTTCGGGGAAACTGGAATTTCACTCACCTCAATATTCACTTGCACTTTGTATTTTTTCCTCTAATGTGTTTTCTTCCTCATTGGGATGAACTATGTTATCAGAGAGATTTCTGCGGTCTTTCTCGATCATATATCTCTCCCCGATGCAATCTTTATCTTATCTTATGTTTGTGTCTTGTTGAGAGCATATCCATCTGTATAACATAGACCATTTGTTGTAAGATAAACTAGCCATCCCCATGCTTTTGGTCTCCCTGATGGCTTTTTAGGGTTTTTTACTGTGTGTTTCAACTGTGTATTTTTTGGTGGAAGCATTTTGGTGAGGGTTGCAGAGCCTAGTTTTACACTTGCCCTTATATTTGATTGAAATTTTATAAAACCTTTTTCAACAACTCTATTTTGTGCATATCCTGTTGTTCGATGCCACATACCTGGTAGAGAGTTCCAACAATAATATCTAAGAAAAAACCTTCCTATTTGCACTTTGATAGATGTCTATACCATGCTTAGAAATCATTGAAAATTGGGGCAGATGAAATAACTTGTTCTACAAAGGTAACGATTTTCAAACTGTCAATGTTGAAATAGCCCCAACTCACCCCAATGGTCTCACAACCACCAATCTGTCGAAAGATGTTAGACTTTTACAATAATTTTGAAACAAAAGATGCCTTTGTCAATTCAATTTCTTGACTTGGCAACCTTTAAGTGAACGGGAAAGATTTTCCAGTATCTGTATATACATTTGAAGATGGAAACTGTGGGTATGGGAGGTAGAATTGAGTCTTGTAAGCATTGAAAGTAGGATTCCAAGTGTAATTTGAAGCTATGGCTAGATAGTGAGTATGTATTAATGGTAGTAGGGGCATATTTCTATCCACAGTCTCTTGCAATTCATTGTACTTGCCTCCCTATAAGAGTTGGTAAAAGTGTAGTTGCCACTACCACATCACACCGTTCTTTTCAAGTATTACAAAGGAGCTCACCGAAAAAGTATTTATTATTTTATCTCTGGCGTTGACACGGCCAGCATCATCCACCTCACTTCCTACAATCATACCATCATTAGCTTTATGTGTAGCAATTTCACCCATTGTTGTCTTCATGTGCTCATTATAAGTAGCCATTTTCCATAGCCTGTCTTAGAACCAATTTCTAACTTCATCACCTTCTCAACACTAAACCCCAGATCCTTCTTAGCCCCCCGATCTATTGAAGTACTCAGAGAGTTAGACCATACATAGCCCTGGGACTTGTCTTCTTTTTTGGAAAGGTTATTTGAATCAATTACTTCAGGATGCCTTTTGTCAATAGTCACTCAGAATTCATTTCTTTGGATGTTCCTATGACCTTGTTTATGAGGCCTTCTGGCATCTGATATAGACCCCAATCCCACTGAGGTGTTTGTTGATGCTCTTAATCCATTAGAATTTAGTCCATACATGGTTCTACTACCCCTTTTATTTGTAAACTGATTACTCTATTGTGCCTCATACACAATAGTCTTTTTGATGGAATGGTGACACATGTTGGGTCCCTATCTGGGCCTGACTAAAAAAAATCATTTTGAAACAAGTTTTCTATCTCAAATTGTCCTGAAACTACATTTGTACACTCATCAGGTGCAAAAAATGAAATGGGTTTTCATCAAAATCCTCTTTTTGGCACTTTGTACTATGAGCAAAACTGGTTAAATAGCCTCCAAAATTGCCTTTGAAAACTGATCAAAACTTCTCCCGGAGCCACAAAAATGCACCAACATGTTGAGTTATGATAGGGGAGTATGGTTGTCAGATGGATTGGCATGAAGTCATCGGGATTGAAAATTATTAATGTTCAAAGTTGCTTACTTGGTCTTTTCTACAAACTGCTTCTGTTCAAACTCAACTGAAACTCATCAACTTGCCTCTTTTGAAAAAATATCAAATCTAATTTTGAGAAGCTGCCATCCTAGAGATTAGTTCATTTAGGTCAAGTGAACATGTGTACAAAAGGGTTCTTCACCAATCTACTCCTATCATGAAATATTAATGTCCAAAGTTGACCTCTCTGCAAATTTCTGGGAATGCAGATGTGAAAACTATGTAAAACCCATTTTTTTTTTGTTTTGAAAAAATATCAAACAATGTGCTGGGGTCTGAAGTCAAAACTAACATGGGAAGACATTATCATAGGGGAATTTGGAACACTGATTGGTTCATCACAATTATCATCCAGTTACCAGATGTTTGCCTTCAAAGTTGGCCTCTCGGGTCGATTTCACATTGTGCAAGCTCTAAATTTTATCAGGACCCTTCAACTTGAATCCTCAAAACTTAGTCAAATCTTGTCATAGGAAGGTGAAATCAAACATGTGCACTCATGTGATAGGTAAGCATTCTAGCAGAGTGATTTTGCAAGAAAATGAATAGGCTTCAAAATACAACTCTCCAAAGTAGGCTCCTTGGACATATTTTTAGGTGTATTTATGAGTGTTGAAATTCATTTTTTCATATGGAAACCTAAGAATTTCTGTAAAAATTGGTATAAAAATTTAGGTCCCAACAGTGGGTTTGTCTGGGGATGTGTGCCCCTTGTGGGCATAGAAAGATCCCAGATCCCCGGGGAGCAAACCAGTGCCTACCCCATTGGGCAATAGAGTCCAAACATCAATTTCACTACAGTGATATGGTTAAAAAACCATACGTGTATTTTCTTCTATCAATAATCTGGTTCTCATCATGTACTAATATCACATGTCTAGAAACACTATTGGCATTTGCCAAGGAATACCCATTTTCAATGCTATGATTCGTTGTTCTATCATATTTTTTATCAGTCCACATTTTGTTATCAGGTATCACTTTAGAGACATAACACATGACTGTCCCATTTAAAACACAACCATGCTGGATGCAACACTTTTCATTATTAGGCTTCACAAAATTTCTATCTTTTGTAGTATCTTCATCAAACTTAGCATTATGAAGTAAGGACACGTGTGATGTATCAACTTCAGCTTCATTGCTACTTTCATTATAAACTGATGCATTGTCCTTCCCATCTGAAAATGATCTTTCCTCATGAGTTGGCACATCACTTTGACTATCTAGAAATGCTTTATCCTCATGATAACATGGGTTTGAGAACATTTGAAATTCCTTTTCTGGCATGTCTTGGTAGAATGTCATTTCACTATCCTCTGTTATGTCATTATATAAGGGGTTGGAATAGATCTAAAAATCATTTTCAGATATGCACACTTCCTCTTCATCAAGAGTTTGTCCTCTTTGTTGAAAATAATTATCCTTTTCCTTTCCAGACAGCTAATTCATACACTGTGATGGGTGGGCTGGGACAAAATGAACATCCGCACTTTGAAGACTACTCATTTTTTGGAATATGATGGGGCTCTGAGTCTTGTGCAAGATCCTCATGATTGTCATCAAAATCTAGATTTTCAATGGATTCTTCATAACATTCATAGTTATAATCTGTTATGCAGTAGAAACCTTCTATATCTTCATCCTAAAGATGAAGGTTGTCATAACAATCATTTTCACTTACACACTCATCCTTTACAAACTGATCAAAATCATTGCCTTATTTATTATTGTAAGGAGAATCGTTTATTTTTGTTCTAGTCTTTAATGCATCATTGTCAATGCTATGGCAATGAAAACCTAGTTGCATCTCCATACCATCTAAATCATGGCTGATAAAATCCTTAGGCAGTGTGTTTTCAGCAACATCTTCAATATGGCAGTCATCCTCCAAGGTGGAAAATTTGTCTTCAATAACTTCATCTTCATTTAAGTCTGAAAAAACTTCATTTGCACATGTCTCTTCTTCCATATGCATTGCTTGATCAGATTCTCCATATTTGTCCATGCCATTGTCTATTCTGATAGATTTAACATTGCCAGTGTGCTCATACCTAATTTTTTCTACGAAACCAATCATTTCATAGACTTGGTCAAGAGTATCTGGTTTCTATGATTCGGGCCACTTATTTGAATGAGGCACATACAATTTCTTGAATGTTTCAATGCATATGGATTTATTAGGTCTAACTTTAACAGGTATTTGCATATAGATATCCAACATTCTTTTGAACAAAGAAAATCTAGATTCCAATGTTCTTTTAAAAAGTCCAGATTCCCCAAATTTACTTTGATTTTCATTTTGAAAATACTTATCATCTTTCTTTTTAAACTGGAACACAAATTTATTTGCAAGTTCATCCCACAAAGTTATGCAAAGCATAGGAAGGTTGTAAAACCAATCTTTAGCAGCATTTTTTAATGTTTTTACAAAAAGCTTCATGATAACATCCTCTCCATTGATTTGCCAATTCACCAATACATCAATGAATTGTTGCAAGTGCATATATGCTGATTCTGATTTACATCCATTAATTTTTTGCAAATGATTTTTAACATTCAACGGGGGAAGAAGATTTGGGTAACCCTAAATGTCTCTGAAATCAATTAGTTTTTGTATTTCGAGATCTATTACCCTCTGTTGGAAAAGTAGTTGCTGCCATCTTATTTCTTCTTGTAGACTTTGATTGACCCGAGGGCTAACATTGCTTTGCAGATTTTGACATGGTATTAGGTATTGATAATGCCCCATATACTAGTTATATTCATGATCTTGTTATCCCACAAATATTTGGCCAGGTGGGACTGGATAGACATTTATTTGATTTGGGACTTGTAGTGTAGAAATGTCCTGTTGTGTTTGATATGCACCACTTTCATTCCCAAACATCCCAACTGTGCGATAATGTGTATGAGGGAAATAAAAATCATTATGCATACTTCAGCCTAAAAAATATTGTAGTTTCAAGATTTCCTTTGCATTTTTTATCAATTTTTTTTGAGTCGCCACCTCTTGTCATAAGAGGAATAAATTTTTCTTCTTTCCAGGTTTTTCTTGCCTATAGAGTTACCTTTTTGTATTTAAATTTTAAAACTTCACTGACTCTGTAATAAGATGATCTTTAACCAGATTCTGGATTAGTCCCCAACAGAGTCACCAACACAAGCATCAGGATGGCTTGTTAATCGTACAATGATGGTCTATGTTATACTGATGGATATCCTTTCGGCAAGAGACAAACATAAATAAGATAAAGATTGCATCGGGGAGAGAAATATGATTGGGAAAGTCTACAGAAATCTCTCCGATAACATAGTTCAACCCAATGAGGAAGAAAAAACATCAGAGGAAAAAATACAAAGTGCAAGTGAATATTGGGGTGAGTGAAATTTTAGTTTCCTCGAAAAGCCCAGTTAAATAGATGAATATAATTACAAGGGAAAATAAACATTCACCAAGGGAGTAAATAAATTAATCTAAGTATGATTATGAGGAATAATGTGAATTCCAAATTTTATTAAAAGAGTTATGAAATAAAAAACCATTAAAGAACATATTTGAAAAGGGAAAGATTTTCTGGAAGAATTAAACTAAGAAGGTGATCATACCTATGGATTCCCGTAAAATGTTTTCACCGAATAAGATAAAAGGGTAATTAAGTTTCAGTTGTTAAATATATTTGTCAATTAAAGGTATGTGAAATAAATATTTCAACCCAAGGAAATAAATAAAAAGGCAATAGAGATTTTCACTAGGGAACTCATATAGCATATAAAAGATAGGAGGACCAATGTTAGAAACAATTGATAAAATTGAACAAACCCTAATGAGGAGTATTACTCCAATAACTCATAATATTTTCCAATGAGTTAACTAAACATGGTCCAAGAAATACCTTACAGGTGAAATTACCAGAAAATACTTTATTGGCATGATTATTTACCCAGTATAGAGAGAAAATTAAAACTTAGTGAAAGACAAACAAAAGGTTGATATTTTACAAACATTTTGTATTAACCAAATTATTATCTCTTATGGCGAACGAAGAGACACACAGATGAGTATGAAGGGTTGTAACCCTAAAGTTCAAAAAGATATTTATTAGAGAAGAAGAATCAAGCAAAGGGGATGAATCAATAGTAGTAGATAATAGAAGAAGTTCATAATATTTTAAAAGACCATGTTGCAAGTATTATATTGAAGAAGTTAATAGAAGATCTTTGATTTTGTGGCTTTATACTTGCATCAATTGTTTGTTGAAGTTATTCATTTATTTGGTTGTCTCCAGTTCAATATTTATTTATTATTCAAATTGATATATCAAGTATATACTTAGTTTGTCAATGCACATTTACTGTACTTGTGTGATTTGATTAATTGGTTTCCTTAAAGAGGAATTAAAATCCTTCTGGTCAGTCATAGCAATCTGGAAGTATTGATTTGGATCACTAAGAAGAACCACATAATTAGGATTGGCATTTTGTTTCCAAGTTGATATTATCTACTGTTCTTGCATAGTTCATTTAATTGGTTCCTTCAAGTAAGGATTAAAATTCCTTCTAGTGAATAACAAGAAACCTGATTGTGTTAGTTGGATATTAAGAAGAGTCTATCAATCATTCCCTTGCACGGTTATACAAGTTATAAACTAAAGTGTTGTGCCAAACAGTTAGAGTTATTGCCAAGTATACACCAGTGATCTTAGGTTCTCACTTAACTCTATTTACCCAACAAGGCACTAGTCTTACTCATTTCAATAGTTAAATTCATTTATTAGTTCTTACCTTGATATTGCTTATACAATTTATACCAATCATCTTTCAGATATTAGAAATAGAACTAGTTAGCAAGCTTTCATCTATTCCACACCATTTGCCAATGTGGGTAGATCCATTAACTTAGTCACAAAACTTACACTCATTTAATCTACCTTAACTTTCAAGGTCTACCTGCCTAGGTATAGCAGTACCTAAAGTGCAGGCAGTCATTAACCCTATAGGTTAACTCCGTCACGTTAGTTCAAAAATGTTGTCAATCTGATCATAGAGTTTGGCATCCTCTTAGCATTTGTAACCTACATTTTTGAGACCTAACAGTATGCACTAAAGTAATTTTTAATTTATGGATCCGCAGAGTCCACTCCACCATGCACCCTATCACCCTGTACAAAGCATTGTTCCTCACAATATTCACAATTTAGTTAGTCCAAGTTAGATGAAATATGGTCAAATATATTTATATAGAAATCAAATGAGAATCATAACTAGATTTTCATATGCATACATCACTATCAACAATTAAAAGTTCATTCACTTAGGTATACACATTCGTACATGCACTTATATGCATATATAGTTAATATTAAGTTTCAAGTCCCCACCCCTGTCCAAATTACATAGGGACTACGAGGCCTTAGAATGTGTTCATACTGGGATGTGACACAAACCCACATAATAACAGTGAGAGCCTCTAATGAAAAGTGAAGATTAAGAGTAGGAGACATTCATATATATTTAAGTCAGGAGAAGGCTAAGCACAAGTCAAAAATAGCTTTACATTAACAATAGAAATGGGAACCCTTGGAGATGAGGCAATATGACTAAATGAAGCAGGCTCAAGTGTTCTTCTTTGACTACGACACTGTGGAAGATACAATTAGGGATATAGTAGGGAAAATTTTCTAATGGATTTTTCCTAGGTTTACTCCTACTATGAAGTTGTCTCCATGTTCTTGTTGAACGCCATGGACCTCATACAGGATAAAAGCTTCCTTAAGATCTTGGCTTTTGAGTATGTCCAGCCATATCTTATCTTTGACGAGTCGTCCTCAGCTCCAGTGGATTGGTATGACGTCTCTCTCGGTTCTACAGTTATTGGTGGTCTCTTCACTACAAAGGAGATAATGGAAAATCTATTCTTCACCTATGTTTATAATGCTATTAAGCTTCGCCTACAACACGACTGTGAGCCACAATGGAGAGTGCAATTTCAGTCCACCAACTTTATCTTGATCCTAACCTTGTGTCAAAAATCTAAAGTGTATTTTGTGCCATCCATTTCCTCCTACGACATGCCCTCCTCCACAGCCTGCTACTAATCAACAAGTTTCGATTCCGCCAAATGTTCATGCTCCCACTTGTTGGTGTTGGAAATAAGCCACACCTGGACCAACGATGGACTGGGCCAAGAGGGGCCAGTAGCTAAGTGGTAGAGCACTTCAGCAGCGAATGGAAGGTCCTAGGTTTGAGTCCTAGCTGGTCCATGTCTCAACATGGTATCAGAGCAGGTCTAAGAAAAGATCAGATCAGATTTGTTTAAGTAGCAAAGTCCTCTTCTCATCTTAGAGTGTCTATTCAAGCATTGAAAATGGTGAACAGACTCAAGGTTGAAGATAGACTTGATGGTGCATCTAACTTCACCTCTTGGAAGTTCAGAGTTCTTATTACATTGGAAGAGAATGATATTCTCAAGTTTGTAGAGAGCGAAGTACCTGAACCTTCCGATGAGTCTGAGAAAATTCAATGGAGGAAGAATGGCACGAAGGCCAAGAAGATCTTGATTGATTCCATGAATGATCACCTTGTGCCTGTCATCTCCAAGTTGAAGATGGCTAGAGATATGTTCAAGACTTTGAAGCGATTATATGAAATCAATAACACTAGCGGAGCTCTTGCCTTGAGGCAACAACTACATCACATCAAGATGGCTTAAGGAGATTCATTCATCTCTTTCTTCATGAAGATTACTAAATTAAAGGATCAACTATATGCCATTAGAGATATAGTTGAAGATAGAGACTTAGTCATGTTGGCACTCAACGGTCTTCCTCAATCTTGGGAACCTTTCATCCAAGGTATCATCAGAAGATCTAAGTTACCAAAGTTTGATCATCTTAGAGCTGATTGCATTCAAGAAGAATCAAGATTGGCGGCAAGAGGTAATGATCAAAGCTCTCTCAATGAAGACAATCAAGTTCTTGCTGCTTAAACTTCCAGAAGGAAAGGAAAAGAATGGAGAAGAGGAAACTTCAAGAGAAATAGAGACAGAAAATCAGATGCTGCCTCTGAATCAAAGAAGAAGAAGGATCTCTCCCATATTCAGTGCTTCAGATGTGACAAGTATGGTCACTATGCTAGTGATTGTCGAACAAGACGAAAACCACATGCCTCTACTGCAAATGTGTATGATGTCTATCCTCAGAAGGAATCAAGAGATAACTCAAGTGAATTCCTATTCATCTCTACGCTATCAAGCAATGTTCCAACCGATAGTAGCACATGGTTGATTGATAGTGGCACCTCTCGTCACATTACACGGTATCAGAGCCAGGCCTAGGCTAGGAGCCCCAAGCACATGAGAGGTGTGGCTTAAGGTGGGGTGTTGGTGTTGGAAATAAGCCACACCCGGACCAATGATGGACTGGGCCAAGAGGGGCCAATAGCTCAGTGGTAGAGCACTCCAGCAGCGAATGGAAGGTCCTAGGTTCGAGTCCTAGCTGGTCCATGTCTCAACACTGTTGACGTTTATGGGAAAATTTCATTGGCTAGCCTATGATTTTTTCCGCCTTTACTTTTTAGTTTTTTTAACCATAGTCCTTATGTTCTTCCATGTTTAATCTTTGTAATGTCATGGAGCTCTTTGGAGTATTTTACTCCATGTATC
The DNA here is from genome assembly GCA_027924645.1 of Cunninghamia lanceolata. NCBI lineage: Eukaryota > Viridiplantae > Streptophyta > Pinopsida > Cupressales > Cupressaceae > Cunninghamia > Cunninghamia lanceolata. The sequence continues at coordinate 2,614,225 of BSBN01000719.1, read as the reverse complement.
CTGCAGACTACTATATTATATAATAAAATTACAGGTGGAAACACCTTTTACTTCAGAAAGAAAAAAACAATAAATGTTCAAAACAAACTTATAATTATAAACATGTACGGAAGATTGGTAGAATATCTCTTAAGAAATACTTATTATAAGAAGGTAATAAATGATAGTTAATACATTATTGTAATTTGCAATATAGATGTAGTCCACTATACTACAGCAGCTACACAAGATCGCAGAGCAAGAAGTGGGACAAGTATTCCTATCCCAAATTACATGAACAAAGTAAACAGAATTTGAGTCAGCATCCTTTGGTGTTTTCATAACACCGTTTGAACCAGGCATGGAGCACACTTCTGTGTGACCATGATCATTATCGACTACAACATCTTTGTACTCCACATCATCTTCACTGTTACTATCTTCATTATTTACTTTCTGCAAATCACCCAAAAAAAGGATTCGTTCAAATAAGGAATGTAAATCATTTCACTATTCAAAGTTAAATTTACTATTAAAGCTAACTGATATCTATGCTCACTGCAGAGACTGTCCAGAGGTCTCCATAGTTAAAGTCATGGAACGGCCCTTTGAAATATCCGAATCTCCCAACTCCTTTGTGTTTCCAATAATTTTGAATTCTTGCCCGTACTCTATGTGATGCATCATCACAAATCCAACGAACATATCGTCTCCACCCTAAATGCAAAACAAACATGAAATTATTTTGATAATTTGATAGTAAATGACAGAGAAAATTCAATACAAAGCATGGGGGTATGACAGTCTGTCATACGATGAAGTGGGTAATAATTTACCCAAGCACATCTCACAAGGAAGCTAACAACACTCCAAAAGAGAAGGCTGCCTGCCATGACAATGAAGATATAATTTTTATTCATATGAATTTGAAAGAGCCTGTCATACAACGATGATGGTTTGTGGGAAGAAGGCATTAAATAGGGTAAGGCATTACATGCTTAAACTAATAATTAAATCAGTCCAGGGTGATTAGGGGCAGGGTTTTTTCCTTGCACCCTTATATGGAAATGACTTGGTTCTCTTGCACTATCTCATTACTGTTTTCTTTCTGAAGAATCTGACTTCTAGGTTAGCTAACCCTTTCATAAACCTTAATGAAAAGATGAAGTCTTAGGGATCCAACAAACTTAAGGCTACAGGCCAAACTTATGAACATGGTAACTGTCATATAATTGGTGAGTTACCATTGTCGTGTAATTTGGAAGTATTTGCAATTTTGTATTTATATGTTTTGCATATCATCTTTCTCCTATCTCCTCTTAAAATTTTAAGAAATTCACCATTGTGAAATCTGCAAAGGGAAACTTTTCTATATTACAACGATTTATCGAGATGAAAGGGCACTACCTTCACTAACATTTGGCAAAACTATATAAAATCGAATATCAACCACGAAGCAACCAATGTTATAGTGAAAAAAATTTTATTTTCATTTTCGAAATATTATTGAAATGTAATTTTAATTATTAAAAGAAAATATAATAAAGTAAATGTTATTTTTACTATTTATTTTATGTTACTTTGTGTAGATGTCTTAAGTGTTTGGTCTTAGTGTATGTTTTTGACTGATTTGGTATTCCATTTTATCTAAAATTTTAATTTGATCATTTGAAACAAATCTAAACTCATCTCCAAACATTTATCAACTTTCAAATTATTCGCTTCACTTCTACGTTCAAATCCACACCTACAAAATTGAGCTAGTTTAATTTCACAATTTGTGAAAAGGACACTAAATGTTTCAAAATTTAATTATGGAAGCAGGCTAACCTATTTTCAACTTGTCATGTATTGTTTTCTCATATCAAAGCATTTGAAATGTGTGTCTAAGTCAAGTATAAAAGGACATCACTGCTAGCTCATTTGATCATTTAGACATCATCCATCACTCATTATTTTGGAATCACGTAGTATTGTAAAATTACATGTTACTCTAGAGTCCATCATTATTCCTAAATCACTCTTGCATGCGTATAGTGAAATCACATTGCCTAAACATCATCCCCTCTTTGCTAACCAATTCGAAAATCCTAGTTGCATACGAAGCCTTTGCATAACCCTTTTGTATTTTTGTTCCCAAATTTGAATATGAACTTCTAGTTTCTAAATTACATTCATTTAGCACAATGCCTAAGACATCAGTGCCCTATTATTTCAACTCTTTTATCAACAACAATTGAACTAGATCTAAGGGCTTATCATAAGGAGAAAAACCTCACTGAGTAACGTCCCCATTTGTGTTGCAAAACAACACTAGTATTTTATTGCAAGTTTGAGATTCAATGAACATATGTATTTGTAGGTATAGAAGTATCATAAATTGATAGCTTAGATGGTCTAGGTTTAGATTCATGCTTTAAGATTAAATCCATAGGTGTAGAGGTCACTTATATAGGCTCATAATTGATCCCATGTCCCAAATATTTTTAGCCTTTATATAGATCTAAGTCATCTCATTTTACTTGTCCAAGATCTGAAATTAAAATTTAGGTATCAATCATATGTCACATAGATTTTCACCTCCTCTTCATCAGCACCAAGGTATGCATTTATTATTGTTGTTTTATATTGTTTTCAAATCTACTTAGATATGCAATTCCTATCTTATCTATAAAATATAACCTAATTATTTTACTTTATTCTATGCGAGGCATGTTATACTCTCTTACATTAAATGGTGAACTTGACATTCCTACAACCCCAACACTTTTGTCCTTAGGGTTTATTCCTTCCACATTAGGGTTACATGTGTATTATTTTTGATTGCCTATTATTAATTTTAGATTTGACTAGGGTTTGGATCCACCCTTGTTTATGTGTTAAATTGATTTATATATATTAGGTTTCAGACATTTATTGTGTGATATTTGTTTGATCTTTACCCTACCCTTCCATTCACTTGTTTGGTTCTTAGGGTTTGTTCACTAGTTTTATTTTTCAAATTTGAGTGTTTCCTATTCTCAAAAGTTTATATACGACGCTAGATCTCTTCATATCATTTCTACTTTAGATTTTGATCCTTTGTTGTTTTCTATCTATTTGGTTCCTACCCTTCTACCCTTCAATTGTGCAATATTGTTGGATCTATATCATGGATCCTTATAAATCTTTCTTGGCAAATTATCTCATTGAATACATCAACGATTATAAGTTTTTTTCATGCTTCATTGATTCATGTCAGTTAATCCTTGATTAAATAGAATTCATCATTTGTATCAAGGTGATGCTTCATGCTCCATGATTGAGTTGTTTGCATGCCTATCTAGCTTCTCATCCTTCATGGACCTTGTTGACATTTTTCCATCTGTCTTAGAGGATTTTACTTCATTTGTATACATGATTCACGATTATTATAGTTCTTGTATGATGGACAATGATGATGTGACCCTACATTTAATTGACACATATAGGGATTATTCTTGATGTGTTGAGGCTTCATCTTTTCTAGCTATTCATGATGTTGAGACTTGTGATGTTGTTCTCTCTACATGTCATAACAATTCTATTTATATAGTTCCTTAGATTCATTTTCCTTTGATGGTACATCTTGTGAGGAGTCTAGGGGTAATGATTTGTGTGAGATACCTTTTTACATACATGATGTTTTAGAGTCTTGTGATCATATTCTTCCTACATGTCATGATATCTTACTATTTATATGCACTTAGATCCATGTTTCTTTCATTATTTACATCTTTTGGGGGACTCTTGAGATTTTACTTTACATTATATTCTTATAGCTAGTGAGCATATTCTTTATCCATCTCATGATTGTCTTCCTCCCACATATATGAATTCTCTTTAATGTGTTTCTCTTGCTTGTCAAACTAGTGATGTGTCTTTACATGATCATTCTTTCTCTTTTTATGACATTGTTGATGATTGATTTATTTATTATGTGATGACCAATATAAATCATGTTTTTATTTCACACCCACTCTTTCTAATCCTATACTATGAGATGATGCTCTTATAACTAACTATAGTTATGTGTCTTCCTCTTCTCATAATTCTACAAAGATTTATGTTACTAATATGATTAATGATCCCACAATAGCGGGTTACACTTTTTGGCCAAAGTTGACATTGAAATGAACATTTTGAAAAAAACTCTTCACTTTCAGACACTGATAGTTGCTAAACCATGAGGAATTTGAAGATGATGTAAACTAATGATTTGTCACATTTTGTTTGTATATTCTAAATATATATTTTTTAATATTTTGGAATCAAATTATATTTCCTTTTCCATCTCCTTCAATAACTAGTTTCTAACAGTAAACAACATTTTAAAAGAGTGGAGTGTACTATGTAAAACATAACTTTTTTTCTATGAAGGATAAAATTCTAATTTTTTTAAATTTAGATTTTTAACTACGATATCTAGAGGATGCATTTGGTTTCATAATGTTTTATTGAAGATTTTTCTTTTAATTAACTTTTGAAGTCAAACCAATTACAATTTACACATAGGTGTATTGTGTAAAGCATAACTTTTTTTTTATGCATCGGATATTTTTTTGTTGGAATAAGGACATCAATGTTGTTATATGGAGCCTAATCAGACTTGGAGGTTATATATATCCCACTTTTATCGGCGCAGTTTCCCCCCAAATTCCTACGGGGTCAAGGGGCAGCGCCCCTTGCAGGGGTTTGGGGGCAGCACCCCTTGCAGGGTCCAGGGGTAGCACGAGTTATTTTTTATTATTTTATAAAGCACCAGGAGTTATTTTTTCATTGACCGACATAAGAAAACCCTATTTTTGTAACCGACAAAAAGCTTGATAAAAAAGCAGCTAAGGGTTAGGGTTTTGATATATTGTATTGTAGCATTTTGCAGTGGTATTGAGTTGCAGGGATTACTGATTGTAATCAGTTTGATTTACTGGATAATAATATTGGACTCTCTGTTTGGTGGATGTAGCCCAAGTTTGGGTGAACCACGTTAAATTTTGTCTCTCGCTGTTATTATTTCTGTGTATTTCCATTTCTCTATTTAATCTTTATTTGCATTTAATTGATATCTTTTGCCGGCTAACCCTAACAATCAATACCTAAAGGACACTTATTTTTTAGAATTTCTTTTCTATATTTTCCTATTTTTTCGTATGTATGAAACATAAACCTTGATGTTCATTAAAAAACATACATTCACAAGAAATAAAAAATGAATATAATAATGAAATTAAATATATTGAAAATTATACTTTTTAGGAAGCTTATAATAAGGGCTACATAATTACAAAACATAAAATTTTAAATGAATTCATTTTATCCCCCAAAAGGTACATCAAAAGTGGTTTTTTATCAGCATTTTGATAGGTGTAGAGGAGACTCCATGATAGGTATGGTTTAAAACTAGTGGGGTTCTATCCAAGGGGGTTTGATCTAACTAGGTTTGATCAAACCTTATTCAATTACAAACCTTTAAATGGAACTTTTCAAGGCTTAAATCATTCTATTTTATAAAATTATGTGATTTCAGCAAAAATCAAGATGTCCCAGAAAGTGTAACCCATTATTGTGGCAGTTAATATGAGATGATGCTCTTATAACTAACTATGGTTATGTGTCTTCCTCTTCTCATAATTCTACAAAGATTTATGTTTCTTATATGATTAATGACCTTTTACTAGATGTTACAAGTGATGATTATTCTCCTCCACTAACAAATGATGATGCTATTCATGTTGAAACTATTTTTCTACCTCATGTTTTTGTATCCTTTTCTTTATTGTCCTCATATTAATAGAGATACATGATTGAAATATTTAATGTTAATTTAGGACTAATTGTCCTAGTAGTGTGGATGCACATCTTTTAAAAAATTGCCACACCTATTATTTGTAATACACACATTTAAAGAAACATTATTTGATGAACCTATTATTTTAGTATGATTTGCATCATGGTCCTTATAGTTCATTTATGGATTTTACATGTGGTTTTATAAAAAAATTTTATTTTGAATCATAATTAAGTTTTGTAGGATCATACTTCCACATCAGATGTTTATCATATAGCATCATATACATATCCTACCATTCATGATGACCAACAACATAAGAATGATGATAATCAAAGGAAGTTCACCATATTGGTAGCTCCTCCACATGTGATACTAAAACAATTTTTAGAAGAAAAACTTATCAAATTGCTTTCTATTAAGCCTCTTGATACATTAAGACCTTATTAACCTCATTCTGACACCACCAAATTTAAACTTTTCATGTAAAAATGAGAAGCATCTTCATGCGTTGAAACCCTTCATCAAGTTGTTTTTAGTCACAAAATGACATCACTGCTTGTTTTCCACAACAGTTGTCATACTCGCCCATCATTGAAGTATTGTGTTTAACCTGCTAGTGTAAATTAAGCTTACTTAAGTGTGCATAGTCATGTATGTTTAGCCACAAGCTATTCTTGGCATGCTTAGATTAGATTTGTCTAAGTTAAGTGGTTTCTTTTCCTATTCTTAGAGCACCACTATTCTTAGTGACCTTTTTCTATGATTGGCTCAACTATTCTTAGTCGATTATGCTCTATATGTACTACCTCTTGGAAGCTAATAGATCATCCAATTTTCTTCACATATTGCTCATGTATTTGATACAATTAATTGTGTGATTATTCATCTCTTGTGACTCGTGTCAATCCTTACAATCTTCCATTCGATCTTGCTCAATCTCACATGGTATCAAGAGAGAATGGTAAGGTTGTGAATGTGTTCTTGTATCAAATTTTTGAGCATAGCATTGATTGTTTTACTGGGTCAATTCAAAAGGCATTTTTTACCATTCAGTGGTGTTTTTTGTTTTGGAAGAGCTTGTTTTTTTCCTAGAGGCATTTGTTTTTCACACACAGGCCCTTGTTGGAGTGTTGCTACTATTTGTTTAGCTGTTCGGGGCTTGTTCAGGATGCTAGATCCCTATTTTTTGCCATGCAAGATCTGTTTCACCTGCATGGAGAGTTTTCGTACTAAAGACCTTTTTTGCTGAAGAATTTTTGCTAAAGAGTTTTACAAGGCATGGATGGGTTTTTTGGTTGAACTGAAAAGTTTAAAAAGGCACCTGACCTTTTTGTAGTAGGATGACCTATTTCAAAGGCCCACACTACTCTCTTGTAGCCTGTGACTTGTTTAAATAGGAATGCAAGGCCTACAATAGGCCGCATCTTGTTCCAACAGGCACATGGGACTTTAGGATGTTATTGCATGCCTTAAAACTTTGCCTAGGGTTGTATTCAGGCCCACCACATCAACAAATAGACTCATCATTGTTTTTTAGACCATCCACGTTAGCAAAAAATGACCAGCATTAGGAAATTTTTCCCTAGCTCAGTAAAGTAATCAGCCTTTTTAGAGTTTCAAACAACAAGCAAAGGTATTCTCTTGATAAATTGCCCATGTAAACAACAAAAGAGGTATCATAAATGCTATTTTGACTTTTAAAAAAAAGAAATTTGCCCTATTTTGCCTTTTTTTGAAAGAAATTAGAGTTTTTTTCAAGAAAAAGCTATATTTAAACATGTTTTAAAAAATCTTTCTTTACAAGAAAAAATCTAAGTTTTTTTAGAAAAGCTACATTTAGACTTGTTTAAAAAAAAAATTAGAAAAAAACCAAATTTCTCCTCCTTGTAAACTTTATTCTTGTCCAAATATTTTGTAAATTAAACTAAAAGAGCATTTATAATTGTGTAATAGGTAAATTTTTCACAAGCACTAGTTATAAAATGCTAACTCTAGAGGGGTCACATAATAATAACAAGGATTTGTCTTAGGTTGTGTGGTTGTCTTTTCTCTCTCCACATTTCTTTAGTTTAACTTGCAATATGTATTCTAATCAAGCTATTTCACCGTTAACTCCATTTAATTATCACTACTAGAAATCTAAAATCTATCTTATGTTAAAATAGAAAGGGTTATACAGGGTTACAATGGGAATTAATTAAAAACCCACTATTGATACAGAGAAGGATAAATGGTTTAACAAGTGTGACTAGGCCTTTGGTTGTTTATGTCTTAGCACCTCTCCAAAATTACTCTTTCATGTAGAATCTTTGTCAAACCCCAATGAAGTAGGGCTCGCCCTTGAGAAGCTCTTTGGGAAGGTAGATGACATGAGAGCCTATGAACTAGGAAATGAGTTAATCAGTTTGAGTTTTAGTACATTTAACATATTACAAGACATTTTCACAAAGTTTGAATCTATCAGGTTGTAGTTAAAAAAATGTGGAATTGATACAAAAAATATGACCAACTTGGGCTTTTAATTCTCTCTAAGTTAGGACCTGAGTATTTTGGATTTGTATCTATTTTCTAGTCAACTAAAAGAGCTCTTGGAGCCACATGGAAAATGCCATTCTTAGATGAATTCATTGTAGACTTAACTAGGGAGAAAGATATGTTAATACACATGGGTACCCTGAAGGCATCAAAAGCTCAAGTTCTCTTTGCTAGGAATTGAGAACATAATGCTTCAAATAACAAAGGGGAGAATAATAAAGAAGACAGGGAGACAAAGAGATAATAAAAACTTAAGACATCTAAAAGTCACATAGAAACTTCATCCAAACAAGGGCAAGCTAGAAAGGATAAAGTTCAGTGTGCTTACATTAAGAAGATAGGGCATGATGAGCACAAGTGTATGAAGAAAAAGGTTGATCACCTCACTCATCTCTTAGAGAAGAACAACATAGGTGTACCTAAATCCTTCAAACTATCCGCATCCACCCCAGGTACTTCTAAGTTAAAAGGTAAAGAGAAATTCAAGCGCAAGGCTCTTGTTACAGTTGGTTCTTCAGCATCTTCATTAGCTCCATCTTGGATTATTGACTCAGGTGCTTCACACCATTTAGATTCTTCACAAGTTGAGTTTTCTTCCCTAGAGCCTTATTGATGCAGGAGAAGCTAGTGGTGTAAGGGCAATCTTGCATCCCAAAAAAAGTTGTGTTTCAAAATTGTTGATGTTCTTTTGATTTATTTTCAAAATTTGTGGTTCTGGTTCCATAATTGCTTGAATAACGATGTAGAACTTTCAGTTTTTCCAAACTACTAAAAATAGCAACTTGCTATTTTAGGAAAGTTTGCATTTGGGCACAGATTGAAGTGAGAATTTATAGGAAACTTCATAACTAAAAAATAAGACCTTTGGTGAAGGAATCAAGCAAAGATCATTTGCGAGATGAAAGATATTAAAGTTTCTGTTTCCTGAAAAATGCCTGAAAATTATTCAAACTCAAGTTTGAGGCACTAAATGGCTCTGTATAGGCCCGAAAATTGCTAGAACTAGTAAAACAAGTTATTAGCGCTTAGAGAAATTTGCGATCTTTCTGACGCATAAAATGGTTCATCAATCAGACACCTAGATCAAAAGTTATGGCTCCCGAAAGTTAACCTATTTTTAGAGGGAGATGCAAATTTCAAAATTAGGTCGTTGGCTGCCAAAAAGGCTATTAATAACCATTTTTGTGAACCTTTGGAAATAGTAGAGTTAAGGGGGTTCAAAGTATAGAGTCAAGAATAGGCAAGAAAATAGAAACCCTAGTAGATTTGGGGTTACAGATGATAGATGATTCTAGAGTCTTGTGAGAGGATGTTGTAATGTGTTGTAGCCTATGGAGGGTTGATTCCTCTGATTAAATTTGAGCTTCTGTAATGTAATAAGTTGTCCAAATCAATAAAGAAAGTTCTATTTTCTATGTGCAATTTCTATTGTTGTGTGTTTTATGATTTACCCCCTTCATCAAGTGGTATCAGAGCAAGGGTTCCCGAGTGTGTAGACAGATTGCTGACCGTGAGGTAGTTTGCACTAGCACCTAAGGTTGTGGGTTTGCTGCAGAGATCAAGATGCCTCCATGAAGAAATCATATTAGGATGAATGCTTTGATGGAAGAGGGTTTTTGATGCAGAGTGCACAGTGGAAATGGGAAAAGAACAACAAACTTGATCAGTGAGATATGGCCTATGTCTTGGCGATCCACACTTATCTGCCAAACATACCTCTGTCGGCCACCTTGTAACTTCTCCTACCGATCCTCAACTCTTCCCGATAGTCAACTCCCCTTGTCTTCAGAGAGACTTTCTCTATCGGTAGATTCTTCCAAACTCCTACCGATGCACCGACGTAGGTTATGTTCCACTTGACTTAATTGTAATGGTTAGTCTTGCCTCTGTCAGCCAGACAATTGCTATTGGTCGCTTCAGGATTCAATATGCCGATATGCCGATGCTTGATTCAAAGCAACTCATATACAATGCTTGACTCGTTATCGCTAGTGGGATATAGTACATTTACACCAATTCACCATCACACACCGGTCACCAATTGTATGTTTCACCACATACAAACTCAATATGCATTGCTGATATGCATTTGGTTAGACCCTCGATCTTCGGTCTAACTTCAGCTGTTAGCAGGTTACTTGTATGTCCTTCTGACACACTGATACAACCAAATTACATATGAAAGACTTGACTTGCTATTCCAGTGATCAAAGTCACTTTACCCTGCTACAGCCGGTCACCTTGTGTATCCACCGAAATGTGCATTCCAACATACATTCTACTTTACCACTATAGCCAGTCACTCCTTTGTATCTAAAGAATTGTATATCCTTAACATGCAACTTCGAGATACATACAAATATGATATGCATTCATGATATACATTTGGCAACCAATTATACATTCTTAATATACATTGCACAATGTAGATTCAATGAGTCTTCCTTGTTCTTCTCCGATGCCCTTGTATCGGTCTAACACTGCTGATCGGTGTAACTCAAAAAGGGTTCCTCCGAAGGTGAGGTTACGCCGATGGCGGCTTCAGTTACCCTGCGACTACACAGACATAAATCAGATACACAGAAACAAAATTCAACAGAAAAATAGGGTTCATAACTTTCGACGGACACTTGACCACAATGGAAGTGGGAAAAGAAAAACAAACTTGATTAGTGAGATATGGCCTATGTCTTGGCGATCCACACTTATCTACCAAACATATCTCCATCAACCACCTTGTAACTTCTCCTATCGATCCTCAACTCTTCCCAACGGTCAACTCCCCTTGTCTTTGGAGAGACTTTCTCTATTGGTAGATTCTTCCAAACTCCTACTGATACACCAATGTAGGTTATGTTCCACTTGACTTAACCATAATGGTTAGTCTTGCCTTTGTTGGCCAGACAATTGCTATCGGCTGCTTCAGGATTCAATATGCCGATATGCCGATGCTTGATTCAAAGAAACTCATATACATTTCTCGACTCGTTATCACCGGTGGCCTACAGTATGTTTGCACTAATTCACCATCACACACCGGTCACTAGTTGTATGTTTTGCCACATACAAACTCAATATGCATTTGGTGGGACCCTCAATCTTCGGTTTGACTTCAGCTGTCGGGGGGTTACTTGTATGTCCTTCCAACACATCGATACAACCAAATTACATATGCAAGAATTGACTTGTTATTTTAGTGATAAAAGTAACTTTACCCTACTATAGCTAGTCACCTTGTGTATCCACCAAAATGTGCATTCCAACATACATTCTACTTTACCACTATAGCCAGTCACTCCTTTGTATCTAAAGAAATGTATATCCTTAACATGCAACTCTGAGATACATACAAATACAATATGCATTCATGATATACATTTGGCAACCCAATATACATTCTTAATATACATTGCACAATGTATATTCAATGAGTCTTCCTTGTTCTTCGCTGATGCCCTTGTATCGGTCTAACGCTGTTGATCGGTGTAACTCAAAAAGGGTTCCTCCGAAGGTGAAGTTACGCTGATGGCGACTTTAGTTACCTTGGGACTACACAGATATAAGTCAGATACATAGAAACAAAATTCAACAAAACAATAGGGTTCATAACTTTCGACAAACACTTGACCACCATCAATTTGGCAACTCCACAAACTACTCTCATATAACAATACTTCCTCGATGACTAGTCACATAGAGATGCCTAGTCAGACTCAAGCCCGAACTCGATGGATCCTAGGGTGTTGGCAGAAAACGACAAAAAATAGAAAAAATACACCATATTCCTCCATCACACTAAGAATGAGAATGCTTTCAGTGGACAGAGGAATAACACTCCATTTGTTCACCAATCCCTAGTTCTAGGTTTTCTAACTAGTCTCTGGAAAAGGAACTACTTCTCAAAAACTACAACACTCTAAGACACTAGATCAATTCCAAATGAAAACTACTCTACTACATGAACACGTCCAATTAGTACGAAATGACAATCATAGAGAACTGTTTAGAAATAACAAAGTTTCAACACCCAAAAGTCCAGTTCTTCCTTCATTCATTATTCTCCTTCACTCTCTCTCTTACATCATACTTCTCGTCTGTAAAAGGCTTGAGACAACAGTTTACATGCTCCAACTGTGCAAAACTGATTTGAAAATCAGTTAGTCATTGGCTTTCTCCTATCACTAGCAAAACCACATGTTTTCCTTGTGTAATTACATCAATTTGACCAAAACATGGTCTACATAGGACTAGTGACCAAATTGACTCAAAGACCCTTATTACAACATGAAATGGCTTAAAAGCCTTATTGAAAAACAAATAAAAATAAGACTCCTGCACCATAGAGAAGGTGCTCCTGCACCATACTGCCCCTGTAGGAAAAACTCAAGTCCCTTGAGTTGCTAACTATTGGAGAGTCTTCCCATGCTTCAGAATGTCTACCTCACTCATCCATGTAGCCTCTAAATTAGGAAGATCCTGCCACTTGACCAAGTAGTCCTTGTACACACCCTTCCTTGTCTTTTTGACAACTTTGGAATCTAAAATGCATTCCAATTGTAAAGGCTTACTTGGTGGTAGATCTCTGATCCAGTCTTCATCCTCAATCATAGCATCTGGTCCATCTTTAGTATTAATGGAGATCTATATGGAAATAGGTCTGAAACATTGAATATGGGATAAATACCAAGACCGAATGGCAATTCTATCTCATAAGCATTCGGACCAAACTTATGCACTACCTTGCATGGTCCTATTTTCTTCATTAGAAGCTTGGTTGGTTGTCCTTTAGGAAAACTTTCTTTCCTGTGATAGGCCATCACCAAATCTCCCACCTTGAACTGTACATCTCTGATTTTGAGATTTGCTCTATCCTTGTATCTAGAGATTGTTTTCTCCAACTAAACTTTTACCTAATTATGAACTTCTTTCATGGTAGCACCAAAATATTCTCCTAGAGCACTCCTCTTATCCCAACCTTGTAGGTCTTTGAGTTCAAGTGGTCCTCTTGGATGGAACCATAAACAATTTCAAATAGACTTTTCCCAGTACTTCTATTCACCGAATCATTGTAAGCATACTTAGCTTGACTGATCACCAAGTCCCATGCCAACCCATGCTGTTTGGTAAGGCATCTGAGTAGGTTTCCAAAGGATCTATTAACAACCTCAGTCTGACCATCAGTTTGGGGATGGTAGGCTGATGAAAAAGACAATTGTGTGCCCAATTTTCTCCATAAGGTCCTCCAAAAATGACCAACAAACTTGGAGTCTCTATCAATGACAATTGAAAGGGGCAAACCATGAATTTTGACCACTTCTCTGAAAAAGAGACCAGCAATGTGAGATGCATCATTTGTGCATTTGCATGGCACAAAATGAGCCATCTTACTGAATCTGTCCACAATGACAAAAACACTGTCCACACCCCTTGCTGTCTTAGGAAGGCCAAGTACAAAATCTATACTAATGCTTTCCCAAGGCTTGTTGGGAATAGGGAGTGGTTGGTATAAACCAGCATTGGAAGACATACCTTTGGCCTTCTAAGATATTATACAACTTGCAACGTATCTCCTCACATCTGATTGTACTTTTGGCCAATAGTAGAATCTAGTGACTTGTTCCAAAGTCTTATCCAACCCAAAATGTCATGCTAAGGTTCCATTGTGCTTCTCTTTGATGATGTTATCCCTCATTGAACATTTAGGAACACATAGAAAATTGCCTTTGAATAGGAGCCCTTCCTACAACACAAAATCTGAATATTCACCATGAAAAGTGTTAGCCAAATTAGCACAAACTTCATAAGCAGCCTTGAAATCTTCATCCTCCTTGTATAACTCCTTCAAACAATCTATCCCCATGCTTTCCATCTATACTTCCTGTATGATGAGCATCCTTCTACTTAAAGCATCAGCCACTTTGTTGGCAACACCCTTTTTATGCTTAATAGTGAAGGTATAGGCCTGCAATTGTTCCATCCACTTGACATGCCTATGATTCAACTTTTCCCTATTATTTAGGAAGCTAAGAGCATGGTTATCAGCAAAAACAATGAATTCTTTAGGAATAAAATAATGTCTCCATTTTTTGAGAGCTTGCACCATTGCATACAGCTCTAGGTCATAGGTAGAATACCTTTGTTTAGCCTCATTCATATTATTTGAAAAAAATGCCACTGGATGTCCATCCTGACTAAGAACAACACCTATTGCTTGTTGACTTGCATCACATTCCACAACAAAAACTTTGTCAAAATCAGGGAGCACCAATGTAGGTAATTCAGCCACTTTCTTCTTCAACAATTCAAAGCTATCATCAGCTTGCTTTGTCCATTGAAATTTACACTTCATGCCACCCTTGATGGTATTGAGAATAGGAGCACTTATGTGATTGAAACCTCTAATGAACTTCCTATAAGAAGTTGCCAAACCATGGAAACTTCTAACATCTCCCACTATCTTAGGAGTAGGCCAATTGAGAATAGCCTCAACCTTTCAAGGGTCCATCTTCAAACAACCATTAGAAATCAGAAAACCTAAGTACACAAGTTCAGTTTTCATGAACTCACACTTATCCAAGTTGATCATCAACTTAGTCTCATGCAACTTCTTCATCACCTATCCAAGATGCTTCAGATGTTATTCTTTTGTCCGCTGAAAACAAGTATATCAGCAAGATAAATAATTACAAATTTGCCAATGAATTCAACAAGTACCTCATTCATCAAACACGTGAATGTGCTTGGAGCATTTGTAAGGCTAAGTGGCATGACAAGCCACTCATAGAGACCTCCATTTGTTTTGAAGGCAGTCTTCCACTCATCTCCCTACCTAATTCTGATCTGATGATAACCAGATTTCAAATCAATCTTTGAATAGTAACATGACCCTCGAAGATAGTCCAAAAGATCCTCAATCCTTGGCATAGAGAATATATACCTTATTATGATCTTATTTATGGCCCTTGAGTCCGTACATAGTCTCAACTTTCCATCTTTGTTTGGAGCAAGTACACTATAGACTGCACATGGACTAAGACTCTTTCTAATCAATCCTTTCTCTAAGAGTTCTTGTATTTGTCTACTCACCTCTTCATTTTTTTGTTGTGTCAATTTATAAGTAGCCTTATTGGGCAATGTGGTACCTAGAATCAAGTCAATTTGATGACTTATATCTCTCATGGGTGGTAAGGAGTTAGGAGTATCCTCTACCACAAGATCTTGATACTTATCCAACAATTTCTGCACTTCTATTGGAACCTCTTTCTGCTTTTTGCCTTGCTGACCTGATTCATCTGCGGGCTTCATTATCAAGGCATACCCTTGGGTATCCTTCTCCTTCATGAGCTGTAAGAACTCTTTTCCACTAACCAACATGACATTGGTGTCATTACTCTTCTCTCCAATTTGCTCTAGCAAAGGATCCATCCTAAACTTCCTGCCACTCTTAGTGATGAGGTATGTGTTCTTCTCACCATCATGTTGTGCCTTCACATCATACTGCCATGGCTGTCCAAGAAGAAGGTGACAAGCATCCATAGGAATAATCTCACATAGTATCTTATCTTTATAATCACCTATCTCAAACTCAACCCAAGTTTGTTCTTCTACCATGTAATTTTGATTCTTATTCAACCAAGAGATCTTATGAGGACTAACATGGGGCAACCTTTTCAACTTACATTTCTCTACCATTTCAATAGACACTACATTCTCAGTAGAACCTGAATCAATAATGATTTTACAAATTTTACCATATGCTTTACCTTGGGTTCTAAAGAGAGTCTTCCTCTGTGGGGGCTCCTACTTCAATGGCATCTTCATCAAGGTTCTCTTGATCATCATGCTCTCTCCTTCCAAGACTGGTGCAACACTACTAATTGGTGAATTCACACTCTAGCAATCATCATCTTTCAACAACTAATTCCTTCTCCCACCATCATGGGAACTAGATGCCTTCTCAGGGCATTTGCTTGCAGTATGGCCTACTTGATTGCAGCCATAGTATCTTCCAGTGAAAACTTTGAGTCCTCTACCTGCACCACCCCTTCTGCCTCTGCCATTAGGTCTTCTCCAACCTTTGAAACCACCTCTATGTTCTACATCAGAATGAGACTCTTGTTGACTTGGGTTCTCATTTCTCCTTGACTATCCTCTACCAAAACTACCTCTTCCTCTATTACTTCTACCACCTCTTCCTCTGGTGTTTTGATCATTCTTTCTTTTCAACTTATCCTCTGCCCTAGATGCTAATTGAAAACATTCATCCACTACCTTGGGAACCACCATACCAAATTCATCTTGTATGTTATATGTCAAACCATCGAGATATCTAGCCACCATATCTTTCTCCTCAGGTCCTTGTGATTGGCTCTCATGCTCAATCTGTGAAATTCTTCAGTATATGTAGCCACATCCATATCCTTTTGTCTGAGATGATTAAACTTTCTAATGGTCTACAACTCATAATCAGATGGCATGAACTTGTCTCTTAGCATGGCCACCATTCTACTCCATTTGGTGATAGGATTCTTTCCAACTTTCTCCCTTTCACATTGTGTATAGTTCCACCAAACCAGTGCAGAACCTCTCAATCTAGTCTTAGCAAACTTGACTTTCTTACTGTCATTGTATTCCTTGGAATCAAAATAATTACACATGGCTTCAAACCAATCCATGAGGGCATCTCCATCTAGTTTCCCATTGAATGTAGGAACATCCATCTTTGGATCACCACTATCTCCATGAGTATTTTTGAGTTCATTCAGGGATGCCTTTTGGTCTGTAGACATACCTTCTCCTTGAGGGTTCTCCTCTGCCTCTTCTTCTTCTTCTTTTGACTCAGAAGTACTTCCATCCTCTTTATTTTGACCCTTGGATCTCTCTTCCTTCAACCTTTCTTTGAGCATCTCCTTTACCATCTTCTGGATGGTTGCTTTACTCATAGAGTTGGGAGGCATTGTGCTAGCCTCAGTTTCTATTTCTTCTTCCTTATCTGACATACATGGATCTAAATCAAATATTGGCTCTGATACCAATATGATGTAGAGTGCATAGTGGAAGTGGGAAAAGAACAACAAACTTGATCGGTGAGATATGGCCTATGTCTTGGCGATCCACACTTATCCACCAAACATACCTCCATTAGCTACCTTGTAACTTCTCCTACTGATCCTCAACTCTTCCCAACAGTCAACTCCCCTTGTCTTAGGAGAGACTTTCTCTATCGGTAGATTCTTCCAAACTCCTACTAATACACCAATGCAGGTTATGTTCCACTTGACTTAACCCTAATGGTCAGTCTTGGC
This sequence comes from Cunninghamia lanceolata, assembly GCA_027924645.1. NCBI lineage: Eukaryota > Viridiplantae > Streptophyta > Pinopsida > Cupressales > Cupressaceae > Cunninghamia > Cunninghamia lanceolata. The sequence goes on along the minus strand of BSBN01000719.1, from coordinate 2,596,597 downwards.
TCTGTCAGCCAGACAATTACTATCGGCCGCTTCATGAATCAATATGCCGATATGCTGATGCTTGATTCAAAGCAACTCACATACATTGCTCGACTCGTTATCACCAGTGGGCTACAGTACCTTTGCACCGATTCACCATCACACACAGGTCACCAGTTGTATGTTTTGCCACATACAAACTCAATATGCATTGATGATATGCATTTGGTGGGACCCTCGATCTTTGGTCTGACGTCAACCATTGGCAGGTTACTTGTATGTCCTTCCGACACACCTATACAACCAAATTACATTTGCAAGAATTGACTTGCTATTCCGGTGATCAAAGTAACTTTACCCTGCTATAGTCGGTCACCTTGTGTATCCACCGAAATGTGCATTCCAACATACATTCTACTTTACCACTATAGCCAGTCACTCCTTTGTATCTAAAGAAATGTATATCCTTAACATGCAACTACGAGATACATACAAATACGATATGCATTCATGATATACATTTGGCAACCCGATATACATTCTTAATATACATTACACAATTTATATTCAATGAGTCTTCCTTGTTATTCACCAATGCCCTTGTATCAGTCTAACACCATTGATCGGTGTAACTCAAAAAGGTTTCCTTCGAACACAAAGTTACGCCAATGGCAACTTCATTTACCCTGTGACTACACAGACATAAATCAGATACACAGAAACAAAATTCAACAGAACAATAGGGTTCATAACTTTCAACAGACACTCGACCACCATCAATTTGGCCACTCCACAAACTGTTCTCATATAACAATACTTCCTTGATGACTAGTCACATAGAGATGCCTATTCAGATTCAAGCACAAACTCCATGGATCCTAGGGTGTTGGCAGCAAATGACAGAAAATAGAAAAAATACACTTTATTCCTCCATTACACTGAGAATGAGAATGCTTTCAGTGGACAAAGGAATAACACTCCATTTGTTCACCAGCCCCTAGTTCTAGGTTTTCTAACCAGTCTCTGGAAAAGGAACTACTTCTCAAAAACTACAACACTCTAAGACACTAGATCAATTCCAAATGAAAACTACTCTACTGCATGAACACTTCCAGTCATTACAGAATGACAATCACAGAGAACTGTTCAGAAATAACAAAGTTTCAACACCCAAAAGTCCAGTTCTTCCTTCATTCATTCTTCTCCTTCATCTTTGTCTCTCTTACATCATAATTCTCACCTATAAAAGGCTTGAGACAGAAATTTACATCCTCCAACTGTGCAAAACTGATTTGAAAATTAGTTAGCTGTTGGATTTCTCCTATCAATAGAAAAACCACATGTTTTCCTTGTGTAATTACATCAATTTGACCAAAACATGGTCTACATAGGTCTAGTGACCAAATTGACCCAAAAACCCTTATTACAACATGAAATGGCTTAAAAGCCTTATTGAAAAACAAATGAAAACATGACTCCTACACCACAGAGAAGGTGCTCCTGCATTAGTTTTAGAGCACAAAAAGACAAATCGATGGATTGGAAGAAGAGTTGTGAAGAGGGTTTGAGCCAAGAACAAGAGAAGAAAGTGAGGATGAAGTGGAAGAGGAGCTATCTGAGGAAGAACAAGAAGTTGCAGGAGATCCTGTAGAAGTTAGGTTGTTAAGGGTCATTTCTAAGATTAGAAAGAGGCCCAGGATCAAAGTTCCTTCATATTCTAGAGATTTTAATCTAGAACAACTTATTGATTGGATCAGTGAAATGGAGGAATATTTTGAGTATGAAGATGTGGAAGACCCAGATCAAGTCAAGTTTGCAAAAACAAAATTGAAGGGTCATGTTAGTATTTGGTGGAAGGAGGTCCAGTTAGAGAGGAATAGAAGAGGAAAAGGAAAGATCACCATATGGGATCAGATAGTGGAGAAACTGAAGAAGAAGTTCATTCATGTGGACTATGAGATGGAGTTGTTGAAGAAGCTGCAAGGATTGAAGAAAGGCAACAAGTTTGTTTAGGAGTATACAGAAGAGTTTTATAATATTACTATCAGAACGGGTCATGTAGAGGTCAACAAGGAGAAGGTATCCCATTACATTAATGGGTTGAGGCCAAGTATTCAAGAGGAGCTGAGCCTGGTCATAATGACCACCATAGAAGATGCATACCAGTTTTCCCTGAAGATGGAAGATAAGATGAGTAAAAGTTTTGATAGGAAGCAAAGGGGAAAAGGTCAAGGTGGAGGGACTGGTGGAAGACCCTATGGGGGCTGAAATGAAGATTCAAAGGAAAGTGAAGAAGCTGGCACTAGTTGAAATAAAAGAGGAGATAATGCCTACGGCCCTCGTGACTAGAAGAATGGTGAGCAAAGAGGAAGATGAAGAGACAAACCTGGGCAAGGACCTAGAAGAGGATGTTTCAGAGGCACTTGTTTCCAATGTGGAGAAGAAAGACATCAAGCATATGAGTGTCCACATCATGAAGGAAGAACAAATAGAAGACCTGAAGGTAATGTACGAGTTGCACATGTCAATGAAGATGCGCAATCTGAGCACTTTGAAGATGCTGAAAGGGGACAAACCCTAGTTGTCAGAAGAAGTTTGTTGAATGAGGAGAAAGAACCCAATTAGAGGAAGAGTTTATTCCACACAAGGTGCAAATGTGAAGGTAATTGTTGTGATATTATTATTTATAGTGGAAGCACTGATAATCTTGTTTTAGAGGAGATGGTTGACAAGTTGAAGTTGACAAGAAGAAAGCATCTACATCCATATCGGATTGCATGGTTGTAGAAGGGCAATAGAGCTTTGGTCAATGAGCAGTGTTTAGAGAAGTTCAAGATTGGTGACTACAATGATGAGGTGCTGTGTGACATTATACTGATGGACGCATGTCATATGTTATTGGGGAGGCCATGGTAGTATGATAGGAGTGTTGTCCATGATGGCCATGCAAACACATACTCCCTAACAAAGGATGGAGTTCGTCATAAGTTGAAGCCCTTGAAGAAGGTGGAAGAAAGGGTATGTAGTACTGCCAGAATTTGCTTGGTAGATGGTACAAAATTTTTGGAAGGTATGAAGCATGAGCAATATTTCTTTGCATTGATTTCTAAGATTAGTCAAGAGAAATGTGAAGATGTACAAGCAGAAGTCTCAGAAATGTTGGAAGAATTTCAAGATATTGTCTCTAATAATGTACCAGAAGGTTTACCACCAGTGAGGAAGATAAGTCATCAAATGAATTTGATACTAGGAGCTAGTTTTCCAAATAAGGCAGCCCATAGAATGACTCTAACAGAGAGTGAAGAGTTGAACAGACAAGTTCAGGAGTTGTTAAGGAAGGGATTGATAAGAGAGAGCCTAAGTCCATGTGTAGTACCTGCAGTACTAGCACCAAAGAAAGATGGAGAGTGGAGAATGTGTACAGACTCTCAAGCCATCAATAAGAGCACAATCAAGTACAAATTTCTATTGCCCATAATGGATGACATAATGGACTATTTCAAGTACAAATTTCTTAAGATGGACTTAGAGAAGGTAACCGCTATCATTGAATGGCCTACACCAAGGAGTGCTTTTGAGATAAGATCATTTCATGGTTTGGCAAGTTTTTATAGAAAGTTTGTCAGGAATTTTAATAGCATTTGTGCACCCCTAACTGAGACAATGAGAGGGGATAAAAAAGAGTTTAAATGGACTAAAGGAGTAGATAAAAGATTTGATACATTGAAGTAAAAAGTCACAGACCAACCTGTTTCGGCATTTCTAGATTTCAATAAGGTATTTCAGGTAGATTGTGATACTAGTGGCAATGCTATAGGAGTTGTTTTGAGCCAAGAAGGTAAGCCCATTACCTATTTTAGTTAGAAGCTTAATAATGCAAAGAAAAAGTATTCTATTTATGATCAGGTGTTTTATGTAATAGTTTAGGCTTTGAAGAAATGGAGACATTATTTGTTGCCAAAGGAGTGTTTTATATATTGATCATCAGGATTTGTAATATCTTAATAGTCAAGGGAAGTTGAACTAGAGGCACTTAAAATGGGTAGAGTTTTTGTAGAGTTATACTTTTTTTTTTAAGCACAAGAGTGGGAAGTCCAATAGAGTTGCAAATGCCTTGAGCAGAAGGCAAAATTTGTTGACAGAAATGAAGATAGAGGTTGTTCGGTTTGATGAGCTGAAAAGTTTGTATCCTAAAGATTCAGATTTTGTAGAGGCTTGGAAAGCTTGTTTAGAACCTTTTACTTTGGACAAGACAAAATGGCTGGATTTCATAATCCAAGATGGCATGTTGTTTAGAGGAAGCCATTTGTGCCTTCCAAGGAGTTCCATGAGAGAAAACCTGATTAAGGAGAAGCGTAGTGGAGGATTGGTTGGACACTTTGGTTGAGATAATACCATTGATTATATTGGTGAAAATAATTATTGGCCACAGTTGCAGCAAGATGTGAGGAAATTTGTATAGAGTTGCAGAGTGTGTCAGATGGCAAAAGGAACAAGTTAGAATATAGGACTATATCAGCCATTACCTATACCAGAGAAGCCATGGGCTGGTATTAGTATGGATTTTGTTCTTGGTTTTCCAAGGACATAGAGAGGACATGATTCCATTTTTGTGGTGGTGGACAGATTCTCGAAGATGGCACATTTTATTCCTTGGAAGAAGACTAATGATGATGTTGATATTGCAGAGTTATTTTTTAGGGAGGTGGTGAGATTACACGGACTATGAAAAAGCATAGTTTTAGATCAAGATACCAAGTTTGTTGGTTATTTCTGGAGGACATTGTGGAAGAAGTTGAAAATAGATTTGAAGTTTAGTTCTGCATACCATCCATAGACTGATGGACAAACAGAATTGGTGAATAAGAGTTTGGGTAACCTACTACGATGCTTAGTAGGAGATAAGCCCAAGGGATGGGATTTGATTTTACCACAAGCAGAATTTGCTTACAATAATTTTGTCAATAGGAGTACTGGTAAATCACCATTCCAAATTGTATATGGCAACAGCCCAAGAAATGCTTATGAGTTAAGGAAGCTAGACAAAAGGGAAAAGACAAGTGCTCAAGCTGAAGACTTTGTAGAACATCTAAAGAATTTGCATGAAGAGGTGAGAAAGCACATTAATAAGATGAATATTTAGTACAAGGCTAAGGTAGATCAGAAGAGGAGATATAAGGAGTTCCAGGTAGAAGATGAAGTCATGGTTCACTTGAGAAAAGAAAGGTTCCCAGTTGGAACTTATTATAAGTTGAAAATGAAGAAATTTTGACCGTGCAGAATCCTGAAGAAGCATGATTTAGGAATTACATATGAGGTAGAGTTGCCAAGCAGGATCAATATTTCTCCTATTTTTAACACTGCTAATTTATCAGAATATCATGAAAGTGGAGTAGAGGATGGACCAACATAAGAACAGTGGAGTATTCTAGCATCTAATTCAACAGGGGAGATAGAAGAGATCTTGGATAGCCATGTGGGAAGAAGTACTCGGAATAGGCAATATGAAGAATATCTCATGAAATGGAAAACAAGTCTTGTTGAAGATTCATCTTGCCTATCTAAGGCAGAGGTTGACCATTTTGGTTTTCCTCACACAAACACCTGAGACATGACAGGGTCACTTCTCAAATTACCCTGGGTATCTGATGCAGGAGTATTTAGTGGTGTAAGGGAAATATTGCATCACCCAAAACAAGATGTGTTTCAAAATTGTTGATGTTCTTTCCATTTCTTTTCAAAATTTGTGGTTCTGGTTCCATAAATGCTGGAATAATGATGTACAACTTTCAGTTTTTCTAAACTGCTAAAAATAGCAACCTTCTATTTTAGGAAAGTTTGCATTTGGGCACGGATTGAAGTGAAAATTTACAAGAAGCATCGTAACTGAAAAATAAGACCTTTGGTGAAGGAATCGCGCAAAGATCATTTGCGAGCTGAAAGATATTAAAGTTTATGTTTCCCAAACAAATGCCTAAAAATTATTCAAACTCATGTTTGAGGCACTAAATGGCCCTGTACGGGCCCAGAAATGGCCCAGACTAGTAGAGCGGGTTCTTACTGTGTCAATTAGACACCCTGATCAAAACTTATGGCTCCCAGAAGTTAACCTATTTTTGGAGGGAGATGTAAATTTTGAAATTAGGTTGTTGGCCACGAAAAAGGCTATTAATAACCATTTTTGTGAACTTTGGGCAGTAGTAGAGTTAGGGTGATAGTATAGAGTCAAGAATAGGCGGGAAAATAGAAAACCTAGTAGATTTGGGGTTACAGATGGCAGATGATTCTAGAGTCTTGTGATAGGAAGTTGTAATGTGTTGCATCCTGTAAGGGTTGATTCCTCTAATTGTATTTCAGCTTCTGTAAAGTAATAAGTTGTCCAAATCAATAAAGAAAGTTCGATTTCTGTGTACAATTTCTGTTGTTGTGTGTTTTAAGTTTTACCGCCTTCATCACTTATAACCTATCTAGCATCACTTTGGGTAATATCACACCCACATCAGTTGTAAGGAGAGGGTCTGTTGAAATTTAGGGGGGGAATTTACTAATGTTCTCATTGTACTTTCACTTTCAACTAATCTCCTTTCAATGTATCAGATTGCTCACATAGGGAAGGATGTGTGAGTTGAGTTTACTCTAGATTAAGTTGAGATCAGAGTGTTGCATGGCAACAACTTATTGGATTTGGGAAGGGTAGATCACCATGCTAGGTTCTACACCTTCTCAAACTTTCCCCTGATATTTTTCCTTCCAACCATCCACTATAGATTCCTAAGGCAGAGTTTTCTTCTTCTTCCAATTCCGACAGTGAGGACAGTGATGGAGTGCCATCTCCATCCATATTGAGGCTCATTTTGGAGGATGAGGATTCAATATCTTACTCACCCACATTTAACTCTCTTTGGTCTAGACAGCCACTTCAGAGTGTAGGTACTAGGGTACTGAATCTAATTGGTGGTCGACTTACATTGTCACATTAAAGGGCACATGCTTTCTATGCCTACACTTATGAGTTCAGTATTGCTCCTTTGAGAGTTTCCATTGATTCATTACATCATGGTCATATTCAGATTCACATCATTGGGACACACTTCTACCAGACATCTCTTGGTTGTTTGTAGAGTCTTACATATCGGATCTTGATGATACCTTGGAGGATTTTATCTTACTATTTGATGATAGTTATCTTGCACCTGCTACTACTATAGAGTTCAAAGAGGCTTCACCAAGGGTTTCCAGTGATTTGTCGTAGGACATCTCATGGAATTTGCTTTGTAACCACATGGCATGCATTAGCATTCCACATCCATAGACCAGTTCTTTGGATTCTAGTCTTCATTAGTCTTCAGAAGTTTTTGAGAGGTCACTTGTTTCAGTTGGGTCTAAGCCTCTTGATTTGATTGTGACTCATTTTGACATCAACATGATGACATTTGAGTAGTATTCTTAGATAGAATGCATCATACTACTTACCACCTCACCTTGCTTCTTTGAGCATTCACCATAGGAATTGCTTTTCCTAAGGAGAGAAACATCATTTGCCACAAATGAAACTGGACAGAACAAAGCATATTGATGTACAGTTTCATTTCATGTGAGACATGGTAGAGGATGGGAAGGTGAATTTGGAGAAGGTAGACACTTTGAAGAATGTTGCAGATGCATTGACAAAACTAATGGGCATAAAGAAGTTCAAATGGTGTTTGGAGTCTATGCACCTCTTGGCCTATATTAGTTAAATTCTGGTTATTTCTATTGGCTCTTACAAGGTGTTCAACAAGTGGGAGAATGTTGGAAATTAATGTGTCTCAACCTTAGTAATTCCTTTGATTTATTTATTGTAATATATTTATTTATTGCCTATTGTGTAATTAGGATGCAAATCCTAGTTTGTCATCTTGTGGGAGTTGGCATGGTGATGTGTCATCCTACGTGGAAGGTGACAACATGTAATTTTGTCCTCGCATGAGTAGATAGGTGTCTGACTTAGTGGTAGAGGTATTTTACCATGTGTCCTCACTTTGAATAGTGTGTAAGTAAATCTTGACTGAAACAGTTATGACAGATTCCTATGACAAAATCTATGACGCGTAAGAGTCGTAAATAAAAGATACTATGACAAGTGAAGACATGTGTCACAAGGCATCTTGGAAGAAGGCATCTTTGGGTACCCCAAGGAGGGTTATGACATGTTGTAAGAGAATATGCTATTTTTATTCAATGTATGACAGATTCTCTTACAGCGGTAAGATATGACAGTTATGACAGATTCTGTGATAGTCGTAAGAGCATCTATCATTGCCCAACTTGAGAATAGGAAACCATATTGGGATGGGGTGATATGACAAGTGTCATGACCATGCTGCATTGTTGGACAAGTGTCCCTATGCATGGGTTTTGGGCCATGAGGCCAAGTTGGATGCCCATCTCAAGAAAAGCTCATTTTTTCCTTGTAAAATTCTATTTAAGCAGGTGCTTTGAGAGATGTATTATGTGATTGATAGGTACTATTATGTTGCCATATTCTCTCCAGATATGAGTGTCAAAGACTCCTTTAAAGACTTGCATTGCAAGTGTGTTTAAACCTTGTTGTTTAGATAATAAATTGTTCAGGTTTTAGAGTGTGATGCTTTTCACCCTTAAGGGTTTTCCCCGTGTTATATCTTGGCTCTCTCTTCTTCTGTCTTACATTCTTGTGTTGTGTATTGCTGCAATATCTATGTTATTGGGTTAATAACACTATAATTGTAAAGGTTAAAAAGAATTTTCACTCATCTCTCCTCATTAGATTAGTGTAGGAAGCAATTTTCACACACCTAGCTTCCTTTCAAAGAGCAGCAACTCAAGAAATAACTACTATAGAGCATTAGAAAATAGTAGTTCTAGACGTGTCTAGCATAGCAACTTTAGAGGTGGACAGTGGTGTAGTAGCTCTAGAGATCAACAGCTCTGGAGATCTACAACTTCAGAGATCTGTAGCTCTAGAGTTCAGTGGAGCAGCAGCTCCAGAGGTTAGCAATACAGTAGCTCTGGAGGTCAGAACAACAGTAGCTCTAGAGGAAATTTAGACCGTACACTTACATCATTGATGCTGCAAAGGACAAGGAGTGTAATGGCCATTTATGATAGCACAAGGTATGATGATGATGATGAGAATATGAATTTTGCATTATTTTCTTGTAATGATACAATGCACTTTGAAGAAGCAGTGAAAGAAGAGAAGTGGTGTAAGGCCATGGATCAAGAATTAGATGCCATAGAGAGGAATGACACATGACAACTAACCAATTTACCCAAGGGTAAATAAGTGATTGGAGTTAAGTGGGTCTATAAGACCAGGTCTACTACTAATGGAAAGATTGAAAGACATAAGGCAAGGCTAGTTGTCAAAGGGTACAAACAACAACTTGGAAGAGATTATGATGAGATATATGCACCAATTGCAAGGATGGAAATAGTTAGGACATTCAGAGCGATAGCAGCCCAACATAAGTGGAAGGTATATCAAATGGATGTGAAGTCAGCCTTCTTGAACAGAGTACTAAAAGAGGAAGTGTATGTGGAGCATCCATCGGGCTATGAAGTCCCAAGGAAAGAGGACAAAGTATATAGGCTCTAAAAAGTCCTCTATGAGTTGAAACAAGCACCTAGGTCATGGTACAATAAAATAGACTCATATCTAGTAAGTAATGGTTTTAGCAAAAGCAGCAGTGAGCCCACTCTTTACATCAAAGTAGCTAAAGGTAATATTTTGATTATTGTTTTGTATGTAGATGATCTAATTTTTACTGGAAATAGTGGTCTGTTCATTGTTGATTTCAAAGAGGTAATGAAGAATGAGTTTAAGATGACAAACTTAGGTCTACTAAAATATTTTCTTGGCATTGAGGTCAAGCAAATAGAGCATGGCATATTTGTTTCACAAACTAACTATGCCAAACAGATCTTCAAGAGATTTAAAATGGATAATAGAAAACCTATGCCAACACCAATAGCCACAGGTCTAAACTTGAGTAAAGAGGATAGCAGCAACAAAGTAAACCCAACCCTCTACAAGAGCATGGTTAGAAGACTTGTGTACTTGACACCTACTAGGCCTGATTGAATGTATCTAGTAAGTCTAATTTCTAGGTTCATGGAGCAACCTAATGACACACATTGGCAAGTAGGAAAGAGAATCCTGAGATATGTGAATGGGACAATAGGTTGTGGCATCTTGTATGGTGCACCTAATAAGTTTAAGCTAGTTGGTTTCACAGATAGTGATTGGGCAGGAAATATAGGTGACCAGAAGAGCACATCTGGCTATGTATTTCACATGGGTTTAGATGTAATTTCATGGGAATTTAAGAAGTAGCCCATTGTCTCTCTGTTTATAGTAGAAGATAAGTATATTGCAGCAAATGCAACAGCTTGCCAGGCTATTTTGTTGAGAAGGATCCTTACATATTTGAATGAGCAATAATAAGATGGTACTACCATTCATTGTGACAACGTTTCATCAATAGCCCTAATAAAGAATCCAGTCTTCCATGGATGAAGCAAGCACATTGAGATTCATTATCACTTCATAAGGGAGTTGGTAGAATGAGGAGAGATTGAGCTTCAATATTGCACATTTGAGTAGTAGCTTGTGGACATTTTTACCAAGGCATTGCCAAAACATTCTTTTGAATGCCTAAGAGATAGGTTAGGCATTGTAGATAGCTCCAGAGGTGTGCAACCCTAGAAAGAAGACAGTTTCAAAGGTGCAACTTTGGAAATACAATCACAGAAGAGATCTAGAAATGCAAGAAGTTAGCACTAGAGATGCAAACATAGTGCTCTGGAGAGTTAGAAAGCAGCTCTAGAGATCTGCTTCGGAAAGGCAAATGCAAAGGTTTAACTCTAGAGATTAGTTCCAGAAAGAAAATTGTTGAATGATAGGTGAATTTAGATTAAGGAGGAGTGTTGGAATATTAATTAATCTTCAGTCAGCGTATCAACTCTAGCCTACCCCCGCATCAATTTTGGGGATCTTCTCAATCTGACCCTAGCAACTGTTTGCACCTACCAGCAATAAATTTGGTAGGTAAGCTTGAATTTGAAATGAGTTTGAGCACCAATCTTGGCATGGCATGGAATGAGACAAAAGAATAAAATGTTATGTTAGTTTTTGAGAAAGGGAAAATAGAATCCTACAACAACAATAGAGGGAATGTAGAGAACAACAAAAGGAAATAGAAGAATATTGCAGCAGAAAGAATAGAAAAGAATCTTTGGGACAACAATAGAGAATAGAAGTTTGTGTGTAGTAGCATAGTGGAGGTACAACAACTCTAGGCTTGGAGCAATTTCATTGTCTAAATGTGCGAAATATAGCAGTAGCTCTGCATGTAGTTTGTATTAAGTTTTTGAATGTAATTTTAAAGGAGGAAAATATATAAATATTTTTGTTCTTTGTATTTTGTTCCCTCCTTGTGTGTTTGTTTGTTTTTTCTGTTGTCCATTTTTTGTTGTAGCATTAGTTTTAGGATAGAAAGCAAAACCCCTTGGTTGCTAACAAAGTAGTAATGTTGGTAGCTATGAATGGTCTCTTGGAGTTGGTCTTAATGCCTCTCTTTCTTGGTGCTCATTACACTATCTAAATGATATATCTCCTCCCAGATACCCGTGTGCATCTTTGTGCAAGAAAGGAAATGAACCCCCTAGTTGCTAACAAAGTAGTAATGTTGGTAGCTATGAATGGTCTCTTGGAGTTGGTCTTAATGCCTCTCTTTCATGGTTGTCATTACACTATATAAATGATATATCTCCTCCCAAATACCCATGTGCATCTTTGTACAAGAAAGGAAATGATCTTCTTCCTCAAATATTGAAACTTTGATTAGTTGGGAGCTATTTAAATTCACATACTTATTCTATGCTTACCATTGATTTCATTCAAATGATTGGCAAGAAGTTGTCAATTCAACCATCTTCAATAGGTTTATTTGAGCTATTACCATAAAATATCTTCAGCTGGTCACGTGTAGTAGCCTCAATATAATTTGTTGATCTTGGCAGTTCTCTTAAAGAAACCATGATCTCTAATGGAGAGTCATAAGAATCCTTATCTCAAGTGAAATCCCAACCAAGTTGATCACTCTAGAAAGACCCTTTCATGAAGTTGGATTGAAAGCCATAAAATGGTATTTGTTTCTTTTATAGGATAGAGATCGCATCCATAGACATAGGATACCTATGCAAAGTTGGAGAAATTGACTTGAGAGTTATAGAACCAGGATGGATATTCATCAAAGCATGATTGAACTGAATAGATGTTTGAAATGGGAAAATGTATGGATTTAGATCTAGATGTACACCTGCCAATGCCCACATCAACAAAAGATCTATTCATATCAGAGATAGATAAGGGCATATAATTAAGTTCAACTTTACATATCTAGAGGGATTATTCAGCTAAAAATCTCATTCCATTTTTGAATCAGTGTCGATTCCATTCTTGGAATGTTAGAGAGAAGAAGAAAAATGAAACTTTACTAAATAGTCTTGATAGGAGTTCAAGGTAGAAATTGCAAGGCTAGAAGGTAATTTGAAATTTCAAAATTATAGAGGTAGAAGCAACTCTTATTGATGCATGTATTCAAGTATTTCCTTAAAAATCCTATGAATTTTAATTACATAAGGGACAAAGGAGCTATTTTCAAAGCAATATGTAAAAGTTTTGAATAAATTACTAAAACAGCCATTTGTTTGAGTAAAGAATAAAAAACAAATGAATATGTTCGACAAAATACACATGCAAATGAATGCATACAATGAGTGAAAGCCAAGTGTTTGACAAAATACCTTGAAAATCCTATACTCATCACATTTTGATAGATACTTAATATTTAATTATAAAGTCATTGTTTTGATGTTTGTAACTTAGTTTTTCTAATGTGTGCTTTCTCGAGATAATAACATTTTATAAATCCTTTAAACTCCCAAAGTGAAAAAGAAATAGTTACAAGTTAGTTATGGGCTGAGAGGCTATAAATATCTTGTTTTCGATTGTAAAAGGGTTCCAGTTCTTAGGGTTATTTTTCTATTTTGGAGTAGAAAAAAAAAAAAATAGAGGACTTTCTAACTTATACTTTGTACAAAGGGTTTTTTAAAGTTGTGTAACTTCAATAGGTATCATAGGAAGTATTTAATCTATATGTTTTGAGTGATTTCTACATTATTATTGCTGCTTTCCCTTATATGATAAATTAGTAATCAATTTTTGTTATTGTGCAAATTATTGATCATCTCCTAGAATATTTAACTATGAAATATATGCAAAGAAACATAGTTATATTCTTGGTATCCTAATTTAAATATTGTCCATTACAAACCTACCTCTTCGTATGATAAGTCTCGAGTGTTGTCTTTCCATTATTGTCACAGTTTCTACTTATTATTGTTTTGTCCCATCATATAGATCTGAGAATATAGTTTCCAATTTTGTGATAAATCTTTATAGTTTTGAATAAATTCATGAAATCTGAGTTGGTGTTCTTGTGTCTATCGTTAGGGTTTCAATAAATCTTTTCCATTAGTTGTCCCCTTTTACCTTTTAGTATTTCTAGTTAAAATACCACAAAAATCTCAAATTTAGTCATACAAGGGAGTTGCCCCTCTCAAACATAGAGGAAGATCACTATTCCATAGAGATCTCTCCAATTGTTGGTACATTTGTCGCTTCCTCTAGGAAAAACATAGTTAGTTTTCAAGCTGATAATCATAGTGACAAACATATTCACCAATAAAATTTTGGTGACTCTATCGTGCAAATGAAGTGCTAGTGCATTTTGTTCCTTAGAAAACTAAGGATACCTATCACAACCCATTTTGTATATGGTACAATATTTTCACAAGTGTATTATTTCACTAGACACATATGATGTTATGCTAGAGATTTATGCTATCATCGAACTATTTGGTTATCTATTTTCTTACTCCATTATTTGAAATAGGTTAAGATATGTTATGTTTATGGATGGATATGACTTGTGTATATCTTGTCATTAATGGATATTGACTAGTTTCAATGGATGTCTGAGTGCGACAAGATCCATCATAATCTCTCTCAACAAGAGAGTATCAGAGAGGAGAGGGAATTATCTATTCTAAGGCCACCATGCATGAACTCACACACACACACACATACTAAATCATTCTAGTATAACTACATATTGGATTGGGGGTTTATGGTTGGCATAGATGGTTACTAAATGCATGTGTTAAGTTTTAACATAGGGATAATTAGTTTTTCCCTTAGGGTGGTTTTTTTTCATATTGGGTAGTTTTCCCACCTGTCAAATATTTCATGGCTTTAAAAGACTTCTACACTATAATTTATAATCTCAATCTCTTATTGCAATATTCCACATTCTTGATGAACTAGTTTTGTGCATGTAACTTCTCTCAGTTGTGAAGGTTATTTGGTGTGTAGTGGAGGCCTGGGTGCTCCAACATGGTATCAAAGCTTTCCCATTCTACCACCCCTTTCATTTGAGAGTTTTCATCAATTTTTTTGTAGATCACTTTTTCTTCATAGAGATCATGTAGGGTGTCTTTGATACCATGATCTCTCCTTGGTGAGCATCGCATTCTGTAGATCACAGAGAGTTTTTCTCGGGAGACGTTGCAGATTCATTTCTAATTTGGTGCAATTTGTTGGTTGGCTGATCACTTGGGAGAAGAGGATTTTTTTTGGTGAGGATTTAAACACTTCTCATCCCCTTGTGGTATGGCCATAGTAGTGGCCAGACACTTGTCTCCACCCAAGCTAGAAGGTAAGTTGTAGAAGAACATTGGTGGCCTTTTTTCTGATCTATAGGAGGGATTCTTCAGATGCCAAGGCCCACTGCTAAGTCCACTTTGATTGGGGTGTTTTTCTTGCTTTGATTGAAGGGGCAATTTCCATTAAGTCATGCCTACCTTTAGACCACTTAGAGTGCTGGTTATTTTCCATTCAGGATCCATAAAAAGCTTGGACTGTGCTTCACTATATCCTACATAAAGTGTAGATTGGGCACTATCCCATTCTCAATTACGTGAGGTGAAGACTCATTTCAGAGAGCCTGGAGTCATGTCCCAACTATGGAAGATGTGTTTGGAGTGCACAGGATCCTAAATGGAAAGCATGTAGATTTAAACCAAAGGAGCTCTTCCTTTTTTTCGGTTGATTGCCATTACTTCCATTCCCATAACAAGAAAGGAGCAACATCTTTTCTACCAGGCCGTGTGAAGGAGTGAAGTTTTTTGGGCTTTGTTTACTTTGGGAGTTATAAGAGTTCCCGAGCCATAGATTTCTCTGGCTGATACATTAGAGCACACTTTAAAATTTTCAAAGTTTGTTTCCAAATATATGATTAGGGTTTGCGATGTGGGCCCTTTTGTGTTCAGTTGTTGAGCATTTCACTGGGATCTTAATCCCACATTGGCTATGTAACAATGTTTTTGGCCCTTCAAATATCATTTTATTCTCCTTCTTAAGTGTGAGTAAGACTCATAGGTTGTCTGTTGCATGAAGGAATTGTGGTGAAATGACATATAGATTGTCATTGGTTGCCATCATGTTTTTGGAGGTTTCTACATATGGAAGGTACTATCTTTGTATTTTTTTTGATGAATTTATAGCCATAATGGGTTTTTCTTTGGAGAAAGGAAACTATGGGAAATGGAGTGATTTTATCCTCACTCATCTTGGTGAGATCAATCTATTGTCGTATCTCTATAATTAAGTCCGTATTCCCAACACACCTAGTGGGCATATTATTTGGAAACAATTTAGGGCTAGAATATT
The DNA here is from genome assembly GCA_027924645.1 of Cunninghamia lanceolata. Lineage (NCBI taxonomy): Eukaryota > Viridiplantae > Streptophyta > Pinopsida > Cupressales > Cupressaceae > Cunninghamia > Cunninghamia lanceolata. Next base: position 2,580,801 of record BSBN01000719.1, on the reverse strand, counting down.
TGGAGTTATTTTTGAGCATATAAACGATGAGGACTTTTTGGATTCACTTGTTCATTTTGAGTGCCCTCATGCTCTTTGGACTTACATTCAAGAATCATATGGAGATCCTAATACTCTGCCATCTCTCGATGACCCTCCTTCCAATACCAATGTGTCTCTTTGTTCTTTATAGAAGATAAACCATGCTTATGATCCTTTGGAGGTTATTTAGACTACAGATGAGGTTGCAGTTGCTTCAGAGGTTCTTGATTCTTTGTCAGAGATAGTTGATCCATCTTCATTGAGTACTTCCATTATTCCTGATCAGGAGGATTCACATTGTCTTCCTCATTAGGATTCTTATCTTGTGGACATTGGTTCCTTGTTTGTGGAATCCCACATTGATGATTTGGAAGACATCATTGATGATATTGATCTCACATTGATGATTTGGAAGACATCATTGATGATATTGATCTCACATTGATGATATTGATGATATTGACGATTTGGAATCTCACTACTTCGGATGTGATGAGTGAACCTTCATACCCTCTTGTTCTTTCTTTTTCTCTTCTTTTGTCATAGTTTTGTAGTGAGTTGGAGCATCTTGACAAGCATTCAGAGGAATCATCGTCTTTGGAAAATGTTCAAGCTCAATTTCTAGTGGTACCTTATTTGTCACCTTCTATTGGGGTTTGGCATGTTCCTAATTGGTTTGTGGCATCATATTCCAAGATCTTGGTGACACATGAACAAATTTTAGAGATATTTTAATCCTACATTTGGATTTGACTTGCTAATTCCTACCCAGAACGGGAAGCATTCATGCATTTGTACTTAGTTTTGTTTCTTCCAAAAGGGAGACAAGTTGTTTTTCAACATTGGATTATGTTTTGTCTTCAGGCACATACCATTTTTGTAGGTGATTACACATTATGGGGGGGCTACATAGTCTCTTTCTTTCCCTCTTATGGGGGATCATTGATTGTATATACATGATGTATGTAGTCCTTGGGGATGGTATTGAGTCCTCCATCCATGCATCATTTTTTTTTCTTTTCTCTCTTTTGGAGAGGGGTTTTTTCCCATAGGGTTTTTCTCCTTTTCTCTATTTATGAGAGATTTATTTTTTTCTTTGTAAATGGGTACATAACATGCTTGTGTAGCCAAGACCCATATTGCATCTTGATTTTGGATAATAATTCTCCCTAAATTTGCACTTAAGGGGGGGTGTTAGTGTGTTAAGTTTTAACATAGGGATAATTAGTTTTTCCCTTAGGGTGGTTTTTCCTTGTATCGGGTTGTTCTCCCACCCGTCAAATATTTCGTGCCTTTAAAAGGCTTGTACAATATGTAATTTATAATCTCAATCTCTTAATACAATTTTCCACATTCTTGATGAAATAGTTTCGTGCATGTAACTTTTCTTAGTCATGAAGGTTATTCGGTGTGCATTGGAGGCTTGGGTGCACCAACAATATACATATATGTCTGTGTATGTGTGTAGATATATAGTGTGAGAAATATACACACACAGACATATATATAACAAGGGTAATACTTGATCATTTAGCAATGACTTTGGCCATTGTAATTATCTCATTCTATGAGGAATGTACAAAGGAATAAAGAATTGTTTTTCTTTGATATCGAACACAAGAAATAAATTGAACTCCATTATTTTGATATTTCTTGCAACAATTGTAAGCTCCATTATTTTAATATTTTCGGCGACAACTCTATTATTTAAATATTTTCAACAACAACTGTAAGCTTTAGATGTAACATTTGTATCCTACTCATGAATATTATTCCTTGAGCTATCATTTTCTAAATATAAAAATATGCATGGATTTACTTGGGTTCTACTAGAGAGACATCCCCAGGCATACCTGTCAATAAAATTATTTTAAATCAACACTTAGAACTTGCCAGTCTCAGGGGGGAAAATAAAAGTTAAGAGAAGAATTTTGAAAAGGGGATTTTTCTTAGGAGAAGCGAAAGAAGGGAGTTGCAGGAAGAATAAACTATTTTTAGATTGGTAGCTCTATACAGGTATGAACAACTTCCTGCACTAGTTTTAATATGAATGGATGCATTCCTTGAATAAATTCTTGACATTATTAAGAAAAGAACATGAATTAATTTCCATTCTTGAGATCAATTTGTACAACCAATTTCACTATTTTATCCGCAGCCATGAAATCTAATGGAGTATTAAGAGGTTTAAACCAGTGAGACTATTTATCAAAGGGCAACACAAAATTAGTTCTTCCAAAACTATATAAGCATAAGATTAAAATTAATACTCAAAATTATCTAGCCAGCCATAAATTTGACAAACATTGAAATAAGTGAAAAATGTTAATAAAAACATACGCCTTCATCTAGATAGGTGTGTCTCATACATGGCTGCCATCAGTACCTCAAATCTGTAACTTAAGTTCTAAAACCAATCAAACTTGTGGCCATTCTATGTGCCACTAGAGGATACAAGATAGAAAACAGGGCAATTATTGTTTGTAAATATGACAACTAAAATAATACCTAGGTGTAGCCTACGACAAACAAGTAAATAAAAAAAATTAAAACGTAGAATACTCTGAGGATTGTTGCCCTGAATAATGCCTGAATCTACAAATAAAATACATGAAATTAGATACACTAGCAAACTACAAGTACTAACAGAATTGTTTGTTGTCTTTCTTGTCTCCTCATGGCATGAGAAAATTGTAGTGCCATTCTTTGTTTCTTAAATAAATTCTTAATCCTAAAGACCAGAGTCTTTTATGTGTTGTTTATTATAAATTTTGGAATGTATTTTGTTTTGGAAGGAAAGAAGGATACAAATATTAATTAGCTTCTTTCTAACAAAAAGAGAATAGTTAAGCTTAACCAAGGAATTAAAAATTTTATTATGTTTACAATTAATATTTACATAGGGTAATTATTTAATTGTGAAACGAATTAAAATTTACATGAAATTGATAATTACGTAGGGTAATTATTTAATTGTGAATGGAATTAATGATTACATAAGGTAGAATAACTTCAATATATTTTAACCCTATGTTATTAACAATATTTTTCTATAATGCCACCTCTCACAAAAAATATAGAGTCTAGGGTTCCTATTGAGAGTGATTTTGGCAACCTTTGGAGTGGCGATTAGAGGGCACGAAAATGGTGAGGAATGGCATAGGCATCTCTTTACTCCTCTAGGTATGTATGACCTACAATTCTCGATGATAGTTGGGGTTCTTCAAATAGTTTTGCCTATTTGTATGTGGAGGAATATGTTGCCAAAAAAATGAGGGGAAGGGTTGCATCACGTCGAAAGCCAATGGATGGATTTGGACACCCATAACTAGATAATGCTCTTGTTTTTAGTGATGGTTATGTGGAGAACGGTGTGGAAAGGGTAAATGCTTTTAATCCCATGGAATTGAATACTCACTCAATTTCTCAAAAGGTCAGGGTCCTTCACTGTACAGTAGAATCTCCAGTTTTAGAACTGGAGGAGGATATAGGAAAGGAAGTTTGAAAATGATTTTTTTTCATAGGAAATGGTTTAATAGGTAGATTCATTAAGTTTTTGCTAAGTCTGTAAGTGCTAAAAAAATGGATGACAGATACCTGGAGTCTAGTATGTAAAGGTGATGTTCAAATTTATCCTTGTGCAAGGGGTTTTTTATTATGGTTTTTGACAATTTGCAGGATCAGAATACAATTCTATATGATTAGCAATGAAGTTGTGATGTACATTTGTTCATGCTCAAACTATGGCACCCTTCTTTTAATCCTAATTCTGAGTCTTTCATTGTTACACCTATTTGGGTTCGGTTCCCAAATCTTCAACTCCATTTCTAGTTTGATTCCTTGTTTGAAGTAATCGGTAACAAACTCAGGAAATTTCTAGCTGTAGATGAAGGTTCATCAAATTTTGTTCATACTACATTTTCTCACATCTTGGTTAAACTAGATACTTCCAAAAATCTCCCTGCTAATATCATTCTAAAATTCTTTAAGCATAGCTAGACTCAAATTCTTGACTATGAGTGTTTACCATTTTGATATTGTAGATGTTTTAGCACTGGTCACATTGCTTCCAATTTCTCAAAATCCACCAATAAATGGCATTCCTCATGGTGGAAAGATGTGGCTGCTCACCATTATTTTGTAGAAAAAGAGGAAACAGTGGATCAACATGGTGATAAGGCAGGAAAAATCCCCTCAAAAATTAAAGATGCCTAATTTGGAAGGGTAAAAAGAATTCCAATCTACATTTGCTGCCATCCTAGTAGTAGTATAAGTTAATGAAGCACAAAGTGAAGAAACAAACTCCTTAATTTCCAATTCTACTAAATATTCTAAGACTTCTGCACTTGGTCCAACTCCATACACGATGGTTTCTATGTTGGCAGATAAAAGAGGTTTAGGTTTCAATTAGGCCTCTCCAACTCCAAATTTAGAGGTTCCAAGCAATAGGGCACCTTCAAGAGATTCATATGGAAATTATGACAATCAATGGACAATGATTAAACAAAAAAAGAAATCTATAGAAAATGAGAAAGTCAAAATGATTCTGAACTCCCATGTAAATATGGACAAGCAAAATACATAGAGATACTTATTTTTGATTTCACATGCTTTTAGATAGCGGATGTACGAAGCAGATTTTGCTCTATAATTTTGGAATTTTATTTTAATATAAAGGGGCTACCCCCACTGGTATTACTTATTCATAAAAAAAAATTACATAGGGTAATTATTTAATTGTGAATTGAATTAATAATTATATAGGGTAATTAATTGTGATTGGAATTAATATTTACATACGGTAAATACCTAAGGTGATTAAATAAATTGTGATTGGAATTAATAATTACATAGTGTAATTATCTCTTTGTGATTGGAATTAATATTTACTTGTGTTAAATATTAATTGGGCTGATTTACACATTATTGATACTATGGTAAACAATAATTCATAAGCCGAGGCATGCAAAGTATAGTGAGCAGTGGCCTAATTGCAAGCAAAATACTTTCCAGAGATTAGAATATTAGGTTTATACCATCGCATGGGCTTATAATTTTCATATATATATATATATATATATATATATATATATATATAGGTTTTCTTGTGAGCAATGGGTAGAATGCATTAGTTAAATTCAATTTCACTTTCTTGCATGTTAGCCTTGGAGAACTAATTTATTAGGGATGGGTTGAGCTATTCATGTGGATGGCACGGGGAAGCCTTTGGCTTCGTTGTAGGGTGGAAGTCACCTCTCTGATGCTCTCTCATCTTCATCTTATGAAGGAGCTAAGCGAGAGAGATTGCACCGAGATGCCATGATAACACATGCTATTTACTACATTAAATATGAGTCGATTTAAAAGGAAATGTTTTAAGTTGTAATATGTTATATATTCATCATCATCATCACAATTCTATATGTATAACAAAGGTCACTATGAGTCAAGATATTGTAATGAACATTATTTTGATAAAGAACCCAGATGATACTATAGAGATGTATGACTCTATGCTCATAAGGAGTTGGATGTAACTCATGCTTGCTATAATAAGTTTTACTTTCCTACAAGAATTTGAAATTTTGTAGATAGAATTTGTGCATCTATATGTTGTATCATACCTTTGACACATGATGATTTGAGGAGGTTGAGCATAACTTACCTTAAGATGGTTAAATTAACATTAATATTTCTTTCACATGGATTTCAATTTAAATGAGTTTTGAATTAGAGTAATGCATGATGTAGTATTCTTGTATTGTTCTATGGTGGAAATTAAATGGTGAAGTTAGATGACATATATATGCAAGTTGCGTGATCTCTAAGATGTTTTATCATTTGTTCTTCTTCATATGATGTACTTATGGATAATGATCATAGTTTGATCTATTATTGATTAGTTCATATTTTGTTAACCTTACCTAGACATAGTGTCTAAAGGGGTTTTAAATGATAGAATGATATTAGACATGTAGAAATCATATTATTTTAGTAGGGTTGAAATGGATGATGTTACAATACCTCCTTGAGAATGGGGATTGGCGACTGTGGAAGTGAGATACCCACTGCCATTATTTTCATACCTCCACTATGGCATCAGATCCATCTTATCCATGGGGAAGCCACTTTGGCCCATTAGCCTTGGCTTAATACACAACCTTACCTATTGGATCATGGAAGCATTTTGTGAAGTTCACTAGAGAGAACTCATAGGATGCTAATACTCATATTCTAGCATTCACAGTTGTTTGCAAAATTGTGGGAGTTATAGAAGAAGAGGTGTTTTTGTGTTTATTTATTGAAATCTTTGTTGGACCTACTACAAAATATTTTCAACACCGGGAAGATAGATGCATTACAAACTGGGATAGCTTGAAGGTAAAGTTTCTTGTAATATTTAAATTAGTAGTTAATGCATGTGTACTTTTATCTCAATTTTTTAAAATCTAGAAGAAGGAAGATGAACCCATATGGGATTTTGTGGAATGCTTCAATGAAAATTCCTCAAACAAACCTGCCAAATAAAGAAAATCAATTAAGTATTTTCATCACTACATTACACCCTAAAGTCAGGTTCCTCTTAAAGATGACTAAAGTATACAATCTTGATATTGCACAAAAGGAAGCTATTGAAATAGAAGATAATTTTATTTTGTTTGGTTTATTGAAAGAAAGATGTATTAAGAGTTGTACCCTAGATGTTTCATGAAATGAATCAATAAAGAGGTCTTCTATACATCATAATTATCAGCTTAAAGAACATGCTTATATCCAACTTAATCTTAAAGAAAAAAGAGTAAATTTAATGCCTCCATATGGTTGTCTGAATCCCACAGTTCTAGGTGAAGAGGATTTGTTTCAAGGTGATTTAGCTTCCTCAACAATTAAATCTTGTGCTACACAAAATGTACAAATTTATCATTTATATGTTGAGGATAGTGACAATGAATCATAAATCTCCATTTAAAATCAAACATATAACAATTCTTTTGTCCCTGAGGGAAATGTTGATAATCATTGCATTCAGCTGGAAGGTGTAGCAAATTGTTCCACTTTAGTTCCAACATCTATTGGCCAATCATTCACTACCATGATTGACAGAGAAGTGATTATAAACAAACCTTTGTAGATGAATTTCCTTTCTTTGAAAATAGAAGTCTTTACCTTTGAAGATATTGAAAATAGTCATTGACTTGTGAAGCTGAAAAGGAAGTTAATGATGAACTCGAGGTGGAAGAAAATAACCAATTAAGCCTCTATGATCTGCTATACATGCAACCAGAGTACAAAAATTTAAGATTTCCTAAGAAACATGACTATGATAAATCACTAGAACAAAAGCACATGGAAATCCATAATGATACCAGAGAGTAATTTGAAGACAAAGGGTATGAAGATCAACTAACAAGTATCCTCCTTTTGACACATGTGCAACCTAACTTTTGTGTAGCATTCAACATTCAAAATAATCCTCTTTTTAAAGCTTCTAGTCCTATAGATACCTTTGTATTAGATATTATGAAATTATTTTCTATTTCCTCCAATAGTAATGTTGAAAAAGAGCAATATATGCATACATCTGATAGTGTTTCTAATCCTAAATAAATGGAAACAAATGAAAAATCTAATTTAGAAATCTTGAAACAAGGAATAGAGGATAATCTTGGGAACTGTATAAACATTAAATACCGTGATACAGGCAGTCATGAAGGAATTAGGATTGATAAAACAAATGGTGATAATACCATAATATCTTTATCCCAAGTTGGTTCTTGGAAGCATCTCATGATGACTTTTTGTGCAGGGGAGGCGTCATTATTTCCTATTTGCAATTCATAAAAGAAGACTCTAGTTAATAAATTTGAAGATACAGAGTTATCATCAATGGATCATGAAATATTTGAACCAATCATTGCAAAGAAAAATGAAATTATTTTTTATTCTATGTACACTGAGATGATGGTTCATGATAAGTATTCTCAATCCATTTCAATGGAAGTTGATCCACGTCAGGTTTTGCAAGAGACACATATAGACCAAGGGTGGTCCTTCTTTAATTTGAATGGTCATGAAGGATGGATTACCAATACATTTAATACAACACATGAAGGTGTAGATGATGATATGCAGAATACAATAATTCAGCAAGCTTCAAAGGTTTACAATGAGGAATGACTATTTTCAGAGTAATAAATTACTCAGAGGGTTTTTGAATGCCATTATTTTTAAATCACTCATCATAGTGATTGCAAGTTGGTAGTTGAGTCTACCAGTGCTCCTTAATCATTATTATTTGTTATGCAAAGATGCCTACTTTTCTCAACATGTTAATGGATTTATGTACTCTTTTTAAAGAATTTTGAGGTAGGAGTCGCCTACCTTGTACATAGGTTAACTAGGTGTCTTTGTTGTGTCATATTTCCTTTAAATTTCTATGTGTCTTTCATTGTTTGTCTATTTTTTCTTGTGTCCTTATTTTTTCCCAGTATGTTATGCCATTGCCAATTGACTCTATTTGCCTAATGGTTAAACCACTAGTTCCTAATTAGAAATTTTTTGTTCCTACTACATCCTTTGCAGTCCTTGTCCCTAGTTAGACCCAATTGTTAACCTTGTTTTGACACTACCCAATTTAAACTTTTCACATCAAAATGAGAAGCGTCTTCATGTGTTGAAACCCTTCATCAAATTGTTTTCAGTCACAAAATGACATCATCACTTGTTTACTACACCATTTTTCATACTCTTCCATCTTTGAAGTGTACTATTTAACCTCATTCATGATGATTCTTTACATTAAACCTAGTATAGGTGCATCAATTTGGAGAATAAGCATCCATTATTTCCGTCAAAATATTAGGACCAATTATCTAGATTGTCAAGATTATGAAAACAATTAAATCTAAAAATTCATGAAACATGGTACAAAATCCTTTCTAGGGAGTCTTCGTGACCCCATTTCACCTAACATGGCAAGTTTCCAGATCTAGATGCCTCACATTTTAGGAGATATTATCCTTCCAATTTTCTATTGACAGTTTGTGGAAACAATTAAATCAAGGTTTTCACAAAAGTTGGAGCAAAACCATTTGGCGGGGAGGTTTTTCCACATTTAGGTGGGAACTAAGAAATTTTTAGTACTAGGAAGCTCATTTTACCCTAAAACATATTCATATCCTTGTTCAATTTGTTCCCCATCACCCCCAAACCTCTGAAACTCTTGTTTTAATCCTATTTTTACTTCCTCTTCACAACTACATGTTCACCACAGTGCATGTTCTATCTCACATAATGACTGATAGAGATACATTCTCTTTCATTGTGATGGATTGAAGGAAATGTAAAAAAAGGGTTGTTGAAAAGGCTTTAGAAACTTCCACACAAAAGCAATTTGTAGGTGTACGGACAAATTTCATGCCTCAAACTACCATCCTCATCACCTGTGTAGGAATGGAAACTATGGAATAGGATTGAAATCCATCAAGAATATGGAAAGGGAGATTTTTGTCATAAATTATGGTTACAAGTGTATTAGTAGACATATATACAAAATATAGAAGTGTAGACTAGGCACCTTAACCTTTGCTAGCCTCCTCTCCACCCATGGCCTATTTTGAACTAGAATGCCTCAAATAAATGTGATCTCATAGACTGTGATGGTTGCAAAATATGCATGAAATGGATTTCATAAAGATACTTTAGAAATCTTTAAACAAAATGTAATATGAAGCCGTTAACATCTGGCAAAACTTGGAGAAAATATAGTAGTTTGATAAAATGCTTCAAAGAAATAGTCTCATGGGATGCCATGGTAGTAGGTTATATACAAAGTAGATTTATTGGAAAGGAATTTAGAAACAAAAGCAATCAGTTTGTTGTAAAACTTGTCGCCCTTGCCTTTGCCTTCATCCCCCTGACATGCACCCTATATGGCCCTTTATATCAAGATATGAGCATCCATTAATGATTAATAGAAAATGAATATTACGTAGATGTTGTAAATGCAAGAATGTTGGTATACAAACATCTCAGTCATGTGGACACATGAGACAAGAGGTGCTAGTATACAAAATTGACATAAATTTAAGGTAAGCAATTTTGATGAGGTGTCTAAAGGTAGCAGTGTTGGTAGCTATGAATGGTTTCTTGGAGTTGGTCTTGATGCCTCTCTTTCATGATGGTCATTGTATTTTCTAAAAGATATATCTCCTCCTAGATACACATGTGTATCTTTGTGCAAGAAAAGAACTAATCTCCTTCCCCAAAGATTGAAACTTCCATTAGTTGTGAGCTATTTAAATTCATGTAGTTGTTCTATTCTTTCCAAATATTTCACTCAGATGATTAGGAGGGAGTTGTCAGCTCCACCTTCTTTAGAAGACTTATTTGACCTATTACCACAAAATATCCTTAGCTGGTCATGTGTAGGAGCCTTAGTATCAATTGTTCGTCTTAGTAATTCTCTTGAAGAAACCATAAACTCTAATGTAGATAGTCATAAGAATCCATGTCTCAAGTGAAATCCTAAACTAGGGTGAGATCACTCTAGAAAGACCCCTACATGAAGTTGTATTGAGAGCCATAAAATGGTATATTATTTTTGTATAGGATAGAGATCACATCCATATACACATGAGATCTATGAAAAGTTGGAGAAATTGATTTGAGAGTTGTAGATCTGGTATGGACATTCAACAAATCATGATTGAATTAAATAGATGTTTGAAATGGGAAGATGTATAGACTTGGATCCAAGTGTACACCTGTGTAAGGCCATATGTTGGCCCACTTGAAGTTTCTCTAGGGATATTGTTGTCACTGGACTTTATTACTGATATCATGTAGAAGCACTAGACAATTGCTAGTCAATCTATTATTATTGATTATATTTTTGTTACTATGGTTCTATGATGAGACTTTGTATGTTTGGATTTTACATAGATCTGACTATGGGTATGAGTGGCATACTAGGTTGAGACATATGATTATGATTGGATCATGATTGACACATACTTTGGTATTCACATATTCATAGTTGACCCTATATGATGTTTTCTAGATTTTGTTTCGTACCTTATTTTAGTAGATTATGTCATTTGCTAAGATGTAGCATTATATGATCTCTTGGGTAATGTTGTGTGGATTGGTATTGAGTGACTCATTGATATCGATATATATATATATATATATATATATATATATATATATATATATATATATATATATATATATATATATATATATATATATATATATATATATATATATATATATATATATATATATATATATATATATGGTTTCCAATTTTTTGTGAGATCTGTTGTCTCATATTAATGTGACCTTGATTTCATAATATATATATTCCATGTGCATTTATGATTAATTGAAGTAGCCTAGTGAATGAAAGATTCTTAGATGTTGTAAGAATGATTAAAATATATGTATATGAAGTAGTGATGGTTAATTGTATCTTTGCTTCAGCTATTGTTATCGTAACTGACAATGTGAAAACAAGTGTGCAGATTGAGGTAGTGGAAATGGGGAAAACACTTGGAGACTTGTTGTGGTTTCCCAGTAACCTGACCTAGCCTATCTGGAGAGGCTCAGGTCCATTGTTTAGTCATTTTCTATCTTGAGAAAGTGTGCTTTGTGAAAAGTGTGTCTTGTGAAAATGTCTTGTATAGAGTATCTTGTAATGGGGATATGTGACATCATTGTGCAACATTGTGGTATTGTATTTGGGACATGTGATTTCATGTGGTTCATCCTATATTAACATGTATGTTGTCAGTATGTATGAATATGTTTAATATGGTTATATTGTGGTAAACCAATATGTATGAATATGTTTAGTATAGTTATAGTGTGGTAAACCTTGTGAAGCAATACCATATGATTAGAAGTTTAAATATTAGCTTTAGCCTCAAAATTCACAAAAAGGAAGTTTATATACCTTGTCTAAAAGGGAATTATTTAGCCTAAGTCATAGGCTAAGGTGGGACTCCTCCTTAAAAGAACAAATCATTGTTTTTGAAACTAATTTTTAGCACTTTATTTGGGGTATAAATTTTATGACGGGATTAAAAAAAATAAATGATTAAATAAACTAAAATCATGTTTTAGGGATGGACTATGTGGAGTCTAACTAGAAAAGCTAAGTCGATTAGCAAGGTTGAGACACCTGTTGTCTCAAAATGGTAGGTGGAAACAAGTAAACAAGGGGTGGGATTTTCATTTTTATGATTGGGCTGTAACTTGCCTTTACCATCTAGGAAAAAAATTCTTCCCTTGAAGAGTAACTGCTGCATTACCTATGGCGGCTGTGGGATGTGGAGTTAAACTAGATTGCATTAGAGTCACTAGAGTCAACAAGGTAGGCTCTTCATTCTTGAAAACTCTTGAATTCTAAATGAGAAAAAATGTTTCTTGAAAAATTTAAGAAAACAACTTCCTAGGTTGAAATGGTATAGGGAATAAAAACTATGACTAAGATGTTTCTTTAACTAAAATTAATTGTTGTTATGCTGCATATTTTTATAATTTGACTCTCTTAACTATGTTTACATATTGATTTTAGCCTAGCATAATGTTTTATTTCAACCCGTGTGTATGAAATGAGTTGTGTTGTCATGTCAAGTTGAGCCATGCTATTGTGTTTGCCCCTAGCTCAGGGGTGGACAATTTCTGTCCTAGGCTAGGAGGTGAGCATCCCATTGGCTACACCCAAGAACAGTTGGATCATGTGTAGGTCTAGCAGGCTGTAGGGAAAAATTAGTGGAATGGAACCACCTAGAAGCACCTATTAGAAATAAGGAATATCTATAGAACTAGAAATGACATTAGTGTGTTACCAAATGCTTAAGAGGATGTTGAATGTTCTATGAAGATGCCTATTTAAAACTGCATAATGTTCATTCATTAATGTATAGAAAGCATGATTGTTGTGTTTATGCAAATGGTAACACCAATATGTACATTAAGGATTTACTAACTCAAACAAAAAAAAAATTGGGGTTTTTTGTCATGTAAAATTTTTGTGTCTTGTCCTCATGTGTGGGTGTTACAACCTGCCAAGGCCCACATCAATAGAACTTCTATTGGCATCAAAGTTAGAGGAGGGAATATCATTAAGTTTAACTTTACATATATAGAGGGATTATTGAGCTGAAAATATCATTCTATTTTTGAATCAAAGTCCATTCCATTCTTGGAATGTTAGAGAGAAGGAGGAAAATGAAACTTTATTGAATGATCTCAACATGAGTTGAAGGTCAAAATTACAAGGCTAGAATGTAATTTGAAATTTCAAAGTTATAGAGGTAGAGGCAACTCTTATGGATGCACATATTCAAGTATTTCCTCAAAAATATAATGAATCTTAGTTACATAAGAGACAAAGGAGCTATTTTCAAAGCAATATGTACATATTTTGAAGAAATTACTAAAACTGGCATTTGTCTGAGTAAAGAATACAAAGAAAATGAATATGTTTGATAAAATACACATGCAAACAAATGCTTATAGGTAGTGTAATCTAATTGTTTGACCAAATGCCTTGGAAATCATATACTTGTCAAATTTTGACAAAGACTTAATATTTAATTATAAAGTCGATGTTCTAAGTTTTGTAACTTAGTTTTTCTAATGTGTACTTTTGGGAGATAATAACATGTAATAATTCGTTTAAACTCCCAAAGTGAAAAAGAAATAGTTACAAGTTAGTTATGGGTTGGGAGGCTATAAATATATTGTTTTCAAATGTAAAAGGGTTCCAGTCCCTACAATTCTTTTCTATTTTGGAGCAGAATTGAGAAAAAGTAGAGGATTTTCTAACTTACAGCTTGTACAGAGCGGTTTCTGAAGTTGTGTAAATTCAATAAGATAATATATGAAGTATTTAAACCATGTATTTTGAGTGGTTTATGTGTTATTATTATTGATTTCTATTATGTTAAGTTAGTAATCCCTTTTTGTCATTGTACAAATTATCGATCATCTGGTAGACTATTTAACTATACAATATGTGCAATGAAATAAAATTATAATCTTGGAATCTTGATTTAAATATTATTCATTGCAAACCTATCTCTTCATATGATGAGATTCATGTGTTGCCTTTCCATTATTGTCATAGTTTTTACTAATTATCATTTTCTCCCATAATATATATATATATGTATACATATATATGTATGTATACATACATATATATGTATACATACATATATATGTATACATACATATATATGTATACATACATATATATGTATACATACATATATGTATATATATATATGTATACATGTATACATATATATATATGTATACATGTATACATATATATATATATACATACATATATATATACATACATATGTATGTATGTATATATATGTATACATATATATATGTATATATATGTATACATATATATATACATACATACATATATATATGTATACATGTATATATGTACATGTATACATGTATACATATATATATACATATATATATGTATACATATATATACATGTATACATATATATATACATATATATATGTATACATATATATACATGTATACATATATATATATGTATATATATATACATGTATACATGTACATATATACATGTATACATATATATACATGTATACATATATATATATGTATACATATATATATGTATACATATATATATGTATACATATATATATATGTATACATGTATATATATGTATACATGTATATATGTACATGTATACATGTATATATGTATACATGTGTATGTATACATGTGTATATATACATGTGTATATATACATGTGTATATATACATGTGTATATATATATATATATATGTATATATATGTATATCTATATCTATATATATATGTATATATATAGTATTTCCACTAAATAATAAGGTGAAATAGAGTGAATATGGACGGAGTGAAAAAGTAGGAGGAAACGAACAAGTAGGCGAGAGAGTGGGACGCAGAAAAAGATGGCGAGGAAAATTTAAAGGAAAAAAACCCTAGCGGCAACCAGGGAAAATTACCATATGTAGCAACAGGAGTTAATTCGATTCCCATTAACAGGGAAAGGAGGAGCTACGCAGACATCATCAAAGGAAAGGTAGCTTCGATACAGGAGGAAGAAATAGAGATAGATGTCAAAGAAAAAGTTGATAAAGATATTAAAGCTTTGGAGTGAACATCGATTATAGGAAGGGTAATTGGAAGAAACAGATCTAAGATGTAAATAAAGGAATGGATTGGAGAAAATTAGGAAAAGGCAGAAATTGTCCATTTCATTCCTAAGCAATTTTTTGTGGTTGACTTTCAAGGGGAGATCGAAAGGGATGCAATTCTAGAAAAACTGCCATGGAAGATAGGGCCAGATTACATATACATGCAAAAATGGAGACCAAATTTTAATCCAAATAATTTTGACCCATACAAAGAACCAATCTGGATAAGATTATATAATCTCCCATTCAAATTCTGGTCAGGAGGATGTTTATATCAAATTGGAGATAGCTTAGGGAACGCAGTAGATTTGGATATGGGGAATAGCAATTCTATATACTATGCAAGAATTAATATAATAGCAATAATGCAAATTCCATAGAAGATAAAATTAATAACCTCAGTCAGAACCTGGGAACAACTCATCGAAATCGAAGAAAAAAAGTTCTTTTGCCTAGAATGCAAAAGCATAAGACATATGGAAGAAAGATGCCCTAGGAAACTAGCTAGGGAACCCAATAATAAAGAAGGAACAAATAAACAAGCTGAGAATGCAAATATCCTAGAACCACAAAAAGAGAACACAGATCCTCATGACATGGAAGAGGAACTAGGAATTTCAGCGGAATCTTCAAATAGGGAAATTGATGATCCATACAACGGACAAAAGAACGATCCAATTTTGGAAGAAAAATCAAATACAAGAAGTCTTGTCAAAGATCTTTCAAAACACCTTGAAGATAGGAAGGAAGTGGCTGCGCAAGACAGTTTTCTTGGGAAGACGGAGGACTTGGCAATTGAAGGAATTCATGAAGTCAAAGATGATTCCAATCCAGAGGTAGTAATGGAAACAGTGGAAGCGGAAGAAAAGACAATTGAAACTTGGTTAGAGGATGAAGAGATTGCGGAATATAGGGAAGAGATAGGAATAATTGACCCTAGACATATTAGCCAAATTGGTTCAAGGGGAACTAGAGGTAATTCAGGAATAGGAAAGAAACTTGGAAGGAAGACCGATAAGGAGAAAAGGGAGGAATACGCAGCAGACAAGGGAATTCTGAGCATCAAAAAATATATGTTAAGATCTAAGGGAGGTACTACCTCCCTTGGGAAACCATGAAGATTCTTTCATGGAATGTTAGGGGCCTAAATGCCCCTAACAAGAGGCGCGCAGTCAAGCGCCACCTTTCTAAATTAATAGTAGGTATAATCTTAATACAAGAGACAAGATTGATTCAAGAGGAAGCTGCAAATTTCATAAGACATTGTAGGCCACTGACAGGTGTCTTTAGCAATCCAAGAGGCACAGCAAGAGGTGTGGGATTAATATGGAATCCATCCAAAGTAAATATCAGAGAAATTGAGGTAAGTCAAAACTAAATTCTAGGCAAAGTTTTTATATTTCACTGCAATATGTCATTTTGGATCATTAGTATATATGGTCCTACCAAGACAGAGGAAAAGAGAGAAGTATGGAAAAGCATTTCGGATAAAATGCAATGGATTGGGTAGGAAAGAGTGATTCTGGGAGGAGATTTTAATGCAATCTTAGGGTTGGAGGAAAAAAGAGGAGGTGTTAGATCAGAAAACAATGCAGCAAAAGATTTCAAGGAATTTGTGGAGGGGGGATCTTAATAGATTTCCCGCCTAAGGAAGGTACATTTACATGGACCAATAGAAGGGAAGGTTTTACTAACATCACAGAAAGAGTGGATAGATTTCTATGCAGCATGAATTGGTTAGAAACGGATTTAGGAATAGAGTCAAGTATTTTGCCTTGCTCTCTTTCAGATCATTATCCCATCAAGCTGGAAATTAAATCACTAATTAAACCTAGAAATTCTTATTCAAATTCAAAAAGATGTGGTGGAGAAGAAAGGAGCTAGTGGAGCTAATTGGGAAATGGTGGTCAGAAATTCCTGCCAATGGAGGATCGGTAAGCTATGTTTTTTGTAAAAGGCTGGCACATATTAAGAAAAGGCTAAGGGAATGGAATAAAGGGACATTTAAGGACATATTTGTAAAGAAGGAGAGAGTATAGGGTGAACTGGAAGAACTAAATCAAAAAATAATTAAGGATGGAATATTTCAAAATGACTACAAGAAAGAGAAAGAATTACTTGCGAAATGGGAGGAACTTCTAGCAAGAGAAGAAGAATACTGGAGGACCAAAGCCAGAGAAGTTTGGCTGGAAGCGGGAGATAGAAATGCTAAATTTTTCCACAACTTGGTTAAAACTAGAAGAATGACAAATAAGATTTTAGAAATCCTCAACAAGAATGGAATTCTTTTACAGACATTGGAAGAGATAGAGGAAGAGGCAGTGAACTATTTTAAAAACTTCTTAGCACCAAAGGAAGGGTTCGATTGGAAGGACATATACTTAGCCACAAGCTATATAAATCAAATACTGATGGATGAAGAAAAAGAGGACCTTGAGAAACCTTTAACAGAGGAAGAAGTTAAAATGACAGCCTTCTAGCTTCACCCAGACAAAGCTCCAGGACCGGATGGATTCCTAGCGCATTTTTTTCAAAAATGTTGGTCTGTTGTGGGCAAGGAGGTTTGGAAAATAATTGAAGATTTCAGAAAGAAAAATAAATTTGTAAGAAAAATCAATAATACAATAATTGCTCTCATTCCTAAAAAGCCAGACTGCAAGATGATAAGTGACTTTAGGCCAATATCGTTATGCAACACAGTTTACAAAATATTGGCTAAATCAATAGCAAATAAACTCAAACCAATTTTGGGTAGAGTCATTTCTAAAAATCAGAATGGATTCACACCAGGAAGGGAGATAGCAGACAACATCATTTTAGTCAATGAAGTAATTCATTCGATTAACCAAAATAGACAGAAGAGTATGTTAATAAAACTGGATGTGAGTAAGGCTTACGACAGAGCCAAATGGAATTTTTTACTTAAGGTAATGGAAAAAATGGGTTTTGGGAAGAAATGGCTTGACGAGATCTTTCAGTGCATATCCACTCCAAGAATGTCTGCAGCAGTAAACAGATCTCTTTGTGGTTTTTTTGAAATATCACAAGGCCTGAGGCAAGGGGACCCTTTGTCCCCATGCCTATTTGTGTTGATGGCAAAAGCATTGGGGAAAATGATACAATATCGCCAACGCACGAGAAACTGGAAGGGTATTCGGGTGGTGAGAGACATAGAGACAGTCACACATGTGCAGTTCGCAGATGATACAATACTATTTGGGGAAGCAAATCTAGCAGAAGCAGAAGCAATAAAGTGGACTCTAGATGCCTACTCAAATCTTTCAGGGAAGTTGATCAACAACAAAAAATTAAGAATTTTCTTTTTTAACATCTCTAGAAGATGGCAACAACAGATAGCTAACATTCTGGGATGTCAAGTGGACTCGCTACCAACAAAGTATTTAGGAGCCCCACTGTTTAGTGGGCCAATCAAGTTTCAGCTATGGGAAAAAGTAATCACCCACTCAAAAAACAAAATGGAGGCATGGAAAGGAAGATGGCTAACATTAGCAAGAAGAATCACCATGCTTAAAGCAGTATTAGGAGTAGTGCCAGTCCATCTAATGTCATGTTTTCAGATTCCACATAAAGCAAAGAGTAATTTGGAAAGCGGATGGAAAAGGTTTTTGTAGGAAGGATCCAAAGATGTAAGAAGAATTCCTTTAATTGGATGGGACAAAGCCACTTGCCCACTGGAAAAAGGCGGAATGGGAATGAGAGAATCGAAGCTTCAAAATGAAGCACTGGGAGCAAAATTGGTTTGGAAAATGGTCAAGCAACCACAGAAATTATGGTGTAGAATAATGCAAAGCAAGTACTTAGACAATTTGGATCCCAATAGGATCTTAACCATAGCCAACCCTATGGGTGGCTCAGCAGTATGGAACTTTATCAGAAGATGCAGGCCCATAATTCTAAACCATCTAACATGAAGTATAAATAATGCAAGCAAAGCACACTTTTGGACAAACTCATGGGAAGGATGGCCATCATTAGACAACATTCAAGAGCTTCAAGATTTAAAAACACAAACGATCCAAACCATAGGAGAAAAGGTGGCGGACTATTTCAAAGACACGAATGATGAGGGGAGAGTCAAATGGGTAAGTTCAGAGGAATACAATGTGAGTGAGGAAGTCAAACAGAAATTCATAGAAGTACTAAAGGAAAGAAGAGTACGAACAACAAGTGATACGGATGAGATAATGTGGTGTGGAGCCAAATCTAGGAATTATTCTGTTAAGATAGGGTACCATCTTCTGAAATTAGAAAGAAATAATAATGCTAAGGGTAGTTGGCCAAAGAAATTATGTTGGGACAATGAAGTTTTGCCTAAGGCAGGAGCTTTCCTTTGGATGGTACTACACAAGAGTATCCTAACAGGGGATAGACTATAGAGACTGGGCATCAACGGACCAAACAGATGCATTTTGTGCAAGCAACATGAGGAAACTTTAGATCATTTATTGTTAGGTTGCCAGGTAGCCGAGGCTGTATGGAACCATTTTATTATTTTGCTAGAATGGAAGGGGGCAAAGAATTTTTCAATAGTGGAATTCTTAAATAGCTGGCTTATGTTACAAAAGAAAGGCTTTTGGGAGGGCATCTGGACGTCCATTCCCTCCATGGTAGTTTGGCACATTTGGAGAGAAAGGAACCAGAGAATCTTTAAAGAAAAAGAAAATTCCACGGACAGTATTATTAGGAAGGCAGAAAATGGGCTAATAGAAATTCTCAATTCCAAAGCACATTTCAAAGGAGGATATAGATTCACGAGCTAGGATGACACTGTCATGAAAAAATGGCCGGAACTTAAGGTGCCAAAAGGATTGGGTGGAGGCAAGAAGAAAATGATTAAAACTGGTTGGTTGGTTCCACCAAGTGGCAAACTTAAATTGAACTTCAACGGGGCTTCCAAGGGCATTCCAGGGCAAGCTGGTTATGGTTTTATTATTAGAGACAATAAAGATACCCCTTTGTGGGTGGCTTCAGGTCACTTGGGAATCACTTCGAATAATGTGGCAGAATTAGAAGCTTTGGTCAAAGGAATAGCAGAGTGCAAGAGGCGAGGCTGGGATCATATAGACATTGAAGGAGACTCCCAACTCATTATCAATGCAATTATTAGAAACAAAACAGAGAACTGGATATTAAAAAAAGGAATAAGAAGAATTAAAGAAGATTTACAAAATCTAGATTTCTCCATAGTACATATATATGGGGAAGCTAACAAGGCAGCCGATCTCCTAGCAAACCAAGGAGTCACGAGGGGCATCAAGGATTTTGGTAGTTCAGAGGCAGCAGAATGGACTAGACTAGAGGATGTACTACACTCAGATGTGGAGCAATCGCAGGAAGTAGAAGGACCGCGGG
This sequence comes from Cunninghamia lanceolata, assembly GCA_027924645.1. NCBI lineage: Eukaryota > Viridiplantae > Streptophyta > Pinopsida > Cupressales > Cupressaceae > Cunninghamia > Cunninghamia lanceolata. The sequence continues at coordinate 2,560,147 of BSBN01000719.1, read as the reverse complement.
GCTTTCATTCGATGGCTTCAGCTTCCAACTCGGGCTAAAAGGAATATGAGGGGACGGGAGAAGCTGGTACCAAGGTAGATTTGAAATTTTCCTAAGATTATGGGCCTCCATTTAGCGGCAAAGAAGAGGCACGGAGAAGATGCGCCACAAAGGGAGTTCTATTTATTAGTATTTTGAAGCTTTCCTCCCCAGGTTGAAGAAATGGCTAACACCATGGGAGTCAAATGCAGGTGTTTGGAGGAAGGTAAGGAATAGCAAGTGGGGTGCTTATTCAAACTGAAGGAGGAGGCAACAAGAACGACAATATTGCAAACCATTGGTGGCAGATCTTGGAGTGGCGGTCACATACATGATGGTCGAGTCTACCAGCTGTTCTTCACCAATATTTCTTTGATCATGGGAGGTTCCTTCTACGGGTTTTCCTGGGGTGTGCGACTAGTAGCGCTAGCAAATCATACAGTGGTCATGGGAGCAATCGACAATGTAGGAGGGGATCAGGCAGAAGAAACGCTTAAAGCTGCATACGCCAAGAAAATTGGATCTAAGAAAGCCTGCGACATGCTGCAAACCTACAAAGAAGGCATTGAGAATAGGAATATGGAAGCCTTTCACAAACTGTTGGAAGAGAACAAAGGAGAGTTCACAGATGGTCAAGTGGGAAGGCTATTGGAGGCAGCAGAAGGCATTATGATGATAATGCATGAAATTATGTAGTTCCAAGTTAGTTGGCTTCACTAAAGGCACTGTTTAGCCTGTAGCTAAGTAATCTCTATTTTGGCATGTAGTAGCCACTAAATAAAACTGGTTTTTCTATGTTCTGAATTTTATTTATTATCAAAAGGGAGCCATCCCCAAGATGGCACTTACCTAACAATATATATATATATATATGGGAACATAGTTTTTGATTTGTGATGAATCTTTATATTTTTTAATAAATTCATAAAGTCCTAGTTGGTATTCTTGTGTCTATCACTAGGGTTTTAGTAAATCTTTTCCATAGGTTGTTCCCTTTTACCTTTCGGTATTTCAGTTAAAATACAATGAAAACCTCAAATTCAATTGCATGAGGGATCTGCCCCTCTCAAATGCAAAGGAAGATCTCTATTCCATAGCAATCTCTCCAACTATTGGTCCATTTGTTGCTACCCCTTGGGCAAACAGATTTAGTTTTCAAGGTGATAATCACAATGATAAATATGTTTACCAACATACCTATTCTAAACTAATATATGTATCCTTACTTTTGTGAATACCATCAAGTTCATGGACATAACATGGGTAGATATTTGACATTTAAGCATAAAATTCAATATCTTCCTAGCAAGAAGATAATTCAAGTTGAGTGTATTAATAATTATGCACACATATCTTTTTCACCCCATCATTATTGATATGATACTTCCAAGGCAAATAATAAAGAATCTATGTCTAGCACATCATGAGGTAAACTCAATGGAGAGATATAAATCCAAGTATGCATCAATGATATAGTTTATGGTCATATGCTCACCAAGATATATAATGAGAATCCAAGTGAAGAAAAGGTTTGAAAAGATATATTTCAATCTACTTATCAAGAACAAGAAAATGCAAGTTCTCTAACGATTCCATCATATATGATATCTTTGTTCATATAATAAAATTAGTGTATCATACCTCATTTATATATCACTGAAAAGGTCCTATTGGGGACAATATTGTAAGTGATGCATCTTATGGTTCCATTTGATCTACATGTATTTATATTTTATAATTTACATGCATTAAATTATATTCTTAAAGATTTTCACTTGGTCTTTCCACTAGGGAGATAAGTTTTTTTATTTCTTTAAATAGGTTACATGTATGCATGGTTACCCTAATTGGGAGGAAAAAGAGGGGCATCTTATATTCTTCCTCTTTCACACACATTATGATAAATATCATTGGTATGTATCTCTAAATTTCTTTCTGATGTTATCTCAAGTTCTTTATGCTCAACCTTATCATTCTTGTGTTTCATGCTCACTTTACCAATCTTATGATTCATTTATATATACATTTCCATGTTATCATGCCGAGTTTTTCTCTAGTCTTTCTCTCCTTCGTTGATTTGTGTGCATGCCTTAAGGGGTAACATAAAATAAAGTTAACATATTATTACTAATCATTTTAAAGGTTCAAATATAGTTCAATGATGGGATCAGGATCATGACCTAACCTATTCTACTTCTAGTTGTGTTTGTTTTTTATTTTATTCTACTTTTGTATTTTTACATAGAATCTACTTGAATTTAAAGATAAATGGTTAATCATTGAAGACTACAAGCATATTGACATATCTTTGTGTCTCACTTGAAAACCACTAAGTCCTTCACCCCCTTCTTTTCTTCACATGCTACCTATTATAGATCTTAAATTTGCATAATAAGACTGTAAGATCATATTGTTAAGTCAATACTCAGTATAGTATTATTAGTGTAAATCATTAATCAAAAGTGTCAATGCATTAATCAATGGGTCTTCATTTATAATAGAGTATCATTGATGGAGTACTTCATGTCTTCTCATCTTATATAACTAGAGTGATTAAATAACTAGTAAGGTATTGTGTGTGTTAGCAACTACTTCTATGCAAATATATAAATTGATGGGCATGTTCTAATGTTAAGAATGAAACAATCTATTCCAATACATCTAGTGCCACATTGATCCAAAAAATATTTATCAGTCAAACCATCCTTGCTAGGGGTTGTCCCCATTTCTCTTTTTTCAATGTGTGATAGCTAATCTAGTCCAACGTGATGATTTCCTTGATGTACTGTAATTTTAATGTCAAATTTCTAAAAAATGATCATTAGTGACATATAGAATTGATAAAGAACTGGTTTGTTGACCAAGTACTTGAGAATGGTGATTTTTAAAGAACACAAATTGAGTGGCCAACAAATATTATCTAAACTTTTGTAATGCATACACCATAGCTATTTATTCTCACTTAGATGTTATGTAACTACACTATAGACTTCAACTTGTGGTGAGAAAAGTAGATTAGATTATCTACATTAATATTTCTAGGTTGTGCAAGTACTTCCCCAATTGTGGTACCTCATAAATCTATATGAACATAGAATAGAGTGTCTTAATTTAAAAATTATTATATGGGTGTGAAGGCTAACTTGTACTTTAGTGTGTCAAATGCCTTTATTGTGTTAAACACATTTTAATGTTGACATGCATAATGGAATGGTCATCTTTGTACAATAAATCCTCCAAAGGTGTTGAAATGTTCTCATAGTTCTTGATAAACTTTTGGTAGTATCTAGTATGCCAACAAAAATTTCATATCTAATGTGGCATCTCTAGAACTTCCAACTAAAGGATAACTAAAAGTTTTACTAAATAAGCTTGTATCCCATCCTTAGATAGAATGTTCTCTAAAATATTTTCAAAGGGATAATAAATGTGCACTTATTCAAATTGAATGTAATGCTTAATTTTCCCCACTTTTCAAACATTAGGCAAATTGAGTCTATATAATCACAACTACCATAGAATATGCAATCATCTAGATAAATCTATAGAAAAGGATGAATGAAGTTCTTGAATGTACTAACATTATTCCTAGAGAATGCTACTAGTGCATTTTTTAACTCGAATGACATGATATTATTAAAAACTACCTCATCTTGTAGTAAATGTGGTATTTATTTTGTATTCTTTTGTAATTTGTACCTAATGGTATCAAGACAAGTCATAAGTGAATATATGGATTTTATGCCCTGCAACATCTTCTACAATTTTTTTTTGTAAAAGGTGTTATAAAATGATCAATTGTGCATGATAAGGCAAAATTTTGCCTCATCATATTCATAGACAAAGTACACTTTTTTCCCATTACCAATCTCTTTATTCATGCTAATTAATGTTTGTTTTAGAAATTATTTATTACTAGGGATAGAATAGGCTACATAGATTTATTTATTTATTCCTAATTAATTAAGGACAAAATTTGACAAAATCCTATCCAAAAGATGTATTTTTGTTCTAGTAGAGTATCTTGGCAAAATTTGGGAGGAGCATGGTCAAAATAGTATTTTTTATGAAGCGTTATGAACTATAGAGACATTCACACTGAATTTGGAGAGACCAGGCTCTAGAGGAGGTGGAGGTAAACTTGTGTATTGTGGATGAGTTCAAAGTAGATAGTGCCTATCGACTATGGAGATGGTGACACCAACACAAATCTATGGACTCTACAATCATATACACTCAACCATAAAGCTCGATTTTGTTCATGCCAAAATTCCTCATATATAGCATTGAGATTAGCAACTTTAGTTCATTAAATACAGATGAAGCCTCTATAGATAGTAGACTCTTGATAGGAGTCATTGTTGAAGACATTTCTTCAATTTATACTAAAAAACACTATATTAATTTTTTTAAACCTATTTATTTCTTTTCCATTGAAATTCATGAGACCTGAATAGTGTGTGCATGTTTAGCACATCACTATATCACATGAATCTTTCATAAAATTTTAGTTAAGAAGTCATAGAGTTAGTTGATATTATTATCTTTTATCTTTGCTAGTAGAAAAAATATTTGCGATCTATCTTTTTTCATGGAATCCACTTGTAGACTTGAAATTGTATTATTATGAGTACAAATATAGTTCCATGTTTTATCATATATAAGGTTTGAGTTAGACATGATGGTATGAGAACAACTTGGTCTCTAGAGAGCTAGCCGCTCATTGAAGAAAATGGACATGTGTTTCTATGAATAAGTATTCGATGTTTATTTACATAAATATGTGAATTAAATCTTGCTTGCTACTGCATTGTGTTAACTTGGAGGTTTAGTGCATCCACTATTGCTAAGTTTGTACTTACATGTGAAATTCTAACATGTTCAGTCATTAATAGTAAACTCTAAAAAACTAGAAAAGAGTGTTGAAAGTTTCTTTGTTTTCAAGTGCTAATGCCAAAAAGAGATTCTATATAGTTGTGATTTCATTATTTTTCAACAATTAGATCATTAGACAATTTACTTCTCAATATTCTTTACTTTAAAAAGCATAAGCATTTTCAATTCCTTGGTCTCTTCAATTTAGTTCAAATATTTTATTTCCGTAGTTAACTATGTAAATTATAGTTGAGTAGAATAATGTGTGCACATTTACTTTCATGTAGAATAGATAGACTTATAGGGAAACACTCCAAAATACCCTTTTGTGGACAACCTTTGAATACCCTCTAGATTAACAAGGTAATTTATTATTAAATTATGAGGTTCAGTGACACCTCCTAACTTTTTGACACCAATGCTTGGGAATATTTGTATAGGTGTTATTAGAGTCAAGGTTATGTAGTCTAAAGCTAGTAGCCTTTGTTATAAAATGTTCTTTTATTTTCATGGTAAGAAAAATAGATTCACATGATAGGTTTTTAACCAAAAACAACTAAAACCAAGAAGTAACAACTTAACATTAGGGGAAAGTAGTTCTAGGAGAAGAATCTTGTAATCATATTTTTTCGAAAGAACAACCCAAAACTTCTTATCAAGCCCTAGAAAATGACAAACCAAGAGAATATATTCCAAAAGGAAACATGGAGAACCATAAAATACATGAAGACAGAAGGGTGGAAGTAACTTTTACCTACCTAATTAATTTGATATTTGACAAAGATGCCCCCATGAAAAATATTTCTACTTCTATCCTAGTCACATTTTGAGGTATGGAAATAGAGGACTCAAATTAATTTCTATTTAAATTTAAAGTCCTTTGTAAAAATTAGGACTACAAGTCATATAACCAAAACATGAAATTGTTTTCTTCAACCTTGAAAGACTCAAAAATGTGATGGTTCATGGAACTGTCTACTAGGTTTACTAATTGATGGGAATAGAGGGAAACAATATTTTTGGATAAATATCAATACTACTATTGGTTAAGGGATAGAAATGAGGAGCTCTTCTTCTTGAGACAAAAGGAGGATAAAAGCATGGAATATTACTTGGACCAATTCCTCTTTGTTTAAAGCATTGCAGTAATGTGTTAAACCTCACACTCATTAAAATAATATTCTTGAGAGGTTTGGAGGAAGATTCTCAGGGTGCCCTCAACCTTATGGGTAAAGGAGACATTACAAAGTTAAGCCTCCAAATCAATTTAGAATTATGTAGAAAATACTCTTAAACACAAGGGGGAGTTAGGAAGTCCATCTTGGTAAAAGGGAACAATGAAATAGCACAACTCATGGAAGATCTTATTAACTTGAAAATTATTTTTTTAGTCCAACTAAACACCACATTGGATGGGATGAAAGATAAAATGATTACACTACAACCCTGTCTATCTATTGTCCTAGGTGTCAATAAGCATATCCTGAGAGAATACCCCTTAGACAAGATATACATCTGCCATGTTTGTGATAAGAACCATCCCATAGACAAGTGCAAACTTTTTCAAGACATTAAAATTTTGAAGGAAAAGACTCTGCTACTTGAAGATGAGTTAAATTATATGGGATAACATTAGGGTGAATTTTTTTCTTATAACTATTCCTCAAGCCAATCCTCCTAGAGTCCACAGATGAATTAGACTAACAATGCTTGGTTAGTTCCATGGTCTAATCATCAAATCCAATTGCAATGGGGTCTCTATCCATGGCGACTCCAAGAATGGCCTAATTATCCATAGTAGACATGGTATCCTTCAAACCCAACACCAAATTGGAACCCATCTTACAAACAATTTTAGCAATGTTCATGGCACATGTAAAAATAGTAACAAAATTTATTGCCCCTTTTATAGAATGCACCAACTCAATCCTTAATGGACATAGTTTCACAAACATAGCTCACAACTCAACCTATAGAAAACCCCAAAATAACAAACCATCTACTCCTATTTACTCTATATAATTAGAGAATATGGTTGGCATTTTAATGCTACACATTGTGGAAGTATCTAGAGATAAAAGTTACAAAATATAGTTCCTAAAATTTCACAACCGAATATAGTGGAGATAAAATATAATGAGGAATCTACATTTCTTAAAAATAATATGGAACCTAGTAATCTAAACTCTCGATATCCTTTCAGAGAATCTCTTAAGATAGCTTCTAGAGCTACCTTAGGATATTTCTCTAGAGATTCATCAAGAACAACTTTTGGAGCTTCCCTAAGACACCTTTTTGGAGAACCCTTAATGTTTTCTTCTAGCACCTCTCAAGAGTCTTTATCTAGAGACTCATCCAAACTAGATTCAAAAGTTCCTTCACACTATTTCTCTAGAGAATCTTCAAAACCATAGGTTTTCACACTCTTTAATTTTATCCCTCTAGAAAACCTTTAAAGTCTTCTTCTAGGGACAATATGGAAAAATCCTCAATAAATATCTCAAGACCATTTTCTCAAGCTCCTCTAGAATTAATCCTCAGGATAAACAACAACATAAGAAATTTAGCCATTTCAGAGATGCATATTAAACCTATTATATAGCATGCCCCTATTCTTGAAAGAATATGAACATAGTTCAAAAATCCCCTTCAAAGGCAACACCTCTATTTGAGTTGACTCATTTAGGAAATAAAAAGGTTGATCATTGAGGTTCTATTTTTTCAATAAATTAAGGAATTTATGGAGCTAAATTAGATGATCAAGCAACTCTATATCAAAACCCTTAGTAGGAAGGAAAAGGAAACTAATAACATCCATGTGCAGGGTCGTTTGGTAGATCTCCTTTTTAGAAAACTTCTTCCACCTAAATATGGTGATCCAAGTAGCCTTGTGATCACTATGTTAATCAACGTTGTATAAATTCCCAAGGAATTGGTTGACCTTAGAGATTCCATTAATGTCATGACTACCAAAATTATGAAAAATATATGTCTAACTAGACTACAAGCCACCAACACCATTTTGTAGATGGATGACAAGTCGGTCACTAGCCCAAACGGGGTCATGGAAAACATTCTAGTTATGTAGATTCATGGGAGTACCGTAAGGATTTTTTGATACTCAAACCATGGACCCCAAAGAAAAGTTATCCATTAATTTTGGGAAGTCCATGGTTCGCAACAGTAGTTACCCTTATTGACTGCAAAACCATCTCTATCAATGAATATATGTGTTTAGATAGATGAACCAAATCAAATTAGGAAGCAAGAAAACTTATCCTCACTAGCCATAGTCATAATAAAACAATAGATAAAAGAATAAGAGGATGGTCCCCCACCTCTTATGATGCCTTTGAATAAAATAATAAAATAGATTTTGAAGGTGGTGGTGATCTTCAATCCCTCCTACAAACAAGCATAATAGAATTTTCTCAAGATGACTGGAGGGACTTTCTCTAGGCATTCCAATGCCCTTTGGAAAATCTAATCCCACAAGGAGAAAACTTTTAAGATATGTAAGTCATAAATATGAAGATCCTAAGTTAGAACATAAGGAAGCTCAATGCCCTAAGAAGCATCATTTCCATAAATGACTAGTAAATGAACATAAAATAGAGATTATTATTCTACAAGAGACTAAAGTTAGAGGTGGGGATTTAAAATATTCTCCAAAATGTTTATTAAAAGATAGTGTAAGTGTGATGGTGGATACAAAGGGAACTTCTAGGTGTCTAGCTCTAGTTTGGGACAATAGGAGAATTTTGGGAGAACCATTATTCTCATGTCAAAACTTGATACATGTACTTTTATGGTATGCATGTAGGATTGAAATTTATTTACTCAACTATTAATGGCCCAAATAATGATAAAAAAATAGGAGTGTGCGATGTGCCAAAGGAATTTTGATCTAACAATGATGAAGGAAACTAGGTGGTAGTGCTTGATTTCAATGTCACTTTAAGCAGAGAGGAAAAGAAAGGAGATATCACTACGATTTCAGCAAGTTTGATTTATTTTAAGGCCTATTATTTGCATTTATTATTGTGGGATATCAAGCCTAAAAAGATTGGTTCACATGGAGTGATGGGCATTTAGGGGAAGGATATATTAGGAGTAGGCCTTATCGGTTTCTAGTCAACTTCAACTAGGGCTTGGAGACTATTTCTCTCTCCTCCAAGGTTATTCATTTTGCAATATTTCATCATTGGCATATTATTTTAAAGGTTAATGGGGATGTTGGACCTAGGGGTGCCTTTTCAAGATGGGAATTTTGTCCTTTGAACATCCTGATTTTGAGAGTCACCTTAAGGAGTTGAAAAATCTAAAAGTCAAAGGATGCAAAAGATACATTTACCAAAATAAATTGGGTTTGGTCAAAATAGAAGAAAGAGACTAGAATAAGAAGGAGTTTGTAAATGTAAAATAGACGACACCCTCTTCCATCATCATATAAGATTTTTCATTATTAAGGGACCTGTGATCTTGACATCTTTGTAGCAACTTCTCTAGATTTGGCAATGCCTCTTCATATGTATTTCCATAGGTTGTGAATTCATCCATATAGACTTCCATGTATTCATGTGTAAGATAAGAAAATATGCTCAACATAGCCCTCTGGAAGGTGGAAAGGGCATTACATAATCCAAACGAAAGGATTGACTAGGCATAGCTACCCCAAGGACAAGTGAAAGTTATTTTGTCTTGGTCCTCTGTGCTATTTTGATCTAATTATAACTGCTAAAACCATATAGAAAAGAAAAGTATTTCTTTATAGCGAAGGAGTCTAGGACTTGATCAATGAAGAGATGAGGAAAATGGTCTTTCTTAGTGGATTGATTAAGTTTTCTATAGTCTATAGATACACGCCACTTTCCCTCTTCTTAGGCACTATAGAAAATGGAGGGACCCACTGACTATCTACTATGGGATAAATGAATCCAACATCCAAGAGCTTATGCAATTCATTCTTTACAATCTCTTGAAGAACATGATTCATCCTCCTTTGAGGTTTCCTAATGGGTTTACAATCTTCCTTAATGGGTATCTAGTGCATACAGAGATCCAAATCTATGCCGCTTATATCATGGTAATCCTAGGTGAAGGCTATCTTGTGAGCTTGCAACATAGAAATTAACTCAATTTTTTGTTGCATGATCAGTTCACTATTAACATTGAGTGTTTTCCCAGGTGAAATTTCCACTTGGATGGTTGATGAAATAACAGAGGCAACATCCATATATGATTTGTTAAGGCTACAGCTGTGTGGCAACAAGTTATGAAACATTTGGGTAGTAGAAGCATAAGTTGGTGTATGTGCTACATGAAGAATATTATGCAATAGGAAGGATAAACATACCAAGCAATTGTTCTATTGTGTGCCCATCCCATACTTGTTCTAAACTATATGGGAGAGATTTGAATCAATGGGCTTTATTCAATTATCATTAATGTTTGTAGGGAATACTAGTTGTTGTCTTCAGAATCTAGCCATATAGGTTGGTCTGAGTCAACAAAGGGTTGTGTCGGTGGATAAAGAATTAATATATTGGTAATATTTACATTGGCTAAAATCATATCCTTGACCTATATCTAATAAAAGAATGAGTTGTTGCTAAGTATGATAGCCATAATATGAGTGGATATGCTCAGGGTTATCTTTTGGCTATAGGACCATAAAATCTATAGGATATTCTGAAGAGTCAAGTGTGATAACCAAGTCTTTAATGACCCCTCTAGTTTAACCATGGACCTATCTACTAGTTGCAGCATTGTAGGTGTAGTTCATAACTCAACAAGTTGTAGATTTTTTATGGTTTCCTTGGTCATGATGTTTATGACAACACCTAGATCAATTAAAGTATTTATTATAAGGGTGCCAAAGATATGGACATCCGCCACTGCATTATCAGGGTCCACATAATTTGGAATAACTATGTTTCCCAACATGATATCTACAAGTTGTCTAATCATTTAAACAATTTATGCATCTTTATGCTTCTCTCTTGGTTTCTTTAAGTAGATCTCTCTCACAATTTTAGTGTAAATGGGCATATCCTTGATAGCCTGGAATAGGGGAATTTTAATACAGACATATTTTAATTGCTCAAGGAAATCAAATTTAGGCTCAAGTTCATGTTTTTGAGTATTCATTCTCTTTGTGAATGGAGGTTCTTTTCTTTTATTCCCTTCGTTTAGTGGAGGTTGCTCAATGTGTTCACTATGGGAATGGAAATTAGCATTGTTGGAATGTTCCTCATCTGAGAGCTCCATGACTAGTAAAGAGGTTGGTACATGGATCATATTTCTTGAATGTAGGTCAACATCACTAACCTCAACTGCATAAGTCAGGCACTAGAAATTCTCGTTAGCATAAGTCCATTGAGTAGGCTTGTTGTGAGGATTTGGTATAGTTTGGATAGGCAATTGAGTTGCTCTTGGTAGATTATGGATAGATGTAACCATGTTTGGCATAATAGTTGGTTCTTGAGGAAAATCCTATTGTGGTTATGAGTAACCAAAGTTTGGATTTTACCAAGGTTGATTCCCTCTCCATTATTGTTGCCATAAGTTTTGGGGTGGTTTCCACTACTGGCTATGGGCTTGAAATTGATATGGATATTGTGTCCATATTCCTTGTTGTGGGACCCAGCCAGGAGGTGATAGGGTTGACTAGGATTGAGGTGGTACATTATTCCATAGTAAACTATACCAATTAGTAGTGTTTTAAGAAGAACCAAGAAATGAAGGATTATAAGATAATGGATCCCAAGGAATAACTTATCTTTATTTCCATTGCTTGTGTTGGACTAGGTGAAATACTTATCCTTCATTGTCTTCTGGAGTTCTAATATTTGGTCGCTCCTACCTATCTTCAATAATGTTGGCCACCCTTTAGCATTTGCATTCCATTTTCTTGTAGTGGTAGTAGGGACAAAACTCAACCAATGTTGCTTCTCCTTCTTCATACTTCTTCATTACATGGAACATATCTAGCTATGTTGCTATATGATTATTGATGTCATATTTCATGTATTTGAGAAGAATACTAAGCTTCATCTAGGGTACACTCGCAGTTACTTTCATGGTTGGCATTGATCTCAAGTTGCATGACTTCCTCATGGTTGAGTGCGAGTAATTTCTAGATATATCCTGAAAACTTCATCAAATGAAAGCCTAGAGATATTACTGCCTCCAATTAGGTCTAAGGCATCCATGTATTCTTCATTGACTCCTTTTAAGAGTATAATGTTGAGATAATTTGGTGATAGTCTACTCTATTGAGTTGTCTGTAAGTAAAACAAGAATTTTTCCACATAGCCCTCCAAGGGTTCTGTTGACATTTCTTCTGAATCAGCATTAGGGTTTGCCACTTCTAATGCACAGGCAGATTCAGGCCAACTGAATACAGGAGGTTGCGTGAGCTCCTCCCCTTCACTTCTGGTTCTGCCGCACCAAGGGGGGTATCCCTATAACTCAAGATGTAACCTTGACTAGCTCAAAGATAGAAAGATCTAACTTGACAACAACAGGCAGAATACTCTCATGTGTGGACCAAGATCTGCATGATAGATCACAAGGCTGGCAACATTCTTGGACATGATGTCTGGTTGGGTATGAGAGCATGCAGGGGGTTCCTAATCCTACTCCTACAACTAACAGGTGGAGGTATGAAATGTTTTGATATGAATTTGGATGCAAAGCTGGACATGGTGTATAACACAAGAACACAGCATGATTGGTGCCTATCCAGGGCTTGGAGTCGGTAGACATACACCTGTGAATGATCAGCATGAATAGCTAGAACTGGATTTCAAGGGGATACACATGATATCTGCCTTACAGATATCTCCCAATATAGAGTGTTGAGCTATCTCTACTTATGGCATCCCTACTGCAGTATACCCTTCCAATGTTCAACCTGAAAACAGTTTAATCTGCCCCTTGAGCAGAGGTTAAAAGATCAGACATTCAACATAGGAATTCTATGCTCTAGAATCTAAACATTACGCAAATATCCAGATCCAGAAGAAGAATACATGCAATACTGGAGACAGAATTAACACAACACATGCTAAGATAGCATTACTCATATAAGATCAACCATGAAATCAGTGGATCCATGCCAAGTCCTACAACAGGAGATACATAAACTCACAAGATCAAGCTGTACAGAGCAACCAGATCAGCTGGTTTTGGATTACAGAGCCAAAAATCCACAACTTTCAACAACCTTGAATGATCAACACCATCTGCATCATATAGCAGGAGGGCGTATTCAGCATTGACTACCAGGTTGACCAAAACTCCCGCCAGATATACAGTATCATAGAAATGGCGCTCAAACATTAATGCAGCAGGTAGGGGAGGAGACAGGAAGATATCTCGAGCCTTGCGCCGCCACCTAGGGATTCAGACCTTCAATCAGGTACTACATCAGCCCACGCCATCGCCCATACCTCTGCAACAATCGCCATTAATGGCGCATCAACCCGCGGCCTTGGGAAGAACATCAGACAGTTCATCGCAACCGCTTCCCACCGAGATTCATCATCATGATATTTCGAAAATGCAGGATAACATTATCCCACATGCACCCCGCAGCAACCTCATAAACACTTTATATACTAGGTCATGAGCATATATCATGTCGGTGCTTTTGCTCCTGACGACACTAGTATAAGACTTCATCATCATCATCCTCCAGCAGCATGATATCCTGTTGCCCGAAATATCACCCTGACGTCATCATGATATTTGAAATATAACCTTCATGATAATCGGCACAACCTGATCCTTCGGAGGAACATCCTCCTGCTGAGCTTATAACAAAAGTCTGGCTGATGAACATCCTGATGACATCATCATCATATCCTGCTGACGTCATCATCATATCTGCCTACTGCGCACCTCCTCATATCCGGATGACGTCATCATCATGTTTACAAATATCGGGGGATCTCCACAAGATGATCTGTGTTAGAAATATGACTCCCCCCGGACCTTGATGACATCATCATCATATTAACATCATCATGATATTCGGAAGACAACCGGATATTTGGAAATATCCTCCTGATGTTCAAATATCAGGTTGCACTGTAGCTCCACTATAAGATCGGGGCGATAACTGAATATGATGATGATGCTTGAAAAGATCACCCCCAGTAGATAATGCGCGAAGCCAGCAGGCGGATATCTCCATGATATCAGCATCATCATGATGCTGGAACAAACACACTCGGGTGATATGAAAATATTACCCCCTCCTTCGAAAATATCATGATGCAGATAGGCAGAAAGAAAGAACCGGATATCACCCTGATATAAGGATGACGTCAGCATCATCAGGATGAGAAACAAAGAACAAGGTGATACAACATCATCAGGATGATATTGACTAAGATCATCCTGACGTTCGAAATATGATGACCCTAGTGAATATCGGGTCGCATTTAGAATTCTTCAAATACATCATCAGGATGATCATAACCAAGATCACCCGATGATACTGACATCACCCCGGCGAAATATCATGAAGGCAGAAAATATGATGACCTCCACAAGCAGCAGGATGATAGCTGGAAATATGATGATGATGACGACGACCCTTAAGAAAAACAAGTTAGGTCGAGCAACTCAAAGAACAACCCCTTCAGAATATCGGGGCAACATCATCATCATGTTCGCGCAAGGTGATAAATGGAAGATCACCGGAGACTTTGAAGAATCACCCTCGCAAGCAGATCAGGGCGCACTGCAGCTCGTCAGCATCATCAGGATAAAACCCAAACATCACCCGACAGCGAAATATGATGATGACGATGAGAAACCGGTCGAAGGAGAACATGATGATGCTGACCCTCATGGAAACAAACATGATGATGATGACCTCCTCCTCAAGAAAATATGATGATGCAGCTGAAAAATGCTGAGGAGGTCCAACACTTAGAACATTTTTTGGATACTTAGGGAGAGTGCCTGAATGAAAATTTTTCAAAAAACTACCAGTCAATTCAGGCGCTAACAGGTTCCTCCTTCTAGGTCAATCTAAAAATATCATCTCCTCTCATGCCTTGACCTCTATAGTAATCCTTCAATTTCTTAAGGAAATTATTTTTCATGGTTTATCAGTTACTTATTGCATCTCTTCCCAGTCCCATGAACCACCTCAAGACAACATCCTTGAGTGTAGCTAGAAATAGTATCGGATGATGTCCATCAGTTGTATAATCATAACTTGGGCAAGCACATTGAATTTAAATAAGAAAGTAACTAGGTCCTTTGTAATGAGACCATCGAAGTTAGGAAGGGTAGTTTAGAATGGAAAAAAGGGAATATTATTCATAGCAACATGTTTGATCTGATTAGTAATGGTAAATTGGAACATATTGTAATTTCTGGTGGTAGTTTAGCTCCTACATCATGCACGGTAGATTTTTGGCCTAGGATGTAGGTGGAAAATAGAGGAATTTGTGAAGGAAAGTCATTGGATCCATGACTCGAAACAACTAATGGAGGGGCTTCAAGTAGATGTGCTTCAAGGATTAGGGATTTAGTTGGGTGTATTCATTTCATGTCTTCACATGTTCTTGTTACCTCTTCTCAATTTTGAATCACTGGAAGAAATCTCCCTTGGGGACCTCCCCTCCACTACATGCAATGGTGTCTGAGCTCTAATAATCTCCTTCCTACAAAATATTAGTTCATAAATTGATATTTGGTTTGATGTCTAATAATCCTAAATTCTTAAAAATGAATTTGTATACTAGAAAAGCAAAGAAAAAATTATGAAACAGACAAACTATAAAATTTGGCACCATCCCTGGCAATGGTACAAAAAATTTCTAACTCCATTATTAACCAATAAATTTGTTGTTTTGTAAGCATGCAGTCTATTCAACAGATTAGGGTATCCCTTATCAAGCAACCCACTAGTTATAATGTGTTACATTTACAATGTCAAACCAAGGGATGTATCTTATTAGATAGTATTAGTATTGTATGTACGGTTAAAAAATTCTTGAAAGTTGTCCTAAGAAGTTGTATATAGAAAATAATTTCTTATGAAGAAAAATATATATTATAAAATTTGCTCAACTACATTAATTGCTATGGGCTGATATTAATGCTAGAAATTCTATTAATCTACAAGTACATGTTATCTCTATTGTCAACAATCAATTATTTATATTAAATGTGTATGATGAAAACTACTAAAATTACCAATAACTAAGTACTAACAAAAGAGTTACATTTGTACCTCAAGTGGGCCCTTTTTTTGGTGAAGCTATATTCTCACAAGGTCTCAATTAAATCTCTTAACTAACTATTGTACAACCTTGACTAAATCTTGAAAGTATCTTAATTGATTTCAGAAAATCAGAATACAAATTGCTTGTAATAAAACATCTAGATACCTGCTACACAAAATCTATTGAATATATAGACTCATCCTATCTATTCTTAACTAAGTTAGAATCTTAGTAACTCATATACATGTGTCAAATCTTCCCTAGAACATAGGAAGAGGACTATTTTATTCTTGAAAAACACAAATAGAGAACTTTCCTATAATTAAAATTTCTCAATAACTCTTCAACTAAGATGGAGGAAACAAAATTAATGGAAACATGCAGACAATTGGCATAAATTAAATACAATCCTTAATTAATGCTTGCTTTAGTTCTTTTTCACTATTTATTGCTACTTTGAGTTCCTCCTAATTTTCTATGGAAGGCATCATTGTTGCTAGATAATTTGTTGGTGAGTGGGATTGTCATTACCAAATCAATTCCTTCATATTCAGGCTTCCTTTACTTTGGCTATGGGTAACTAATCCTTTAGTTCTAGATGATTATCTTTATTGCTACAAGTTCCCAACAACCTTGCTTGTAGGTACATATCATCTTGCTATACAAAGGGTTAGATTTATTTCATAATACTTCAATTTTCAAATCACCATTATCAATATAACATACTATCACATTTTGAAAATGAATATCAAATCACATAATCATTTATCAAAATATTATATATCAGTTTTTAGTGCTTCATACTTCAAATATTTAATATATAGTGTTAGGTTTTGTTCAGGGAAATGTTATGTAAAATATGAAATAAATATAACAAATAGAGGCAATTTTAGGTCCCATCAGAAGGGTTTCATTGACAAGCTATGGTGGGTGACATTATCCAAGATATAAGTGATTTGTTGTCCTTCCAAAAAAAATTAATGAAGCCTCTAACTCCAAGGCTCTTCTAAGAACTTAAACCATAATGAGAAAAAGAAATGGAGAAAGTGGAACCCCATGTCTTAAACCCCTTTTCATAGAAAAGAACTTTGTATAAGAATAATTAATTAGTATAGAAAAGGTGGCACTCAAAACACAACTATGTATCTAATTTCCCTAGGCCTCACTAAAGCCAAAACTACAAAGCACTACTAGTTAGAAACCCCACAACACTCTATTATAATCACACTCTATTTTAATTTTTACTCATGTCAAACTTTGTTATCATACCATCCTTTTTTCTACATTTTACTAGATTTATGGCTTTGCGAGATATGACAATACCATCCAAAATGTGTCCAATCTCTTGGATACCACTCTGTTCTTTTGAAATGATTATAATTAGAACATTATTAATCTTGAATATTATCACCTTTGGTATAATTTTGTCAATTGAATTACACATTGATATGGGTCTAAAATCATCAAAACATATTCAACATTCTTCACCTTTAGAATTAATTCTAAGAAGGTTGAGTTCCATACTATTGCAAGTATGGGCCTAACTAGTGTTGTCATTGATGTGAACATACTCCTGTTGCATTGATGTCAAGGATTGGATAAGTTGTGTGCTGAGGATATTGAGAAATTAGCCCTAGCAGAAATAGAGAAAAATAGCAAAGACAGTGAAATTCTATGAAGTAAAGACTCCATTCAATTGAAGATCAGAGTGTGCGCATCAAAGGGTTTGTAGATATGTGTCTGAAGGTGCTCCTATAAATATTTTAGAGATCCGCATGAAGATTTGGAGAAGTTATGGCCATATGAGTAAAACTAGTTCTGGTAGTTGTTCAGAGGTAACAGAGTGACATAATTAGGTCCAATGAGATTTGGAAATGAAATATCTTATTCTGTGGATCTGGTGGCATGTTTGGGAAGCCAATGTGAATTGACAACTCAATTGGTTTGTGGTCTAGAGGTCCGCAAGCAATCATTCTAATGTGACAGTGATGAATGGCTATGTTCTTAAGGTTCTAGATGAAGGGGTAATTGATTTCAGTAACCAGAAGTGGTGTGGATGTTCTTGATGATTCAGGCAAGCTTGTGGGGGTCTCTAGATTGTGTCCAGTTCATGTTTGTGGTCCGCATTGAAGATTTACCTTTCAGTAATGATGGTCTTCCTAGTCTTGACCAACCAGATGTTTTACACATGTTGCGGATGATCTTGAAGATGTTTTACGAAGCATGATGTGTTCCTCGAAGAAGATTGAAGTCCCAGATATGTGTGGCCGATAGGGTAGTGATACGCATTAAGTTTTTGTAATAAGTCAAGTTGTGTTTTTGTAATTGCTCTGTAATGAAATAAAGTATGTGTTATGCTCACTTTGATGATCATCCAAAAGTTGATGTCATGTAAAATTAAGATTTGTGAAGACATTTAAAAAGACATCTGAAGTGATGAGAAAGTGATAGAGAGGAGAGGAACAAAAAGTAGAGCAGAAGTGTTGAGCTTAAATGGAACTATCTCAAGCATGGTGAAGATGCTAATCTCTAATTTAAGTATGTAATATTTATATTATTTTGAAGATAGTGTGTCTCCTGTAGGCAGTGGGCCTCTTGTGAGTAGTGTTCTTGAGCAGTGAGCCCTAATTGGCAAGTGCTATTTTTGTTCTTCTTATTCTTTGAATAGAGAATAAAATCTTGGGTTAGTCACCCTATGGTTTTTTCCTTAACCAGGTTTTCCATGTTAAAATCTTGGTGTCATATGTGTTGAATATGTTTCTACTCTTGAGTTATTGCATTTTGCTTCCATAATTGAATAATTATTATGCTGTTGAAATATAAGAAGGATTTAAGGATTTAAAGAATAGAAGGTTTGGTAATAACTGATTTACCTCCCCCGCTCTCAGTTGTTTGTCCTAAAACCAATTATTGGTATCAGAGCTAAGTTCCTCTAAAAGAGCTTAACTGCTTGGGGAGATCTAGGATGTCTTCCTACAAGAAGGATAGTTTGAGGTTTGATGGAATGAACTACACTCTTTGGAAAATCTGCATAGAATGTCACTTGCAATGTATGGGAATTCAATATTGGAACATGACTATAAAAGAGTATATTCCTCCAAAGAATGGTCTGACAACTCTAGATGAAATAAAAAATGCTAAAGATAATCTTCAAGCTAAAGAAGGCTTACTAAGTGCCTTATCTGATACAGATCTGACAAATGTTATGGATTTAAAAACTGTATATGAAATTTTGTCAAAGATGGAAATTCTGCATGAAGGAGACAAATATGTTAAATGTGCCAAGCTACAAAGTCTGAAAGGAAAATTTGAAAACCTAAAGATGAGCTTGTTTGTGGCATTAGATGTGCTGGTGGAACTTTGGATGAAGATGAGATTGTTGCCAAAGTTCTCATATCTTTACCTTGTGCTTACAAACACAAGGTTGTTTCTGTTGAGGAATTTAGATCTTTATCACATATTACAAGGGATCAATTGGTTGGGAAGTTAGCTGCATTTGAATTGGCTATGTTTGGAGATGCTCCTCCCAAGACTGAATCTGCATTCAAAGCTAGTGCATCTACAAAAGGTAAACAAAGGTATGATCTAGGAGAGAGTTCGTCAAAGAAATTATCATGGTATGAAAAAGAAAGAAAAGATCTAGAAGAAGATGAGGCAAAATATACTCAACTTGAAGCCCTTATTGCAAAAAGACTGCCAAGAGGATCTGGTAAGTATGAAGGAAAATTGCCCTTCAAATGTTTCAACTGCAACAAGATTGGTCATTTTGCCTCAAGATGTCTGGAAAGATTTTCAAGGCCAAATCCTAATAGATCAAGATTCCAAAAGAAATGTTACTATTTTCAAGAAGATGAT
Organism: Cunninghamia lanceolata; assembly: GCA_027924645.1. NCBI lineage: Eukaryota > Viridiplantae > Streptophyta > Pinopsida > Cupressales > Cupressaceae > Cunninghamia > Cunninghamia lanceolata. Next base: position 2,540,147 of record BSBN01000719.1, on the reverse strand, counting down.
GAATCTGAGATAGGAAACAAATCTAGAAGTGACTGGGTGTTTATTGCCATTAAGGAAGAAGGTCCAATGCCCATTGAATTTGTCAATCATAAAATGGTAGAAAGGGCTATGGCTGCACAAGTTGGATAAAAGGATGAATGGGTCATTGATAGTGGATGCTCTCACCACATGACTGGTGACAAGAATAAGTTCATAAATCTTGAAAGATATGAAGGAGGAGTTGTAAAATTTGGTGATAATTTTGCTGGCAGAATTAGAGGCAGAGGAACTGTTTCTTTTTATGGAAAGAACAAAACTAGTGATGTTCTGTATGTTGAAGGTCTGAAGCATAATATTTTTCGTGTTGGATAGTTGGTGGACAAAGGCTATGATCTTCGATTCAAAAATGGAAAATGCAAGATCTTTGAAAGCTCTAGAACTAAGATTGCATCTGGTACACAGACAAAAGGTAACATCTTCCACTTGGTTGGTACTGACAAAAGTTGTTTATTTGTTCAAATTGATCAGAGCTGGTTGTGGCATAGGAGAATGTGTCGTGTAAATTTTGATAATATCATCAAGCTAAGCAACACTCAGGATGTAAGAGATCTTCCAAGATGGGTGAAACCTACTAACAATTTGTGCAAAGAATGTCAGTTGGGTAAACATAACAGAGTCACATTTAAAAGTAAGGAACAATCTTCTACTAGATTGTTGGACTTGGTACACACTGATCTATGTGGACCGGCAAGAATCGGGAGTCTACAAGGTGATAGATATTTAATGTTATTGATTGATGACCACTCCCAGATGATGTGGGTGACTTTCCTGAAAGAGAAATCTGAAGCACTTGAGAAGTTCAAAATATTCAAGGCTATGGTAGAAAATGAAACTAGGTTAAACATAAAATGTCTCAGGTCTTATAGAGGTGGTGAATTCACATTCAAAGAGTTCATAGAATTCTGTGAGAAACATGGGATAAAGAGATAGTTATCTACTCCAAGGACTCCACAATAGAAAAGAGTAGTGGAGAGAAAGAACCAGACCATCCAGGAAGCATCTAGAACCATGATGATGGAAGAAAATGTCCTTTAGATCTACTGGAGAGAAACTGTAATCATTGTTGTCTATTCTCAGTCGAGTACAAATCAGAAGCAATATTGGTAAGACTGTTTAAGAAATTTGGTTTAGCATCACCCCTACTATGAAATATTTTAGACATGAAGACCTTGGAAAGTTTGATGCTAGAAGTGATGAAGGAATATTCTTGGGATATTCCACTCAAAGCAAAGCATACCAGTGTTATAACAAGAGATTGAGAAAGATTATAGAAAGTACAAATGTGAACGTTGATGAAGGCATTGAAAATCCCTCAAGGTTTTATGAGTATGAAGTAGATGATCAGAATGATGTTTTAGTCCAAGAAGAACAAGCCCCAACTGCAGTTCAGATTCAGACTGATCCAGAGAATCTTGAAATATAGGAAGAAGAGATAAGTTTGAATGAACCTATCCAAGAAATAGAAGTGCAAGAAATTCCCAAAACTCCCAGGTATGTAAGACTGAATCATTTTGAAGACCAGATCATAGGAGATAGAAGCAAAGGTGTTCAAACAAGAATAAAAATTGCTCAAGATTCAGTAAAGTATTGTTTGATTTCAAAGGTTGAACCAAAAATAGTAAGTGAAGCATGCAATGATGAAAGATGCACTAAAGCAATAGAGGAAGAGTTGATTCAGATTGAAAAAAATCACACTTGGGATCTTGTTCATAGACGTAAAGACAAAAATGTGATTGGGACTAAGTGGGTCTTTTGAAATAAATTGAATGAAGATATTGAAGTAGTCAAAAACAAAGCTAGATTGGTCTATAAGGGTTATTCTCAAGTAGGAGTTGACTTTGAAGAAACTTTTGCTCTAGTGGCAAGAATTGAAGAAGTCAAATTATTTCTTGCTTTTGCTGCCTTCAAAGATTTGAAAGTATATCAGATGGATGTCAAGTCTTCCTTCCTGAATGGTGATTTGGAAGAAGAGGTATACATTGAGCAATCAGATGGATTCCAATTGTCTGATCATGGTGATATGGTCTGCAAGTTGAAGAAAGCATTGTATGGACTCAAAGAAGCCCCAAGAGTGTGGTATGAAAGATTGGATAAACATCTTTTGAAGATTGGTTTCAACAAAGGTACTTCTGATAGTAACGTGTACATGAAAATATCTTGATTGTTGAAGTATTTGTTGATGATATCATTTTTGGAGGAAAAGATAGTATGTGCAAGACTTTTGCAAATCAAATGAAAAGTGAATTTGAGATGTCTATGTTTGGGGAAATGAATTTCTTCTTGGGTCTGCAAATCACTCAAACAAAGAAAGGAATCTTCATATCACAGACCAAATATGTGAAAGAATTGTTGAAGAAATTTGGGATGGAAGATTCAAATCCAATGAATACTCCCATGGCAACTGGGTGTAAACTAAGCAAAGATGATGAATCTCCTAAGGCTGATCAAAAAAAGTATAGGTCAATGATTAGAGGACCACTGTATCTTACTCAAACTAGACCTGACATTATGAATGTTGTTGGTCTTGTTGCTAGATTCCAAGCTGATCCTAAAGAGTCTCATGTCATGGTAATCAAGAGAATTCTCAAATATCTGAAGGGAACAGTTGAGTATGGTTTATGGTATTTTAGGGATCATGGTTTCTCTCTTCATGCATATACAAATCCTGATTGGGCAGGAGATGTGGATGACCAGAAGAGTACTAGTGTTGGTGCATTCTTTTTAGGGAAAAGATTGGTTTCTTGAATGAGAAAGAAATAAGAGGCAATATCTCTGTCCACTGCAGAAGCAGAGTATATTGCAGTAGCAAGTAGTTGCACTCAAGTATTGTGGATGAAGCAAATACGAAGAGACATCAGAGTGGAGTATGAAGAACCTATCACAATCTTCTATGATAACTCAAGTGCAATAAATGTATCAAAATTTGGTGTTGCATTCAAAGACAAAATATATATCCATCAAGTTTCACTTTTTGAGAGAGTAGGTGAACAAGAATGAAGTCAGATTGGAGTTTGTGCCCTCCAAGGATCAGATTGCAGACATTTTTACCAAACCTCTACCTAAGGACTCTTTTGAGTATCTCAGGGAGAAGTTAGGGGTTATTACCCCTTTGGTTCTGAATTAAGATGCACTTATGTGCATCAGTCTGGTGGATCTTACAGTCATATCTTGTGGTCCGGATTGATGATAGAAAGATACTACTTAGGGGGAGCAGTCTGTATGATTCTAAAGTATTGATGCAAGTATGTGCCCTTTGCCATTGATGTCAAAGGGGGAGAGAAGACATTTGAAAAATAAAGGAGATTCCTGATCAAAGGGGGAGAAATGAAGAAAGAAAAGATATGTGAATGATCGATGTTGATAGGGGGAGCCAGTGAGGAGAAGTTCTTGTCTTGATGGTCAAAATAGTTTTTCACATCATATGTTGCCATCAATTTCAAAGGGGGAGATTGTTGCAAGTATGGACATAACTGGTGTTGTCATTGATGTCAACATACTCCTGTTGCATTGATGTCAAGGATTGGATGAGTTGTGTGCTGAGGATATTGAAAAAATTAGCCCTATCAAAAATAGAGAAGAACAGTAAAGACAGTGAAGTTCTATGAAGTAAAGACTCTAGTCACTTTAAGATCAGAGTATTTGCATCAAAGGGTTTGTAGATATGTGTCTGAAGGTGCTCCTATAAAGATTTTAGAGATCCACATGAAGATTTGGAGAAGTTATGGACATATGAGTAAAAATGGTTTTGGTAGCTATTCAGAGGTAATAGAGTGACATGTTTAGGTCCGGTGAGATCCAGAAATGAAATATCTTGTTCTGTAGATTTGGTGGCATGTTTGGGAAGCCAATGTAAATTGACAACTCAATTGGTTCATGGTCTGGAGGTCCGTAAGCAATCATTTCTAATGTGACAGTGATGACCAGCTGTGTTCTTAAGGTTTTGGATGAAGAGGCAAATGATTTCAGTAAGCAGACGTGGTGTGGATGTTCTTGATGATTTAGGCAAGCTTGTGGGGGTCTCTAGATTGTGTCTAGTTTGTGTTGGCAGTCTGTATTGAAGATAGAGCTCGTAATTGAAGATTTACCTTTCAGTAATGATGTTCTTCCTAGTCTTGGCCGACTAGATGTTTTACGCATGTTACAAATGATCTTGAATATGTTTTACGAAGCATGGTGTGTTCCTCAAAGAAGATTGAAGTCCTAGATATGCATGGCCGATAGGGTAGTGATGCGCATAAAGTTTTTGTAATAATTCAAGTTGTATTTTTGTAATTGCTCTATAATGAATTAAAGTATGTGTTGTGCCAACTTTGATGATCATCCCAAAGTCAATGTCATGTATAAATAAGATTTGTGAAGACATTTAAAAAGACATCTAAAGTGATGAGAAAGTGATAGAGAGGAGAGGAGCGAAAAGCAGAGCAGAAGTGTTGAGCTTAAATGGAACTGTCTCAAGCATGGTGACGATGCTAATCTCCAGTTTAAGTATGTAATATTTATATTATTTTGTAGACCATGTGTCTCCTGTAGGCAGTGAGCCTCTTGTGAGCAGTGTGCTTAGGCAGTGAGCCCTAATTGGCAAGTGCCATTTTTGTTCTTCTTATTCTTTTAATAGAGAATACAATCTTGGGTTAGTCACTCCATGGTTTTTCCGTTAACTGGGTTTTCCACTTTGAAATCTTGGTGTCATATGTGTTGAATATGTTTCTACTCTTGAGTTATTACATTTTGCTTCCATGATTGAATAATTATTATGTTGTTGAAATATAAGAAGGATTTAAGGATTTAAATAACAGAAGGTTTGGTAACAACTAATTCACCCCCCCTCTCAATTGTCTATCCTAAAACCAACACATACCCTAAACATAACTCACCTTCTTCTACACTCCTTTCTTTTATCCATTTCACACTTGATTTTTACAACAAATTTCCTCTAACATGAGGATCAAATTTAAAAAATTCAAATCTAAAACTTCCTTCTCCCTCAAGATCTTTGATAAACCACATCCCATAATATCTTCTTCAATCTTCTTTAGCTTCTCCTCCACCTCTCTTTTTCTACTAAATACATTTGCCACCTCCTTATTCTAGACTCTTTATTATTTTTTTTACCAAACCCAATTTATTTTGGTAAATGTATCTTTTACATCCTTTAAATTTTAGATTTTTCCACTCCTTAAGGTGAGACTCAAAATCAGGATGTTCAAACCACAAAATTTCCATCTTGAAAGGATATCTCAATGTCTAGCAGTGCAATCCCACAATAATGAGTCCTAGTTTTTGGCCAAGATGAACATTGATATTAGCAGTTTTAACTAAATCTTCACTTTCTGAGACCTATAGCAGCTAAACCATTAAGAATTTGAAGATGATGCGAACTAGTGATTTGTGTGTAGATTCTAAATATATTTTTAATTTTTTTTAAATAAATAATGAATCTTTCAAGATCTCTTTTAATAACTAGTTTTTAATAGAAAACAACATTTTCAGAAAGTAACATTTATGTCATCAAGCATAACTTTTTTTCTATAAAGGATAATACTCTAATTTTTAAATTATAGGTTTTTAACATGAATATCTAGTCATGGATATTTTTTCTTTTTTTTTTACATTTTTTTTAATTAACTTTTTTAACTCAGGGTAACTATAATTTGGACATAGGTGTATGTTTTCAAGTTTAACTTGTTGTGTATATATTGAAATTCATTTTCCACCTGTGTGTAACAACCAAGTTCTCCAACAAGACTAAAATCAAATATTTACCATGAGATAAAACATACAAGGTGAAAAAGAGCAAATTTTTATTTCCTTAAATCAAGATTCAATAATTTACTCAATTACTTTTTTGACATAAACAACATGATATAATATACAATGAAGACATTTTGTCATTACAATTATCAATATCTGCAATAGATAATGTTTTACATAGTTTTAATAAACCCAAGTTACAAAGATATAATGCATTTGGAAATATGGCATCCTTATCGTAAGCCTTGGCATGTCTTCTGCTAGAGAGAGAGAGCATCTTCATAGTACTTTTCCTCCAACCACAGACTGATGGTCTCCCACACATCTTCCAATTGGAAGTGGTCCTACCCTTCATGAAGAGTATAGACCAAAGGTGACCAACGGTGATTTGCCATCCATGTACTGGTGTTGTATCCCATATAATACTATTGATCATGCAATCCCCTAGATACCCCCTAGCTAGTATGATCATTCCAATAGGTTATTTAATCTAGATATAGTGAACTGACAATGCACGTAGAGACATGCATTACTTTGGCCAAAGATTCAATATAAATAGACGTTCGCAATGAACATAGTCGTATTGTTCACCCACCCCAACTCAACTTGGATACTATCACATCCTACAGTTTGACTTGGTTGACTATGTTTGACTATATAGTTTTGTCAACTCTAATTCAGTCTTCTTGACTATACAAGGATACTCATTGCATCTTTGCAATACTCAAGATCCAAAACTTATCAACACTTTAATGAATTTTAAGTTGATTCAATGACAACTAAGATGGTTACCTTACCCAGGTTAAGCATAATAGTCAAGGCAATTATTTCCTTTCTTACAAGATTAAATAAACATAGCTAGGGTACTTACCCCTTCATTTAGTAACTATCGACACAAATTTGTCTATACGGTAAATCCATTCTAGTTAATTTGACATAGAACAAAACCTTAATATTATGTCATACCAGACATAAGAGTTATATGTTTTCCAAATCATCCTTGTTTTAATACTAAAGTTTAGCTTCTCTAACCTTTACATGGAAATATCAAACATCATGTTTTTCCAAGAGTAATAGCATAAGTATAACTAAACATTTAGAACAAACACCACTAGTCTTTCCTTGACCACTTGGCATTGCTTAAAGTCACATTTCCCATAGCATGAATAAGCATACAATTCAGGTTATATCCTCACCCATATAATTTCTAAAAGATTATTATCGTTTCTCAAAACTAGACCTTTAACTAAGTTCAATCCTCCAACCTTAATAGGTTAGATTCGTAAAAGATAATAAATTACTTTTAACTTCCTTGTCTACTCAAGTTTACTGTTATTTGATTAAGGATATGTTATAAACTCATATCTATGTCATCCTTTATATATGTATGTCACATATACCTATAACAACAATCTCAAGTACAATAATCATGGGGGTTGAGTTTCAGTCTCCCAACATCCCCTTCTCAAAATTGGTTACAATATTGATGCCAAGTATAGGAATGATGAAATCTTTTGTGCATATAGCACTAAAATAAGTTCTATTATTCATATAAAAATAAGTACTATACTTCCTATCTCATAGTATGTCTATACCCTTGAACCGGTTAAAAAATCTCAATATTGAAACAAAAGAGAAGTTGACTATGTCTCCTACCATATCAATCCTCAAGAGGGTTTAACACAAGAAGAAATATGCTTATCATAAGGTTTATGAGGTTTCTTTTCTTTGAAAACAACTAATATCATAGGTTTGGCTTTGGATCATTCATGTAATAACCTAATCTCTCCAATAAGAATTTATTTCTTCCCATATTATAGGCAGTTCCTCAATGTGCCCATAATATAATTAGAGCAATAACTTTATCTCAATTAGATTGTCTTTGATGAACTCAATAAATAAGATACCTTGGTATCCTAAATTGTCTTTTGGATCTATCCTAGTCTTCCACAAAATATTTACCTAAGACTTATAATGCCTTCACTTTTGAGTCTATACTTAAGACTCATTCTTTATCTCTCTTAGATATGAATCAGTCTATAAAATAATTATCAACCTACTTGGCCTTCACAAGTCAACTAACTTTTTTTCTTGATTGTAAATCTAGAACCAATATATTCAAAATAAATCAGCAATCACATCACTGTGGTTAAGAAAACCACCCAAAATTTTAGTTGCTACTATTGCCATTCTAAAAACATAGATTGTTCCTAATACATACTAAGATTTTTAGGCATCTTAAAACTGAAGTACAATTAGTGACAAAAACAACATCTCATCATATCCTTAAAGCAAACACTTAGATCCCATTGAGTTATCATCTTCTTAAATGCAACTAAACTTCCTGGGCCTTGGTTACTAACATTATCCTCATTGTGTTCTTGATCAATTCTTAAGCCTTGGACCTTTGAGTTCTTCTCTGACCCCACATGTTCTTCATTAAATCCCCTATTCTTCCTTGTGTCTATCTCATTTGTTGCCCCCTAGTATCTCATCCAATTATGTCCCCTACTTTGACTCCTCTGGGCTAACTTTCCTGAATTCCATCTTGGATCCTCAAACCATTCTATCTCCCGATCCCATATATGTTCCATATTGTTACTACTTTCATGCTCATCAAAACAAGGAAAGGCACCTATCTTTGTAGAGAGGTTTAACTTTTTTGTGTTTAAATTGTAATTCTCTCTTGACATTTCCTAATGCTTGTAAAGATCACTCTATGCCCTTGCCTTTTGTTTCATCTTACTACAAACTTCTTGAAAGTTAGAATAGTATTTGAAGAAACTTTCATTGAACCTTGTTTGAGTCCTTGCTCCAAAATCTATAATCCTGACATCCTCCTTGTAACACATGGCCCCAGTTTCAACCAACTCTTTAAACCTACTTATTGACATCTCCATGGTGACTATGACCTATTCATAGAATTTGAAATTAATGAGATTCCAAGGATTCTCCATGAGATCCCTCTCTTTACTCTGAAATATCTCATTAGTCCTTTTCTTCCATGGAAACCATAAAATTTCATTAGACAAGATAATCCAAAAATAATTAGCCTTGGACTTTAGACCTTTAACATAACTACACAAGATCTCATTCCTATTTTCAACCACATTGGTGTTCCACAGTTCAATATTCCCCATAAAAATGGACCAGACATACTTTGTATACACACAGTTAAAGAAAATATGAGACCCAGATTCAATAACATTACACATTGGACCGACCAAATATTAGGGCCTAAAGACAAGTTATTTAGTAATAACAACCATTTAAAGGCAACAACTTTTTTGGGTTCCAGTATTTTAGACCAAAGTAGTTGGAGGACTTTTGGGAGTTCTTTAGTATCCAGGGTGCTGGTCCAAGAGCTACTAATGTAGTGGAGGATGACATCAGAGTCTGCAAGCATTTTATAAATCATTTTAGACCTTGTAGAAGAGAGAGTAGTACCATCTTTCCATTTCAACTCAGATACGCCATCTTCCCCCGTATTAGTAACAATTGAGTGTACTTTGTAAATCAAGGCTTTACTTAAGGTGGAGAAGGTCCTAAAGTAATCGTCATCCAAATGAAACTGATCTTTAATTGTTGACCAATCCTTGAGGACACCATTTTCAAATAGGTCCTTGAGTTTAGATAGGCCTTTATTATTACATTTTCTAGTTGATTTAACTTTTCTAGGTCTTCCACAAAATATTTACCTAAGACTTATAATCCCTTCACTTTTGAGTCTATACTTAGGACTCATTCTTTCTCTCTTAGATATGAATGAGTCTATAAAATAACTATCAACCTACTTGGCCTTCACAAGTCAACTAACATTTCTAAGAAGAGGTAAGGGTTATTATTCTCCTTCCTATGATATAACTTGATAATGCTTACCACTATGATTGAACAAGTAAGTGATGTTTATCACTGATCAACGTTGTTCATGAAGATAACAATTTCATCTTGGTCAAAAATAAATATCTATACCAAAATCTTTGATCACTAGACATAACATTTACATCTATTCTCGTTTATGTAAATAAAATAATAGATTTTATCCTCTTAAGGTTTTTAGTGGATGATAACATCATCTTGAACAAACCTTATAATCTTTCAATCCTAGATAGAATCAATTTACATTAGTAGTATTATAACCAGAATCTGACTACTTATGTAGTTCCCCTCCATTATCATCTTAGATGTGCAGATGGTTTGGCTAAGGAGAATGAAGATGAAGGTAAAATAATAGGAATATTTAGGGTATGTTAGACAGTTGATTTTTTCTATTATATGATGTTGGTAGATGCTACATTCATGTTGATAACAATCTTGATTATGCTTATATGTGGCTTGATATGATTGTTCATATATTTTATCGATAACCCTTGTTATGACACTAATAATTCATATCCTCTGACATTGTTTTACATTTAAGTGATTATGATGTTGATATTACTATGATTGTCATATGTTAGAATTGATTTTTATGCGACTGATTCAGTATTATAGGATGATCTGAATATTGTGTGGTGTGAAAAGAGACAATGTTGTACCACTCATTCATGAGTGTCTGGCAACATTGTGATTCTCTTTGACTCTGTGATTATTTTATATTTATTATACTTGTGCATAGACTGTGTTCTGTGTTGTAGGTTGCATGTATCATGCATTGACTCCACCTGAATTGACAGGTCTGAGCGTGCCTTAAAACCAATGGAAACTATTGAACAAAGATAACATATGGTCCCCTAGCTTAGCCATCATCCTTGAATAGGATGAGTGTCTAGTTTTACACCTAGTCAGTGTTATCAGTATGGGCATGATAGTTAGTCATTGTTGTGCTGGTCTTGCTTTCCAATCATGCATAGTGATCAGGTACTATTTGGTATTTGGATTATGTAAATTAGAAGTGTTTGATTTATGCTCCAGTTTATTGTTACATTAAAATAAATTTAAATGCAAGTTAATGTTAAATAAATAATAGTAAGGAGATAAATAAATGTCATAAAAGGTGGAATTATGAAGTTGTTTGTGAAATATAAATAATTTAATTGGAATATGATTGATTAATTACTATGAAAATAAATATATAAACAATTAAATTTTTTGTTAAGTGTCGATAATAATAAATTTATAAATAATAATAATTTGTCATAAAATATATATAGCAAATATTGAAATAAATAAAATAAAAGTACATTGTAATGTTATAAATTTAATAAATAGCAAATTGTAAGGGAGTAGAAAGGAGGGAAACTGGTTGTCATTAACGGGAATTTAGGCATGAGAATTTGTGTCGTGATTTCTATAAAATGTGTGGAGGATGTGAGATTTGGGGATCTACTCTATGGAAGGGATCATTTGGAAAATTTTAAGGAATCCCTGTCTGTAAAAATCATCTGGCATGGCAATGTGGCACCATATTTTTGGATTATCTTGTTTGATCATTCCTTGTGACAAAAAAATGAGGTAAGTTTGTTGGATCTTTTGAAATCAATGCTTAATCAGGCCTATTTTATTGGCCTTTATTTTTATATTTGGATGAGTTTGCCTGATTATGTCTATGAATAAATTTAGGAATTGTTTGTTTAGAAATGTTGCTTTATTATTGTTTTGTTTTCAACGTGTGTATAATGTCCATGTTTTTGCCATGTTATGGATTCCTTTTGGTTAGTAATCTTGCTCTTAGCTACACCATGATCGATAGGCATCTATTCTCATAGGCTGTTGGGCAGCACAATCACTGGGCTATCAATGCTCTGTATCCTATCCATTGCATTCACTTGAAAGTTTCTATATCCTTTTTAATAAATCCATTTGTGCATATCCTACAATCATTGTATCCTAAGAGATCTCTTCTTTGAGGCATCAATCAAATAGTTCACCAACCTTGTCCATGTATCTAGATTTTGGTACTAGTTGTATGCTGGCAAGACCATAGGATTCAATTGTAAACCTAACAATTGCATTTTGCTTGGAAATGTTTGCAGCTCCTTAACAAATCTATTTTGTGCGTATCTTGTAATCATAGAATTCCATTAGATGACGTCTCTATGATGCATGTGTTAAATAGATCACATACCTTTTCTAAGTGTCCATATTTGTATATAAATTTACTAGAGATTGCATCTTCTAATTTGCATTTGCCCAAAAGTTACTAAAATCTTTTCAATAATAATATTCAGTCTATTTTCATATGTGATCTATTGGAACAAAGAAAACACATGCATACAACCACCATAGGATTTAACTGGCATCGTAATGATAAAGTTTAGGGTGTCCTCAAGGTATCCCAACACGGGCAAGAAAGTCAACCATGCACACATAATAATTAACTATAGGTGTAATGCAATAAGGGTTACAAATGTGATTGAATTATATTCTATTCCAAAGATCTCATTTTACGCATTGGAAAGGATGCTGGCAAAGGTTGTAGGTGTAGTTTTATACCTGCCAATTGCATATGCTTAAAAGTTTCTAAAGATGGTTCAACAAATCCATTCTATGTAATCCTGCAACTACTTCATTCCAAGAGATAACATTTTATCAACTAATCCCACAAAATCATCTTTTGCAACCTTATCTTAGCATGATTTGTGTAGTCGGGAAGGTCGTTAGAGTTTACTATTACTTTTGTTTGAAATTTTCCTAAGATATTTAAACAAAACCATTGTGAGTGTGTCTTGAAATCAGTGCAGTTTATTAGGTCATGTTTCATATAGAAAATATATCAACCATTATGGATTTGTCCTAAGGCTCTATGCTTGTCTACTAGGGAGCTTGTGGCTACCTTTGCTATCAAACCTTCCTTTCTGTTATGCTTGATGGATGTTCATTCATTTTTACCTAAGCTCTGACATATTGTTTAATTTTCTTTATGGTAGCAGAGAAATAATTCCTTTTCTTTCTCTTTCGTAATCTAGTCATATAACTAAATATTTTTATTCCCTATAGCAAGGTAATATGCTGGCCATGGATTAGCTTAATACCATCCTTATATGTATACATGTATTTCTGATATAACTATAGAATTTCATGAAGGTTATTGTGGCATAGCATCATGCTAGTCGTATAATTATTATTGCTTCCTATCTGTACCAATGTATTATATTCTACCAGCCTGGCTTGTGTTATACTTGCATATTATATATGTATTACATTTAACCAACCATAGCATAATGTTACACCTACCTAGGATATATGTAATACATTTAGTCATATGCATGTGAATTCATGTCTTTAGGAAGATGTCAGCATATACGTAAAAATGATATGTAATCTTGTCTGCTTTCTAAAATAGGTTTAGGAAGGATATGTTGTGGATATAAGATTTAGTTGTCTCTTCAGATTTTATATAAACATAGAATGTTTAAATTTGATTTTGTTATAGATTAATTTAGTAAGATTACAAAGGTTGCATCTATGGTATCTAGAACGTCAGAATTGTTTAGAAGTTATAAATTATTTTGTTACCTTCTGCTTAAATCTCGGTATTGATCTAGAAAAGGATTTGTGCCTTGAATAAGTTAGTATCTATATTAGGTCTTATATGCAATTTAAAGAATGTTTAATTGATATTTTTTTGGGTGAATAGTTTTATGTTTTTGAAATGTACTAGAATTTAAATATTGGTAGATATATTGTAGAGTTGTCATTACAAGAAGGTCATATTGATGTTTTTGTTCATGTTATGATGGTAAACATATTATATATAGTTAATGATTTCTCTCATACTATCTTGGTTTAGTAATTTGAGAATAATATATCCCTGATCAACCATTCCTCTAAATGCATGAATTAGGAATGTTCTTGAAAGAGGCGGTAGTACTAGTAGAAGAATTTTTGTTCCAAGTAACTATGTTATTATCATTTCTGGTTTATTTTATGAAGGAATTTTATTTTGGGAGTTTTTTTTACAAAAATTCATTGTCAACTAATCACTTTGATATGGTTCCATATTCATAGTGATTACTATGTTTAAATTCCAAATGTATTAATGTTTATTTATCTATCAACATGTAAAAGTTGTATGGTTCACAATGGCTATAAGAACTTCAATGAAGTTTAATTTGTTAAGGGTAATAATTCACTATGTAGAAAAGATATAAATAGGTTATTCGAAACTTTAGGGGTTATTGTAACATGTTGTCACACAAACTTTCTTTGGGTGATCCATGTTGTTAAAATGTGGTCTTTGGGTTTCTTTTACTTCATATTTTCTTCAATCTTGAATTCCTCAAAAGTATATGGGAATTTTCCTTCTTGCAGTATAGAATCACTAAATTAGTCATTGATGACATATTGTCTATGAATCCTTCCTTTATAGCCAAATAGTGCCATGGTGCCATTGTGACCTTCACTGTTAAATTGGTAAAATTAGTCTCTTAAGAAGTTTAAATGTTATGTTTAGTGGTTCCTAAGATTTAATTATTAGTGAACCTTCTACGTGCATGGGTTCTAACCATCTCTCCTTATTGGCTTCACAATCATCATTATCTATTTGATGAATGAATTTTGATGACCTTAATTATGCTAAGAATAATCTTTACTAATATTCCTTATGTGTAAGTTGAAAACATGATCAAATGGAGTACAACTGTGATTGATTCATTTCTATAATTATTATATCATTCATATGTTATGGTTATTATTACTCTATTGTATGATTTTAATTGTGGTGATAGTCCCTCATTGCGATAACGATTGCATTTTATAAATTGTTGTGTTGTAATATGTATGCCTCAGGGTTATTTGCATGTTGTTTGTAATCACTTTAATTAGACAAAACTAAATAAGTCTTGGGATCTTTTAGGTTAATTATTGTTATTTGTGGGCACTTATATCATATGATCATATTAGTAACTACTACTAGTAGTTAGAATATTATTGTTCTACATTGTTAAAATAGATTCAATTTATGTTTGTTAGATGATTGATCATGATTGGATTAATGTTACATTCTTTAAGATCCATAATTAGTGCATCATATCATATCTTACATTTGTGGTATTGTAATTGAAATATTGATGAAGGGTCTTAGTTTATGATATGCATTTGAGAGTGAATGTGGTGTGAGACCATTATTTTTTAGTGGTGTCAAGTGTTTGTGTCATTTAGGGAAGTTGATTCTAGAGGCCTAGGAGGGTGTGATTGTGTGGGGGTTGGCTATGTGTGCATCATGTGAGTTGAGTTAAATGCAATCCTAGAATGTTGCCTCTTTTTCATGTTGGTATGATACATTCTCAAGATGGATAATGCCTTGCTTAGTGTACCTATTCATGTGGTTATGGTTACTATGCAAGATGGGTAATGCCTTGCTCTGTGATATGAAATGATGTATATTTAGTGTTGTAAATGCATCATGATGAGAAAAGGAGTTAATCATGCCATGTATTATGACAAGGATGTTGGAGAATCTAGATGCAATGAAGGGGGAGTGGCTTCCAATGTGGGGATGGGGCCCAAAGTGGCTAGCTAGAGTAACCCATTGGGTGTTTGTAATCAAGTGATAACCTAATAATAAATCTAGGGGTTTGGTAGTGTTCACATTAACAAGATAATGTATGTGCCTCACCCATTGCTTGAGTCCTCATATAGGCTTAGGATGGGTTGAGAAGGCCTGGTTGGCAAGACCAACTTCCTTGTCCTCATGAAAGGAATGGTGGTTTTGCATGTGTCACCCTATGGGGTTGGCATCTAGTGAGAGACTGCTAGCATAACCATAGATGGGGGCTGGTATTTGGTGAGAGACTGTCAGGGTAACCCATGTTAGGACCATGCGATGACACTCATCTCTACTACAGTCTCGCATACCCTAGTTGTGTTCACCCCATACTTTGTGTGAATGCCTCTAGAAGCAATATTTGAGATACTTACAATGTTCATATTGACCTGTATTATATTGGAGTTGTGTGTAGTCCTTACACCTATTAGTCCACTATCTTTTTGACTAGTTTCTATAGTGGGACCTTATATTATCTCCTAGAATGAGGGGTGGACCTTAGGGTTCCACATGGTCAGGTGGATGTGCTTTTATCTCTATTGGTTTTCCCTTGTTGTTGTTCATGTACGAGAAGGATGAATCTCATGTAGCGGATATCAAATCTTGTATCAGTTAAGGAGATAGCTACTTATGTGTATGTATTGGTTTTGTATATCAGTTGTATCATGTACTATAATTCTAGTGTACTCATATGTATAGGAATTTGTATATGTGCATGTAGTTTTGTATACATGATCCTGATGAATACTTAATTGATGCTATAAAATGGAAATGTATCTGTTTATTCATTTAATGCAATAGATTTAGAATGAACTATAGTCATTAGTTAATTCATGATGTATGTTTAAATCTTGTAAATAATTTTTTTGTAATGCAGCCATGGAACCCTAGAGGATAAAGCTTAGATTAAATGATAAGTGTAGATATGTTTAACATTAGTTTGTTATTTCTATCTTTAAAAAAAAAATTGTCATGTTTGTATAGCATAGTTGTGTTGTTCTCTGAGGTTTCTTGGTGGGGCATTACAACTTAGTCTTCATGAGTCCATCGACTCTTGAGATATAAAAAGGGGTAAGAACTCATTTTCTTAAACTAAATAAAATGAAAGACAAAGTTGATTTAAGAACTCAACAACTCATTTTAGACTTCTAGATCATTCAACTTAATGGGTACTGAGTCGTATATCAATTGATATCTTCACAAATATTGACAAGGTGGCTAATTGTACTCATGGACCTTACAAAACTCGAAGGTTCTTACCTAATCTGTTGGTCTCATAGAGAAGAGTTCAACCTAATAAAGAAGTTTATTTGAATATATGGCCTTATAACTCAGAGTTCTATTTACAGGTGTCAGCCTCAGTGATGCCTAAGGACCCTGTTAGAATAAAAGGTAGAAGAGTCCTTCTACCTTACATTGAGACAACAAAACATAGATAACAAAGCTTATATTTAGGAAAGGATGACACGGTTTATACTAAGATAAAAATAGTAATATCAAAAACTTGCATAACTCTGAGAAGTCTCATACAATGATAACTAAAATTTTTGGCCAAGGAAATATATAAACTATGCTTCTTGTGTCAAATATAAAACAAAGAACTTAGAGACATTCCTTTACTATCATAAGGTTTACTAGGAAATATGGAACCTGATTATTACGGAGTAAGAAGATGTGCATCCTCCTTCTCCCATTTTCTTTCCTTCTTGCTATATCATAAAGCCCTTCTTCTACCTATCTTTCCATACAGCTTCTGAAGATAGCCTCCTCCATTCTATACACTACTCGAGATCTTTTGATCTCTCTAATAAAACTTATTTTTTTGAAAGATTAACCAGACTTATCGCCAATATATGGGCCAAAATAAGAACCATATATATTTTTACTTTTTTCCCCTCCTCGTATCTAAATCTCTATTCCCTTATAAAGATCCCACGTAGAAGTCGTTATAAGGCTCTTCCTAGTTGTCCTGGTATTTCCAGTTGATAAGCCACCATTTTCTCATTAAATGAGCTTGTAGAAAATATAGGAGACATGATCTCTTATGATTATCTCACTCACACCCATAGCTCCTTAAGCAATACTCATTATTCCTACCCACTCTTAAGTGGTTAAACAAACACCCTAAAATTGTGTCTTCTCTATAATTAGGGTCATACATGATTATGAGGAGAAATAATTACCTTAAAATGTTTAAAGATTCCTACCTCAAAAATGTCTTTAAGAGAGATTGAGGTTATCAATTAAACTTAAAAAAAAATTAAAGAAGATGATAAATAAATAACTTCTTAACCATCCCACATATCACTTTAAATAATAACATGATAACAGTCTTTAATATATATATAAATTATCAATTGTAAAAAATATTGTAATATTGTGACGTGAAAATTACACACAAACATGATTGGGTCAAGATTTTCTCTCCTTCACATAAAAGAGAAAAATGGGTCGTGTTGATTTGAAACAAACTTAATTTTATTTCCCAACAACTGTCACGTCTCATTTTTATAAACAATATGATTAATCTAGTTTAGTGAACAATTATCATGATGGATTTTACTTCAAGTAATTTTTCTTACGTGCATGTAATCATTATGAGTTAATTGATGAAATTTGGAAATTATTTAAAATATTGAATATTGATGCAATGATTTGCTTCGGCTATGTTTTGAGACACTAACCTATTGATGTCGAGATGGGTACAATTGGATGCAGATACTCATCGAGGACGAGAGCATGGCTGAGGTAGAAATGTTCTAGCCACTTGGCAAGAACTAATGGATGGATTACCCTAATGCAATCACACACATCATGTACTTGCATATGCATTATTGAATGACTTTGATTTCATTAATGCATGATGTGATTACTTTGACTTAGTATCTTTTCGAAATATATTCAATGATGTATTGTGTGTATTTAAATATATAATAAAATATTGTTTATTATGGATGTTTGGAAGACAATGTCTTTAAAATAAATAAATAGATTAAATTATTATAATTGTACAATTTGTAGTGCAAAATCTCTTTGTGATTATTTAAATGGATTGTTTAAATTAAAATAGTTAAATAGCCTTAAAATGGAATTATTATAATTAGAAATGAATAAAAAATTAAGAGAATTATTACTGTCATTTATTTGACAGTAAGATGAATAAAATTAGAAATTAATTATTGTAAATAGATTATTGAGTCTTTTGATTGGTGGAGAATGCATGCAAATTGAATTTCAAACTTCAGTTTTATAACCTAAAATTGTAGATTGCCAAAAATAAGAGAGAAATTTAATAAAAGAGGGGATCGTTCATTGGTATCAATACCCACGTTTTAGCAGGTAGAAAAGGTGATTTCTCTAGAGCAACAGAAGGTGAATTAAAATATGTGATAGGGGGATTTCCTTAAGAGCAATAGTAATTGAAATTCTTCATCACATCAACTAAACACCAAGTTTTCTTCTTTGAATATTTTTTCTTTGAAATACTCTCGTTGGACTGTCCAAGAATGTTTCTTTCTATATTTTGTTGAGTGACTATTCTTGTTTGAGTAACTCTTGCTCTTCTAAACTACCCGGTGATTAAAACCTCAGACTGTCGCCTTTATTTCTGGTCATCTCTCATAGTCTAGTCACTTGTCTTTTGGCTTTCCGTTTCCTACCTTCTAGCCACCTATATTAAGCTGGCCGCCCTTTTGTATGCAGGTTGTCAACCCTTATTCTGGCTGACCCAATCCTTGTGGTCACTGAATTTCCTGTAGCATGCCATTCTACTATGCCGATTGATAGTTTAGAACACAAAAATTACTTCTATGTTTTGAACTCTGCTTACCTGAGATCTGGTGATTTCCTCCTTACTATGCATAAGAGAATGTAATTCTCATGTTTGGAATCTTGGCTTGATGAAATACTATATAAACAAAACCTCAAATCTATGATATTAGCTACCTATCGATGTATTAGTATGTCTATATTCTTTTTCTTATTTAGCTAAAAACCATGATAGAGCAACAAATTGACTTCTTGTATGATCAAAAACTCTTGAAATATATAAAACGGTTAGTTCCTATAGCTAAATTACATTGTGCCTATAATTCGATTAAATCATTCTTATAGCTTGGTATAGAAACTTGTTAAAATAGCATATACAGAGATAAAACAGAGACAATAGAAACCATTCAATGACAGAAATTAGATCTCAATACAGTTCTTAAATATCATTTATTAGATTGTACCATAGTTCATGTCACCACAACGATAGGAAGGTTTAGAAATATTTATGTGCATAACCTGAAAATAAGTTATTGTTGTATAAAATTCCTATTTTTCTTTGAGCCATTATCTTGGATGACAAGTAGGACATTACCAGTTCTGTGTTTTATTTGTTTTACTTATTCTGTCATAGCTCCTGTCACTAGAATGATAGGAGGGTATTTGATTGAGAATAAATATTTATATAAACTAATTGGATAAAACAGAGTAGATCCTATCACAAGTATGACATTAAGACATATATATTTTTTTTTATAGAAAAGTGGTAGAGCAGCTAAAATTATATTAATTATAAAATGAAAATTACAAAATACTAGATTCAATAAGGCATACCGGCAGGAAAGAATTGGCAAAGAAAACTATATTATCTTAGAATCATTATTATTAAAGATATTGTGACTGAAATATAAAATGGAAAACTATATTAAATTAATGGCATTATGATTTTAATTGTATGAATGAAAGATGGATTATTGCTGAAAGTGTATTTTACTTGTTTATTTGGGAAAAGGGATTTATTTGATTTGTTGTAATTATTGAATTTATGATTCTTTATTTCATTTTCTTGCTTCTTGGGGAAAGAAGTAGTTTTTATATAGGAATGTGTTGGGTTACTTTTGGGATGAAGATGCCGAATGTGGGTATATCAGAGATGGATTTTCCTCTTTTCGAGAATTGACCAATTTACATGAAATGATTAGATTTAATCAGAATGACATTGAAAAAGATGTTGATTTTCTAGCATACTTACTTATTGATATCTCTACCACATCCTATTGTGAGACAATTTTCTTTTCATTACATAGAATTGCACATTTAGACATCAAGGTTGCATCAGGTGTTCCCTACTGTAGTTGTTACCAGGTACCTAGACATTTCATCGAGAGCTGGGTTTCCTTCATTTTAGGAAGGGATCCAGGGAAGTGTAAATACTTCATGGTTTGGTGGAAAAGAACTTATGCCATGTTCCTTTCTCTCGACTTGCTGGTGGTGGACCACTTGGTTGCTGTAGCTGGAGAGTGTGTTGATTTCTTATTTATTGATGTACTCGTTATTGTACCTATTTGGATGTATTATGGTGTGTTGAGAAAAGATTTATGTATATTATTTCATAGTGCTTATTACCTAGATTTAGCACATGAATATGTAATATTTATTGACATTGAGATTCATATAATATTATATTTTCTTGAGATTTTGCGATTAAGTGGATTAATTGCATCTTTTATCTTTGAAGTTGTATCTAAGTGGATTATTTACTTCTTTTCGACTTTAGTTAATGTGATGTTATATTTAAGTGGATTATTTACTTCATTTTTTTTTAAGTTGGTTTAAATGCTTTTACATGTTTTGTGAGGCTTTACATTTGGTATCAGAGCTCTAGGTTTAACACTAGGGCCTTTGTTTTTGGGACTATTATGCTAAAGTTGTAAACTTGATAATAGATTACCCATCATGAATACAAGAAACACTGATCATGGTGAAGGATCAGGAAGTAGTCTAGGTAAAGGATCATGTGCAGGTGCACGTGGAGGTGCTCGTGGTGTTCAAACTGCTGGGGATCTTAGAGATGCCAGTAATGACAACGATGGAAGATTTGACCATATTCTTGATCTCTTGACCTAATAGGACATGAAGATGAATACTCTTGAATAGAAGATTAGAGGAAATCCTAGAGGTTAAAATGTTAATGGAAACCCAAGGGTTGAGACACAAAATGAGAACCCAAGGACAAAAGTTCCAGTTCCTGAAGTTGGAGCTATTGCTTATAACTAAGCAAAGATAGCTGAAAAATTGGGGAAAGACCTCAAGAAATTATCACCACCAAAATTTGATGGAAAGACCATAGGAGATGGAGCTATGTCCTAAATAATAGAAATCGAGAAGTACTTTGGACTTCAGAACCTTTCAAATCACACTAAGGCTATGTGGGGATCTTACAATTTGACTAGTGAAGCAACAACTTGGTGGGACAATGAGAAGGCAAATAAAAAGCTATTACCTGGTGAGATAACTTGGGAGATTTTCTTGCAACTATTCAGAAAAAGGTGGTTACCACAGTTATTCTTCAACAAGAAAATGATAGAGTTCTAGAACTTGATCCAAGGAGGTATGTCGGTGACCAGTTATTGGGAAAGATTTTCTCAATTACTAAAATATGTTCCTCAGCATCAGATAGATGAGAGATTTCAGATTAGAAAGTTTATTTTGGGATTAAGGCCACAGATTGGAGCCATGGTGGATATTCATAACCCTCTCACGATGGATGCCACTTTTGAGAAAGCAATAAAGCAAGAGCAGAGATTGCAGCAGACAACAAATTACCATAAGAAAAGAGATACTAAGTTTTCAAATAAGAAACCACAGAATAATCAACAGAACTATCAAAAGAGTAACAACCAGGGCAATAATAAGTAGATCAAGAATTTGAAAAGAGGGAATAATTCTTAGGATGGGAATGGTGGAAACAAAAGAGGTGGAAATAACAACAGAAACAATAATCATAGGGAAAGAGCTAAAGGACCGAGAGCACCAAAGGGTGGATGTTACAATTGTGGAGGAGAGCATTATGCAAATGCATGTCCACAGAAAAGAGGAATCAAGAATTAGCAAGGAGCATCATAGTATCAGATTCTGTTGCAAGTATGAGGTTATCCAGTGTTGTCATTGATGTCAACATACTCATATTGCATTGACAAGAAGGATTTGATGAGCTGTGTGCTGAGGATATTGAGAAAATTAGCCTCAGTCCGGAACAGTGAAGAACAGTGATAAGAAGAAGGTAAATGTACTGTATAGGATGAGAACTGGAGGATGCGGATCAAAGGGTTAGTAGATATGAGTCTTGAGATGCTACAGTTAAGATTTCAGAGGTCCGCATGAAGATCTGAAGGAGTTGTGCCTGCCGGTATAGAACCAGGTCCGGCAAGTATCCGGAGGTGACAGAGGATCACAAAAAGGTCCGGTGAGGTCTGGAATTGTATTATCCTAATCTGCGGATTGGAAGGAGTGTTTGGGATGTCCTTGTGATGTGTCATCCTGATTTGTGTATGATTTGGAGGTCTGGAAGTACCTCTTGCATTATGACAGTGGCGACAGACTGTGTTCTTGAAGTTCCGGATGAGGAAGACAAGAGATCCCAGTAAGCAGAGGAAGTGAGGATGTATCCGGACAATTCAGACAGGCTTGTGAAGGTTCTTGGATCATGGTTAGGTTGTGTTGTTGGTCCGCATTGATGATAGAGCCCGGAATTGAAGTTATTCTTCCGGATGAAGTTCTTGCTCTATGTAGCCAACCAGATGAGTTGTTCATCCTGCGAATGTTCTTGTGAAGGCCGACCGGATGTGTTATTCATCTTGCGGATACTCCTATGGTTGTTTGTCGACTTAGATGTTTGTTCCTAAGTCGATGTCTTGTATAAATAACGGTTTGTGAGTTCATTTCAGAGTGAGGTAAGAGGATGAGGATGATATAGCGAAGAAACGTGCGAAAGGCAGAGCAGAGATTGTTGGGCTTAATTGGAACTGATCCGGACATGGTAGAGATGTCATTCTCCAGTTCAAGACTGTGATTTTCATCACTTTGTAGACAGTGTGTCTCCTTGTAGGCAGTGGGCCTCTTTGTGAGCAGTGTGCTCGGGCAGTGAGCCCTTATTGGCATGTGCCATTCATTTTTCTTTATTCTTTTAACAGAGAATAATTCTTGGGTTAATCACCCCGTGGTTTTTCCCTTAACCGGGTTTTCCACGTCAAAATCTTGGTGTTCAATGTGTTGATGCTTATCTGCTCTTGTGTTTATGTATTATGCTTCCATGGATGATTATTTGATATGCTGCTAACTAACAACAGTGAGTTAAGTGTTTGAATGAGAAGAAGTTTTATACAACTGATTCACCCCCCCCCTCTCAGTTGTATGCCCTAGATCCAACAATTGGTATCAGAGCCAAGTTCCTCTGACAAGAGCTTAACCGCTTGAGGAGATCCAGGATGTCGTCATACAAGAAGGATAGTCCTAAGTTCGATGGAACCAACTTCACTCTCTGGAAAGGTCGCATGAAGTGTCACTTGGAATGCATGGGAAAAGCATACCTGGGTATGATTTCAAAACCATATGTACCTCCACAAGGTGGTCCGACAACTCTGAATGAAATCACAGAAGCTGAAAACAATCTGCGAACCAAGGAAGCTCTTCTAAGCGCATTAAATGACTCAGATCTCTCGAATGTCATTGACCTACCCACTGCATATGAGATTCTAACTAAACTAGAACTTCTGTATGAAGGAGATGAGTTTGTCAAAAGTGCAAGGTTGCAGAGTCTGAAAGGGAAATTTGAAAGATTGAAAATGAGAGATGATGAAAACATCACTACCTTTATGCCAAGAGTAAATGAGTTGGTATGTGGAATCAGAAATGCTGGTGGAACTTTAGATGAAAATGAGATTGTCTGCAAAATCCTAAGATCCCTTCCTGCTGCCTACAAAATCAAAGTTGCTGCCATTGATGAATTCAGAGCCCACACAACTGTCACAAGAGAACAACTGGCTGGCAAACTAGCTGCATTTGAAATGACCGAGTTTGGAGATGATCCTCCCAAGACTGAATCTGCTTTCAAAGCCAGTGCCTATGTGAAAGGCAAACAGAGATTTGATCCGGGTGAAAACTCATCAAAGAAAATGTCATGGTATGATCAAGCAAGAAGAGACATGGAAGAAGAAGAAGCAGAAACAGCTCAACTTGAAGCCCTCATTGCAAAGAGACTGCCAAGAGGATCCGGTAAGTATGAAGGAAAGCTACCCTTTAAGTGTTTCAACTGCAATAAGATTGGTCATTTTGCCTCAAGATGTCCGGAGAGATCTGCAAGATCTAATACTCACAGACAAAGGTTTCAAAAGAATTGCTATTATGTTCATGAAGAAGATGACAATGAAGGAGTAACAGATGATGAATCAGAACCAGGAAGCAAATCCGGAAATGAGTGGGTGTTTATAGCCATCAAGGAAGAAGATTCCTTGCTCTCTGAATCTGTCAATCACAAAGTTGTTGAAAAAGCCTTGGCTGCTCAAGTGGAAGAAAAGGATGATTGGGTTATTGACAGTGGATGTTCTCACCATATGACTGGTGACAAGAATAAGTTCTTAGACTTGGAAAGATATGAAGGAGGAATGGTAAAGTTTGGTGACAATTCTGCTGGTAGAATCAGAGGTAGGGGAACTATTTCCTTTGATGGTAAGAGCAAAACAGGAAATGTACTGCCTGTTGAAGGATTGAAGCACAATCTTCTCAGTGTTGGTCAGTTAGTGGACAAAGGCTATGATCTCCGGTTCAAGAATGGAAAATGCAGAATCTTTACAAGCTCCGGAACTGAAATTGCATCCGGTACTCAGACAAGAGGTAACATCTTTCATCTGGTTGGTTCAAATAAAAGTTGTTTGTTTGTTCAAATTGATCAGAGTTGGTTATGGCATAGAAGAATGTGTCATGTAAATTTTGATAACATCATCAAAATAAGCAATACTCAGGCTGTGAGAGATCTTCCAAAGTTGATAAAACCCACAAATAGTGTGTGTAAAAAATGTCAGTTAGGCAAACAAAGCAGAGTCTCTTTTAAAAGCAAAGATCAGTCTTCTACCGGATTATTGGAATTAGTACATACTGATCTATGTGGTCCGACAAGAATCAAGAGTCTGCAAGGTGATAGATATTTCATGTTGTTAATTGATGATCATTCCCGGATGATGTGGGTTACCTTTCTAAAAGAAAAATCAGAAGCTTTTGAGAAGTTCAAAATCTTCAAAGCTATGGTGGAGAATCAAACCGGTTTGAAACTAAAATGTCTAAGGTCTGATAGAGGTGGTGAATTTACATCTGGGGAATTCATTGACTTTTGTGAGAAACAGGGTATAAGGAGACAGTTGTCTGCTCCTAAGACTCCACAGCAGAATGGAGTAGTTGAGAGAAAGAACCGGACCATCCAGGAAGCTGCTAGGACAATGATGTTGGAAGCAAATGTTCCTCAAATGTTTTGGAAAGAAGCTATCAGCACTGCAGTCTACACTCTCAATCGAGTTCAAATCAGAAACAACACCGGTAAGACCCCCTATGAACTCTGGTTTGGCATCACTCCTACTGTGAAATATTTCAGAGTATTTGGTAGCAAGTGTTATATTAAAAGAGATGAAGATCTAGGAAAGTTTGATGCTAGAAGTGATGAAGGAATTTTCTTGGGCTACTCCACTCAAAGCAAAGCATACCGGTGTTACAATAAGAGATTGAGGAAGATGATAGAAAGCACCAATGTGAAGGTTGATGAAGGAATTGAGAAGCCTTCAAGATTTTATGAGTTTGATGAAGATGACCAAGACAGTGTTCAAGGACCTCAATCCTCTCCGGTGAGACAGAGTCAGCCTGATCCGGTAAATCAGGAAGAAGAGTTAGGTTTGAATGAGGCTGATCAAGAAACAACAGTGCTGGATACTCCCAAAATTCCAAGGTATGTAAGACTGAATCACTCTGAAGATCAGATCATAGGTGACAGAAGCAAAGGTGTACAAACTAGAAGGAATATTGCTCAAAATCAGAATGAATATTGTCTGATTTCAAAGATTGAACCTAAAACAATAAATGAAGCCTGCAATGATGAAAACTGGACCAAAGCAATGGAAGATGAATTGATGCAAATTGAGAAAAATCATACTTGGGATCTTGTTCCCAGACCTAGAGACAGGAATGTAATTGGAACCAAGTGGGTCTTCCGGAACAAACTAAATGAAGCTGGTGAAGTAATCAGAAACAAAGCTAGATTGGTCTGCAAAGGCTACTCTCAAATAGAAGGAATTGACTTTGAAGAGACTTTTGCTCCGGTGGCAAGAATTGAAGCAGTCAGATTACTTCTTGCATTTGCTACCTTCAAAGACTTCAAGGTATATCAGATGGATGTCAAGTCTGCCTTCCTAAATGGTGATCTGGAAGAAGAAGTCTACATTGAACAACCGGATGGATTTCAATTGTCTGATAATAATGATATGGTCTGCAAGTTGAAGAAAGCTTTGTATGGATTGAAGCAAGCCCCAAGAGCATGGTATGAAAGGTTGGATAAGCATCTTGTGCAGATTGGATTCAACAAAGGTACTGCTGACAGTAACTTATATTTCAAAATTGATCATGAAAACATTCTGATTGTTGAAGTGTTTGTGGATGATATCATTTTTGGAGGAAGAGATAGTATGTGCAAAACTTTTGCAAATCAGATGAAAAGTGAGTTTGAAATGTCTATGCTTGGTGAAATGAATTTCTTCTTGGGTCTGCAAATTACTCAAACAAAAGAAGGGATCTTCATCTCTCAGACCAAATATGTGAAAGAATTGTTAAAGAAATTTGGTATGGAAGACTCAAAGCCAATGAACACTCCTATGGCAACCGGATGTAAGTTAAGCAAAGATGATGATTCCCCAAAGGCAGATCAGACAAAGTATAGATCAATGATTGGTGGATTGTTGTATCTCACTCAAACTAGACCAGATATAATGCAGGCTGTTGGTCTTGTGGCAAGATTCCAGGCTGATCCTAGAGAATCTCATGTTATGGCAATCAAAAGAATCTTTAGATACTTGAAAGGAACAGTTGAGTATGGTCTATGGTATCCTAGAGATCCGGATTTCTCTCTTCATGCTTACACAGATGCAGATTGGGCAGGAGATGTGGATGACCGGAAGAGCACTAGTGGTGGAGCATTCTTTTTGGGGAAGAGATTGGTTTCTTGGCTAAGCAAGAAACAAGATGCAATATCTCTGTCTACAACTGAAGCAGAATACATTGCAGCAGCAGGTAGTTGTACTCAAATCTTATGGATGAAGCAGATGCTAAGAGACATCAAAGTTGAATATGAGGAGCCTATCACAATTTTCTGTGATAATTCAAGTGCAATTAATATTTCCAGGAATCCGGTATTGCATTCTAAGACTAAGCACATATCTATCAAATTTCACCTTTTGAGAGAACAAGTAAACAAGGAAGAAGTCAGATTGGAGTATGTTCCCTCCAAGGATCAGATTGCAGATATCTTTACAAAACCTCTTCCCAAGGACTCTTTTGAATATCTCCGGGAGAAGTTAGGGGTCATGGCCCCTCCGGTGATGAACTAAGATGCACTGATGTGCATCAGTCCGGTGGCTATCACAGTCATATCTTGTGATCCGGACTAATGGGGAGCTGCAACTAAGGGGGAGCAGCTAGTATGATTCTGATGCATGAGAATTGCAAGTATGAGCCCTTTGCCATTGATGTCAAAGGGGGAGAGAAGACATCTGAAAAACAAATGGTTGATGATCAAAGGGGGAGCAGTAAAGGAAGAGAAGACATATGAAAAGTTGAAGTTCTTGTCTTAATGGTTTTTCACATCATATGTTGCCATCAATGACAAAGGGGGAGATTGTTGCAAGTATGAGGTTATCCAGTGTTGTCATTGATGTCAACATACTCATATTGCATTGACAAGAAGGATTTGATGAGTTGTGTGCTGAGGATATTGAGAAAATTAGCCTAAGTCCGGAACAGTGAAGAACAGTGATAAGAAGAAGGTAAATGTACTGTATAGGATGAGAACCGGAGGATGCGGATCAAAGGGTTAGTAGATATGAGTCTTGAGATGCTACAGTTAAGATTTCAGAGGTCCGCATGAAGATCTGAAGGAGTTGTGCCTGCCGGTATAGAACCAGGTCCGGCAAGTATCCGGAGGTGACAGAGGATCACAAAAAGGTCTGGTGAGGTCCGGAATTGTATTATCCTAATCTGCGGATTGGAAGGAGTGTTTGGGATGTCCTTGTGATGTGTCATCCTGATTTGTGTATGATTTGGAGGTCCGGAAGTACCTCTTACATTATGACAATGGCGACAGACTGTGTTCTTGAAGTTCCGGATGAGGAAGACAAGAGATCCCAGTAAGCAGAGGAAGTGAGGATGTATCCGGACAATTCAGACAGGCTTGTGAAGGTTCTTGGATCATGGTTAGGTTGTGTTGTTGGTCCGCATTGATGATAGAGCCCGGAATTGAAGTTATTCTTCCGGATGAAGTTCTTGCTCTGTGTAGCCAACCGGATGAGTTGTTCATCCTGCGAATGTTCTTGTGAAGGCCGACCGGATGTGTTATTCATCTTGCGGATACTCCTATGGTTGTTTGCCGACTTAGATGTTTGTTCCTAAGTCGATGTCTTGTATAAATAACGGTTTGTGAGTTCATTTCAGAGTGAGGTAAGAGGATGAGGATGATATAGCGAAGAAACGTGCGAAAGGCAGAGCAGAGATTGTTGGGCTTAATTGGAACTGATCCGGACATGGTAGAGATGTCATTCTCCAGTTCAAGACTGTGATTTTCATCACTTTGTAGACAGTGTGTCTCCTTGTAGGCAGTGGGCCTCTTTGTGAGCAGTGTGCTCGGGCAGTGAGCCCTTATTGGCATGTGCCATTCATTTTTCTTTATTCTTCTAACAGAGAATAATTCTTGGGTTAATCACCCCGTGGTTTTTCCCTTAACCGGGTTTTCCATGTCAAAATCTTGGTGTTCAATGTGTTGATGCTTATCTGCTCTTGTGTTTATGTATTATGCTTCCATGGATGATTATTTGATATGCTGCTAACTAACAACAGTGAGTTAAGTGTTTGAATGAGAAGAAGTTTTATACAACTGATTCACCCCCCCCCTCTCAGTTGTATGCCCTAGATCTAACAGATTCATGCTGCAGTAGATAATTGGCAAGTAGATTTTTAAGCGACATCTATTGAATTCCAAGGTAAGCTCTATAGACCACCTGTTTCTATTTTAATTGATATTGGTGCCATAGAATGTTTTGTTGATCCTATAGTAGTATCTAAGTTATCAATTATACCTAGACATATGGAAATCTCCTGGATGGTACAATATGATAATAGTGCAGAAAAGAGGGTAGACTCCTATCTAGCTTCCAGTGAGTTAGAGTTTCCTAGTTTTTAGACATAAGTGAATCTATATGTAGCACCTTTAGGCTCTTATGATGTAATTCTAGGAATGAGTTAGTTAACTAAACATAAGTCTAGTAAACTACGAAGACAAGGTTGTTAAATGTCTAGATGACCTAGGGAACAAAGAGACCATTAGCGCTTAGACAAATCTCAGCTATGCAATTGAAGAAATCTTAGAGGAAAGGATGTGTCATTTATGTTGTCCAAGTAAAGGACCTTGATAAGAAGAACTAGTGTTCAATGACTATCCAATCCTTAATGATTTCAGAGATGTATTCCTTGTAGAGTTGACATAGTTATTGCAAAAGATAGAATTTGACTTCTTGATTGACTTGCTACTAGGGACTGAGCCGCAATCTAAGGAACCCTACAAAATAACTACAACAGAGTTGTATGAACTTAAGGCTCAGTTGCAGGAGTTTCTAGATCAAGGGTTCATTAGACCTAGTGTGTCACCATGGGGTGCACTAGTCATCTTTGTAAAGAAGAAGGATGATACATTGAGATTATGCATTGATTATAGGATGCTTAATAAAGCTACTGTAAAGAGCAAGTATCCACTTCAAAGAATAGATGAGCTCTTTGATCAGATGAAAGAAGCAATAGTGTTCTCAAAGATAGACCTTAGATCTAGTTTTCACCAATTGAGGATTAAGGATGAGGACATTTCTAAAACATCTTTTAGGAATCGATATGGTCACTACGAGTTCACAGTAGTACCATTTGGGTTGACTAATGCTCCAATAGCTTTCATGAATTTGATGAATAGCATTTTTAGAGATTGCTTAGATGATTTTGTGTTAATCCTCCTTGATGACATATTGATATACTCTAAATCAGTGGAAGAACATGAAAGGCATTTGAGAATTGTTTTGCAGCGTTTGAAAGAAAGAAAGCTTTTTGGTAAATTATCTAAGTGTACATTCTTTCAAGATAAAGTGCACTACCTTGGTCATGTGATCTCAGCTGAAGGGATTGGAGTTGATCCTGATAAGACAAAAGAAATAATGGAATGGCCTGCACCACAGAGTGTGACAGAAGTTAGAAGTTTTATGGGACTTGTAGTTTACTATAGAAAGTTTGTTGAA
Organism: Cunninghamia lanceolata; assembly: GCA_027924645.1. Lineage (NCBI taxonomy): Eukaryota > Viridiplantae > Streptophyta > Pinopsida > Cupressales > Cupressaceae > Cunninghamia > Cunninghamia lanceolata. The sequence goes on along the minus strand of BSBN01000719.1, from coordinate 2,509,520 downwards.
GGTTTTTCAACCATAGAAGCACTGATTACCGTACTTCAAAAGAAGGGTAAGAATTTCAAATGGATAGAAAGGTGTGAGCAAGCTTTCCAAGTGCTTAAAGTTCACAACTGCTCCTATCGTGACCATACCAGATCCTAATGGGCACTTTATAGTTATAACAAATGCTTTAGGAGAAGGATTAGGAGGAGTGTTGATGTAGAATGAGCAAGTGGTTTCTTATGAGTCAAGAAAGTTAAAGTTACATGAGTTCAACTATGTGCCGTATGATCTTGAGTTACCTGCCATAGTTCATGCACTTCAGATGTGGAGGCATTATCTTTTAGGTAAGCCCTTTGAGTTAAAGATAGATCATCTAGCGTTCAATTATATATTTACTCAACCTAACCTTAATGCTAGATAGAGAAGATGGTTAGAATTCCTTAGTGAGTATGACTTTGGGATTAAGTATATTAAAGGAAAGGAGAATAGAGTAGCAAATGCTCTTAGTAGGAGAAGACATCTAGCTGCCATTATTTCTATGAGATCCAATTTGAAATAGAAAGTGATTCAAAATCTTCAAGGGGATGAGCATTATGAAAGAGTAAATCAAGATTTAGAAGTAGATCGCTTAGATCACAGGTTTGACAGATATGTGATTGAATCAGATGGACTTTTGAGATATCAGGGAAGGATGTACATTCCTAACTCAGGAGAGTTGAGGAAGTTAGTGCTTGAAGAGATTCACAATGCACCTTATTCAGGTCACCCTGGAGTGACAAAGATGGTCAAAGGTTTGAAACCTTTATACTTTTGGCCTAGACTTAAGAGAGATGTGATGGAGTTTGTAGCTCGATGTTTGGAATGCCATCAAGTCAAGGATGAGCATGTGCATCCAGCAGGTTTGTTGTATCCACACAGAATCCTTGAGCACAAGTGGCAAGTAATAAGCATGGATTTTATTCAAGGGTTACATATGTCTAATAATACACATGATGTCATCTTAGTGGTTGTGGACAAGTTGACAAACGTAGCACATTTCATTCTAGGGAACCTTTCAGATGGTTCTATGATCTTAGCTAAGAAGTTCATACAAGAGATTTTTAGATTACATGGAGTGCCTGAGATGATCATTTTAGATTGAGACACTTGCATGGCATCTAGAATTTGGACAATGCTTAATGTAGATTTGGATACAAAGTTGAATTTCAGTTTAGCTTATCATCCTCAAATGGATGATCAGACAGAAAGAGTTAATCAGGTGGTAGAAGACCTTCTCTGAATGTATTGTATGGATTAGTAGTATAAATGCTAGTGCCTTTCATTGGTTGAGTTTTCATATAACAATTCATACCATGTATCTTTGGGAATGACACCTTTTGAATCTCTTTATGGCCATAGGTGTCGAACACCTATCAGTTGGGATAGAGTGGAGGATAGGATTGTGATTGGTCTTAAAATGTTAAGATAAATGGATGATCAGATGAAGTTGATCAAGGAAAAGTTGAAGCAAGCTTTAGATCATCAAAAGAGTTATGCAGATAAGGATAGAACTTGTAGATAGTTTTTCAGTTGGTGACAAAGTCTTTTTAAGGGTCAAACCTCATAAGAGTTCAGTGTCATTTGGCAAAGCGTCCAAAGTTGCTCCTCATTTTTTAGGATTGTTTGAAGTTCTGGAAGTGATTAATCCTGTAGCTTATAGACTTGCTCTCCTGCCTGCACTTTCCAGAATCCATAATGTTTTTCATGTTTTTTTACTTAAACTTTATCATCCTGACATGTCACATATTCTTGATTGGCGTGCTTTATAGGTTCAGGATCCAGGAATGGTGCTAGTGGAGCCCACTCACATTCTAGGGGAGTGCAACATTAAGTTGCGTAACAGAGATGTGGTACAGTATAAGGTCCAATGGGACTAGTATTTTGAGGACAGTGTGACATGGGAGGATGTAGAGGAGATTGAGAGATCTTTTCCTCATTTGAGGATATAGATTAGATTTCTTATTCATGCATGGATTATGATACTTGAGTTTGATTATTGTTTGAGACACTTTGAGTTCAGTTATGCTTTGATACTTTGAGTTGATGTTATCATTTTATGACATCTTGATACACTATTGGTGTTTAATAGACACTTTATTGTTTTGATGTTTAATAAGACATTGGGACAATGTCTCTTCCAACTAGGGAAGGATGTCACATCTCATTTGTATGAACAATATGATTAATCTAGTTTAGTGAACAATTATCATGATTGATTTTACTTTAAGTAATTTTGCTTACATGGATGTAATCATTATGAGTTAATTGATGAAATTTAGAAATTATTTTAAATATTGACTATTGATGCAACGATTTTCTTTGACTATGTTTTGAAACACTAACCTATTGACATCAAGATGACTACAATTGGATGTAGATACTCATTGAAGACAAGAGCATGGATGAGGTAGAAATGTTCTAGCCACTTGGCAAGAACTAATGGATGGATTACCCTAATGCAATCACACACATCATGTAGTTGCATATGCATTATTGAATGGATTTGATTGCATTAATGCATGCTTTTTAATTGTTTCAAATGTTTGATATGATTACTTTGACTTAGTATCTTTTGAAAATATATTCAATGATATATTTTGTGTAGTTAACTATATAATAAAATATTATTTATTATGGATGTTTGGAAGACAATATGTCTTTAACATAAATAAATAGATTAAATTATTATAATTGTGCAATTTGTAATGCATTTCTCTTTGTGATTATTTAAATGGATTGTTTATATTAAAATAGTTAAATAATCTTAAAATGATATTATTATATTTAGAAATGATTTAAGAATTAAGAGAATTATTACTGTCATTTATTTGATAGTAAGCTGAATAAAATTAGAAATTAATTATTGTAAATAAATTATTGAGTCTTTTGATTGGTGGAGAATGCATGCAAACTGAATTTCAAACTTTAGTTTTAAAACCTAAAATTCTAGATCATCTAAAATAAGAGAGAGAAATTTAATAAAAGAGGGGATCATTCATTGGTATCAATACCCACGTTTTAGTAGGCAAAAGAGGTAATTTCTCTGGAGTGACAAAAGGTGAATTGAAATCTGTAACAGGGGGATTTGCTTGAGAGCGATAGTAACCGAAATTCTTCATCACATCGACTAAACACCATGTTTTCTTCTTTGTATTTTTTTCTTTGAAATACTCCCATTGTACTATCCAAGAATGTTTCTTTTTGCATTTTGTTGAGTGATTGTTCTTGTTTGAGAAACTCTTGTTCTTATAAACTACTCGGTGATTAAAACCTCATACTATCACCTTTATTTTGGATTATCTCTCATAGTGTGGTCGCTTATTTTTTGGCTTTTCATTTCCTACCTTCTGGCCACCTATATTAAGCTGGCCGCCCTTTTGTATGCAGGTTGTCGACCCCTATTTGGCTGACCCAATCCTTGTGGTCGCTGACTTTCCTGTAGCATATTATTCTACTATGTTGATTGATAGTTTAGAACACAAAAATAACTTCTATGTTTTAAACTCTTCTTACCTGAGATCTGGGGATTTCCTCCTTACTATGCATAAGCGAATGTAATTCTCGTGTTTGGAATCTTGGCTTAATGAAAGACTATATAAACAAAACACCATAGCTGTGATATTAGCTACCTATCGCTGTATTAGTATGTCTATATTCTTTTTCTTATTTGACTAAAAACCATGATAGAATAGAAAATTGACTTCTTCTATGATCAAAACCTCTTGAAATATATAAAACTGTTATTTCCTATAGCTGAATTACATTGTGCCTATAACTAGATTAAATCATTCTTATAGCTTGGCATAGAAACTTGTTAAAACAACATATGCAGAGACAAAACAGAGATAGTGGAAACCATTCAATGAGAAAAATCACATCTCAATACAGTTCTTAAATATCATTTATTAGATTGTGCAATAGTTCCTGTCGCCACAATGATAGGAAGGTTTAGAAAGATTTATGTGCATAATTGTATGTTTAAACAAATTAGTTTCCTAAAATCATAATGATAATAAATTAGAATAACATGAAAATAAGTTACTGTTGTATAAAATTCTTATTTTTGTTTGAGCCATTATCTTGGATGACAAGTAGGACATTACCAGTTTTGTGTTTTATTTGTTTTACTTATTCTATCATAGCTCCTGTCACTGGAATGACAAGAGAGTATTTGATTGAGAATAAATATTTATATAAACTAATTGGATAAAATAGAGTAGATCCTATCACAAGTATAACAGTAAGATAGATTATTATCTTAGAATCATTATTATTAAATATATTGTGACTAAAATATAAGATGGAAAATTATATTAAATTAATAGCATTATGATTTCAATTGTAGGAACAAAAGATGGTTTATTGCTGGAACTGTATTTTTCCTTACTTGTTGATTTGGGAAAAGGGATTTATTTGATTTATTGTAATTCTTGAATTTATGATTCTTTATTTCATTTTCTTTATTCTTGGGGAAGGAAGTAGTTTTTGTATAGGAATGTGTTGGGTTACTTTTGGGATGGAGATACCGAATGTGGGTATATCAGAGATGGCTTTTCCTCTTTTGGGGAATTGACCAATTTACATGAAATGATTAGATCTAATTGGAATGACATTTAAATATATGTTTATTGTCTAGCAAACTTACTTATTGATATCTATGCCACATCCTATTGTGAGACAATTTTCTTTTTATTACATAGAATTACACATTCAGACATTAGGGTTCCATTGGGTGTTCTCTCCTACAGTTGTTACCAGGTAGCTAGATATTTCATGTAGGTCTGGGTTTCCTTCATTTCAGGAAGTGATCTGGGGAAGTGTAAATACTTCATGGTTGGGTGGAAAAGCACCTAAGCCATGTTCTTGTCTCTTGGCTTGCAGGTGATGGACTACTTGGTTCGTGCAACTAGAGAGTGTGTTGATTTGCTATTTATTGATGTACTTGTTATTGTACCTATTCAGATGTATTATGGCATGTTGCCAAAAGATTTATGTATACTATTTCATAGTTCTTATTACCTAGATTTAGCATGTGAATATGGAAGATTTATTGACATTGAGGTTCATATTTATAATATTATCTTTTCTTGTGATTTTGTGATTAAGCGGATTAATTGCATCTTTTCCCTTTGAAGTTGTATCTAAGTGGATTATTTACTTCTTTTCGACTTTGGTTAATGCGAAGTTGTATTTAAGTGGATTATTTACTTCATTTATTTTTAAGTTGGTTTAAATGTTTTTACATGTTTTGTGAGGCTTTACAACAACATCATTGTGGATGTAAACATATTCTTGTTTATGATATAAAGAATGACATGTTCGACAGAAAGTTGTCTTTGTCATAGAATGACTATCATTTGACTTCAACGATGTTGATTTCACATAACAACTAGATCAACATAATAAAATCTCAAAAGGGTTCTAAAAGACATCGACAACCTATCGAGTCAATCAACAAAATAGCCACTTAAATGCAACTCGCCTCATATTCAACAAGAGTTAACTAACTGTGGTACTATAGTTAGTTGGCAAATGACTGTTTATAACCCATCGTCTATTCTCCTCTCCTCAAAAGATACTCTCTCTCTCTCTCTCTTTCTTAGAGAGTAATCAAAAACTTGTTTTGCTACATAAACCTTGCCATCACCAAATCATGATCAATGCATCGTTATCCCATTCATAAACCTTATGAATTGACAAATAAAATTCTCATCATATAATTTTGTTGAATCATTCAATTATATGCATTATCCCTAATCACATATACTAATATATAATAAAATCAATGTTTTTAAATGATATTAAATCGTAAAGTCAAATCATTTTTCCCTAAATTCACTTCTATTAACATAAAATTAAATATGAAAAACAAAGCCAAAATTAGGGATGTAACACTGTGTGTAATGATGAACTTGATGTTTGATGAAAAACCTATGTTCAATAAAAATTAAAAATTAAGTACATAAAAAAAGAACATATATCAAAATTATACTTGTTGGAAAGCTCTTTTTGAGGACTAAGATCTTGCAAATTATCTTGTCAAGTTAATTACATTTGAAGGTCCAACTTGAGGCTTGAAACTATATTTTCTAAGGAAGTTTTGAAGCAGACACAAAAAGTGTCTAGGTAAGCACCTTCATTCGAAGGTTGTTCAAATGAAGGTATCTACAAATGAAGATTTTACCTTCGTTCATAGGTATTTGTGAATGAATGTATGTTCCAAAAAAGCTGGCTTGAAATTAATATTTAAATACATTCGAACAAAGGTCACTGAAATATGCACGTGGGTTTTTAGCATCTGACCTTCGAACAAAGGCTAATTTTAGCCAACATTTAATAAGTTATATCTATTCGAATTACATGTATATATACAAGGTCATTTTGTGATTTTAATATAAAAAAATAAAGGAAAATTCATTAGGTCTATTTGAAAGGTCAAATTTAATCTAGTGCTTTACAAATTTGGAACTTCGAATAGGCAACAAAATTATCAAAATCATATTTTGCAAATCCTTGAAGAAGATGGGAAATAAAAGGACAAGAAAAAATAAGACTGCACGATATCATTCAATGGAAAGGGAACAAAAATGGTGTGAAGAAAGGATGCAAGAATATTATGCTCAAAGAGAAGGTATGTATATTTTATATAAATGATGAATTCTTTTTCAATTAAATCATCTTCTTGATAAGATTAGGATCAATATGATCAAATTGTTTTCAATTGAAGTAATTTTTTAATTCAAGCATGTTTTAAATATACATTTATTTAAATTTTGTGGATTCTATTACCATTCTTAAGTCCTCTACTAAAACTACTATGTTCCCTAAGTATACTTAACTAAACCCTAAACCCTATTTACCTTAGAAACCCTAAATCCTAAACCCCAAATACTATTGAGCTAAATATATGATTAGATGTTTTGGCTAAATTTTCTTCCACTAAATTAACTAATCAAATTGCTTTCTACTTTGTTTTTGTACCTTACTTCCCAAGTGAATCTATGATCAATCATAGGTCCTATCTAGGACCCTACCCCAATGGAGACAAGTGAAATTTGACTATCCTCAAAAAATCCCTAGTCCTAACTTGCCTAAGTCTTAAACACTAAACCCTAACCCCTAAGTTCCTTAAATATTTAAATACAAATAAATAATAGTTACAAATTAAGAACATGTGAGAGTTTATTATATAGCCTAGACTCCTAAACCCTAAACCTTATTTGTCCCTTAAATATTATTGAGTTTTAAATCTACATATATAATAACATTAAACTAATATTTTATATATACATGCATATATGTAGTAATATTAAACTAATATTTTATATGTACATGGATATATATAATACATTGAGCTAATATTTTATATACATGCATATGATTATTGTAGCCCTCTAGGAATTTTGTACCACATTTGTAATGCCCCGCCATGAAGACCTTAGAGAACTTCACATTTATACTATATGAAATAGGATATTTTTTTTTAAACCATTGATAACATATCTAAACACATCATTTAAAACTAACAATTTGTTCTCTAAGGTTTCAAGGTTGCACTACTTAACAAATCAGTTAACATGATCTAACATACATTACTAACTAATATCAATAACTGCATATACATCTTCATTTCATGACAATAGATAAAATAATCACCATGATCAAATACACAATTGTAATGTTTCCCTTTTTACAAGAGTACATCATTGCATTATTACATTATCAGCTTCTCACAACATTAGATTATATACATTATGAATAAACTGGTACACAAGACTAGTACAAACTATACATGATCATCTTGCTCAAACTGGTACAAGATCAATTATCTAAAAATTGAGATATGTCTTCTCTGCACATGAACATCGGTAAGGTTTAACCAATGGATATAAAAGCTCTTCCACTTGACCAAGTGGAATCCTAAGGTCCACCCCCCAAGCTAGGAGTTATCATAAGGTGCCAAAACAACAACAGTCAAGTAGGGAAAAGACTATCATGAACAAAGAATATCTAAGACTCCAATACAACACATGACAACATCACAAACAACACAACACCACTTCCAGAGGCAACACATAACAAATAGGGAGAGACCAACTAGGGAATGCTAGGCTATAGTATGGAGAGTGTCATTGCATGGTCCTAACATGGGTTACCCAGGCAGTCTTCCACTAGACACCAGCCCCCATCTATGGTTACCCTGGTAGTCTTTCGCTAGACACCGGCCCCATAGGGTGACACATGTGGAATCAACCTTCCTTTCGTGAGGACAAGGACGTTGATTATGCCGACCAGGCCTTCTCTTCTCATCCTTAGTCTGTAATAGCACTTCAGGAATGAGTGAGGAAATCTAATTATCTTGTTAATGTGATATCTACCCTTCTCCCCGTAGTTCATTTTAGGTTATCACTTTTTAACCAACTTCCAATGGGTTACCCTGGCTGCCACTTTGGGTACCAGCCCCACATTGGAAGCCACTCCCCTAACTACACCTAGGAAACCCTATCATCAAGCAAGGACATATAAAATCATAACAATAAATATACATGCTCTTTGGAAGACATTTTCCCTCTTGCATTTCAAAACATATTTGTAAGGGCAGAACCTCTAAACCATTGTCCATAATATCATAGATTTATCACCTCCCAAGGTTTCCATGTTGGCCCATTTCACCACACTTAATATAAAACAAATATGTTTAAATGAATAGCACAACATCCATAGGGAAATACATTCATTTTTCACATGATCTTTTATCCCATACATAACTAGAACAACAGATAACTGAAGATGTCATAAATCCAAGGCACATGATGACACTTTACTTGAACCAAATGTAAGGACCCGTCTCGTCCTAAATCAAATAACACTAAACTCTGAATTCAAAATTACAAATGAATAAACATTTTGATCTGGCAGATGTAGGAAATGTGAAATTCATCTAGAAGTGCTTAATGTATGCTATAGCAATGCGATGAAACTTGAAATTTAAGTTTCCTAGAATCATCAAGTTCTTAAAAGATCACCACTTTGAAATCTAGCGAAGAGAAAGTACATTACGAGAGAAGGTACATTATGTAAGATGGGTCAGTTCATACCTAAAGTCATGCATTACATCTTGCATTCATTTTTGATAGCTTGCTTCTCCTTTAGTAACTGTATCCTTATCATCTGCACAAAATGAACTTAACGATCTCATGTTAACACAACTTAGTAATTAAGATCACAATGCTAATTGTAGAACACCCTACATCAAGGGGACCTGAGTACTGGGGGCATCCTTTGCCATCCAGACTGCCTACATACCCTGTATCCACGGGACCAAGGCCCCCTCCCTTAGATGTGACTAATGTGGGGAATGCAAACATGTAGTTCTGTTTTGCACTATGTTTGATGTAACTGTGAGCGGGTACCCAACCCTTTCTAGGGTTATTCCCTGCCCCAGACAGTTCTTCGTCGGCTGCCACCCACTCGGTGAAATAGAGACGGGAGTTAATCCACTACCACAAACACCTAAAGGGGTGTTTGTCAGTTAGTCCTAGTGTGGAGGAATCCCTATAAGGTATCTTCCCATGAAATCTAATCTGCTTCCTCGAGTCAAATTAGATAATTATCGTGACTAAGTCCATTCCTGATCCCCTAGTACTTTCACCACGATCTGCAAGGGCAAGGTGAAAGCATATGATAGATAGCATTTCTGGATTGACCTAGTTGCCCTATCTGACATTTCACATGTCCTCCCTGACCTATACCCACGTGTCAATAAGCCTCATTTTATGATAGTATGCTTAGAGTGTTTTCCAAGTGAGCATCATGGTAATCATTAATTCAATAGAATCATCTATATTTACAACCTCATAACATGTATAATCTTATTTCTACACATAACATGCATTATTATCTAATAAGTAATGATCAAAGAAGAATACTTCGTTCACCTATTTAGCTACTCACATATATTTTTCCATTATTGTCTTAAGATGACACGGAGCTCACATAGGTTAAGAAAATGACCATCCTTAATATGCCTAATAATCCTGAGGGCTATACTACTTTCCATTCAAATTTAGAATCCTGTTCTGTTTGTGAGTTTGAACTATCTAAGGCTGCAACCCTACAAGACCATCTGAGGTAACTGTAGATATCTTTGCATTTTTATCTAGGAGAGTACAATTGGTGTGAGTGAGTGAATTACAAGGAACTATAGCCAAGACTATGCAAAACTAAGTCTAATTGCCATATAATATCAGTCTAATTTATTTGTGGCTTAGTCCCATAAAAATTGGTCAAGGTTGAACCCTCTGATTATGACTAATAATTATTGTCACATTGCTTCCATCGTTGATCAATTAGATTAAAGAGATTAGAAATCCCACTATGTCAGAAATTGTTGTATAGTCTTGCATAAAAACTCCATGAAGCTCAAAGTTGTCACGTATAAAACATAGTCATCAATGCATCAGTGATATCATATAATACCATAATATAGAGCCATGTGCTCTAATACCATTGGAAATATTAGTGTTATACTTAGTAAGTATAGAAACATGTGTTAAGGGATCAAAATAGGCACACACGGTATAGAACAAGTGTTGGGGAGGTACTATTGTACTCTAAATAGAAATTCTAAGGTAAAAATAGCAAGTTTTGGTGCAGAAATAAAAGTAGAATATTTCTGTATGATAAACCAATATTCATGCAACCTCATCAAAGTATCCACAGACTATAAAGGTTGTAGGATAAACATTAATGAAAGGACGATTTTTGTGTAGAAGGCAGATCACATCTATAGACAAAGAGATATATGTCAATTTGGAGAAATGGGCTTGGAAGATGAAGGGAGCAAGGTATTTTCTAGATTCAAGATATTTACTTAATGCTATGGAAGAATAGGAAAAATAATTAATTCGCTGCCACCATGGTGGCAATTGCATTGGGTTTGTTTAAACATATCCCATGGAACAACTATTAGAGTTATTAAGGACCTTCGAGTATGTGGTGATTTCCCCACTGCAACAAGATTTATATCCAAGATTGTTGCAAGAGATATTGTTGTGAGAGTGAGTTCCATTTCCATCATTTTAAAACAGGGAACAATCTTCTTGTGGAAATTATTAGTGAAGCTAAATGAATCAATCTATACAATAGGTTTGCATTATAAGGATGTGCATCATGTCAGATTTCCAGCCATAAAACAGAACAGAAAGGGGATTTTTGTAAGAGATTGTAGTTGTAAGTGCCCTGATATATGCCTAATGTGGAAGCATAGAATAGGCACGTGACCTGTTTGATAAAATGACTTAATAAAATGTGATCTCATTAAATGCTGTGATAAAAGGGTATGTTCAGAATGGGTTTGTTAAAAAGGCTTTAGAAACTGACAAGCAAATGTAGTGGTAAGCGTAAAGCCAAATTCCACAATCTTTGGCAGCGTCTTCCCTGCCTGTGCTAGATGGCAGCTTCTACATAGGGTATGGACATAGGGAATTTTGTTAGATGTTAGCGTGGCAAATGCGAGGGTAGACATGTATGCAAAACGTGAAATAATAGACAAAGAACATGAACTTTTGGACTGAATGCCTCAAAAGGCGTTGCCTAAGTTGCAGCATAGACACAAAATAGATTTGTTTTTACAAAAGATATAAGAAACGTTCAAGAAAATTCAATTGGCAGATGTAAAATTAAATTTCACACCCTTTCGATAGTACCCTCAATGTCTGCATGGAGCTTTGGAACAGGGTATGGACATCCATCAAACCATACTTGACAAAGAAATTTCACCAGATACAATTTTGTTTTTTGAATGCACTGGTAGACACGAATGCAGATTGTGGAAGCCCAGAAAAGGCACGTGAACTATTTGACAGAATGCCTCAGATGGAAGTCATTTTATGAAATACAATGATTCCAGGATAAGCACAAAATGGGGATGCTCCCAAAATGAAGCTCTCGAGAACACATCCTAACATTGTAAGCTTTGTTTGTGTTCTAGGTGCACGCAGCATGCAGGTTTAGTGGATGAGCTTGTACATACTTCAATCATATGAGTAACCCTAAACTACATAGTGCTGACGATCTTGAGGACACCCTAAACTTTATCGTTCAAATTCTGATTAAGCCTACGTGATTGTTCAGATGTGTTTTCTGGGTGTCTGTAGAGCACATACGAATATAGGTTTTTAAAGTGCAGCAATGTTCTTATTTGTGAAATCACACTCATCAGACGACATATAAGAAGGCAACTATGTACAGAATGGAGAGAACGGAATCAAAGGTTGAAAATTAGAGTCAAGAGAAATATGCTTAAGCGGGAGGTAAGTCTTCCAAGCTTTTCCATGACTTTGTTTAGAGGAAGCACATGAAACAAGAACTTACTACCATGCAGCTAAAGGATGAGCCTACTCCAGAAGATGTTAAATTTTATTGCAACTTTTATAATATGTTGCAACCTACATAGTCCTCACTACAGCCAATTAAAGGAATATAATAGAGAAATAAAGATTACATTAAATTCTTATTAGGATAGTGGAATATAATAAATAAATTCAATATGACTTCCAGTCACCCCATGCACGGGAATTCACTATCACTTTGTTTCCATTATTACTAACAAAGGGCTTAAAGAAAATCTAATTAAGGGAAACTTACCCATGGTAATGGAGAAAATAAAAATAGGTATACAGAGATATCAACGATTTCTAACAATAAAATTTGAAGAAGACTTCGTTTGCTTTATTTTGAGTGTGAAATTGGGTTAGGTTGTCTTTTGCCTAAAATCTGTAGTGTTATCATACATTCACTCAGAAATGAATACCAATGAAACCACGATTATGCTGTATTGACATACACCATTTAGTATAGTTATTTCAGTTCAGAAACTTATATTATAACAGCAGATACTATATGCACCGAAATGCTATATCTTAAATTTAAACAACAGTACAACAGTACATGTGAAATCAGTAATAAGATTGATGATTTCCTTACCAGGATTACACGATTTCAGGCTAGGGTGATAGAGATCAGGGTGACTCCACAATGAATTTCAGCTGGGAAATCACTTTGAGCTCATAAAGCCATAGTGTGCTGAGATCCGGACACCTAAACATACTAGAGGCTTCGTCAGCTGAGGCGAACAGAAGACTACTCCATGACCTTGGACATTTGCTCCGGGCTCTCTACTCTCGATTGCTCTCTTGCTAGACTAAGTTTACTCTAGTCCTCCAAACAAGAGATGAGTCCCTTCTTCATCAAATCCTTGCAATTTATAGAAAAACCAAGCATCTTCCACTCTTATTTTTTTAATGCTATTGCATCCTCCACTCCTTTAATTTATTGATAATGCTTTCTCCACTGTCTTTGTTTAAGGAAAATGCTCCCTCCACTGTCTTTGTTTAAGGAAAATGCATTTTCCACTCACTAGTGGATTTGCAAACTTATCATCTATTCCTTATGTGTAATCCATTTTTTATTTTAAATGAATATATTGTTTTATATTAGTTTAAAAAATTGAGTTGTGACAACAAACTTTTTATCCTATGCCTCTGGTAATCTAACTCTCAACCACCTAATCCTGTAATCTAACTCTCAACCACCTAATCCTGTATGACTCGTGAACCATCAAACACCATTTCTCTTATAATTATATTTACAAATTAAATTACAACATATTGGTTACTAATCTAATATCCAAATGTTATACTCATAACTTCTATACAATATTAATAAAAGCAATAATAAACCTATTTAATCAATTTCCAATTAATAAATTTTAATAGAAATATAAGATCAACAATCATAACAATTCAAATTATTGTAATTGATAATCTAACTAAAAGTTAAACCTTATATTTGATTTAGTAATTCCCCAACAACATTATATAATGGCACTTGTTAAACTAACACATGTAGTTGTGCAATTTTCAGTTAGATTTTTACCCATACCTTCTTCGACAACTTGAGAATGGAAGATGATGATAATAATAATAATAATAATAATAATAATAATAATAATAATAATAATAATAATAATAATAATAAACAAGTATATGCGGGTTTACTATTACTACATAAGTGTTCTGCTAGACATAATGACTTAGGGGTACCAAACTCAATAATATATGTAGTCATAAAGTGAAAACCTAAGTTTACAATTTCTAGAAAATATGTCAGGTAAATAGGAAGCAACACCCTTTTTATTTTTAGACTTCACTGTATTATCTAGTAATTATATGAAAGTAATGTGTCTGAGGCCCGAACAGAAAATGTGGTATAGATAATATTGGACCATATCTTTTCATGTTTTGAAGAGTAAATTATCGGTAACTCCTTTACAATGTCAGAATTCAGAAAATACTAGACATTCTGGTATTCACTAAATAAGATTTTATAACAGATGTAATTAAATGCATTTATATTTACAAACACTTCCAAGCCCTAATAGAAATTTGTTCCCATTTGAACATCAATCTGATAAGAAAAGCATAAAGGATAAAGGTATCTGTCAGATATCCTGGTTGCAATGACCTAGCTAGGTGGATATGCAGACTGTGTGGTTGAACACCTTGAAGAAAAAGTCGTCCATGGATTGTAATGATTGCAGATATGCGTGGAATGATCAGATTATAACCTTGAAAGTTCAACAGAGCCAATCCCACTTAAATGTAAACTTTGGCCATGCACGCCGTAGCATGTTCAATTTTCTTAAATTGTACATGTCATTGTTTGTCAGACAAACAAATTATAGAGTAGGCAGTTTGATAAGTTCTCAAGTAACATTGTTTAATCAGCTTATAGCTCTTCTATTATAAGCATCTCTACTACAATTATTAACATTGAGGCTTGATAGGTAATAATCACAAAAAAAAAAATAGATATCAGACAAAGGGCTACGGGTGAGAGCATATTTGACAATATTTACAACAAGTTGGTTGAATGATTGTGCCACACAAATTTTACATGACCTTAGTGGTGGTGGCAGATGTATATATGATGACACTTCTTTAATATAATAGACGCATGGCAACAATAATGATGGATAAGCTTAAATTAGAGATGTCATCACTTACAACCACCAGGCAGACTCACTACAAACTAGCACCCCTAAATACAGGAACATAATTTCTGGAGTCATTAATGTGCTTTAACTTATTGCATACTGGAATGTAGTTCTCATCATAGCCATAATATGCATTGAAAACATAGATCCTGATAGACGCAGGTTGAAATAATGATTAGAAAGTGAATGTAATCGCTTAAGACCTTGACGAACTCCATTAGGACTTGTGGATATGGCATTTGATCCAATGTTGACTATTGTTACGGACAATTTCTTGACTATAGTAGGGTTAAAACAAAATGAATCTAAGAAGCATAGAAAAATAGAGAACAAAATGAATTTAGATAGCTTTATTTCCCACCACCGCACTCTATATTCCTGTTCTAGATAACATTACAGTTATGAGCATGAGATGCGCTGAACTATGGATTATCCAGCGAATTATAAGGGAGGCAGTTTGATAAATTCTCAATATAAATTGTTAATACTGTGTATAAAACTTCAAACATAAACGTTTCTTCTTCAACTATTAACATCGCTGCCCTAATATAATGGTGACTTAAATTAAATAGCAGATATAAACTTCAGATATAGTGTATGGGAATTATACATATTTCACCCTCAACTAAGACCCTTATGCACTATCTTCTACGGCCCACTATTATGTGTGCATGGTTGAACATCTTGGCCGCGCTGGCCATCTGAAGGATACCCTAAACTTTATCTTTGAGATACCTATTAATTCACACTATGGTTGTGTGGCTACGTTAACTTAATGACTAGATCTCAAATGAAAATAGGATTCAAAGTATTTCACAACACTGCTCTTTGAATTGGATCCTAGAAATGTTACGCAACCAATGTTCTCCTCTCAAACATCGATGCTGAAGTGGGCAGGTGCAGTGAGGTTAAATGATATAGAGATTAATGAAAATAGAGGTATTTATCCAGATCTATATTCTATTATGGATAATCTTGAGAAACAACAAGGGCATAGGGTATACGAAGTAAATATTGAGAGGGGATATAATGGCATGAGAAGTAAAAAGTAAAGGTTCAATAAGCATTGGAATTTAGTACTCGTAGTAGAACTAAGGTTTGAGCATTGGGATATCATCTACTGATGCGGTGCACAAGTAGACATTATTGCGTGTGGGGTGAATTGCAAATTGTATATCCAAATCTTGGCCACATTAAAAGATAAATTTTCTTTATCCCCTTTTATTTCGTAATCATAGATATAAGAGATAGTGAAGATTTGACCAATATTTTTGGTACAAGTAAGAAACATAAAGTAGTAAATCCTTGAATTTAAGTAGAATTTGAGCACAAGGTCTGAGAGATGGAAGGAATACAAATATGGCCATACAATGGCAATAACTACAAAATCTGCACAAACAGATTCTTTGAGAAGACATTGAAATTTTCAGGCAAATGCAGTTATCAAGCATACCACTAAAACTGAAATAAGATACAGAATAAAGGAACCTATTTTCACTCGTTTGACAAGATTACAGGTTTGATGCTGCTCCCAGATCCCGGCTTGCAGCTCCAGCCTCCTTCTAGAGCCTCCTCCAAAAACTCCTTCCTCTCCCTACCCGTTCTGTAATATTCCCCTTTCATACAAAACCTCCTTCCACCTTCGTAGGGATTTGCACATCATCCAATGCCTTCCAACCTCACACAATATTGTTTTATTATTATTTTTTTAATGTTTCTTGTGAGTTCATTTCTAAAATTTATAATTGTATTAGTTTATATATTTAATCCTAATGTGATTTACTATATTTACAACCAACTCCCTTATGATTTTATTATTTAAATCATAACATTATGAACTACCTTTAATTTTTACAACTCTAATGTAATTATTTTATATATTAAATTGTAATATCACAAATTACCATTTAATGTATAGCTTATTTTATTTATTTTAATGTTCACAGTAAATGATTATTATCTATCAAATTTATTTCCCGTATAACTGTAATTTATATTAAAACAATTATATTTTTTTATCAACATTATGTTCTCAATCTAATAGTTCTAATAAATGCAACAAATTTACCACTCACACTTGGACACTTTCCGGCCTAATTAGACCTCATAGTGGAACATTACCTGATCGATAATCATGATCAAATGACAAGACAACAACCACGAAGGTAAATAGGCAACCAAACAACAATGACAAGGGACCCCATGTTAGCTCCGTTCAACCATTCCATTGGTGAAGGCACGCTCAGACCTGGTAAATGAGGTGGAGTCGAGCCTGGTACCTGCATCCTATAGCAAACCACACGGTCAACCATGACAAACACATATATATATCCTCAGGCAATCATACAGTGAATGGAAGTCGCATTGTGGCAGGGTACTCAAACACGAGTAATGCGACATTATTCCGTTCACGTAAACATATAAACAAATAACTACATTAAACATAATTTCTAATTCCTTATCAACAAAATAGAGCAATCAATTATCTCATGATCTAATATAGCAATTAACATTAAAGCATCCTAACCATATTAAACATAGAATGACATTAATCCACAACAACTGTTATATTTATCAAACTATAAAGCTTAAAATAATGGAAATCAACATCATCAACTGTCATCATATCGATTAGGTCCATAATCAATTACCATGATAACAAAGAATCCATCATCAACAATCTATGATGATGTCATAATGTCCAATCCTACTATGCAAACTATCAATCTAATAGAAGGCAAGGTGAGTGGCACTACATCCTCCCCCCTAGGACCATGCTTACTCTTGGAAGCCTACAAACAAATATCAATATAACTCTTGCATATAGGATGTATCTTGCCAGGTAGCTAAACCCTCGTTGTTAGGATCCCACTGGACCCTTACCTGCTCTACGACTCTACCCCTGAGAGTGAGTCTCATGTGCTACAAAATTCCTACGGGCTCCAAAGCCAGCTACCCGTTCTCTACCTGTAAGGCATTACAATCAAGAACATGAGAAATATCTGGATGATATGGTGTAAGAACGGAAACATGAAATATATCATGGATGCATGACAAGCTAGGTGGCAAAGCAAGATGGTATGCAATAGGACCAATTCTCTCCAAAACCTTGAATGGCCCCACAAAGAGTGGTACAAGCTTAGAGCCTTTTCCTTAACAGATCAGACTCTTTCATGGACGTACCCGCAAGAACACATGATCACCAACCGAGAATTGATGATCAACCCTATAAGCATCTGCATATTTCTTCTATCTATCCTGTGCTGCCACCAGACATTCTCTAATATGATCAACCTGCTGCTCCATCTCTTGGAGCATCGGTGGTTCAAGGAGAACTCTGTCCTCAAGATGATCCCAACTCCACCAAATACAAATAATCTTCCTGTAGTGCCCTCAACTTGTCGTCTGTCAGACTGATGTTTGATTAGTAGTATTATACATTACGACAGTATTTTAGATCATTCAATGATGGATTCTTTGTTATTCTGATTAATTGACTATGGACCTAATCGTTATGATAATAATTGTTGATGTTGAATTCTATTATTTTATGCTTTACAACTTGATTAATATACTAGATGTTATAGATGCTTTGATGTTATTTTCTATATTTGATTGTAAGATAATTGATTGTTTTATGTTGTTGATAAGTAACCAGAAATCTTGTTCAATGTAGTGATTTGTTTATACATAAATATGAATGGAACAGTGTCATATTACTCGCTCTTGAGTACCCTACCCCACTGCGATTTCCATTCACTATATGACTGCATGTGGATATATATCTTGCTATGTTTAACCGTGCAGTTACTACAGGATGCAGGTACTAGGCACCAACCCCACCTGATTTACCAGGTTTGAGTGTGCCTTCGCCAATGGAATAGTTGTTTGGAGTTAACGTGAGGTCCCTTGTTATTGTTGTCTGGTTAGCAATTTACCCTTGTGGTCATTGTCTGTCGTTTGATCATGACTTGTAGACAAGTAATGTTAAACCTTGAAGTCTAACTAGGTCAGAAGGTGTTTATGTGTGTAAGGTAGTGTTGTGCATTAAATACAATCATTATACAGAAAATATATATTTGTAAATGTTGATAATTAAGTATAATTGTTGTAACTAAATTATAGTTCTATGGGAAGTAAATTTGTTAAATAAAGTTGTAAGAAATTTTGTATTGTTTAATATAATAATTATTTACAATGAATATTTAAATAAATAAATTAATTGTAAGTCATGTTGTAATTCGTGATTTATGATTTAATTGATAAAATAAATTAAAATAGAGTTGTAAAATTTATAGATAGATGTAATGTTACAACTTTATTAATAAAAAAATAGTTGGTTGATCATAAAAAAAAAATTAGTTGGAATCATTAATTTATATTAATAAAAATCATAAATTTTTATAATAATTAACTATTGGAAACATTAAAATAATAAAAAAATTATATTTCAAGGAGGGAGAGGCATACGATCGCGTGTCGTATCCTTACAAGGTGGAAGGGTTTGTTTTATGAAAAAGGAGATTGTAGAGAGAAGGAAGGGAGGAGGAATGTAGGAGGAGAGTAGAGAAGAAGACCAGGAAAAAGCTTGGAATACAGCAGTTGAAACAGAATTGTCGAATTGACGTCGCAGCTAGGTTCCTCAAAATGCTTGATTTCTTCCTCTGATTCTTTTTCTGCATCTGTATATGTTGGTGTCGATTGTTTCTTTTGGTTGAATTGCTTTATGCGGAATCATTCTATCTTCTCTATGTTTACTCCTTTTCAAAGGAGGAATTCATGGTAGAATCATGGATTCTTATGAAATAACAATTTCCTTTAGACATCTTATCAATAATGGACTTTAACATGGCGTTGTGAGTGTAATTATGCAAGTTCTTTAACTGGTACATAGTTTGATAGGTATATTTGAAGATACAGTTTGGGCGTCTCCTTAAGATCCCTTCGATCACTCCTTGTAAACTTCTTACACAAACCCAACCATGCATTCCTTCTGCAATTTCCTTATCCTCTCAGCTATTAAACTATTCTGTTAAACAACATTTCGGACTGCAACCGTATATAGTCTTTGTGCAAGCGACTTGGTAGGTTATAACAACTCCATATTCTGTGGAATGCCCTTGGAGTGTCACAAAACCATTATCTAGAAAAGAAATAGAAATAAATTGTGAATGGCGTCTCCTATCTAATTAGTTTACAATCATGTATTCTTCTGTTCGAATTGGTTTAAGATCTTTCAAAGGTTTTACAAAGCAATTTCTATGTTTTCCCTGCTATTATCAGATTTTATGAAATGGCGTTCTTTTAATTGAAACCACCAATCAAATGATGATAGGGGTGCACATTTATAGCTGGCCAGATCTAAAATGTCATCAAATCCTAGTTCTTAGAAAAAAATAGAAATAGACTCTTGATCGGGTAATTGCTTATTACATTGGTTTGAATAACATCTTGCATGAAGAGGCTGAAACAATCAACAACTCAGGTAGGTTAATTAAAATCACAAGTTGGAGGTTTTATTCATTGCACCCACTTTGGTTATATCCTGCAATCATTTCAATCGTTCCATAGATCGTTGTTTTCAGCAAGCGCACTTCTGGAAGGGTACTACATACAGATCGCACCTTTTTATTGTAGCTCAATGTGGATCGATTTACAAGCCAATGTTATAGGCGAATCCTTTATATACTAGGTGTGAGACAAGTGATAAGTGGTGCAAATAGAAAACATAGGATAGGTTTGCCTGTTAGCCGCTATCCATTGGTTTTCTGCATCATAGTCTTGGTCGAATAATAAAACACTCCAATGCTTCATCATTACCAAACCCTATATTATAGTGCATCAAGACACTACCCTCTTATAATCGTAATCTATAGGTGTGCAGTCCCACGTAGAGCGATAACTAGGGTGCGCTTACATTGACGAAACCTAGGAGCCAAGATTGTGATTATTGACAACCTTGCTTGAGAATTTGTTATGTGACATCTGTATTTACAATGTATATAACCTGCAAACATTTGAATTTCAGTGACGTTTGCCTTATCATGGCGCTCATACTAGATGGGACGTATCTAATGGTAGTTCAACGTTGTTCTTAAAACAATCCATACAACCTGTGCAAACTTAACACGTATCTCAATGATAAGATTAAACGTTGCCTCTGGAAGGTCAACGCAACCAAGGAGGACCGACTCTGTTTATAACACGATTAGCTGCTGGTAATCTGCAAAGAATTTTGCAATCTGATAATTCCTATCAAAAATAAATAGGATGCATTTCCACCATTAGTTAACTCTGTAGTCATCTTTCATGATTGGAAATCTGCGCAACTGTATGGAGTAGAAATTAGACATTGGAGACCATCTATAGAAATTGTTTTCCATTAGATATATCTTTAGAGAGAGATAAAGCTACTTAATTTTGTTGATGTCAATTCAATCAATTCACAGTCGGAGGGAGCTGGATGGACGTTGCCAGAAGTTGATAATCCAAACAAAGATCATCCATTTCAATTATAAGACAGTCAATAACAATTTTACACCTCATTTACAATTCATACAATCTGTTCCTGATTCCATAGGATTTTTCCTACAGGACAGTAGATAACAACAGCTGAAACAGTTATAGTCAGAGCATCTACATGAAAACTGGAACGCCATGGAAACAAAACATAGTCTATACAACTACCAAGTGTTGACGGTATGAAAATGACCATTTCGATCTTCTTCCCTGACAGAATTAATCACCTTTGACTTTGTTACGATGAAGAAATGCCAAGCATATTAAACTATTTATCTAGTCGAGGTTAATGGAATAATTGGAAAGATCATATCTAGGGTAGAACCTTGAGGAAAACAAAACAATAATGTTCATCGTTGATGATTTATCCTCGTTGAGATTTCTGTATAATTATAAGATATCCATCTTAGCGTTATTATTCATTTCATCACTTGAAAGAGTAAAATTAATCAATCAAGGATGAAAGAAAGATAATATAGAATGTATTGTTAGAGTAATGTGAAAATCGTAACGATAAGTAGGTATTAAATATTATAATTGATTTGAGTGGTTTCTTTAAGAATGAGTTGTTGTAGTTATTTAGTTAATCATGTAATTTATTTAGATAACTAGTTGTATTGTATTAATTTAATTGTTGTATTTAATTTAAAATCAATTGGTTGGAAAAAGAGTTAATCCACTGTAGATTTTTTTACGAAAGTCATTTACATTGAACTGATAAGGAATTGTAGTTTTAACTCTAGAACTGAATTGAACTGTATGAGTTAAGTATTTCTGTTGTCGTAAAAAGTTGAATTATGAGTGGTCAAACTCTATTCCAGAGGCTTAGTATGTCGTAGTTGAGTCCATGCGACATGTGGATAGGTGTTTAGTATTATAATGTTATAACGAACATGTGGTTCTAGTTAGTGTGATGTATAATGAAGTATTGGTTAAGTTGTTAATGTGTTTTGTAAAGTAATATTCTTTGGATGAGATATATAACCACTTGTGAATGATTTGTATCCGTTTTGTCATAATTGTCGTATGGAGAGACTTGGAATCTGTAAAAAGAGTAAAGTATCGTAATGCTATAGGCATTGTTTAACAAATGGTGTTATATTCTATTTGGAATGCAAGAGGGTCTATGCCTTGCAGTGAATATGTATGTGTACTATTATAATACCGTGTATGATGGTTAAGGTTTACTAGGTGTTAGCAAGGAGAGTGGCTTTCAATGTGGGGCCGGCGCCCAAAGTGGCAGTCAGGATAACCCGTTGAAAGTAGATTAATCAAGTGATAACCTAAAATGAACTAGGGGGTTAAGGGTAGATTTCACATTAAACAAGATTAATCGATTTCCTCACCTACGCCTGTAGTGCTCGTTTAGACTAAGGATGGGTTGAGAAGGCTTGGTCGGCATGATTGACTTCCTTGTCCTTATGAAAGGAAGGTAGATTCTGCATGTGTCACCCTATGGGGCCGGTGCCTAGTGAGAGGCTGTCAGGATAACCATAGATGGGGGCCGGCACCTAGTGAGAGGTTGTCAGGATAACCCATGCTAGGACCATGTGATGACACTCTCCCTACTATAACCTAGCATTCCTTGTATGGTCTCTCCACATATGTTATGTGTTGCCTCTGGAAGTTGTGTTGTGTTGTTTATGTTATTGTCATGTGTTGTATTGGAGTTTGGTTATTCTCTATTTTTTGTCTACCTGATTGTTGTTGTTTGGGACCTCATGTTAACTCCTAGCTCGGGGGTGGGCCTTAGGGTTCCACATGGTCGGGTGGAAGAGCTTTTTTTATCCATTGGTTATTCCTTGTCGAAGTTCATGTGCAGAAAAGATTTATCTCAGTTTTCAAACAATTATTCTTGTACCAGTTGAGGAAGATGTATGTGTATAATCTTGTACCAGACTTGTGTATCAGATCATTCATAATGTATGTAATTTTGATGTAGTCAGAAGATGGTATTGTAAGTAATGTAATGATGTACTTATGTGTAAGGAAAAACATCACAATTATGTATTTGATCATGTAGATTATATTATTTAATGACATGCAATGAATATGAATATGTTATTTAAATTTTGCATTAGATTTAGATTGAGTTACTGATGTTAGTAATATATGTTAAATTATGTTAGTTGAATTGTAAGTAATGCAACCTTGAAACCTTAGAGAACATGTCATAAGTTTAAATGGTGTAATTAGATATGTTAACATTACTTTGTTATCTTAATGACTTTAAAAAAAAAAAATTCATGTTTCATATAGCATAAATTGAAATTTCTCTAAGGTGTTCATGGCAGGGCATTACATCTGGTATCAGAGCCTTGTTTCTAACACTAGGTACTCTGGGTTTTATACTAGCCCATTAAGCTATACTAGTTGCATAAACTCTAAATAATATATTCATTCGTAGTCCTCGCCTAGCAACCTGAAGTGGTTCTTGGGTGTGTTGTCCAAGAAGATGCCTAGGGTATGAGGTTGAGGACGTGGACGAGGTAGGGGTCGTGGGAGAGGTGTTGATAATAGCCCTCCTCCTAGTTTCCTTCATGAGAGTGCACAAGAAAGTGGAGACAAGAATCAAGAGAATTAGGGTTAGCCACAGGGTGCTCAGCTACGCTAGCTACTTGAGGAGGTTCTTTCTCATCTTGGTCCTAGGCAGGAGGTGGATCAGCCAGAAGTGAGAGAAAGAGAACGATCTCCCAGAAGGAGAGAAATCACAGCTGAACAAGAAGCTATTCTTGCAGGCCACATGAAAGACCTTATGAGAGCCCGTCCTCCTACTTTCGATGGTTCTGGTAGTGGTATGGAAGCAGAGACATGGCTAATTGATTTGGAGAGGTGTTTTGCTATGCATCCATATGGTAGCAACACTAAGGTAAGATGTGCCATCATGCATCTTAGAGGTTTCGCCTCTACATGGTGGCGACTAGAGGAACAAAAGTTGCATCTAGATATTGCCACAGTATCTTGGGAACTATTTCTGGAAAGGTTCAGAGCTTGATTTTTGTCAGACCACTAGAGGTAATGTCGAGCAGACGAGTTCCATGGGTTGAGACAGATGGCCATGACAGTGGAACAGTACGAGCACATGTTTTATGAACTCAAGTAGTATACATGCATTGGGAATGATGAGGCCATGTTGGTTCAACATTTTATAACAGGTCTGAATGCACTCATCAGTGGAGGAGTTCGTGTTTTCGTGCCGAAGACCATGGAGGTAGCAGTTGAGAAGGCTCGACTGGTGGAGGAGAACTTGACCATGGCCCTAAGGGGTCATACAGGTGTGCAGATCGGTTGTGCATCTCGAGCAAGTTTTGGGTTCTAAGATGGTTAGTCCCATATAGCAGGTAACTCGAGGAGTCATCATGTACCTTCTAAGAGTGGATAGCAACAACAACAGTATTCCCAGACAAAATCAAGAAACTCTCAATATCAGCAAGGTAGTAGATTTCATTCCAGAAAAGATCGAAATTGGCAGAGAGTTAAGCATGATCGTGCCAGTCAACCGGTGTAGAGCACATAGTCTGCAGCTAGTAGAGGAAGTTTTCAGTAGTCGAATGCTCCTATAGGCCGTGGAGGTTTTGGTAGGGGAATAGGATGTTTCTCTTATGGCCAGCAGGGTCACATTGCCATATAGTGTCTGCGTAAGAATACTACAGGATTTGGTCAGAGGCCTGCAGCTTTAGAGCCAACTGTCAGAGATGCAGGCAGGTCACATAGGGTGTTTGCGGCGATAGATAATCACCAAGCAGAGCATCAAGGCACTGTTGTGGAGACTACAGGTGTCTTGCGAGGTATTACTATTTCTATTCTTTTTGACTCTGGTGCTTCATATTCTTTCATTTCCCCTTCTATAGTGGAGCATTGCAAATTAGTGGTAGCAAAGCAAGATGTTAAGTGGCAGGTGGAATTGGCCTCTGGATCTAGGGTAATAGTAGACTCTCTTGTGTATGGTTGCAAGTTGAGGATAGGTCCTTTATCTACCACAGTGGATCTTTGCATTATACCCCTAGGATCCTATGACATAGTGTTGGGTATGGATTGGTTGAATGCTCATCGAGTAGTGATAGATTGTCGCCAAAAGTTAGTCAGGTGTATTGATGAATTGGGCAGTGAAGTAGAAGTGGTTGGTATTTAGAGACCCATCTCTTTGTGTATGATTTCCACCATGCAATTGAAGAGATGTTTGTGTCAAGGATGCAAGTTGTTTGCCGTAACGGTTAATGACTTAGATTTTGGGGAGAATAGAGAGGCATCCCTTGATGATCATCCTATTCTCAAGGAGTATGAAGATGTCTTTCCTAGTGAAATCTTGGGAATGCCACCTAAGTGTGATATTGATTTTAAGATAGACCTTGTTCCCAGAGCAGAACCTATTTCACAAGCTCCATATCGGATGACTACTCAGGAGCTTAAGGAGCTTTGGCAGTAGCTAGAAGAGTTATTAGCAAAGGGGTTTATTCATCCTAGTGTCTCTCCATGGGGAGCACCAGTTATTTTTGTGAAGAAAAAGGATAGACCTCTTCGGTTGTGCATTGACTATCGACAGCTTAATAAGCTGACTGTGAAGAACAGATACCCCTTGCCACGAATTGATGACCTCTTTGATCAGATCAAGGGGGCTAAGGTGTTTTCAAAGATAGACCTAAAGTCAAGATATCATCAGTTGTGCATCTTTGAGGCTGACATCCACAAGATAGCATTTCGTACCTGTTACAGGCATTATGAGTTCACTGTTGTACCTTTTGGGTTGACTAATGCACCGTCTGTGTTTATGAGTTTGATGAATGGTGTATTTTGCACCTATCTTGATAGATTTGTTCTTGCATTCTTAGATGATATATTGATTTACTCAAGCTCTATGGAGGAGCATGAAGAACATTTGCGACAGGTTTTGCAGTGTTTAAGAGAAAATTAGTTATATGCAAATCTGGCTAAATGCGATTTCTTTCAAACAGAAGTGAAATATTTGGGACATGTCATTTCTGACAAGGGTATTGCGGTGGATCCTTCCAAGATTCAAGCTATCATGGATTGGCTTGCTCCTACCAATGTTTCAGAGGTTTGTAGTTTCATGGGTTTAGCAAGCTATTATCGACGATTTATGCAAGGATTTTCAAAGATAGCTCACCCCATAACTTCTCTTCAGATAAAAGGAAAGAAGTTCATTTGGTCAAAACAGTGTCAAGCAGCCTTCCAGACTCTTAAGGAGCGGTTGACTAGTGCACCCATTCTAGCAGTGCCTGATCCTGCCGAAGATTTTGTGGTATGTACTAATGCATCCTTGGAAGTTCATTTGGTTAGTTGAATTGTAATTAATGCAACCTTTAAACCTTAGAGAACATGTGGTAAGTTTAAATGGTGTAATTAGATATGTTAACATTACTTTGTTATCTTAATCACTTTTAAAAAAAAAAATTTCCCATTTCATATAGCATAAATGTAAATTTCTCTAAGGTGTTCATGGTGGGGCATTACACTTCCCAATAGTTTTGCTGATCCATGACATACATTCTGAGCATATCCTCAAGGACCTGATTGACCCTCTCAGTTTGCCCATCAGTCTCTAGGAGATAAGCTAAACTAAAGTTCAATTGAGTCCCTAATGCATGCTGAAGGGATGTCCAAAGAGCTGAAGTGAACATTGGATCTCTATAAAAAATGATCTTTTGAGGAATTCCATGCAATCTAACTATGCCCTCCATAAAATTTCTAGCCACAGATGAAGCATTATATGATGATCAAACAAGAGAAAAGTGTGCTACTTTCGTAAGCCTGTCTACAGTGACCATTATTACGTCATGATGACGGGAGGACAAGGGTTATCTAACTATAAAGTCTATTGAAATTATATCCTATTTCCATTCCAGAATAAGATGTAGACAAAGAAGACCCATGGGATGTTGATGTTCCGCCTTAACCCTCTAACATTCTAGACATCTCAAAACAAAATCAGCAATATCCCTCTTCATTTTGGCCCAAAAATATATCTGATGAAGATCTGCATACATCTTCTTGACACCCGGATGAGTAGAATAAGGTGCCCACTGTGCCTCTGACATAATTAGGATGCGAAGACCCTCAGTAGAAGGAATATAAATGTGACCTAAATGCCACAAAAGACCATCTAACTTGATAGAATATCTGGCAAATCTACCCTCCAAGGGTCTGCTAGACTCAACTTTTGTCTTCACTTCCTGAGACCATCTATTAGTAGGGAGTGTTGCAAGAATCTGACCTCTCAAATCCACTCCAAGAGTGATTGATGAAAGATCATGTCTTCACCGACTAAGTGCATCTACCACCACACTCTCCTTACCTTGGATATATTTTACCTCAAAATTGTACTCACATAAAAACTCCACCCACCGCCTCTATCTAGCATTTAGGTTTGGCTGTGTAAAAATGTACTGTAAACTACGATGATCACTATGTAGCTCAAACCGATGCCCCAATAAAAATTGTCTCCATCTCACTATGCATGCACGACAGCAGCTATCTCTAGATCATGTGTGGGATAGTTCAAATCATGATCCTTGAGTTTTTGAGACTCATAGGCTATCGCACAACCATCCTACATTAAAACTGCTCCTAACCCTTCCAAAGATGCATCAGTACACACCACAAAATCTCTAGTAGGATTAGGAACTACCAAGATGGGTGCATTAGTCAACCGTTCCTTAAGAGTCTGAAAGGATGCTTGACATTGGTCTGACCAAATGAACTTCTTCCCTTTTCTCTGAAGAGAAGTTATAGGATGAGCTAACTTTGAAAATCCTTCCACAAATTGTTGATAATAGCCTGCTAAACCCATGAAACTACGAACCTCTGATACATTGGTGGGTACAGGCCAATCCACGATGGCTTGAATCTTTCAAGGATCCACTACAATGCCCTTATCTGAAATAACATGCCCCAAATATTTTAGTTCTATTTGAAAGAAATCACATTTAGCCAAATTTGCATATAGCTAATTTTCTCTTAAACACTGCAAAACCTGTTGCAAATGTTCTTCATGCTCCTCCATAGTCCTTGATTAAATCAATATGTCATCCAAGAATACAAGAACAAATCTATTGAGATAGGTGTGAAATACACCATTCATCAGGCTCATAAACATAGACGGTGCATTTGTCAACCGAAATGGCACAACAGTAAACTCATAATGCCCGTAACGGGTATGAAATGTTGTCTTGTGGATATCTACCTCAAAGATACCCAACTGATGATAACCCAACTTTAGGTCTATCCTTGAAAACACCTTAGCCCCCTTGATCTGATCAAAGAGATCATCAATTCGTGGTAAGGGATATCTATTCTTCACAGTCACCATATTAAGCTGTCGATAGTCGATACACAATTGAAGAGATCCATCCTTTTTCTTAACAAAAATAACATGTACTCCCCATGGAGAGACCCTAGGACAAATGAACCCCTTTGCTAACAACTCCTCTAGCTACAGTCGAAGCTCCTTAAGCTCCTGGGTAGTCATCCGATATGGAGCTCGTGAAATAGGTTCTGCTCTGGGAACAAGGTCTATCTTGAAGTCAATATCACGCTTAGGTGGCATTCCCAGAATCTCACTAGGAAAGACATCTACATAGTCCTTGAGAATAGGATGATTGTCGAGGGATGCCTCCCTATTCTCCCCAAAATCCAAGTCATTAACTATTTATATAAAACAACTTGCATCCTTGACACATACATCTCTTCAACTGCATGGCAGAAATCATATGCAAAGAGACGGGTTTCTGAATACCAACCACTTCTACCTCACTGCTTGATTCATCAACACACCTCACTAACTTGTAGTGACAATCTATCATTGCTTGATGAGCATCCAACGAATCCATTCCCAACACTATATCATAGGTTCCTAGGGGTATAATGCAAAGATCCAACATAGTGGATAAGGAACCTATCCTTAACCCACAACCATACACAAGGGAATCTACTATTACCCCAGATCTAGAGGCCAATTCCACCTACCACTTAACATCTTACCTTGCTACCACTAATCCACAACGCTCCACTAAAGAAGGGGAAATGAAATAATTTGAAGCACCAGAGTCAAAAATAATAGAAATAGTAATACCTCTCAAGACACCTATAGTCTCCACAACGGTGCCTTGATGCTTTGCTTGGTGGTTATCTACCACCACAAACACCCTATGTGACCTACCTGCATCTCCCACAGTTGTCTCTGAAGTTACAGGTCTCTGTCCAAATCCTGTAGTATTCTTTCGTGGACACTGCCTGGCAATATGGCCCTACTGGCCGCAAGAGAAACATCCTATTCCCCTGCCAAATCCTCCACCGCCTACAAGAACATTAGATTGCTGAAAGCTTCCCCTACTAGCTACAAATTGCGTGCTCTAAGTTGGTTGATTAGGACAATAATGTTTATTTCATAGCCAACTCTGATCTTTCTTAGACTAGAACCTATTACTCTGTAGAGACTGAGAATGCTTTTGTTTTCTTTGAGAAAACTAATGTTGTTGTCCACTCTTAGAAGGTACATGATGACTCCTTGAATTGCCTACTATCTAAGACTAACCACCTCAGAACCCAGAACCTGCTTGAGATGCACTATCAATCTACATACCTATATGACCCCCTAGGGCCATGGTCAAGTTCTCCTCTACTAGTTGTGCCTTCTCAACTGCTAGCTCCATGGTCTTCATCTCGAAGACATGAACTCCTCCACTGATGTGTGCATTCAGACCTCTAATGAAATGCTGAACTAACATGGCCTCATTGTTACCAATGCCTGTATACTGCTTGAGTTCATAGAACCTACGCTCATACTGTTCCACTATCATGGCCATCTGTCTCAACCCATGGAACTCATCTTCTCATCATTGCCTCCAGTGGTCTCATAAGAATCAAGCTCTGAACCTTTCTAGAAATAGTTCCCAATATACCATGCCAATATCTAGATGTAACTTTTGTTCCTCTAGTCACCACCATGTAGAGGCGAAACCTCTAAGATGCATGATGGCACATCTCACCTTGGTGTTGCTACTATACGGATGCATGGAAAAACAACTCTCTAGTCAATTATCCATGTCTTTGCTTCCATACTGCTACCAGAACCATCAAAAGTGGGAGGGTGTTCTCTCATAAGGTCTCTCATGTGGCCTGCAAGAATAGCTTCCTATTTAGCTGTTGTTTCTCTCCTTCTAGGAGATAGTTCTCTTTCTCTCACTTTTGGTTGATCAATCTCCTGCCTAGGACCTAGATGAGCAGGGACCTCCTCAAGTAGCTGACATAGCTGAGCTCCCTTTAGTTGACCCTAATTCTCCTAATTCTCACCTCTGCCTTCCTGAGCACTCTAATGAGGGGAAATAGGAGGAGGGCTATTGTCACCACCTCTCCCACATCCCCTACCTCATCCACATCCTTGACCTCATACTCTAGGCATCTTCTTGGACAACACCACCCAAGAACAACTACAGGTTACTAGGCGAGGACTACGAATAAACATATTTTTCAGAGTTTAAGCAACTAGTACAGCTTAATGGGCTAATATAAAACTAGAGTTTCTAGTGTTAGAAACCTGGCTCTGATACTAGATGTAATGCCCTACCATGAAGACCTTAGAGAACTTCTCATTTATGCTATATGAAACAGGATATTTGTTTTTTAAAGCATTGATAACATATCTAAACACATCATTTAAAACAAAGAATTTGTTCTCTAAGGTTTCAAGGTTGCATTACTTAACAAATCAATTAAAATGATTTAACATACATTACTAACTAACATCAATAACTGCATATACATCTCCATTTCATGACAACAGATAAAATAATCACCATGATCAAATACACAATTGTAATGTTTCCCTTTTTACAAGAGTACATCATTGCATTATTACATTATTAACTTCTCACAACATTAGATTATATACATTATGAATAAACTGGTACACAAGACTAGTACAAACTATACATGATCATCTTCCTCAAACTGGTACAAGATCAATTATCTAAAAATTGAGATATGTCTTCTCTGCACATGAACATCGGCAAGGGTTAACCAATGGATATAAAAGCTCTTCCACTTGACCAAGTGGAATCCTAAGGTCCACCCCCCAAGCTAGGAGTTATCATAAGGAGCCAAAACAACAACAATCAAGTAGGGAAAAGACTATCATGAACAAAGAATATCTAAGACTCCAATACAACACATGACAACATCACAAACAACACAACACCACTTCCAGAGGCAACACATAACAAATAGGGAGAGACCAACCAGGGAATGCTAGGCTATAGTAGGGAGAGTGTCATCGCATGGTCGTAACATGGGTTACCCAGGCAGTCTTCCACTAGACACCAGCCCCCATCTATGGTTACCCTGGTAGTCTTTCGCTAGACACCGGCCCCATAGGGTGACACATGTGGAATCAACCTTCCTTTCGTGAGGACAAGGAAGTTGATTATGCCGACCAGGCCTTCTCTTCTCATCCTTAGTCTGTAATAGCACTTCAGGAATGAGTGAGGAAATCTAATTATCTTGTTAATGTGATATCTACCCTTCTCCCCATAGTTCATTTCAGGTTATCACTTTTTAACCAACTTCCAATGGGTTACCCTGGCTGCCACTTTGGGCACCAGCCCCACATTGGAAGCCACTCCCCTAACTACACCTAGGAAACCCTATCATCAAGCAAGGACATATAAAATCATAACAATAAATATACATGCTCTTTGGAAGACATTTTCCCTCTTGCATTTGAAAACATATTTGTAAGGGCAGAACCTCTAAACCATTGTCTATAATATCATAGATTTATCACCTCCCAAGGTTTCCATGTCGGCCCATTTCACCACACTTAATATAAAACAAATATGTTTAAATGAATAGCACAACATCCACAGGGAAATACATTCATATTTCACATGACCTTTTATCCCATACATAACTAGAACAACAGATAACTGAAGATGTCATAAATCCAAGGCACACGATGACACTTTACTTCAAACAAACTTTTTATCCTATACCTCTGGTAATCTAACTTTCAACCACCTAATCATGTATGACTCATGAACCATCAAACACCATCTCATTTATATCTTAAAATTATATTTACAAATTAAATTACAACATATTGGTTACTAATCTAATATCCAAATGTTATACTCATAACTTCTATACAATGTTAATAAAAGCAAAAGTTAAATCTTATATTTGATTTAATAATTCCCCAACAACATTATATAATGGCACTTGTTAAACTAACACATGTAGTTGTACAATTTTCGTATAGATTTTTACCCATACCTTCTCCGACAACTTGAGAATGGAAGATAATAATAATAATAATAATAATAAAGTATATGCGGGTTTACTATTACTATAACTTAGGGGTACCAAACTTAATAATATATATGGTCATAAAGTGAAAACCTAAGATTACAATTTCTAGACAATATGTCAGGTAAATAGGAAGCAACACCCTTTTTATTTTTAGACTTCACTGTATTATCTAGTGATTATATTGAAGTAATGTGTCTGAGGCCGGAACAGAAAATGTGGTATAGATAATATTGGACCATATCTTTTCATGTTTTGAAGAGTAAATTATCAATAACTCCTTTACAATGTCAGAATTCAGAAAATACTAGACGTTCTGGTATTCACTAAATAAGATTTTATAACAGATGTAATTAAATCCATTTATATTTACAAACACTTCCAAGCCCTAATAGAAATTTGTTCCCATTTGAACACCAATCTGATAAGAAAAGCATAAAGAACAAAGGTATCTGTCAGATATCCTGGTTGCAACGACCCAGCTAGGTGGATATGCGGACTGTGTGGTTGAACGCCTTCAGGAAAAAGTCATCCATGGATTATAATGATTGCAGATATGCGCGGAATGATCAGATTATAACCTTGAAACTTCAAACAGAGCCAATCCCTCTTAAATGTAAACTTTGGCCATGCACGCCGTAGTATATTCAATTTTCTTAAGTTGTACATGTCATTGTTTGTCAGACAAACAAATTATAGAGGAGGCAGTTTGATAAGTTGTCAAGTAAGATTGTTTAACAAACTCATAGCACCTCTATTATAAGCATCTCTACTGCAATTATTAACATTGAGGCTTGATAGGTAATAATCAGCAAAAAAAAATAGAAATCAGACAAAGGGCTACGGGTGAGAGCATATTTGACAATATTTACAACAAGTTGGTTGAATGATTGTGCCACACAAATTTTACATGACCTCAGTGGTGGTGGCAGATGTATATATGATGACACTTCTTTAATATAACAGACGCATGGCAACAATAATGATGGATAAGCTTAAATTAGAGATGTCATCACTTACAACTACCAGGAGGACTCACTACAAACCAACGCCCCTAAATACAGGAACATAATTTCTGGAGTCATTAATGTGCCTTAACTTATTGCATACTAGAACGCAGTGCTCATCACAGCCACAATATGCGTTGAAAACGTAGATCCCAATAGACGCAGGTTGAAATAATGATTAGAAAGTGAATGTAATCGCTTAAGACCTTGACGAACTCCATTACGGACTTGTGTATATGGCATTTGATCTCGTGTTGACTATTGTTACAGACGATTTCTTGATTGTAGTAGGGTTAAAACAAAACGAATCTAAGAAGCATAGAAAAATAGAGAACTAAAAGGATTCAGATAGTTTTATTTCCCACCACCGCACTCTATATTCCCGTTCTAGATAACATTACAGTTATGAGCATGAGATGCGCTGAACAATGGATTAGCCAGCGAATTATAAGGGAAGCAGTTTGATAAATTCTCAAAATAAATTGTTAATACTGCGTATAAAACTTCAAACATAAACATTTCTTCTTCAACTATTAACATCGCTGCCCTAATATAATGGTGACTTAAATTAAATAGCAGATATAAACTTCAGATATAGTGTATGGGAATTATACAGATTTCACCCTCAACTAAGACCCTTATGCACTATCTTCTATGGAGCACTATTATGTGTGCATGGTTGAACATCTTGGCCGCGCTGGCCATCTGAAGGATACCCTAAACTTTATCATTGAGATACCTCTTAATTCGCACTATGGTTGTATGGCTGCGTTAGCTTAATGACTGTAGATCTCAAATGAAAATAGGCTTCAAAGTATTTCAGAACACTGCTCTTTGAATTGGATCCTAAAAATGTTACATATCCAATGTTCTCCTCTCAAACATCGATGCTGAAGTGGGCAGGTGCAGTGAGGTTAAATGATATAGAGATTAATGAAAATAGAGGTATTTATCCAGATCTATATTCTATTATGGATAATCTGGAGAAACAACAAGGGGATAGGGTATACGAAGTAAATATTGAGAGGGGATATAATGGCATGAGAAGTAAAAAGTAAAGGTTCAGTAAGCATTGGAATTTAGTACTCCTAGCAGAAGTAAGGTTTGAGCATTGGGATATCATCTACTAATGCTGTGCATAAGAAGACGTTATTGCGTGTGGGGTGAATTGCATGTTTGTCAAATTGTATATCGAAATCTTGGCCACATTAAAAGATAAATCTTCTTTTTCCCCTTTTATTTCGTAATCATAGCTATAAAAGATAGTGAAGATTTGACCGATAGTTTTGGTACAAGTAAGAAACATAAAGTAGTAAATCCTTGAATTCAAGAAGAATTTGAGCACAAGGTTTGAGAGATGGAAGGAATACAAATACGGCCATATAATGGCAATAACTACAAAATTTGCACAAACGGATTCTTTGAGAAGACATTGAAATTTTCAGGCAAATTCAGTTATCAAGCATACCACTAAAACTGAAATAAGATACAGAATAAAGGAACTTGTTTTCACTCATTTGACAAGATTAAAGGTTGATGCTGCTCTCAGATCCTGGCTTGCAGCTTCAGCCTCCTTCCAGAGCCTCCTCCCAAAACTCCTTCCTCCCCCTACCCCTTCTGTAATATTCCCCTTTCATACAAAACCTCCTTCCACCTTCGTAGGGATTTGCACATGATCCAATGCCTTACAACCTCACACAATATTGTTTTATTATTTTTTTTTCATGTTTCCAATGAGTTCATTTTGGAAATTTATAATTGTATTAGTTTATATATTTAATCCTAATGTAATTTAATATATTTACAACCAACTCCCTTATTATTTTATGTATTAAATTGTAATATCACAAATTACAATTTAATTTATAACTTATTTTATTTATTTTAACGTTTACAGTAAACGATTATTATCTATCAAATTTATCTCCCGTATAACTGTAATTTATATTAAAACAATTGTATTTTTTTATCAACATCATGTTCTCAATCTAATAGTTCTAATAAATGCAACAAATTTACCACTCACACTTAGACACTTTCCGGCCTAGTTAGACCTCATGGTGGAACATTACCTGACCGATAATCATGATCAAATCACAAGACAACGACCACGAAGGTAAACAGGCAACTAGACAACAATGACAAGGGAACCCATGTTAACTCCATTCAACCATTCCATTGGTGAAGGCACACTTAGACCTGGTAAATCAGGTGGAGTCGATGCTTGGTTCTTGCATCCTACAGCATACCACATAGTCAACCATGAAAAACACATATATATATCCTCAGGAAATCATATAGTGAACGAAAGTCGTAGTGTGGTAGGATACTCAAATATGAGTAATGTGACACTGTTCTGTTCATGTAAACATATAAACAAATAAATACATTAAACATAATTTCTAATTGATTATCAACAAAATAGAGGAATCAATTACCTCATGATCTAATATAGCAATTACCATTAAAGCATCCTAACAATATTAAACACAGAATGACATTAATCCACAACAATTGTTATATTTATAAAACTGCAAAGCTTAAAACAATGGAAATCAACATCATCAACTGTCATCATATCGATTAGGTCTATAATCAATTACCATGATAACAAAAAATCCATCATCAACAATCTAAGATAATGTCATAATGTCCAATCCTACTATGCAAACCGTCAATCTGATAGAAGGCAAGGTGAGGGGCACTACAACATTCACCATGGTTCTAAGATTGATTATTTATTCATAGGACATGTAGTTAACATTATTCATACAACATGTAATATTATCTCCTCTGAGCTACTGCTATATTATATATTGATCTATAATTTTATAGGTACACACTTAAATCTTTATTGCATTGAATCTATTTTTAGGTTAAATGATCTAGTAATTGAATATGTACCTATAAGTTTACTTGACCTAGACATATAAATTATAATTTGACAAATTAGCAAGTAGTTGTTAATGAGCTAATTTAAGATTTTGATTAGATGATACTCCTAGAATTTTTTGATTGTAACAGAAATAAGACATGAAAAGTTAACTTTAGATGGAAGTTGTGCACATGAACATCCATATGGACATATCATTCTAGATGTTATTTCCATTTACATGTTCATTTTCTCTTCTTGTACACAAATGCTTTTACATGCATGCACTTGATCGGTAGTTTAATTGTAATTCAAAGTTGGAGAAAATTGTAAGGATGAATACTACATCCCTAACACTTTCTCATTATGAACTCATAATCAGCTTCATGCTTTATCCATGTAGTTTAATAATCTAAATTTTATATATACTAAAATATTTTCTTTTGTATGATATTTGTAGGGGCTCAACATACAGAAACTTGACTAGAGGTCCAACCTAATTTAGTTGTGGGAGTAGAGGAGGTTGAAGCACACATAGTTGATGTTAGTGAGGAGACCAAAGCACAAACAACTAATGTTAGAGTGGAGGCCCATACACACCTCGATGTTGGACACGGGTCCAGATTACTTCCTTCTATCGATATTTATACTATGAATGTAATAAAAGAGGTGAAGAGAAAAATTTCTTACAAAAATATAGATCATTTTCTTGAAATGGATATAGGGAAATTAAAATTTTATCTTGAACAACCTAGTCAAACTACTAAGAGGGAATTGACAAGAACATCAACGGAACTAATTGAGGCTTAATTCAAAAATCATGATACACTTGGTCTAGCCCAATATTATCAACAATGCTTCTTCGTGATGACCTAAAAGATCCACTACAATTGATGGGTGTAGATTCCATAAAAAAGAGGAAAAGATGCCTAGAAAAACATATTTTTGAAAATATTAAAAAAAGTTTTGGGTTCCATTGGGAAACAATCTCAATCAATAGATAAGAGCATTTCAAGAAGAGTGATGTTAACATCTATTGTAAGTCCTCAAATGTCATGAAAGCATCAACTCTCTTCACTTTCAAGTAAAATTGACATAAGTAGAAAGACATTAACAAGATATGTAAAAAGGAGAAACGTTTTGGATGATTCTACTGTAGAAGGCAATTGGCATTAATGTGTAGGGATCCTCATTCTGACAAGATTGAAGATGGTATTAGGAACTTGATCTCAATTTTTTGGTAGGAACATACTTTTCTCTCATCAAATAAAAGGGATGTTCTAAAACACAGGATCAGGCCTAGAGACAATTTTGAACTGCATACAAAACATTGGTTAGACATAACACAACATGAGATGTATATGTGATGTTCTGTGATTTAAATCCTCATGTAAAGATTAGATGAACAATGTTTAAAATGTTAAGGCCACATTATGTTAAGGAAAACAAGGCTTTTGAAACTTGTTGTCAATGAATGTATGTATATCATTGATATGAGTGAATGATATATACATTCAATGGTATATAAATTTTGATAGTGTGTATTGTTGTCAATCAAGATTGCACCTTTAGCAAAGATAAACTTAGCTATCTTTTTGAAACATGGAAACACTCTTAGATTGTGGGTAATCTATGTTTAGAGTGAATCTCTAGAGCAGGCTAGTTCCCTTGGCAAATCACCTAATCTAAAAGACCTTTTGAGGAAAGGGTTTAGAAGCATAACTTGCAATAAAATCCTAAACTTAATGGTGATATACTATAAATCCAACTTATTTTAATGATTTTACTCACAATCAAACTCTTAACACATCAATTTTCACAATCTCACTTGAAACATGTGACACAAAAGTGATTTGTATGAAGGCTTGAAACTAAACTCAGCATACAACCTACATGACATGAGTCTTTTGCACACAAATTTGCAATAATGAGACATAGAAATGATTCAACACTTAGAATCACAATGTAACATGAAATCAATACTATAAAATGAGACAAAAATGAATGAGATATGAATACTCTGTTGTCTTAGTAATCTAAAAGGAGTATGCAAAAATGAAGCTTTGATTATTAGCTTATAAAGCTTTTTGCAGGTGGTCAATAAACAAAGAAGCAATCTGAACAGAGAAAAAGTAAGTTTTTCTCTAATATATACCTCCAATGTTTCTAAGATTGGGAATAGAACAAACTAAAAAAAAATCCCTCAGAAAGGCAACCACCTAAGCTATTTCTAAGCTCCATAAAAAGCCTCCAACATAGTGCCCAAACTGCCTCCAAACTGGGTGTAAAAGCTACCAAAAACTCTCTATTAAGTGGTCCCACGAAAAGGATACTAAAAAATAGGCTTTACTTGGTTGGAAATTGAAACAAAAACTCCAAATTGCTCAACTTTTCCCAATTTCACCCAAAAGAAAACAAATCTACAAAGAAAGATTCCCCTATATTTGTTTTGCTTTAACTGCATTTAAATAACAATCATTAAAGTAATTTATAAATACATTGCTTTAAATAATTGTTTTACAATATTCCATAGTTTTAACTCTAAGTTTTTTGATAAAAAAGGGAAAGCTTATTTGTTTTGATTTCGCAAAAAAAAACAAGGCTTATATGATCTTAATGATACATTATATGTAGGCATTTGATTTTCTCATGAAGATTGAAAGGCTCCTAAGGCTTATCCTCCATTTTTTGCAAAATATCACAAGGCATAAAGCCTAGGCATCATATATAGAGGTGAAATAATAATACCTTAAAGGTATTAGTTGAGGCATTTAAATTTTAATTCAATGTGATAAAATGCCTATTCGAATTAGGGCACAAATGAAACCCTAAATGCAAGACAAATGAACCCCTAGGTTTTCAGCCTCATTTTGTACTTTGAACTTTTGGAGAAGAGGTTCTGCCTCTAGTCACCGCCATGGGAGATAGGGTTTGACCTTGAAACCCTACTTTTCTTGTTGTTACAATGTTTTGTCTTTGAATATTTTGTAGGAAAATGTAAGGTATATTCCCCTCTGTGACAAAACCAAACCAAATTTTTCATTTTAAACAAAAGTTTTGGCTTTCAAGCCATGGCCATGGAAAACTCTCTGATGTATTTGTCTTTGTATCTATGTTGTTTATACATTCTCTACTTTGTGGTTGGGATGGCTGACTAGTTGGAGACAATTAGAGACAATACATGGGCGAAACCCATGGTCATATGTATATATCTTCTCTCAGAAAATAAAAGCAAGGTAAGTTCTTCTCTTTCGAATACTGTATCATTTCTTGTTTCTCATTGTTAGAAACTCAAATCAAGATCACTAAAAGGGGATAATAATAGATGCTTTTGCTTTTTGTAAAAGAATATAGGATATCTACTTGTGTTCTCCATTGTAGGCTGTGGCCATACTTTGTATACTTGCTCACTCCTAAGTGTTTTCCAAGTCGACATAGCTCAAAACCCTACTTTTATCTCTTTGCATTTATCTTTTCTCTATGTAGATTGACATGGGTTTTGATATTTATGAAGAAAATTGCATCCTTCGATGTGGCTATAAGAACCAACTTTATAATTCATTACTTGTATTTTGTCTGGGTTTTGTATGAAGAGAGCTTGTTTTGAGCTTGTCCCATGAAAGAATAATATAAATCTTATACTCTGGTTAATACTTTATGGATACTAAAACCCTTCATGGCCGCGGCAATTCAAAATCTTGAGTATTGCTTAAACTTGAAGATTTCCCATCTGTAGACTCTTGAGGCCATTGTCATTGGCTATATTTCCTCTTTGAAACACAAAAATATTGGTCTCTGATAGTGAGTAATGAATTTTCTATTCTTCAATGTTAATGACAATCATTGAGATTTTCTTACAACTATTCCTTTGTTATTTAGATCTCTCTGATAATGAACTATTACCTTTGAAAACACTTCTAAGTGCTTTAGTCTAATAAAAATGACATTCCTTTTGATGCTACAGTTACCTTCATATAGTGACGAGGCCTTTCCCTGATTCTTCATTGCTAACATTTTTGTATTCATTTGACAATGATTTCAATACTATTCTACAAGGATACAATGGTTTGACAGTGACTTATCTACTTGTGAAGACCCTTGTCTAACACTGTAGCATCATAGATCTGTTAAAAGATTATTTAACACCCTGTCACTATGCTAGTGAATGCTTCCTCATCTTATACAACCATCTTTGAATGTTCCAACCTTCTTTCTATAGTCCTTGGCCACTCTGCACCATTGAATATCACATATGACTGTTAGGCATCTTTGTTACCTGCTATCCTGTATCTGGCAATGTGACTGTCCTACCTTGTTTTACTTCTTGAAAGGTCTTTGATTCTTCAATGATGACTATGACAATGGTCTATAAATAGTCTCTCAAGTTCACTATACCTTCTAAATTATCATTTCACCTATACCTCTCTTTTCATGACTCTTGTAGCTATTCTATTATTGTCCAATTGTTGCTCAATGATGGATCCTTGGTGTCATGGTCTTGATGTGGTAATAAATGTTGTTCATACTGAAAAAGTATGCACTGTGTTGTCCATTGTTTATATTCTTGTAGATCAAATACATCCATGCATTGTGTATTCACTTGATGGTATCAATATGTCTTTGCATGATGTCTAGACAGTAAAGAGGCTTGCTCTTGTATTTTGTCACTATGAATGGTACTTATGACTGCTCTACTTCATCAGCTATCCGACAGTCATTCAATGAGGCAATACCATGATAGCATAAGATTTTTTTTTGCAAATGGAACTTCTTCAATGAAATGATAATACATTTAATCATCTCTACATATTTATCTGAGCACCCTTGAATGAGCTCATTGCAATTACTTTATGAGTTCTTCTTTTAGCTGAAAATGTTTTGATTTGAGCAATATGAATATGTTTTCTATCTCATCCCCTCTTTAGATTCACGGGTAGCATGTTGGGCTCGACCCTTACATGGGAACCAGTTTTTGCACCACATGCTATGATGTCTTTAGAAATGAATTAGCAACATAATTTCTCCTATACCTACACAATAAACAAACATGTTAGATTAAAACAGTGAAGCTCAATACTCCTGTGATGTTTCATTTTTAGGCTCTCTTGCATATATCTAATTTTGTTATCTCATTCAATACATCATAAACAATGTATTATGTTTATGTTGATGGAGCACATAAGAAAACTTATATCTAGATCTCTAACATCTCTTTCACCATGATATAGGCTCATTCAGAGGTTAAGAGCAAAGAGGAGATAGCTGTAATGTTGACCAACACTGAGCACCAATAGGCATATGTTTTGTCTTATTCTCTTTATTTCTT
Source organism: Cunninghamia lanceolata (assembly GCA_027924645.1). Classification (NCBI taxonomy): domain Eukaryota; kingdom Viridiplantae; phylum Streptophyta; class Pinopsida; order Cupressales; family Cupressaceae; genus Cunninghamia; species Cunninghamia lanceolata. The sequence continues at coordinate 2,467,401 of BSBN01000719.1, read as the reverse complement.
CACTTAATCTTTAGATGCATAGTATATTGCTTATGATGTGTTGGTTCAGCTATTCCCACAGCTTGTGTGGGATATTCTTTCTATCAATACAATACTTATGTAGTCTTGTGTATATCTCATTTGTAAAATGAATGAAACATTCTAATACAAAATGAAATAACTCCTTATCAGCCATGAAATCTCTACAAAGCATAAAATGATAAACAGAATGTCTTCTCTTCTATTATAACAATGGTATCATAAGACTGAACCTTTTCCTTTTCCAAGCACTTTAAACTATGCACAAACCAACATAGTAGAAAAATGTTAAGAACCTTTCATCTTAAAATGAAATAAATGCTTCAGCTCTACCAATTTGAGCTATAGGTGAAAAATTGGTAACATTTCTAGTGATTTCTACTAAATGCTTGCCTGCTAAGCATATAGACTAGCTGCCTTAAACAATCCATTAGGCACGGAGTCAAATCTTCCCCATCTCAAACTCAAAAAACCATGAGACTCAACTAGAAATACTCTAAACAACAATAGAAAATAAACAGAAAGCAAACTAAAATGCGCTAGTGGCCAGAGAACATGTGCAACAACATTTAGGAAAAAAAAACAACCTAAATAAATGTGCCTTAAGCACTTATTAGCATAAAACACTACCCTAACTTAGTCAAACTAGCCAAAGAAGTAGGTCAAACAAACACATTCACTATTTGAGGGAAGTAGTAGCCTTTTCTACAGAAAATATGATGTTTTACATGATTTTAGGTAGCTACATGAAAGTCAATAATGGACGAAAGGCCATGAAATAGCTGCACCACATCTTGAAGAACATATACAAGCTCACTAACCTCTTCCTATGGAACATAAATGATACTACCCTGAGGTGGCAAAGTGACTTGAATCTATTCTTCTTGAACTACACTTTGATTGAGCAATATATTTAATTGGACATCCTATTGACAAGACAAAATTTGAAATTCTCTTGCTAGTTTCACTCTTGTCAACTTCCTCTTCAACCATAATTGTTTCTTACTTTGGTTGAATCATTCCTTCAGCCTCATGATTCTCCACAACCAAGTTGTTCTCATTTATTTTCTCATGAATCAATATTCTATCAATGTCACTTTCATGCTCTGCCTGATCACAACTTGTCAATTTTGTTAGCTCAAATACATTTTTTTCATCAACACTAACATTTAAAGGAAGTTCTACAAATAAATCAGTCAAAACTTGAGTGACAACACCCCTTTTGCCTCTTCAACCTGATGTTCCACACATTTTCCTTCACAAGAGGATTATTTGACATCTAAATTTAAAACAAAAACCTCAAGGTCATCACAAAGCATGCCTTCTTCATTCTCATTCTCATTTTTCTATGAAGGGAGATTGTTTATTACCTCATAATAGTTCTCAACCAGCTGTGTAAGTTCCTTGATAGGCTTACCTTCACACTCCCCATTGTCAGATTGCTTAGCTTCAATCAACAATTCCTCATATTATTGAAGATCTTCTTGCTATTCTGAAGCTATTGTCTTTGATATGAGCATGCTTTCCTCATATAGCTCAACAAAACTAGGTAACTAATCAAATAAAGAAACTGATTCTTCCTCCTCATGCAATGCTACCTCTAATGAAACTTGGGCATTTTGTCTTTGTAATTGAAGACTCTCACCTTGTGACCTCTGTATTCTACTTTCATTCATCTTATAAACAACATTAGAAAACAACATAAACAACAGCTGATCTTTCTAATTTGGTGGCACAAAAAGGACTGCAAGAACCTTCAGCTGTTGGATTGAAACTTGAAACTTTGATTGACTTGGGCTCTATAATCTTTTGCTCCTATTCATCAAGCCAACTTGCAATCTTGATTGGTTTATATTTTACTACCCTTACCTCTTCTTGATTTTGGATTGGTACAGGAGGGGTAGCCTTAACAAGATTTAGAATTTTATAACCAGGATACTTAGTCCAAGAAGGCTACCATGGTTGTTCAAAAGTTTGATGACTTGGTTTAGGTTGTTGATATGACTGATGATTAAAGGACTGGTTTTGAATGCAAACAGGCCCCTGACCAAAATCAGAACTTCTGAAACTTGGAATTTGGGGACTTTGGGAAGTTTCTTGAGTTCCTTGGAAGAAAAAGGGGTCCTCAAGTGGCTAGTTTTGAAGCATAACAAATTAAGATTGTGCCAACATAGGCTCTTGCAATGGTAAAGGATCTCTGAAACTGAGATTCTTGACCTTGGGAGAGATAAGAGGTTTGCTTTTCATAAAACTTGGAATTTCATACCTACTAACCTCATCCTGAAAGGGCTGATCTAGAATGAAAGGAGTTGTTTGGGCTTCGTGCATTTCTGTTTCTGCCCCTTGCTCATAGAGATAGGCCTGATAAGCCATCTCTTCTTGTTGTTGATTATACTCATGCTACCTCTTAATCTGCTCTACCTGCTTTGTGAAGTCATACATGAAGTCAAACAACATACCCTTTATACTTGCAATCTCCTCCTTTTCACACTCTTGGAGCTAGCTTTGACTATATCAAGGATGAAATGGAGGTTGAGCAGGGATGGGTGGGTGGTAATCATACTCGGCATGCTAGTGAATGCTTCCTCATCATATACAACCATCTTTGAGTGTTCCAACCTTCTTTATATAGTCCTTGGCCACTCTGCACCATTGAATATCACATATGACTACCAGGCATCTTTGTTACCTGCTATCCCATATCTGGCAATGTGACCGTGCTACCTTGTTTTAATTCTTGAAAGTTCTTTGATTCTTCATTGATGATTGTGACAATGGTCTATAAATAGTCTCTCAAGCTCACTATACCTTCTAAATTATCACTGCACCTATAGCTCTTTTTTAATGACTCTTGTAGCTATTCTATTATTGTCCAATTGTTGCTCCATGATGGATCCTTGGCTATCATGCTCTTGATGTGGTAATAAATGTTGTTCATACTGAAAAAGTAGGCACTGTGTTGTCCATTGTTTATATTCTTGTAGATCAAATACATCCATGCATTGTGTATTCACTTGATGGTATCAATATGTCTTTGTATGATGTCTAGAGACTAAAGAGACTCACACTTGTATTTTGTCACTATGAATGGTACTTATGATTGCTCTACTTCATCAGCTATCCTACAATCATTCAATGAGGCAATACCTTGATAGCATAAGAACTTTGTTTGCAAATGGAACTTCTTCAGTGAAAAGATAATGCATTTAATCAGCTCTACATATTTATCTGACCAACCTTGAATGAGCTCATTGCAATTACTTTATGAGTTATTCTTTTAGCAGAAAATGTTTTAATTTGAGCAATATGAATATGTTTTTCTATCTCATCCCCTCTTGAGATTTAGGGGTAGCATCTTGCGCTCGACTCTTGTGGGAGTCCATTTTTACACCACATGCTATGATGTCTTCAGAAATGGATCATTAGCATAATTTCTCCTATACCTACATTTAAACAATTATGTTACATTAAAACAATGAAGCTCAATACTCCTGTGATGTTTCATTTTAGGCTCTCTTGCATATGTCTAATTTTGTTATTTGATTCAGTACATCATCAACAATGTATTATGTTTTTGTTGATGGAGCACATAGAAGAACTCATATCTAGATCTCTAACATCTCTTTCACCATGATACAAGCTCATTCAGAGGTTAGGAGAAAAGAGGAGATAGCTACAATGAAGACCAACACCAAGCAACAATAGGCATATGTTTTGTTTTATTCGCTTCATTTCTTCACTTAATCCTCAAATGAATAGTATATTCCTTATGATGTGTTGGTTCAGCTATTCCCATAGCTTGTGTGGGATATTTGATCTCTCTTCTTTCTTTCAATATAATACTTATGTAGTCTTGTGTATATCTCATTTGTAAAATGAATGAAACATTCTAATACAAAATGAAATAACTCCTTATCACCCATGAAATCTCTGCAAAGCATTAAATGATAAATGAAATGTCTTATCTTCTGTTATAAGAATGGCATCATAAAACTGAACCTTTTCCTTTTCCAAGCACTTTAAACTATGCAAAAACCAACATAGCAGAAAATGTTAAGAACCTTTCATCTTAAAATGAAATAAATGCTTCAACTCTACCAATTTGAGCTATAGGTAAAAAATTAGTAACATTTCTAGTGATTTTTACTAAATGCTTGCCTCCTAAGCATATAGACTAGTTGCCTTAACCAATCCATTAGTTGTGAAATCAAATCTGCCCCTTCTCAAACTCCAAAAACCATGAGACTCAACTCGAAATACTCCAAACAACAATAGAAAACAAATGGAAAGCAAACTAAAATGACCTGGTGGCTGGAAAACATGTGCAAAAACATTTAGGAAAAAAATAACCTAAATAAATGTGCCTTAAGCACTTATTAGCATAAACCACTACCCTAACCTACTCTAACTAGCCAAAGAAGTAGGTTAAACAAACACATTCACTAGTTGAGTGAAGTAGCAGCCTTTTCTACATAAAATATGATGTTTCACATGATTTTGGGTAGCTACATGAAACTGAATAATGGATGAAAGGCCATGAAATAGCTGCACCACATCTTGAAGAAAATATACAAGCTCACTAACCTCTTCGTATGGAATATAAACACTACTAACCTAAAGTGGAAAATTGACTTGAATCTATTCTTCTTGAACTGCACTTTCATGCATGGGCTCAGTCATGATAGAAATCTTCTTGTTGGCCTCCATTTTAGCAATATATTTAATTGTACATCTTATTGACAAGACAAAATTGGAACTTCTCTTGCTAGTTTCATTCTTGTCAACTTACTCTTCAACCACAATTGTTTCTTTCTTTGGTTGAATCATGCCTTTAGCCTTGTGATCCTCCAGAACCAATTTGTTCTCATTTATTTCCTCATGAATCAATATTCTATCAATGTCACTTTCATGCTCTAGCTGATCACAACTTGTCAATTTCGTTAGCTCAAATACATTTTCTTCATCAACACTAGCACCTAAAGGAGGTTCTACAAATAAATCAGTCAAAAGCTGAGTGACAACACCCCTTTTGCCTCTTCAACCTGATGTTCCACACATTTGCCTTCAAAAGATGATTGTTTGACATCTAAATTTGAAACAAATATCTCAAGGTCATCGGAAAGCATGTCTTCTTCATTCTCATTCTCATTTTTCTGTGAAGAGAGACTATTTATTACCTCATAATAGTTCTCAGCTAGCTGTGTAAGTTCCATGATAGGCTTACCTTCACACTCCCCATTGTTCGATTGCTTATCTTCAATCAACAACTCCTCATATTGTTGAGGATCTTATTGCTATTATGAAACTGTTGTCTTTGGTATGAGCATGCTTTCCTCATCTGGCTCAAGAAAACTAGGTAACTAATTGAACAAAGAAACTAATTCTTCCTTCTCATGCAGTGCTTCCTCCAATGAAACTTGGGCATTCTGTCTTTGCAATTGAAGACTCTCGCCTTGTGACCTCTGTATTCTACTTTCAGTCATCATATAAACAACATTAGAAAACTTTTTAAATGAATCAAAATGCAAAGGATCTGGTGTCAAGTTAGAACTAGCATCCTCATCATATGAATCATGCTCATATTCAGTTGGGAATACAACATAAACAACAGCAACCTCATGCTCCACATCTGATCATTCTAATTTGGTGGCACAAAAAGGACTGCAAGAACCTTCAGCTGTTGGATTGAAACTTGAAACTTTGATTGGCTTGGGCTCTATAAGCTTTTCCTCTTGTTCATCAAGCCAACTTACAATCTTGATTGGTTTAGATTTTACTGCCATTTCCTCTTCTTGATTTTGGATTGGTACGGGAGGGGTAGCCTTAACAAGATTTGGCATTGTATAACCAGGATAATTTGTCCAAGAAGATTGCCATGGTTGTTCAAAAGTTTGATGACTTGGTTCAGGTTCTTGATACGAATGACGATTAAAAGACTAGTTTTTAATGCAAATAGGCCCCTGAACAAATTCATAACTTCTGAAACTTGGAATTTGGGGACTTTGGGAAGTTTCTTGAGTTCCTTGGAGGAAAAAGGGCTCTTCAAGTGGCTGGTTTTGAAGCATAAGAAACTAAGATTATGCCAACATAGGCTCTTGCAATTGTAAAGGATCTCTAAAACTGAGAATCTTGACCTTGGGTGGGATAAGAGGTTTACTTTTCATAAAACTTGGAATTTCATACCTACTAACCTCATCCTGAAAGGGCTGATCTAGAATGAACGGAGTATTTTGGGCTTTGTGCCTTTGTGTTTCCACCCCTTTCTCATAGAGATAGGCTTGATAAGCCATCTCTTCTTGTTGTTGATTATACTCATGCTACCTCTTAATCTCCTCTACCTACTTTTGAAGTCATGCATGAAGTCAAACAACGTACCCTTTATGCTTGCAATCTCCTCCTTTTCACACTCTTGGAGCTAGCTTTGAGTATATCAAGGCTGAAATGGAGGCTGAGCAGGGATTAGTGGGTGGTAATCATACTTAGCATGCTGGTTTCTTGGGAAAATGAAAAAATTAGATGCAAAATCAACATCATGATTAGCTTGGTAAGGCTGAAATGATGGTATTCTAATAGCTACTTTATGAAATGGAGCATGATGAAGCTTTTCTCCATGAAATGGGTACATTTTCCAACATTTATATAAGTTTAAAATTTATTAATAAATCAGATCTTTTGCTAAAACTTTGAAACATACTAGCACCTAGAATGCTGAAACCAATGGATCTTGATTTGGAGTCACCAGATGTGTTTGAAGAACTTGACTCCAAAGGCTAAGATTGTTGGCGCATACACCAAGAACCAGTAATGAAATGATGCGCTTTAAACTGTGAGAGTTCAAACTTTCCCACTGAGCGTGCCAAAAACTATTGTTAATCAAGATTGCAGCCTTAGCAAAGATAAACTTACCTATCCTATTGAAACATGGAAACACTCTCAAATTGTGGGTAATCTATGTTGAGAGTGAATCTCCATAGCGGGCTAGTTCCCCTTCCAAATTGCCTCATCTAAAAGACCTTTTGAGTAAAAGGTTTAGAAGGATAACTTGCTATAAAATCCTAAACTTAATGGTGGTATACTAGAAATCTAACTTATTTTAATGCTTTTACTCACAATCAAACTCTTAAAACATGTCACACAAAAGTGATTTGTATGAAGTCTTGAAACTCACTTCAGCATACAACCTACATCACATGAGACTTATGCACACAAGTTTACAATAACGAAACATAAAAAGGGTTCAACACTTAGAATCACAATGCAACATCAAATCAATACTACAAAATGAAATAAAAATGAATTAGAGAGGAATACTCTTTTGTCTTATTAATCTGAAAGGAGTATGCAAAAATAAAGCTCTAAGTACAAATTATTAGATTACAAATTTTTGCAAGTAAGCAGGAAAGAAAGAAGCAATCTGAACTGAGAAAAACTAACTTTTTTTCTACTATATGCTGCCAATGTTTCAAAGATTGGGAATAAAAAAACTCAGCAAAAATCCCTCAAAAAGGCAACCACCTAAGCCACTTTTGAGCTCCATAGAAAGCCTCCAAAATAGTGCCCAAACTACCTCCAAACTGGGTGTAAAAGAAGCCAAAAACTCTCTATCAAGTGGTCCCATGAAAATGACACTAAAAAGTAGGCTTTACTTGGTTGGAAAATGAAATAGAAACTTGAAATTGCCCAACTTTTCCCAATTTCACCCAAAAGAAAACAAATCTAGAAAGAAAGATTCCCCTATATTTGTTTTGCTTTAACTGCATTTAAAGAACAATCATTCAAGCAATTTATAAAGACATTGCTTTAAATAATTATTTTGCAATATTTTGTAGTTTTAACTCTGATTCTTCTGATAAAAAGAGGGAAACCTGATTTGTTTTGATTTCGCAAAAAAAAACAAGGCTTATATGATCTCAATGACACATTCTACCTAGGCATTTGATTTTCTAATGAAGATTGAAAGGCTCCTAAGGCTTATCCTCCATTTTTTAAAAAATATCCTAAGGCATAAAGCCTAGGCATCATATACAAAGGTGAAATAATAATACCTTAACGGTATTAGTTGAGGCTTTTAAATTGTAATTCAACGTGATAAAATACCTATTCGAATTAGGGCACAAAGGAAACCTTAAACACAAAACAAATGAGCCCCTAGGTTTTTGGCCTCATTTTACACTTTGAACTTTTGGAGAAGAGGTTCTGCCTCTGGCCGCCGCCATGGGAGGTAGGGTTTGATCTCAAAACCCTACTTTTCTTGTTGTTACAATGCTCTTTCTTTCAAGATTTTATAGGAAAATGCAAGGTATATTCCCCTTGGTCACAAAACCAAACCAAATTTTTCATTTTAAACAAGTTTTATGTTTCAAGCTGTAGCCATGGAAAACTTTCTGATGTATTTATATTTTTATCTCTGTTGTTTATACTTTCTTTTCTTTGTTGTCACCATGGTCGACTGGTTGGAGACAATTAGAGACAATACATGGGTGAAACTCGTGGCCCTATGTATATATCTTCTCTAAGAAAACAAAAGCAAGGTAAGTTCTTCTCTTTGAAATGTTGTATCGTTTCTTATTTCTCATTGTTAGAAACTCAAATCGACCTCAATAAAAGGGGGTATTAATAGATGCTTTTGCATTTTATAAAAGAATCTAGGATATCTACTTGTGTTCTCCATTGTAGGCCCCAGCCATACTATGTATAGTTTCTCACTCCTGAGTGTTTTCCAAACTGACATAGCTCGAAACCCTACTTTTCTCTCTCTGCATTTGTCTTGTCTCTACGCAGATTGACAAGGGTTTTGATATTTATGAAGAAAATTACATCCTTGGCTGTGGTTATAAGAACCCACTTTATATTTCATTACTTGCATTTTGTCTTGGTTTTGTATGAAGAGAGCTCGATTTGATCTTGTTCCATGAAAGAATAATGCAAATCTTATACTCTGGTTACTACTTTCTATGTCCTAAATCTCTTCATGGCCACGGCCATTCAAAATCCTGAGTATTGCTTAAACTTGAAGATTTCCTATCTATATACTCTTCAGGACATTGCCATTGGCTATAGTTCCAATCTGAAACACAGAAAATTTGGTCTCTGATAATGAATTTGTTGTTCTTCAATGTTAATGACAATCATTGAGAATGTCTTACAACTATTCCTTTGTTATTCAGATCTCTCTGATAATGAAATGGTACCTTTGAAACATTTCTAAGTGCTAAAATTTGATAAAAATATCATTCCTTTTGATGCTAGAGTTACCTTGGTACAGTCATGAGGCCTTTGCATGATTGTTGAATGCTAAAATTTTTGTATTCATTTGACAATGATTTCAATACTATTCTACAAGGATACAATGGTTTGATAGTGACTTATCTACTTGTGCATCATAGATCTCTTAAAAGATTCTTCAACACCCTATAGCACCATTGTCCCAGTGAATGCTTCCTCATCTTATACAACCATATTTGACTGTTCCAACCTTCTTTATATAGTCCTTGGCCACTTTGCACCATTGAATATCACATATGACTGTTAGGCATCTTTGTTACTTGCTATCCTGTATCTGGAGTCGTGACTGTCCTACCTTGTTTTAATGATTAAAAGGTCTTTGATTCTTCATTGATGACTGTGACAGTGGTCTATAAATAGTCTCTCAAGCTCACTATACCTTATAAATGATCACTGCACCTATAGCTCTCTTTTCATGACTCATGTACCTATTCTATTGTTGTCCAACTGTTGCTCCATGATGCATCCTTGGCTATCATGCCTCAAAAGGCGTCGCCTAAGTTGCAGCATAGACACAAAATAGATTTGTTTTTAGAAAAGATATAAGAAACGTTCAAGAAAATTCAATTGGCAGATGTAAAATTAAATTTCACACCCTTTCGATAGCACCCTCAATGTCTGCACGGAGCTTTGGAACAGGGTATGGACATCCATCAAACCATACTTGACAAAGAAATTTCACCAGATACAATTTTGTTTTTTGAATGCATTGGTAGACAAGAATGCAGATTGTGGAAGCCCAGACAAGGCACATGAACTATTTGACAGAATGCCTCAGATGGAAGTCATTTTATGAAATACAATGATTCCAGGATAAGCACAAAATGGGGATGCTCCCAAAATGAAACTCTCAAGAACACATCCTAACATTGTAAGCTTTGTTTGTGTTCTAGGTGCACGCAGCATGGAGGTTTAGTGGATGAGCTTGTACATACTTCAATCATATGAGTAACCCTAAACTACATAGTGCTGACGATCTTGAGGACACCCTAAACTTTATCGTTCAAATTCTGATTAAGCCTACGTGATTGTTCAGATGTGTTTTCTGGGTGTCTGTAGAGCACATACGAATATAGGTATTTAAAGTGCAGCAATGTTCTTATTTGTGAAATCACACTCATCAGACGACATATAAGAAGGCAACTATGGACAGAATGGAGAGAACGAAATCAAAGGTTGAAAATTAGAGTCAAGAGAAATATGCTTAAGCGGGAGGTAAGTCTTCCAAGCTTTTCCATGACTTTGTTTAGAGGAAGCACATGAAACAAGAACTTACTACCATGCAGCTAAAGGATGAGCCTATTGCAGAAGATGTTAAATTTTATTGCAACTTTTATAATATGTTGCAACCTACACAGTCCTCACAACAGCCAATTAAAGGAATATAATAGAGAAATAAAGATTACATTAAATTCTTATTAGGATAGTGGAATATAATAAATAAATTCAATATGCCTTCCAGTCACCCCATGCATGGGAATTCACTATCACTTTGTTTCCATTATTACTAACAAAGGGCTTAAAGAAAATCTAATTAAGGGAAACTTAGCCATGGTAATGGAGAAAATAAAAACAGGTATACAGAGATATCAACGATTTCTAACAATAAAATTTGAAGAAGACTTCGTTTGCTTTATTTTGAGTGTGAAATTGGGTTAGGTTGTCTTTTGCCTAAAATCTGTAGTGTTATCATACATTCACTCAGAAATGAATACCAATGAAACCACGGTTATGCTGTATTGACATACACCGTTTAGTACAGTTATTTCAGTTCAGAAACTTATATTATAATAGCAGATACTATATGCACCGAAATGCTATATCTTAAATTTAAACAACAGTACAGCAGTACATGTGAAATCAGTAATAAGACTGATGATTTCCTTACCAGGATTACATGATTTCAGGCTAGGGCGATAGAGATCAGGGTGACTCCACAATGAATTTCAGCTGGGAAATCGCTTCGAGCTCATAAAGCCGTAGTGTGCTGAGATCCAGACACCTAAACATACTAGAGGCTTCATCAGCTGAGGCGGACAGAAGACTACTCCATGACCTTGGACATCTGCTCCGGGCTCTCTACTCTCGATTGCTCTCTTACTAGACTAGGTTTACTCCAGTCCTCCAAACAAGAGATGAGTCCCTTCTTCATCAAATCCTTGCAATTTATAGAAAAACCAAGCATCTTCCACTCTTATTTTTTTAATGCTATTGCATCCTCCACTCCTTTAATTTATTGATAATGCTTTCTCCACTGTCTTTGTTTAAGGAAAATGCATCTTCCACTCACTAGTGGATTTGCAAACTTATCATCTATTCCTTATGTGTAATCCATTTTGTATTTTAAATGAATATATTGTTTTATATTAGTTTAAAAAATTGAGTTGTGACAACAAACTTTTTATCCTATGCCTCTGGTAATCTAACTCTCAACCACCTAATCCCGTATGACTCGTGAACCATCAAACACCATTTCTCTTATAATTATATTTACAAATTAAATTACAACATATTGGTTACTAATCTAATATCCAAATGTTATACTCATAACTTCTATACAATATTAATAAAAGCAATAATAAACCTATTTAATCAATTTCCAATTAATAAATTTTAATAGAAATATAAGATCAACAATCATAACAATTCAAAGTATTGTAATTGATAATCTAACTAAAAGTTAAACCTTATATTTGATTTAGTAATTCCCCAACAACATTATATAATGGCACTTGTTAAACTAACACATGTAGTTGTGCAATTTTCAGTTAGATTTTTACCCATACCTTCTTCGACAACTTGAGAATGGAAGATAAAAATAATAATAATAATAATAATAAACAAGTATATGCGGGTTTACTAATACTACATAAATGTTCTGCTAGACATAATGACTTAAGGGTACCAAACTCAATAATATATATAGTCATAAAGTGAAAACCTAAGTTTACAATTTCTAGAAAATATGTCAGGTAAATAGGAAGCAACACCCTTTTTATTTTTAGACTTCACTGTATTATCTAGTAATTATATGAAAGTAATGTGTCTGAGGCCCGAACAGAAAATGTGGTATAGATAATATTGGACCATATCTTTTCATGTTTTGAAGAGTAAATTATCGGTAACTCCTTTACAATGTCAGAATTCAGAAAATACTAGACATTCTGGTATTCACTAAATAAGATTTTATAACAGATGTAATTAAATGCATTTATATTTACAAACACTTCCAAGCCCTAATAGAAATTTGTTCCCATTTGAACATCAATCTGATAAGAAAAGCATAAAGGATAAAGGTATCTGTCAGATATCCTGGTTGCAATGACCCAGCTAGGTGGATATGCAGACTGTGTGGTTGAACGCCTTGAAGAAAAAGTCATCCATGGATTGTAATGATTGCAGATATGCGCGGAATGATCAGATTATAACCTTGAAACTTCAAACAGAGCCAATCCCTCTTAAATGTAAACTTTGGCCATGCACGCCGTAGCATGTTCAATTTTCTTAAATTGTACATGTCATTGTTTGTCAGATAAACAAATTATAGAGTAGGTAGTTTGATAAGTTCTCAAGTAACATTGTTTAATCAGCTTATAGCTCTTCTATTATAAGCATCTCTACTGCAATTATTAACATTGAGGCTTGATAGGTAATAATCACAAAAAAAAAATAGATATCAGACAAAGGGCTACGGGTGAGAGCATATTTGACAATATTTACAACAAGTTGGTTGAATGATTGTGCCACACAAATTTTACATGACCTTAGTGGTGGTGGCAGATGTATATATGATGACACTTCTTTAATATAACAGACGCATGGCAACAATAATGATGGATAAGATTAAATTAGAGATGTCATCACTTACAACCACCAGGCGGACTCACTACAAACTAGCACCCCTAAATACAGGAACATAATTTCTGGAGTCATTAATGTGCTTTAACTTATTGCATACTGGAACGCAGTTCTCATCATAGCCATAATATGCATTGAAAACATAGATCCCGATAGACACAGGCTGAAATAATGATTAGAAGGTGAATGTAATCGCTTAAGACCTTGACGAACTCCATTACGGACTTGTGGATATGGCATTTGATCCAGTGTTGACTATTGTTACAGACAATTTCTTGACTGTAGTAGGGTTAAAATAAAATGAATCTAAGAAGCATAGAAAAATAGAGAACTAAATGAATTTAGATAGCTTTATTTCTCACCACCGCACTCTATATTCCTGTTCTAGATAACATTACAGTTATGAGCATGAGATGCACTGAACTATGGATTATCCAGCGAATTATAAGGGAGGCAGTTTGATAAATTCTCAATATAAATTGTTAATACTGCGTATAAAACTTCAAACATAAACGTTTCTTCTTCAACTATTAACATCGCTGCCCTAATATAATGGTGACTTAAATTAAATAGCAGATATAAACTTCAGATATAGTGTATGGGAATTATACATATTTCACCCTCAACTAAGACCCTTATGCACTATCTTCTACGGCCCACTATTATGTGTGCATGGTTGAACATCTTGGCCGCGCTGGCCATCTGAAGGATACCCTAAACTTTATCTTTGAGATACCTATTAATTCACACTATGGTTGTATGGCTGCGTTAACTGAATGACTAGATCTCAAATGAAAATAAGATTCAAAGTATTTCACAACACTGCTCTTTGAATTGGATCCTAAAAATGTTACGCAACCAATGTTCTCCTCTCAAACATCGATGCTGAAGTGGGCAAGTGCAGTGAGGTTAAATGATATAGAGATTAATGAAAATAGAGGTATTTATCCAGATCTATATTCTATTATGGATAATCTTGAGAAACAACAAGGGCATAGGGTATACGAAGTAAATATTGAGAGGGGACATAATGGCATGAGAAGTAAAAAGTAAAGGTTCAATAAGCATTGGAATTTAGTACTCGTAGTAGAACTAAGGTTTGAGCATTGGGATATCGTCTACTGATGCGGTGCACAAGCAGACATTATTGCGTGTGGGGTGAATTGCAAATTGTATATCCAAATCTTGGCCACATTAAAAGATAAATTTTCTTTATCCCCTTTTATTTCGTAATCATAGATATAAGAGATAGTGAAGATTTGACCAATATTTTTGGTACAAGTAAGAAACATAAAGTAGTAAATCCTTGAATTTAAGCAGAATTTGAGCACAAGGTCTGAGAGATGGAAGGAATACAAATATGGCCATACAATGGCAATAACTACAAAATCTGCACAAACAGATTCTTTGAGAAGACATTGAAATTTTCGGGCAAATGTAGTTATCAAGCATACCACTAAAACTGAAATAAGATACAGAATAAAGGAACCTGTTTTCACTCGTTTGACAAGATTACAGGTTTGATGCTGCTCCCAGATCCCGGCTTGCAACTCCAGCCTCCTTCTAGAGCCTCCTCCCAAAACTCCTTCCTCTCCCTACCCGTTCTGTAATATTCCCCTTTCATACAAAACCTCCTTGCACCTTCGTAGGGATTTGCACATCATCCAATGCCTTCGAACCTCACACAATATTATTTTATTATTATTTTTTAATGTTTCTTGTGAGTTCATTTCTAGAATTTATAATTGTATTAGTTTATATATTTAATCCTAATGTGATTTACTATATTTACAACCAACTCCCTTATGATTTTATTATTTAAATCATAACATTATGAACTACCTTTAATTTTTACAACTCTAATGTAATTATTTTATATATTAAATTGTAATATCACAAATTACCATTTAATGTATAGCTTATTTTATTTATTTTAATGTTCACAGTAAATGATTATTATCTATCAAATTTATTTCCCGTATAACTGTAATTTATATTAAAACAATTATATTTTTTTATCAACATTATGTTCTCAATCTAATAGTTCTAATAAATGCAACAAATTTACCACTCACACTTAGACACTTTCCGGCCTAATTAGACCTCATAGTGGAACATTACCTGATCGATAATCATGATCAAATGATAAGACAACAACCACGAAGGTAAACAGGCAACCAAACAACAATGACAAGGGACCCCATGTTAGCTCCGTTCAACCATTCCATTGGTGAAGGCACACTCAGACCTGGTAAATGAGGTGGAGTCGAGCCTGGTACCTGCATCCTATAGCAAACCACATGGTCAACCATGACAAACACATATATATATCCTCAGGCAATCATACAGTGAATGGAAGTTGCATTGTGGCACGGTACTCAAACACGAGTAATGCGACATTATTCCGTTCACGTAAACATATAAACAAATAACTACATTAAACATAATTTCTAATTCCTTATCAACAAAATAGAGCAATCAATTATCTCATGATCTAATATAGCAATACCATTATAGCATCCTAACCATATTAAACACAGAATGACATTAATCCACAACAACTGTTATATTTATCAAACTGTAAAGCTTAAAACAATGGAAATCAACATCATCAACTGTCATCATATCGATTAGGTCCATAATCAATTACCATGATAACAAAGAATCCATCATCAACAATCTATGATAATGTCATAACGTCCAATCCTACTATGGAAACTGTCAATCTGATAGAAGGCAAGGTGAGTGGCACTACATCCTCCCCCCTAGGACCATGCTTACTCTTGGAAGCCTACAAACAAATATCGATATAACTCTCGCATATAGGATGTATCTTGCCAGGTAGCTAAAGCCTCGTCGTTAGGATCCCACTGGACCCTTACTTGCTCTACGACTCTAGCCCTGAGAGTGAGTCTCATGTGCTACAAAATTCCTACAGGCTCCAAAGCCAGCTACCCGTCCTCTACCTATAAGGCATTACAATCAAGAACATAAGAAATATCTGGATGATATGGTGTAAGAACGGAAACATGCAATATATCATGCATGCATGACAAGCTAGGTGGCAAAGCAAGATGGTATGGAATAGGACCAATTCTCTCCAAAACCTTGAATGGCCCCACAAAGCGTGGTACAAGCTTAGAGCCTTTTCCTTAACGGATCAGACTCTTTCATGGACGTACCCGCAAGAACACATGATCACCAACCGAGAATTGATGATCAACCCTATAAGCATCTGCATATTTCTTCTATCTATCCTGTGCTGCCACCAGATGTTCTCTGATATGATCAACCTACTGCTCCATCTCTTGGAGCATCGGTGGTTCAAGGAGAACTTTGTCCTCAAGATGATCCCAACTCAATGGGGTATGACAAGGACGACCATATAAGGCCTGAAAAGGAGACATGCCAATGGAACTATGGTACCTGTTATTATACACGAACTCCACCAAATACAAATAATCTTCCTGTAGTGCCCTCAACTTGTCGTCTGTCAGACTGATGTTTGATTAGTAGTATTAGACATTATGACAGTATTTTAGATCATTCAATGATGGATTCTTTGTTATTCTGATTAATTGACTATGGACCTAATCGTTATGATAACAGTTGTTGAGTTGAATTCTATTATTTTATGCTTTACAACTTGATTAATATACTAGATGTTATAGATGCTTTGATGTTGTTTTCTATATTTGATTGTAAGATAATTGATTGTTTTATGTTGTTGATAAGTAACCAGAAATCTTGTTCAATGTAGTGATTTGTTTATACATAAATGTGAATGGAACAGTGTCATATTACTCGCTCTCGAGTACCCTACCCCACTGCGATTTCCATTCACTATATGACTACATGTGGATATATATCTTGCTATTTTTAACCATGCAGTTACTACAGGATGCAGGTACTAGGCACCAACCCCACCTGATTTACCAGGTTTGAGTGTGCCTTTGCCAATGGAATAGTTGTTTGGAGTTAACGTGAGGTCCCTTGTTATTGTTGTCTGGTTAGCAATTTACCCTTGTGGTCATTGTCTGTCGTTTGATCATGACTTGTAGACAGGTAATGTTAAACCTTGAAGTCTAACTAGGTCAGAAGGTGTTTATGTGTGTAAGGTAGTGTTGTGCATTAAATAGAATCATTATACAGAAAATATAATGTTGATAATTAAATATATTTGTAAATGTCGATAATTGAGTATAATTGTTGTAAATAAATTATAGTTCTATGGGAAGTAAATTTGTTAAATAAAGTTGTAAGATATTTTGTATTGTTTAATATAATAATTATTTACAATGAATATTTAAATAAATAAATTAATTGTAAGTCATGTTGTAATTCGTGATTTACGATTTAATTGATAAAATAAATTAAAATAGAGTTGTAAAATTTATAGATAGATGTAATGTTACAACTTTATTAATAAAAAAATAGTTGGTTGATAATAAAAAAAAAAATAGTTGGAATCATTAATTCATATTAATAAAAATCATAAATATTTATAATAATTAACTATTGGAAACATTAAAATAATAAAAAAATTATATTTCAAGGAGGGAGAGGCATAGGATCGCGTGTCATATCCTTACAAGGTGGAAGGGTTTGTTTTATGAAAAAGGAGATTGTAGAGAGAAGGAAGGGAGGAGGAATGCAGAAGGAGAGTAGAGAAGAAGACCAAGAAAAAGCTTGGACTACAGCAGTTGAAACAGAATTGTCGAATTGACGTCGCAGCTAGGTTCCTCAAAATGCTTGATTTCTTCCTCTGATTCTTTTTCTGCATCTGTATATGTTGGTGTCGATTGTTTCTTTTGGTTGAATTGCTTTATGCGGAATCATTCTATCTTCTCTGTGTTTACTCCTTTTCAAAGGAGGAATTCATGGTAGAATCATGGATTCTTATGAAATAACAATTTCCTTTAGACATCTTATCAATAATGGACTTTAACATGGCATTGCGAGTGTAATTCTGCAAGTTCTTTGACCGGCACATAGTTTGATAGGTATATTTGAAGATACAGTTTGGGTGTCTCCTTAAGATCCCTCCGATCACTCCTTGTAAACTTCTTACACAAACCCAACCATGCATTCCTTCTGCAATTTCCTTATCCTCTCAGCTATTAAACTATTCTGTTAAACAACATTTCGGACTGCAACCGTCTACAGTCTTTGTGCAAGCGACTTGGTAGGTTATAACAACTCCATATTCTGTGGAATGCCCTTGGAGTGTCACAAAACCATGCATCTAGAAAAGAAATAGAAATAAATTGTGAATGGCGTCTCCTATCTAATTAGTTTACAATCATGTATTCTTCTGTTCGAATTGGTTTAAGATCTTTCAAAGGTTTTACAAAGCAATTTCTATGTTTTCCCTGCTATTATCAGATTTTATGAAATGGCGTTCTTTTAATTGAAACCACCAATCAAATGATGATAGGGGTGCACATTTATAGCTGGCCAGATCTAAAATGTCATCAAATCCTAGTTCTTAGAAAAAAAATAGAAATAGACTCTTGATCGGGTAATTGCTTATTACATTGGTTTGAATAACATCTTGCATGAAGAGGCTGAAACAATCAACAATTCAGGTAGGTTAATTAAAATCACAAGTTGGAGGTTTTATTCATTGCACCCACTTTGGTTATATCCTACAATCATTTCAATCATTCCATAGATCGTTGTTTTTAGCAAGCGCACTTCTGGAAGGGTACTACATACAGATCGCACCTCTTTATTGTAGCTCAATGTGGATCGATTTACAAGCCAATGTTATAGGCGAATCCTTTATATACTAGGTGTGAGACAAGTGATAAGTGGTGCAAACAGAAAACATAGGATAGGTTTGCCTGTTAGCCGCTTTCCATTGGTTTTCTGCATCATAGTCTTGGTCGAATAATAAAACACTCCAATGCTTCATCATTACCAAACCCTATATTTTAGTGCATCAAGACACTACCCTCTTATAATCATAATCTATAGGTGTGCAGTCCCACGTAGAGAGATAACTAGGGTGCGCTTACATTGACGAAACCTAGGAGCCAAGATTGTGATTATTGACAACCTTGCTTGAGAATTTGTTATGTGACATCTGTATTTGCAATGTATATAACCTGCAAACATTTGAATTTCAGTGACGTTTGCCTTATCATGGCGCTCATACTAGATGGGACGTATCTAATGGCAGTTCAACGTTGTTCTTAAAACAATCCATACAACCTGTGCAAACTTAACACGTATCTCAATGATAAGATTAAATGCTGCCTCTGGAAGGTTAACGCAGCCAAGGAGGACCGACTTTGTTTATAACACAATTAGCTGCTGGTAATCTGCAAAGAATTTTGCAATCTGATAATTCCTGTCAAAAATAAATAGGATGCATTTCCACCATTAGTTAACTCTGTAGTCATCTTTCATGATTGGAAATCTGCGCAACTATATGGAGTAGAAATTAGACATTAGAGACCATCTATAGAAATTGTTTTCCGTTAGATATATCTTTAGAGAGAGATAAAGCTACTTAAGTTTGTTGATGTCAATTCAATCAATTCACAGTCTGAGGGAGCTGGATGGACGCTGCCAGAAGTTGATAATCCAAACAAAGATCATCCATTTCAATTGTAAGATAGTCAATAACAATTTTACACCTCATTTACAATTCATACAATCTGTTCCTGATTCCATAGGATTTTTCCTACAGGACAGTAGATAACAACAGCTGAAACAATTATAGTCGGAGCATCTACATGAAAACTGGAACGCCATGGAAACAAAACATAGTCTATACAACTACCAAGTGTTGACGGTATGAAAATGACCATTCCGATCTTCTTCCCTGACAGAATTAATCACCTTTGACTTTTTTACGATGAAGAAATGCCGAGCATATTAAACTATTTATCTAGTCGAGGTTAATGGAATAATTGGAAAGATCATATCTAGGGTAGAACCTTGAGGAAAACAAAACAATAATGTTCATCGTTGATGATTTATCCTCGTTGAGATTTCTGTATAATTATAAGATATCCATCTTAGCGTTATTATTCATTTCATCACTTGAAAGAGTAAAATTAATCAATCAAGGATGAAAGAAAGATAATATAGAATGTATTGTTAGAATAATGTGAAAATCATAATGATAAGTAGGTATTAAATATCATAATTGATTTGAGTGGTTTCTTTAAGAATGAGTTGTTGTAGTTATTTAGTTAATCATGTAATTTATTTAGATAACTAGTTGTATTGTATTAATTTAATTGTTGTATTTAATTTAAAATCAATTGGTTGGAAAAAGAGTTAATCCACTGTTGATTTTATTATGAAAGTCATTTACATTGAACTGAGAAGGAATTGTAGTTTTAACTCTAGAACTGAATTGAACTGTATGAGTTAAGTATTTCTGTTGTCGTAAAAAGTTGAATTATGAGTGGTCAAACTCTATTCCAGAGGCTTAGTATGTCGTAGTTGAGTACATGTGACATGTGGATAGGTGTTTAGTATTATGATGTTATAACGAACATGTGGTTCTAGTTAGTGTGAAGTATAATGAAGTATTGGTTAAGTTGTTAATGTGTTTTGTAAAGTAATATTCTTTGGATGAGATATATAACCACTTGTGAATGATTTGTATCCATTTTGTCATAATTGTCATATGGAGAGACTTGGAATCTGTAAAAAGAGTAAAGTATCGTAATGCTATAGGCATTGTTTAACAAATGGTGTTATATTCTGTTTGGAATGCAAGAGGGTCTATGCCTTGCAGTGAATATGTATGTGTACTATTATAATACCGTGTATGATGGTTAAGGTTTACTAGGTGTTAGCAAGGAGAGTGGCTTTCAATGTGGGGCAGGCGCCCAAAGTGGCAGTCAGGATAACCCGTTGAAAGTAGATTAATCAAGTGATAACCTAAAATGAACTAGGGGGTTAAGGGTAGATTTCACATTAAACAAGATTAATCAATTTCCTCACCTAGGCCTGTAGTGCTCGTTTATACTAAGGATGAGTTGAGAACGCCTGGTCGGAATGATTGACTTCCTTGTCCTTACGAAAGGAAGCTAGATTCCGCATGTGTCACCCTATGGGGCCGGTGCCTAGTGAGAGGCTCTCAGGATAACCATAGATGGGGGCCGGCGCCTAGTGAGAGGTTGTCAGGATAACCCATGCTAGGACCGTGTGATGATAGTCTCCCTACTATAACCTAGCATTCCTTGTATGGTCTCTCCACATATGTTATGTGTTGCCTCTGGAAGTTGTGTTGTGTTGTTTATGTTATTGTCATGTGTTGTATTGGAGTTTGGTTATTCTCTATCTTTTGTCTACCTGATTGTTGTTGTTTGGGACCTCATGTTAACTCCTAGCTCAGGGGTGGGCCTTAGGGTTCCACATGGTCGGGTGGAAGAGCTTTTTTTATCCATTGGTTATTCCTTGTCGAAGTTCATGTGCAGAAAAGATTTATCTTAGTTTTCAAACAATTATTCTTGTACCAGTTGAGGAAGATGTATGTGTATAATCTTGTACCAGACTTGTGTATCAGATCATTCATAATGTATGTAATTTTGATGTAGTCAGAAGATGGCATTGTAAGTAATGTAATGATGTACTTATGTGTAAGGAAAAACATCGCAATTATGTATTTGATCATGTAGATTATATTATTTAATGACATGCAATGAATATGAATATGTTATTTAAATTTTGCATTAGATTTAGATTGAGTTACTGATGTTAGTAATATATGTTAAATTATGTTAGTTGAATTGTAAGTAATGCAACCTTGAAACCTTAGAGAACATGTCATAAGTTTAAATGGTGTAATTAGATATGTTAACATTACTTTGTTATCTTAATGACTTTTAAAAAAAAAAAATTCCTGTTTCATATAGCATAAATTGAAATTTCTCTAAGGTGTTCATGGCAGGGCATTACATCTGGTATCAGAGCCTTGTTTCTAACACTAGGTACTCTGGGTTTTATACTAGCCCATTAAGCTATACTAGTTGCATAAACTCTAAATAATATATTCATTCGTAGTCCTCGCCTAGCAACCTGAAGTGGTTCTTGGGTGTGTTGTCCAGGAAGATGCCTAGGGTACGAGGTTGAGGACGTGGCCGAGGTAGGGGTCGTGGGAGAGGTGTTGATAATAGCCCTCCTCCTAGTTTCTCTCATGAGAGTGCACAAGAAAGTGGAGACAAGAATCAAGAGAATTACGGTCAGCCAGAGGGTGCTCAGCTACGCCAGCTACTTGAGGAGGTTCTTTCTCATCTTGGTCCTAGGCAGGAGGTGGATCAGCCAGAAGTGAGAGAAAGAGAACGATCTC
The DNA here is from genome assembly GCA_027924645.1 of Cunninghamia lanceolata. NCBI lineage: Eukaryota > Viridiplantae > Streptophyta > Pinopsida > Cupressales > Cupressaceae > Cunninghamia > Cunninghamia lanceolata. Next base: position 2,444,924 of record BSBN01000719.1, on the reverse strand, counting down.
CCAGAAGGAGAGAAATCACAGCTGAACAAGAAGCTATTCTTGTAGGCCACATGAAAGACGTTATGAGAGCCCGTCCTCCTACTTTCGATGGTTCTGGTAGCGGTATGGAAGCAGAGACATGGCTAATTGATTTGGAGAGGTGTTTTGCTATGCATCCATATGGTAGCAACACTAAGGTAAGATGTGACATCATGCATCTTAGAGGTTTTGCCTCTACATGGTGGCGACTAGAGGAACAAAAGTTGCATCTAGATATTGCCACAGTATCTTGGGAACTATTTCTAGAAAGGTTCAGAGCTTGATTTTTGTTAGACCACTAGAGGTAATGTCGAGCAGACGAGTTCCATGGGTTGAGAACGATGAGGCCATGTTGGTTCAACATTTTATAACAGGTCTAAATGCACTCATCAGTGGAGGAGTTCGTGTTTTCGAGCCGAAGACCATGGAGGTAGCAGTTGAGAAGGCTCGACTGGTGGAGGAGAACTTGACCATGGCCCTAAGGGGTCATACAGGTGTGCAGATCGGTAGTGCATCTCGAGCAAGTTTTGTGTTCTAAGATGGTTAGTCCCATATAGCAGGTAACTTGGGGAGTCATCATGTACCTTCTAAGAGTGGACAGCAACAACAATAGTATTCCCAGACAAAATCGAGAAACTCTCAATATCAGCAAGGTAGTAGATTTCATTCCAGAAAAGATCAAAATTGGTAGAGAGTTAAGCATGATCGTGCCAGTCAACCAGTGTAGAGCACATAGTCTGCAGCTAGTAGAGGAAGTTTTCAGTAGTCCAATGCTCCTATAGGCGGTGGAGGTTTTGGTAGGGAAATAGGATGTTTCTCTTATGGCCAGCAGGGTCACATTGCCAGATAGTGTCTGTGTAAGAATACTACAGGATTTGGTCAGAGGCCTGCAGCTTTAGAGCCAACTGTCAGAGATGCAGGCAGGTCACATAGGGTGTTTGTGGCGATAGATAATCACCAAGCAGAGCATCAAGGCACCATTGTGGAGACTACAGGTGTCTTGCGAGGTATTACTATTTCTATTCTTTTTGACTCTGGTGCTTCATATTCTTTCATTTCCCCTTCTATAGTGGAGCATTGCAAATTAGTGGTAGCAAAGCAAGATGTTAAGTGGCAAGTGGAATTGGCCTCTGGATCTAGGGTAATAGTAGACTCTCTTGTGTATGGTTGCAAGTTGAGGATAGGTCCTTTATCTACCACAGTGGATCTTCGCATTATACCCCTAGGATCCTATGACATAGTGTTGGGTATGGATTGGTTGGATGCTCATCGAGCAGTGATAGATTGTCGCCAAAAGTTAGTAAGGTGTATTGATGAATTGGGCAGTGAAGTAGAAGTGGTTGGTATTTAGAGACCCATCTCTTTGCGTATGATTTCCACCATGCAATTGAAGAGATGTTTGTGTCAAGGATGCAAGTTGTTTGCCGTAACGGTTAATGACTTAGATTTTGGGGAGAATAGAGAGGCATCCCTCGATGATCATCCTATTCTCAAGGAGTATGAAGATGTCTTTCCTAGTGAAATCCTGGGAATGCCACCTAAGTGTGATATTGATTTTAAGATAGACCTTGTTCCCAGAGCAGAACCTATTTCACGAGCTCCATATCGGATGACTACTCAGGAGCTTAAGGAGCTTTGGTTGTAGCTAGAAGAGTTATTAGCAAAGGGGTTTATTCATCCTAGTGTCTCTCCATGGGGAGCACTAGTTATTTTTGTGAAGAAAAAGGATAGACCTCTTCGGTTGTGCATTGACTATCGACAGCTTAATAAGGTGACTGTGAAGAACAGATACCCCTTGCCATGAATTGATGACCTCTTTGATCAGATCAAGGGGGCTAAGGTGTTTTCAAAGATAGACCTAAAGTCAGGATATCATCAGTTGTGCATCTTTGAGGCTGACATACACAAGATAGCATTTCGTACCTGTTACAGGCATTATGAGTTCACTGTTGTACCTTTTGGGTTGACTAATGCACTATCTGTGTTTATGAGTTTGATGAATGGTGTATTTTGCACCTATCTTGATAGATTTGTTCTTGCATTCTTAGATGATATATTGATTTACTCAAGCTCTATGGAGGAGCATGAAGAACATTTGCGACAGGTTTTGCAGTGTTTAAGAGAAAATTAGTTATATGCAAATCTGGCTAAATGCGATTTCTTTCAAACAGAAGTGAAATATTTGGGACATGTCATTTCTGACAAGGGTATTGCGGTGGATCCTTCCAAGATTTCTCTAAGGTGTTCATGGTGGGGCATTACACTTCCCAATAGTTTTGCTGATCCATGACATACATTCTGAGCATATCCTCGAGGACCTGATTGACCCTCTCAGTTTGCCCATCAGTCTCTAGGAGATAAGCTAAACTAAAGTTCAATTGAGTCCCTAATGCATGCTGAAGGGATGTCCAAAGAGCTGAAGTGAACATTGGATCTCTATAAAAAATGATCTTTTGAGGAATTCCATGCAATCTAACTATGCCCTCCATAAAATTTCTAGCCACAGATGAAGCATTATATGATGATCAAACAAGAGAAAAGTGTGCTACTTTCGTAAGCTTGTCTACAGTGACCATTATTACGTCATGATGACGGGAGGACAAGGGTTATCTAACTATAAAATCTATTGAGATTATATCCTATTTCCATTCCAGAATAAGATGTAGACAAAGAAGACCCATGGGATGTTGATGTTCCGCCTTAACCCTCTGACATTCTAGACATCTCGAAACAAAATCAGCAATATCCCTCTTCATTTTGGCCCAAAAATATATCTGATGAAGATCTGCATACATCTTCTTGACACCCACATGAGTAGAATAAGGTGCCCACTGTGCCTCTGACATAATTAGGATGCGAAGACCCTCAGTAGAAGGAATATAAATGTGACCTAAATGCCACAAAAGACCATCTAACTTGATAGAATATCTGGCAAATCTACCCTCCAAGGGTCTACTAGACTCAACTTTTGTCTTCACTTCCTGATACCATCTATTAGTAGGGAGTGTTGCAAGAATCTGACCTCTCAAATCCACTCCAAGAGTGATTGATGAAAGATCATGTCTTCACCGACTAAGTGCATCTACCACCACACTCTCCTTACCTTGGATATATTTTACCTCAAAATTGTACTCACATAAAAACTCCACCCACCGCCTCTATCTAGCATTCAGGTTTGGCTGTGTAAAAATGTACTGTAAACTATAATGATCACTATGCAGCTCAAACCAATGCCCCAATAAAAATTGTCTCCATCTCACTATGCATGCACGACAGCAGCTAACTCTAGATCATGTGTGGGATAGTTCAACTCATGATCCTTGAGTTTTTGAGACTCATAGGCTATCGCACAACCATCCTACATTAAAACTGCTCCTAACCCTTCCAAAGATGCATCAGTACACACCACAAAATCTCTGGTAGGATTAGGAACTACCAAGATGGGTGCATTAGTCAACCATTCCTTAAGAGTCCGAAAGGATGCTTGACATTGGTCTAACCAAATGAACTTCTTCCCTTTTCTCTGAAGAGAAGTTATAGGATGAGCTAACTTTGAAAATCCTTCCACAAATTGTTGATAATAGCCTCCTAAACCCATGAAACTACGAACCTCTGATACATTGGTGGGTGCAGGCCAATCCATGATGGCTTGAATCTTTCAAGGATCCACTACAATGCCCTTATCCGAAATAACATGCCCCAAATATTTTAGTTCTGTTTGAAAGAAATCACATTTAGCCAAATTTGCATATAGCTAATTTTCTCTTAAACACTACAAAACCTGTTGAAAATGTTCTTCATGCTCCTCCATAGTCCTTGAGTAAATCAATATGTCATCCAAGAATACAAGAACAAATCTATTGAGATAGGTGTGAAATACACCATTCATCAGGCTCATAAACACAGACGGTGCATTTGTCAACTGAAATGGCACAACAATAAACTCATAATGCCCGCAACGAGTACAAAATGTTGTCTTGTGGATATCTACCTCAAAGATACCCAACTGATGATAACCCAACTTTAGGTCTATCCTTGAAAACACCTTAGCCCCCTTGATCTGATCAAAGAGATCATCAATTCGTGGTAAGGGATATCTGTTCTTCACAGTCACCATATTAAGCTGTTGATAGTCGATACACAATTGAAGAGATCCATCCTTTTTCTTAACAAAAATAACATGTACTCCCCATGGAGAGATCCTAGGACAAATGAACCCCTTTGCTAACAACTCCTCTAGCTACAGTTGAAGCTCCTTAAGCTCCTGGGTAGTCATTCGATATGGAGCTCGTGAAATAGGTTCTGCTCTGGGAACAAGGTCTATCTTGAAGTCAATATCACGCTTAGGTGGCATTCCCAGAATCTCACTAGGAAAGACATCTACATAGTCCTTGAGAATAGGATGATTGTCGAGGGATGCCTCCCTATTCTCCCCAAAATCCAAGTCATTAACTATTATATAAAACAACTTGCATCCTTGACACATACATCTCTTCAACTACATGGCAAAAATCATACGCAAAGAGATGGGTTTCTGAATACCAACCACTTCTACCTCATTGCTTGATTCATCAACACACCTCACTAACTTGTAGTGACAATCTATCATTGCTTGATGAGCATCCAACCAATCCATTCCCAACACTATATCATAGGTTCCTAGGGGTATAATGCAAAGATCCACCGTAGTGGATAAGGAACCTATCCTTAACCCACAACCATACACAAGGGAATCTACTATTACCCCAGATATAGAGGCCAATTCCACCTACCAGTTAACATCTTACCTTGGTACCACTAATCCACAACGCTCCACTAAAGAAGGGGAAATGAAATAATTTGAAGCACCAGAGTAAAATATAATAGAAATAGTAATACCTCTCAAGACACCTATAGTCTCCACAACGGTGCCTTGATGCTTTGCTTGGTGGTTATCTACCACCACAAACACCCTATGTGACCTACCTGCATCTCCCACAGTTGTCTCTGAAGTTGCAGGTCTCTGTCCAAATCCTGTAGTATTCTTTCGTGGACACTGCCTGGCAATATGGCCCTGCTGGCCGCAAGAGAAACATCCTATTCCCCTGCCAAATCCTCCACCGCCTACAAGAACATTAGATTGCTGAAAGCTTCCCCTACTAGCTACAAATTGCGTGCTCTGAGTTGGCTGATTAGGACAATAATGTTTATTTCATAGCCAACTCCGATCTTTCTTAGACTAGAACCTATTACTCTGTAGAGACTGAGAATGCTTTTGTTTTGTTTGAGAAAACTAATGTTGTTGTCCACTCTTAGAAGGTACATGATGACTCCTTGAATTGCCTACTATCTGAGACTAACCACCTCAGAACCCAGAACCTGCTTGAGATGCACTATCAATCTACATACCTATATGACCCCCTAGGGCCATGGTCAAGTTCTCCTCTACTAGTTGTGCCTTCTCAACTGCTAGCTCCATGGTCTTCATCTCAAAGACATGAACTCCTCCACTGATGCGTGCATTCAGACCTCTAATGAAATGCTGAACTAACATGGCCTCATTGTTACCAATTCCTATATACTGCTTGAGTTCATAGAACCTGCGCTCATACTGTTCCACTATCATGGCCATCTGTCTCAACCCATGGAACTCATCTTCTCATCATTGCCTCCAGTGGTCTCATAAGAATCAAGCTCTGAACCTTTCTAGAAATAGTTCCCAATATACCATGCCAATATCTAGATGTAACTTTTGTTCCTCTAGTCACGACCATGTAGAGGTGAAACCTCTGAGATGCATGATGGCACATCTCACCTTGGTGTTGCTACCATACGGATGCATGGGAAAACAACTCTCTAGATCAATTATCCATGTCTTTGCTTCCATACCGCTACCAGAACTGTCAAAAGAGGGACGGTGTTTTCTCATAAGGTCTCTCATGTGGCCTGCAAGAATAGCTTCCTATTTAGCTGTCATTTCTCTCCTTCTAGGAGATAGTTCTCTTTCTCTCACTTTTGGTTGATCAATCTCCTGCCTAGGACCTAGATGAGCAAGGACCTCCTCAAGTAGCTGACATAGCTGAGCTCCCTTTAGCTGACCCTAATTCTCCTAATTCTCACCTCTGCCTTCCTTAGCACTCTAATGAGGGGAAATAGGAGGAGGGCTATTGTCACCACCTCTCCCACATCCTTGACCTCATACTCTAGGCATCTTCCTGGACAACACCACCCAAGAACAACTACAGGTTACTAGGCGAGGACTACGAATAAACATATTCTTCAGAGTTTAAGCAACTCGTACAGCTTAATGGGCTAATATAAAACTAGAGTTTCCAGTGTTAGAAACCTGGCTTTGATACTAGATGTAATGCCCTACCATGAAGACCTTAGAGAACTTCTCATTTATGCTATATGAAACAGGATATTTGTTTTTTAAAGCATTGATAACATATCTAAACACATCATTTAAAACAAACAATTTGTTCTCTAAGGTTTCAAGGTTGCATTACTTAACAAATCAATTAAAATGATTTAACATACATTACTAACTAACATCAATAACTGCATATACATCTCCATTTCATGACAACAGATAAAATAATCACCATGATCAAATACACAATTGTAATGTTTCCCTTTTTACAAGAGTACATCATTGCATTATTACATTATTAACTTCTCACAACATTAGATTATATACATTATGAATAAACTGGTACACAAGACTAGTACAAACTATACATGATCATCTTCCTCAAACTGGTACAAGATCAATTATCTAAAAATTGAGATATGTCTTCTCTGCACATGAACATCGGCAAGGGTTAACCAATGGATATAAAAGCTCTTCCACTTGACCAAGTGGAATCCTAAGGTCCACCCCCCAAGCTAGGAGTTATCATAAGGTGCCAAAACAACAACAGTCAAGTAGGGAAAAGACTATCATGAACAAAGAATATATAAGACTCCAATACAACACATGACAACATCACAAACAACACAACACCACTTCCAGAGGCAACACATAACAAATGGGGAGAGACCAACTAGGGAATGCTAGGCTATAGTAGGGAGAGTGTCATCGCATGGTCGTAACATGGGTTACCCAGGCAGTCTTCCACTAGACACCAGCCCCCATCTATGGTTACCCTGGTAGTCTTTCGCTAGACACCGGCCCCATAGGGTGACATATGTGGAATCAACCTTCCTTTCGTGAGGACAAGGAAGTTGATTATGCCGACCAGGCCTTCTCTTCTCATCCTTAGTCTGTAATAGCACTTCAGGAATGAGTGAGGAAATCTAATTATCTTGTTAATGTGATATCTACCCTTCTCCCCGTAGTTCATTTCAGGTTATCACTTTTTAACCAACTTCCAATGGGTTACCCTGGCTGCCATTTTGGGCACCAGCGCCACATTGGAAGTCACTCCCCTAACTACACCTAGGAAACCCTATCATCAAGCAAGGACATATAAAATCATAACAATAAATATACATGCTCTTTGGAAGACATTTTCCCTCTTGCATTTCAAAACATATTTGTAAGGGCAGAACCTCTAAACCATTGTCCATAATATCATAGATTTATCACCTCCCAAGGTTTCCATGTCGGCCCATTTCACCACACTTAATATAAAACAAATATGTTTAAATGAATAGCACAACATCCACAGGGAAATACATTCATATTTCACATGACCTTTTATCCCATACATAACTAGAACAACAGATAACTGAAGATGTCATAAATCCAAGGCACACGATGACACTTTACTTCAAACAAACTTTTTATCCTATACCTCTGGTAATCTAACTTTCAACCACCTAATCATGTATGACTCGTGAACCATCAAACACCATCTCATTTATATCTTAAAATTATATTTACAAATTAAATTACAACATATTGGTTACTAATCTAATATCCAAATGTTATACTCATAACTTCTATACAATGTTAATAAAAGCAAAAGTTAAATCTTATAATTGATTTAATAATTCCCCAACAACATTATATAATGGCACTTGTTAAACTAACACATGTAGTTGTACAATTTTCGTATAGATTTTTACCCATACCTTCTCCGACAACTTGAGAATGGAAGATAATAATAATAATAATAATAATAATAATAATAATAATAATAATAAAGTATATGCGGGTTTACTATTACTATAACTTAGGGGTACCAAACTTAATAATATATATGGTCATAAAGTGAAAACCTAAGATTACAATTTCTAGACAATATGTCAGGTAAATAGGAAGCAACACCCTTTTTATTTTTAGACTTCACTGTATTATCTAGTGATTATATGAAAGTAATGTGTCTGAGGCCGGAACAGAAAATGTGGTATAGATAATATTGGACCATATCTTTTCATGTTTTGAAGAGTAAATTATCAATAACTCCTTTACAATGTCAGAATTCAGAAAATACTAGACGTTCTGGTATTCACTAAATAAGATTTTATAACAGATGTAATTAAATCCATTTATATTTACAAACACTTCCAAGCCCTAATAGAAATTTGTTCCCATTTGAACACCAATCTCATAAGAAAAGCATAAAGAACAAAGGTATCTGTCAGATATCCTGGTTGCAACGACCCAGCTAGGTGGATATGCGGACTGTGTGGTTGAACGCCTTCAGGAAAAAGTCATCCATGGATTATAATGATTGCAGATATGCGCGGAATGATCAGCTTATAACCTTGAAACTTCAAACAGAGCCAATCCCTCTTAAATGTAAACTTTGACTATGCACGCCGTAGTATATTCAATTTTCTTAAGTTGTACATGTCATTGTTTGTCAGACAAACAAATTATAGAGGAGGCAGTTTGATAAGTTGTCAAGTAAGATTGTTTAACAAAGTCATAGCACCTCTATTATAAGCATCTCTACTGCAATTATTAACAAATACGGCCATATAATGGCAATAACTACAAAATTTGCACAAACGGATTCTTTGAGAAGACATTGAAATTTTCAGGCAAATTCAGTTATCAAGCATACCACTAAAACTGAAATAAGATACAGAATAAAGGAACCTGTTTTCACTCATTTGACAAGATTAAAGGTTGATGCTGCTCCCAGATCCTGGCTTGCAGCTTCAGCCTCCTTCCAGAGCCTCCTCCCAAAACTCCTTTCTCCAGCTACCCCTTCTGTAATATTCCCCTTTCATTCAAAACCTCCTTCCACCTTCGTAGGGATTTGCACATGATCCAATGCCTTACAACCTCACACAATATTGTTTTATTATTTTTTTTTCATGTTTCCAATGAGTTCATTTTGGAAATTTATAATTGTATTAGTTTATATATTTAATCCTAATGTAATTTAATATATTTACAACCGACTCCCTTATTATTTTATTATTTAAATCATAACATTATGAACTACCTTTAATTTTTATAACTCTAATGTAATTATTTTATGTATTAAATTGTAATATCACAAATTACAATTTAATTTATAACTTATTTTATTTATTTTAACGTTCACAGTAAACTATTATTATCTATCAAATTTTTCTCCCGTATAACTGTAATTTATATTAAAACAATTGTATTTTTTTATCAACATCATGTTCTCAATCTAATAGTTCTAATAAATACAACAAATTTACCACTCACACTTAGACACTTTCCGACCTCATGGTGGAACATTACCTGACCGATAATCATGATCAAATCACAAGACAACGACCATGAAGGTAAACAGGCAACTAGACTACAATGACAAGGGAACCTATGTTAACTCCATTCAACCATTCCATTGGTGAAGGCACACTTAGACCTGGTAAATCAGGTGGAGTCGATGCTTGGTTCTTGCATCCTACAGCATACCACATAGTCAACCATGACAAACACATATATATATATCCTCAGGAAATCATATAGTGAACGAAAGTCGTAGTGTGGTAGGATACTCAAATATGAGTAATGTGACACTGTTCTGTTCATGTAAACATATAAACAAATAAATACATTAAACATAATTTCTAATTGATTATCAACAAAATAGAGGAATCAATTACCTCATGATCTAATATAGCAATTACCATTAAAGCATCCTAACAATATTAAACACAGAATGACATTAATCCACAACAATTGTTATATTTATAAAACTGCAAAGCTTAAAACAATGGAAATCAACATCATCAACTGTCATCATATCGATTAGGTCCATAATCAATTACCATGATAACAAAAAATCCATCATCAACAATCTAAGATAATGTCATAATGTCCAATCCTACTATGCAAACCGTCAATCTGATAGAAGGCAAGGTGAGGGGCACTACAACATTCACCATGGTTCTAAGATTGATTATTTATTCATAGGACATGTAGTTAACATTATTCATACAACATGTAATATTATCTCCTCTGAGCTACTGCTATATTATATATTGATCTATAATTTTGTAGGTACACACTTAAATCTTTATTGCATTGAATCTATTTTTAGGTTAAATGATCTAGTAATTGAATATGTACCTATAAGTTTACTTGACCTAGACATATAAATTATAATTTGACATATTAGCAAGTAGTTGTTAATGAGCTAATTTAAGATTTTGATTAGATGATACCCCTAGAATTTTTTGATTGTAACAGAAATAAGACATGAAAAGTTAACTTTAGATGGAAGTTGTGCACATGAACATCCATATGGACATATCATTCTAGATGTTAATTCCATTTACATGTTCATTTTCTCTTCTTGTACACAAATGCTTTTACATGCATGCACTTGATCGGTAGTTTAATTGTAATTCAAAGTTGGAGAAAATTGTAAGGATGAATACTACATCCCTAACACTTTCTCATTATGAACTCATAATCAGCTTCATGCTTTATCCATGTAGTTTAATAATCTAAATTTTATATATACTAAAATATTTTCTTTTGTATGATATTTGTAGGGGCTCAACATACAGAAACTTGACTAGAGGTCCAACCTAATTTAGTTGTTGGAGTAGAGGAGGTTGAAGCACACATAGTTGATGTTAGTGAGGAGACCAAAGCACAAACAACTAATGTTAGAGTGGAGGCCCATACACACCTTGATGTTGGACACGGGTCTAGATTACTTCCTTCTATCGATATTTATACTATGAATGTAATAAAAGAGGTGAAGAGAAAAATTTCTTACAAAAATATAGATCATTTTCTTGAAATGGATATAGGGAAATTAAAATTTTATCTTGAACAACCTAGTCAAACTACTAAGAGGGAATTGACAAGAACATCAACAGAACTAATTGAGGCTTATTTCAAAAATCATGATACACTTGGTCTAGCCCAATATTATCAACAATGCTTCTTCGTGATGACCTAAAAGATCCACTACAATTGATGGGTGTAGATTCCATAAAAAAGAGGAAAAGATGCCTAGAAAAACATATTTTTGAAAATGTTAAAAAAAGTTTTGGGTTCCATTGGGAAACAATCTCAATCAATAGATAAGAGCATTTCAAGAAGAGTGATGTTAACATCTATTGTAAGTCCTCAAATGTCATGAAAGCATCAACTCTCTTCACTTTCAAGTAAAATTGACATAAGTAGAAAGACATTAACAAGATATGTGAAAAGGAGAAAGGTTTTGGATGATTCTACTATAGAAGGCAATTGGCATTAATGTGTAGGGATCCTCATTCTGACAAGATTGAAGATGGTATTAGGATACAATGGTTTGACAGTGACTTATCTACTTGTGAAGACCCTTGTCTAACATTGTAGCATCATAGATCTGTTAAAAGATTATTTAACACCCTGTCACTATGCTAGTGAATGCTTCCTCATCTTATACAACCATCTTTGAATGTTCCAACCTTCTTTCTATAGTCCTTGGCCACTTTGCACCATTGAATATCACATATGACTGTTAGGCATCTTTGTTACCTGCTATCCCGTATCTGGGAATGTGACTATCCTACCTTGTTTTACTTCTTGAAAGGTCTTTGATTCTTCAATGATGACTATGACAATGGTTTATAAATAGTCTCTCAAGTTCACTATACCTTCTAAATTATCATTTCACCTATACCTCTCTTTTCATGACTCTTGTAGCTATTCTATTATTGTCCAATTATTGCTCAATGATGGATCATTGGTGTCATGGTCTTGATGTGGTAATAAATGTTGTTCATACTGAAAAAGTAGGCACTGTGTTGTCCATTGTTTATATTCTTGTAGATCAAATACATCCATGCATTGTGTATTCACTTGATGGTATCAATATGTCTTTGCATGATGTCTAGACAGCAAAGAGGCTTGCTCTTGTATTTTGTCACTATGAATGGTACTTATGACTGCTCTACTTCATCAGCTATCCGACAGTCATTCAATGAGGCAATACCATGATAGCATAAGAATTTTTTTTGCAAATGGAACTTCTTCAATGAAATGATAATACATTTAATCATCTCTGCATATTTATCTGAGCACCCTTGAATGAGCTCATTGCAATTACTTTATGAGTTCTTCTTTTAGCTGAAAATGTTTTGATTTGAGCAATATGAATATGTTTTCTATCTCATCCCCTCTTGAGATTCACGGGTAGCATGTTGGGCTCGACCCTTACATGGGAACCAATTTTTGCACCACATGCTATGATGTCTTTAGAAATGAATTAGCAACATAATTTCTCCTATACCTACACAATAAACAAACATGTTAGATTAAAATAGTGAAGCTCAATACTCTTGTGATGTTTCATTTTTAGGCTCTCTTGCATATATCTAATTTTGTTATCTCATTCAATACATCATAAACAATGTATTATGTTTATGTTGATGGAGCACATAAGAAAACTTATATCTAGATCTCTAACATCTCTTTCACCATGATACAGGCTCATTCAGAGGTTAAGAGCAAAGAGGAGATAGCTGTAATGTTGACCAACACTGAGCACCAATAGGCATATGTTTTGTCTTATTCTCTTTATTTCTTCACTTAATCTTCAGATGCATAGTATATTGCTTATGATGTGTTGGTTCAGCTATTCTCACAGCTTGTGTGGGATATTCTTTCTATCAATACAATACTTATGTAGTCTTGTGTATATCTCATTTGTAAAATGAATGAAACATTATAATACAAAATGAAATAACTCCTTATCAGCCACGAAATCTCTACAAAGCATAAAATGATAAACAGAATGTCTTCTCTTCTGTTATAACAATGGTATCATAAGACTGAACCTTTTCCTTTTCCAAGCACTTTAAACTATGCACAAACCAACATAGTAGAAAAATGTTAAGAACCTTTCATCTTAAAATGAAATAAATGCTTCAGCTCTACCAATTTGAGCTATAGGTGAAAAATTGGTAACATTTCTAGTGATTTCTACTAAATGCTTGCCTGCTAAGCATATAGACTAGCTGCCTTAAACAATCCATTAGGCACGGAGTCAAATCTTCCCCATCTCAAACTCAAAAAACCATGAGACTCAACTAGAAATACTCTAAACAACAATAGAAAATAAACAGAAAGCAAACTAAAATGCCCTAGTGGCCAGAGAACATGTGCAACAACATTTAGGAAAAAAAAACAACCTAAATAAATGTGCCTTAAGCACTTATTAGCATAAAACACTACCCTAACTTAGTCAAACTAGCCAAAGAAGTAGGTCAAACAAACACATTCACTATTTGAGGGAAGTAGTAGCCTTTTCTACAGAAAATATGATGTTTTACATGATTTTAGGTAGCTACATGAAAGTCAATAATGGGCGAAAGGCCATGAAATAGCTACACCACATCTTGAAGAACATATACAAGCTCACTAACCTCTTCCTATGGAACATAAATGATACTACCCTGAGGTGGCAAAGTTACTTGAATCTATTCTTCTTGAACTACACTTTGATGCATGGGCTCACTCATGATAGAAATCTTCCTGTTGGCCTCTATTTGAGCAATATATTTAATTGGACATCCTATTGACAAGACAAAATTTGAACTTCTCTTGCTAGTTTCACTCTTGTCAACTTCCTATTCAACCATAATTGTTTCTTACTTTGGTTGAATCATTCCTTCAGCCTCATGATTCTCCACAACCAAGTTGTTCTCATTTATTTGCTCATGAATCAATATTCTATCAATGTCGCTTTCATGCTCTGCCTAATCACAACTTGTCAATTTTGTTAGCTCAAATACATTTTCTTCATCAACACTAACATTTAAAGGAAGTTCTACAAATAAATCAGTCAAAACCTGAGTGACAACACCCCTTTTGCCTCTTCAACCTGATGTTCCACACATTTTCCTTCAAAAGAGGATTATTTGACATCTAAATTTAAAACAAAAACCTCAAGGTCATCACAAAGCATGCCTTCTTCATTCTCATTCTCATTTTTCTATGAAGGGAGATTGTTTATTACCTCATAATAGTTCTCAACCAGCTGTGTAAGTTCCTTGATAGGCTTACCTTCACACTCCCCATTGTCAGATTGCTTAGCTTCAATCAACAATTCCTCATATTGTTGAAGATCTTCTTGCTATTCTGAAGTTGTTGTCTTTGATATGAGCATGCTTTCCTCATATAGCTCAACAAAACTAGGTAACTAATCAAATAAAGAAACTGATTCTTCCTCCTCATGCAATGCTACCTCTAATGAAACTTGGGCATTTTATCTTTGTAATTGAAGACTCTCGCCTTGTGACCTTTGTATTCTACTTTCATTCATCTTATAAACAACATTAGAAAACAACATAAACAACAGCTGATCTTTCTAATTTGGTGGCACAAAAAGGACTGCAAGAACCTTCAGCTATTGGATTGAAACTTGAAACTTTGATTGACTTGGGCTCTATAATCTTTTGCTCCTATTCATCAAGCCAACTTGCAATCTTGATTGGTTTATATTTTACTACCCTTTCCTCTTCTTGATTTTGGATTGGTACAGGAGGGGTAGCCTTAACAAGATTTAGAATTTTATAACCAAGATACTTAGTCCAAGAAGGCTACCATGGTTGTTCAAAAGTTTGATGACTTGGTTTAGGTTGTTGATATGACTGACGATTAAAGGACTGGTTTTGAATGCAAACACGCCCCTGACCAAAATCAGAACTTCTGAAACTTGGAATTTGGGGACTTTGGGAAGTTTCTTGAGTTCCTTGGAAGAAAAAGGGGTCCTCAAGTGGCTAGTTTTGAAGCATAACAAATTAAGATTGTGCCAACATAGGCTCTTGCAATGGTAAAGGATCTCTGAAACTGAGATTCTTGACCTTGGGAGAGATAAGAGGTTTGCTTTTCATAGAACTTGGAATTTCATACCTACTAACCTCATCCTGAAAGAGCCGATCTAGAATGAAAGTAGTTGTTTGGGCTTCGTGCCTTTCTGTTTCTACCCCTTGCTCATAGAGATAGGCCTGATAAGCCATCTCTTCTTGTTGTTGATTATACTCATGCTACCTCTTAATCTGCTCTACCTGCTTTGTGAAGTCATACATGAAGTCAAACAACATACCCTTTATACTTGCAATCTCCTCCTTTTCACACTCTTGGAGCTAGCTTTGACTATATCAAGGATGAAATGGAGGTTGAGCAGGGATGGGTGGGTGGTAATCATACTCGGCATGCTAGTGAATGCTTCCTCATCATATACAACCATCTTTGAGTGTTCCAACCTTCTTTATATAGTCCTTGGCCACTCTGCACCATTGAATATCACATATGACTACCAGGCATCTTTGTTACCTGCTATCCCATATCTGGCAATGTGACCGTGCTACCTTGTTTTAATTCTTGAAGGTTCTTTGATTCTTCATTGATGATTGTGACAATGGTCTATAAATAGTCTCTCAAGCTCACTATACCTTCTAAATTATCACTGCACCTATAACTCTTTTTTAATGACTCTTGTAGCTATTCTATTATTGTCCAATTGTTGCTCCATGATGGATCCTTGGCTATCATGCTCTTGATGTGGTAATAAATGTTGTTCATACTGAAAAAGTAGGCACTGTGTTGTCCATTGTTTATATTCTTGTAGATCAAATACATCCATGCATTGTGTATTCACTTGATGGTATCAATATGTCTTTGTATGATGTCTAGAGACTAAAGAGACTCATGCTTGTATTTTGTCACTATGAATGGTACTTATGATTGCTCTACTTCATCAGCTATCCTACAATCATTCAATGAGGCAATACCTTGATAGCATAAGAACTTTGTTTGCAAATGGAACTTCTTCAGTGAAAAGATAATGCATTTAATCAGCTCTACATATTTATCTGACCAACCTTGAATGAGCTCATTGCAATTACTTTATGAGTTATTCTTTTAGCAGAAAATGTTTTAATTTGAGTAATATGAATATGTTTTTCTATCTCATCCCCTCTTGAGATTTAGGGGTAGCATCTTGCGCTCGACTCTTGTGGGAGTCCATTTTTGCACCACATGCTATGATGTCTTCAGAAATGGATCATTAGCATAATTTCTCCTATACCTACATTTAAACAATTATGTTACATTAAACCAATGAAGCTCAATACTCCTGTGATGTTTCATTTTAGGCTCTCTTGCATATGTCTAATTTTGTTATTTGATTCAGTACATCATCAACAATGTATTATGTTTTTGTTGATGGAGCACATAGGAGAACTCATATCTGGATCTCTAACATCTCTTTCACCATGATACAAGCTCATTCAGAGGTTAGGAGAAAAGAGGAGATATCTACAATGAAGACCAACACCAAGCAACAATAGGCATATGTTTTGTTTTATTCGCTTCATTTCTTCACTTAATCCTCAAATGAATAGTATATTCCTTATGATGTGTTGGTTCAGCTATTCCCATAGCTTGTGTGGGATATTTGATCTCTCTTCTTTCTTTCAATATAATACTTATGTAGTCTTGTGTATATCTCATTTGTAAAATGAATGAAACATTCTAATACAAAATGAAATAACTCCTTATCATCCATGAAATCTCTGCAAAGCATTAAATGATAAATGAAATGTCTTATCCTCTGTTATAAGAATGGCATCATAAAACTAAACCTTTTCCTTTTCCAAGCACTTTAAACTATGCAAAAACCAACATAACAGAAAATGTTAAGAACCTTTCATCTTAAAATGAAATAAATGCTTCAACTCTACCAATTTGAGCTATAGGTAAAAAATTAGTAACATTTCTAGTGATTTCTACTAAATGCTTGCCTGCTAAGCATATAGACTAGTTGCCTTAACCAATCCATTAGTTGTGAAATCAAATCTGCCCCTTCTCAAACTCCAAAAACCATGAGACTCAACTCGAAATACTCCAAACAACAATAGAAAACAAATGGAAAGCAAACTAAAATGACCTGGTGGCTGGAGAACATGTGCAAAAACATTTAGGAAAAAAAATAACCTAAATAAATGTGCCTTAAGCACTTATTAGCATAAACCACTACCCTAACCTACTCTAACCAGCCAAAGAAGTAGGTTAAACAAACACATTCACTAGTTGAGTGAAGTAGCAGCCTTTTCTACATAAAATATGATGTTTTATATGATTTTGGGTAGCTACATGAAACTGAATAATGGATGAAAGGCCATGGAATAGCTGCACCACATCTTGAAGAAAATATACAAGCTCACTAAACTCTTCGTATGGAATATAAACACTACTAACCTAAAGTGGAAAAGTGACTTGAATCTATTCTTCTTGAACTGCACTTTCATGCATGGGCTCAGTCATGATAGAAATCTTCTTGTTGGCCTCGAGTTTAGCAATATATTTAATTGTACATCTTATTGACAAGACAAAATTGGAACTTCTCTTGCTAGTTTCATTCTTGTCAACTTACTCTTCAACCACAATTGTTTCTTTCTTTGGTTGAATCATGCCTTCAGCCTTGTGATCCTCCAGAACCAATTTGTTCTCATTTATTTCCTCATGAATCAATATTCTATCAATGTCACTTTCATGCTCTAGCTGATCACAACTTGTCAATTTCGTTAGCTCAAATACATTTTCTTCATCAACACTAGCACCTAAAGGAGGTTCTACAAATAAATCAGTCAAAAGCTGAGTGACAACACCCCTTTTGCCTCTTCAACCTGATGTTCCACACATTTTCCTTCAAAAGATCATTGTTTGACATCTAAATTTGAAACAAATATCTCAATGTCATCGGAAAGCATCTCTTCTTCATTCTCATTCTCATTTTTCTGTGAAGAGAGACTATTTATTACCTCATAACAGTTCTCAGCTAGCTGTGTAAGTTCCATGATAGGCTTACCTTCACACTCCCCAACGTTAGATTGCTTATCTTCAATCAACAACTCCTCATATTGTTGAGGATCTTATTGCTATTATGAAACTGTTGTCTTTGGTATGAGCATGCTTTCCTCATCTGGCTCAAGAAAACTAGGTAACTGATTGAACAAAGAAACTAATTCTTCCTTCTCATGCAGTGCTTCCTCCAATGAAACTTGGGCATTCTGTCTTTGCAATTGAAGACTCTCACCTTGTGACCTCTGTATTCTACTTTCAATCATCATATAAACAACATTAGAAAACTTTTTAAATGAATCAAAATACAAAGGATCTAGTGTCAAGTTAGAACTAGCATCCTCTTCATATGAATCATGCTCATATTCAGTTGGGAATACAACATAAACAACAGCAACCTCATGCTCCACATCTGATCATTCTAATTTGGTGGCACAAAAAGGACTGCAAGAACCTTCAGCTGTTGGATTGAAACTTGAAACTTTGATTGGCTTGGGCTCTATAAGCTTTTCCTCTTGTTCATCAAGCCAACTTGCAATCTTGATTGGTTTAGATTTTACTACCATTTCCTCTTCTTGATTTTGGATTGGTATGGGAGGGGTAGCCTTAACAAGATTTGGCATTGTATAACCAGTATAATTTGTCCAAGAAGACTGCCATGGTTGTTCAAAAGTTTGATGACTTGGTTCAGGTTCTTGATACGAATGATGATTAAAAGACTAGTTTTTAATGCAAACAGGCCCCTGAACAAAATCATAACTTCTGAAACTTGGAATTTGGGGACTTTGGGAAGTTTCTTGAGTTCCTTGGAGGAAAAAGGGCTCTTCAAGTGGCTGGTTTTGAAGCATAAGAAACTAAGATTATGCCAAGATAGGCTCTTGCAATTGTAAAGGGTCTCTAAAACTGAGAATCTTGACCTTGGGTGGCATAAGAGGTTTACTTTTCATAAAACTTGGAATTTCATACCTACTAACCTCATCTTGAAAGGGCTGATCTAGAATGAAAGGAGTATTTTGGGCTTTGTGCCTTTGTGTTTCCACCCCTTTCTCATAGAGATAGGCTTGATAAGCCATCTCTTCTTGTTGTTGATTATACTCATGCTACCTCTTAATCTCCTCTACCTACTTTTGAAGTCATGCATGAAGTCAAACAACATACCCTTTATGCTTGCAATCTCCTCCTTTTCACACTCTTGGAGCTAGCTTTGAGTATATCAAGGCTGAAATAGATGCTGAGCATGGATTAGTGGGTGGTAATCATACTTAGCATGCTGGTTTCTTTGGAAAATGAAAAAATTAGATGCAAAATCAACATCATGATTAGCTTGGTAAGGCTGAAAAGATGGTATCCTAATAGCTACTTTATGAAATGGAGCATGATGAAGCTTTTCTCCATGAAATGGGTACATTTTCCAACATTTATATAAGTTTAAAATTTAATAATAAATCAGATCTTTTGCTAAAACTTTGAAACATACTAGCACCTAGAATGCTGAAACCAATGGATCTTGATTTGGAGTCACTAGATGTGTTTGAAGAACTTGCCTCCAAAGGCTGAGATTGTTGGCGCATACACCAAGAACCAGTAATGAAATGATGCGCTTTAAACTGTGAGAGTTCAAACTTTCCCACTGAGCGTGCCAAAAACTATTGTTAATCAAGATTGCACCCTTAGCAAAGATAAACTTACCTATCCTATTGAAACATGGAAACACTCTCAAATTGTGGGTAATCTATGTTGAGAGTGAATCTCCATAGCGGGCTAGTTCCCCTTCCAAATTGCCTCATCTAAAAGACCTTTTGAGTAAAGGGTTTAGAAGGATAACTTGCTATAAAATCCTAAACTTAATGGTGGTATACTAGAAATCTAACTTATTTTAATGCTTTTACTCACAATCAAACTCTTAAAACATGTCACACAAAAGTGATTTGTATGAAGTTTTGAAACTCACTTCAGCATACAACCTACATCACATGAGACTTATGCACACAAGTTTACAATAACGAAACATAGAAAGGGTTCAACACTTAGAATCACAATGCAACATCAAATCAATAGTACAAAATGAAATAAAAATGAATTAGGGAGGAATACTCTTTTGTCTTATTAATCTGAAAGGAGTATGCAAAAATAAAGCTCTAAGTACAAATTATTAGATTACAAATTTTTGCAAGTGAGCAGGAAAGAAAGAAGCAATCTGAACTGAGAAAAACTAACTTTTTTTCTACTATATGCTGCCAATGTTTCAAAGATTGGGAATAAAAAAACTCAGCAAAAATCCCTCAAAAAGGCAACCACCTAAGCCACTTTTGAGCTCCATAGAAAGCCTCCAAAATAGTGCCCAAACTACCTCCAAACTGGGTGTAAAAGAAGCCAAAAACTCTCTATCAAGTGGTCCCATGAAAATGACACTAAAAAGTAGGCTTTACTTGGTTGGAAATTGAAATAGAAACTCGAAATTGCCCAACTTTTCCCAATTTCACCCAAAAGAAAACAAATCTAGAAAGAAAGATTCCCCTATATTTGTTTTGCTTTAACTGCATTTAAATAACAATCATTCAAGCAATTTATAAAGACATTGCTTTAAATAATTATTTTGCAATATTTTGTAGTTTTAACTCTGATTCTTCTGATAAAAAGAGGGAAACCTGATTTGTTTTGATTTCGCAAAAAAAAACAAGGCTTATATGATCTCAATGATACATTCTACCTAGGCATTTGATTTTCTAATGAAGATTGAAAGGCTCCTAAGGCTTATCCTCCATTTTTTAAAAAATATCCTAAGGCATAAAGCCTAGGCATCATATACAAAGGTGAAATAATAATACCTTAAGGGTATTAGTTGAGGCTTTTAAATTGTAATTCAACGTGATAAAATACCTATTCGAATTAGGGCACAAAGGAAACCTTAAACACAAAACAAATGAGCCCCTAGGTTTTTGGTCTCATTTTACACTTTGAACTTTTGGAGAAGAGGTTCTGCCTCTGGCCGCTGCCATGGGAGGTAGGGTTTGATCTCGAAACCCTACTTTTCTTGTTGTTACAATGCTCTTTCTTTCAAGATTTTATAGGAAAATGCAAGGTATATTCCCCCTGGTCACAAAACCAAACCAAAATTTTCATTTTAAACAAGTTTTATGTTTCAAGCTGTAGCCTTGGAAAACTTTCTGATGTATTTATATTTTTATCTCTGTTGTTTATACTTTCTTTTCTTTTTTATCACCATGGTCGACTGGTTGGAGACAATTAGAGACAATACATGGGTGAAACTCGTGGCCCTATGTATATATCTTCTCTCAGAAAAAAAAAGCAAGGTAAGTTCTTCTCTTTGAAATGCTGTATCGTTTCTTATTTCTCATTGTTAGAAACTCAAATCGACCTCAATAAAAGGGGGTATTAATAGATGCTTTTGCATTTTATAAAAGAGTATAGGATATCTACTTGTGTCCTCCATTGTAGGCCCCAGCCATACTATGTATAGTTTCTCACTCCTGAGTGTTTTCCAAACTGACATAGCTCGAAACCCTACTTTTCTCTCTTTGCATTTGTCTTGTCTCTATGCAGATTGACATGGGTTTTGATATTTATGAAGAAAATTACATCCTTGGCTGTGGTTATAAGAACCCACTTTATATTTCATTACTTGCATTTTGTCTTGGTTTTGTATGAAGAGAGCTCGATTTGATCTTGTTCCATGAAAGAATACTGCAAATCTTATACTCTGGTTACTACTTTCTAAGTCCTAAATCTCTTCATGGCCACGGCCATTCAAAATCCTGAGTATTGCTTAAACTTGAAGATTTCCCATCTATATACTCTTCAGGACATTGCCATTGGCTATAGTTCCAATCTGAAACACAGAAAATTTGGTCTCTGATAATGAATTTGTTGTTCTTCAATGTTAATGACAATCATTGAGAATGTCTTACAACTATTCCTTTGTTATTCAGATCTCTCTGATAATGAAATGGTACCTTTGGAACATTTCTAAGTGCTCTAATCTAATAAAAATATCATTCCTTTTGATGCTAGAGTTACCTTGGTACAGTCATGAGGCCTTTGCATGATTGTTGAATGCTAAAATTTTTGTATTCATTTGACAATGATTTCAATACTATTCTACAAGGATACAATGGTTTGATAGTGACTTATCTACTTGTGCATCATAGATCTCTTAAAAGATTCTTCAACACCCTATAGCACCATTGTCCCAATGAATGCTTCCTCATCTTATAAAACCATATTTGACTGTTCCAACCTTCTTTATATAGTCCTTGGCCACTTTGCACCATTGAATATCACATATGACTGTTAGGCATCTTTGTTACTTGCTATCCTGTATCTGGAGTCGTGACTGTCCTACCTTGTTTTAATGATTAAAAGGTCTTTGATTCTTCATTGATGACTGTGACAGTGGTCTATAAATAGTCTCTCAAGCTCACTATACCTTATAAATGATCACTGCACCTATAGCTCTCTTTTCATGACTCATGTACCTATTCTATTGTTGTCCAACTGTTGCTCCACGATGCATCCTTGGCTATCATGCCTCAAAAGGCATCGCCTAAGTTGCAGCATAGACACAAAATAGATTTGTTTTTACAAAAGATATAAGAAACGTTCAGGAAAATTCAATTGGCAGATGTAAAATTAAATTTCACACCCTTTCGATAGCACCCTCAATGTCTGCACGGAGCTTTGGAACAGGGTATGGACATCCATCAAACCATACTTGACAAAGAAATTTCACCAGATATAATTTTGTTTTTTGAATGCACTGGTAGACACGAATGCAGATTGTGGAAGCCCAGACAAGGCACGTGAACTATTTGACAGAATGCCTCAGATGGAAGTCATTTTATGAAATACAATGATTCCAGGATAAGCACAAAATGGGGATGCTCCCAAAATGAAGCTCTCGAGAACACATCCTAACATTGTAAGCTTTGTTTGTGTTCTAGGTGCATGCAACATGTAGGTTTAGTGGATGAGCTTGTACATACTTCAATCATATGAGTAACCCTAAACTACATAGTGCTGACGATCTTGAGGACACCCTAAACTTTATCGTTCAAATTCTGATTAAGCCTACGTGATTGTTCAGATGTGTTTTCTAGGTGTCTGTAGAGCACATACGAATATAGGTTTTTAAAGTGTAGCAATGTTCTTATTTGTGAAATCACACTCATCAGACGACATATAAGAAGGCAACTATGGATAGAATGGAGAGAACGAAATCAAAGGTTGAAAATTAGAGTCAAGAGAAATATGCTTAAGCGGGAGGTAAGTCTTCCAAGTTGAAAATTAGACTCCACAATGAATTTCAGCTGGGAAATCGCTTCGAGCTCATAAAGCTGTAGTGTGCTGAGATCCAGACACCTAAACATACTAGAGGCTTCGTCAGCTGAGGCGGACATAAGACTACTTCATGACCTTGGACATCTGCTCCGGGCTCTCTACTCTCGATTGCTCTCTTACTAGACTAAGTTTACTCCAGTCCTCCAAACAAGAGATGAGTCCCTTCTTCATCAAATCCTTGCAATTTATAGAAAAACCAAGCATCTTCCACTCTTATTTTTTTAATGCTATTGCATCCTCCAGTCCTTTAATTTATTGATAATGCTTTCTCCACTGTCTTTGTTTAAGGAAAATACTCCCTCCAGTGTCTTTGTTTAAGGAAAATGCATCTTCCACTCACTAGTGGATTTGCAAACTTATCATCTATTCCTTATGTGTAATCCTTTTTGTATTTTAAATGAATATATTGTTTTATATTAGTTTAAAAAATTGAGTTGTGACAACAAACTTTTTATCCTATGCCTCTAGTAATCTAACTCTCAACCACCTAATCCTGTATCACTCGTGAACCATCAAACACCATTTCTCTTATAATTATATTTACAAATTAAATTACAACATATTGGTTACTAATCTAATATCCAAATGTTAAACCTTATATTTGATTTAGTAATTCCCCAACAACATTATATAATGGCACTTGTTAAACTAACACATGTAGTTGTGCAATTTTTAGTTAGATTTTTACCCATACCTTCTTCGACAACTTGAGAATGGAAGATAAAAATAATAATAATAATAATAATAAACAAGTATATGCAGGTTTACTATTACTACATAAATGTTCTGCTAGACATAATGACTTAGGGGTACCAAACTCAATAATATATATAGTCATAAAGTGAAAACCTAAGTTTACAATTTCTAGAAAATATGTCAGGTAAATAGGAAGCAACACCCTTTTTATTTTTAGACTTCACTGTATTATCTAGTAATTATATGAAAGTAATGTGTCTGAGGCCCGAACAGAAAATGTGGTATAGATAATATTGGACCATATCTTTTCATGTTTTGAAGAGTAAATTATCGGTAACTCCTTTACAATGTCAGAATTCATAAAATACTAGACGTTCTGGTATTCACTAAATAAGATTTTATAACAGATGTAATTAAATGCATTTATATTTACAAATACTTCCAAGCCCTAATAGAAATTTGTTCCCATTTGAACATCAATCTGATAAGAAAAGCATAAAGGATAAAGGTATCTGTCAGATATCCTGGTTGCAATGACCCAGCTAGGTGGATATGTAGACTGTGTGGTTGAACGCCTTGAAGAAAAAGTCATCCATGGATTGTAATGATTGCAGATATGCGCGGAATGATCAGATTATAACCTTGAAACTTCAAACAGAGCCAATCCCTCTTAAATGTAAACTTTGGCCATGCACGCTGTAGCATGTTCAATTTTCTTAAATTGTACATGCCATTGTTTGTCAGAGAAACAAATTATAGAGTAGGCAGTTTGATAAGTTCTCAAGTAACATTGTTTAATCAGATTATAGCTCTTCTATTATAAGCATCTCTACTGTAATTATTAACATTGAGGCTTGATAGGTAATAATCACAAAAAAAAAAAAGATATCAGACAAAGGGCTACGGTTGAGAGCATATTTGACAATATTTACAACAAGTTGGTTGAATGATTGTGCCACACAAATTTTACATGACCTTAGTGGTGGTGGCAGATGTATATATGATGAGACTTCTTTAATATAACAGACGCATGGCAACAATAATGATGGATAAGCTTAAATTAGAGATGTCATCACTTACAACCACCAGGTGGACTCACTACAAACTAGCACCCCTAAATACAGGAACATAATTTCTGGAGTCATTAATGTGCTTAACTTATTGCATACTGGAACGCAGTTCTCATCATAGCCATAATATGCATTGAAAACATAGATCCCGATAGACGCAGGTTGAAATAATGATTAGAAGGTGAATGTAATCACTTAAGACCTTGACGAACTCCATTACTGACTTGTGGATATGGCATTTGATCCAGTGTTGACTATTGTTACGGACAATTTCTTGACTGTAGTAGGGTTAAAACAAAATGAATCTAAGAAGCATAGAAAAATAGAGAACTAAATGAATTTAGATAGCTTTATTTCCCACCACCGCACTCTATATTCCTGTTCTAGATAACATTACAGTTATGAGCATGAGATGCGCTGAACTATGGATTATCCAGCGAATTATAAGGGAGGCAGTTTGATAAATTCTCAATATAAATTGTTAATACTGCATATAAAACTTCAAACATAAACGTTTCTTCTTCAACTATTAACATCGCTGCCCTAATATAATGGTGACTTAAATTAAATAGAAGATATAAACTTCAGATATAGTGTATGGGAATTATACATATTTCAGCCTCAACTAAGACCCTTATGCACTATCTTCTACGGCCCACTATTATGTGTGCATGGTTGAACATCTTGGCCGCGCTGGCCATCTGAAGGATACCCTAAACTTTATCTTTGAGATACCTATTAATTCATACTATGGTTGTATGGCTGCGTTAACTTAATGACTAGATCTCAAATGAAAATAGGATTCAAAGTATTTCACAACACTGCTCTTTGAATTGGATCCTAAAAATTTTACGCAACCAATGTTCTCCTCTCAAACATTGATGCTGAAGTGGGCAGGTTCAGTGAGGTTAAATGATATAGAGATTAATGAAAATAGAGGTATTTATCCAGATCTATATTCTATTATGGATAATCTTGAGAAACAACAAGGGCATAGGGTATACGAAGTAAATATTGAGAGGGGATATAATGGCATGAGAAGTAAAAAGTAAAGGTTCAATAAGCATTGGAATTTAGTACTCATAGTAGAACTAAGGTTTGAGCATTGGGATATCGTCTACTGATGCGGTGCACAAGCAGACATTATTGCGTGTGGGGTGAATTGCAAATTGTATATCCAAATCTTGGCCACATTAAAAGATAAATTTTCTTTATCCCCTTTTATTTCGTAATCATAGATATAAGAGATAGTGAAGATTTGACCAATATTTTTGGTACAAATAAGAAACATAAAGTAGTAAATCCTTGAATTTAAGCAGAATTTGAGCACAAGGTCTGAGAGATGGAAGGAATACGAATATGGCCATACAATGGCAATAACTACAAAATCTGCACAAACAAATTCTTTGAGAAGACATTGAAATTTTCGGGCAAATGCAGTTATCAAGCATACCACTAAAACTGAAATAAGATACAGAATAAAGGAACCTATTTTCACTCTTTTGACAAGATTACAGGTTTGATGCTGCTCCCAGATCCCGGCTTGCAGCTCCAGCCTCCTTCTAGAGCCTCCTCCCAAAACTCTTTCCTCTCCCTACCCGTTCTGTAATATTCCCCTTTCATACAAAACCTCCTTCCACCTTCGTAGGGATTTGCACATTATCCAATGCCTTCCAACCTCACACAATATTGTTTTATTATTATTTTTTAATGTTTCTTGTGAGTTCATTTCTAAAATTTATAATTGTATTAGTTTATATATTTAATCCTAATGTGATTTACTATATTTCAACCAACTCCCTTATGATTTTATTATTTAAATCATAACATTATGAACTACCTTTAATTTTTACAACTCTAATGTAATTATTTTATATATTAAATTGTAATATCACAAATTACCATTTAATGTATAGCTTATTTTATTTATTTTAATGTTCACAGTAAATGATTATTATCTATTAAATTTATTTCCCGTATAACTGTAATTTATATTAAAACAATTATATTTTTTTATCAACATTATATTCTCAATCTAATAGTTCTAATAAATGCAACAAATTTACCACTCACACTTAGACACTTTCCGGCCTAATTAGACCTCATAGTGGAACATTACCTGATCGATAATCATGATCAAATGACAAGACAACAACCACGAAGGTAAACAGGCAACCAAACAACAATGACAAGGGACCCCATGTTAGCTCCGTTCAACCATTCCATTGGTGAAGGCACGCTCAGACCTGGTAAATGAGGTGGAGTCGAGCCTGGTACCTGCATCCTACAGCAAACCACACGGTCAACCATGACAAACACATATATATATCCTCAGGCAATCATACAGTGAATGGAAGTCGCATTGTGGCAGGGTACTCAAACACGAGTAATGCGACATTATTCCGTTCACATAAACATATAAACAAATAACTACATTAAACATAATTTCTAATTCCTTATCAACAAAATAGAGCAATCAATTATCTCATGATCTAATATAGCAATTACCATTAAAGCATCCTAACCATATTAAACATAGAATGACATTAATCCACAACAACTGTTATATTTATCAAACTATAAAGCTTAAAACAATGGAAATCAACATCATCAACTGTCATCATATCGATTAGGTCCATAATCAATTACCATGATAACAAAGAATCCATCATCAACAATCTATGATAATGTCATAACGTCCAATCCTACTATGCAAACTGTCAATCTGATAGAAGGCAAGGTGAGTGGCACTACATCCTCCCCCCTAGGACCATGCTTACTCTTGGAAGCCTACAAAAAAATATCGATATAACTCTCGCATATAGGATGTATCTTGCCAAGTAGCTAAAGCCTCGTCATTAGGATCCCACTGGACCCTTACCTGCTCTACGACTCTACCCCTAAGAGTGAGTCTCATGTGCTACAAAATTCCTACGGGCTCCAAAGCCAGCTACCCGTCCTCTACCTGTAAGGCATTACAATCAAGAACATGAGAAATATCTGGATGATATGGTGTAAGAACGGAAACATGAAATATATCATGGATGCATGACAAGCTAGGTGGCAAAGCAAGATGGTATGCAATAGGACCAATTCTCTCCAAAACCTCGAATGGCCCCACAAAGCGTGGTACAAGATTAGAGCCTTTTCCTTAACGGATCAGACTCTTTCATGGACGTACCCGCAAGAACACACGATCACCAACCGAGAATTAATGATCAACCCTATAAGCATCTGCATATTTCTTCTATCTATCCTGTGCTGCCACCAGACATTCTCTGATATGATCAACCTGCTGCTCCATCTCTTGGAGCATCGGTGGTTTAAGGAGAACTCTATCCTCAAGATGATCCCAACTCAATGGGGTACGACAAGGACGACCATATAAGGCCTCAAAAGGAGACATGCCAATGGAACTATGGTACCTGTTATTATACACGAACTCCACCAAATACAAATAATCTTCCTGTAGTGCCCTCAACTTGTCGTCTATCAGACTGATGTTTGATTAGTAGTATTAGACATTACGACAGTATTTTAGATCATTCAATGATGGATTCTTTGTTATTCTGATTAATTGACTATGGACCTAATCGTTATGATAACAGTTGTTGATGTTGAATTCTATTATTTTATGCTTTACAACTTGATTAATATACTTGATGTTATAGATGCTTTGATGTTATTTTCTATATTTGATTGTAAGATAATTGATTGTTTTATGTTGTTGATAAGTAACCAGAAATCTTGTTCAATGTAGTGATTTGTTTATACATAAATGTGAATGGAACAGTGTCATATTACTCGCTCTCGAGTACCCTACCCCACTGTGATTTCCATTCACTATATGACTGCATGTGGATATATATTTTGCTATGTTTAACCGTGCAGTTGCTACAGGATGCAGGTACTAGGCACCAACCACACCTGATTTACCAGGTTTGAGTGTGCCTTCACCAATGGAATAGTTGTTTGGAGTTAATGTGAGGTCCCTTGTTATTGTTGTCTGGTTAGCAATTTACCCTTGTGGTCATTGTCTGTCGTTTGATCATGACTTGTAGACAGGTAATGTTAAACCTTGAAGTCTAACTAGGTCAGAAGGTGTTTATGTGTGTAAGGTAGTGTTGTGCATTAAATAGAATCATTATACAGAAAATATAATGTTGATAATTAAATATATTTGTAAATGTCGATAATTGAGTATAATTGTTGTAAATAAATTATAGTTCTATGGGAAGTAAATTTGTTAAATAAAGTTGTAAGAAATTTTGTATTGTTTAATATAATAATTATTTACAATGAATATTTAAATAAATAAATTAATTGTAAGTCATGTTGTAATTTGTGATTTACGATTTAATTGATAAAATAAATTAAAATAGAGTTGTAAAATTTATAGATAGATGTAATGTTACAACTTTATTAATACAAAAATAGTTGGTTGATCATAAAAAAAAAAAAATTAGTTGGAATCATTAATTTATATTAATAAAAATCATAAATATTTATAATAATTAACTATTGGAAACATTAAAATAATAAAAAAATTATATTTCAAGGAGGGAGAGGCATAGGATCGCGTGTCGTATCCTTACAAGGTGGAAGGGTTTGTTTTATGAAAAAGGAGATTGTAGAGAGAAGGAAGGGAGGAGGAATGCAGGAGGAGAGTAGAGAAGAAGACCAGGAAAAAGCTTGGACTACAGCAGTTGAAATAGAATTGTTGAATTGACGTCGCAGCTAGGTTCCTCAAAATGCTTGATTTCTTCCTCTGATTCTTTTTCTGCATCTGTATATGTTGGTGTCGATTGTTTCTTTTGGTTGAATTGCTTTATGCGGAATCATTCTATCTTCTCTGTGTTTACTCCTTTTCAAAGGAGGAATTCATGGTAGAATCATGGATTCTTATGAAATAACAATTTCCTTTAGACATCTTATCAATAATGGACTTTAACATGGCATTGCGAGTGTAATTCTGCAAGTTCTTTGACCGGCACATAGTTTGATAGGTATATTTGAAGATACAGTTTGGGCATCTCCTTAAGATCCCTCCGATCACTCCTTGTAAACTTCTTACACAAACCCAACCATGCATTCCTTCTGCAATTTCCTTATCCTCTCAGCTATTAAACTATTCTGTTAAACAACATTTCGGACTGCAACTGTATACAGTCTTTGTGCAAGCGACTTGGTAGGTTATAACAACTCCATATTTTGTGGAATGCCCTTGGAGTGTCACAAAACCATGCATCTAGAAAAGAAATAGAAATAAATTGTGAATGGCATCTCCTATCTAATTAGTTTACTATCATGTATTCTTCTGTTCGAATTGGTTTAAGATCTTTCAAAGGTTTTACAAAGTAATTTCTATGTTTTCCCTGCTATTATCAGATTTTATGAAATGGCATTCTTTTAATTGAAACCACCAATCAAATGATGATAGGGGTGCACATTTATAGCTGGCCAGATCTAAAATGTCATCAAATCCTAGTTCTTAGAAAAAAAATAGAAATAGACTCTTGACCGGGTAATTGCTTATTACATTGGTTTGAATAACATCTTGCATGAAGAGGCTGAAACAATCAACAACTCAGGTAGGTTAATTAAAATCACAAGTTGGAGGTTTTATTCATTGCACCCACTTTGGTTATATCCTGCAATCATTTCAATTGTTCCATAGATCGTTGTTTTTAGCAAGCGCACTTTTGGAAGGGTACTACATACAGATCGCACCTTTTTATTGTAGCTCAATGTGGATCGATTTACAAGCCAATGTTATAGGCGAATCCTTTATATACTAGGTGTGAGACAAGTGATAAGTGGTGCAAATAGAAAACATAGGATAGGTTTGCCTGTTAGCCGCTGTCCATTGGTTTTCTGCATCATAGTCTTGGTCGAATAATAAAACACTCTAATGCTTCATCATTACCAAACCCTATATTATAGTGCATCAAGACACTACCCTCTTATAATCATAATCTATAGGTGTGCAGTCCCACGTAGAGAGATAACTAGGGTGCACTTACATTGACGAAACCTAGGAGCCAAGATTGTGATTATTGACAACCTTGCTTGAGAATTTGTTATGTGACATCTGTATTTACAATGTATATAACCTGCAAACATTTGAATTTCAGTGACGTTTGCCTTATCATGGCGCTCATACTAGATGGGACGTATCTAATGGCAGTTCAACATTGTTCTTAAAACAATCCATACAACCTATGCAAACTTAACACGTATCTCAATGATAAGGTTAAACGCTGCCTCTGCAAAGAATTTTGCAATCTGATAATTCCTGTCAAAAATAAATAGGATGCAGTTCCACCATTAGTTAACTCTGTAGTCATCTTTCATGATTGGAAATCTGCGCAACTGTATGGAGTAGAAATTAGACATTGGAGACCATCTATAGAAATTGTTTTCCGTTAGATATATCTTTAGAGAGAGATAAAGCTACTTAAGTTTGTTGATGTCAATTCAATCAATTCACAGTCTGAAGGAGCTGGATGGACGCTGCCAGAAGTTGATAATCCAAACAAAGATCATCCATTTCAATTTTAAGACAGTCAATAACAATTTTACACCTCATTTACAATTCATACAATCTGTTCCTGATTCCATAGGATTTTTCCTACAG
Source organism: Cunninghamia lanceolata (assembly GCA_027924645.1). Taxonomy (NCBI): domain Eukaryota; kingdom Viridiplantae; phylum Streptophyta; class Pinopsida; order Cupressales; family Cupressaceae; genus Cunninghamia; species Cunninghamia lanceolata. The sequence goes on along the minus strand of BSBN01000719.1, from coordinate 2,412,922 downwards.
GACAGTAGATAACAACAGCTGAAATAGTTATAGTCGGAGCATCTACATGAAAACTGGAACGCCATGGAAACAAAACATAGTCTATACAACTACCAAGTGTTGATGGTATGAAAATGACCATTCTGATCTTCTTTCCTGACAGAATTAATCACCTTTGACTTTGTTACGATTAAGAAATGCCAAGCATATTAAACTATTTATCTAGTCGAGGTTAATGGAATAATTGGAAAGATCATATCTAGGGTAGAACCTTGAGGAAAACAAAACAATAATGTTCATCGTTGATGATTTATCCTCGTTGAGATTTCTGTATAATTATAAGATATCCATCTTAGTGTTATTATTCATTTCATCACTTGAAAGAGTAAAATTAATCAATCAAGGATGAAAGAAAGATAATATAGAATGTATTGTTAGAATAATGTGAAAATCGTAACGATAAGTAGGTATTAAATATTATAATTGATTTGAGTGGTTTCTTTAAGAATGAGTTGTTGTAGTTATTTAGTTAATCATGTAATTTATTTAGATAACTAGTTGTATTGTATTAATTTAATTGTTGTATTTAATTTAAAATCAATTGGTTGGAAAAAGAGTTAATCCACTATTGATTTTATTATGAAAATCATTTACATTGAACTGAGAAGGAATTGTAGTTTTAACTCTAGAACTGAATTGAACTGTATGAGTTAAGTATTTCTGTTGTCGTAAAAAGTTGAATTATGAGTGGTCAAACTCTATTCCAGAGGCTTAGTATGTCGTAGTTGAGTACATGCGACATGTGGATAGGTGTTTAGTATTATGATGTTATAACGAACATGTGGTTCTAGTTAGTGTGAAGTATAATGAAGTATTGGTTAAGTTGTTAATATGTTTTGTAAAGTAATATTCTTTGGATGAGATATATAACCACTTGTGAATGATTTGTATCCGTTTTGTCATAATTGTCGTATGGAGAGACTTGGCATCTGTAAAAAGAGTAAAGTATCGTAATGCTATAGGCATTGTTTAACAAATGGTGTTATATTCTGTTTGGAATGTAAGAGGGTCTATGCCTTGCAGTGAATATGTATGTGTACTATTATAATACCGTGTATGATGGTTAAGGTTTACTAGGTGTTAGCAAGCAGAGTGGCTTTCAACGTGGGGCCGGCGCCCAAAGTGGTAGTCAGGATAACCTGTTGAAAGTAGATTAATCAAGTGATAACCTAAAATGAACTAGGGGGTTAAGGGTAGATTTCACATTAAACAAGATTAATCAATTTCCTCACCTAGGCCTGTAGTGCTCGTTTAGACTAAGGATGGGTTGAGAAGGCCTGGTCGGCATGATTGACTTCCTTGTCCTTACGAAAGGAAGGTAGATTCCGCATGTGTCACCCTATGGGGCCGGTGCCTAGTGAGAGGCTGTTAGGATAATCATAGATGGGGGCCGGCACCTAGTGAGAGGCTGTCAGGATAACGCATGCTAGGACCATGTGATGACACTCTCCCTACTATAACCTAGCATTCCTTGTATGGTCTCTCCACATATGTTATGTGTTGCCTCTGGAAGTCGTGTTGTGTTGTTTATGTTATTGTCATGTGTTGTATTGGAGTTTGGTTATTCTCTATCTTTTGTCTACCTGATTGTTGTTGTTTGGGACCTCATGTTAACTCCTAGCTTGGGGGTGGGCCTTAGGGTTCCACATGGTCGGGTGGAAGAGCTTTTTTTATCCATTGGTTATTCCTTGTCGAAGTTCATGTGCAGAAAAGATTTATCTCAGTTTTCAAACAATTATTCTTGTACCAGTTGAGGAAGATGTATGTGTATAATCTTGTACCAGACTTGTGTACCAGATCATTCATAATGTATGTAATTTTGATGTAGTCAGAAGATGGCATTGTAAGTAATGTAATGATGTACTTATGTGTAAGGAAAAACATCACAATTATGTACTTGATCATGTAGATTATATTATTTAATGACATGCAATGAATATGAATATGTTATTTAAATTTTGCATTAGATTTAGATTGAGTTACTGATGTTAGTAATATATGTTAAATTATGTTAGTTGAATTGTAAGTAATGCAACCTTGAAACCTTAGAGAACATGCCATAAGTTTAAATGGTGTAATTAGATATGTTAACATTACTTTGTTATCTTAATGACTTTTAAAAAAAAAAATTCCTGTTTCATATAGCATAAATTGAAATTTCTCTAAGGTGTTGATGGCAGGGCATTACATCTGGTATCAGAGCCTTGTTTCACTAGGTACTCTAGGTTTTATACTAGCCCATTAAGCTATACTATTTGCATAAACTCTAAATAATATATTCATTCGTAGTCCTCACCTAGCAACCTGAAGTGGTTCTTGGGTGTGTTGTCCAGGAAGATGCCTAGGGTACGAGGTTGAGGACGTGGACGAGGTAGGGGTCGTGGGAGAGGTGTTGATAATAGCCCTCCTCCTAGTTTCCCTCATGAGAGTGTACAAGAAAGTGGAGACAAGAATCAAGAGAATTAGGGTCAGCCAGAGGGTGCTCAGCTACGCCAGCTACTTGAGGAGGTTCTTTCTCATCTTGGTCCTAGGCAGGAGGTGGATCAGCCAGAAGTGAGAGAAAGAGAACGATCTCCCAGAAGGAGAGAAATCACAGCTGAACAAGAAGCTATTCTTGCAGGCCACATGAAAGACCTTATGAGAGCCTGTCCTCCTACTTTCGATGGTTCTGGTAGCGGTATGGAAGCAGAGACATGGCTAATTGATTTGGAGAGGTGTTTTGCTATGCATCCATATGGTAGCAACACTAAGGTAAGATGTGCCATCATGCATCTTAGAGGTTTCACCTCTACATGGTGGCGACTAGAGGAACAAAAGTTGCATCTAGATATTGCCACAGTATCTTGGGAACTATTTCTGGAAAGGTTCAGAGCTTGATTTTTGTCAGACCACTAGAGGTAATGTCGAGCAGATGAGTTCCATGGGTTGAGACAGATGGCCATGACAGTGGAACAATACGAGCACATGTTTTATGAACTCAAGTAGTATACAGGCATTGGGAACAATGAGGCCATGTTGGTTCAACATTTTATAAGAGGTCTGAATGCACTCATCAGTGGAGGAGTTCATGTTTTCGAGCCGAAGACCATGGAGGTAGCAGTTGAGAAGGCTCAACTGGTGGAGGAGAACTTGACCATGGCCCTAAGGGGTCATATAGGTGTGCAGATTGGTAGTGCATCTCGAGCAAGTTTTGGGTTCTAAGATGGTTAGTCCCATATAGCAGGTAACTCGAGGAGTCATCATGTACCTTCTAAGAGTGGACAGCAACAACAACAGTATTCCCAGACAAAATTGAGAAACTCTCAATATCAGCAAGGTAGTAGATTTCATTCCAGAAAAGATCAAAATTGGCAGAGAGTTAAGCATGATCGTGCCAGTCAACCAGTGTAGAGCACATAGTCTGCAGCTAGTAGAGGAAGTTTTCAGTAGTCGAATGCTCCTATAGGCGGTGGAGGTTTTGGTAGGGGAATAGGATGTTTCTCTTATGGCTAGCAGGGTCACATTGCCAGATAATGTCTGCGTAAGAATACTACAGGATTTGGTCAGAGGCCTACAGCTTTAGAGCCAACTGTTAGAGATGCAGGCAGGTCACATAGGGTGTTTGCGGTGATAGATAATCACCAAGCAGAGCATCAAGGCACCATTGTGGAGACTACAGGTGTCTTGCGAGGTATTACTATTTCTATTCTTTTTGACTCTAGTGCTTCATATTCTTTCATTTCCCCTTCTATAGTGGAGCATTGCAAATTAGTGGTAACAAAGCAAGATGTTAAGTGGCAGGTGGAATTGGCCTCTGGATCTAGGGTAATAGTAGACTCTCTTGTGTATGGTTGCAAGTTGAGGATAGGTCCTTTATCTACCACAGTGGATCTTTGCATTATACCCCTAGGATCCTATGACATAGTGTTGGGTATGGATTGGTTGGATGCTCATTGAGCAGTGATAGATTGTCGCCAAAAGTTAGTAAGGTGTATTGATGAATTGGGCAGTGAAGTAGAAGTGGTTGGTATTCAGAGACCCATCTCTTTGCGTATGATTTCCACCATGCAATTTAAGAGATGTTTGTGTCAAGGATGCAAGTTGTTTGCCGTAACGGTTAATGACTTAGATTTTGGGGAGAATAGAGAGGCATCCCTCGACGATCATCCTATTCTCAAGGAGTATGAAGATGTCTTTCCTAGTGAGATCCTGGGAATGCCACCTAAGTGTGATATTGATTTTAAGATAGACCTTGTTCCCAGAGCAGAACCTATTTCACGAGCTCCATATCAGATGACTACTCAGGAGCTTAAGGAGCTTTGGTTGTAGCTAGAAGAGTTATTAGCAAAGGGGTTTATTCATCCTAGTGTCTCTCCATGGGGAGCACCAGTTATTTTTGTGAAGAAAAAGGATAGATCTCTTCGGTTGTGCATTGACTATCGACAGCTTAATAAGGTGACTGTGAAGAACAGATACCCCTTGCCACGAATTGATGACCTCTTTGATCAGATCAAGGGGGCTAAGGTCTTTTCAAAGATAGACCTAAAGTCAGGATATCATCAGTTGTGCATCTTTGAGGCTGACATCCACAAGATAGCATTTCGTACCTGTTACAGGCATTATGAGTTCACTGTTGTACCTTTTGGGTTGATGAATGCACCGTCTGTGTTTATGAGTTTGATGAATGGTGTATTTTGCACCTATCTTGATAGATTTGTTCTTGTATTCTTAGATGATATATTGATTTACTCAAGCTCTATGGAGGAGCATGAAGAACATTTGTGACAGGTTTTGCAGTGTTTAAGAGAAAATTAGTTATATGCAAATTTGGCTAAATGCGATTTCTTTCAAACAGAAGTGAAATATTTGGGACATGTTATTTCTGACAAGGGTATTGCGGTGGATCCTTCCAAGATTCAAGCTATCATGGATTGGCCTGCTCCTACCAATGTTTCAAAGGTTTGTAGTTTCATGGGTTTAGCAAGCTATTATCGATGATTTATGCAAGGATTTTCAAAGATAGCTCACACCATAACTTCTCTTCAGAGAAAAGGAAAGAAGTTCATTTGGTCAAAATAGTGTCAAGCAGCCTTCCAGACTCTTAAGGAGCGGTTGACTAGTGCACCCATTCTAGCAGGGCCTGATCCTGCCGAAGATTTTGTGGTATGTACTGATGCATCCTTGGAAGTTCATTTGGTTAGTTGAATTGTAATTAATGCAACCTTGAAACCTTAGAGAACATGTCGTAAGTTTAAATGGTGTAATTAGATATGTTAACATTACTTTGTTATCTTAATCACTTTTTTTTAAAAAAAATTTCCCATTTCATATAGCATAAATGTAAATTTCTCTAAGGTGTTCATGGTGGGGCATTACACTTCCCAATATTTTTGCTGATCCATGACATACATTCTGAGCATATCCTCGAGGACCTGATTGACCCTCTCAGTTTGCCCATCAGTCTCTAGGAGATAAGCTAAACTAAAGTTCAATTGAGTCCCTAATGCATGCTGAAGGGATGTCCAAAGAGCTGAAGTGAACATTGGATCTCTATAAAAAATGATCTTTTGAGGAATTCCATGCAATCTAACTATGCCCTCCATAAAATTTCTAGCCACAGATGAAGCATTATATGATGATCAAACAAGAGAAAAGTGTGCTACTTTCGTAAGCCTGTCTACAGTGACCATTATTACGTCATGATGACGGGAGGACAAGGGTTATCTAACTATAAAGTCTATTGAGATTATATCCTATTTCCATTCCAGAATAAGATGTAGACAAAGAAGACCCATGGGATGTTGATGTTCCGCCTTAACCCTCTGACATTCTAGACATCTCGAAACAAAATCAGCAATATCCCTCTTCATTTTGGCCCAAAAATATATCTGATGAAGATCTGCATACATCTTCTTGACACCCAGATGAGTAGAATAAGGTGCCCACTGTGCCTCTGACATAATTAGGATGCGAAGACCCTCAGTAGAAGGAATATAAATGTGACCTAAATGCCACAAAAGACCATCTAACTTGATAGAATATCTGGCAAATCTACCCTCCAAGGGTCTACTAGACTCAACTTTTGTCTTCACTTCCTGATACCATCTATTAGTAGGGAGTGTTGTAAAAATCTGACCTCTCAAATCCACTCCAAGAGTGATTGATGAAAGATCATGTCTTCACCGACTAAGTGCATCTACCACCACACTCTCCTTACCTTGGATATATTTTACCTCAAAATTGTACTCACATAAAAACTCCACCCACCGCCTCTATCTAGCATTCAGGTTTGGCTGTGTAAAAATGTACTGTAAACTACGATGATCACTATGCAGCTCAAACCGATGCCCCAATAAAAATTGTCTCCATCTCACTATGCATGCACGACAGCAGCTAACTCTAGATCATGTGTGGATAGTTCAACTCATGATCCTTGAGTTTTTGAGACTCATAGGCTATCACACGACCATCCTACATTAAAACTGCTCCTAACCCTTCCAAAGATGCATCAGTACACACCACAAAATCTCTGGTAGGATTAGGAACTACCAAGATGGGTGCATTAGTCAACTGTTCCTTAAGAGTCTGAAAGGATGCTTGACATTGGTCTGACCAAATGAACTTCTTCCCTTTTCTCTGAAGAGAAGTTATAGGATGAGCTAACTTTGAAAATCCTTCCACAAATTGTTGATAATAGCCTGCTAAACCCATGAAACTACGAACCTCTGATACATTGGTGGTTGCAGGCCAATCCATGATGGCTTGAATCTTTCAAGGATCCACTACAATGCCCTTATCCGAAATAACATGCCCCAAATATTTTAGTTCTGTTTGAAAGAAATCACATTTAGCCAAATTTGCATATAGCTAATTATCTCTTAAACACTGCAAAACCTATTGCAAATGTTCTTCATGCTCCTCCATAGTCCTTGAGTAAATCAATATGTCATCCAAGAATACAAGAACAAATCTATTCAGATAGGTGTGAAATACACCATTCATCAGGCTCATAAACATAGACGGTGCATTTGTCAACCGAAATGGCACAACAGTAAACTCATAATGCCTGTAACGGGTATGAAATGTTGTCTTGTGGATATCTACCTCAAAGATACCCAACTGATGATAACCCAACTTTAGGTCTATCCTTGAAAACACCTTAGCCCCCTTGATCTGATCAAAGAGATCATCAATTCGTGGTAAGGGATATCTGTTCTTCATAGTCACCATATTAAGCTGTCGATAGTCGATACACAATTGAAGAGATCCATCCTTTTTCTTAACAAAAATAACATGTACTCCCCATAGAGAGACCCTAGGACAAATGAACCCCTTTGCTAACAACTCCTCTAGCTACAGTCGAAGCTCCTTAAGCTCCTGGGTAGTCATCCGATATGGAGCTCGTGAAATAGGTTCTGCTCTGGGAACAAGGTCTATCTTGAAGTCAATATCACGCTTAGGTGGCATTCCCAGAATCTCACTAGGAAAGACATCTACATAGTCCTTGAGAATAGGATAATTGTCGAGGGATGCCTCCCTATTCTCCCCAAAATCCAAGTCATTAACTATTATATAAAACAACTTGCATCCTTGACACATACATCTCTTCAACTGCATGGCAGAAATCATATGCAAAGAGATGGGTTTCTGAATACCAACCACTTCTACCTCACTGCTTGATTCATCAACATACCTCACTAACTTGTAGTGACAATCTATCATTGCTTGATGAGCATCCAACCAATCCATTCCCAACACTAAATCATAGGTTCCTAGGGGTATAATGCAAAGATCCACCATAGTGGATAAGGAACCTATCCTTAACCCACAACCATACACAAGGGAATCTACTATTACCCCAGATCTAGAGGCCAATTCCACCTACCACTTAACATCTTACCTTGCTACCACTAATCCACAACGCTCCACTAAAGAAGGGGAAATGAAATAATTTGAAGCACCAGAGTCAAAAATGATAGAAATAGTAATACCTCTCAAGACACCTATAGTCTCCACAACGGTGCCTTGATGCTTTGCTTAGTGGTTATCTAGCACCACAAACACCCTATGTGACCTACCTACATCTCCCACAGTTGTCTCTGAAGTTGCAAGTCTCTGTCCAAATCCTGTAGTATTCTTTCATGGACACTGCCTCGCAATATGGCCCTGCTGGCCGCAAGAGAAACATCCTATTCCCCTGCCAAATCCTGCACCGCCTACAAGAACATTAGATTGCTGAAAGCTTCCCCTACTAGCTACAAATTGCGTGCTCTGAGTTGGCTGATTAGGACAATAATATTTATTTCATAGCCAACTCCGATCTTTCTTAGACTAGAACCTATTACTCTGTAGAGACTGAGAATGCTTTTGTTTTCTTTGAGAAAACTAATGTTGTTGTCCACTCTTAGAAGGTACATGACTCCTTGAATTGCCTACTATCTAAGACTAACCACCTCAGAACCCAGAACCTGCTTGAGATGCACTATCAATCTGCATACCTATATGACCCCCTAGGGCCATGGTCAAGTTCTCCTCTACTAGTTGTGCCTTCTCAACTGCTAGCTCCATGGTCTTCATCTCAAAGACATGAACTCCTCCACTGATGCGTGCATTCAGACCTCTAATGAAATGCTGAACTAACATGGCCTCATTGTTACCAATGCCTATATACTGCTTGAGTTCATAGAACCTGTGCTCATACTGTTCCACTATCATGGCCATCTGTCTCAACCCATGGAACTCATCTTCTCATCATTGCCTCCAGTGGTCTCATAAGAATCAAGCTCTGAACCTTTCTAGAAATAGTTCCCAATATACCATGCCAATATCTAGATGTAACTTTTGTTCCTCTAGTCACCACCATGTAGAGGCGAAACCTCTGAGATGCATGATTGCACATCTCACCTTGGTGTTGCTACCATACGGATGCATGGAAAAACAACTCTCTAGATCAATTATCCATGTCTTTGCTTCCATACTACTACCAGAGCCGTCAAAAGTGGGAGGGTGTTCTCTCATAAGGTCTCTCATGTGGCCTGCAAGAATAGCTTCCTATTTAGCTGTCATTTCTCTCCTTGTAGGAGATAGTTCTCTTTCTCTCACTTTTGGTTGATCAATCTCCTGCCTAGGACCTAGATGAGCAAGGACCTCCTCAAGTAGCTGACATAGCTGAGCTCCCTTTAGCTGACCCTAATTCTCCTAATTCTCACCTCTGCCTTCCTGAGCACTCTAATGAGGGGAAATAGGAGGAGGGCTATTGTCACCACCTCTCCCACATCCCCTACCTCATCCACATCCTTGACCTCATACTCTAGGCATCTTCCTGGACAACACCACCCAAGAACAACTACAGGTTACTAGGCAAGGACTATGAATAAACATATTCTTCAGAGTTTAAGCAACTAGTACAGCTTAATGGGCTAATATAAAACTAGAGTTTCTAGTGTTAGAAACCTGGCTCTAATACTAGATGTAATGCCCTACCATGAAGACCTTAGAGAACTTCTCATTTATGCTATATGAAACAGGATATTTGTTTTTTAAAGCATTGATAGCATATCTAAACACATCATTTAAAACAAACAATTTGTTCTCTAAGGTTTCAAGGTTGCATTACTTAACAAATCAATTAAAATGATTTAACATACATTACTAACTAACATCAATAACTGCATATACATCTCCATTTCATGACAACAGATAAAATAATCACCATGATCAAATACACAATTGTAATGTTTCCCTTTTTACAAGAGTACATCATTGCATTATTACATTATTAACTTCTCACAACATTAGATTATATACATTTTGAATAAACTGGTACACAAGACTAGTACAAACTATACATGATCATCTTCCTCAAACTGGTACAAGATCAATTATCTAAAAATTGAGATATGTCTTCTCTGCACATGAACATCGGCAAGGGTTAACCAATGGATATAAAAGCTCTTCCACTTGACCAAGTGGAATCCTAAGGTCCACCCCCCAAGCTAGGAGTTATCATAAGGTGCCAAAACAACAACAGTCAAGTAGGGAAAAGACTATCATGAACAAAGAATATCTAAGACTCCAATACAACACATGACAACATCACAAACAACACAACACCACTTCCAGAGGCAACACATAACAAATGGGGAGAGACCAACCAGGGAATGCTAGGCTATAGTAGGGAGAGTGTCATCGCATGGTCGTAACATGGGTTACCCAGGCAGTCTTCCACTAGACACCAGCCCCCATCTATGGTTACCCTGGTAGTCTTTCGCTAGACACCGGCCCCATAGGGTGACACATGTGGAATCAACCTTCCTTTCGTGAGGACAAGGAAGTTGATTATGCCGACTAGGCCTTCTCTTCTCATCCTTAGTCTGTAATAGCACTTCAGGAATGAGTGAGGAAATCTAATTATCTTGTTAATGTGATATCTACCCTTCTCCCCATAGTTCATTTCAGGTTATCACTTTTTAACCAACTTCCAATGGGTTACCGTGGCTGCCACTTTGGGCACCAGCCCCACATTGGAAGCCACTCCCCTAACTACACCTAGGAAACCCTATCATCAAGCAAGGACATATAAAATCATAACAATAAATATACATGCTCTTTGGAAGACATTTTCCCTCTTGCATTTCAAAACATATTTGTAAGGGCAGAACCTCTAAACCATTGTCCATAATATCATAGATTTATCACCTCCCAAGGTTTCCATGTCGGCCCATTTCACCACACTTAATATAAAACAAATATGTTTAAATGAATAGCACAACATCCACAGGGAAATACATTCATATTTCACATGACTTTTTATCCCATACATAACTGGAACAACAGATAACTGAAGATGTCATAAATCCAAGGCACACGATGACACTTTACTTCAAACAAACTTTTTATCCTATAACTCTGGTAATCTAACTTTCAACCACCTAATCATGTATGACTCGTGAACCATCAAACACCATCTCATTTATATCTTAAAATTATATTTACAAATTAAATTACAACATATTGGTTACTAATCTAATATCCAAATGTTATACTCATAACTTCTATACAATGTTAATAAAAGCAAAAGTTAAATCTTATATTTGATTTAATAATTCCCCAACAACATTATATAATGGCACTTGTTAAACTAACACATATAGTTGTACAATTTTCGTATAGATTTTTACCCATACCTTCTCCGACAACTTGAGAATGGAAGATAATAATAATAATAATAATAATAAAGTATATGCGGGTTTACTATTACTATAACTTAGGGGTACCAAACTTAATAATATATATGGTCATAAAGTGAAAACCTAAGATTACAATTTCTAGACAATATGTCAGGTAAATAGGAAGCAACACCCTTTTTATTTTTAGACTTCACTGTATTATCTAGTGATTATATTGAAGTAATGTGTCTGAGGCCGGAACAGAAAATGTGGTATAGATAATATTGGACCATATCTTTTCATGTTTTGAAGAGTAAATTATCAATAACTCCTTTACAATGTCAGAATTCAGAAAATACTAGACGTTCTGGTATTCACTAAATAAGATTTTATAACAGATGTAATTAAATCCATTTATATTTACAAACACTTCCAAGCCCTGATAGAAATTTGTTCCCATTTGAACACCAATCTGATAAGAAAAGCATAAAGAACAAAGGTATCTGTCAGATATCCTGGTTGCAACGACCCAGCTAGGTGGATATGCGGACTGTGTGGTTGAACGCCTTCAGGAAAAAGTCATCCATGGATTATAATGATTGCAGATATGCGCGGAATGATCAGATTATAACCTTGAAACTTCAAACAGAGCCAATCCCTCTTAAATGTAAACTTTGACTATGCACGCCGTAGTATATTCAATTTTCTTAAGTTGTACATGTCATTGTTTGTCAGACAAACAAATTATAGAGGAGGCAGTTTGATAAGTTGTCAAGTAAGATTGTTTAACAAAGTCATAGCACCTCTATTATAAGCATCTCTACTGCAATTATTAACATTGAGGCTTGATAGGTAATAATCAACAAAAAAAAATAGATATCAGACAAAGGGCTACGGGTGAGAGCATATTTGACAATATTTACAACAAGTTGGTTGAATGATTGTGCCACACAAATTTTACATGACCTCAGTGGTGGTGGCAGATGTATATATGATGACACTTCTTTAATATAACAGACGCATGGCAACAATAATGATGGATAAGCTTAAATTAGAGATGTCATCACTTACAACTACCAGGAGGACTCACTACAAACCAACGCCCCTAAATACAGGAACATAATTTCTGGAGTCATTAATGTGCTTTAACTTATTGCATACTAGAACGCAGTGCTCATCACAGCCACAATATGCGTTGAAAACGTAGATCCCAATAGACGCAGGTTGAAATAATGATTAGAAAGTGAATGTAATCGCTTAAGACCTTGACGAACTCCATTACGGACTTGTGTATATGGCATTTGATCTCGTGTTGACTATTGTTACAGACGATTTCTTGATTGTAGTAGGGTTAAAACAAAACGAATCTAAGAAGCATAGAAAAATAGAGAACTAAAAGGATTCAGATAGTTTTATTTCCCACCACCGCACTCTATATTCCCGTTCTAGATAACATTACAGTTATGAGCATGAGATGCGCTGAACAATGGATTAGCCAGCGAATTATAAGGGAAGCAGTTTGATAAATTCTCAAAATAAATTGTTAATACTGCGTATAAAACTTCAAACATAAACGTTTCTTCTTCAACTATTAACATCGCTGCCCTAATATAATGGTGACTTAAATTAAATAGCAGATATAAACTTCAGATATAGTGTATGGGAATTATACAGATTTCACCCTCAACTAAGACCCTTATGCACTATCTTCTATGGAGCACTATTATGTGTGCATGGTTGAACATCTTGGCCGCGCTGGCCATCTGAAGGATACCCTAAACTTTATCATTGAGATACCTCTTAATTCGCACTATGGTTGTATGGCTGCGTTAGCTTAATGACTGTAGATCTCAAATGAAAATAGGCTTCAAAGTATTTCAGAACACTGCTCTTTGAATTGGATCCTAAAAATGTTACATATCCAATGTTCTCCTCTCAAACATCGATGCTGAAGTGGGCAGGTGCAGTGAGGTTAAATGATATAGAGATTAATGAAAATAGAGGTATTTATCCAGATCTATATTCTATTATGGATAATCTGGAGAAACAACAAGGGGATAGGGTATACGAAGTAAATATTGAGAGGGGATATAATGGCATGAGAAGTAAAAAGTAAAGGTTCAGTAAGCATTGGAATTTAGTACTCCTAGCAGAAGTAAGGTTTGAGCATTGGGATATCATCTACTAATGCTGTGCATAAGAAGACGTTATTGCGTGTGGGGTGAATTGCATGTTTGTCAAATTGTATATCGAAATCTTGGCCACATTAAAAGATAAATCTTCTTTTTCCCCTTCTATTTCGTAATCATAGCTATAAAAGATAGTGAAGATTTGACCGATAGTTTTGGTACAAGTAAGAAACATAAAGTAGTAAATCCTTGAATTCAAGAAGAATTTGAGCACAAGGTTTGAGAGATGGAAGGAATACAAATACGGCCATATAATGGTAATAACTACAAAATTTGCACAAACGGATTCTTTGAGAAGACATTGAAATTTTCAGGCAAATTCAGTTATCAAGCATACCACTAAAACTGAAATAAGATACAAAATAAAGGAACCTGTTTTCACTCATTTCACAAATTACAATTTAATTTATAACTTATTTTATTTATTTTAACGTTCACAGTAAACGATTATTATCTATCAAATTTATCTCCCCTATAACTGTAATTTATATTAAAACAATTGTATTTTTTTATCAACATCATGTTCTCAATCTAATAGTTCTAATAAATGCAACAAATTTACCACTCACACTTAGACACTTTCCGGCCTAGTTAGACCTCATCGTGGAACATTACCTGACCGATAATCATGATCAAATCACAAGACAACGACCACGAAGGTAAACAGGCAACTAGACAACAATGACAAGGGAACCCATGTTAACTCCATTCAACCATTCCATTGGTGAAGGCACACTTAGACCTGGTAAATCAGGTGGAGTCGATGCTTGGTTCTTGCATCCTACAGCATACCACATAGTCAACCATGACAAACACATATATATATCCTCAGGAAATCATATAGTGAACGAAAGTCATAGTGTGGTAGGATACTCAAATATGAGTAATGTGACACTATTCTGTTCATCTAAACATATAAACAAATAAATACATTAAACATAATTTCTAATTGATTATCAACAAAATAGAGGAATCAATTACCTCATGATCTAATATAGCAATTACCATTAAAGCATCCTAACAATATTAAACACAGAATGACATTAATCCACAACAATTGTTATATTTATAAAACTGCAAAGCTTAAAACAATGGAAATCAACATCATCAACTATCATCATATCGATTAGGTCCATAATCAATTACCATGATAACAAAAAATCCATCATCAACAATCTAAGATAATGTCATAATGTCCAATCCTACTATGCAAACCGTCAATCTGATAGAAGGCAAGGTGAGGGGCACTGCAACATTCACCATGGTTCTAAGATTGATTATTTATTCATAGGACATGTAGTTAACATTATTCATACAACATGTAATATTATCTCCTCTGAGCTACTGCTATATTATATATTGATCTATAATTTTGTAGGTACACACTTAAATCTTTATTGCATTGAATCTATTTTTAGGTTAAATGATCTAGTAATTGAATATGTACCTATAAGTTTACTTGACCTAGACATATAAATTATAATTTGACAAATTAGCAAGTATTTGTTAATGAGCTAATTTAAGATTTTGATTAGATGATACTCCTAGAATTTTTTGATTGTAATAGAAATAAGACATGAAAAGTTAACTTTAGATGGAAGTTGTGCACATGAACATCCATATAGACATATCATTCTAGATGTTATTTCCATTTACATGTTTTTCTTGTACACAAATGCTTTTACATGCATGCACTTGATCGGTAGTTTAATTGTAATTCAAAGTTGGAGAAAATTGTAAGGATGAATACTACATCCCTAACACTTTCTCATTATGAACTCATAATCAGCTTCATGCTTTATCCATGTAGTTTAATAATCTAAATTTTATATATACTAAAATATTTTCTTTTGTATGATATTTGTAGGGGCTCAACATACAGAAACTTGACTAGAGGTCCAACCTAATTTAGTTGTTGGAGTAGAGGAGATTGAAGCACACATAGTTGATGTTAGTGAGGAGACCAAAGCACAAACAACTAATGTTAGAGTGGAGGCCCATACACACCTTGATGTTGGACACGGGTCTAGATTACTTCCTTCTATCGATATTTATACTATGAATGTAATAAAAGAGGTGAAGAGAAAAATTTCTTACAAAAATATAGATCATTTTCTTGAAATGGATATAGGGAAATTAAAATTTTATCTTGAACAACCTAGTCAAACTACTAAGAGGGAATTGACAAGAACATCAACGGAACTAATTGAGGCTTATTTCAAAAATCATGATACACTTGGTCTAGCCCAATATTATCAACAATGCTTCTTCGTGATGACCTAAAAGATCCACTACAATTGATGGGTGTAGATTCCATAAAAAAGAGGAAAAGATGCCTAGAAAAACATATTTTTGAAAATGTTAAAAAAAGTTTTGGGTTCCATTGGGGAGCAATCTCAATCAATAGATAAGAGCATTTCAAGAAGAGTGATTTTAACATCTATTGTAAGTCCTCAAATGTCATGAAAGCATCAACTCTCTTCACTTTCAAGTAAAATTGACATAAGTAGAAAGACATTAACAAGATATGTGAAAAGGAGAAAGGTTTTGGATGATTCTACTGTAGAAGGCAATTGGCATTAATGTGTAGGGATCCTCATTCTGACAAGATTGAAGATGGTATTAGGAACTTGATCTCAATTTTTTGGTACGAACATACTTTTCTCTCATCAAATAAAAGGGATGTTCTAAAACACAGGATCAGGCCTAGAGACAATTTTGAACTGCATACAAAACATTGGTTAGACATAACACAACATGAGATGTATATGTGATGTTCTGTGATTTAAATCCTCATGTAAAGATTAGATGAACAATGTTTAAAATGTTAAGGCCACATTATGTTAAGGAAAACAAGGCTTTTGAAACTTGTTGTCAATGAATGTATGTATATCATTGATATGAGTGAATGATATATACATTCAATGGTATATAAATTTTGATAGTGTGTATTGTTGTCAATCAAGATTGCACCTTTAGCAAAGATAAACTTAGCTATCTTGTTGAAACATGGAAACACTCTTAGATTGTGGGTAATCTATGTTTAGAGTGAATCTCTAGAGCGGGCTAGTTCCCCTGGCAAATCACCTAATCTAAAATACCTTTTGAGGAAAGGGTTTAGAAGCATAACTTGCAATAAAATCCTAAACTTAATGGTGATATACTATAAATCCAACTTATTTTAATGCTTTTACTCACAATCAAACTCTTAACACATCAATTTTCACAATCTCACTTGAAACATGTGACACAAAAGTGATTTGTATGAAGGCGTGAAACTAAACTCAGCATACAACCTACATGACATGAGTCTTTTGCACACAAATTTGCAATAATGAGACATAGAAATGATTCAACACTTAGAATCACAATGTAACATGAAATCAATACTATAAAATGAGACAAAAATGAATGAGATATGAATACTCTGTTGTCTTATTAATCTAAAAGGAGTATGCAAAAATGAAGCTTTGATTATTAGCTTATAAAGCTTTCTGCAGGTGGTCAATAAACAAAGAAGCAATCTGAACAGAGAAAAACTATGTTTTTCTCTAATATATACCTTCAATGTTTCTAAGATTGGGAATAGAACAAACTCAAAAAAAATCCCTCAGAAAGGCAACCACCTAAGCTATTTCTAAGCTCCATAAAAAGCCTCCAACATAGTGCCCAAACTGCCTCCAAACTAGGTGTAAAAGCCACCAAAAACTCTCTATTAAGTGGTCCCACGAAAAGGATACTAAAAAATAGGCTTTACTTGGTTGGAAATTGAAACAAAAACTCTAAATTGCTCAACTTTTCCCAATTTCACCCAAAAGAAAACAAATCTACAAAGAAAGATTCCCCTATATTTGTTTTGCTTTAACTGCATTTAAATAACAATCATTAAAGTAATTTATAAATACATTGCTTTAAATAATTGTTTTACAATATTCCATAGTTTTAACTCTAAGTTTTTTGATAAAAAAGGGAAAGCTTATTTGTTTTGATTTCGCAAAAAAAAAACAAGGCTTATATGATCTCAATGATACATTATAAGTAGGCATTTGATTTTCTGATGAAGATTGAAAGGCTCCTAAGGCTTATCCTCCATTTTTTGCAAAATATCACAAGGCATAAAGCCTGGGCATCATATATAGAGGTGAAATAATAATACCTTAAGGGTATTAGTTGAGGCATTTAAATTTTAATTCAATGTGATAAAATGCCTATTCGAATTAGGGCACAAATGAAACCCTAAATGCAAGACAAATGAACCCCTAGGTTTTCAGCCTCATTTTGTACTTTGAACTTTTGGAGAAGAGTTTCTGCCTCTAGTCACCACCATGGGAGATAGGGTTTGACCTTGAAACCCTATTTTTCTTGTTGTTACAATGTTCTGTCTTTGAATATTTTGTAGGAAAATGTAAGGTATATTCCCCTCTGTGACAAAACCAAACCAAATTTTTCATTTTAAACAAAAGTTTTGGCTTTCAAGCCATGGCCATGGAAAACTCTCTGATGTATTTGTCTTTGTATCTATGTTGTTTATACCTTCTCTACTTTGTGGTTGGCATGGCTGACTAGTTGGAGACAATTAGAGACAATACATGGGCGAAACCCATGGTCATATGTATATATCTTCTCTCAGAAAACAAAAGCAAGGTAAGTTCTTCTCTTTCGAATACTGTATCATTTCTTGTTTCTCATTGTTAGAAACTCAAATCAAGATCACTAAAAGGGGATAATAATAGATGCTTTTGCTTTCTGTAAAAGAATATAGGATATCTACTTGTGTTCTCCATTGTAGGCTGTGGCCATACCTTTTATACTTGCTCACTCCTAAGTGTTTTCCAAGTCGACATAGCTCAAAACCCTACTTTTATCTCTTTGCATTTATCTTTTCTCTATGTAGATTGACATGGGTTTTTATATTTATTAAGAAAATTACATCCTTGGATGTGGCTATAAGAACCAACTTTATAATTCATTACTTGTATTTTGTCTAGGTTTTGTATGAAGAGAGCTTGATTTGAGCTTGTCCCATGAAAGAATAATATAAATCTTATACTCTGGTTAATACTTTATGGATACTAAAACCCTTCATGGCCGCGGCAATTCAAAATCTTGAGTATTGCTTAAACTTGAAGATTTCCCATCTGTAGACTCTTGAGGCCATTGTCATTGGCTATATTTCCTCTTTGAAACACAAAAATATTGGTCTTTGATAGTGAGTAATGAATTTTCTATTCTTCAATGTTAATGACAATCATTGAGAATTTCTTACAACTATTCCTTTGTTATTTAGATCTCTCTGATAATGAACTATTACCTTTGAAAATACTTCTAAGTGCTTTAGTCTAATAAAAATGCCATTCCTTTTGATGCTATAGTTACCTTCATATAGTGACGAGGCCTTTCCCTGATTCTTCATTGCTAACATTTTTGTATTCATTTGACAATGATTTCAATACTATTCTACAAGGATACAATGGTTTGACAGTGACTTATCTACTTGTGAAGACCCTTGTCTAACATTGTAGCATCATAGATCTGTTAAAAGATTATTTAACACCCTGTCACTATGCTAGTGAATGCTTCCTCATCTTATACAACCATCTTTGAATGTTCCAACCTTCTTTCTATAGTCCTTGGCCACTCTGCACCATTGAATATCACATATGACTGTTAGGCATCTTTGTTACCTGCTATCCCATATCTGGCAATGTGACTGTCCTACCTTGTTTTACTTCTTGAAAGGTCTTTGATTCTTCAATGATGACTATGACAATGGTCTATAAATAGTCTCTCAAGTTCACTATACCTTCTAAATTATCATTTCACCTATACCTCTCTTTTCATGACTCTTGTAGCTATTCTATTATTGTCCAATTGTTGCTCAATGATGGATCCTTGGTGTCATGGTCTTGATGTGGTAATAAATGTTGTTCATACTGAAAAAGTAGGCACTGTGTTGTCCATTGTTTATACTCTTGTAGATCAAATACATCCATGCATTGTGTATTCACTTGATGGTATCAATATGTTTTTGCATGATGTCTAGACAGTAAAGAGGTTTGCTCTTGTATTTTGTCACTATGAATGGTACTTATGACTGCTCTACTTCATCAGCTATCTGACAGTCATTCAATGAGGCAATACCATGATAGCATAAGAATTTTTTTTGCAAATGGAACTTCTTCAATGAAATGATAATACATTTAATCATCTCTGCATATTTATCTGAGCACCCTTGAATGAGCTCATTGCAATTACTTTATGAGTTCTTCTTTTAGCTGAAAATGTTTTGATTTGAGCAATATGAATATGTTTTCTATCTCATCCCCTCTTGAGATTCACGGGTAGCATGTTGGGCTCGACCCTTACATGGGAACCAATTCTTGCACCACATGCTATGATGTCTTTAGAAATGAATTAGCAACATAATTTCTCCTATACCTACACAATAAACAAACATGTTAGATTAAAACAGTGAAGCTCAATACTCTTGTGATGTTTCATTTTTAGGCTCTCTTGCATATATCTAATTTTGTTATCTCATTCAATACATCATAAACAATGTATTATGTTTATGTTGATGGAGCACATAAGAAAACTTATATCTAGATCTCTAACATCTCTTTCACCATGATACAGGCTCATTCAGAGGTTAAGAGCAAAGAGGAGATAGCTGTAATGTTGACCAACACTGAGCACCAATAGCCATATGTTTTGTCTTATTCTCTTTATTTCTTCACTTAATCTTTGGATGCAATTATATTCCTTATGATGTGTTGGTTCAGCTATTCCCACAGCTTGTGTGGGATATTCTTTCTATCAATACAATACTTATGTAGTCTTGTGTATATCTCATTTGTAAAATGAATGAAACATTCTAATACAAAATGAAATAACTCCTTATCAGCCACGAAATCTCTACAAAGCATAAAATGATAAACAGAATGTCTTCTCTTTTGTTGTAACAATGGTATCATAAGACTAAACCTTTTCCTTTTCCAAGCACTTTAAACTATGCACAAACCAACATAGTAGAAAAATGTTAAGAACCTTTCATCTTAAAATGAAATAAATGCTTCAGCTCTACCAATTTGAGCTATAGGTGAAAAATTGGTAACATTTCTAGTGATTTCTACTAAATGCTTGCCTGCTAAGCATATAGACTAGCTGCCTTAAACAATCCATTAGGCACGGAGTCAAATCTTCCCCATCTCAAACTCAAAAAACCATGAGACTCAACTGGAAATACTCTAAACAACAATAGAAAATAAACAGAAAGCAAACTAAAATGCCCTAGTGGCCAGAGAACATGTGCAACAACATTTAGGAAAAAAAAACAACCTAAATAAATGTGCCTTAAGCACTTATTAGCATAAAACACTACCCTAACTTAGTCGAACTAGCCAAAGAAGTAGGTCAAATAAACACATTCACTATTTGAGGGAAGTAGTAGCCTTTTCTACAGAAAATATGATGTTTTACATGATTTTAGGTAGCTACATGAAAGTCAATAATGGACGAAAGGCCATGAAATAGCTGCACCACATCTTGAAGAACATATACAAGCTCACTAACCTCTTCCTATGGAACATAAATGATACTACCCTGAGGTGGCAAAGTGACTTGAATCTATTCTTCTTGAACTACACTTTGATGCATGGGCTCACTCATGATAGAAATCTTCTTGTTGGCCTCTATTTGAGCAATATATTTAATTGGACATCCTATTGACAAGACAAAATTTGAACTTCTCTTGCTAGTTTCACTCTTGTCAACTTCCTCTTCAACCATAATTGTTTCTTACTTTGGTTGAATCATTCCTTCAGCCTCATGATTCTCCACAACCAAGTTGTTCTCATTTATTTGCTCATGAATCAATATTCTATCAATGTCACTTTCATGCTCTGCCTGATCACAACTTGTCAATTTTGTTAGCTCAAATACATTTTCTTCATCAACACTAACATTTAAAGGAAGTTCTACAAATAAATCAGTCAAAACCTGAGTGACAACACCCCTTTTGCCTCTTCAACCTGATGTTCCACACATTTTCCTTCAAAAGAGGATTATTTGACATCTAAATTTAAAACAAAAACCTCAAGGTCATCACAAAGCATGCCTTCTTCATTCTCATTCTCATTTTTCTATGAAGGGAGATTATTTATTACCTCATAATAGTTCTCAACCAGATATGTAAGTTCCTTGATAGGCTTACCTTCACACTCCCCATTCTCAGATTGCTTAGCTTCAATCAACAATTCCTCATATTGTTGAAGATCTTCTCGCTATTCTGAAGCTGTTGTCTTTGATATGAGCATGCTTTCCTCATATAGCTCAACAAAACTAGGTAACTAATCAAATAAAGAAACTGATTCTTCCTCCTCATGCAATGCTACCTCTAATGAAACTTGGGCATTTTGTCTTTGTAATTGAAGACTCTCGCCTTGTGACCTCTGTATTCTACTTTCATTCATCTTATAAACAACATTAGAAAACAACATAAACAACAACTGATCTTTCTAATTTGGTGGCACAAAAAGGACTGCAAGAACCTTCAGCTGTTGGATTGAAACTTGAAACTTTGATTGACTTGGGCTCTATAATCTTTTGCTCCTATTCATCAAGCCAACTTGCAATCTTGATTGGTTTATATTTTACTACCCTTTCCTCTTCTTGATTTTGGATTGGTATAGGAGGGGTAGCCTTAACAAGATTTAGAATTTTATAACCAGGATACTTAGTCCAAGAAGGCTACCATGGTTGTTCAAAAGTTTGATGACTTGGTTTAGGTTGTTGATATGACTGATGATTAAAGGACTGGTTTTGAATGCAAACACGCCCCTGACCAAAATCAGAACTTCTGAAAGTTGGAATTTGGGGACTTTGGGAAGTCTCTTGAGTTCCTTGGAAGAAAAAGGGGTCCTCAAGTGGCTAGTTTTGAAGCATAACAAATTAAGATTGTGCCAACATAGGCTCTTGCAATGGTAAAGGATCTCTGAAAATGAGATTCTTGACCTAGGGAGAGATAAGAGGTTTGCTTTTCATAAAACTTGGAATTTCATACCTACTAACCTCATCCTGAAAGGGCCGATCTAGAATGAAAGGAGTTGTTTGGGCTTCGTGCCTTTCTGTTTCTGCCCCTTGCTCATAGAGATAGGCCTAATAAGCCATCTCTTCTTGTTGTTGATTATACTCATGCTACCTCTTAATCTGCTCTACCTGCTTTGTGAAGTCATACATGAAGTCAAACAACATACCCTTTATACTTGCAATCTCCTCCTTTTCACACTCTTGGAGCTAGCTTTGACTATATCAAGGATGAAATGGAGGTTGAGCAGGGATGGGTGGGTGGTAATCATACTCGGCATGCTAGTGAATGCTTCCTCATCATATACAACCATCTTTGAGTGTTCCAACCTTCTTTATATAGTCCTTGGCCACTCTACACCATTGAATATCACATATGACTACCAGGCATCTTTGTTACCTGCTATCCCATATCTGGCAATGTGACCGTGCTACCTTGTTTTAATTCTTGAAAGTTCTTTGATTCTTCATTGATGATTGTGACAATGGTCTATAAATAGTCTCTCAAGCTCACTATACCTTCTAAATTATCACTGCACCTATAACTCTTTTTTAATGACTCTTGTAGCTATTCTATTATTGTCCAATTGTTGCTCCATGATGGATCCTTGGCTATCATGCTCTTGATGTGGTAATAAATGTTGTTCATACTGAAAAAGTAGGCACTGTGTTGTCCATTGTTTATATTCTTGTAGATCAAATACATCCATGCATTGTGTATTCACTTGATGGTATCAATATGTCTTTGTATGATGTCTAGAGACTAAAGAGACTCACGCTTGTATTTTGTCACTATGAATGGTACTTATGATTGCTCTACTTCATCAGCTATCCTACAATCATTCAATGAGGCAATACCTTGATAGCATAAGAACTTTGTTTGCAAATGGAACTTCTTCAGTGAAAAGATAATGCATTTAATCAGCTCTACATATTTATCTGACCAGCCTTGAATGAGCTCATTGCAATTACTTTATGAGTTATTCTTTTAGCAGAAAATGTTTTAATTTGAGCAATATGAATATGTTTTTCTATCTCATCCCCTCTTGAGATTTAGGGGTAGTATCTTGCGCTCGACTCTTGTGGGAGTCCATTTTTGCACCACATGCTATGATGTCTTCAGAAATGGATCATTAGCATAATTTCTCCTATACCTACATTTAAACAATTATGTTACATTAAAACAATGAAGCTCAATACTCCTGTGATGTTTCATTTTAGGCTCTCTTGCATATGTCTAATTTTGTTATTTGATTCAGTACATCATCAACAATGTATTATGTTTTTGTGGATGGAGCACATAGGAGAACTCATATCTGGATCTCTAACATCTCTTTCACCATGATACAAGCTCATTCAGAGGTTAGGAGAAAAGAGGAGATAGCTACAATGAAGACCAACACCAAGCAACAATAGGCATATGTTTTGTTTTATTCGCTTCATTTCTTCACTTAATCCTCAAATGAATAGTATATTCCTTATGATGTGTTGGTTCAGCTATTCCCATAGCTTGTGTGGGATATTTGATCTCTCTTCTTTCTTTCAATATAATACTTATGTAGTCTTGTGTATATCTCATTTGTAAAATGAATGAAACATTCTAATACAAAATGAAATAACTCCTTATCATCCATGAAATCTCTGCAAAGCATTAAATGATAAATGAAATGTCTTATCTTCTGTTATAAGAATAGCATCATAAAACTAAACCTTTTCCTTTTCCAAGCACTTTAAACTATGCAAAAACCAACATAGCAGAAAACGTTAAGAACCTTTCATCTTAAAATGAAATAAATGCTTCAACTCTACCAATTTGAGCTATAGGTAAAAAATTAGTAACATTTCTAGTGATTTCTACTAAATGCTTGCCTGCTAAGCATATAGACTAGTTGCCTTAACCAATCCATTAGTTGTGAAATCAAATCTGCCCCTTCTCAAACTCCAAAAACCATGAGACTCAACTCGAAATACTCCAAACAACAATAGAAAACAAATGGAAAGCAAACTAAAATGACCTGGTGGCTAGACAACATGTGCAAAAACATTTAGGAAAAAAAATAACCTAAATAAATGTGCCTTAAGCACTTATTAGCATAAACCACTACCCTAACCTACTCTAACCAGCCAAAGAAGTAGGTTAAACAAACACATTCACTAGTTGAGTGAAGTAGCAGCCTTTTCTACATAAAATATGATGTTTCACATGATTTTGGGTAGCTACATGAAACTGAATAATGGATGAAAGGCCATGAAATAGCTGCAACACATCTTGAAGAAAATATACAAGCTCACTAACCTCTTCGTATGGAATATAAACACTACTAACCTAAAGTGGAAAAGTGACTTGAATCTATTCTTCTTGAACTGCACTTTCATGCATGGGCTCAGTCATGATAGAAATCTTCTTGTTGGCCTCCATTTTAGCAATATATTTACTTGTACATCTTATTGACAAGACAAAATTGGAACTTCTCTTGCTAGTTTCATTCTTGTCAACTTACTCTTCAACCACAATTGTTTCTTTCTTTGGTTGAATCATGCCTTCAGCCTTGTGATCCTCCAGAACCAATTTGTTCTCATTTATTTCCTCATGAATCAATATTCTATCAATGTCACTTTCATGCTCTAGCTGATCACAACTTGTCAATTTCGTTAGCTCAAATACATTTTCTTCATCAACACTAACACCTAAAGGAGGTTCTACAAATAAATCAGTCAAAAGCTGAGTGACAACACTCCTTTTGCCTCTTCAACCTGATGTTCCACACATTTTCCTTCAAAAGATGATTGTTTGACATCTAAATTTGAAACAAATATCTCAAGGTCGTCGGAAAGCATCTCTTCTTCATTCTCATTCTCATTTTTCTGTGAAGAGAGACTATTTATTACCTCATAACAGTTCTCAGCTAGCTGTGTAAGTTCCATGATAGGCTTACCTTCACACTCCCCATTGTTAGATTGCTTATCTTCAATCAACAACTCCTCATATTGTTGAGGATCTTATTGCTATTATGAAACTGTTTTCTTTGGTATGAGCATGCTTTCCTCATCTGGCTCAAGAAAACTAGGTAACTGATTGAACAAAGAAACTAATTCTTCCTTCTCATGCAGTGCTTCCTCCAATGAAACTTGGGCATTCTGTCTTTGCAATTGAAGACTCTCACCTTGTGACCTCTGTATTCTACTTTCAGTCATCATATAAACAACATTAGAAAACTTTTTAAATGAATCAAAATGCAAAGGATCTGGTGTCAAGTTCGAACTAGCATCCTCTTCATATGAATCATGCTCATATTCAGTTGGGAATACAACATAAACAACAGCAACCTCATGCTCCACATCTGATCATTCTAATTTGGTGGCATAAAAAGGACTGCAAGAACCTTCAGCTGTTGGATTGAAACTTGAAACTTTGATTGGCTTGGGCTCTATAAGCTTTTCCTCTTGTTCATCAAGCCAACTTGCAATCTTGATTGGTTTAGATTTTACTACCATTTCCTCTTCTTGATTTTGGATTGGTATAGGAGGGGTAGCCTTAACAAGATTTGGCATTGTATAACCAGGATAATTTGTCCAAGAAGACTGCCATGGTTGTTCAAAAGTTTGATGACTTGGTTCAGGTTCTTGATACGAATGATGATTAAAAGACCAGTTTTTAATGCAAACAGGCCCCTGAACAAAATCATAACTTCTGAAACTTGGAATTTGGGGACTTTGGGAAGTTTCTTGAGTTCCTTGGAGGAAAAAGGGCTCTTCAAGTGGCTGGTTTTGAAGCATAAGAAACTAAGATTATGCCAACATAGGCTCTTGCAATTGTAAAGGATCTCTAAAACTGAGAATCTTGACCTTGGGTGGGATAAGAGGTTTACTTTTCATAAAACTTGGAATTTCATACCTACTAACCTCACCCTGAAAGGGCTGATCTAGAATGAAAGGAGTATTTTGGGCTTTGTGCCTTTGTGTTTCCACCCCTTTCTCATAGAGATAGGCTTGATAAGCCATCTCTTCTTGTTGTTGATTATACTCATGCTACCTCTTAATCTCCTCTACCTACTTTTGAAGTCATGCATGAAGTCAAACAACATCCCCTTTATGCTTGCAATCTCCTCCTTTTCACACTCTTGGAGCTAGCTTTGAGTATATCAAGGCTGAAATAGAGGCTGAGCAGGGATTAGTGGGTGGTAATCATACTTAGCATGCTGGTTTCTTTGGAAAATGAAGAAATTAGATGCAAAATCAACATCATGATTAGCTTGGTAAGGCTGAAAAGATGGTATTCTAATAGCTACTTTATGAAATGGAGCATGATGAAGCTTTTCTCCATGAAATGGGTACATTTTCCAACATTTATATAAGTTTAAAATTTATTAATAAATCAGATCTTTTGCTAAAACTTTGAAACATACCAGCACCTAGAATGCTGAAACCAATGGATCTTGATTTGGAGTCACCAGATGTGTTTGAAGAACTTGCCTCCAAAGGCTGAGATTGTTGGCGCATACACCAAGAACTAGTAATGAAATGATGCGCTTTAAACTGTGAGAGTTCAAACTTTCCCACTGAGCGTGCCAAAAACTATTGTTAATCAAGATTGCACCCTTAGCAAAGATAAACTTACCTATCCTATTGAAACATGGAAACACTCTCAAATTGTGGGTAATCTATGTTGAGAGCGAATCTCCATAGCGGGCTAGTTCCCCTTCCAAATTGCCTCATCTAAAAGACCTTTTGAGTAAAGGGTTTAGAAGGATAACTTGCTTTAAAATCTTAAACTTAATAATGGTATACTAGAAATCTAACTTATTTTAATGCTTTTACTCACAATCAAACTCTTAAAACATGTCACACAAAAGTGATTTGTATGAAGTCTTGAAACTCACTTCAGCATACAACCTACATCACGAGACTTATGCACACAAGTTTACAATAACGAAACATAGAAAGGGTTCAACACTTAGAATCACAATGCAACATCAAATCAATACTACAAAATGAAATAAAAATGAATTAGAGAGGAATACTCTTTTGTCTTATTAATCTGAAAGGAGTATGCAAAAATAAAGCTCTAAGTACAAATTATTAGATTACAAATTTTTGCAAGTGAGCAGGAAAGAAAGAAGCAATCTGAACTAAGAAAAACTAACTTTTTTTCTACTATATGCTGCCAATGTTTCAAAGATTGGGAATAAAAAAACTCAGCAAAAATCCCTCAAAAAGGCAACCACCTAAGCCACTTTTGAGCTCCATAGAAAGCCTCCAAAATAGTGCCCAAACTACCTCCAAACTGGGTGTAAAAGAAGCCAAAAACTCTCTATCAAGTGGTCCCATGAAAATGACACTAAAAAGTAGGCTTTAGTTGGTTGGAAATTGAAATTGAAACTCGAAATTGCCAAACTTTTCCCAATTTCACCCAAAAGAAAACAAATCTAGAAAGAAAGATTCCCCTATATTTGTTTTGCTTTAACTGCATTTAAATAACAATCATTCAAGCAATTTATAAAGACATTGCTTTAAATAATTATTTTGCAATATTTTGTAGTTTTAACTCTGATTCTTCTGATAAAAAGAGGGAAACCTGATTTGTTTTGATTTCGCAAAAAAAAACAAGGCTTATATGATCTCAATGATACATTCTACCTAGGCATTTGATTTTCTAATGAAGATTGAAAGGCTCCTAAGGCTTATCCTCTATTTTTTAAAAAATATCCTAAGGCATAAAGCCTAGGCATCATATACAAAGGTGAAATAATAATACCTTAAGGGTATTAGTTGAGGCTTTTAAATTGTAATTCAACGTGATAAAATACCTATTCGAATTAGGGCACAAAGGAAACCTTAAACACAAAACAAATGAGCCCCTAGGTTTTTGGTCTCATTTTACACTTTGAACTTTTGGAGAAGAGGTTCTGCCTCTAGCCGCTGCCATGGGAGGTAGGGTTTGATCTCGAAACCCTACTTTTCTTGTTGTTACAATGCTCTTTCTTTCAAGATTTTATAGGAAAATGCAAGGTATATTCCCCTTGGTCACAAAACCAAACCAAAATTTTCATTTTAAACAAGTTTTATGTTTCAAGCTGTAGCCATGGAAAACTTTCTGATGTATTTATATTTTTATCTCTGTTGTTTATACTTTCTTTTCTTTGTTGTCACCATGGTCGACTGGTTGGAGACAATTAGAGACAATACATGGGTGAAACTCGTGGCCCTATGTATATATCTTCTCTCAGAAAAAAAAAGCAAGGTAAGTTCTTCTCTTTGAAATGCTGTATCGTTTCTTATTTCTCATTGTTAGAAACTCAAATCGACCTCAATAAAAGGGGGTATTAATAGATACTTTTGCATTTTATAAAAGAATATAGGATATCTACTTGTGTTCTCCATTGTAGGCCCCAGCCATACTATGTATACTTTCTCACTCCTGAGTGTTTTCCAAACTGACATAGCTCGAAACCCTACTTTTCTCTCTCTACATTTGTCTTGTCTCTACGCAGATTGACATGGGTTTTGATATTTATGAAGAAAATTACATCCTTGGATGTGGTTATAAGAACCCACTTTATATTTCATTACTTGCATTTTGTCTTGGTTTTGAATGAAGAGAGCTCGATTTGATCTTGTTCCATGAAAGAATAATGCAAATCTTATACTCTGGTTACTACTTTCTAAGTCCTAAATCTCTTCATGGCCACGGCCATTCAAAATCTTGAGTATTACTTAAACTTGAAGATTTCCCATCTATATACTCTTCAGGACATTGCCATTGGCTATAGTTCCAATCTGAAACACAAAAAATTTGGTCTCTGATAATGAATTTGTTGTTCTTCAATGTTAATGACAATCATTGAGAATGTCTTACAACTATTCCTTTGTTATTCAGATCTCTCTGATAATGAAATGGTACCTTTGAAACATTTCTAAGTGATCTAATCTAATAAAAATATCATTCCTTTTGATGCTAGAGTTACCTTGGTACAGTCATGAGGCCTTTGCATGATTGTTGAATGCTAAAATTTTTGTATTCATTTGACAATGATTTCAATACTATTCTACAAGGATACAATGGTTTGATAGTGACTTATCTACTTGTGCATCATAGATCTCTTAAAAGATTCTTCAACACCCTATAGCACCATTGTCCCAGTGAATGCTTCCTCATCTTATACAACCATATTTGACTGTTCCAACCTTCTTTATATGGTCCTTGGCCACTTTGCACCATTGAATATCACATATGACTGTTAGGCATCTTTGTTACTTGCTATCCTGTATCTGGAGTCGTGACTGTCCTACCTTGTTTTAATGATTAAAAGGTCTTTGATTCTTCATTGATGACTGTGACAGTGGTCTATAAATAGTCTCTCAAGCTCACTATACCTTATAAATGATCACTGCACCTATAGCTCTCTTTTCATGACTCATGTACCTATTCTATTGTTGTCCAACTGTTGCTCCAGGATGCATCCTTGGCTATCATGCCTCAAAAGGCGTCACCTAAGTTGCAGCATAGACACAAAATAGATTTGTTTTTACAAAAGATATAAGAAACATTCAGGAAAATTCAATTGGCAGATGTAAAATTAAATTTCACACCCTTTCGATAGCACCCTCAATGTCTGCACGGAGCTTTGGAATAGGGTATGGACATCCATCAAACCATACTTGACAAAGAAATTTCACCAGATACAATTTTGTTTTTTGAATGCACTGGTAGACACGAATGCAGATTGTGGAAGCCCAGACAAGGCACGTGAACTATTTGACAGAATGCCTCAGATGGAAGTCATTTTATGAAATACAATGATTCCAGGATAAGCACAAAATGGGGATGCTCCCAAAATGAAGCTCTCGAGAACACATCCTAACATTGTAAGCTTTGTTTGTGTTCTAGGTGCACGCAGCGTGCAGGTTTAGTGGATGAGCTTGTACATACTTCAATCATATGAGTAACCCTAAACTACATAGTGCTGACGATCTTGAGGACACCCTAAACTTTATCGTTCAAATTCTGATTAAGCCTACGTGATTGTTCAGATGTGTTTTCTAGGTGTCTGTAGAGCACATACGAATATAGGTTTTTAAAGTGCAGCAATGTTCTTATTTGTGAAATCACACTCATCAGACGACATATAAGAAGGCAACTATGCACAGAATGGAGAGAACGAAATCAAAGGTTGAAAATTAGAGTCAAGAGAAATATGCTTAAGCGGGAGGTAAGTCTTCCAAGCTTTTCCATGACTTTGTTTAGAGGAAGCACATGAAACAAGAACTTACTACCATGCAGCTAAAGGATGAGCCTATTGCAGAAGATGTTAAATTTTATTGCAACTTTTATAATATGTTGCAACCTACACAGTCCTCACAACAACCAATTAAAGGAATATAATAGAGAAATAAAGATTACATTAAATTCTTATTAGGATAGTGGAATATAATAAATAAATTCAATATGCCTTCCAGTCACCCCATGCATGGGAATTCACTATCACTTTGTTTCCATTATTACTAACAAAGGGCTTAAAGAAAATTTTATTAAGGGAAACTTAGCCATGGTAATGGAGAAAATAAAAATAGGTATACAGAGATATCAACGATTTCTAACAATAAAATTTGAAGAAGACTTCGTTTGCTTTATTTTGAGTGTGAAATTGGGTTAGGTTGTCTTTTGCCTAAAATCTATAGTGTTATCATACATTCACTCAGAAATGAATACCAATGAAACCACGGTTATGCTGTATTGACATACACCATTTAGTACAGTTATTTCAGTTCAGAAACTTATATTATAACAGCAGATACTATATGCACCGAAATGCTATATCTTAAATTTAAACAACAGTACAGCAGTACATGTGAAATCAGTAATAAGACTGATGATTTCCTTACCAGGATTACACGATTTCAGGCTAGGGCGATAGAGATCAAGGTGACTCCACAATGAATTTCAGCTGGGAAATCGCTTCGAGCTCATAAATCCGTAGTGTACTGAGATCCGGACACCTAAACATACTAGAGGCTTCGTCAGCTAAGGCGGACAGAAGACTACTCCATGACCTTGGACATCTGCTTCGGGCTCTCTACTCTCGATTGCTCGATTGCTCTCTTACTAGACTAAGTTTACTCCAGTCCTCCAAACAAGAGATGAGTCCCTTCTTCATCAAATCCTTGCAATTTATAGAAAAACCAAGCATCTTCCACTCTTATTTTTTTAATGCTATTGCATCCTCCACTCCTTTAATTTATTGATAATGCTTTCTCCACTATCTTTGTTTAAGGAAAATGCTCCCTCCACTATCTTTGTTTAAGGAAAATGCATCTTCCACTCACTAGTGGATTTGCAAACTTATCATCCATTCCTTATGTGTAATCCATTTTGTATTTTAAATGAATATATTGATTTATATTAGTTTTAAAAATTGAGTTGTGACAACAAACTTTTTATCCTATGCCTCTGGTAATCTAACTCTCAACCATCTAATCCTATATGACTCGTGAACCATCAAACACCATTTCTCTTATAATTATATTTACAAATTAAATTACAACATATTGGTTACTAATCTAATATCCAAATGTTATACTCATAACTTCTATACAATATTAATAAAAGCAATAATAAACCTATTTAATCAATTTCCAATTAATAAATTTTAATAGAAATATAAGATCAACAATCATAACAATTCAAATTATTGTAATTGATAATCTAACTAAAAGTTAAACCTTATATTTGATTTAGTAATTCCCCAACAACATTATATAATGGCACTTGTTAAACTAACACATGTAGTTGTGCAATTTTCAGTTAGATTTTTACCCATACCTTCTTCGACAACTTGAGAATGGAAGATAATAATAATAATAATAATAATAATAAACAAGTATATGCGGGTTTACTATTACTACATAAATGTTCTGCTAGACATAATGACTTAGGGGTACCAAACTCAATAATATATATAGTCATAAAGTGAAAACCTAAGTTTACAATTTCTAGAAAATATGTCAGGTAAATAGGAAGCAATACCCTTTTTATTTTTAGACTTCACTGTATTATCTAGTAATTATATGAAAGTAATGTGTCTGAGGCCCAAACAGAAAATGTGGTATAGATAATATTGGACCATATCTTTTCATGTTTTGAAGAGTAAATTATCGGTAACTCCTTTACAATGTCAGAATTCATAAAATACTAGACGTTCTGGTATTCACTAAATAAGATTTTATAACAGATGTAATTAAATGCATTTATATTTAGAAACACTTCCAAGCCCTAATAGAAATTTGTTCCCATTTGAACATCAATCTGATAAGAAAAGCATAAAGGATAAAGGTATCTGTCAGATATCCTGGTTGCAATGACCCAGCTAGGTGGATATGCAGACTGTGTGGTTGAACGCCTTGAAGAAAAAGTCGTCCATGGATTGTAATGATTGCAGATATGTGCGGAATGATCAGATTATAACCTTGAAACTTCAAACAGAGCCAATCCCTCTTAAATGTAAACTTTGGCCATGCACGCCGTAGCATGTTCAATTTTCTTAAATTGTACATGTCATTGTTTGTCAGACAAACAAATTATAGAGTAGGCAGTTTGATAAGTTCTCAAGTAACATTGTTTAATCAGCTTATAGCTCTTCTATTATAAGCATCTCTATTGCAATTATTAACATTGAGGCTTGATAGGTAATAATCACAAAAAAAAAAAAAGATATCAGACAAAGGGCTACGGGTGAGAGCATATTTGACAATATTTACAACAAGTTGGTTGAATGATTGTGCCACACAAATTTTACATGACCTTAGTGGTGGTGGCAGATGTATATATGATGACACTTCTTTAATATAACAGACGCATGGCAACAATAATGATGGATAAGCTTAAATTAGAGATGTCATCACTTACAACCACCAGGCGGACTCACTACAAACTAGCACCCCTAAATACAGGAACATAATTTCTGGAGTCATTAATGTGCTTAACTTATTGCATACTAGAACGCAGTTCTCATCATAGCCATAATATGCATTGAAAACATAGATCCCGATAGACGCAGGTTGAAAT
This sequence comes from Cunninghamia lanceolata, assembly GCA_027924645.1. Classification (NCBI taxonomy): domain Eukaryota; kingdom Viridiplantae; phylum Streptophyta; class Pinopsida; order Cupressales; family Cupressaceae; genus Cunninghamia; species Cunninghamia lanceolata. The sequence goes on along the minus strand of BSBN01000719.1, from coordinate 2,379,401 downwards.
AATGATTAGAAGGTGAATGTAATCGCTTAAGACCTTGACAAACTCCATTACGGACTTGTGGATATGGCATTTGATCCAGTGTTGACTATTGTTACGGACAATTTCTTGACTGTAGTAGGGTTAAAACAAAATGAATCTAAGAAGCATAGAAAAATAGTGAACTAAATGAATTTAGATAGCTTTATTTCCCACCACCGCACTCTATATTCCTGTTCTAGATAACATTACAGTTATGAGCATGAGATGCGCTGAACTATGGATTATCCAGCGAATTATAAGGGAGGCAGTTTGATAAATTCTCAATATAAATTGTTAATACTGCGTATAAAACTTCAAACATAAAACGTTTCTTCTTCAACTATTAACATCGCTGCCCTAATATAATGGTGACTTAAATTAAATAGCAGATATAAACTTCAGATATAGTGTATGGGAATTATACATATTTCACCCTCAACTAAGACCATTATGCACTATCTTCTACGGCCCACTATTATGTGTGCATGGTTGAACATCTTGGCCGCGCTGGCCATCTGAAGGATACCCTAAACTTTATCTTTGAGATACCTATTAATTCACACTATGGTTGTATGGCTGCGTTAACTTAATGACTAGATCTCAAATGAAAATAGGATTCAAAGTATTTCACAACACTGCTCTTTGAATTAGATCCTAAAAATGTTACTCAACCAATGTTCTCCTCTCAAACATCGATGCTGAAGTGGGCAGGTGCAGTGAGGTTAAATGATATAGAGATTAATGAAAATAGAGGTATTTATCCAGATCTATATTCTATTATGGATAATCTTGAGAAACAACAAGGGCATAGGGTATACGAAGTAAATATTGAGAGGGGATATAATGGCATGAGAAGTAAAAAGTAAAGGTTCAATAAGCATTGGAATTTAGTACTCGTAGTAGAACAAAGGTTTGAGCATTGGGATATCGTCTCCTGATGCGGTGCACAAGCAGACATTATTGCGTGTGGGGTGAATTGCAAATTGTATATCCAAATCTTGGCCACATTAAAAGATAAATTTTCTTTATCCCCTTTTATTTCGTAATCATAGATATAAGAGATAGTGAAGATTTGACCAATATTTTTGGTACAAGTAAGAAACATAAAGTAGTAAATCCTTGAATTTAAGCAGAATTTGAGCACAAGGTCTGAGAGATGGAAGGAATACAAATATGGCCATACAATGGCAATAACTACAAAATCTGCACAAATAGATTCTTTGAGAAGACATTGAAATTTTTGGTCAAATGCAGTTATCAAGCATACCACTAAAACTGAAATAAGATACAGAATAAAGGAACCTGTTTTCACTCATTTGACAAGATTACAGGTTTGATGCTGCTCCCAGATCCTGGCTTGCAGCTCCAGCCTCCTTCTAGAGCCTCCTCCCAAAACTCCTTCCTCTCCCTACCCGTTCTGTAATATTCCCCTTTCATACAAAACCTCCTTCCACCTTCGTAGGGATTTGCACATCATCCAATGCCTTCCAACCTCACACAATATTGTTTTATTATTATTTTTTAATGTTTCTTGTGAGTTCATTTCTAAAATTTATAATTGTATTAGTTTATATATTTAATCCTATTGTGATTTACTATATTTACAACCAACTCCCTTATGATTTTATTATTTAAATCATAACATTATGAACTACCTTTAATTTTTACAACTCTACTGTAATTATTTTATATATTAAATTGTAATATCACAAATTACCATTTAATGTATAGCTTATTTTATTTATTTTAATGTTCACAGTAAATGATTATTATCTATCAAATTTATTTCCCGTATAACTGTAATTTATATTAAAACAATTATATTTTTTTATCAACATTATGTTCTCAATCTAATAGTTCTAATAAATGCAACAAATTTACCACTCACACTTAGACACTTTCCGGCCTAATTAGACCTCATAGTGGAACATTACCTGATCGATAATCATGATAAAATGACAAGACAACAACCACGAAGGTAAACAGGCAACCAAACAACAATGACAAGGGACCCCATGTTAGCTCCGTTCAACCATTCCATTGGTGAAGGCACGCTCAGACCTGGTAAATGAGGTGGAGTCGAGCCTGGTACCTGCATCCTACAGCAAACCACACGGTCAACCATGACAAACACATATATATATCCTCAGGCAATCATACAGTGAATGGAAGTCGCATTGTGGCAGGGTACTCAAACACGAGTAATGCGACATTATTCTGTTCACGTAAACATATAAACAAATAACTACATTAAACATAATTTCTAATTCCTTATCAACAAAATAGAGCAATCAATTATCTCATGATCTAATATAGCAATTACCATTAAAGCATCCTAACCATATTAAACACAGAATGACATTAATCCACAACAACTGTTGTATTTATCAAACTGTAAAGCTTAAAACAATGGAAATCAACATCATCAACTGTCATCATATCGATTAGGTCCATAATCAATTACCATGATAACAAAGAATCCATCATCAATAATCTATGATAATGTCATAACGTCCAATCCTACTATGCAAACTGTCAATCTGATAGAAGGCAAGGTGAGTGGCACTACATCCTCCCCCCTAGGACCATGCTTACTCTTGGAAGCCTACAAACAAATATCGATATAACTCTCGCATATAGGATGTATCTTGCCAGGTAGCTAAAGCCTCGTCGTTAGGATCTCACTGGACCCTTACCTGCTCTACGACTCTACCCCTGAGAGTGAGTCTCATGTGCTACAAAATTCCTACGGGCTCCAAAGCCAGCTACCCGTCCTCTACCTGTAAGGCATTACAATCAAGAACATGAGAAATATCTGGATGATATGGTGTAAGAACGGAAACATGAAATATATCATGGATGCATGACAAGCTAGGTGGCAAAGCAAGATGGTATGCAATAGGACCAATTCTCTCCAAAACCTCGAATGGCCCCACAAAGCGTGGTACAAGCTTAGAGCCTTTTCCTTAACGGATCAGACTCTTTCATGGACGTACCCGCAAGAACACACGATCACCAACCGAGAATTGATGATCAACCCTATAAGCATCTGCATATTTCTTCTATCTATCCTGTGCTGCCACCAGACATTCTCTGATATGATCAACTTGCTGCTCCATCTCTTGGAGCATCGGTGGTTTAAGGAGAACTCTGTCCTCAAGATGATCCCAACTCAATGGGGTACGACAAGGATGACCATATAAGGCCTGAAAAGGAGACATGCCAATGGAACTATGGTACCTGTTATTATACACGAACTCCACCAAATACAAATAGTCTTCCTGTAGTGCCCTCAACTTGTCGTCTGTCAGACTGATGTTTGATTAGTAGTATTAGACATTACGACAGTATTTTAGATCATTCAATGATGGATTCTTTGTTATTCTGATTAATTGACTATGGACCTAATCGTTATGATAACAGTTGTTGATGTTGAATTCTATTATTTTATGCTTTACAACTTGATTAATATACTAGATGTTATAGATGCTTTGATGTTATTTTCTATATTTGATTGTAAGATAATTGATTGTTTTATGTTGTTGATAAGTAACCAGAAATCTTGTTCAATGTAGTGATTTGTTTATACATAAATGTGAATGGAACAGTGTCATATTACTCGCTCTCGAGTACCCTACCCCATTGCGATTTCCATTCACTATATGACTGCATGTGGATATATATCTTGCTATGTTTAACCGTGCAGTTGCTACAGGATGTAGGTACTAGGCACCAACCCCACCTGATTTACCAGGTTTGAGTGTGCCTTTGCCAATGGAATAGTTGTTTGGAGTTAACGTGAGGTCCCTTGTTATTGTTGTCTGGTTAACAATTTACCCTTGTGGTCATTGTCTATCGTTTGATCATGACTTGTAGACAGGTAATGTTAAACCTTGAAGTCTAACTAGGTCAGAAGGTGTTTATGTGTGTAAGGTAGTGTTGTGCATTAAATAGAATCATTATACAGAAAATATAATGTTGATAATTAAATATATTTGTAAATGTCGATAATTGAGTATAATTGTTGTAAATAAATTATAGTTCTATGGGAAGTAAATTTGTTAAATAAAGTTGTAAGAAATTTTGTATTGTTTAATATAATAATTATTTACAATGAATATTTAAATAAATAAATTAATTGTAAGTCATGTTGTAATTCGTGATTTACGATTTAATTGATAAAATAAATTAAAATAGAGTTGTAAAATTTATAGATAGATGTAATGTTACAACTTTATTAATAAAAAAATAGTTGGTTGATCATAAAAAAAAATTAGTTGGAATCATTAATTTATATTAATAAAAATCATAAATATTTATAATAATTAACTATTGGAAACATTAAAATAATAAAAAAATTATATTTCAAGGAGGGAGAGGCATAGGATCGCGTGTCGTATCCTTACAAGGTGGAAGGGTTTGTTTTATGAAAAAGGAGATTGTAGAGAGAAGGAAGGGAGGAGGAATGCAGGAGGAGAGTAGAGAAGAAGACCAGGAAAAAGCTTGGACTACAGCAGTTGAAACAGAATTGTCGAATTGACGTCGCAGCTAGGTTCCTCAAAATGCTTGATTTCTTCCTCTGATTCTTTTTCTGCATCTATATATGTTGGTGTCGATTGTTTCTTTTGGTTGAATTGCTTTATATGGAATCATTCTATCTTCTCTGTGTTTACTCCTTTTCAAAGGAGGAATTCATGGTAGAATCATGGATTCTTATGAAATAACAATTTCCTTTAGACATCTTATCAATAATGGACTTTAACATGGCATTGCGAGTGTAATTCTGCAAGTTCTTTGACCGGCACATAGTTTGATAGGTATATTTGAAGATACAGTTTGGGCGTCTCCTTAAGATCCCTCCGATCACTCCTTGTAAACTTCTTACACAAACCCAACCATGCATTCCTTCTGCAATTTCCTTATCCTCTCAGCTATTAAACTATTCTGTTAAACAACATTTCGGACTGCAACCGTATACAGTCTTTGTGCAAGCGACTTGGTAGGTTATAACAACTCCATATTCTGTGGTATGCCCTTGGAGTGTCACAAAACCATGCATCTAGAAAAGAAATAGAAATAAATTATGAATGGCGTCTCCTATCTAATTAGTTTACAATCATGTATTCTTCTGTTCGAATTGGTTTAAGATCTTTCAAAGGTTTTACAAAGTAATTTCTATGTTTTCCCTGCTATTATCAGATTTTATGAAATGGTGTTCTTTTAATTGAAACCACCAATCAAATGATGATAGGGGTGCACATTTATTGCTGGCCAGATCTAAAATGTCATCAAATCCTAGTTCTTAGAAAAAAAATAGAAATAGACTCTTGACCGGGTAATTGCTTATTACATTGGTTTGAATAACATCTTGCATGAAGAGGCTGAAACAATCAACAACTCAAGTAGGTTAATTAAAATCACAAGTTGGAGGTTTTATTCATTGCACCCACTTTGGTTATATCCTGCAATCATTTCAATCGTTCCATAGATCGTTATTTTTAGCAAGCGCACTTCTGGAAGGGTACTACATACAAATCGCACCTTTTTATTGTAGTTCAATGTGGATCGATTTACAAGCCAATGTTATAGGCGAATCCTTTATATACTAGGTGTGAGACAAGTGATAAGTGGTGCAAACAGAAAACATAGGATAGGTTTGCCTGTTAGCCGCTGTCCATTGGTTTTCTGCATCATAGTCTTGGTCGAATAATAAAACACTCCAATGCTTCATCATTACCAAACCCTATATTATAGTGCATCAAGACACTACCCTCTTATAATCATAATCGATAGGTGTGAAGTCCCACGTAGAGAGATAACTAGGGTGCGCTTACATTGACGAAACCTAGGAGCCAAGATTGTGATTATTGACAACCTTGCTTGAGAATTTGTTATGTGACATCTGTATTTACAATGTATATAACCTGCAAACATTTGAATTTCAGTGACGTTTGCCTTATCATGGCGCTCATACTAGATGGGACGTATCTAATGGCAGTTCAACGTTGTTCTTAAAACAATCCATACAACCTGTGCAAACTTAACACGTATCTCAATGATAAGATTAAACGCTGCCTCTGGAAGGTTAATGCAGCCAAGGAGGACCGACTCTGTTTATAACATGATTAGCTGCTGGTAATCTGCAAAGAATTTTGCAATCTGATAATTCCTGTCAAAAATAAATAGGATGCATTTCCACCATTAGTTAACTCTGTAGTCATCTTTCATGATTGGAAATCTGCGCAACTGTATGGAGTAGAAATTAGACATTGGAGACCATCTATAGAAATTGTTTTCCGTTAGATATATCTTTAGAGAGAGATAAAGCTACTTAAGTTTGTTGATGTCAATTCAATCAATTCACAGTCTGAGGGAGCTGGATAGACGCTGCCAGAAGTTGATAATCCAAACAAAGATCATCCATTTCAATTGTAAGACAGTCAATAACAATTTTACACCTCATTTACAATTCATACAATCTGTTCCTGATTCCATAGGATTTTTCCTACAGGACAGTAGATAACAACAGCTGAAACAGTTATAGTCGGAGCATCTACATGAAAACTGGAACGCCATGGAAACAAAACATAGTCTATACAACTACCAAGTGTTGACGGTATGAAAATGACCATTCCGATCTTCTTCCCTGACAGAATTAATCACCTTTGACTTTGTTACGATGAAGAAATGCCAAGCATATTAAACTATTTATCTAGTCGAGGTTAATGGAATAATTGGAAAGATCATATCTAGGGTAGAACCTTGAGGAAAACAAAACAATAATGTTCATCGTTGATGATTTATCCTCGTTGAGATTTCTGTATAATTATAAGATATCCATCTTAGCGTTATTATTCATTTCATCACTTGAAAGAGTAAAATTAATCAATCAAGGATGAAAGAAAGATAATATAGAATGTATTGTTAGAATAATGTGAAAATCGTAACGATAAGTAGGTATTAAATATTATAATTGATTTGAGTGGTTTCTTTAAGAATGAGTTGTTGTAGTTATTTAGTTAATCATGTAATTTATTTAGATAACTAGTTGTATTGTATTAATTTAATTGTTGTATTTAATTTAAAATCAATTGGTTGGAAAAAGAGTTAATCCACTGTTGATTTTATTACGAAAGTCATTTACATTGAACTGAGAAGGAATTGTAGTTTTAACTCTAGAACTGAATTGAACTGTATGAGTTAAGTATTTCTGTTGTCGTAAAAAGTTGAATTATGAGTGGTCAAACTCTATTCCAGAGGCTTAGTATGTCGTAGTTGAGTACATGCGACATGTGGATAGGTGTTTAGTATTATGATGTTATAACGAACATGTGGTTCTAGTTAGTGTGAAGTATAATGAAGTATAGGTTAAGTTGTTAATGTGTTTTGTAAAGTAATATTCTTTGGATGAGATATATAACCACTTGTGAATGATTTGTATCCGTTTTGTCATAATTGTCGTATGGAGAGACTTGGAATATGTAAAAAGAGTAAAGTATCGTAATGCTATAGGCATTGTTTAACAAATGGTGTTATATTCTGTTTGGAATGCAAGAGGGTCTATGCCTTGCAGTGAATATGTATGTGTACTATTATAATACCGTGTATGATGGTTAAGGTTTACTAGGTGTTAGCAAGAAGAGTGGCTTTCAACGTGGGGCCGGCGCCCAAAGTGGCAGTCAGGATAACCCGTTGAAAGTAGATTAATCAAGTGATAACCTAAAATGAACTAGGGGGTTAAGGGTAGATTTCACATTAAACAAGATTAATCAATTTCCTCACCTAGGCCTGTAGTGCTCGTTTAGACTAAGGATGGGTTGAGAAGGCCTGGTCGGCATGATTGACTTCCTTGTCCTTACGAAAGGAAGGTAGATTCCGCATGTGTCACCCTATGGGGCCGGTGCCTAGTGAGAGGCTGTTAGGATAACCATAGATGGGGGCCGGCGCCTAGTGAGAGGCTGTCAGGATAACCCATGCTAGGACCGTGTGATGACACTCTCCCTACTATAACCTAGCATTCCTTGTATGGTCTCTCCACATATGTTATGTGTTGCCTCTGGAAGTCATGTTGTGTTGTTTATGTTATTGTCATGTGTTGTATTGGAGTTTGGTTATTCTCTATCTTTTGTCTACCTGATTGTTGTTGTTTGGGACCTCATGTTAACTCCTAGCTCGGGGGTGGGCCTTAGGGTTCCACATGGTCGGGTGGAAGAGCTTTTTTTATCCATTGGTTATTCCTTGTTGAAGTTCATGTGCAGAAAAGATTTATCTCAGTTTTCAAACAACTATTCTTGTACCAGTGGAGGAAGATGTATGTGTATAATCTTGTACCAGACTTGTGTATCAGATCATTCATAATGTATGTAATTTCGATGTAGTCAGAAGATGGCATTGTAAGTAATGTAATGATGTACTTATGTGTAAGGAAAAACATCACAATTATGTATTTGATCATGTAGATTATATTATTTAATGACATGCAATGAATATGAATATGTTATTTAAATTTTGCATTAGATTTAGATTGAGTTACTGATGTTAGTAATATATGTTAAATTATGTTAGTTGAATTGTAAGTAATGCAAACTTGAAATCTTAGAGAACATGTCATAAGTTTAAATGGTGTAATTAGATATGTTAACATTACTTTGTTATCTTAATGACTTTTAAAAAAAAAAAATTCTTGTTTCATATAGCATAAATTGAAATTTCTCTAAGGTGTTCATGGCAGGGCATTACATCTGGTATCAGAGCCTTGTTTCTAACACTAGGTACTCTGGGTTTTATACTAGCCCATTAAGCTATACTAGTTGCATAAACTCTAAATAATATATTCATTCATAGTCCTCGCCTAGCAACCTGAAGTGGTTCTTGGGTGTGTTGTCCAGGAAGATGCCTAGGGTACGAGGTTCAGGACGTGGATGAGGTAGGGGTCGTGGGAGAGGAGTTGATAATAGCCCTCCTCCTAGTTTCCCTCATGAGAGTGTACAAGAAAGTGGAGACAAGAATCAAGAGAATTAGGGTCAGCCAGAGGGTGCTCAGCTACGCCAGCTACTTGAGGAGGTTCTTTCTCATCTTGGTCCTAGGCAGGAGGTGGATCAGCCAGAAGTGAGAGAAAGAGAATGATCTCCCAGAAGGAGAGAAATCACAGCTGAACAAGAAGCTATTCTTGCAGGCCACATGAAAGACCTTATGAGAGCCCTTCCTCCTACTTTTGATGGTTCTGGTAGCGATATGGAAGCAGAGACATGGCTAATTGATTTGGAGAGGTGTTTTGCTATGCATCCATATGGTAGCAACACTAAGGTAAGATGTGCCATCATGCATCTTAGAGGTTTCGCCTCTACATGGTGGCGACTAGAGGAACAAAAGTTGCATCTAGATATTGCCACAGTATCTTGGGAACTATTTCTGGAAAGCTTCAGAGCTTGATTTTTGTCAGACCACTAGAGGTAATGTCGAGTAGACGAGTTCCATGGGTTGAGACAGATGGCCATGACAGTGGAACAATATGAGCACATGTTTTATGAACTCAAGTAGTATACAGGCATTGGGAACGATGAGGCCATGTTGGTTCAACATTTTATAAGAGGTCTGAATGCACTCATCAGTGGAGGAGTTCGTGTTTTCGAGCCGAAGACCATGGAGGTAGCAGTTGAGAAGGCTCGACTGGTGGAGGAGAACTTGACCATGGCCCTAAGGGGTCATACAGGTGTGCAGATCGGTAGTGCATCTCGAGCAAGTTTTGGCTTCTAAGATGGTTAGTCCCATATAGCAGGTAACTCGAGGAGTCATCATGTACCTTCTAAGAGTGGACAGCAACAACAACAGTATTCCCAGACAAAATCGAGAAACTCTCAATATCAGCAAGGTAGTAGATTTCATTCCAGAAAAGATCGAAATTGGCAGAGTTAAGCATGATCGTGCCAGTCAACCGGTGTAGAGCACATAGTCTGTAGCTAGTAGAGGAAGTTTTCAGTAGTCGAATGCTCCTATAGGCGGTGGAGGTTTTGGTAGGGGAATAGGATGTTTCTCTTATGGCCAGTAGGGTCACATTGCCAGATAGTGTCTGCATAAGAATACTACAGGATTTGGTCAGAGGCCTGCAGCTTTAGAGCCAACTGTCAGAGATGTAGGCAAGTCACATAGGGTGTTTGCGGCGATAGATAATCACCAAGCAGAGCATCAAGGCACCGTTGTGGAGACTACAGGTGTCTTGCGAGGTATTACTATTTCTATTCTTTTTGACTCTAGTGCTTCATATTCTTTCATTTCCCCTTCTATAGTGGAGCATTGCAAATTAGTGGTAGCAAAGCAAGATGTTAAGTGGCAGGTGGAATTGGCCTCTGGATCTAGGGTAATAGTAGACTCTCTTGTGTATGGTTGCAAGTTGAGGATAGGTCCTTTATCTACCACAGTGGATCTTTGCATTATACCCCTAGGATCCTATGACATAGTGTTGGGTATGGATTGGTTGGATGCTCATCGAGCAGTGATAGATTGTCGCCAAAAGTTAGTAAGGTGTATTGATGAATTGGGCAGTGAAGTAGAAGTGGTTGGTATTTAGAGACCCATCTCTTTGCGTATGATTTCCACCATGCAATTGAAGAGATGTTTGTGTCAAGGATGCAAGTTGTTTGCCATAACGGTTAATGACTTAGATTTTGGGGAGAATAGAGAGGCATCCCTCGACGATCATCCTATTCTCAAGGAGTATAAAGATGTCTTTCCTAGTGAGATCCCCAGAATGCCACCTAAGTGTGATATTGATTTTAAGATAGACCTTGTTCCCAGAGCAGAACCTATTTCACGAGCTCCATATCGGATGACTACTCAGGAGCTTAAGGAGCTTTGGTTGTAGCTAGAAGAGTTATTAGCAAAGGGGTTTATTCATCCTAGTGTCTCTCCATGGGGAGCACCAGTTATTTTTGTGAAGAAAAAGGATAGATCTCTTCGGTTGTGCATTGACTATCAACAGCTTAATAAGGGGACTGTGAAGAACAGATACCCCTTGCCACGAATTGATGACCTCTTTGATCAGATCAACGGGCTAAGGTGTTTTCAAAGATAGACCTGAAGTCAGGATATCATCAGTTGTGCATCTTTGAGGCTGACATCCACAAGATAGCATTTCGTACCTGTTACAGGCATTATGAGTTCACTGTTGTACCTTTTCGGTTGACGAATGCACCATCTGTGTTTATGAGTTTGATGAATGGTGTATTTTGCACCTATCTTGATAGATTTGTTCTTGTATTCTTAGATGATATATTGATTTACTCAAGCTCTATGGAGGAGCATGAAGAACATTTGTGACAAGTTTTGCAGTGTTTAAGAGAAAATTAGTTATATGCAAATCTGGCTAAATGCGATTTCTTTCAAACAGAAGTGAAATATTTGGGACATGTTATTTCTGACAAGGGTATTGCGGTGGATCCTTCCAAGATTCAAGCTATCATGGATTGGCCTGCTCCTACCAATGTTTCAGAGGTTCGTAGTTTCATGGGTTTAGCAAGCTATTATCGACGATTTATGCAAGGATTTTCAAAGATAGCTCACCCCATAACTTCTCTTCAGAGAAAAGTAAAGAAGTTCATTTGGTCAAAACAGTGTCAAGCAGCCTTCCAGACTCTTAAGGAGCGGTTGACTAGTGCACCCATTCTAGCAGTGCCTGATCCTGCTGAAGATTTTGTGGTATGTACTAATGCATCCTTGGAAGTTCATTTGGTTAGTTGAATTGTAATTAATGCAACCTTGAAACCTTAGAGAACATGTCGTAAGTTTAAATGGTTTAATTAGATATGTTAACATTACTTTGTTATCTTAATCACTTTTTTTAAAAAAAAAATTCCCATTTCATATAGCATAAATGTAAATTTCTCTAAGGTGTTCATGGTGGGGCATTACACTTCCCAATAGTGTTGCTAATCCATGACATACATTCTGAGCATATCCTCGAGGACCTGATTGACTCTCTCAGTTTGCCCATCAGTCTCTAGGAGATAAGCTAAACTAAAGTTCAATTGAGTCCCTAATGCATGCTGAAGGGATGTCCAAAGAGCTGAAGTGAACATTGGATCTCTATAAAAAATGATCTTTTGAGGAATTCCATGCAATCTAACTATGCCCTCCATAAAATTTCTAGCCACAGATGAAGCATTATATGATGATCAAACAAGAGAAAAGTGTGCTACTTTCGTAAGCCTGTCTACAGTGACCATTATTACGTCATGATGACGGGAGGACAAGGGTTATCTAACTATAAAGTCTATTGAGATTATATCCTATTTCCATTCCAGAATAAGATGTAGACAAAGAAGACCCATGGGATGTTGATGTTCCGCCTTAACCCTCTGACATTCTAGACATCTCGAAACAAAATCAGCAATATCCCTCTTCATTTTGGCCCAAAAATATATCTGATGAAGATCTGCATACATCTTCTTGACACCCAGATGAGTAGAATAAGGTGCCCACTGTGCCTCTGACATAATTAGGATGTGAAGACCCTCAGTAGAAGGAATATAAATGTGACCTAAATGCCACAAAAGACCATCTAACTTGATAGAATATCTGGCAAATCTACCCTCCAAGGGTCTACTAGACTCAACTTTTGTCTTCACTTCCTGATACCATCTATTAGTAGGGAGTGTTGCAAGAATCTGACCTCTCAAATCCACTCCAAGAGTGATTGATGAAAGATCATGTCTTCACCGACTAAGTGCATCTACCACCACACTCTCCTTACCTTGGATATATTTTACCTCAAAATTGTACTCACATAAAAACTCCACCCACCGCCTCTATCTAGCATTCAGGTTTGGCTGTGTAAAAATGTACTGTAAACTACGATGATCACTATGCAGCTCAAACCGATGCCCCAATAAAAATTGTCTCCATCTTACTATGCATGCACGACAGCAGCTAACTCTAGATCATGTGTGGGATAGTTCAACTCATGATCCTTGAGTTTTTGAGACTCATAGGCTATCGCACGACCATCCTACATTAAAACTGCTCCTAACTCTTCCAAAGATGCATCAGTACACACCACAAAATCTCTGGTAGGATTAGGAACTACCAAGATGGGTGCATTAGTCAACCGTTCCTTAAGAGTCTGAAAGGATGCTTGACATTGGTCTGACCAAATGAACTTCTTCCCTTTTCTCTGAAGAGAAGTTATAGGATGAGCTAACTTTGAAAATCCTTCCACAAATTGTTGATAATAGCCTGCTAAACCCATGAAACTACGAACATCTGATACATTGGTGGGTGCAGGCCAATCCATGATGGCTTGAATCTTTCAAGGATCCACTACAATGCCCTTATCTAAAATAACATGCCCCAAATATTTTAGTTCTGTTTGAAAGAAATCACATTTAGCCAAATTTGCATATAGCTAATTTTCTCTTAAACACTGCAAAACCTATTGCAAATGTTCTTCATGCTCCTCCATAGTCCTTGAGTAAATCAATATGTCATCCAAGAATACAAGAACAAATCTATTGAGATAGGTGTGAAATACACCATTCATCAGGCTCATAAACACAGACGGTGCATTTGTCAACTGAAATGGCACAACAGTAAACTCATAATGCCCGTAACAGGTATGAAATGTTGTCTTGTGGATATCTACCTCAAAGATACCCAACTGATGATAACCCAACTTTAGGTCTATCCTTGAAAACACCTTATCCCCCTTGATCTGATCAAAGAGATCATCAATTCGTGGTAAGGGATATCTGTTCTTCATAGTCACCATATTAAGCTGTCGATAGTCGATACACAATTGAAGAGATCCATCCTTTTTCTTAACAAAAATAACATGTACTCCCCATGGAGAGACCCTAGGACAAATGAACCCCTTTGCTAACAACTCCTCTAGCTACAGTCGAAGCTCCTTAAGCTCCTGGGTAGTCATCCGATATGGAGCTCGTGAAATAGGTTCTGCTCTGGGAACAAGGTCTATCTTGAAGTCAATATCACGCTTAGGTGGCATTCCCAGAATCTCACTAGGAAAGACATCTACATAGTCCTTGAGAATAGGATGATTGTCGAGGGATGCCTCCCTATTCTCCCCAAAATCCAAGTCATTAACTATTTATATAAAACAACTTGCATCCTTGACACATACATCTCTTCAACTGCATGGCAGAAATCATATGCAAAGAGACGGGTTTCTAAATACCAACCACTTCTACCTCACTGCTTGATTCATCAACACACCTCACTAACTTGTAGTGACAATCTATCATTGCTTGATGAGCATCCAACCAATCCATTCCCAACACTATATCATAGGTTCCTAGGGGTATAATGCAAAGATCCACCATAGTGGATAAGGAACCTATCCTTAACCCACAACCATACACAAGGGAATCTACTATTAGCCCAGATCTAGTGGCCAATTCCACCTACCACTTAACATCTTACCTTGCTACCACTAATCCACAACGCTCCACTAAAGAAGGGGAAATGAAATAATTTGAAGCACCAGAGTCAAAAATGATAGAAATAGTAATACCTCTCAAGACACCTATAGTCTCCACAACGGTGCCTTGATGCTTTGCTTGGTGGTTATCTACCACCACAAACACCCTATGTGACCTACCTGCATCTCCCACAGTTGTCTCTGAAGTTGCAGGTCTCTGTCCAAATCCTATAGTATTCTTTCGTGGACACTGCCTGGCAATATGGCCCTACTGGCCGCAAGAGAAACATCCTATTCCCCTGCCAAATCCTCCACCGCCTACAAGAACATTAGATTGCTGAAAGCTTCCCCTACTAGCTACAAATTGCGTGCTCTAAGTTGGCTGATTAGGACAATAATGTTTATTTCATAGCCAACTCTGATCTTTCTTAGACTAGAACCTATTACTCTGTAGAGACTGAGAATGCTTTTGTTTTCTTTGAGAAAACTAATGTTGTTGTCCACTCTTAGAAGGTACATGATGACTCCTTGAATTGCCTTCTATCTAAGACTAACCACCTCAGAACCCAGAACCTACTTGAGATGCACTATCAATCTACATACCTATATGACCCCCTAGGGCCATGGTCAAGTTCTCCTCTACTAGTTGTGCCTTCTCAACTGCTAGCTCCATGGTCTTCATCTCGAAGACATGAACTCCTCCACTGATGCATGCATTCAGACCTCTAATGAAATGCTAAACTAACATGGCCTCATTGTTACCAATGCCTGTATACTGCTTGAGTTCATAGAACCTGCGCTCATACTGTTCCACTATCATGGCCATCCGTCTCAACCCATGGAACTCATCTTCTCATCATTGCCTCCAGTGGTCTCATAAGAATCAAGCTCTGAACCTTTCTAGAAATAGTTCCCAATATACCATGCCAATATCTAGATGTAACTTTTGTTCCTCTAGTCACCACCATGTAGAGGCGAAACCTTTGAGATGCATGATGGCACATCTCACCTTGGTGTTGCTACCATACGGATGCATGGAAAAACAACTCTCTAGATCAATTATCCATGTCTTTGCTTCCATACTGCTACCAGAACCGTCAAAAGTGGGAGGGTGTTCTCTCATAAGGTCTCTCATGTGGCCTGCAAGAATAGCTTCCTATTTAGCTGTCATTTCTCTCCTTCTAGGAGATAGTTCTCTTTCTCTCACTTTTGGTTGATCAATCTCCTGCCTAGGACCTAGATGAGCAAGGACCTCCTCAAGTAGCTGACATAGCTGAGCTCCCTTTAGCTGACCCTAATTCTCCTAATTCTCACCTCTGCCTTTCTGAGCACTCTAATGAGGGGAAATAGGAGGAGGGCTATTGTCACCACCTCTCCCACATCCCCTACCTCATCCACATCCTTGACCTCATACTCTAGGCATCTTCCTGGACAACACCACCCAAGAACAACTACAGGTTACTAGGCGAGGACTACGAATAAACATATTCTTCAGAGTTTAAGCAACTAGTACAGCTTAATGGGCTAATATAAAACTAGAGTTTCTAGTGTTAGAAACCTGGCTCTGATACTAGATGTAATGCCCTACCATGAAGACCTTAGAGAACTTCTCATTTATGCTATATGAAACAGGATATTTGTTTTTTAAAGCATTGATAACATATCTAAACACATCATTTAAAACAAAGAATTTGTTCTCTAAGGTTTCAAGGTTCCATTACTTAACAAATCAATTAAAATGATTTAACATACATTACTAACTAACATCAATAACTGCATATACATCTCCATTTCATGACAACAGATAAAATAATCACCATGATCAAATACACAATTGTAATGTTTCCCTTTTTACAAGAGTACATCATTGCATTATTACATTATTAACTTCTCACAACATTAGATTATATACATTATGAATAAACTGGTACACAAGACTAGTACAAACTATACATGATCATCTTCCTCAAACTGGTACAAGATCAATTATCTAAAAATTGAGATATGTCTTCTCTGCACATGAACATCGGCAAGGGTTAACCAATGGATATAAAAGCTCTTCCACTTGACCAAGTGGAATCCTAAGGTCCACCCCCCAAGCTAGGAGTTATCATAAGGTGCCAAAACAACAACAATCAAGTAGGAAAAAGACTATCATGAACAAAGAATATCTAAGACTCCAATACAACACATGACAACATCACAAACAACACAACACCACTTCCAGAGGCAACACATAACAAATGGGGAGAGACCAACCAGGGAATGCTAGGCTATAGTAGGGAGAGTGTCATCGCATGGTCGTAACATGGGTTACCCAGGCAGTCTTCCACTAGACACCAGCCCCCATCTATGGTTACCCTGGTAGTCTTTCGCTAGACACCGGCCCCATAGGGTGACACATGTGGAATCAACCTTCCTTTCGTGAGGACAAGGAAGTTGATTATGCCGACCAGGCCTTCTCTTCTCATCCTTAGTCTGTAATAGCACTTCAGGAATGAGTGAGGAAATCTAATTATCTTGTTAATGTGATATCTACCCTTCTCCCCATAGTTCATTTCAGGTTATCACTTTTTAACCAACTTCCAATGGGTTACCCTGGCTGCCACTTTGGGCACCAGCTCCACATTGGAAGCCACTCCCCTAACTACACCTAGGAAACCCTATCATCAAGCAAGGACATATAAAATCATAACAATAAATATACATGCTCTTTGGAAGACATTTTCCCTCTTGCATTTCAAAACATATTTGTAAGGGCAGAACCTCTAAACCATTGTCCATAATATCATAGATTTATCACCTCCCAAGGTTTCCATGTCGGCCCATTTCACCACACTTAATATAAAACAAATATGTTTAAATGAATAGCACAACATCCACAGGGAAATACATTCATATTTCACATGACCTTTTATCCCATACATAACTAGAACAACAGATAACTGAAGATGTCATAAATCCAAGGCACACGATGACACTTTACTTCAAACAAACTTTTTATCCTATACCTCTGGTAATCTAACTTTCAACCACCTAATCATGTATGACTCGTGAACCATCAAACACCATCTCATTTATATCTTAAAATTATATTTACAAATTAAATTACAACATATTGGTTACTAATCTAATATCCAAATGTTATACTCATAACTTCTATACAATGTTAATAAAAGCAAAAGTTAAATCTTATATTTGATTTAATAATTCCCAACAACATTATATAATGGCACTTGTTAAACTAACACATGTAGTTGTACAATTTTCGTATAGATTTTTACCCATACCTTCTCCGACAACTTGAGAATGGAAGATAATAATAATAATAATAATAATAAAGTATATGCGGGTTTACTATTACTATAACTTAGGGGTACCAAACTTAATAATATATATGGTCATAAAGTGAAAACCTAAGATTACAATTTCTAGACAATATGTCAGGTAAATAGGAAGCAACACCCTTTTTATTTTTAGACTTCACTGTATTATCTAGTGATTATATTGAAGTAATGTGTCTGAGGCCGGAACAGAAAATGTGGTATAGATAATATTGGACCATATCTTTTCATGTTTTGAAGAGTAAATTATCAATAACTCCTTTACAATGTCAGAATTCAGAAAATACTAGACGTTCTGGTATTCACTAAATAAGATTTTATAACAGATGTAATTAAATCCATTTATATTTACAAACACTTCCAAGCCCTAATAGAAATTTGTTCCCATTTGAACACCAATCTGATAAGAAAAGCATAAAGAACAAAGGTATCTGTCAGATATCCTGGTTGCAACGACCCAGCTAGGTGGATATGCGGACTGTGTGGTTGAACGCCTTCAGGAAAAAGTCATCCATGGATTATAATGATTGCAGATATGCGCGGAATGATCAGATTATAACCTTGAAACTTCAAACAGAGCCAATCCCTCTTAAATGTAAACTTTGGCCATGCACGCCGTAGTATATTCAATTTTCTTAAGATGTACATGTCATTGTTTGTCAGACAAACAAATTATAGAGGAGGCAGTTTGATAAGTTGTCAAGTAAGATTGTTTAACAAACTCATAGCACCTCTATTATAAGCATCTCTACTGCAATTATTAACATTGAGGCTTGATAGGTAATAATCAACAAAAAAAAATAGATATCAGACAAAGGGCTACGGGTGAGAGCATATTTGACAATATTTACAACAAGTTGGTTGAATGATTGTGCCACACAAATTTTACATGACCTCAGTGGTGGTGGCAGATGTATATATGATGACACTTCTTTAATATAACAGACGCATGGCAACAATAATGATGGATAAGCTTAAATTAGAGATGTCATCACTTACAACTACCAGGAGGACTCACTACAAACCAACGCCCCTAAATACAGGAACATAATTTCTGGAGTCATTAATGTGCTTTAACTTATTGCATACTAGAACGCAGTGCTCATCACAGCCACAATATGCGTTGAAAACGTAGATCCCAATAGACGCAGGTTGAAATAATGATTAGAAAGTGAATGTAATCGCTTAAGACCTTGACGAACTCCATTACGGACTTGTGTATATGGCATTTGATCTCGTGTTGACTATTGTTACAGACGATTTCTTGATTGTAGTAGGGTTAAAACAAAACGAATCTAAGAAGCATAGAAAAATAGAGAACTAAAAGGATTCAGATAGTTTTATTTCCCACCACCGCACTCTATATTCCCGTTCTAGATAACATTACAGTTATGAGCATGAGATGCGCTGAACAATGGATTAGCCAGCGAATTATAAGGGAAGCAGTTTGATAAATTCTCAAAATAAATTGTTAATACTGCGTATAAAACTTCAAACATAAACGTTTCTTCTTCAACTATTAACATCGCTGCCCTAATATAATGGTGACTTAAATTAAATAGCAGATATAAACTTCAGATATAGTGTATGGGAATTATACAGATTTCACCCTCAACTAAGACCCTTATGCACTATCTTCTATGGAGCACTATTATGTGTGCATGGTTGAACATCTTGGCCGCGCTGGCCATCTGAAGGATACCCTAAACTTTATCATTGAGATACCTCTTAATTCGCACTATGGTTGTATGGCTGCGTTAGCTTAATGACTGTAGATCTCAAATGAAAATAGGCTTCAAAGTATTTCAGAACACTGCTCTTTGAATTGGATCCTAAAAATGTTACATATCCAATGTTCTCCTCTCAAACATCGATGCTGAAGTGGGCAGGTGCAGTGAGGTTAAATGATATAGAGATTAATGAAAATAGAGGTATTTATCCAGATCTATATTCTATTATGGATAATCTGGAGAAACAACAAGGGGATAGGGTATACGAAGTAAATATTGAGAGGGGATATAATGGCATGAGAAGTAAAAAGTAAAGGTTCAGTAAGCATTGGAATTTAGTACTCCTAGCAGAAGTAAGGTTTGAGCATTGGGATATCATCTACTAATGCTGTGCATAAGAAGACGTTATTGCGTGTGGGGTGAATTGCATGTTTGTCAAATTGTATATCGAAATCTTGGCCACATTAAAAGATAAATCTTCTTTTTCCCCTTTTATTTCGTAATCATAGCTATAAAAGATAGTGAAGATTTGACCGATAGTTTTGGTACAAGTAAGAAACATAAAGTAGTAAATCCTTGAATTCAAGAAGAATTTGAGCACAAGGTTTGAGAGATGGAAGGAATACAAATACGGCCATATAATGGCAATAACTACAAAATTTGCACAAACGGATTCTTTGAGAAGACATTGAAATTTTCAGGCAAATTCAGTTATCAAGCATACCACTAAAACTGAAATAAGATACAGAATAAAGGAACCTGTTTTCACTCATTTGACAAGATTAAAGGTTGATGCTGCTCCCAGATCCTGGCTTGCAGCTTCAGCCTCCTTCCAGAGCCTCCTCCCAAAACTCCTTCCTCCCCCTACCCCTTCTGTAATATTCCCCTTTCATACAAAACCTCCTTCCACCTTCGTAGGGATTTGCACATGATCCAATGCCTTACAACCTCACACAATATTGTTTTATTATTATTTTTTCATGTTTCCAATGAGTTCATTTTGGAAATTTATAATTGTATTAGTTTATATATTTAATCCTAATGTAATTTAATATATTTACAACCAACTCCCTTATTATTTTATGTATTAAATTGTAATATCACAAATTACAATTTAATTTATAACTTATTTTATTTATTTTAACGTTCACAGTAAACGATTATTATCTATCAAATTTATCTCCCGTATAACTGTAATTTATATTAAAACAATTGTATTTTTTTATCAACATCATGTTCTCAATCTAATAGTTCTAATAAATGCAACAAATTTACCACTCACACTTAGACACTTTCCGGCCTAGTTAGACCTCATGGTGGAACATTACCTGACCGATAATCATGATCAAATCACAAGACAACGACCACGAAGGTAAACAGGCAACTAGACAACAATGACAAGGGAACCCATGTTAACTCCATTCAACCATTCCATTGGTGAAGGCACACTTAGACCTGGTAAATCAGGTGGAGTCGATGCTTGGTTCTTGCATCGTATAGCATACCACATAGTCAACCATGACAAACACATATATATATCCTGAGGAAATCATATAGTGAACAAAAGTCGTACTGTGGTAGGATACTCAAATATGAGTAATGTGACACTGTTCTGTTCATGTAAACATATAAACAAATAAATACATTAAACATAATTTCTAATTGATTATCAACAAAATAGAGGAATCAATTACCTCATGATCTAATATAGCAATTACCATTAAAGCATCCTAACAATATTAAACACAGAATGACATTAATCCACAACAATTGTTATATTTATAAAACTGCAAAGCTTAAAACAATGGAAATCAAAATCATCAACTGTCATCATATCGATTAGGTCCATAATCAATTACCATGATAAAAAAAAATCCATCATCAACAATCTAAGATAATGTCATAATGTCCAATCCTACTATGCAAACCGTCAATCTGATAGAAGGCAAGGTGAGGGGCACTACAACATTCACCATGGTTCTAAGAGTGATTATTTATTCATAGGACATGTAGTTAACATTATTCATACAACATGTAATATTATCTCCTCTGAGCTACTGCTATATTATATATTGATCTATAATTTTGTAGGTACACACTTAAATCTTTATTGCATTGAATCTATTTTTAGGTTAAATGATCTAGTAATTGAATATGTACCTATAAGTTTACTTGACCTAGACATATAAATTATAATTTGACAAATTAGCAAGTATTTGTTAATGAGCTAATTTAAGATTTTGATTAGATGATACTCCTAGAATTTTTTTATTGTAACAGAAATAAGACATGAAAAGTTAACTTTAGATGGAAGTTGTGCACATGAACATCCATATGGACATATCATTCTAGATGTTATTTCCATTTACATGTTCATTTTCTCTTCTTGTACACAAATGCTTTTACATGCATGCACTTGATCGGTAGTTTAATTGTAATTCAAAGTTGGAGAAAATTGTAAGGATGAATACTACATCCCTAACACTTTCTCATTATGAACTCATAATCAGCTTCATGCTTTATCCATGTAGTTTAATAATCTAAATTTTATATATACTAAAATATTTTCTTTTGTATGATATTTGTAGGGGCTCAACATACAGAAACTTGACTAGAGGTCCAACCTAATTTAGTTGTTGGAGTAAAGGAGGTTGAAGCACACATAGTTGATGTTAGTGAGGAGACCAAAGCACAAACAACTAATGTTAGAGTGGAGGCCCATACACACCTTGATGTTGGACACGGGTCTAGATTACTTTCTTCTATCGATATTTATACTATGAATGTAATAAAAGAGGTGAAGAGAAAAATTTCTTACAAAAATATAGATCATTTTCTTGAAATGGATATAGGGAAATTAAAATTTTATCTTGAACAACCTAGTCAAACTACTAAGAGGGAATTGACAAGAACATCAACGGAACTAATTGAGGCTTATTTCAAAAATCATGATACACTTGGTCTAGCCCAATATTATCAACAATGCTTCTTCGTGATGACCTAAAAGATCCACTACAATTGATGGGTGTAGATTCCATAAAAAAGAGGAAAAGATGCCTAGAAAAACATATTTTTGAAAATGTTAAAAAAAAGTTTTGGGTTCCATTGGGAAACAATCTCAATCAATAGATAAGAGCATTTCAAGAAGAGTGATGTTAACATCTATTGTAAGTCCTCAAATGTCATGAAAGCATCAACTCTCTTCACTTTCAAGTAAAATTGACGTAAGTAGAAAGACATTAACAAGATATGTGAAAAGGAGAAAGGTTTTGGATGATTCTACTGTAGAAGGCAATTGGCATTAATGTGTAGGGATCCTCATTCTGACAAGATTGAAGATGGTATTAGGAACTTGATCTCAATTTTTTGGTACGAACATACTTTTCTCTCATCAAATAAAAGGGATGTTCTAAAACACAGGATCAGGCCTAGAGACAATTTTGAACTGCATACAAAACATTGGTTAGACATAACACAACATGAGATGTATATGTGATGTTCTGTGATTTAAATCCTCATGTAAAGATTAGATGAACAATGTTTAAAATGTTAAGGCCACATTATGTTAAGGAAAACAAGGCTTTTGAAACTTGTTGTCAATGAATGTATGTATATCATTGATATGAGTGAATGATATATACATTCAATGGTATATAAATTTTGATAGTGTGTATTGTTGTCAATCAAGATTGCACCTTTAGCAAAGATAAACTTAGCTATCTTGTTGAAACATGGAAACACTCTTAGATTGTGGGTAATCTATGTTTAGAGTGAATCTCTATAGTGGGCTAGTTCCCCTGGCAAATCACCTAATCTAAAATACCTTTTGAGGAAAGGGTTTAGAAGCATAACTTGCAATAAAATCCTAAACTTAATGGTGATATACTATAAATCCAACTTATTTTAATGCTTTTACTCACAATCAAACTCTTAACACATCAATTTTCACAATCTCACTTGAAACATGTGACACAAAAGTGATTTGTATGAAGGCTTGAAACTAAACTCAGCATACAACCTACATGACATGAGTCTTTTGCACACAAATTTGCAATAATGAGACATAGCAATGATTCAACACTTAGAATCACAATGTAACATGAAATCAATACTATAAAATGAGACAAAAATGAATGAGATATGAATACTCTGTTGTCTTAGTAATCTAAAAGGAGTATGCAAAAATGAAGCTTTGATTATTAGCTTATAAAGCTTTCTGCAGGTGGTCAATAAACAAAGAAGCAATCTGAACAGAGAAAAACTAAGTTTTTCTCTAATATATACCTCCAATGTTTCTAAGATTGGGAATAGAACAAACTCAAAAAAAATCCCTCAGAAAGGCAACCACCTAAGCTATTTCTAAGCTCCATAAAAAGCCTCCAACATAGTGCCCAAACTGCCTCCAAACTGGGTGTAAAAGCTACCAAAAACTCTCTATTAAGTGGTCCCACGAAAAGGATACTAAAAAATAGGCTTTACTTGGTTGGAAATTGAAATAAAAACTCCAAATTGCTCAACTTTTCCCAATTTCACCCAAAAGAAAACAAATCTACAAAGAAAGATTCCCCTATATTTGTTTTGTTTTAACTGCATTTAAATAACAATCATTAAAGTAATTTATAAATGCATTGCTTTAAATAATTGTTTTACAATATTCCATAGTTTTAACTCTAAGTTTTTTGATAAAAAAGGGAAAGCTTATTTGTTTTGATTTCGCAAAAAAAAAACAAGGCTTATATGATCTCAATGATACATTATAAGTAGGCATTTGATTTTCTGATGAAGATTGAAAGGCTCCTAAGGCTTATCCTCCATTTTTTGCAAAATATCACAAGGCATAAAGCCTGGGCATCATATATAGAGGTGAAATAATAATACCTTAAGGGTATTAGTTGAGGCATTTAAATTTTAATTCAATGTGATAAAATGCCTATTCGAATTAGGGCACAAATGAAACCCTAAATGCAAGACAAATGAACCCCTAGGTTTTTAGCCTCATTTTGTACTTTGAACTTTTGGAGAAGAGGTTCTGCCTCTAGTCACCGCCATGGGCGATAGGGTTTGACCTTGAAACCCTACTTTTCTTGTTGTTACAATGTTCTATCTTTGAATATTTTGCAGGAAAATGTAAGGTATATTCCCCTCTGTGACAAAACCAAACCAAATTTTTCATTTTAAACAAAAGTTTTGGCTTTCAAGCCATGGCCATGGAAAACTCTCTGATGTATTTGTCTTTGTATCTATGTTGTTTATGCCTTCTCTACTTTGTGGTTGGCATGGCTGACTAGTTGGAGACAATTAGAGACAATACATGGGCGAAACCCATGGTCATATGTATATATCTTCTCTCAGAAAACAAAAGCAAGGTAAGTTCTTCTCTTTTGAATACTGTATCATTTCTTGTTTCTCATTGTTAGAAACTCAAATCAAGATCACTAAAAGGGGATAATAATAGATGCTTTTGCTTTCTGTAAAAGAATATAGGATATATACTTGTGTTCTCCATTGTAGGCTGTGGCCATACTTTGTATACTTGCTCACTCCTAAGTGTTTTCCAAGTCGACATAGCTCAAAACCCTACTTTTATCTCTTTGCATTTATCTTTTCTCTATGTAGATTGACATGGGTTTTGATATTTATGAAGAAAATTACATCCTTGGATGTGGCTATAAGAACCAACTTTATAATTCATTAATTGTATTTTGTCTGGGTTTTGTATGAAGAGAGCTTGATTTGAGCTTGTCCCATGAAAGAATAATATAAATCTTATACTCTGGTTAATACTTTATGGATACTAAAACCCTTCATGGCTGTGGCAATTCAAAATCTTGAGTATTGCTTAAACTTGAAGATTTCCCATCTGTAGACTCTTGAGGCCATTGTCATTGGCTATATTTCCTCTTTGAAACACAAAAATATTAGTCTTTGATAGTGAGTAATGAATTTTCTATTCTTCAATGTTAATGACAATCATTGAGAATTTCTTACAACTATTCCTTTGTTATTTAGATCTCTCTGATAATGAACTATTACCTTTGAAAACACTTCTAAGTGCTTTAGTCTAATAAAAATGCCATTCCTTTTGATGCTATAGTTACCTTCATATAGTGACGAGGCCTTTCCCTAATTCTTCATTGCTAACATTTTTGTATTCATTTGACAATGATTTCAATACTATTCTACAAGGATACAATGGTTTGACAATGACTTATCTACTTGTGAAGACCCTTGTCTAACATTGTAGCATCATAGATATGTTAAAAGATTATTTAACACCCTGTCACTATGCTAGTGAATGCTTCCTCATCTTATACAACCATCTTTGAATGTTCCAACCTTCTTTCTATAGTCCTTGGCCACTCTGCACCATTGAATATCACATATGACTGTTAGGCATCTTTGTTACCTGCTATCCCATATCTGGCAATGTGACTGTCCTACCTTGTTTTACTTCTTGAAAGGTCTTTGATTCTTCAATGATGACTATGACAATGGTCTATAAATAGTCTCTCAAGTTCACTATACCTTCTAAATTATCATTTCACCTATACCTCTCTTTTCATGACTCTTGTAGCTATTCTATTATTGTCCAATTGTTGCTCAATGATGGATCCTTGGTGTCATGGTCTTGATGTGGTAATAAATGTTGTTCATACTGAAAAAGTAGGCACTGTGTTGTCCATTGTTTATATTCTTGTAGATCAAATACATCCATGCATTGTGTATTCACTTGATGGTATCAATATGTCTTTGCATGATGTCTAGACAGTAAAGAGGTTTGCTCTTGTATTTGGTCACTATGAATGGTACTTATGACTGCTCTACTTCATCAGCTATCCGACAGTCATTCAATGAGGCAATACCATGATAGCATAAGAATTTTTTTTGCAAATGGAACTTCTTCAATGAAATGATAATACATTTAATCATCTCTGCATATTTATCTGAGCACCCTTGAATGAGCTCATTGCAATTACTTTATGAGTTCTTCTTTTAGCTGAAAATGTTTTGATTTGAGCAATATGAATATGTTTTCTATCTCATCCCCTCTTGAGATTCACGGGTAGCATGTTGGGCTCGACCCTTACATGGGAACCAATTCTTGCACCACATGCTATGATGTCTTTAGAAATGAATTAGCAACATAATTTCTCCTATACCTACACAATAAACAAACATGTTAGATTAAAACAGTGAAGCTCAATACTCCTGTGATGTTTCATTTTTAGGCTCTCTTGCATATATCTAATTTTGTTATCTCATTCAATACATCATAAACAATGTATTATGTTTATGTTGATGGAGCACATAAGAAAACTTATATCTAGATCTCTAACATCTCTTTCACCATGATACAGGCTCATTCAGAGGTTAAGAGCAAAGAGGAGATAGCTGTAATGTTGACCAACACTGAGCACCAATAGGCATATGTTTTGTCTTATTCTCTTTATTTCTTCACTTAATCTTCAGATGCATAGTATATTCCTTATGATGTGTTGGTTCAGCTATTCCCACAGCTTGTGTGGGATATTCTTTCTATCAATACAATACTTATGTAGTCTTGTGTATATCTCATTTGTAAAATGAATGAAACATTCTAATACAAAATGAAATAACTCCTTATCAGCCACGAAATCTCTACAAAGCATAAAATGATAAACAGAATGTCTTCTCTTTTGTTATAACAATGGTATCATAAGACTGAACCTTTTCCTTTTCCAAGCACTTTAAACTATGCACAAACCAACATAGTAGAAAAATGTTAAGAACCTTTCATCTTAAAATGAAATAAATGCTTCAGCTCTACCAATTTGAGCTATAGGTGAAAAATTGGTAACATTTCTAGTGATTTCTACTAAATGCTTGCCTGCTAAGCATATAGACTAGCTTCCTTAAACAATCCATTAGGCACGGAGTCAAATCTTCCCCATCTCAAACTCAAAAAACCATGAGACTCAACTGGAAATACTCTAAACAACAATAGAAAATAAACAGAAAGCAAACTAAAATGCCCTAGTGGCCAGAGAACATGTGCAACAACATTTAGGAAAAAAAAACAACCTAAATAAATGTGCCTTAAGCACTTATTAGCATAAAACACTACCCTAACTTAGTCAAACTAGCCAAAGAAGTAGGTCAAACAAACACATTCACTATTTGAGGGAAGTAGTAGCCTTTTCTACAGAAAATATGATGTTTTACATGATTTTAGGTAGCTACATGAAAGTCAATAATGGACGAAAGGCCATGAAATAGCTGCACCACATCTTGAAGAACATATACAAGCTCACTAACCTCTTCCTATGGAACATAAATGATACTACCCTGAGGTGGCAAAGTGACTTGAATCTATTCTTCTTGAACTACACTTTGATGCATGGGCTCACTCATGATAGAAATCTTCTTGTTGGCCTCTATTTGAGCAATATATTTAATTGGACATCCTATTTGTTGTGATGTTCACAACACGCCCCATTATGCTCCTTAGCAAAATGGGGACCCCTGCTGATGTTTTGCTTTTTGCTTCTGCTTGTGTTTTTCTGCTTTCTAGCGGTTTGGTAAAAATGAGTCAGGTGCATCATCATCATGAAGGTCAAGATGAGGTTGGTCATCATCATGAGGTCAGTTTGTCAAAGTTCATATTTTGTTTCTGTGACCTCATATTTAGAAAGAGCTTGAAATTCCATGCAGGTTTGCCTTTTACTTCACTTGAAAATTCGTCCATATGTGGAAGTTATGCACAGTCAAAGTTTTGGTCAAACCTGATAATTGCAAGTGATCATCATATTTTTTTATGTTGTCAAGGTCATCATGATCTTGGTCTATCACCCGATAAAAATCATGCAGTCGCAATATCCGGACGTTAATCTTAGGTGATAGTGCCCTTTACCCGTCAAAAGACCTTATGCGCATCGTGAGCATCATGATTTTAGGAGGGTCATATTTTATAAGCTTGGTTTTGCTGTATGAAGACATCATCATCATATTTGAAGCACCCCCCGATAATATCCTGAGGTTCAAATATCCGAATGCCAACTTTAAGTCATAGTAAGTTTTCCCCGTCGAGCGGTCTTTTGTATCGCGAGCATCATCATGATATTTTAAGATTACCTGATATTATAATATCATGCTGATATTATAAGATCACCCTGACTTAGAAAAATCCACCATCGGCATATTTGCATGCGCATGTTATAATCCTATCGGAAGGTCATCATCCTGATATTTACTGAAATTTGCTAAGATGATGATGACATCTTCATATCCTCCTGATCTCCTTTTTGCAATATCATGATGATCACCCTATCTATTAAGAAGAAGGTGATATTCCATTCCTCAACAGCATGATCATATTTTACAATATCACCCTAGCGCTAACCTGATGATGACCTCAACTCATCCTCATGCTCCGAAGACGAAATATGAAGATGACGTCATCATGATAATTCGATGAGGACGATCATCATATTTTTTATCCTGTCATATTGTCAAGATCATCATGATCTTGTTTGTTTACCCGATATTTTGTGAAGTCCTCTTGCCGAGAAATATGACCTTTTGCAAATATCCTGATGATCATCATCATCACATTTCCCTTCGGCAGGATTTTTTCCAAAACATGATCCGGTTAGCGAAACATCCTGATGACGTCATGTTCTAAGTTTAACAAAGGCTCCGGATATCATGATGATGTCATCCCGATCTGATAAACGAAGAAGCTAATATCCTGATGATCATCATCATCACATTTCCCTTCAGCAGGATGTTTTCCAAACACGATCCGGTTCGCGAATATGATGATGACGTCTTATTCTAAGTTCGACAAAAGCCCCAAATATCCTAATGATCATCATCATCCTGATCTTTCGAGAGGGTTGCCTTGGCCGCAAAGGGGTCGTATTACATTCATCATCCTGATCATGCTCCTTAGGTGACCCGATATCATGATTATCCCCTGATCTTAACTGAACATGATATGACGTCATTTTTTGCATTTTAATGAAGCCCGAATATGACGATGACGTCACCATCATATTCCTTTCCTCAGCAGCAGGATCATATTCCATATCCTCCTATTCTCCTTCAACATGATGATGATGATGATGATGATGTTGTTCTTTTCCCCATTACACAGAAGCAAAATATGATGATGACGTCATCTGGACCTTCGGAAGGGAGAGCATCATATTTCCAGAATATCATGCAGATGAAGAGAATATCGGCCAACATGTTTTTTGACACGCCGATAGCGATAGTCATGCCGATGGGCGGGAAATGAAGCGGTGGAGTTTTAAACCATTTTTTGGCACCCGTAGCATTTTTTCGGTCAGCGATGGTTGACCCGATGGGTTTTGAGCGGTCTGAATGCGTTTTAAACACGTTTTAAGAGTATTCTGGATCTGATTTCCACAATTTTGCGCAGTCACCTAGGTTTAAACGATTATTTTAATTTCCTGCTGTTTATGTGATAAATGAAATACTTATTGCTTATCTTGTCTTGGAGGCTTGCAGTTGAGGAAGCAGCTGGAAAGTCAACACAGTGACCTCATGGAGGAAGGAAATCTGATCTCAGGAGCAGGAAGATAAGGATGAAGTACGAAAGTCAAGGCCATTCAAGTAAAGGACAGAGTTGCAGCTGAAGGTATTACTGCAACAGACAAACAGAAGTTATTACCCAGCTGCCGGAACTTCTCAGAAGGGGCAATATTTCGCCCAGATTTGACACTGCTCAGAGATATTTTGAAGAGCTGGTTCACCTGTATTTATTGCTATAACCAGGGGTTTGAACCAGGGGTTCAGTTAGGTTTTTGCTGTAGTGAGGACAATCAGAATGTCTTTATATTGTGCCTCTCTACACTGTAATACTTTACAACAAGGATTTTAGGAAAACAACAAGGGTTACAACAGGATTTTTCTTTTAGGAACATACAGCAAGTTAGCATAGTTTAGAGGTCGAAGAAGGAGGTCGCCTGTTTGTCTGCAGTAAGGTGCGCGTGGAATATCTGGCTGCCTTACTGTATCTGTAAAGCTTGTAAGTTCTCTGTAGTATGATCAATGAAACTAAGAGTCATTCCTACATTGTAAATCATGTATGACTATTCATTTCTAATACAATAGAATCTGGAGTTCTGCATCTATCTTCTGAGTGTTCTCCTGCTCTTCTTTGTGTTTTGAAATATCTTCTTTGAGGGCTTGCAATTTTAAATGTATGTTTGTGAAAATGCTCAGAACTTACATTTAAGGTTTTTACTGTGGATTTGATCAAATTACTGTGGTATTTACATAGTGCATAACAGAAACAATTAGATCCTTCGGTAGATTAAATGAGGTATAGATTAGATCTTTCTAACTTTTCCCAACCCATCTGAAATATTTAGCTGAAAACATAGAAATCTAAAGGAAATTGTCTCAAATTTGAAGAAGCCTGCATAACAGAGTTATAAGTAGACAGTTTTCATAAATAGATAAAGAAGAAAGCTGCAAAAATTCAAGAAAACCATCTAAAACTTGCAGCACAGTATCACTTTTATGCAAAGGAATGAAAAGTATTGACATATCTCATGACCTTTTTGCATATTCTTAGTCCAGTAAACCACCAAACAAACCTAAACTACGTAAGGCCCCTTGAACATTACAGCTTCACATTGACCAACTAAACTTGACCAACCGAACCATTGTAGACTTGGGATTAGTTGAATCTCAAATGATTCCTTCTTATCTTTCAAGTATAGTTTCAGTTCATTATATGTGAATTTTAACTTATTGTTATGATTGCATCAAAACGATCATCAACAGTTTTCTGGCGCTAGAAGGAGGGCCTGATTTGGTTTAGGGTTAAAATTTTGAGTTTTAAATGTTATATTCTGAGATATGTTAGATCTCATAAAATTTCAAAGGCCTAAAAAGTTCAAAGAAGGTCCCATTTTTTAATGGACTCATATAGGGACAGTTTTCAAGTTGACATTCCTTCATTTCAGAAAGCTTTGAATAACCAGCTTTATCCTAAAAATTTATATAGCTATGGTTTATTTGGAAGGTGTAGGATACATAAGTCCACAGAGCATGGTGAGCTTAATTATATAGCTTTCCTTACAAGATTAGATTTATATTTGAAAGGACTAATCTCTCTCTCAGATGTGTATAAGGCTGAAAGTTGGCAGGGAAATGAGGAGATTATTGAGCGACAGGAGGATGCAGCATCAACGGTCATTAAATGTGCAGAGGATACAAAGATGGAACCAATGCTAGGAGTAAAGGATAATAAGATCTCTTGGCAGGAATCATGTAATGGTAAAAAAAAAATCTATCTTTTTGTTAGGATCCGGTTGTGATTAAAGTTAGTGAAAAGTATAAATATCCTAAAAAATGCAGAGAAGAAACCACAGCTCATGTCCCTTTTCTAGATAATAAGCAAAAAGGATTTAATGAAAAAGAAAAGGAAAGTGAAGTTCATCTTGATACATTTGATAAATATATAGAGCTACTAAGGAATATTTGTCAAGAAGAAACCTCTGGGTCTGACCTGAAAAGTTTTAACGAACATGATTTGGCAAAGAAATGTAAACAAGCATTGGCAGAATTAAAATGCACTAAAATTGATGAGATCCCTACTATAGAAGCTAATGAAGTCATAGAAAAGAAAGTAAATCCTAGTGTTACACCTGACTTCTTTAAATTGAATGATCAAAATCAAGATTGTTGCAGGTCAATAGGATTAGACTCTTCACTGAATGATAAATGTGAGTTATATGATGAGCAATTCTTGAAAAAAAAGGATACAGAGGATCATGGAGCTGCTGTACACAATCAGACATCACCCCCATGCTATGTTGAAAATAAAACAGGGGAGTACTCCTGTCAATCAAAAGATGTCGTCCCACCTTTACTCTCAAGTGATTTAGAAATGATTAATTTCTGTATGTCAGATTATGATGATCAGGATACTTACTTAAGTGCTGATGTGCAGGAAACTAATGAGAACATTGAGAGGTCTGCTGAATTTGAGGATAAATTGAACATCCAGAATGAAGGAACAAAGCTGGATGAAGATGAAGAAATGATACATCTAGAGTCATTCATCTTTCAACTTGAAAAAGGACTAGACATAGAGCTGGGCAATGAAAATGCAGAGCTAAATGAAGAGCCAGCTATCAATAAACAAGTGTGTTCCACAGAGCTAAAGGCACATCAGGTTGTCTCTTTCCTTTCCTTAGTAAATAATGATAAATGCTATTTTGATTATGGAAATTCAAGAGATAGGACATGCATATGGATTAATCATAACCCTGATGAGCTGCCTCAGTTACTAGTCATTAAGAGCTATTCTGATAAACACAATGAATTTAGAATACCAGAATTTTTTTTAGAATTCAAAGATAAATCTGCTAGAATGAGAACCATCACCAGTACCCTGTTACTCCTGCACAACCTAAGGAAATATGCAAGTAGGGGTGTTTTTGGGTCTTTTTCCTGGGTTTCTAATTGCCTTGTGGAGGCTTGTATATAGTCTGGTAGGGTAGTTGTTTTTGTTTTTGTGTTCTTCTTTTGCTGCTTTCTTTTTAGGTTGGCTGTTTGTATAGTTTGTCTTCTGTTTGTTTTTTGCTTTT
Organism: Cunninghamia lanceolata; assembly: GCA_027924645.1. Lineage (NCBI taxonomy): Eukaryota > Viridiplantae > Streptophyta > Pinopsida > Cupressales > Cupressaceae > Cunninghamia > Cunninghamia lanceolata. The sequence continues at coordinate 2,346,271 of BSBN01000719.1, read as the reverse complement.
GTTTCTTTCTGTTTGTACAGTTTTTTTTCTTTTGTTGTGTTGTTTGTACAGCTTGTTTGTTTGGTTTGTTTGTTGTCTCCTCAGTAGGGATCTTTATTTTACTTTAGAGTATTAAGGAGCAAAACTAGCAACCATTCAAAACAGTATAAAATTTAGGATATTCAAGTTAATCATTTACAATTTACACATAACTTGTCACTGTCATGAATGTAAAGAGTTGTTCATCTTCTGAAGTTTTGTATTCAATAAATGTGATTGAGAATTCGAAGCAGGTTTCTCACGATGACACACCTAAAATCCTTGGGTTTGTTGAACTTACCAGTGTAGATATTAGGTGAAAAATCAGAGGTCACCCTTTCTACCATTACAATTCTCAGCTTAATTTCAGCAAGTGCCCACTCCTTGCATCATGAAGTTACAAATTGCTATATCTTATGAAATCTTTCAAAATTAGAAAACAAAAAATAAATAAATAAATAAATAAATAAAGCGGATTATACTGAAAATCTAGATTAAGCCATCTAAGTAACTCTACCGGGGCTATGGACGCTCGCTGGCAGTGGGGCTCTACTTAGGAGAATTGTAATGATAACCTTGCCGGGGCTATAGACGCTCGCTGGCAGCAAGGCTCTATCCGGTCGGCTATGAGGGAATATCCTCACCTACGTAGGCTAATGTCAGTCATTGGTTTGTTCAACCGATCTTCAAGATGACGATAATTAATCACGTGCACACAACTAAACTGAAAATGGAAATTCATGCATCTTTATTGAATACTTTGAGTCTCAAGCTGAATAGTAATTTGCAAGAAAGATAGTTGGAAGTTATGAGTTCATTTCATCTAGTTTCCTTGAACACTCTGAATTTAATTGTTTTGTTTTGGTTGCTAGTTGTTGTGATGTTCACAACACGCCCCATTATGCTCCTTAGCAAAATGGGGACCCCTGCTGATGTTTTGTTTTTGCTTCTGCTTGTGTTTTTCTGCTTTCTGGCGGTTTGGTAAAAATGAGTCAGGTGCATCATCATCATGAAGGTCAGGATGAGGTTGGTCATCATCATGAGGTCAGTTTGTCAAAGTTCATATTTTGTTTCTGTGACCTCATATTTAGAAAGAGCTTGAAATTCCATGCAGGTTTGCCTTTTACTTCACTTGAAAATTCGTCCATATGTGGAAGTTATGCACAGTCAAAGTTTTGGTCAAACCTGATAATCGCAAGTGATCATCATATTTTTTTATGTTGTCAAGGTCATCATGATCTTGGTCTATCACCCGATAAAAATCATGCAGTCACAATATCCGGACGTCAATCTTAGGTGATAGTGCCCTTTACCCGTCAAAAGACCTTATGCGCATCGTGAGCATCATGATTTTAGGAGGGTCATATTTTATAAACTTGGTTTTGCTGTATGAAGACATCATCATCATATTTGAAGCACCCCCCCGATAATATCCTGAGGTTCAAATATCCGGACATCAACTTTAAGTCATAGTAAGTTTTCCCCATCGAGCGGTCTTTTGTATCGCGAGCATCATCATGATATTTTAAGATTACCTGATATTATAATATCATGCTAATATTATAAGATCACCCTGACTTAGAAAAATCCACCATCGGCATATTTGCATGCGCATGTTATAATCCTATCGGAAGGTCATCATCCTGATATTTACTGAAATTCGCTAAGATGATGATGACGTCTTCATATCCTCCTGATCTCCTTTTTGCAATATCATGATGATCACCCTATCTATTAAGAAGAAGGTGATATTCCATTTCTCAACAGCATGATCATATTTTACAATATCACCCTAGCGCTAACCTGATGATGACCTCAACTCATCCTCATGCTCCGAAGACGAAATATGAAGATGACGTCATCATGATAATTCGATGAGGACGATCATCATATTTTTTATCCTGTCATATTGTCAAGATCATCATGATCTTGTTTGTTTACCCGATATTTTGTGAAGTCCTCCTACCGAGAAATATGACCTTTTGCAAATATCCTGATGATCATCATCATCACGTTTCCCTTCGGTAAGATTTTTTCCAAAACATGATCCGGTTAGGGAAACATCCTGATGACGTCATGTTCTAAGTTTAACAAAGGCTCCAGATATCATGATGACATCATCCTGATCTGATAAACGAAGAAGCTAATATCCTGATGATCATCATCATCACATTTCCCTTTGGCAGGATGTTTTCCAAACACGATCCGGTTCACGAATATGATGATGACGTCTTATTCTAAGTTCGACAAAAGCCCCAAATATCTTGATGATCATCATCATCCTGATCTTTCGAGAGGGTTGCCTTGGCCGCAAAGGGGTCGTATTACATTCATCATCCTGATCATGCTCCTTAGGTGACCCGATATCATAATTATCCCCTGATCTTAACTGAACATGATATGACGTCATTTTTTGCATTTTAATGAAGCCCGAATATGACGATGACGTCACCATCATATTCCTTTCCTTAGCAGCAGGATCATATTCCATATCCTCCTATTCTCCTTCAACATGATGATGATGATGATGATGATGATGATGTTGTTCTTTTCCCCATTACATAGAAGCGAAATATGATGATGACGTCATCTGGACCTTCGGAAGGGAGAGCATCATATTTCTAGAATATCATGTAGATGAAGAGAATATCGGCCAACATGTTTTTTGACACGCCGATAGCGATAATCATGCCGATGGGCGGGAAATGAAGCGGTGGAGTTTTAAACCATTTTTTGGCGCCCGTAGCATTTTTTCGGTCAGCGATGGTTGACCCGATGGGTTTTGAGCGGTCTGAATGCGTTTTGAACGCGTTTTAAGAGTATTCTGGATCTGATTTCCACAATTTTGCGCAGTCACCTGGGTTTAAACGATTATTTTAATTTCCTGCTGTTTATGTGATAAATGAAATACTTATTGCTTGTCTTGTCTTGCAAGCTTGTAGTTGAGGAAGCAGCTGGAAAGTCAACACAGTGACCTCATGGAGGAAGGAAATCTGATCTCAGGAGCAGGAAGATAAGGATGAAGTGTGAAAGTCAAGGCCATTCAAGTAAAGGACAGAGTTGCAGCTGAAGGTATTACTGCAATAGACAAACAGAAGTTATTACCCAACTGCTGGAACTTCTCAGAAGGGGCAATATTTCGCCCAGATTTGACACTGCTCAGAGATATTTTGAAGAGTTGGTTCACCTGTATTTATTGCTGTAACCAGGGGTTTGAACCAAGGGTTCAGTTAGGTTTTTGCTGTAGTGAGGACAATCAGAATGTCTTTATATTGTGCCTCTCTACACTGTAATACTTTACAACAGGGATTTTAGGAAAACAACAAGGGTTACAACAGGATTTTTCTTTTAGGAACATACAGCAAGTTAGCATAGTTTAGAGGTCGAAGAAGGAGGTCGCCTGTTTGTCTGTAGTAAGGTGCGCGTGGAATGTCTGGCTGCCTTACTATATCTGTAAAGCTTGTAAGTTCTCTGTAGTATGATCAATGAAACTAAGAGTCATTCCTACATTGTAAATCATGTATGACTATTCATTTCTAATACAATAGAATCTGGAGTTCTGCATCTATCTTCTGAGTGTTCTCCTGCTCTTCTTTGTGTTTTGAAATATCTTCTTTGAGAGCTTGCAATTTTAAATGTATGTTTGTGAAAATGCTCAGAATTACATTTAAGGTTTTTACTGTGGATTTGATCAAATTACTGTGGTATTTACATAGTGCATAACAGAAACAATTAGATCCTTCGGTAGATTAAATGAGGTATAGATTAGATCTTTCTAACTTTTCCCAACCCATCTGAAATATTTAGCTGAAAATGTAGAAATCTAAAGGAAATTGTCTCAAATTTGAAGAAGCCTGCATAACAGAGTTATAAGTAGACAGTTTTCATAAATAGATAAAGAAGAAAGCTGCAAAAATTCAAGAAAACCATCTAAAACTTGCAGCACAGTATCACTTTTATGCAAAGGAATGAAAAGTATTGACATATCTCATGACCTTTTTGCATATTCTTAGTCCAGTAAACCACCAAACAAACCTAAACTACATAAGGCCCCTTGAACATTACAGCTTCACATTGACCAACTAAACTTGACCAACCGAACCATTGTAGACTTGGGATTAGTTGAATCTCAAATGATTCCTTCTTATCTTTCAAGTATAGTCTCAGTTCATTATATGTGAATTTTAACTTATTGTTATGATTGCATCAAAACAATCATCAACACTATTGACAAGACAAAATTTGAACTTCTCTTGCTAGTTTCACTCTTGTCAACTTCCTCTTCAACCATAATTGTTTCTTACTTTGGTTGAATCATTCCTTCAACCTCATGATTCTCCACAACCAAGTTGTTCTCATTTATTTGCTCATGAATCAATATTCTATCAATGTCACTTTCATGCTCTGCCTAATCACAACTTGTCAATTTTGTTAGCTCAAATACATTTTCTTCATCAACACTAACATTTAAAGGAAGTTCTACAAATAAATCAGTCAAAACCTGAGTGACAACACCCCTTTTGCCTCTTCAACCTGATGTTCCACACATTTTCCTTCAAAAGAGGATTATTTGACATCTAAATTTAAAACAAAAACCTCAAGGTCATCACAAAGCATGCCTTCTTCATTCTCATTCTCATTTTTCTATGAAGGGAGATTGTTTATTACCTCATAATAGTTCTCAACCAGCTGTGTAACTTCCTTGATAGGCTTACCTTCACACTCCCCATTGTCAGATTGCTTAGCTTCAATCAACAATTCCTCATATTGTTGAAGATCTTCGTGCTATTCTAAAGCTGTTGTCTTTGATATGAGCATGCTTTCCTCATATAGCTCAACAAAACTAGGTAACTAATCAAATAAAGAAATTGATTCTTCCTCCTCATGCAATGCTACCTCTAATGAAACTTGGGCATTTTGTCTTTGTAATTGAAGACTCTCGCCTTGTGACCTCTGTATTCTACTTTCATTCATCTTATAAACAACATTAGAAAACAACATAAACAACAACTGATGTTTCTAATTTGGTGGCACAAAAAGGACTGCAAGAACCTTCAGCTGTTGGATTGAAACTTGAAACTTTGATTGACTTGGGCTCTATAATATTTTGCTCCTATTCATCAAGCCAACTTGCAATCTTGATTGGTTTATATTTTACTACCCTTTCCTCTTCTTGATTTTGGATTGGTACAGGAGGGGTAGCCTTAACAAGATTTAGAATTTTATAACCAAGATACTTAGTCCAAGAAAGCTACCATGGTTGTTCAAAAGTTTGATGACTTGGTTTAGGTTGTTGATATGACTGACGATTAAAGGACTAGTTTTGAATGCAAACACGCCCCTGACCAAAATTAGAACTTCTGAAACTTGGAATTTGGGGACTTTGGGAAGTCTCTTGAGTTCCTTGGAAGAAAAAGGGGTCCTCAAGTGGCTAGTTTTGAAGCATAATAAATTAAGATTGTGCCAACATAGGCTCTTGCAATGGTAAGGGATCTCTGAAACTAAGATTCTTGACCTTGGGAGAGATAAGAGGTTTGCTTTTCATAAAACTTGGAATTTCATAAATACTAACCTCATCCTGAAAGGGCCGATCTAGAATGAAAGGAGTTGTTTAGGCTTCGTGCCTTTCTGTTTCTGCCCCTTGCTCATAGAGATAGGCCTAATAAGCCATCTCTTCTTGTTGTTGATTATACTCATGCTACCTCTTAATCTGCTCTACCTGCTTTGTGAAGTCATACATGAAGTCAAACAACATACCCTTTATACTTGCAATCTCCTCCTTTTCACACTCTTGGAGCTAGCTTTGACTATATCAAGGATGAAATGGAGGTTGAGCAGGGATGGGTGGGTGGTAATCATACTCGGCATGCTAGTGAATGCTTCCTCATCATATACAACCATCTTTGAGTGTTCCAACCTTCTTTATATAGTCCCTGGCCACTCTGCACCATTGAATATCACATATGACTACCAGGCATCTTTGTTACCTGCTATCCCATATCTGGCAATGTGACCGTGCTACCTTGTTTTAATTCTTGAAAGTTCTTTGATTCTTCATTGATGATTGTGACAATGGTCTATAAATAGTCTCTCAAGCTCACTATACCTTGTAAATTATCACTGCACCTATAACTCTTTTTTAATGACTCTTGTAGCTATTCTATTATTGTCCAATTGTTGCTCCATGATGGATCCTTGGCTATCATGCTCTTGATGTGGTAATAAATGTTGTTCATACTGAAAAAGTAGGCACTGTGTTGTCCATTGTTTATATTCTTGTAGATCAAATACATCCATGCATTGTGTATTCACTTGATGGTATCAATATGTCTTTGTATGATATCTAGAGACTAAAGAGACTCACGCTTGTATTTTGTCACTATGAATGGTACTTATGATTGCTCTACTTCATCAGCTATCCTACAATCATTCAATGAGGCAATACCTTGATAGCATAAGAACTTTGTTTGCAAATGGAACTTCTTCAGTGAAAAGATAATGCATTTAATCAGCTCTACATATTTATCTGACCAGCCTTGAATGAGCTCATTGCAATTACTTTATGAGTTATTCTTTTAGCAGAAAATGTTTTAATTTGAGCAATATGAATATGTTTTTCTATCTCATCCCCTCTTGAGATTTAGGGGTAGCATCTTGCGCTCGACTCTTGTGGGAGTCCATTTTTGCACCACATGCTATGATGTCTTCAGAAATGGATCATTAGCATAATTTATCCTATACCTACATTTAAACAATTATGTTACATTAAAACAATGAAGCTCAATACTCCTGTGATGTTTCATTTTAGGCTCTCTTGCATATGTCTAATTTTGTTATTTGATTCAGTACATCATCAACAATGTATTATGTTTTTGTTGATGGAGCACATAGGAGAACTCATATCTGGATCTCTAACATCTCTTTCACCATGATACAAGCTCATTCAGAGGTTAGGAGAAAAGAGGAGATAGCTACAATGAAGACCAACACCAAGCAACAATAGGCATATGTTTTATTTTATTTGCTTCATTTCTTCACTTAATCCTCAAATGAATAGTATATTCCTTATGATGTGTTGGTTCAGCTATTCCCATAGCTTGTGTGGGATATTTGATCTCTCTTCTTTCTTTCAATATAATACTTATGTAGTCTTGTGTATATCTCATTTGTAAAATGAATGAAACATTCTAATACAAAATGAAATAACTCCTTATCATCCATGAAATCTCTGCAAAGCATTAAATGATAAATGAAATGTCTTATCTTCTGTTATAAGAATGACATCATAAAACTAAACCTTTTCCTTTTCCAAGCACTTTAAACTATGCAAAAACCAACATAGCAGAAAACGTTAAGAACCTTTCATCTTAAAATGAAATAAATGCTTCAACTCTACCAATTTGAGCTATAGGTAAAAAATTAGTAACATTTCTAGTGATTTCTACTAAATGCTTGCCTGCTAAGCATATAGACTAGTTGCCTTAACCAATCCATTAGTTGTGAAATCAAATCTGCCCCTTCTCAAACTCCAAAAACCATGAGACTCAACTCGAAATACTCCAAACAACAATAGAAAACAAATGGAAAGCAAACTAAAATGACCTGGTGGCTGGAGAACATGTGCAAAAACATTTAGGAAAAAAAATAACCTAAATAAATGTGCCTTAAGCACATATTAGCATAAACCACTACCCTAACCTACTCTAACCAGCCAAAGAAGTAGGTTAAACAAACACATTCACTAGTTGAGTGAAGTAGCAGCCTTTTCTACATAAAATATGATGTTTCACATGATTTTGGGTAGCTACATGAAACTGAATAATGGATGAAAGGCCATGAAATAGCTGCACCACATCTTGAAGAAAATATACAAGCTCACTAACCTCTTCGTATGGAATATAAACACTACTAACCTAAAGTGGAAAAGCGACTTGAATCTATTCTTCTTGAACTGCAGTTTCATGCATGGGCTCAGTCATGATAGAAATCTTCTTGTTGGCCTCCATTTTAGCAATATATTTAATTGTACATCTTATTGACAAGACAAAATTGGAACTTCTCTTGCTAGTTTCATTCTTGTCAACTTACTCTTCAACCACAATTGTTTCTTTCTTTGGTTGAATCATGCCTTCAGCCTTGTGATCCTCCAGAACCAATTTGTTCTCATTTATTTCCTCATGAATCAATATTCTATCAATGTCACTTTCATGCTCTAGCTGATCACAACTTGTCAATTTCGTTAGCTCAAATACATTTTCTTCATCAACACTAGCACCTAAAGGAGGTTCTACAAATAAATCAGTCAAAAGCTGAGTGACAACACCCCTTTTGCCTCTTCAACCTGATGTTCCACACATTTTCCTTCAAAAGATGATTGTTTGACATCTAAATTTGAAACAAATATCTCAAGGTCATTGGAAAGCATCTCTTCTTCATTCTCATTCTCATTTTTCTGTGAAGAGAGACTATTTATTACCTCATAACAGTTCTGAGCTAGCTGTGTAAGTTCCATGATAGGCTTACCTTCACACTCCCCATTGTTAGATTGCTTATCTTCAATCAACAACTCCTCATATTGTTGAGGATCTTATTGCTATTATGAAACTATTTTCTTTGGTATGAGCATGCTTTCCTCATCTGGCTCAAGAAAACTAGGTAACTGATTGAACAAAGAAATTAATTCTTCCTTCTCATGCAGTGCTTCCTCCAATGAAACTTGGGCATTCTGTCTTTGCAATTGAAGACTCTCACCTTGTGACCTCTGTATTCTACTTTCAGTCATCATATAAACAACATTAGAAAACTTTTTAAATGAATCAAAATGCAAAGGATCTGGTGTCAAGTTAGAACTAGCATCCTCTTCATATGAATCATGCTCATATTCAGTTGGGAATACAACATAAACAACAGCAACCTCATGCTCCACATCTGATCATTCTAATTTGGTGGCACAAAAAGGACTGCAAGAACCTTCAGCTGTTGGATTGAAACTTGAAACTTTGATTGGCTTGGGCTCTATAAGCTTTTCCTCTTGTTCATCAAGCCAACTTGCAATCTTGATTGGTTTAGATTTTACTACCATTTCCTCTTCTTGATTTTGGATTGGTACGGGAGGGGTAGCCTTAACAAGATTTGGCATTGTATAACCAGGATAATTTGTCCAAGAAGACTGCCATGGTTGTTCAAAAGTTTGATGACTTGGTTCAGGTTCTTGATACAAATGATGATTAAAAGACCAGTTTTTAATGCAAACAGGCCCCTGAACAAAATCATAACTTCTGAAACTTGGAATTTGGGGACTTTGGGAAGTTTCTTGAGTTCCTTGGAGGAAAAAGGGCTCTTCAAGTGGCTGGTTTTGAAGCATAAGAAACTAAGATTATGCCAACATAGGCTCTTGCAATTGTAAAGGATCTCTAAAACTGAGAATCTTGACCTTGGGTGGGATAAGAGGTTTACTTTTCATAAAACTTGGAATTTCATACCTACTAACCTCATCCTGAAAGGGCTGATCTAGAATGAAAGGAGTATTTTGGGCTTTGTGCCTTTGTGTTTCCACCCCTTTCTCATAGAGATAGGCTTGATAAGCCATCTCTTCTTGTTGTTGATTATACTCATGCTACCTCTTAATCTCCTCTACCTACTTTTGAAGTCATGCATGAAGTCAAACAACATACCCTTTATGCTTGCAATCTCCTCCTTTTCACACTCTTGGAGCTAGCTTTGAGTATATCAAGGCTGAAATAGAGGCTGAGCAGGGATTAGTGGGTGGTAATCATACTTAGCATGCTGGTTTCTTTGGAAAATGAAAAAATTAGATGCAAAATCAACATCATGATTATCTTGGTAAGGCTGAAAAGATGGTATTCTAATAGCTACTTTATGAAATGGAGCATGATGAAGCTTTTCTCCATGAAATGGGTACATTTTCCAACATTTATATAAGTTTAAAATTTATTAATAAATCAGATCTTTTGCTAAAACTTTGAAACATACCAGCACCTAGAATGCTGAAACCAATGGATCTTGATTTGGAGTCACCAGATGTGTTTGAAGAACTTGCCTCCAAAGGCTGAGATTATTGGTGCATACACCAAGAACTAGTAATGAAATGATGCGCTTTAAACTGTGAGAGTTCAAACTTTCCCACTGAGCGTGCCAAAAACTATTGTTAATCAAGATTGCACCCTTAGCAAAGATAAACTTACCTATCCTATTGAAACATGGAAACACTCTCAAATTGTGGGTAATCTATGTTGAGAGCGAATCTCCATAGCGGGCTAGTTCCCCTTCCAAATTGCCTCATCTAAAAGACCTTTTGAGTAAAGGGTTTAGAAGGATAACTTGCTTTAAAATCCTAAACTTAATGGTGGTATACTAGAAATCTAACTTATTTTAATGCTTTTACTCACAATCAAACTCTTAAAACATGTCACACAAAAGTGATTTGTATGAAGTCTTGAAACTCACTTCAGCATACAACCTACATCATGAGACTTATGCACACAAGTTTACAATAACGAAACATAGAAAGGGTTCAACACTTAGAATCACAATGCAACATCAAATCAATACTACAAAATGAAATAAAAATGAATTAGAGAGGAATACTCTTTTGTCTTATTAATCTGAAAGGAGTATGCAAAAATAAAGCTCTAAGTACAAATTATTAGATTACAAATTTTTGCAAGTGAGCAGGAAAGAAAGAAGCAATCTGAACTGAGAAAAACTAACTTTTTTTCTACTATATGCTGCCAATGTTTCAAAGATTGGGAATAAAAAAACTCAGCAAAAATCCCTCAAAAAGGCAACCACCTAAGCCACTTTTGAGCTCCATAGAAAGCCTCCAAAATAGTGCCCAAACTACCTCCAAACTGGGTGTAAAAGAAGCCAAAAACTCTCTATCAAGTGGTCCCATGAAAATGACACTAAAAAGTAGGCTTTACTTGGTTGGAAATTGAAATAGAAACTCGAAATTGCCCAACTTTTCCCAATTTCACCCAAAAGAAAACAAATCTAGAAAGAAAGATTCCCCTATATTTGTTTTGCTTTAACTGCATTTAAATAACAATCATTCAAGCAATTTATAAAGACATTGCTTTAAATAATTATTTTGCAATATTTTGTAGTTTTAACTCTGATTCTTCTGATAAAAAGAGGGAAACCTGATTTGTTTTGATTTCGCAAAAAAAAACAAGGCTTATATGATCTCAATGATACATTCTACCTAGGCATTTGATTTTCTAATGAAGATTGAAAGGCTCCTAAGGCTTATCCTCTATTTTTTAAAAAATATCCTAAGGCATAAAGCCTAGGCATCATATACAAAGGTGAAATAATAATACCTTAAGGGTATTAGTTGAGGCTTTTAAATTGTAATTCAACGTGATAAAATACCTATTCGAATTAGGGCACAAAGGAAACCTTAAACACAAAACAAATGAGCCCCTAGGTTTTTGGTCTCATTTTACACTTTGAACTTTTGGAGAAGAGGTTCTGCCTCTAGCCGCTGCCATGGGAGGTAGGGTTTGATCTCAAAACCCTACTTTTCTTGTTGTTACAATGCTCTTTCTTTCAAGATTTTATAGGAAAATGCAAGGTATATTCCCCTTGGTCACAAAACCAAACCAAATTTTTCATTTTAAACAAGTTTTATGTTTCAAGCTGTAGCCATGGAAAACTTTCTGATGTATTTATATTTTTATCTCTGTTGTTTATACTTTCTTTTCTTTGTTGTCACCATGGTCGACTGGTTGGAGACAATTAGAGACAATACATGGGTGAAACTCGTGGCCCTATGTATATATCTTCTCTCAGAAAAAAAAAAGCAAGGTAAGTTCTTCTCTTTGAAATGCTGTATCGTTTCTTATTTCTCATTGTTAGAAACTCAAATCGACCTCAATAAAAGGGGGTATTAATAGATACTTTTGCATTTTATAAAAGAATATAGGATATCTACTTGTGTTCTCCATTGTAGGCCCTAGCCATACTATGTATACTTTCTCACTCCTGAGTGTTTTCCAAACTGACATAGCTCGAAACCCTACTTTTCTCTCTCTGCATTTGTCCTATCTCTACGCAGATTGACATGGGTTTTGATATTTATGAAGAAAATTACATCCTTGGCTGTGGTTATAAGAACCCACTTTATATTTCATTACTTGCATTTTATCTTGGTTTTGAATGAAGAGAGCTCGATTTGATCTTGTTCCATGAAAGAATAATGCAAATCTTATACTCTGGTTACTACTTTCTAAGTCCTAAATCTCTTCATGGCCACGGCCATTCAAAATCTTGAGTATTACTTAAACTTGAAGATTTCCCATCTATATACTCTTTAGGACATTGCCATTGGCTATAGTTCCAATCTGAAACACAAAAAATTTGGTCTCTGATAATGAATTTGTTGTTCTTCAATGTTAATGACAATCATTGAGAATGTCTTACAACTATTCCTTTGTTATTCAGATCTCTCTGATAATGAAATGGTACCTTTGAAACATTTCTAAGTGATCTAATCTAATAAAAATATCATTCCTTTTGATGCTAGAGTTACCTTGGTACAGTCATGAGGCCTTTGCATGATTGTTGAATGCTAAAATTTTTGTATTCATTTGACAATGATTTCAATACTATTCTACAAGGATACAATGGTTTGATAGTGACTTATCTACTTGTGCATCATAGATCTCTTAAAAGATTCTTCAACACCCTATAGCACCATTGTCCCAGTGAATGCTTCCTCATCTTATACAACCATATTTGACTGTTCCAACCTTCTTTATATAGTCCTTGGCCACTTTGCACCATTGAATATCACATATGACTGTTAGGCATCTTTGTTACTTGCTATCCTATATCTGGAGTCGTGACTGTCCTACCTTGTTTTAATGATTAAAAGGTCTTTGATTCTTCATTGATGACTGTGACAGTGGTCTATAAATAGTCTCTCAAGCTCACTATACCTTATAAATGATCACTGCACCTATAGCTCTCTTTTCATGACTCATGTACCTATTCTATTGTTGTCCAACTGTTGCTCCATGATGCATCCTTGGCTATCATGCCTCAAAAGGCGTCGCCTAAGTTGCAGCATAGACACAAAATAGATTTGTTTTTACAAAAGATATAAGAAACGTTCAGGAAAATTCAATTGGCAGATGTAAAATTAAATTTCACACCCTTTCGATAGCACCCTCAATGTCTGCACGGAGCTTTGGAATAGGGTATGGACATCCATCAAACCATACTTGACAAAGAAATTTCACCAAATACAATTTTGTTTTTTTAATGCACTGGTAGACACAAATGCAGATTGTGGAAGCCCAGACAAGGCACGTGAACTATTTGACAGAATGCCTCAGATGGAAGTCATTTTATGAAATACAATGATTCCAGGATAAGCACAAAATGGGGATGCTCCCAAAATGAAGCTCTCGAGAACACATCCTAACATTGTAAGCTTTGTTTGTGTTCTAGGTGCACGCAGCGTGCAGGTTTAGTGGATGAGCTTGTACATACTTCAATCATATGAGTAACCCTAAACTACATAGTGCTGACGATCTTGAGGACACCCTAAACTTTATCGTTCAAATTCTGATTAAGCCTACGTGATTGTTCAGATGTGTTTTCTAGGTGTCTGTAGAGCACATACGAATATAGGTTTTTAAAGTGCAGCAATGTTCTTATTTGTGAAATCACACTCATCAGACGACATATAAGAAGGCAACTATGGACAGAATGGAGAGAACGAAATCAAAGGTTGAAAATTAGAGTCAAGAGAAATATGCTTAAGCGGGAGGTAAGTCTTCCAAGCTTTTCCATGACTTTGTTTAGAGGAAGCACATGAAACAAGAACTTACTACCATGCAGCTAAAGGATGAGCCTATTGCAGAAGATGTTAAATTTTATTGCAACTTTTATAATATGTTGCAACCTACACAGTCCTCACAACAACCAATTAAAGGAATATAATAGAGAAATAAAGATTACATTAAATTCTTATTAGGATAGTGGAATATAATAAATAAATTCAATATGCCTTCCAGTCACCCCATGCATGGGAATTCAGTATCACTTTGTTTCCATTATTACTAACAAAGGGCTTAAAGAAAATCTAATTAAGGGAAACTTAGCCATGGTAATGGAGAAAATAAAAACAGGTATACAGAGATATCAACGATTTCTAACAATAAAATTTGAAGAAGACTTCGTTTGCTTTATTTTGAGTGTGAAATTGGGTTAGGTTGTCTTTTGCCTAAAATCTATAGTGTTATCATACATTCACTCATAAATGAATACCAATGAAACCACGGTTATGCTGTATTGACATACACCATTTAGTACAGTTATTTCAGTTCAGAAACTTATATTATAACAGCAGATACTATATGCACCGAAATGCTATATCTTAAATTTAAACAACAATACAGCAGTACATGTGAAATCAGTAATAAGACTGATGATTTCCTTACCAGGATTATACGATTTCAGGCTAGGGCGATAGAGATCAAGGTGACTCCACAATGAATTTCAGCTGGGAAATCGCTTCGAGCTCATAAAGCCGTAGTAAACTGAGATCCGGACACCTAAACATACTAGAGGCTTCGTCAGCTAAGGCGGACAGAAGACTACTCCATGACCTTGGACATCTGCTCCGGGCTCTCTACTCTTGATTGCTCTCTTACTAGACTAAGTTTACTCCAGTCCTCCAAACAAGAGATGAGTCCCTTCTTCATCAAATCCTTGCAATTTATAGAAAAACCAAGCATCTTCCACTCTTATTTTTTTAATGCTATTGCATCCTCCACTCCTTTAATTTATTGATAATGCTTTCTCCACTATCTTTGTTTAAGGAAAATGCTCCCTCCACTGTCTTTGTTTAAGGAAAATGCATCTTCCACTCACTAGTGGATTTGCAAACTTATCATCTATTCCTTATGTGTAATCCATTTTGTATTTTAAATGAATATATTGTTTTATATTAGTTTTAAAAATTGAGTTGTGACAACAAACTTTTTATCCTATGCCTCTGGTAATCTAACTCTCAACCACCTAATCCTATATGACTCGTGAACCATCAAACACCATTTCTCTTATAATTATATTTACAAATTAAATTACAACATATTGGTTACTAATCTAATATCCAAATGTTATACTCATAACTTCTATACAATATTAATAAAAGCAATAATAAACCTATTTAATCAATTTCCAATTAATAAATTTTAATAGAAATATAAGATCAACAATCATAACAATTCAAATTATTGTAATTGATAATCTAACTAAAAGTTAAACCTTATATTTGATTTAGTAATTCCCCAACAACATTATATAATGGCACTTGTTAAACTAACACATGTAGTTGTGCAATTTTCAGTTAGATTTTTACCCATACCTTCTTCGACAACTTGAGAATGGAAGATAATAATAATAATAATAATAAACAAGTATATGCGGGTTTACTATTACTACATAAATGTTCTGCTAGACATAATGACTTAGGGGTACCAAACTCAATAATATATATAGTCATAAAGTGAAAACCTAAGTTTACAATTTCTAGAAAATATGTCAGGTAAATAGGAAGCAATACCCTTTTTATTTTTAGACTTCACTGTATTATCTAGTAATTATATGAAAGTAATGTGTCTGAGGCCCGAACAGAAAATGTGGTATAGATAATATTGGACCATATCTTTTCATGTTTTGAAGAGTAAATTATCGGTAACTCCTTTACAATGTCAGAATTCATAAAATACTAGACGTTCTGGTATTCACTAAATAAGATTTTATAACAGATGTAATTAAATGCATTTATATTTACAAACACTTCCAAGCCCTAATAGAAATTTGTTCCCATTTGAACATCAATCTGATAAGAAAAGCATAAAGGATAAAGGTATCTGTCAGATATCCTGGTTGCAATGACCCAGCTAGGTGGATATGCAGACTGTGTGGTTGAACGCCTTGAAGAAAAAGTCGTCCATGGATTGTAATGATTGCAGATATGCGCGGAATGATCAGATTATAACCTTGAAACTTCAAACAGAGACAATCCCTCTTAAATGTAAACTTTGGCCATGCACGCCGTAGCATGTTCAATTTTCTTAAATTGTACATGTCATTGTTTGTCAGACAAACAAATTATAGAGTAGGCAGTTTGATAAGTTCTCAAGTAACATTGTTTAATCAGCTTATAGCTCTTCTATTATAAGCATCTCTACTGCAATTATTAACATTGAGGCTTGATAGGTAATAATCACACAAAAAAAAATAGATATCAGACAAAGGGCTACATGTGAGAGCATATTTGACAATATTTACAACAAGTTGGTTGAATGATTGTGCCACACAAATTTTACATGACCTTAGTGGTGGTGGCAGATGTATATATGATGACACTTCTTTAATATAACAGACGCATGGCAACAATAATGATGGATAAGCTTAAATTAGAGATGTCATCACTTACAACCACCAGGCGGACTCACTACAAACTAGCACCCCTAAATACAGGAACATAATTTCTGGAGTCATTAATGTGCTTAACTTATTGCATACTGGAACGCAGTTCTCATCATAGCCATAATATGCATTGAAAACATAGATCCCGATAGACGCAGGTTGAAATAATGATTAGAAGGTGAATGTAATCGCTTAAGACCTTGACGAACTCCATTACGGACTTGTGGATATGGCATTTGATCCAGTGTTGACTATTGTTACGGACAATTTCTTGACTGTAGTAGGGTTAAAACAAAATGAATCTAAGAAGCATAGAAAAATAGAGAACTAAATGAATTTAGATAGCTTTATTTCCCACCACCGCACTCTATATTCCTGTTCTAGATAACATTACAGTTATGAGCATGAGATGCGCTGAACTATGGATTATCCAGCGAATTATAAGGGAGGCAGTTTGATAAATTCTCAATATAAATTGTTAATACTGCGTATAAAACTTCAAACATAAAACGTTTCTTCTTCAACTATTAACATCGCTGCCCTAATATAATGGTGACTTAAATTAAATAGCAGATATAAACTTCAGATATAGTGTATGGGAATTATACATATTTCACCCTCAACTAAGACCATTATGCACTATCTTCTACGACCCACTATTATGTGTGCATGGTTGAACATCTTGGCCGCGCTGGCCATCTGAAGGATACCCTAAACTTTATCTTTGAGATACCTATTAATTCACACTATGGTTGTATGGCTGCGTTAACTTAATGACTAGATCTCAAATGAAAATAGGATTCAAAGTATTTCACAACACTGCTCTTTGAATTAGATCCTAAAAATGTTACTCAACCAATGTTCTCCTCTCAAACATCGATGCTGAAGTGGGCAGGTGCAGTGAGGTTAAATGATATAGAGATTAATGAAAATAGAGGTATTTATCCAGATCTATATTCTATTATGGATAATCTTGAGAAACAACAAGGGCATAGGGTATACGAAGTAAATATTGAGAGGGGATATAATGGCATGAGAAGTAAAAAGTAAAGGTTCAATAAGCATTGGAATTTAGTACTCGTAGTAGAACTAAGGTTTGAGCATTGGGATATCGTCTACTGATGCGGTGCACAAGCAGACATTATTGCGTGTGGGGTGAATTGCAAATTGTATATCCAAATCTTGGCCACATTAAAAGATAAATTTTCTTTATCCCCTTTTATTTCGTAATCATAGATATAAGAGATAGTGAAGATTTGACCAATATTTTTGGTACAAGTAAGAAACATAAAGTAGTAAATCCTTGAATTTAAGCAGAATTTGAGCACAAGGTCTGAGAGATGGAAGGAATACAAATATGGCCATACAATGGCAATAACTACAAAATCTGCACAAACAGATTCTTTGAGAAGACATTGAAATTTTTGGTCAAATGCAGTTATCAAGCATACCACTAAAACTGAAATAAGATACAGAATAAAGGAACCTGTTTTCACTCGTTTGACAAGATTACAGGTTTGATGCTGCTCCCAGATCCCGGCTTGCAGCTCCAGCCTCCTTCTAGAGCCTCCTCCAAAAACTCCTTCCTCTCCCTACCCGTTCTGTAATATTCCCCTTTCATACAAAACCTCCTTCCACCTTCGTAGGGATTTGCACATCATCCAATGCCTTCCAACCTCACACAATATTGTTTTATTATTATTTTTTAATGTTTCTTGTGAGTTCATTTCTAAAATTTATAATTGTATTAGTTTATATATTTAATCCTAATGTGATTTACTATATTTACAACCAACTCCCTTATGATTTTATTATTTAAATCATAACATTATGAACTACCTTTAATTTTTACAACTCTAATGTAATTATTTTATATATTAAATTGTAATATCACAAATTACCATTTAATGTATAGCTTATTTTATTTATTTTAATGTTCACAGTAAATGATTATTATCTATCAAATTTATTTCCCGTATAACTGTAATTTATATTAAAACAATTATATTTTTTTATCAACATTATGTTCTCAATCTAATAGTTCTAATAAATGCAACAAATTTACCACTCACACTTAGACACTTTCCGGCCTAATTAGACCTCATAGTGGAACATTACCTGATCGATAATCATGATCAAATGACAAGACAACAACCACGAAGGTAAACAGGCAACCAAACAACAATGACAAGGGACCCCATGTTAGCTCCGTTCAACCATTCCATTGGTGAAGGCACGCTCAGACCTGGTAAATGAGGTGGAGTCGAGCCTGGTACCTGCATCCTATAGCAAACCACACAGTCAACCATGACAAACACATATATATATCCTCAGGCAATCATACAGTGAATGGAAGTCGCATTGTGGCAGGGTACTCAAACACGAGTAATGCGACATTATTCCGTTCACGTAAACATATAAACAAATAACTACATTAAACATAATTTCTAATTCCTTATCAACAAAATAGAGCAATCAATTATCTCATGATCTAATATAGCAATTACCATTAAAGTATCCTAACCATATTAAACACAGAATGACATTAATCCATAACAACTGTTATATTTATCAAACTATAAAGCTTAAAACAATGGAAATCAACATCATCAACTGTCATCATATCGATTAGGTCCATAATCAATTACCATGATAACAAAGAATCCATCATCAACAATCTATGATAATGTCATAACGTCCAATCCTACTATGCAAACTGTCAATCTGATAGAAGGCAAGGTGAGTGGCACTACATCCTCCCCCCTAGGACCATGCTTACTCTTGGAAGCCTACAAACAAATATCGATATAACTCTCGCATATAGGATGTATCTTGCCAGGTAGCTAAAGCCTCGTCGTTAGGATCTCACTGGACCCTTACTTGCTCTACGACTCTACCCCTGAGAGTGAGTCTCATGTGCTACAAAATTCCTACGGGCTCCAAAGCCAGCTACCTGTCCTCTACCTGTAAGGCATTACAATCAAGAACATGAGAAATATCTGGATGATATGGTGTAAGAACGGAAACATGAAATATATCATGGATGCATGACAAGCTAGGTGGCAAAGCAAGATGGTTAGCAATAGGACCAATTCTCTCCAAAACCTCGAATGGCCCCACAAAGCGTGGTACAAGCTTAGAGCCTTTTCCTTAACGGATCAGACTCTTTCATGGACGTACCCGCAAGAACACACGATCACCAACTGAGAATTGATGATCAACCCTATAAGCATCTGCATATTTCTTCTATCTATCCTGTGCTGCCACCAGACATTCTCTGATATGATCAACCTGCTGCTCCATCTCTTGGAGCATCGGTGGTTTAAGGAGAACTCTGTCCTCAAGATGATCCCAACTCAATGGGGTACGACAAGGATGACCATATAAGGCCTGAAAAGGAGACATGCCAATGGAACTATGGTACCTGTTATTATACACGAACTCCACCAAATACAAATAGTCTTCCTGTAGTGCCCTCAACTTGTCGTCTGTCAGACTGATGTTTGATTAGTAGTATTAGACATTACGACAGTATTTTAGATCATTCAATGATGGATTCTTTGTTATTCTGATTAATTGACTATGGACCTAATCGTTATGATAACAGTTGTTGATGTTGAATTCTATTATTTTATGCTTTACAACTTGATTAATATACTAGATGTTATAGATGCTTTGATGTTATTTTCTATATTTGATTGTAAGATAATTGATTGTTTTATGTTGTTGATAAGTAACCAGAAATCTTGTTCAATGTAGTGATTTGTTTATACATAAATGTGAATGGAACGGTGTCATATTACTCGCTCTCGAGTACCCTACCCCACTGCGATTTCCATTCACTATATGACTGCATGTGGATATATATCTTGCTATGTTTAACCGTGCAGTTGCTACAGGATGTAGGTACTAGGCACCAACCCCACCTGATTTACCAGGTTTGAGTGTGCCTTTGCCAATGGAATAGTTGTTTGGAGTTAACGTGAGGTCCCTTGTTATTGTTGTCTGGTTAACAATTTACCCTTGTGGTCATTGTCTATCATTTGATCATGACTTGTAGACAGGTAATGTTAAACCTTGAAGTCTAACTAGGTCAGAAGGTGTTTATGTGTGTAAGGTAGTGTTGTGCATTAAATAGAATCATTATACAGAAAATATAATGTTGATAATTAAATATATTTGTAAATGTCGATAATTGAGTATAATTGTTGTAAATAAATTATAGTTCTATGGGAAGTAAATTTGTTAAATAAAGTTGTAAGAAATTTTGTATTGTTTAATATAATAATTATTTACAATGAATATTTAAATAAATAAATTAATTGTAAGTCATGTTGTAATTCGTGATTTACGATTTAATTGATAAAATAAATTAAAATAGAGTTGTAAAATTTATAGATAGATGTAATGTTACAACTTTATTAATAAAAAAATAGTTGGTTGATCATAAAAAAAAATTAGTTGGAATCATTAATTTATATTAATAAAAATCATAAATATTTATAATAATTAACTATTGGAAACATTAAAATAATAAAAAAATTATATTTCAAGGAGGGAGAGGCATAGGATCGCGTGTTGTATCCTTACAAGGTGGAAGGGTTTGTTTTATGAAAAAGGAGATTGTAGAGAGAAGGAAGGGAGGAGGAATGCAGGAGGAGAGTAGAGAAGAAGACCAGGAAAAAGCTTGGACTACAGCAGTTGAAACAGAATTGTCGAATTGACGTCGCAGCTAGGTTCCTCAAAATGCTTGATTTCTTCCTCTGATTCTTTTTCTGCATCTGTATATGTTGGTGTCGATTGTTTCTTTTGGTTGAATTGCTTTATACGGAATCATTCTATCTTCTCTGTGTTTACTCCTTTTCAAAGGAGGAATTCATGGTAGAATCATGGATTCTTATGAAATAACAATTTCCTTTAGACATCTTATCAATAATGGACTTTAACATGGCATTGCGAGTGTAATTCTGCAAGTTCTTTGACCGGCACATAGTTTGATAGGTATATTTGAAGATACAGTTTGGGCGTCTCCTTAAGATCCCTTCGATCACTCCTTGTAAACTTCTTACACAAACCCAACCATGCATTCCTTCTGCAATTTCCTTATCCTCTCAGCTATTAAACTATTCTGTTAAACAACATTTTGGACTGCAACCGTATACAGTCTTTGTGCAAGCGACTTGGTAGGTTATAACAACTCCATATTCTGTGGTATGCCCTTGGAGTGTCACAAAACCATGCATCTAGAAAAGAAATAGAAATAAATTGTGAATGGCGTCTCCTATCTAATTAGTTTACAATCATGTATTCTTCTGTTCGAATTGGTTTAAGATCTTTCAAAGGTTTTACAAAGTAATTTCTATGTTTTCCCTGCTATTATCAGATTTTATGAAATGGTGTTCTTTTAATTGAAACCACCAATCAAATGATGATAGGGGTGCACATTTATAGCTGGCCAGATCTAAAATGTCATCAAATCCTAGTTCTTAGAAAAAAAATAGAAATAGACTCTTGACCGGGTAATTGCTTATTACATTGGTTTGAATAACATCTTGCATGAAGAGGCTGAAACAATCAACAACTCAAGTAGGTTAATTAAAATCACAAGTTGGAGGTTTTATTCATTGCACCCACTTTGGTTATATCCTGCAATCATTTCAATCGTTCCATAGATCGTTATTTTTAGCAAGCGCACTTCTGGAAGGGTACTACATACAAATCGCACCTTTTTATTGTAGTTCAATGTGGATCGATTTACAAGACAATGTTTTAGGCGAATCCTTTATATACTAGGTGTGAGACAAGTGATAAGTGGTGCAAACAGAAAACATAGGATAGGTTTGCCTGTTAGCCGCTGTCCATTGGTTTTCTGCATCATAGTCTTGGTCGAATAATAAAACACTCCAATGCTTCATCATTACCAAACCCTATATTATAGTGCATCAAGACACTACCCTCTTATAATCATAATCGATAGGTGTGAAGTCCCACGTAGAGAGATAACTAGGGTGCGCTTACATTGACGAAACCTAGGAGCCAAGATTGTGATTATTGACAACCTTGCTTGAGAATTTGTTATGTGACATCTGTATTTACAATGTATATAACCTGCAAACATTTGAATTTCAGTGACGTTTGCCTTATCATGGCGCTCATACTAGATGGGACGTATCTAATGGTAGTTCAACGTTGTTCTTAAAACAATCCATACAACCTGTGCAAACTTAACACGTATCTCAATGATGAGATTAAACGCTGCCTCTGGAAGGTTAATGCAGCCAAGGAGGACTGACTCTGTTTATAACATGATTAGCTGCTGGTAATCTGCAAAGAATTTTGCAATCTGATAATTCCTGTCAAAAATAAATAGGATGCATTTCCACCATTAGTTAACTCTGTAGTCATCTTTCATGATTGGAAATCTGCGCAACTGTATGGAGTATAAATTAGACATTGGAGACCATCTATAGAAATTGTTTTCCGTTAGATATATCTTTAGAGAGAGATAAAGCTACTTAAGTTTGTTGATGTCAATTCAATCAATTCACAGTCTGAGGGAGCTGGATGGACGCTGCCAGAAGTTGATAATCCAAACAAAGATCATCCATTTCAATTGTAAGACAGTCAATAACAATTTTACACCTCATTTACAATTCATACAATCTGTTCCTGATTCCATAGGATTTTTCCTACAGGACAGTAGATAACAACAGCTGAAACAGTTATAGTCAGAGCATCTACATGAAAACTGGAACGCCATGGAAACAAAACATAGTCTATACAACTACCAAGTGTTGACGGTATGAAAATGACCATTCCGATCTTCTTCCCTGACAGAATTAATCACCTTTGACTTTGTTACGATGAAGAAATGCCAAGCATATTAAACTATTTATCTAGTCGAGGTTAATGGAATAATTGGAAAGATCATATCTAGGGTAGAACCTTGAGGAAAACAAAACAATAATGTTCATCGTTGATGATTTATCCTCGTTGAGATTTCTGTATAATTATAAGATATCCATCTTAGCGTTATTATTCATTTCATCACTTGAAAGAGTAAAATTAATCAATCAAGGATGAAAGAAAGATAATATAGAATGTATTGTTAGAATAATGTGAAAATCGTAATGATAAGTAGGTATTAAATATTATAATTGATTTGAGTGGTTTCTTTAAGAATGAGTTGTTGTAGTTATTTAGTTAATCATGTAATTTATTTAGATAACTAGTTGTATTGTATTAATTTAATTGTTGTATTTAATTTAAAATCAATTGGTTGGAAAAAGAGTTAATCCACTGTTGATTTTATTACGAAAGTCATTTACATTGAACTGAGAAGGAATTGTAGTTTTAACTCTAGAACTGAATTGAACTGTATGAGTTAAGTATTTCTGTTGTTGTAAAAAGTTGAATTATGAGTGGTCAAACTCTATTCCAGAGGCTTAGTATGTCGTAGTTGAGTACATGCGACATGTGGATAGGTGTTTAGTATTATGATGTTATAATGAACATGTGGTTCTAGTTAGTGTGAAGTATAATGAAGTATTGGTTAAGTTGTTAATGTGTTTTGTAAAGTAATATTCTTTGGATGAGATATATAACCACTTGTGAATGATTTGTATCCATTTTTTCATAATTGTCGTATGGAGAGACTTGGAATATGTAAAAAGAGTAAAGTATCGTAATGCTATAGGCATTGTTTAACAAATGGTGTTATATTCTGTTTGGAATGCAAGAGGGTCTATGCCTTGCAGTGAATATGTATGTGTACTATTATAATACCGTGTATGATGGTTAAGGTTTACTAGGTGTTAGCAAGCAGAGTGGCTTTCAACGTGGGGCCGGCGCCCAAAGTGGCAGTCAGGATAACCCGTTGAAAGTAGATTAATCAAGTGATAACCTAAAATGAACTAGGGGGTTAAGGGTAGATTTCACATTAAACAAGATTAATCAATTTCCTCACCTAGGCCTGTAGTGCTCGTTTAGACTAAGGATGGGTTGAGAAGGCCTGGTCGGCATGATTGACTTCCTTGTCCTTACGAAAGGAAGGTAGATTCCGCATGTGTCACCCTATGGGGCCGGTGCCTAGTGAGAGGCTATCAGGATAACCATAGATGGGGGCCGGCGCCTAGTGAGAGGCTGTCAGGATAACCCATGCTAGGACCGTGTGATGACACTCTCCCTACTATAACCTAGCATTCCTTGTATGGTCTCTCCACATATGTTATGTGTTGCCTCTGGAAGTCGTGTTGTGTTGTTTATGTTATTGTCATGTGTTGTATTGGATTTTGGTTATTCTCTATCTTTTGTCTACCTGATTATTGTTGTTTGGGACCTCATGTTAACTCCTAGCTCGGGGGTGGGCCTTAGGGTTCCACATGGTCGGGTGGAAGAGCTTTTTTTATCCATTGGTTATTCCTTGTCGAAGTTCATGTGCAGAAAAGATTTATCTCAATTTTCAAACAACTATTCTTGTACCAGTTGAGGAAGATGTATGTGTATAATCTTGTACCAGACTTGTGTATCAGATCATTCATAATGTATGTAATTTTGATGTAGTCAGAAGATGGCATTGTAAGTAATGTAATGATGTACTTATGTGTAAGGAAAAACATCACAATTATGTATTTGATCATGTAGATTATATTATTTAATGGCATGCAATGAATATGAATATGTTATTTAAATTTTGCATTAGATTTAGATTGAGTTACTGATGTTAGTAATATATGTTAAATTATGTTAGTTGAATTGTAAGTAATGCAACCTTGAAACCTTAGAGAACATGTCATAAGTTTAAATGGTGTAATTAGATATGTTAACATTACTTTGTTATCTTAATGACTTTTAAAAAAAAAAAAATTCCTGTTTCATATAGCATAAATTGAAATTTCTCTAAGGTGTTCATGGCAGGGCATTACATCTGGTATCAGAGCCTTGTTTCTAACACTAGGTACTCTGGGTTTTATACTAGCCCATTAAGCTATACTAGTTGCATAAACTCTAAATAATATATTCATTCGTAGTCCTCGCCTAGCAACCTGAAGTGGTTCTTGGGTGTGTTGTCCAGGAAGATGCCTAGGGTATGAGGTTAAGGACGTGGATGAGGTAGGGGTCGTGGGAGAGGAGTTGATAATAGCCTTCCTCCTAGTTTCCCTCATGAGAGTGCACAAGAAAGTGGAGACAAGAATCAAGAGAATTAGGGTCAGCCAGAGGGTGCTCAGCTACGCCAGCTACTTGAGGAGGTTCTTTCTCATCTTGGTCCTAGGCAAGAGGTGGATCAGCCAGAAGTGAGAGAAAGAGAACGATCTCCCAGAAGGAGAGAAATCACAGCTGAACAAGAAGCTATTCTTGCAGGCCACATGAAAGACCTTATGAGAGCCCGTCCTCCTACTTTCGATGGTTCTGGTAGCGATATGGAAGCAGAGACATGGCTAATTGATTTGGAGAGGTGTTTTGCTATGCATCCATATGGTAGCAACACTAAGGTAAGATGTGCCATCATGCATCTTAGAGGTTTCGCCTCTACATGGTGGCGACTAGAGGAACAAAAGTTGCATCTAGATATTGCCACAGTATCTTGGGAACTATTTCTGGAAAGCTTCAGAGCTTGATTTTTGTCAGACCACTAGAGCTAATGTCGAGCAGACGAGTTCCATGGGTTGAGACAGATGGCCATGACAGTGGAACAATACGAGCACATGTTTTATGAACTCAAGTAGTATACAGGCATTGGGAACGATGAGGCCATGTTGGTTCAACATTCTATAAGAGGTCTGAATGCACTCATCAGTGGAGGAGTTCGTGTTTTCGAGCTGAAGACCATGGAGGTAGCAGTTGAGAAGGCTCGACTGGTGGAGGAGAACTTGACCATGGCCCTAAGGGGTCATACAGGTGTGCAGATCGGTAGTGCATCTCGAGCAAGTTTTGGCTTCTAAGATGGTTAGTTCCATATAGCAGGTAACTCGAGGAGTCATCATGTACCTTCTAAGAGTGGACAGCAACAACAACAGTATTCCCAGACAAAATCGAGAAACTCTCAATATCAGCAAGGTAGTAGATTTCATTCCAGAAAAGATCAAAATTGGCAGAGAGTTAAGCATGATCGTGCCAGTCAACCGGTGTAGAGCACATAGTCTGCAGCTAGTAGAGGAAGTTTTCAGTAGTCGAATGCTCCTATAGGCGGTGGAGGTTTTGGTAGGGGAATAGGATGTTTCTCTTATGGCCAGTAGGGTCACATTGCCAGATAGTGTCTGCATAAGAATACTATAGGATTTGGTCAGAGGCCTGCAGCTTTAGAGCCAACTGTCAGAGATGCAGGTAGGTCACATAGGGTGTTTGCGGCGATAGATAATCACCAAGCAGAGCATCAAGGCACCGTTGTGGAGACTACAGGTGTCTTGCAAGGTATTACTATTTCTATTCTTTTTGACTCTAGTGCTTCATATTCTTTCATTTCCCCTTCTATAGTGGAGCATTGCAAATTAGTGGTAGCAAAGCAAGATGTTAAGTGGCAGGTGGAATTGGCCTCTGGATCTAGGGTAATAGTAGACTCTCTTGTGTATGGTTGCAAGTTGAGGATAGGTCCTTTATCTACCACAGTGGATCTTTGTATTATACCCCTAGGATCCTATGACATAGTGTTGGGTATGGATTGGTTGGATGCTCATCGAGCAGTGATAGATTGTCACCAAAAGTTAGTAAGGTGTATTGATGAATTGGGCAGTGAAGTAGAAGTGGTTGGTATTTAGAGACCCATCTCTTTGCATATGATTTCCACCATGCAATTGAAGAGATGTTTGTGTCAAGGATGCAAGTTGTTTGCCGTAACGGTTAATGACTTAGATTTTGGGGAGAATAGAGAGGCATCCCTCGATGATCATCCTATTCTCAAGGAGTATGAAGATGTCTTTCCTAGTGAGATCCCGAGAATGCCACCTAAGTGTGATATTGATTTTAAGATAGACCTTCTTCCCAGAGCAGAACCTATTTCACGAGCTCCATATCAGATGACTACTCAGGAGCTTAAGGAGCTTTGGTTGTAGCTAGAAGAGTTATTAGCAAAGGGGTTTATTCATCCTAGTGTCTCTCCATGGGGAGCACCAGTTATTTTTGTGAAGAAAAAGGATAGATCTCTTCGGTTGTGCATTGACTATCAACAGCTTAATAAGGTGACTGTGAAGAACAGATACCCCTTGCCATGAATTGATGACCTCTTTGATCAGATCAAGGGGGCTAAGGTGTTTTCAAAGATAGACCTAAAGTCAGGATATCATCAGTTGTGCATCTTTGAGGCTGACATCCACAAGATAGCATTTCGTACCTGTTACAGGCATTATGAGTTCACTGTTGTACCTTTTGGGTTGACGAATGCACCGTCTGTGTTTATGAGTTTGATGAATGGTGTATTTTGCACCTATCTTGATAGATTTGTTCTTGTATTCTTAGATGATATATTGATTTACTCAAGCTCTATGGAGGAGCATGAAGAACATTTGTGACAGGTTTTGCAGTGTTTAAGAGAAAATTAGTTATATGCAAATCTGGCTAAATGCGATTTCTTTCAAACAGAAGTGAAATATTTGGGACATGTTATTTCTGACAAGGGTATTGCAGTGGATCCTTCCAAGATTCAAGCTATCATGGATTGGCCTACTCCTACCAATGTTTCAGAGGTTCGTAGTTTCATGGGTTTAGCAAGCTATTATCGACTATTTATGCAAGGATTTTCAAAGATAGCTCACCCCATAACTTCTCTTCAGAGAAAAGGAAAGAAGTTCATTGGTCAAAACAGTGTCAAGCAGCCTTCTAGACTCTTAAGGAGCGGTTGACTAGTGCACCCATTCTAGCAGTGCCTGATCCTGCTGAAGATTTTGTGGTATGTACTGATGCATCCTTGGAAGTTCATTTGGTTAGTTGAATTGTAATTAATGCAACCTTGAAACCTTAGAGAACATGTCGTAAGTCTAAATGGTTTAATTAGATATGTTAACATTACTTTGTTATCTTAATCACTTTTTAAAAAAAAAAAATTCCCATTTCATATAGCATAAATGTAAATTTCTCTAAGGTGTTCATGGTGGGGCATTACACTTCCCAATAGTTTTGCTGATCCATGACATACATTCTGAGCATATCCTCGAGGACCTGATTGACCCTCTCAGTTTGCCCATCAGTCTCTAGAAGATAAGCTAAACTAAAGTTCAATTGAGTCCCTAATGCATGCTGAAGGGATGTCCAAAGAGCTGAAGTGAACATTGGATCTCTATAAAAAATGATCTTTTGAGGAATTCCATGCAATCTAACTATGCCCTCCATAAAATTTCTAGCCACAGATGAAGCATTATATGATGATCAAACAAGAGAAAAGTGTGCTACTTTCGTAAGCCTGTCTACAGTGACCATTATTACGTCATGATGACGGGAGGACAAGGGTTATCTAACTATAAAGTCTATTGAGATTATATCCTATTTCCATTCCAGAATAAGATGTAGACAAAGAAGACCCATGGGATGTTGATCTTCCGCCTTAACCCTCTGACATTCTAGACATCTCGAAACAAAATCAGCAATATCCCTCTTCATTTTGGCCCAAAAATATATCTGATGAAGATTTGCATACATCTTCTTGACACCTAGATGAGTAGAATAAGGTGCCCACTGTGCCTCTGACATAATTAGGATGTGAAGACCCTCAGTAGAAGGAATATAAATGTGACCTAAATGCCACAAAAGACCATCTAACTTGATAGAATATCTGGCAAATCTACCCTCCAAGGGTCTACTAGACTCAACTTTTGTCTTCACTTCCTGATACCATCTATTAGTAGGGAGTGTTGCAAGAATCTGACCTCTCAAATCCACTCCAAGAGTGATTGATGAAAGATCATGTCTTCACCGACTAAGTGCATCTACCACCACACTCTCCTTACCTTGGATATATTTTACCTCAAAATTGTACTCACATAAAAACTCCACCCACCGCCTCTATCTAGCATTCAGGTTTGGCTGTGTAAAAATGTACTGTAAACTACGATGATCACTATGCAGCTCAAACCGATGCCCCAATAAAAATTGTCTCCATCTTACTATGCATGCACGACAGCAGCTAACTCTAGATCATGTGTGGGATAGTTCAACTCATGATCCTTGAGTTTTTCAGACTCATAGGCTATCGCACGACCATCCTACATTAAAACTGCTCCTAACCCTTCCAAAGATGCATCAGTACACACCACAAAATCTCTGGTAGGATTAGGAACTACCAAGATGGGTGCATTAGTCAACCATTCCTTAAGAGTCCGAAAGGATGCTTGACATTGGTCTGACCAAATGAACTTCTTCCCTTTTCTCTGAAGAGAAGTTATAGGATGAGCTAACTTTGAAAATCCTTCCACAAATTGTTGATAATAGCCTCCTAAACCCATGAAACTACAAACCTCTGATACATTGGTGGGTGCAGGCCAATCCATGATGGCTTGAATCTTTCAAGGATCCACTACAATGCCCTTATCTGAAATAACATGCCCCAAATATTTTAGTTCTGTTTGAAAGAAATCACATTTAGCCAAATTTGCATATAGCTAATTTTCTCTTAAACACTGCAAAACCTATTGCAAATGTTCTTCATGCTCCTCCATAGTCCTTGAGTAAATCAATATGTCATCCAAGAATACAAGAACAAATCTATTGAGATAGGTGTGAAATACACCATTCATCAGGCTCATAAACACAGACGGTGCATTTGTCAACTGAAATGGCACAACAGTAAACTCATAATGCCCGTAACAGGTATGAAATGTTGTCTTGTGGATATCTACCTCAAAGATACCCAACTGATGATAACCCAACTTTAGGTCTATCCTTGAAAACACCTTAGCCCCCTTGATCTGATCAAAGAGATCATCAATTCGTGGTAAGGGATATCTGTTCTTCATAGTCACCATATTAAGCTGTCGATAGTCGATACACAATTGAAGAGATCCATCCTTTTTCTTAACAAAAATAACATGTACTCCCCATGGAGAGACCCTAGGACAAATGAATCCCTTTGCTAACAACTCCTCTAGCTACAGTCGAAGCTCCTTAAGCTCCTGGGTAGTCATCCGATATGGAGCTCGTGAAATAGGTTCTGCTCTGGGAACAAGGTCTATCTTGAAGTCAATATCACGCTTAGGTGGCATTCCCAGAATCTCACTAGGAAAGACATCTACATAGTCCTTGAGAATAGGATGATTGTCGAGGGATGCCTCCCTATTCTCCCCAAAATCCAAGTCATTAACTATTTATATAAAACAACTTGCATCCTTGACACATACATCTCTTCAACTGCATGGCAGAAATCATATGCAAAGAGACGGGTTTCTGAATACCAACCACTTCTACCTCACTGCTTGATTCATCAACACACCTCACTAACTTGTAGTGACAATCTATCATTGCTTGATGAGCATCCAACGAATCCATTCCCAACACTATATCATAGGTTCCTAGGGGTATAATGCAAAGATCCAACATAGTGGATAAGGAACCTATCCTTAACCCACAACCATACACAAGGGAATCTACTATTACCCCAGATCTAGAGGCCAATTCCACCTACCACTTAACATCTTACCTTGCTACCACTAATCCACAACGCTCCACTAAAGAAGGGGAAATGAAATAATTTGAAGCACCAGAGTCAAAAATAATAGAAATAGTAATACCTCTCAAGACACCTATAGTCTCCACAACGGTGCCTTGATGCTTTGCTTGGTGGTTATCTACCACCACAAACACCCTATGTGACCTACCTGCATCTCCCACAGTTGTCTCTGAAGTTACAGGTCTCTGTCCAAATCCTGTAGTATTCTTTCGTGGACACTGCCTGGCAATATGGCCCTACTGGCCGCAAGAGAAACATCCTATTCCCCTGCCAAATCCTCCACCGCCTACAAGAACATTAGATTGCTGAAAGCTTCCCCTACTAGCTACAAATTGCGTGCTCTAAGTTGGTTGATTAGGACAATAATGTTTATTTCATAGCCAACTCTGATCTTTCTTAGACTAGAACCTATTACTCTGTAGAGACTGAGAATGCTTTTGTTTTCTTTGAGAAAACTAATGTTGTCCACTCTTAGAAGGTACATGATGACTCCTTGAATTGCCTACTATCTAAGACTAACCACCTCAGAACCTAGAACCTGCTTGAGATGCACTATCAATCTACATACCTATATGACCCCCTAGGGCCATGGTCAAGTTCTCCTCTACTAGTTGTGCCTTCTCAACTGCTAGCTCCATGGTCTTCATCTCGAAGACATGAACTCCTCCACTGATGTGTGCATTCAGACCTCTAATGAAATGCTGAACTAACATGGCCTCATTGTTACCAATGCCTGTATACTGCTTGAGTTCATAGAACCTGCGCTCATACTGTTCCACTATCATGGCCATCTGTCTCAACCCATGGAACTCATCTTCTCATCATTGCCTCCAGTGGTCTCATAAGAATCAAGCTCTGAACCTTTCTAGAAATAGTTCCCAATATACCATGCCAATATCTAGATGTAACTTTTGTTCCTCTAGTCACCACCATGTAGAGGCGAAACCTCTAAGATGCATGATGGCACATCTCACCTTGGTGTTGCTACTATACGGATGCATGGAAAAACAACTCTCTAGTCAATTATCCATGTCTTTGCTTCCATACTGCTACCAGAACCATCAAAAGTGGGAGGGTGTTCTCTCATAAGGTCTCTCATGTGGCCTGCAAGAATAGCTTCCTATTTAGCTGTTGTTTCTCTCCTTCTAGGAGATAGTTCTCTTTCTCTCACTTTTGGTTGATCAATCTCCTGCCTAGGACCTAGATGAGCAGGGACCTCCTCAAGTAGCTGACATAGCTGAGCTCCCTTTAGTTGACCCTAATTCTCCTAGTTCTCACCTCTGCCTTCCTGAGCACTCTAATGAGGGGAAATAGGAGGAGGGCTATTGTCACCACCTCTCCCACATCCCCTACCTCATCCACATCCTTGACCTCATACTCTAGGCATCTTCTTGGACAACACCACCCAAGAACAACTACAGGTTACTAGGCGAGGACTACGAATAAACATATTCTTCAGAGTTTAAGCAACTAGTACAGCTTAATGGGCTAATATAAAACTAGAGTTTCTAGTGTTAGAAACCTGGCTCTGATACTAGATGTAATGCCCTACCATGAAGACCTTAGAGAACTTCTCATTTATGCTATATGAAACAGGATATTTGTTTTTTAAAGCATTGATAACATATCTAAACACATCATTTAAAACAAAGAATTTGTTCTCTAAGGTTTCAAGGTTGCATTACTTAACAAATCAATTAAAATGATTTAACATACATTACTAACTAACATCAATAACTGCATATACATCTCCATTTCATGACAACAGATAAAATAATCACCATGATCAAATACACAATTGTAATGTTTCCCTTTTTACAAGAGTACATCATTGCATTATTACATTATTAACTTCTCACAACATTAGATTATATACATTATGAATAAACTGGTACACAAGACTAGTACAAACTATACATGATCATCTTCCTCAAACTGGTACAAGATCAATTATCTAAAAATTGAGATATGTCTTCTCTGCACATGAACATCGGCAAGGGTTAACCAATGGATATAAAAGCTCTTCCACTTGACCAAGTGGAATCCTAAGGTCCACCCCCCAAGCTAGGAGTTATCATAAGGAGCCAAAACAACAACAATCAAGTAGGGAAAAGACTATCATGAACAAAGAATATCTAAGACTCCAATACAACACATGACAACATCACAAACAACACAACACCACTTCCAGAGGCAACACATAACAAATAGGGAGAGACCAACCAGGGAATGCTAGGCTATAGTAGGGAGAGTGTCATCGCATGGTCGTAACATGGGTTACCCAGGCAGTCTTCCACTAGACACCAGCCCCCATCTATGGTTACCCTGGTAGTCTTTCGCTAGACACCGGCCCCATAGGGTGACACATGTGGAATCAACCTTCCTTTTGTGAGGACAAGGAAGTTGATTATGCCGACCAGGCCTTCTCTTCTCATCCTTAGTCTGTAATAGCACTTCAGGAATGAGTGAGGAAATCTAATTATCTTGTTAATGTGATATCTACCCTTCTCCCCATAGTTCATTTCAGGTTATCACTTTTTAACCAACTTCCAATGGGTTACCCTGGCTGCCACTTTGGGCACCAGCCCCACATTGGAAGCCACTCCCCTAACTACACCTAGGAAACCCTATCATCAAGCAAGGACATATAAAATCATAACAATAAATATACATGCTCTTTGGAAGACATTTTCCCTCTTGCATTTCAAAACATATTTGTAAGGGCAGAACGTCTAAACCATTGTCTATAATATCATAGATTTATCACCTCCCAAGGTTTCCATGTCGGCCCATTTCACCACACTTAATATAAAACAAATATGTTTAAATGAATAGCACAACATCCACAGGGAAATACATTCATATTTCACATGACCTTTTATCCCATACATAACTAGAACAACAGATAACTGAAGATGTCATAAATCCAAGGCACACGATGACACTTTACTTCAAACAAACTTTTTATCCTATACCTCTGGTAATCTAACTTTCAACCACCTAATCATGTATGACTCATGAACCATCAAACACCATCTCATTTATATCTTAAAATTATATTTACAAATTAAATTACAACATATTGGTTACTAATCTAATATCCAAATGTTATACTCATAACTTCTATACAATGTTAATAAAAGCAAAAGTTAAATCTTATATTTGATTTAATAATTCCCCAACAACATTATATAATGGCACTTGTTAAACTAACACATGTAGTTGTACAATTTTCGTATAGATTTTTACCCATACCTTCTCCGACAACTTGAGAATGGAAGATAATAATAATAATAATAATAATAAAGTATATGCGGGTTTACTATTACTATAACTTAGGGGTACCAAACTTAATAATATATATGGTCATAAAGTGAAAACCTAAGATTACAATTTCTAGACAATATGTCAGGGAAATAGGAAGCAACACCCTTTTTATTTTTAGACTTCACTGTATTATCTAGTGATTATATTGAAGTAATGTGTCTGAGGCCGGAACAGAAAATGTGGTATAGATAATATTGGACCATATCTTTTCATGTTTTGAAGAGTAAATTATCAATAACTCCTTTACAATGTCAGAATTCAGAAAATACTAGACGTTCTGGTATTCACTAAATAAGATTTTATAACAGATGTAATTAAATCCATTTATATTTACAAACACTTCCAAGCCCTAATAGAAATTTGTTCCCATTTGAACATCAATCTGATAAGAAAAGCATAAAGAACAAAGGTATCTGTCAGATATCCTGGTTGCAACGACCCAGCTAGGTGGATATGCGGACTGTGTGGTTGAACGCCTTCAGGAAAAAGTCATCCATGGATTATAATGATTGCAGATATGCGCGGAATGATCAGATTATAACCTTGAAACTTCAAACAGAGCCAATCCCTCTTAAATGTAAACTTTGGCCATGCACGCCGTAGTATATTCAATTTTCTTAAGTTGTACATGTCATTGTTTGTCAGACAAACAAATTATAGAGGAGGCAGTTTGATAAGTTGTCAAGTAAGATTGTTTAACAAACTCATAGCACCTCTATTATAAGCATCTCTACTGCAATTATTAACATTGAGGCTTGATAGGTAATAATCAGCAAAAAAAAATAGAAATCAGACAAAGGGCTACGGGTGAGAGCATATTTGACAATATTTACAACAAGTTGGTTGAATGATTGTGCCACACAAATTTTACATGACCTCAGTGGTGGTGGCAGATGTATATATGATGACACTTCTTTAATATAACAGACGCATGGCAACAATAATGATGGATAAGCTTAAATTAGAGATGTCATCACTTACAACTACCAGGAGGACTCACTACAAACCAACGCCCCTAAATACAGGAACATAATTTCTGGAGTCATTAATGTGCCTTAACTTATTGCATACTAGAACGCAGTGCTCATCACAGCCACAATATGCGTTGAAAACGTAGATCCCAATAGACGCAGGTTGAAATAATGATTAGAAAGTGAATGTAATCGCTTAAGACCTTGACGAACTCCATTACGGACTTGTGTATATGGCATTTGATCTCGTGTTGACTATTGTTACAGACGATTTCTTGATTGTAGTAGGGTTAAAACAAAACGAATCTAAGAAGCATAGAAAAATAGAGAACTAAAAGGATTCAGATAGTTTTATTTCCCACCACCGCACTCTATATTCCCGTTCTAGATAACATTACAGTTATGAGCATGAGATGCGCTGAACAATGGATTAGCCAGCGAATTATAAGGGAAGCAGTTTGATAAATTCTCAAAATAAATTGTTAATACTGCGTATAAAACTTCAAACATAAACATTTCTTCTTCAACTATTAACATCGCTGCCCTAATATAATGGTGACTTAAATTAAATAGCAGATATAAACTTCAGATATAGTGTATGGGAATTATACAGATTTCACCCTCAACTAAGACCCTTATGCACTATCTTCTATGGAGCACTATTATGTGTGCATGGTTGAACATCTTGGCCGCGCTGGCCATCTGAAGGATACCCTAAACTTTATCATTGAGATACCTCTTAATTCGCACTATGGTTGTATGGCTGCGTTAGCTTAATGACTGTAGATCTCAAATGAAAATAGGCTTCAAAGTATTTCAGAACACTGCTCTTTGAATTGGATCCTAAAAATGTTACATATCCAATGTTCTCCTCTCAAACATCGATGCTGAAGTGGGCAGGTGCAGTGAGGTTAAATGATATAGAGATTAATGAAAATAGAGGTATTTATCCAGATCTATATTCTATTATGGATAATCTGGAGAAACAACAAGGGGATAGGGTATACGAAGTAAATATTGAGAGGGGATAGAATGGCATGAGAAGTAAAAAGTAAAGGTTCAGTAAGCATTGGAATTTAGTACTCCTAGCAGAAGTAAGGTTTGAGCATTGGGATATCATCTACTAATGCTGTGCATAAGAAGACGTTATTGCGTGTGGGGTGAATTGCATGTTTGTCAAATTGTATATCGAAATCTTGGCCACATTAAAAGATAAATCTTCTTTTTCCCCTTTTATTTCGTAATCATAGCTATAAAAGATAGTGAAGATTTGACCGATAGTTTTGGTACAAGTAAGAAACATAAAGTAGTAAATCCTTGAATTCAAGAAGAATTTGAGCACAAGGTTTGAGAGATGGAAGGAATACAAATACGGCCATATAATGCAAATAACTACAAAATTTGCACAAACGGATTCTTTGAGAAGACATTGAAATTTTCAGGCAAATTCAGTTATCAAGCATACCACTAAAACTGAAATAAGATACAGAATAAAGGAACTTGTTTTCACTCATTTGACAAGATTAAAGGTTGATGCTGCTCTCAGATCCTGGCTTGCAGCTTCAGCCTCCTTCCAGAGCCTCCTCCCAAAACTCCTTCCTCCCCCTACCCCTTCTGTAATATTCCCCTTTCATACAAAACCTCCTTCCACCTTCGTAGGGATTTGCACATGATCCAATGCCTTACAACCTCACACAATATTGTTTTATTATTTTTTTTTCATGTTTCCAATGAGTTCATTTTGGAAATTTATAATTGTATTAGTTTATATATTTAATCCTAATGTAATTTAATATATTTACAACCAACTCCCTTATTATTTTATGTATTAAATTGTAATATCACAAATTACAATTTAATTTATAACTTATTTTATTTATTTTAACGTTCACAGTAAACGATTATTATCTATCAAATTTATCTCCTGTATAACTGTAATTTATATTAAAACAATTGTATTTTTTTATCAACATCATGTTATCAATCTAATAGTTCTAATAAATGCAACAAATTTACCACACACACTTAGACACTTTCCAGCCTAGTTAGACCTCATGGTGGAACATTACCTGACCGATAATCATGATCAAATCACAAGACAATGACCACGAAGGTAAATAGGCAACTAGACAACAATGACAAGGGAACCCATGTTAACTCCATTCAACCATTCCATTGGTGAAGGCACACTTAGACCTGGTAAATCAGGTGGAGTCAATGCTTGGTTCTTGCATCCTACAGCATACCACATAGTCAACCATGACAAACACATATATATATCCTCAGGAAATCATATAGTGAACGAAAGTCGTAGTGTGGTAGGATACTCAAATATGAGTAATGTGACACTGTTCTGTTCATGTAAACATATAAACAAATAAATACATTAAACATAATTTCTAATTGATTATCAACAAAATAGAGGAATCAATTACCTCATGATCTAATATAGCAATTACCATTAAAGCATCCTAACAATATTAAACACAGAATGACATTAATCCACAACAATTGTTATATTTATAAAACTGCAAAGCTTAAAACAATGGAAATCAACATCATCAACTGTCATCATATCGATTAGGTCCATAATCAATTACCATGATAACAAAAAATCCATCATCAACAATCTAAGATAATGTCATAATGTCCAATCCTACTATGCAAACCGTCAATCTGATAGAAGGCAAGGTGAGGGGCACTACAACATTCACCATGGTTCTAAGATTGATTATTTATTCATAGGACATGTAGTTAACATTATTCATACAACATGTAATATTATCTCCTATGAGCTACTGCTATATTATATATTGATCTATAATTTTATAGGTACACACTTAAATCTTTATTGCATTGAATCTATTTTTAGGTTAAATGATCTAGTAATTGAATATGTACCTATAAGTTTACTTGACCTAGACATATAAATTATAATTTGACAAATTAGCAAGTAGTTGTTAATGAGCTAATTTAAGATTTTGATTAGATGATACTCCTAGAATTTTTTGATTGTAACAGAAATAAGACATGAAAAGTTAACTTTAGATGGAAGTTGTGCACATGAACATCCATATGGACATATCATTCTAGATGTTATTTCCATTTACATGTTCATTTTCTCTTCTTGTACACAAATGCTTTTACATGCATGCACTTGATCGGTAGTTTAATTGTAATTCAAAGTTGGAGAAAATTGTAAGGATGAATACTACATCCCTAACACTTTCTCATTATGAACTCATAATCAGCTTCATGCTTTATCCATGTAGTTTAATAATCTAAATTTTATATATACTAAAATATTTTCTTTTGTATGATATTTGTAGGGGCTCAACATACAGAAACTTGACTAGAGGTCCAACCTAATTTAGTTGTTGGAGTAGAGGAGGTTGAAGCACACATAGTTGATGTTAGTGAGGAGACCAAAGCACAAACAACTAATGTTAGAGTGGAGGCCCATACACACCTCGAT
Organism: Cunninghamia lanceolata; assembly: GCA_027924645.1. Classification (NCBI taxonomy): domain Eukaryota; kingdom Viridiplantae; phylum Streptophyta; class Pinopsida; order Cupressales; family Cupressaceae; genus Cunninghamia; species Cunninghamia lanceolata. The sequence continues at coordinate 2,307,360 of BSBN01000719.1, read as the reverse complement.
GTTGGACACGGGTCCAGATTACTTCCTTCTATCGATATTTATACTATGAATGTAATAAAAGAGGTGAAGAGAAAAATTTCTTGCAAAAATATAGATCATTTTCTTGAAATGGATATAGGGAAATTAAAATTTTATCTTGAACAACCTAGTCAAACTACTAAGAGGGAATTGACAAGAACATCAACGGAACTAATTGAGGCTTAATTCAAAAATCATGATACACTTGGTCTAGCCCAATATTATCAACAATGCTTCTTCGTGATGACCTAAAAGATCCACTACAATTGATGGGTGTAGATTCCATAAAAAAGAGGAAAAGATGCCTAGAAAAACATATTTTTGAAAATATTAAAAAAAGTTTTGGGTTCCATTGGGAAACAATCTCAATCAATAGATAAGAGCATTTCAAGAAGAGTGATGTTAACATCTATTGTAAGTCCTCAAATGTCATGAAAGCATCAACTCTCTTCACTTTCAAGTAAAATTGACATAAGTAGAAAGACATTAACAAGATATGTGAAAAGGAGAAACGTTTTGGATGATTCTACTGTAGAAGGCAATTGGCATTAATGTGTAGGGATCCTCATTCTGACAAGATTGAAGATGGTATTAGGAACTTGATCTCAATTTTTTGGTATGAACATACTTTTCTCTCATCAAATAAAAGGGATGTTCTAAAACACAGGATCAGGCCTAGAGACAATTTTGAACTGCATACAAAACATTGGTTAGACATAACACAACATGAGATGTATATGTGATGTTCTGTGATTTAAATCCTCATGTAAAGATTAGATGAACAATGTTTAAAATGTTAAGGCCACATTATGTTAAGGAAAACAAGGCTTTTGAAACTTGTTGTCAATGAATGTATGTATATCATTGATATGAGTGAATGATATATACATTCAATGGTATATAAATTTTGATAGTGTGTATTGTTGTCAATCAAGATTGCACCTTTAGCAAAGATAAACTTAGCTATCTTTTTGAAACATGGAAACACTCTTAGATTGTGGGTAATCTATGTTTAGAGTGAATCTCTAGAGCAGGCTAGTTCCCTTGGCAAATCACCTAATCTAAAAGACCTTTTGAGGAAAGGGTTTAGAAGCATAACTTGCAATAAAATCCTAAACTTAATGGTGATATACTATAAATCCAACTTATTTTAATGCTTTTACTCACAATCAAACTCTTAACACATCAATTTTCACAATCTCACTTGAAACATGTGACACAAAAGTGATTTGTATGAAGGCTTGAAACTAAACTCAGCATACAACCTACATGACATGAGTCTTTTGCACACAAATTTGCAATAATGAGACATAGAAATGATTCAACACTTAGAATCACAATGTAACATGAAATCAATACTTTAAAATGAGACAAAAATGAATGAGATATGAATACTCTGTTGTCTTAGTAATCTAAAAGGAGTATGCAAAAATGAAGCTTTGATTATTAGCTTATAAAGCTTTCTGCAGGTGGTCAATAAACAAAGAAGCAATCTGAACAGAGAAAAAGTAAGTTTTTCTCTAATATATACCTCCAATGTTTCTAAGATTGGGAATAGAACAAACTCAAAAAAAATCCCTCAGAAAGGCAACCACCTAAGCTATTTCTAAGCTCCATAAAAAGCCTCCAACATAGTGCCCAAACTGCCTCCAAACTGGGTGTAAAAGCTACCAAAAACTCTCTATTAAGTGGTCCCACGAAAAGGATACTAAAAAATAGGCTTTACTTGCTTGGAAATTGAAACAAAAACTCCAAATTGCTCAACTTTTCCCAATTTCACCCAAAAGAAAACAAATCTACAAAGAAAGATTCCCCTATATTTGTTTTGCTTTAACTGCATTTAAATAACAATCATTAAAGTAATTTATAAATACATTGCTTTAAATAATTGTTTTACAATATTCCATAGTTTTAACTCTAAGTTTTTTGATAAAAAAGGGAAAGCTTATTTGTTTTGATTTCGCAAAAAAAAACAAGGCTTATATGATCTCAATGATACATTATATGTAGGCATTTGATTTTCTCATGAAGATTGAAAGGCTCCTAAGGCTTATCCTCCATTTTTTGCAAAATATCACAAGGCATAAAGCCTAGGCATCATATATAGAGGTGAAATAATAATACCTTAAGGGTATTAGTTGAGGCATTTAAATTTTAATTCAATGTGATAAAATGCCTATTCGAATTAGGGCACAAATGAAACCCTAAATGCAAGACAAATGAACCCCTAGGTTTTCAGCCTCATTTTGTACTTTGAACTTTTGGAGAAGAGGTTCTGCCTCTAGTCACCGCCATGGGAGATAGGGTTTGACCTTGAAACCCTACTTTTCTTATTGTTACAATGTTCTGTCTTTGAATATTTTGTAGGAAAATGTAAGGTATATTCCCCTCTGTGACAAAACCAAACCAAAATTTTCATTTTAAACAAAAGTTTTGGCTTTCAAGCCATGGCCATGGAAAACTCTCTGATGTATTTGTCTTTGTATCTATGTTGTTTATACCTTCTCTACTTTGTGGTTGGCATGGCTGACTAGTTGGAGACAATTAGAGACAATACATGGGTGAAACCCACAGTCATATGTATATATCTTCTCTCAGAAAACAAAAGCAAGGTAAGTTCTTCTCTTTCGAATACTGTATCATTTCTTGTTTCTCATTGTTAGAAACTCAAATCAAGATCACTAAAAGGGGATAATAATAGATGCTTTTGCTTTCTATAAAAGAATATAGGATATCTACTTGTGTTCTCCATTGTAGGCTGTGGCCATACTTTGTATACTTGCTCACTCTTAAGTGTTTTCCAAGTCGACATAGCTCAAAACCCTACTTTTATCTCTTTGCATTTATCTTTTCTCTATGTAGATTGACATGGGTTTTGATATTTATGAAGAAAATTGCATCCTTGGATGTGGCTATAAGAACCAACTTTATAATTCATTACTTGTATTTTGTCTGGGTTTTGTATGAAGAGAGCTTGATTTGAGCTTGTCCCATGAAAGAATAATATAAATCTTATACTCTGGTTAATACTTTATGGATACTAAAACCCTTCATGGCCGTGGCAATTCAAAATCTTGAGTATTGCTTAAACTTGAAGATTTCCCATCTGTAGACTCTTGAGGCCATTGTCATTGGCTATATTTCCTCTTTGAAACACAAAAATATTGGTCTCTGATAGTGAGTAATGAATTTTCTATTCTTCAATGTTAATGACAATCATTAAGAATTTCTTACAACTATTCCTTTGTTATTTAGATCTCTCTGATAATGAACTACTACCTTTGAAAACACTTCTAAGTGCTTTAGTTTAATAAAAATGCCATTCCTTTTGATGCTATAGTTACCTTCATATAGTGACGAGGCCTTTCCCTGATTCTTCATTGCTAACATTTTTGTATTCATTTGACAATGATTTCAATACTATTCTACAAGGATACAATGGTTTGACAGTGACTTATCTACTTGTGAAGACCCTTGTCTAACATTGTAGCATCATAGATTTGTTAAAAGATTATTTAACACCCTGTCACTATGCTAGTGAATGCTTCCTCATCTTATACAACCATCTTTGAATGTTCCAACCTTCTTTCTATAGTCCTTGGCCACTCTGCACCATTGAATATCACATATGACTGTTAGGCATCTTTGTTACCTGCTATCCCATATCTGGCAATGTGACTGTCCTACCTTGTTTTACTTCTTGAAAGGTCTTTGATTCTTCAATGATGACTATGACAATGGTCTATAAATAGTCTCTCAAGTTCACTATACCTTCTAAATTATCATTTCACCTATACCTCTCTTTTCATGACTCTTGTAGCTATTCTATTATTGTCCAATTGTTGCTCAATGATGGATCCTTGGTGTCATGGTCTTGATGTGGTAATAAATGTTGTTCATACTGAAAAAGTAGGCACTGTGTTGTCCATTGTTTATATTCTTGTAGATCAAATACATCCATGCATTGTGTATTCACTTGATGGTATCAATATGTCTTTGCATGATGTCTAGACAGTAAAGAGGTTTGCTCTTGTATTTTGTCACTATGAATGGTACTTATGACTGCTCTACTTCATCTGCTATCCGACAGTCATTCAATGAGGCAATACCATGATAGCATAAGAATTTTTTTTGCAAATGGAACTTCTTCAATGAAATGATAATACATTTAATCATCTCTGCATATTTATCTGAGCACCCTTGAATGAGCTCATTGCAATTACTTTATGAGTTCTTCTTTTAGCTGAAAATGTTTTGATTTGAGCAATATGAATATGTTTTCTATCTCATCCCCTTGAGATTCACGGGTAGCATGTTGGGCTCGACCCTTACATGGGAACCAATTTTTGCACCACATGCTATGATGTCTTTAGAAATGAATTAGCAACATAATTTCTCCTATACCTACACAATAAACAAACATGTTAGATTAAAATAGTGAAGCTCAATACTCCTATGATGTTTCATTTTTAGGCTCTCTTGCATATATCTAATTTTGTTATCTCATTCAATACATCATAAACAATGTATTATGTTTATGTTGATGGAGCACATAAGAAAACTTATATCTAGATCTCTAACATCTCTTTCACCATGATACAGGCTCATTCAGAGGTTAAGAGCAAAGAGGAGATAGCTGTAATGTTGACCAACACTGAGCACCAATAGGCATATGTTTTGTCTTATTCTCTTTATTTCTTCACTTAATCTTCAGATGCATAGTATATTCCTTATGATGTGTTGGTTCAGCTATTCCCACAGCTTGTGTGGGATATTCTTTCTATCAATACAATACTTATGTAGTCTTGTGTATATCTCATTTGTAAAATGAATGAAACATTCTAATACAAAATGAAATAACTCCTTATCAGCCACGAAATCTCTACAAAGCATAAAATGATAAACAGAATGTCTTCTCTTCTGTTATAACAATGGTATCATAAGACTGAACCTTTTCCTTTTCCAAGCACTTTAAACTATGCACAAACCAACATAGTAGAAAAATGTTAAGAATTTCATCATAAAATGAAATAAATGCTTCAGCTCTACCAATTTGAGCTATAGGTGAAAAATTGGTAACATTTCTAGTGATTTCTACTAAATGCTTGCATGCTAAGCATATAGACTAGCTGCCTTAAACAATCCATTAGGCACGGAGTCAAATCTTCCCCATCTCAAACTCAAAAAACCATGAGACTCAACTGGAAATACTCTAAACAACAATAGAAAATAAACAGAAAGCAAACTAAAATGCCCTAGTGGCCAGAGAACATGTGCAACAACATTTAGGAAAAAAAAACAACCTAAATAAATGTGCCTTAAGCACTTATTAGCATAAAACACTACCCTAACTTAGTCAAACTAGCCAAAGAAGTAGGTCAAACAAACACATTCACTATTTGAGGGAAGTAGTAGCCTTTTCTACAGAAAATATGATGTTTTACATGATTTTAGGTAGCTACATGAAAGTCAATAATGGACGAAAGGCCATGAAATAGCTGCACCACATCTTGAAGAACATATACAAGCTCACTAACCTCTTCCTATGGAACATAAATGATACTACCCTGAGGTGGCAAAGTGACTTGAATCTATTCTTCTTGAACTACACTTTGATGCATGGGCTCACTCATGATAGAAATCTTCTTGTTGGCCTCTATTTGAGCAATATATTTAATTGGACATCCTATTGACAAGACAAAATTTGAACTTCTCTTGCTAGTTTCACTCTTGTCAACTTCCTCTTCAACCATAATTGTTTCTTACTTTGGTTGAATCATTCCTTCAGCCTCATGATTCTCCACAACCAAGTTGTTCTCATTTATTTGCTCATGAATCAATATTCTATCAATGTCACTTTCATGCTCTGCCTGATCACAACTTGTCAATTTTGTTAGCTCAAATACATTTTCTTCATCAACACTAACATTTAAAGGAAGTTCTACAAATAAATCAGTCAAAACCTGAGTGACAACACCCCTTTTGCCTCTTCAACCTGATGTTCCACACATTTTCCTTCAAAAGAGGATTATTTGACATCTAAATTTAAAACAAAAACCTCAAGGTCATCACAAAGCATGCCTTCTTCATTCTCATTCTCATTTTTCTATGAAGGGAGATTGTTTATTACCTCATAATAGTTCTCAACCAGCTATGTAAGTTCCTTGATAGGCTTACCTTCACACTCCCCATTGTCAGATTGCTTAGCTTCAATCAACAATTCCTCATATTGTTGAAGATCTTCTTGCTATTCTGAAGTTGTTGTCTTTGATATGAGCATGCTTTCCTCATATAGCTCAACAAAACTAGGTAACTAATCAAATAAAAAAACTGATTCTTCCTCCTCATGCAATGCTACCTCTAATGAAACTTGGGCATTTTGTCTTTGTAATTGAAGACTCTCGCCTTGTGACCTCTGTATTCTACTTTCATTCATCTTATAAACAACATTAGAAAACAACATAAACAACAGCTGATCTTTCTAATTTGGTGGCACAAAAAGGACTGCAAGAACCTTCAGCTGTTGGATTGAAACTTGAAACTTTGATTGACTTGGGCTCTATAATCTTTTGCTCCTATTCATCAAGCCAACTTGCAATCTTGATCAGTTTATATTTTACTACCCTTTCCTCTTCTTGATTTTGGATTGGTACAGGAGGGGTAGCCTTAACAAGATTTAAAATTTTATAACCAGGATACTTAGTCCAAGAAGGCTACCATGGTTGTTCAAAAGTTTGATGACTTGGTTTAGGTTGTTGATATGACTGATGATTAAAGGACTGGTTTTGAATGCAAACACGCCCCTGACCAAAATCAGAACTTCTGAAACTTGGAATTTGGGGACTTTGGGAAGTTTCTTGAGTTCCTTGGAAGAAAAAGGGGTCCTCAAGTGGCTAGTTTTGAAGCATAACAAATTAAGATTGTGCCAACATAGGCTCTTGCAATGGTAAAGGATCTCTGAAACTGAGATTCTTGACCTTGGGAGAGATAAGAGGTTTGCTTTTCATAAATCTTGGAATTTCATACCTACTAACCTCATCCTGAAAGGGCTAATCTCGAATGAAAGGAGTTGTTTTGGCTTCGTGCCTTTCTGTTTCTGCCCCTTGCTCATAGAGATAGGCCTGATAAGCCATCTCTTCTTGTTGTTGATTATACTCATGCTACCTCTTAATCTGCTCTACCTGCTTTGTGAAGTCATACATGAAGTCAAACAACATACCCTTTATACTTGCAATCTCCTCCTTTTCACACTCTTGGAGCTAGCTTTGAGCATATCAAGGCTAAAATGGAGGTTGAGCAGGGATGGGTGGGTGGTAATCATACTCGGCATGCTAGTGAATGCTTCCTCATCATATACAACCATCTTTGAGTGTTCCAACCTTCTTTATATAGTCCTTGGCCATTCTGCACCATTGAATATCACATATGACTACCAGGCATCTTTGTTACCTGCTATCCCATATCTGGCAATGTGACCGTGCTACCTTGTTTTACTTCTTGAAAGTTCTTTGATTCTTCATTGATGATTGTGACAATGGTCTATAAATAGTCTCTCAAGCTCACTATACCTTGTAAATTATCACTGCACCTATAACTCTTTTTTAATGACTCTTGTAGCTATTCTATTATTGTCCAATTGTTGCTCCATGATGGATCCTTGGCTATCATGCTCTTGAGGTGGTAATAAATGTTGTTCATACTGGAAAAGTAGGCACTGTGTTGTCCATTGTTTATATTCTTGTAGATCAAATACATCCATGCATTGTGTATTCACTTGATGGTATCAATATGTCTTTGTATGATGTCTAGAGACTAAAGAGACTCACACTTGTATTTTGTCACTATGAATGGTACTTATGATTGCTCTACTTCATCCGCTATCCTACAATCATTCAATGAGGCAATACCTTGATAGCATAAGAACTTTGTTTGCAAATGGAACTTCTTCAGTGAAAAGATAATGCATTTAATCAGCTCTACACATTTATCTGACCAGCCTTGAATGAGCTCATTGCAATTACTTTATGAGTTATTCTTTTAGCAGAAAATGTTTTAATTTGAGCAATATGAATATGTTTTTCTATCTCATCCCCTCTTGAGATTTAGAGGTAGCATCTTGCGCTCGACTCTTGTGGGAGTCCATTTTTGCACCACATGCTATGATGTCTTCAGAAATAGATCATTAGCATAATTTCACCTATACCTACATTTAAACAATTATGTTACATTAAAATAATGAAGCTCAATACTCCTGTGATGTTTCATTTTAGGCTCTCTTGCATATGTCTAATTTTGTTATTTGATTCAGTACATCATCAACAATGTATTATGTTTTTGTTGATGGAGCACATAGGAGAACTCATATCTAGATCTCTAACATCTCTTTCACCATGATACAAGCTCATTCAGAGGTTAGGAGAAAAGAGGAGATAGCTACAATGAAGACCAACACCAAACAACAATAGGCATATGTTTTGTTTTATTCGCTTCATTTCTTCACTTAATCCTTAAATGAATAGTATATTCCTTATGATGTGTTGGTTCAGCTATTCCCATAGCTTGTGTGGGATATTTGATCTCTCTTCTTTCTTTCAATATAATACTTATGTAGTCTTGTGTATATCTCATTTGTAAAATGAATGAAACATTCTAATACAAAATGAAATAACTCCTTATCATCCATGAAATCTCTGCAAAGCATTAAATGATAAATGAAATGTCTTATCTTCTGTTATAAGAATGGCATCATAAAACTAAACCTTTTCCTTTTCCAAGCACTTTAAACTATGCAAAAACCAACATAGCAGAAAATGTTAAGAACCTTTCATCTTAAAATGAAATAAATGCTTCAACTCTACCAATTTGAGCTATAGGTAAAAAATTAGTAACATTTCTAGTGATTTCTACTAAATGCTTGCCTGCTAAGCATATAGACTAGTTGCCTTAACCAATCCATTAGTTGTGAAATCAAATCTGCCCCTTCTCAAACTCCAAAAACCATGAGACTCAACTCGAAATACTCCAAACAACAATAGAAAACAAATGGAAAGCAAACTAAAATGACCTGGTGGCTGGAGAACATGTGCAAAAACATTTAGGAAAAAAAATAACCTAAATAAATGTGCCTTATGCACTTATTAGCATAAACCACTACCCTAACCTACTCTAACCAGCCAAAGAAGTAGGTTAAACAAACACATTCACTAGTTGAGTGAAGTAGTAGCCTTTTCTACATAAAATATGATGTTTCACATGATTTTGGGTAGCTACATGAAACTGAATAATGGATGAAAGGCCATGGAATAGCTGCACCACATCTTGAATAAAATATACAAGCTCACTAACCTCTTCGTATGGAATATAAACACTACTAACCTAAAGTGGAAAGGTGACTTGAATCTATTCTTCTTGAACTGCAGTTTCATGCATGGGCTCAGTCATGATAGAAATCTTCTTGTTGGCCTCCATTTTAGCAATATATTTAATTGTACATCTTATTGACAAGACAAAATTGGAACTTCTCTTGCTAGTTTCATTCTTGTCAACTTACTCTTCAACCACAATTGTTTCTTTCTTTGGTTGAATCATGCCTTCAGCCTTGTGATCTTCCAGAACCAATTTGTTCTCATTTATTTCCTCATGAATCAATATTCTATCAATGTCACTTTCATGCTCTAGCTGATCACAACTTGTCAATTTCGTTAGCTCAAATACATTTTCTTCATCAACACTAGCACCTAAAGGAGGTTCTACAAATAAATCAGTCAAAAGCTGAGTGACAACACCCCTTTTGTCTCTTCAACCTGATGTTCCACACATTTTCCTTCAAAAGATGATTGTTTGACATCTAAATTTGAAACAAATATCTCAAGGTCATCGGAAAGCATGTCTTCTTCATTCTCATTCTCATTTTTCTATGAAGAGAGACTATTTATTACCTCATAACAGTTCTCAGCTAGCTGTGTAAGTTCCATGATAGGCTTACCTTCACACTCCCCATTGTTAGATTGCTTATCTTCAATCAACAACTCCTCATATTGTTGAGGATCTTATTGCTATTATGAAACTGTTGTCTTTGGTATGAGCATGCTTTCCTCATCTGGCTCAAGAAAACTAGGTAACTGATTGAACAAAGAAACTAATTCTTCCTTCTCATGCAGTGCTTCCTCCAATGAAACTTGGGCATTCTGTCTTTGCAATTGAAGACTGTCGCCTTGTGACCTCTGTATTCTACTTTCAGTCATCATATAAACAACATTAGAAAACTTTTCAAATGAATCAAAATGTAAAGGATCTGGTGTCAAGTTAGAACTAGCATCCTCTTCATATGAATCATGCTCATATTCAGTTGGGAATACAACATAAACAACAGCAACCTCATGCTCCACATCTGATCATTCTAATTTGGTGGCACAAAAAGGACTGCAAGAACCTTCAGCTATTGGATTGAAACTTGAAACTTTGATTGGCTTGGGCTCTATAAGCTTTTCCTCTTGTTCATCAAGCCAACTTGCAATCTTGATTGGTTTAGATTTTACTACCATTTCCTCTTCTTGATTTTGGATTGGTACGGGAGGGGTAGCCTTAACAAGATTTGGCATTGTATAACCAGGATAATTTGTCCAAGAAGACTGCCATGGTTGTTCAAAAGTTTGATGACTTGGTTCAGGTTCTTGATACGAATGACGATTAAAAGACCAGTTTTTAATGCAAATAGGCCCCTGAACAAAATCATAACTTCTGAAACTTGGAATTTGGGGACTTTGGGAAGTTTCTTGAGTTCCTTGGAGGAAAAGGGGCTCTTCAAGTGGCTGGTTTTGAAGCATAAGAAACTAAGATTATGCCAACATAGGCTCTTGCAATTGTAAAGGATCTCTAAAACTGAGAATCTTGACCTTGGGTGGGATAAGAGGTTTACTTTTCATAAAACTTGGAATTTCATACCTACTAACCTCATCCTGAAAGGGCTGATCTAGAATGAAAGGAGTATTTTGGGCTTTGTGCCTTTGTGTTTCCACCCCTTTCTCATAGAGATAGGCTTGATAAGCCATCTCTTCTTGTTGTTGATTATACTCATGCTACCTCTTAATCTCCTCTACCTACTTTTGAAGTCATGCATGAAGTCAAACAACATACCCTTTATGCTTGCAATCTCCTCCTTTTCACACTCTTGGAGCTAGCTTTGAGTATATCAAGGCTGAAATAGAGGCTGAGCAGGGATTAGTGGGTGGTAATCATACTTAGCATGCTGGTTTCTTTGGAAAATGAAAAAATTAGATGCAAAATCAACATCATGATTAGCTTGGTAAGGCTGAAAAGATGGTATTCTAATAGCTACTTTATGAAATGGAACATGATGAAGCTTTTCTCCATGAAATGGGTACATTTTCCAACATTTATATAAGTTTAAAATTTATTAATAAATCAGATCTTTTGCTAAAACTTTGAAACATACCAGCACCTAGAATGCTGAAACCAATGGATCTTGATTTGGAGGCACCAGATGTGTTTGAAGAATTTGCCTACAAAGGCTGAGATTGTTGGCGCATACACCAAGAACCAGTAATGAAATGATGCGCTTTAAACTGTGAGAGTTCAAACTTTCCCACTGAGCGTGCCAAAAACTATTGTTAATCAAGATTGCACCCTTAGCAAAGATAAACTTACCTATCCTATTGAAACATGGAAACACTCTTAAATTGTGGGTAATCTATGTTGAGAGTGAATCTCCATAGTGGGCTAGTTCCCCTTCCAAATTGCCTCATCTAAAAGACCTTTTGAGTAAAGGGTTTAGAAGGATAACTTGCTATAAAATCCTAAACTTAATGGTGGTATACTAGAAATCTAACTTATTTTAATGCTTTTACTCACAATCAAACTCTTAAAACATGTCACACAAAAGTGATTTGTATGAAGTCTTGAAACTCACTTCAGCATACAACCTACATCACATGAGACTTATGCACACAAGTTTACAATAACGAAACATAGAAAGGGTTCAACACTTAGAATCACAATGCAACATCAAATCAATACTACAAAATGAAATAAAAATGAATCAGAGAGGAATACTCTTTTGTCTTATTAATCTGAAAGGAGTATGCAAAAACAAAGCTCTAAGTACAAATTATTAGATTACAAATTTTTGCAAGTGAGCAGGAAAGAAAGAAGCAATCTGAACTGAGAAAAACTAACTTTTTTTCTACTATATGCTGCCAATGTTTCAAAGATTGGGAATAAAAAAACTCAGCAAAAATCCCTCAAAAAGGCAACCACCTAAGCCACTTTTGAGCTCCATAGAAAGCCTCCAAAATAGTGCCCAAACTACCTCCAAACTGGGTGTAAAAGAAGCCAAAAACTCTCTATCAAGTGGTCCCATGAAAATGACACTAAAAAGTAGGCTTTACTTGGTTGGAAATTGAAATAGAAACTCGAAATTGCCCAACTTTTCCCAATTTCACCCAAAAGAAAACAAATCTAGAAAGAAAGATTCCCCTATATTTGTTTTGCTTTAACTGCATTTTAATAACAATCATTCAAGCAATTTATAAAGACATTGCTTTAAATAATTATTTTGCAATATTTTGTAGTTTTAACTCTGATTCTTCTGATAAAAAGAGGGAAACCTAATTTGTTTTGATTTTGCAAAAAAAAACAAGGCTTATATGATCTCAATGATACATTCTACCTAGGCATTTGATTTTCTAATGAAGATTGAAAGGCTCCTAAGGCTTATCCTTCATTTTTTAAAAAATATCCTAAGGCATAAAGCCTAGGCATCATATACAAAGGTGAAATAATAATACCTTAAGGGTATTAGTTGAGGCTTTTAAATTGTAATTCAACGTGATAAAATACCTATTCGAATTAGGGCACAAAGGAAACCTTAAACACAAAACAAATGAGCCCCTAGGTTTTTGGCCTCATTTTACACTTTGAACTTTTGGAGAAGAGGTTCTGCCTCTGGCCGCCGCCATGGGAGGTAGGGTTTGATCTCGAAACCCTACTTTTCTTGTTGTTACAATGCTCTTTCTTTCAAGATTTTATAGGAAAATGCAAGGTATATTCCCCTTGGTCACAAAACCAAACCAAATTTTTCATTTTAAACAAGTTTTATGTTTCAAGCTATAGCCATGGAAAACTTTCTGATGTATTTATATTTTTATCTCTGTTGTTTATACCTTCTTTTCTTTGTTGTCACCATGGTCGACTGGTTGGAGACAATTAGAGACAATACATGGGTGAAACTTGTGGCCCTATGTATATATCTTCTCTCGGAAAACAAAAGCAAGGTAAGTTCTTCTCTTTGAAATGCTGTATCGTTTCTTATTTCTCATTGTTAGAAACTCAAATCGACCTCAATAAAAGGGGGTATTAATAGATGCTTTTGCATTTTATAAAAGAATATAGGATATCTACTTGTGTTCTCCATTGTAGGCCCCAGCCATACTATGTATACTTTCTCACTCCTGAGTGTTTTCCAAACTGACATAGCTCGAAACCCTACTTTTCTCTCTCTGCATTTGTCTTGTCTCTAAGCAGATTGACATGGGTTTTGATATTTATGAAGAAAATTACATCCTTGGCTATGGTTATAAGAACCCACTTTATATTTCATTACTTCCATTTTGTCTTGGTTTTGTATGAAGAGAGCTCGATTTGATCTTGTTCCATGAAAGAATAATGCAAATCTTATACTCTGGTTACTACTTTCTAAGTCCTAAATCTCTTCATGGCCACGGCCATTCAAAATCCTGAGTATTGCATAAACTTGAAGATTTCCCATCTATATACTCTTCAGGACATTGCCATTGGCTATAGTTCCAATCTGAAACATAGAAAATTTGGTCTCTGATAATGAATTTGTTGTTCTTCAATGTTAATGACAATCATTGAGAATGTCTTACAACTATTCCTTTGTTATTCAGATCTCTCTGATAATGAAATGGTACCTTTGAAACATTTCTAAGTGCTCTAATCTGATAAAAATATCATTCCTTTTGATGCTAGAGTTACCTTGGTACAGTCATGAGGCCTTTGCATGATTGTTGAATGCTAAAATTTTTGTATTCATTTGACAATGATTTCAATACTATTCTACAAGGATACAATGGTTTGATAGTGACTTATCTACTTGTGCATCATAGATCTCTTAAAAGATTTTTCAACATCCTATAGCACCATTGTCCCAGTGAATGCTTCCTCATCTTATACAACCATATTTGACTGTTCCAACCTTCTTTATATAGTCCTTGGCCACTTTGCACCATTGAATATCACATATGACTGTTAGGCATCTTTGTTACTTGCTATCCTGTATCTAGAGTTGTGACTATCCTACCTTGTTTTAATGATTAAAAGGTCTTTGATTCTTCATTGATGATTGTGACAACGGTCTATAAATAGTCTCTCAAGCTCACTATACCTTATAAATGATCACTGCACCTATAGCTCTCTTTTCATGACTCATGTACCTATTCTATTGTTGTCCAACTGTTGCTCCATGATGCATCCTTGGCTATCATGCTCTTGATGTGGTAATAAATGTTGTTCATAATGACAAAGTAGGCACTGTGGTGTCCGTTGTTTATATTCTTGTAGATCAAATACATCCATGGACTTTGTATTCATCTTATGGTATCAGTATGTCTTTGCATGATGTCTAGACAGTAAAGAGACTCACTCTTGTATTTTGTCATTATGAATGGTACTTATAACTACTCTACTTCATCAGCTATCCTACAGTCGTTCAATGAGGCAATACCATGACAGCATAAGAACTTTATTTGCAAATGGAACTTCTTCAATGAATAGATAATGTATTTAATCATCTCTACATATTTATTTGAGTAGACTTGAATGAGCTCATTACAACTACTTTATGAGATTCTTTTAGCTGAAAATGTTTTGATTTGAGCAATATGAATATGTTTTCTATCTCATCCCCTCTTGAGATTCAGGGGTCGTATGTTGGGCTCGACACTTGTGGGAGCCCAGTTTTGTACCACATGCTATGATGTCTTCAGAAATGAATTAGCAACATAATTTCTCCTATACCTACAGAGTAAACAAACATGTTAGATTAAAACAGTGAAGCTCAATACTCCTGTGATGTTTCATTTTCAAGCTCTCTTGCATATATTAGATTTTCCTATCTGATTCAGTACATCATAAACAATGTATTATGTTTCTATTGATCGAGCACATAGGAAAACTCATATCTGGAGGTCTAACATCTCTTTCACTATGATACAGGCTCATTCACAGGTCAGGAGCGAAGAGGAGCTAGCTGCAATGAAGACCAACACTGACCACCAACAGACAATGATGGATATGTTTTTTCTTATTCACTTCATTTCTTCATTTAATCTTTAGATGCATAGTATATTCTTTATGAAGTGTTGTTTGAGCTATTCCCACGGCTTGTGTGGGATATTTGATGTCTCTTCTTTCTTTCAATATAATACTTATGTAGTCTTATGTATACCTCATTTGTAAAATGAATGAAACATTATAGTATGATGTAGAGCAAGGGTGGACAACACTAAAACTATCTCAATCAACCAAACATTCAAGCTTCCAAACATTAAATGGTGGGTTTTTGGTCTCTAGACCTTAATCCTCTAGTAGCCCTCACAAACTGAGTTTTCCATCATATCTCCATGTGTAGACCATTCTTCCAAACTATGGAAACAATTTTGAGAACCCTTTAAGCCTTTTAACAACATATCCAATACTAAGGTATGGTTATTTTGGAACAACAAGGTTCAAAATTAACTGTCCTAGTCTTTAGGCCTAATTGCCTAAACAAACATGGGAGCAGCAAATTAGGTTTTTTGGTCATAACTTTCATTATAGAAATGATATCAAGAATGTAAACATAGTTTCAGACACCCATTTCAATCTTATACAACATACCTTAGAATTAAGGTAGGTTACTTTGTATGAAAATTTTTAAAAATTGATTTGTTTGCTCATTATTACCCTAACTAGGGTTTCAAATTTGTTTACAGTAAAATGGGTACAACTTACTTGTAACACAATGAAAATGGACCAAATAAAAAACCCATTAAAGGAAAGAATGCCCTCTACAATGGGTAATCATCCATTCAGCCATATTAGATCGTACAAAACCGTACTAAGTAATTTTTTTTCTATCTCACCATAAAAATCTAGAAGTGACAATCACTAAATTGATCATAAATTTCATAAAACACGATGAAAATCAAACAAACCAAAAGCATTAGAAAGTTAACTCAATTATATTTCCAACCATACCACATTTAGGTCATATAATGGCCATACAAATCTATACCATGTGAAAGAATATGACTATTACAGAAAAATGCACAGAAAATAAGGGTTTTATTTATCAAAACTTCCAAATACCAAATGTTTTCTCATCTTTTATCATCCCCCATCATTTGTGTCAACCATACAAGGCCTTTTAAACACTTACAACCATTTTTCAATGGTTCTTAACCAACGTTTCAACTTACAATTGTTCATATTCTAACCAAACTTCATTTTGACAACAAAATGTAACTTTTAGAATATCTTAACAAATTTTGCATCTTTAAAATAGTTAATCCCAAAACTTCATAAAAGACTTCCAAAATGATCATGAATGGTCCACAATGACCTTATTCATATGAAACAACCCAAAAAGGACAAAACCCAAAGATTAATTATTTTCTTGCATGAGGTGCTCCTGTACCATACTCCCAAGGGAAAGAAAAATTCAAGTCCACTTGAGTGCAACTTGTCCATCATATCTCCCTGTGTAGACCTTTCTTCCAAACTGTGAACACACTTTTGATTACCCTTTAATCTATTTAACAACATATCTAGTATCAAGGTATGGTTATTTTGGAACAAGGTTAAAAATTGACTATCCTAGTCTTTAGGCCTTATTGCCTGAACAAACATGGGAGCAAAAAATTGGGTTTTTTGGTCATAACTTTCATTGCAGACATGATATAAAAAATGTAAACATAGTTTCAGACACCCATTTGGACCTTATACAACATATCTTAGAATCAAGGAAGGTTACTTTGTACAAAAAATATCAAAAATTGATTTTTTTTGCTCACTATTACCTTAACTAGGGTTTTAAACATGTTTACAGTAAAATAGACACAAGTTGCTTGAAACACAATGAAAATGGACCAAATAAAAAACCCATTAAAGGTAAGACTATCCTCTACAATGGGTAAGAAGCCATTCAGCCGTACTAGATTTTACAAAATTGTACTAAGCAATTTTTCTATTGTCTCACCATAAAAATCTAGAAGTGACAATTACTAAATCGATCATAACTTTCATAAAGCACAATGAAAATCAACCAAACTAAAAGAATTATAAAGGTGACTCAATTATATTTCCAACCATACTACATTCAAGTTATAGAAAGCCATTACAGATCCATACCATGTGAAAGAATAGGACTGTTACAGAAAAATTCACAGAAAACAAGGGTTTTATTTATCAAAACTTCCAAATACTCAATGTTTTCTCATATTTTATCATTCCCCCATCCTTTTTGTTGACCATACAAGGAGTTTTAAACACTTACAATAATTTTCCAATGGTTCTCATCCAGCTTTTCAACTACAAGCATTCATATTCCAACCAAACTTCAGTTTGACAACAAAATGCAACTTTTACAATATCTTGACAATTTTTGCATCTTTAAAACAATTAATCCTAAAACTTCACAAAAAACTTCCAAAATAAACTTATTCACATGAAACAACCCAAAAATGAAAATACCCAAAGATTAATTATTTTCTTGCATGAGGTGCTCCTGCACCATAATACAAAATGAAATAACTCCTTATCATACATGAAATCTCTGCAAAGCATTAAATGATAAACTAAATTTCTTCTCTTTTGTTATAACAATGGCATCATAAAACTAAACCTTTTCCAAGCACTTTAAACTATGTAAAAACCAACATAGCAAAAAAATGTTAAGAACCTTTCATCTTAAACTGAAACAAATGTTTCAGCTCTACCAATTTAAGTTGTAGGTGAAAAATTGGTAACATGTTTATAATAATCGGATACACAAAAAATTATTATGTGTCAATTTACATGATATATATTCCTATACATAGAAAATTCTAGAGTATATCAATGCACAATATATACTTAGGTAAACAATAAACTAATGAGAAATTTTAGAATAATATTTAGTATTGAATTCAATAACTACTTGGCAACTAATTACTTTAAATTCACTGGTTTCACACTATATTATCTAATTGTGATCCTTCTAATTATAAACAAAATACAGTATATATAAACAACAAATTAGGGTTAAATTTGAGTTTTGTATCTACCAATTTCTTAGGATTAAAATAGAGAACAACAGTCTACTACCATTTTCATGGTGGCAGAATACAATCTTACCTTATAACTATTGAATCCTTTGTTTGAATATCCCTCTCCTCCAACATCATCTGCTAGGCCCGCCTTGGGTGTCGTTTGCAGGTCTATTTCTCCACAGCTCGTTCTCAAGTTTTCACTTTCACTAAAATGAGCTGACAACTTTATTTTGTCATCCCATATAGTGATTAAAAAATATATTAAAATAATACCTTCGAATGAATATTTTATTCATTCAAAGGTATTATTTTAATATTTTTTAATAAACAAGAATCTCTGTTTGAAGAAAAATCTTCGAATGAAGATTACTGCATAGAGATCTCCGTTCGTAGGTACCTTGATCTGAAGAAAAATGTTCAAACAAAGGTACTCGTTAAATTTTGTCCCCCTCCCTCCCAATTTTTTTTGTCCCAAGTTTTGGATCCATTATTGTGGGCTTACCTAGTAGCACTATTAACGTTTAAAATAATAGGGCAATGATCAAATATTGCAAATTTAATAACCTTCAAGGAGAGAGAAATAGTCTCCAAGACTGAGTTGAAGTTGTCTAGGAATTGATAACGCCTAATCGTCATATTTCCTTCCCCTAAATGCCTATTACTCC
Organism: Cunninghamia lanceolata; assembly: GCA_027924645.1. Classification (NCBI taxonomy): domain Eukaryota; kingdom Viridiplantae; phylum Streptophyta; class Pinopsida; order Cupressales; family Cupressaceae; genus Cunninghamia; species Cunninghamia lanceolata. Next base: position 2,288,348 of record BSBN01000719.1, on the reverse strand, counting down.
ATGTGTACCAACCTTTTTAGGCTTGATATCCCACAATAATAAATCCAAACACTAGGCCTTAAGAGCAATCAAACTTGCCAAAATCCTAGAGATATCTCCTTCATTTTCCTCTAGGCTTCAGGTGACATAAAAAATCTCCCACTACCACCTAGTTGCCTTCATCATTGTGAGATCAAAATTATTTTGGCACATCCCACACTCTCCCTCATTTTATATCATTATTTGGTCCATTAATACTTGAGTAAATAAAGTTGAATCCTACATACATACCAAAAACTTATATGTATCAACTTCTAACTTGAGAATAATGGTTTTCCCAATATCCTCCTATTGTCCCAAACTAGAGATAGACACCCAATAGTTCCCTTTGTATCCACCATAACACTTATACTATCTTTTAACAAACTTTTTGGAGAATCTTTTTAATCCTCACCTCTAATTTTAGTCTCTTGGAGCATAAGAATTTCTAGTTTACGTTCATTTACTAGTCATTTATGGAAATGATACTTCTCAGGGGCTTTGAGCCTCCTATGTTCAAAATTAGGATCTTCATATTTATAATTTACATATGACTGAATTTATTTGCAAACTCATGACAATCCTCCACTATTCCATATTATGTTCTCAATAACTGTGTAGATCTTTCTTCTCAATGCCTTGACCCTTTGGCTCCAACCTCTCTCCTATGTGTATGTGTTTGATGGCATAAGAGATTCTCTCATAGTCTTCATGAGTATGATCATTGTCTATTTTAGAACAAACTTTCTAGATTGCTATTTTGTCCTCTCAAATCTGTGAGTTTCTCCAAGTTAATCCTATGTTTTCCTAAATTATAACAACCTTATCATAGCTAGTAGGATTTCATCATGGAGACTTTCTTGGATGACACACAGACCTTGTGGAACAGTTCCCCAATGAATAGACCTTAAAAACCCTCAAAAAATTATGGACCATTCAAAGTCATTAGACCATATAGGGATTCAACATACCTTTAGGAGATTAACAGGGTTTATAACTTCATACACTTACCTTCCTTAACTCGTGACGTGATCTCATTTCCTTGCATCATTAGTGAACTTTAGGTTATTATGTAGAGTCTAAGGTAATATAATTTCTTTTGAATGATACACTGCCTTCAATACCCATATCTATACTCTACAGGGGCTCTTGATGGTATAGGTGAGAGGAATTTTTATCATCTTGACAAGTTTTTGACATGTTTCTATAGTTAAAGAAGGTTCCTCATAATTGTACAAGATTCTTCAATGATAAATGGAAAAAAGTAGTGATACAAGCCTTGTAAGGGTTTGACAAACCTTTAAACACTTAGATAGCCCTCTAAAAGTAATGTGAAACATTTTAAATCTTGTACACTATTTACCAATAATACTTGACTCATTGGGCATGTCAAAGATGATTTGATAATCTTCAACAAGCTCAATAGAATGAACAAATGCTACTGGATAGTGTACAAGCCTGCATTGGGTTTCATAGCTTTTTATGACTCTGTATGTCCCTAAACTATTTAGACAAACCTACCCAAACCATGAGATAGACATCTCATAGCATACAAGGTTTGTCAAAACCTATAGAGACTACTCTAGGTTTGGAAAAACCCTAACAACACACCAAAACAATGATGAATACTAGGAAGAAAGAATATAGACCTTGAACACCTTTGTATACCATTCACAAATCTCTAGTATACCATATAACAACCCTTGATCACATTGATCATTCATCATTGCCCTACCTAGATTGTTTTTTCCAACATCCCCTAGCATCTCCCACTCTCTTGTATCATAGTCATATTGTCTCATGGATCTAAGTTTGTATTTTAACCTCACTATTTTTTCATTAGACTTTCCTTTGACCTTCGTAGCAATGATCTGACACTTACTTGGTAAGCATCCCCTTTCATTGTCTTCTTACACTTCACATACATTACATTTGTCAAGGTTTGTACATATCTTGGAGGCTTATGCAAGGTTTAGACCCTATGATGATGGTGTAGACTTCATATATAACTTCAAATAGTACAAGGATATAACAACTTCATAGTGATTCTAATTGTCTTAATTCTCTCTCTTAAACCCTTTAATACATGCTTTGTTTCAATCCACAATAAATAATGAAAGATCTTTATCAATCATTCTTGTCACCGTCTCAGATCTGCACAACATACATATACCTGATACATTCTCTACTCCTCCAAGAGTCTCTATGGTTATTCTCATCTCTATAACCTAGAAAATGCCCTTAGACTTCACTAAACCTCCATGACAATATTCTATGCCTACCATGCGTAGGAAACTTCAAATAAACTATTGTCAAACATGACAAATTTGTATACAAGTTAAAAATGAAGATGAAGAGATAGGAGGTGAGGAAGGAACTATCCCATGAAATCTAACCTTTTCATAAATCCTCTTGGTGTTGGAGAACTAATCCGTTTGATATAACCCTTGTATGAAAGTGCTTGTTCCATGCAAGAAACCTGCAATAACATGAAAACCTTAGAGGAGACATGAAAACCCTTAAGAAGAAGACTCAAAACAAGAGAAATCGTAACCTCAAACCTAATCCAAAGACCTAACATGATGAAACTTGAATTTGATAACAAAACCACGACTAGACTTTTGAACATATTCCCTCCAAAGGTGTGTACAAGGTAGTTTGGAGATTCTAAGGTTTTAGAACATAGGAAACATTCCACCTTTTGACCTTTTGACTCATAAAGTGTACACATATGCATGGTAAGGGTGTCTTTTGATATTTGAATGTATTATAAACATTGACTTTACATTGTCATAGGTATAATCAAAGGCCTAAAGACCACTTTATACCAATGAAATAATCAAAAGATGGATTTATTACCTTCTAAACAAAACTTGACTCCTCATAACCATAACTAAAGAGTTATTGACACTTCCAAGACACCTCTGTCAAAAATTTGACCCAAGGAAGAATGAATTGGCTAACAGTTACAACCTACGAGGCTATCCAATGGTAAGCTATTGTCTATTCAAAATATCTATAAAGTTAGTTTCCTTTGTAAGAAATCCAAAAAGAAATAAAGGTTCTCATAAAACCAAGGACAACTCTCTCTATATACTAATGGTGATTTCTTTCTTTAGGAATGAGGTAACAAGTATGAAAGGGAGGCTTGATCCAACTTCTTCCGACTAAAATATCAACTAGGGATAAGTGGTCGTAGTTAGGGGGACTCCTCTTATGGGAGCACCTATGAGTAAATTTTTTTTGTATGTAGTCTCAAAGGTTGAGCTAGCAATGAAGGCCTCTCTCCTTTACACACCTAGTTTTCCCACATGATCATATCCTCTTCTTTTCATCCCCAAGTTAGGTTAAATGTAAATCCTACAAATATATTCATCCTTACTAGCATTTTATGTCGTAAGAATATTTTAAAAGATTATAAATCTAAGTGACAAGTGTCAAGCATCCACTGAGATGAACATGGTCATTTAGTTATAAATAAAGGGTATTGGTTGTGTAATAGAGATTGAATCTTTTGTATATTGAGTTTGTGCAAGGAATCCTTGACTAAGACTTAATTAATAGATACAAACACCTGGGATCACTATAGTTTTTCCTTGCATGGCATGTGGCAAGCCAACTTAGATGAAACCCTAGGGGTGTCAAGTTTGAGTTAGCTCTGATTAACTTGATGGTCATTGAGGAGGCCATTAATTGTATTATGTTGGAGTCAAAGGATGAGAAAATATATTCTAGTCTATTTTTTGAATTTGATTAGATAAAGTTTGGTTACTTAGGAATCCAAGTAACACATCACCTAGTAAACATCTCATACTAACAACTCTTGTTAAGGTGTTAATATGGTGTTCAATCTCATAATTAAAAAGATGAAATTTCATGTAATTTTTGGTAGAGCAATTAATGTGTTGTGTTATTTCTCCCTCTCTAATATATATAATTGTTTATAAAGTGGTCTAATATACAAACCTTTAAAATTCATTTATTTCGCATTATCTAAAATATTAATACTGAGGTGGTATGAACCCTACCATTTTGCTTCATTTTCTCCTCTATATTCTTATCATACAAATAAAGATAATAATTTGCAAAAAGATTCCCATTCGCAATGTAATTTTTTATGCAAGTATATTTAATACATGAAAAACTATGTCATCCTCAATATTATGCTCAAATTAATATATAAAATGCGCTTTAATTTTTGTGCTTATTTTAGTTTATAATATGGAATTTTATGCTCAAATCAATAAATAAAATTCTCTTAATTCTTAGGAGCTCATTCTGGTTTATAATATCAAAGATCGTATTGATAATTCAAATTAATATGTAGTTTCATTGTTAGGTATTGCATGATCACCTCTTTATATCCACTTTAATAATAAGTATTTCAATTTAACAAGTTTTCAAAATCATTTAATACAAATTTTCTATGAATAACAATGTAATGTAGATATTAATTTATTGATAAGCAACAATGTATCATATTGTGTAGTTTTTTTAGTCAAACTCATTGATTCATAGAATTTGACTTAAAAAATTATGTAGTTGAATCCAAGTAAAATATTAAAATTTCATACAATGTAAAAAATACCTCCCACTTGGCATTAGACGAGTTAAAGGAGCTCAATAATGAATAGTTTATAAAGCACAACAATTGCTAAATATATTGCCAATGAGGTAGGAACCTAAGTTGTAAGGATCTGACTCATCCTTAACCAAATAATACTAAACTCTAAATTTTAAAATACTGAGGAATTTAAAAATTTGATCTAACAAATACAGAAAGTATAGATTCATAAAATTTTACCATCAATTCTAAGAAGTGTCTAATAAATGTTACAGACATTAGACAACTGGAGTTTAGTTTCCTAAAGTTATAGTGTCTTAAAAAGTTCACCATTGTTAATCAAGTGAAGAGAGAAAGTACATTTCTCAAGATAACATGTAGGAACAACAGATCACACATACCTTAAGTCATGCATTACATCCTGTATTCATTTCTGACAATATGCATATTGTCCTGTGACTAGTATCCTTATCATTTGCACAAAACTAACTAGACAATCTCATGTTAACATGACTTAGAAATCACTACATAGAAAGTCAAGATCACAATGTTAATTATAGAAGAACACCCTATATTTGGGGGACCTGAGTACTGGGGGCATCCTTTGCTGTCTAGACTGCCTACATACCTTGTATTCATTAAATCAAGGCCCCCTCTAGATACGACTGACATTGGGGTATGCAAATATGTAGTTCTATCTTGCACTATGTTTGATGAAACTATGGGCAGGTATCCAACCTTTTCTAGGGTTATTCCCTGCCATAGACAGTTCTTCATCAGTTGCCACCCACTCAGGTGATACATGGATGTAAATTAGTCCACTACCATAAACACCTCAAGGGGTGTTTGTCAATTAGTCCTAGTGCAGATGAATCCCTATCAGGTGTCTGCTCATGAAATCTAGTTTACTACCTCAAGCCAAATTAGGAAATTTCATGACTACGTCCGTTCCTGATTTCCTAGTGCTTTCATCAAGATCCATAAAGGTGAGGTGAGAGAATACGGTAGATAGGGTTTCTGGATTAGACTAGTTGACATATCTAACATTTTACAAATCAATCTCTGATTTAGACTTGTGTTGTCAATAAGCCCCATTTTTTGTTGATAGTTTGAAAGGTTTTCTAAATGAGCATTTTCCCTCAATCCTTAGAAATTTAAATGGTAATCACTATACAACTATTTCAATAGACTCATCCTTTAGTTACTCTTTTTAATAAGATATCTGAGGATATTTTCCCTTCCTATGGATTGAGCTTCAACATGTACCTTATTACTCCTTGACAATTTAGAGGGATGGTGCCCAGACATCATTGTTACAACTATGTTAGGTGTGAGGTACTTGGTTCAACATGATGGCATTACCTGTAAACATGACACAGAGGCACTGTAAGAACTAAACACTACATTTTTTTTGAATTTTGACATTTATTTAAAAAGTTTACCTATCTAGTAGAAAAGAAAAGCTTGCATAATCACTAATAAAGAAATTGACAAAGGAAAGATACTTTAAAACATACTACAAGTAAAGTATACTAATATGTTGGATCATTTCTCTTATCTGTAATGAATAGTACTAGAGCACATACTTAATCAATATCATCAATTCACAATTGTACGTAACATAACTAGAAAAGAACTTCTATCAGTAATGTATGTAAAGATTTAGTCTTGGAAAAACAAGGAAATCTTGATAACTTATTTTGCCATGCATCAAATAGACTTTCTTCCAAAAGTAAAGAATTGATTCAATTTCTTACATGATCATTACAAACTTGCTTTTAATTGAAACCAATAAGGACTTCATAAAAGTTCTAAAATAAGATAGATATCGCAACAAGAGGTTTACTTTAAACTCCCTAAATGGGTTTATACTTTATTAAAATTAAATAATTTCTATGTTTAATAAACTTGTGAATATAACTTGATCAAAGATAAACAATGATTCTTGTTACCTAAAACTGGTAAATAGTTGCTCTAAGGTTTTATAACTTTCAAATTAACAACCAATTTAAAAACTTTTTTATTACATTAATAATTTATATTATTATAAAAATCATCCATCTAAAATACCTTTGTCTTTAAAACTTCATGCTCCAGGAACATGGTAGTTCATTTACTCCATTTATTATTCATTTTCCATAGTAAACTTTAATGTTGTTTTAAGTTAATTTAATGTACTATTATCTAAGAAAACATAAGTATTAATATATATGATCTAATTGATTATACACCATTTACAACATTCTTGAATTTTAATTCATCCCAACTCAAAAGTTTGGTTAATATATTAAGGTCTACTATAATGTCTAACAAGGATGAAACATATTTTAGTTCTCAAGTACATTGAGCCTTTAAACCATCTACCTTATCTAAATTTTTCATGATTATAAAATTAATGTTTTCAAGTCCTCAACTATACTAAGCATTCCTTAATATAAAATAAATCCCTTCAACGGTTACAACATAGATTTTAATGAACTTTTAGTAGCAAGAATAAAAGAATTCTTTGTAGTTAAAAGACACCAAAATTTGATGTTCTTTGATATCATAAAGGATATAGGATTTGTTCTAAATACCTAGTTTCTTATAACTGCTTTTTGTGAGCAAATCGATAAACGTTTACCAAATTCTTGCGTTTTCACAATTGGATTTAAAATCTATAGATAATCAATTCTATTGAGCTAGTTGAATAATGTTGATACTATAAAAGAAACATTATCATGATAATAATTTCTCTGACTCAAGAGTAGTTATCTAATCTTAAGAGTGGAGCTATGACATACAATAAGATATTACAATAGTTCTTAATTACTTCTATATTCGCATTCCTTGAATTCATACTTATAATATCATAGGTATGTCTTCCTTATGTCTTATTAGTAGTTACGATGAAGTTATACTAGAACATGTTGATTCATTGGTCATCAAAGTTGTCTTCGATTATAAAGTTTAATAACTTAAGCTTGTGTTTAGTAACTATGCAATTTTACCCAATTAACATCTTTGTAACTAAGTTTGATGAAGATTGTCAATTTTTTCAAAACCAATAACCATCCATCTAGTTTACTCTAATTTGGATTATCTTGATCTTGTTCTTTTAATTATCTTCAATGCATCCCCTATCTTAAACAATGAGTACAAATCTCCAAGTTGGTTCATCCTAGTTACTATGTGTATGGAATCCATCCACGATTTTCCACATTTGACACTATGAAATTTGAAATCACATACATATGTATTTGTTATAATTGGTCATGAGTCACTTAGCTCATGATGAATCTAATTTTTAGTTAATATATCTATTATATCTATGATTAACATAACATCTTACTATCATTACTAATCCCTTGCACTACAATAATTCATATCGTTATATCTTTAGTAATATATTTGTACATGATCGTGGTTACAAATTTTCTAATAGATCTTAAGGCATGGCTTAGTAGTTCTAATTTCAAATATTTATAGGGTTATCATTCATGTATGTTTATCCAAGGATCTTTAAACGTATTACTTTCTCTATGAAATGTCTCTAAATATAAGTGTCAAATCTACAAAAGGCAATATAATTTAATGTGCCATATAATCCAAAAGAAAACTATGGGATATTGGATATGACAACTGAACCATTTGGAAAAATGCAAATGATTGCAGGATTTAAACAATTATGGAATTGTTGAAAAGGTGCAAGAAACTTTCATGCAAATGCAATTGGCAGGATTGAAGCCAAATTTCACAACCTTCACCAACGTTCTCCTCAGGAACAGGGTATGGTCGTGAATAAAAGTATAGAGGCAGAGGGATTTTTGTCAGATATTATGATTGGAAATGCTCTGGTAGACAAGTATGCAAAATGTGGAAGCAAAGACATGAAAAGTGACCTATTTGATAGAATGTCTCAAGAAATGTGGTCTCATGGAATGTCGTGAGTGCAGGCTATGCACAAAATGGATTTCATGGAAAGACTTTAGAAACCTTCAAGAAATTGCAACTGGAAAGTATAAAGTCAAATTCTACAACCTTTACCAACGTCCTCCTTGTGGCATTTTTGAATAGGGTATGGACTTCTATTAAAGCATAATGGAATGTGTAATTTTGTCAGATGCTGTAATTGCAAGTGACTTGGTAAAGATGCATGCAAAATGTGGAAGCATAGACAAGGCACGTGACCTATTTGATAAAATGCCTCAAAGAGATGTCATCTCGTGGAAGACAATGATTACAAGTTTTCACAAAATGGATTTGATGAAAAGGCTTTTGAAACTTTTGAACAAATGCAATTAGTAGGTGTAAGGCTAAAATACATAACCTTTGCCAATGCCCTCTCTGCCTGAGCTAAATGGGTACTTAGGAACGTGGTATGGACTTCTATCAAAGCATAACAGAAGGGGAAATTTTGTCAGATGTTGTAATTGTAAGTGACCTAGTAAACATGTGTGCTAAATGTTGAAGCATAGACAAGGCACGCCAACTATTTGATAGAATGTCTCAAAGAGATGTCATTTCATAGAACACAATGATTGCAAGTTATTCACAAAGTGTATTTGTTCAAAAGGCTCTAGAAACTTTTCAAGCAAATGTGACTGGTAGGTGTAAAAATGAATTCCAGAACCTTTGCCAGTATCCTCCCTGTGTATGCCAATATGGAAAGCTTTCAAATAGGGTATGGACATCCCTCAAATATAAATGAATGGGGAATATTTATCAGATCTCATGGTTGGTAATGCTCTGGGTGACATGTATGAAAAATGTGGAAGCATAGGCAGGGGGTGGGTGCCTTTAACGTAACACCTCAAAGAAATGGGCTATCCTAGAAAGCCATGAGCATAGAATATGCACAGAATGGATTTGTTGAAAATCCCTTAGAAACTTAAAGCAAATGTAATTGATGGGTGTAAAACTAGACTCCTCAACCTTTTCAAGCATCATCCATGCACAGTCCAAGAATGGGAGCTTTTAGACAGAGAATGGTAATCCATCAAAGCAAAGTGGAAGGGGGTTTTTTGTACGGTAGGGTAGCAACAAGTGCCCTGGTAGATACATAGGAAAAATGCATAAGCATTGACCATGTATGCGGATTGTTTGAGAGAAAACCTTAGAGAGACATCACTCATGGAATGCAATGAATTTAGGATATGAACAAAATGAATTTGTTGAAAAGGCACATAAATTTTCAAACAAATACAATACGGCGGTGACCTCCAAAAATAAAAAATATGAAATTTAATTTTAAGAGAATGAAATCTCTTTTATAGAAATCTAGGCTACTTAAACATCATACATAAATTCAAACTAAATTTCATAAAAAAAAATGATATTCTTGTCTTAATTTTCTAAAAGTGAAAGGAAGGATTAACTCTCAAATTTCTCTAGCTATCCAACCAAAAACTACCTCCAATTGTCTCTTCCCTTCACATTTGTATGGTTATTTATAGAAAAATCCAATCCTTATCTAAAACATCATTTTTCCAAGCACATGGTGGAAAATTTGGAAGTCAAGTCTAATAATTTAATGCCTTCACACCCATTTCTAAATTACAATAAATTTCTGTGGAAAACTTCAATTTATGCATAAATGCTATTTGGAAAATTGACTTGGAAGATGAGGGAAGTTGAATCCAAATTTAATGGCTCCTTTCAATTTTCCAAATTGAAATAAATTCATGGAGAAAATCTCATTTTAACATTAAATGTTTTGTTTGAAAATTGACTTGGAAAATGAGGGAGTTGAATCCTTATTTATTTCTTTTTCTCTAGAAGTGTACCCTCTTTTGATTTTTTTTAGTTTATTTATTTAAAATTCTAAATTGTCCAAAAATATCATTTAATAATTATTATTGACATTTTTACGTTATTTAATTTTTTCTTCTAGTTATTTTGATCAATTAATAAGATAAGTTTTGCTATATTTGAATAATGAAATGTATACAAGTAGATATTAGAGTAAATAGTGTTCAAGAAAAGTAATTATTTTTTGCATGGTATAACCTGGTGACTCTAAAACTAAAAATATAATCAAACTTAGATAGATCACAAATTATACTAGAGGAATAAAAGAAGATTGTGACATAGTTACCCGCTAAAACATTGCATTGTCTCGATCAAAAACATTATTGACTTTAGTTCATAAATTAAGGTAGAAAAAGTGCTCAACATAAATCAAAACTTCTACTAGTATCCTTGTATTATCATAACAATGTGAGTTTAAGAAATTACTTTAACCTTTCAAAGCTAATTGAGCATATCCTTGTAGCTTGTCCTCTAGTCAGGAATGTTGATTATTCTGATAAACTCATTCATTCAAATTTTTGTATGTCTAGGATAAACACTTGCAGAGGTTGTTAGACATATCATGTTATGATGTTAATCATGTTGTTGTTCAGGCATGCTTCTGAGATTTTCACGTCGGTATGCAACAATTCATCACAAAATACTTTGATTTATTAATGAAAAGCAAATTAAAGTAATAAATGGCCATAAGTTACCAAGATGCCATTTTTAAATCACTACTTCATCATGTAAATACCTTCCTCTTAATTATCTTAAGGAGCCTTTTAAATGCAACAATAAGTGAATAAGTGTAAAAAAAAAGGAATAAATCTAACTTGCAAGAGTGTCATCATCAAGCACATTAATATCATAACTAGCTAATATAAGTTCTTCACAAATTTATATCATAGAATGGAGCTATCAAATCAACCATGTAGAATTATCATGAACTCAAACATGTGATCTAAAACTAATTAAATTAAAACATCCCCATGCTCATGGACTCATCATGAGAGTGGTATAAACAGTAAATGAAAGTATTCCAAAACAGATTTTGAGGATCAAAATATTATTAGTTCTAACGTCTCTTCAGGTGATTCATTTCCATATAAGAAGGCTCTTACCTTAGTCCACTCACAATAAAGTTAAGTACACTTAGGTAAACACAACAGCCATATGGTCTAACAAGGATATGAATCAATAAATTGCTCTGCCAAAAACTTAGACTCATTAGGATCAATCTGGACCCTGAGTCACTTATAGGAAATTACGCAATAGGCCCATATATTGCATCGAGGAATTTATGTAAGTTATTTTGATATAAATATTCTGAGGACCTTGTACCCTCCCTCAGGTATTTGTGTAAGTTCATTTGATAAGAATGTTTTGAGGACCTTGTACCCTCCCACAAGTTTGTAGGAAATTGGCCAAGTGCAAGGCCAATCCTCCTGAGTATTAGTGACTTCCACTATTCTGATATCATATAAACATTACACTTAAAATGAATATGTGGTCAAGCACACACATCAACACTCAAGGGAAAGGTAACAATTCTAGCTATCATGCATTCCTATTTGTAGAGACTACCACATCACAACTCTTCCAAACTTTCCATCCATCTCTCTCTTTGCAATTGTTGCATCAATTGGCCCCACCTTAGGGCTTGTTATCTAAACGTAGTGCTAGCATCCTAAAATTGATAGTAGCTTCCCAAACTAGGAGTCCATGAATGACATTGATTTCCAAAAAGTTAATAGTTGTCTCTAGTACTCATCCAGTTAGCCATAAAACCATATAGTCTCACCTCCAAAGAAAACCAATATCATTAATACCTTAGTGCCAAGTAACTGAAAAAGAAAGATGGTCTCAGGGCCCTCTCAAGGACCCCTCCTTATGTTTCCTAATACCTTGCTCGCATTTGTTTAAGGTGTTATCCTATAAGAAGAAGGTATGCAAGAAACACACACATAGATCTAGGGGGATGGATGGATTATGAATGTCCCATATTAGTCGCATTTGCAACCCCCATCCTCACAATACAATTCTCTAGGACTTACTCCCCCATACAACCTGCCTGGGGCCCCTCTTGAATAAGGCAATTTATAGAAGTCACATTACTCCACACATGCCAGTAGTTTCAAAAATAAAATGCCTCAAATCAAGAAGGATTAAGTAAAACAAATCCATAAGTTAAATCCTCAATTAGAATACATTAAAATAAAACAAGCCAAGAAGAAGAGATGATAAACGATAGCAACCATTGCAATAGCACAAATTTAACAAAGAACAAGCCCTTGAGGCAAAAGAACCATCTCAAAATTAAAACAAATAATTAGTCCAAGAAACAAAACACTGTCGGCTTAACACTTAAGTGAAACCTTTAACACAAGAATAAATAATCCAAAAATCTCATAAAATTTGCACATTATAATCACCATGTAGCCTTACAACAAGACCACCTAAGGGGAGTAGGGGAATTGGGTGGACCTCTATCACTAAAATAGATAAATCGTATAGTGGTCTCAACTACATAGAGAACAATGATAAATCAACATGTCCAACTAAGCATTCCCCACACAACCTTGAACAATGTTATCATATTTTTGTATTGAATATCCACACGAATAGTCACATGCCCTTACACAACCCTAGGCATGCCATTATGAAAACATACATTAAGATATGCCACAAAAGGAATTAGCCACATAATATGATATCCAATTCCCAAAAGAGAATCCACAAGTCTCACAATTGTCATGTACTAGACTACTATCATCTCATTACACACATATTATCACTAATATCAATCTATTCATCTCACCCTCTAGGGAGGGTTTATCTACGGCCTTACCATTTCCTTTGTTTTGCATGTTTTCTCTTCAAGTTTATCAATAACTAGATGATCATTAGGTCACAAGAGGGAGAATGTCATTAACATCATATTATAACACCTTATATCTTAATTCTTTCCATACTTTAGGTTAGAGAGCCTCCAGACCTAGTGTTTGAGCCTCAGCTCTCATACCACATGTAAGGACCCGACTCATCCCTAACTAAATGGTACTAAACTCTGAATTCAAAAATACTGAGGAATTTAAAAATTTGATCTAACTGATACAGAAAGCGCAGATTCATATAAATTTTCTATCAATTCTAAGAAGTCTCCAATAAATGTTATAGACATTAGACAATTGGAGTTTAGTTTCCTAAAGTCATAAAGCCCTGAAATGTTCACCATTGTTAATCCAGTAAAGAGAGAAAGACATTTCTCAAGATGACATGTAGGAACAATGGATCACACATACCTTAAGTCATGCGTTACATCTTGCACTCATTTTTGAGAACATTCATTTTTTCCAATGACTAGTATCCTTATCATCTACACAAAACTAACTAGACAATCTCATATTAACATGACTCAAAAATCACTACACAAAAAGCCAAGATCATGATGTTCATTATAGAAGAACACCCTATATCTGGGGGACCTAAGTACTGGGGGCATCCTTCAACATCCAAACTGCATATAGACCATGTATCCACGGGATCAAGGCCCCCTCCAAATGTGACTGACACTGGGCTATACGAATATGTAGTTCTATCTTGAACTATGTTTGATGCAACTGTGGCTGGATATCCAACCATTTCTAGGGTTATTCCCTGTCCCAAATGGTTCTTCGTTAGCTACCACCCACTCAGGTGATACAAGGACAAAAATTAGTCTGCTACCATAAACACCTCAAGGGGCATTTGTCAATTAGTCCTAGTGTGGAGGAATCTCTATAAGGTATCTACTCATGAAATATAGTTTACTTCCTCAAGCTAAATTAGGAAAATTTGTGACTATGTCCGTTCCTGATTTCCTAATGCCTTCACCAAGATCCACAAAGGTGATTTGAGAGCATATGGTAGATAGGGTTTTTGGATTACACTAGTTGTACTATCTAACATTTTACAAGTCATCTCCAATTTAGACTCATGTTGTCAATAAGCCCTATTTTCTGTGGATAGTTTGAAAGGTTTTCTAAATGAGCGTTTTACCCTCAATACTTAGAAATTCACATGGTAATCACCATACAACTATTTCAATAGACTTATCCCTTAGTTAATCTTTTTAATGAGATATCTGAGGAGATTTTCCCTTCCTATGGATTGAGCTTCAACATGTCCCTTAGTACTCCCCAATGATTTAGAGGGACAGTGCCCAGACGTCGCTGTTGTAGCGATGTTAGGTGCAAGGTACTATAAAAATTGAACATTATGATTTGTTTGAGTTTTGATGTTTACTTACAAAGTTTACATATCTAGTAGAAAATAAAAACTTGCATAATCACTAATAAAGAAATTGACAAAGGAAAGATACTTCTCTAAAACATACTGCAAGTGAAGTATAATAAGATGTTGGATAATTTATCTTATATGTAATGAAATCTACTAGAGAAGAAGCTTAATCAATTTCATCAATTCATAATTGTACGTAACATAACTAGAAAAGATCTTCTATCAGTAATGTATTGAAATATTTAGTCTTGGAAAAACAAGGATATGTTGATAACCTATTTTGCCATTTATCAAATAGAATTTGTTCCAAAAGTAAAGAATTGATTCAATTTCTTACATGATCATTACAAACTTACTTTTAATTGAAACCAAAAGGACTTAATAAAAGTTGTAAAATAAGAAAGATATCTCAACAAGAGGTTTACTTTAAACTCCCTAAATGGGTTTATACTTTATTAAAATTAAATAATTTCCATTGTTAATAAACTTGTTAATATAACTTGATGAAAGATAAACAATGATTCTTGTTACCTAAAACTAGTAAATAGTTGCTCTAATGTTTTATAACTTTCCAATTAACAACCAATTTAAAAACTTTTTTATTACATTCATAACTTATATTAATATAAAATTCATCCATCTAAAATACCTTTGGCTTTGCAACTTCATGCTCAAGGAACATGGTAGTTCATTTACTCCATTTATTATTCATTTTCCCTATTAAACTTTAATGGTGTTTTAAGTTAATTTAATGTACTCTTATCTAGGGAAACATAAGTATTAATATATATGACATGATTGATTATACACCATTTACAACATTCTTGAATTTTCAATTCATCCCAACTCAAAAGTTTGGTTAATATATTAAGGTATACTATAATGTATAACAAGGATGAAACATATTTTAGTTCTCAAGTACGTTGAGCCTTTAAACCATCTACCTTATCCAAATTTCTAGTGATTATAAAATTAACGTTTTCAACTCCTCAACTATACTAAGCATTCCTTAAAGTAAAATAATTCCCTTCAAGGGTTATCACATAGATTTTAATGAACTTTTACTAGCAAGAATAAAAGAATTCTTGGTAGTTAAAAGACACCAAAATTTGATGTTCTTTGATATCATAAAGGATATAAGATTTGTTCTAAATACCTTGTTTCTAATAATTCCTTTTTGAGAGCAACTCAATAAATGTTTACCAAATTCTTAGATTTTCACAATTGAATTTAAAATCTATAGATGATCATTTCTATTGAACTAGTTGAATAATGTTGATGGTATAAAAGAAACATTATCATCATAATAATTTTTTTGATTCAAGAGTACTTATCTAATCTTAAGAGTGGAGGTATGACATACAATAAGATATTACAATAGTTCTTAATTGCTTCCGTATTCCTATTCCTTGAATTCATTCCTATAATATCATAGGTATGACTTCCTTATGTGTTCTTAGTCTTTATGATGAAGTTGTAATAGAATATGTTGATTCATTGGTCATCAAAGTGATTTTTGATTGTATTTAGTTTAGTAACTTAAGCTTAAGTTTAGTAACTATATAATTTTACCCAATTAACATCTTTGTAACTATGTTTGATGAAGATCATTAATTTTTTCAAAAACAATAACCATCCATCTAGTTTACTCTAATTTGGATTATCTTGATCTTATTCTTTTAATTATCTTCAATGCATCCCCTATATTAAACAATGAATGTAAATATCCAAGTTGGTTCATCCTAGTTACTAAGTGTATGGAATCCATCCACCATTTTACACATTTGACAGTATGAAATTTGAAATCACATACATATATATTTGTTAAAATTGGTAATGAGTCACTTAGCTCATGATGAATCTAATTTTTAGTTACTATATCTATTATATCTATGATTAACATAAGATCTTACTATCCTTACTAATCACTTGCACTACATTAATTCATATCGTTATAACTTTACTAATATATTTGTACGTGATCGTGGTTACAAATTTTCTAATAGATCTTAAGGCATGGATTAGTAGTTCTAATTTCAAATAATTATACGATTATCATTCATGTACATTTATCCAATGTTCTTTAAACATATTACATTCTCTACGAAATGTCTCTAAATATAAGTGTCAAATCTATAGAAGGCAATATAATTTAATGTGGCATATAATCCAAAAGAAAACTAAGGGATATGAGAAAGGGCAAGTGAATCATTTGGAAAGATGCAAATGATTGTAGGATTTAAACAAATATGAAATTGTTGAAAAGGTGCAAGAAACTTTCAAGCAAATGCAATTAGCTGGAGCGAAGCCAAATTTCATAACCTTCATGAGCGTTCTGCTCAGAAATAGGGTATGGTCGTGCAATAAAGCATATAGGAAAGGGGATTTTTGTTAGATATTATGATTGGAAATAATTTGGTAGACAAGTACACAAAATGTGGAAGCAAAGATAGGGCAAGTGACCTGTTTGACAGAATGTCTCAAGAAATGTGGTCTCATGGAATGTCGTGATTGCAGGATATGCACAAAATGGATTTGATGGAAAGACTTTAGAAACCTTCACGCAATTACAACTAGTAGGTGTAAAGTGAAATTCTACAACCTTTACCAACTTGTCCTCCCTATGGCATTTTCAAATAGGATATGGACTTCTATCAAAGCATAACGGAAGGTGAAATCTTGTCAGATGCTGTAATTGCAAGTGACTTGGTAGACATGTGTGCAAAATATGGAAGCATAGACAAGGCAAGTGAACTGTTTGACACAATGCCTCAAAGCGATGTCATCTCATGGAAGGCAATGATTGCAGGTTTACACAAAATGGATTTGATGAAAATTATTTTGAAACTTTCAAGCAAATGCAATTAGTAGGTGGAAGGCCAAAATCCATAACCTTTTCCAATGTCCTCTCTACCTATGCTAAATGGGAACTTAGGAACAGGGTATGGACTTCTATCAAACCATAACAAAAGGGGAAATTTTGTCAGATGTTGTAATTACAAGTGACCTGGTAAACATGCATGCTAAATGTGGAAGCATAGACAAGGCACACCAACTATTTGACAAAATGCCTCAAGGAGATGTCATTTCATGGAATGCAATGATTACAGGTTATTCACAAAATAGATTTGTTCAAAAGGATATACAAACTTTTCAAGCAAATGCGACTGGTAGGTGTAAAGACAAATTTCTAGAACCTTTGTTGATATCCTCCTTGTGTATGCCAAAATGGAAAGCTTTCAAACAAGGTATGGATGTCCCTCAAATCTAAACAAATGGGTAATATTTGTCAGATCTTATGGTTGGTAACACCCTGGGTGACATGTATGAAATATGTGGAAACATAGGAAGGGCATGGGTGCCCTTAACAAAATGTCTCAAAGAAATGGGGTCTCCTAGAATGCAATGAGCATAGGATATGCATAGAATGGATTTGTTGAAAAGCCCTTACAAACATAAAGAAAATGTAACTGATGGGTGTAAAACCAGACTCCTCAACCTTTTCAAGCATCATCCATGTGTAGTCCAAGAACGAGAGCTTTCAGATAGAGAATGGAAATCTATCAAAGAAAAGTAGAAGGGGGATTTTTGTATGGTAGGGAAGAAACAAGTGCCCTTGTAGATACATAGGCAAAATGTAGAAGCATTGACCATGCACACGGACTTCATGAGATAAAACCTTAGAGAGACATGACTCATGGAATGCAATGAATTCAGGATATGCACTGTCTTCACTGTCTCTTATAGAGAGATATGTAACACACTTGTTTCTTCTGGAGAGGCTAATTTTCTCAATATCCTCAACATACAAGTCTTCTAGAATGGGATACAATTGGCACCAATGAAAACAAGAATATGCTCACATCAATGACAAAACTGATTAGGCACATATTTGCAATAATCTCTCCCTTTGTCATTGATGGCAACATATAATGTGAAAAATTATTTCAACCATCAAGACAAGAACTCCTCCCCATTTCTTTTATCACATCTACAACCACTTTCTTCACTGCTCCCCCTTTCACCAACAATTGCTTATTTCTAAGTTTTTCACATGACTTCTCTCCCCCTTTAATAGTAATGGCAAAGGGCACATATTTGCAATCATCTTTCCTCCTTTTGTTTTCAAGTTGAATTCCAAAATTATACTGACTACTCCCCATAAGTAGCATCCATTTAACATCAATCTGGATCACAAGATATGATTGTGAGTTCCACTGAACTAATGCACACTAGTGCACCTTAGTTCTAAGTAGGAGGGGTAATCACCCCTAGATTCCCTTTGAGATATTCAAAAGTATCCTTAGGTAGAGGCTTAGTGAAGATATCTGGAATCTGATATTTTAAAAAAATAAACTCCAATCTGACTTCATTCTCATTTACCTTCTCTCTCAAAAAGTGAAACTTGATGGATATGTGATTTGTCTTTGAATGTAACACTACATTCTTTGAAATGTTTATTGCACTTGAATTATCATAAAAGATTGTAACAAGTTCTTCAAACACAACTCTGATATCCTTCAGCATTTGCTTCATCCACAAAACTTGAGTACAATTACTTACTGCTGCTATGTACTCTATCTATACAGTAGATAGAGAAATTGCCTCCTACTTTTTTCTTAGCCAATAAACCAATCTCTTTCTCAAGAAGAATGCACCACCACTAGTAATCTTTCTGTCATCCACATTTCTAGCCCAATCAACATCTGTATATGCATTAAGAGTGAACTCATCATCCTTAGGATACCATAAGCCATAATTAGATGTTCCCTTTAGATATCTAAAAATTCTTTTAACTGCTACAACATGAGATTCTCTAGGGTTAGCTTGAAATATAGAAACAATGCTGACTGCATTCATAATATCAGGTTTGGTTTGAGTCAGATAAAGCAGTCCTCCAATCATTGATCTATACCTTCTCTGATCTACCTTAGGGGAATCATCATCTTCACTCAATTTGCATCTGGTTATCATGGGAGTGCTCACTAGTTTTAAATCCTCCATTCCAAACTTTTTCAACAACTCCTTCACATACTTAGACTGAGATATGAAGATGTCTTTTTTTGACTAAATGATTTGTAGACCTAAGAAGAAATTCATTTCACCAAACATGGACATCTCAAATTTACTTTGCATTTGATCAAAAAATTTTTTTACACATGCTCTCATTTCCACCAAAGATAATATCATCAACAAATACCTCGAAAATCAAGATGTGTTCATGATCAGTTTTGATATAAAGATTACTGTCAGTTGTGACTTTGCTAAAACCTAAATTTAGTAGATACTTATCTAATCTTGCAAACTAGGCCCTTGGGGCTTGTTTAAGTCCATACAATGCTTTCCTTAATCTATAGACTTTATCTCCCTGACTAGACAACTAGAATCCTTCTAGTCACTTAATGTAGACCTCTTCTTCCAATTCTCCATTCAGGAATTTTGACTTGACATCCATCTAGTAGACTTTGAAATCTTTGTAAGTGGCAAAGGCAAGAAATAATTTGACTACTTTAAGTTTGCACCTAGAGCAAAGGTTTCTTCAAAATCAATTCCTTCTACCTGAGAATAACCTTTGCACACCAATCTTGCTTTGTTTCTCACAACTTCACCATCTTCATTAAATTTATTTCAGAAGACCTGGCATTTAGTTCTAATTACATTTTTCTATTCAGGTGTAGGAACAAGATCCCAAGTATGATTCTTTTCAATTTGCATTAATTCTTCTTCCATTGCTTTTACTCAACTTTCATCATTACAAGCTTCATTCACTAATTTTGGTTTAATCTTTTAAATCAAGCAATACCCCTCTTATTCTTCAACAATTCTTCTTCTAATTTGAACACCTTTACTTTTATCTCCTATGATCTAATTTTCAAAATGATTCAACTTACATACCTGGGAGTTTTGGGATTTTCCTCACCTTTTGATTCTTGAACTTGTTCCTCAACATTTGCATTAACTTCTTGAGTCACTAGAATCTCTAGAGGAGTCTTAATCTAAGTTTGAGCTTCAGCTTTCTTTTCATCATTTGATTCATATCCACAAGATCTTAAAGGTCTCTCCATGCCTTCATCAACTTTAACATTTACACTTTCAACAATATTTTTCAATCTCTTGTTAAAGAATTGGTATGCCTTGATTTGGTTAGAGTAACCCAAAAATATTCCTTCATCACATCTTGCATCAAACTTGCCTAGATCTTCATCTCTCTTGATATAGCATTTACTACCAAAAACTTTGAAGTATTTCACAGTAGGAGTATTACCAAACCAAAGTTCATAAGGTGTTTTAGAAGTATTACCTTTGATTTGCACTCAGTTAAGAGTGTAGACAATAGTACTCATAGCCTCTCTTTAATAGATATGTGGAACATTTGCCTCCATCATCATAGTTCTAGTAGCTTCTTGAATAGTCTAATTTTTCCTTTCCACAATTCCATTCTACTGAGGAGTCCTAGGAGCAGATAATTGTCTTCTTATTCCATGCTCTTCACAGAATGCATTAAACTCACTGGAGGTAAATTCTCCACCTTTGTCAGATCTCAGGCACTTTGTCTTCACACCAATCTCATTTTCCACCCTAGCCTTGAACACTTTGAATTTGTCAAGAAACTTTGATTTCTCTCTCAAGAAATTGACCCACATCATTTGGGAGTAATCATCAATCAGCAGCATAAAGTATCTATCTCCTTGCAAACTCCTAACTCAGAAGGACCACACAAATCAGTGTGCACAAGTTCCAACAATCAACTTGAAGATTGTTCTTTACTCTAGAATGTAGTTCTGCTCTATTTTCCCAACTAACATTCCTTACACATGCTATTAGTAGGCTTTACAAGCTTTGGAAGATCTCTCACAGCCTGAGTAATGCTTATCTTGACAATGTTGTCAAAGTTTACATGACACATTTTCCTATTCTAGAACCAACTCTGATCAATCTGAGAAATCAAACAACTTTTACTAGTACCACTTAAATGAAATATATTACCTTGAGTCTTTGTACCAAATGCAATCTCAATTCTAGAGCTTTTCAAGATTCTGCATTTTCCATCCTTGAATTGATGATCATACCCTTTGTCAACCAACTATCCAACACTGAGAAGATTATGCTTCAATCCTTCTACATATAATACATCATTAGTGTTATTCTTACCATCAAAAGAGATGGATCCTCTGCCACAAATTTCACCAGCTGGATTGTCTCCAAATTTCACAATTCCACCTTCATAACTTTCTAATCTTACAAACTTACTTTTATCACCAGTTATATGCTAAGGGCATCCACTGTCAATTACCCATTCATCCTTCTCCTCAACCTGAGTAGCCAAGGAACTTTCCACATTCGTACTACTACCAGATTTAGTGGGCACCAGATCTTATTCTTTGATAGCAATGAACACCCATCATTTCCAGAGGTACTTCCCATATCATATTCATCAGTTGTGACTCCTTCACTAGCTTCTTGGATATAGTAGCATTTCTTTTGAACCCTAGGTCCGTTAGGGTTTGGCTATGAAACCCTCTTCGGACATCTTGAGGAAAAAGGACCAATCTTATTGCAAGCAAAACATTTGTAAGGCAACTTTCCTTCATACTTACCAAATCCTCTTGGTAGTCTTCTGGCAAAAAGAGACTCACGTTCTTCAAGCTCCGATTCACCTTCTTCAAGATCCTTCCTTGCCTTCTCAAATCTGGTTAGTTTTGTTGAGGAGCTTTCACCTAGATCAAATCTTTTCTTTCCAAAAACATTGGCCTTAAATGCAAATTTAGATTTGGGAAGGGAATCACCAAACTCACTCATTTCAAATGTTGAGAGCTTGCCAACCAGTTGATCTCTTATAACAGTTGTCATAGTCTTGATCTCCTCAATAGCAGCTACTCTATTCTTGTATGAAGTGGGTACTTGGATCTGAACACCTTGCCAACAATATCTGATTCTTCTAGTTTTTTAGCAGCACACCTGATACTGCACACAAGTTCATTCACCTTCTGCATGTAGGAGGTGATGTTTTCATCTTCACTCATCCTTAAATTTTCATATCTACTCTTCAAGCTCTACAACTTAGCAAATTTGACATATGCATCACCTTGATATAGAGTTTCCAACTTGTTCCAAATTTCATGAGCAATTTTTAATTCCAAGACATTTGTCATTTCTATATTAGTTAGGGCACTCAAGAAAGCTTCTTTGGCTCGAATGTTGTTTTTAGCATATTTGAGTTAATCTGGACTTGAAGGACCTTTCTCTGGATGCTTATACTCATTCTTAGTTATCAACCAATAAGCATCACTCATACATTGCAAGTGACACTCCATGTGACTTTTCCAAAGAGAGTAATTTGTTCTATCAAATCATGAACTGTCCTTCTTATAATTCAACATCTTGGATCTCCTCAAGTGGTCAAGCTTCTTTTAGAGGAACTAGCTCTGATACTAATTGTTGAAATTAGGGCTGACAACTGAGAGGGGGGTGAATCAGTTGTCTCAAAAATTTATCTTTTGCTACAACTTATCTTCTTTATCACTTATTTACAAATTAATGATATAACCATGAAAGCATGAATCAACAACACAAGAATAGAAATTTAACACATAACACCAAGATTTTTATGTGGAAAACCGGTTAAGGGAAAACCATGGTGGAGGTTAACCCACGAGATTTATTCTCTATTAAAAGAATAGAAAATGGGAAGGCACTTGTCTCCAAGCGTACTACCCAGAGCTCACTTCTTAAAAGAGGCTCACTTCCTACATAAATATTTATAATTTTATCATAGAAAGATTGAATTAGAAAACAACACCTTCTTCATGCCAAGTTTAGTTCCATTGATGTGCACAACACTTTTTCACTATCTCCTCATTCTTTACTGCTCTTCCTCTTCTTCTCTTCCTCTTCTCTACTAAGCTCTTCTTGCTTTCTTAAGTTCTTGTCATTTTCACACAAGGATGCATTTCCACAATTGAACCACACATATTTATATGCTTCATCAACCTTGGAATAAACATCAATGTTGAAACTACAAGTATTTGAATTAATGTGAATCACTATACTATTGGCTAAACATAACTGGGACCCAAATCTTCCTTGAACAACACGCCATACTTCATAGGACCTTTCTTAAATCATCTTCAACATGCACAAAGCATCTGATCAGCCAAGACTGGAAAGAACAACAACATCCAAAGAGAAATCTACAATCACAAGCTCAAACCTCAATGCAGATCACCCAAACAATAGGCACATGATTGAGAGGTGTCCACAAGCACAATGAAATCAACAAGAACAACCGCACCACCTCAAATCACTAGAATTACTTGCATCTTCATACGAGAACATAAGAATACTAATTGCTATGATTGTCACAATAGAAAGATTACTTGTGGACCTCCAAACCATGAACCATTTTAGTTGAGGATACACACTGACATCCCAAACACACCTCTAGAGCCACAGATCATAATATTTCAATGCGGATCAATCTGAACCAAATTCATGTCACTCTGTCACCTCTAAACAACTGCAAAACCTAGTTCTACTTAGATGGCTATAACTTCCCAAAATATTCATGCAGATCCCTTAAAACTTAACTGGAGCAACCTAAGACAATCCTTTACAACACCCTATGGTCCACATATTCTAATCTTAATCTCACTAGGTATGCAGAGCAATCTACTTCACTGAACTGCACTATCTTCACTGTCTCTTACAGAGAGATATGTAACACAATTGTTTTTTTTCTAGAGAGGCTAATTTTCTCAATATCCTCAACATACAAGTCTTCTAGAATGGGATAAAGTTGACACCAATGACAATTAGAATATTTTGACATCAATGACAACACCAATTAGTCACAGATTTGCAATAGGATTAACTCAAAAAATTCTCCAGCTATCCAACCAAAAACTACCTCCAAGTGTCTCTTCCCTTCACATTTATATGGCTATTTATATAAAAATCCAATCCTTATCTAGAACATCATTTTTCCAAGCACATGGTGGAAAATTTGGAAGTCAAGTCTAATAATTTAATGTGTCCACACTCATTTCTAAATTGCAATAAATTTTAGTAGAAAACTTGAATTTATCCATAAATGCTATTTGGAAAATTGACTTGGAAGATAAGGGAAGTTGAATCCAAACTTAATACCTCCTTTCAATTTTCCAAATTGAAATAAATTCATGGAGAAAATCTCATTTTAACATTAAATGTTTTGTTTGAAAATTGACTTGGAAAATGGGGGAGTTGAATCCTCATTTTTTTCTTTTTCTCTAGAAGTGTACCCTCTTTCGATTTTTTTTAGTTTACTTATTTAAAATTCTAAATTGTCCAAAAAAATCATTTATTTTTTATTATTGACATTTTTACATTATTTATTTTTTTCTTCTGATTATTTTCATCAATTAATAAGATCAATTTTGCTATATTTGAATAATGAAATGCATACAAGTAGATATTAGAGTAAATGGTGACTAGAAAAAGTAATTATTATTTGCATGGTATAACTTGATGACTCTAAAACTAAAAATCTAATCAAACTTAGATAGATCACAAATTATATCAGAGGAATAAAAGTAGGTTGTGACATACTTACCCCCTAAAACTTTGCATTATCCTGATCCAAAACATTACTAACTGTAGTTCATAAATTAAGGTATAAAACTTGCTCAACATAAATAAACGCTTCTACTAGTATCCTTGTATTATCATAACAATGTGATTTTAAGAAATTACTTAAACCTTTTAAACCTAGTTGAGCATATCCTTGCAGCTTGTCCTCTAGTCAGGAATGTTGATTATTCCAGTATACTTGTTCATTCAAATTTTCCTATGTCTAGGACAAACACTTGAAGAGGTTGTAAGACATATCATGTTATGATGTTAATCATGTTGTTGTTCAACCATGCTTACGAGCTTATGAGATTTTCATGTCAGCATGCAACAATTCATCACAAAGTACTTTGATTTATCAATGAAAAGCAAATTAAAGTAATAAATGATCATAAGTTGCCAAGATGCCATTTTTAAATCATTACTTCATCATGTAAGTACCTTCCTCATAATTATCTTTAGGAGCCTTTTAAATGCCACAATAAGTGAATAAGTGTCTAAAAAAAATCAAGGAATAAATCTAACTTGCAAGAGTGTCATCATTAAACACATTATTATCATAACTAGCTAATATAACTTCTTCACAAATTTATATCGTAGAATGGAGCTATCAAATCAACCATGCATCATTATCATGAACTAAAACACATGATATAAAACTAATTAAATTAAAACATCCCAATGCTCATGAATTCATCATGAGAGTGGTATAAACAACAAATGAAAGTATTCCAAAATAGATTTTGAGGATCAGAATATTATTAGTTTCTAATGTCTCTTCAGGAGATTCATTTCCATATAAGACAGCTCTTACCTTAGTCCATTCACAATAAAGCTAAGTACACTTTCTTCTCACATTGGTTTCTAACTATTTGCCTTCATAGAGAATAAAATATTCATAGATATAATTGATCCTATCCAAAGTCAACATATCCAAAATCTCATAAATTTCCTTCCTTTACTAATTATTCCATCTTCTAAGATATATCATAATTTATACCGAGTTACCTTTCTAAATCCACCTTTAAGTTAGTTTATCTTTGACCTAAGAGGGTCACATTTATTGTTCTCCTTTTCCTTCGACCATACTTGATGATAATGAAAATCATACCAAACTCAAAGTCCAACTATTTGATCTTATTGTTCATATCCTTAATTTTCTCTCATTTTAAAACGTCCTTTGATGCTATTATAATTTCATGACCTTAATCATTCATGCTTGTAATTCACTTTAAAATTCCATCATCAAAGATAGTAAAACCTGGGAATCAACTTTCTAAGTTTGGTAAATAAATTTAGGCTCACATATTCTCCCTGGTAATCCATCATTATCAAGGTATACCCTGCACATATTCAATCCGTCAGAAATACCTCAAGGGATGCCCCAACTTGATTACACCATGGATCATCTTCGTTTGCCTAAGGTTGGTTTGAAGTGTTGATGTTACGATAATGTGTCTTCTTTTACTTAATGCATTAGCCACTCTATTCTCCCTGCCCTTGATATATTCAATATCAAAATCATACAAACTTAGAAATTCTAGTCACCTTCTCTATCTTACATTGTGAGATTTTCATATCTAATTATCCAACTTTACTACTTCCACATCAAAATCAACTGTTAAGTACTGAAACTCATTATAAAAAAATTCCAGTTATATTGTGTTAGAATCAAAGATAAATGATACACCACTGTAGATTAGAAGAATTATATTATCATAGTCAATCTGAGTACTTAGGAATTTCAAATAGACAATCTCGAGCTAAAGTCTCCAAAACATGACATACTAAAATAAAGCCAAGTTCAAACGAAACTAGGTCTAATAGACCCTATCACTACTCAATATGAGGTAGATAAAATAATGGCCAAATGGTTTATGGTGGTCAAACAGATCCAAACTTTATCCAATAGGTAAGCAAAATAGCCATATTGGCTAACAAGGATAGGAATCAATAAATTGCTTTGCCAGAGACTTAGACTCATTGAGATCAATCCATATCCTAAGTCACTTACAGGAAATTACGTAATAGGCCCATATATTGCACCGAGGAATTTCTATAAGTTCATTCGATAAGAATGTTCTAAGTGTTGGGAATTAAGGTGTCTCAACCTTGGTATTTCCTTACATTTATTATGTTTTTATTTATTATTTAATTGCCTATGTTGTAAATATTTGTAAATTCTATATTGTCATATTGTGGGATGTGGCACGGTGATGTGTCGATCCTACATGGAATATGACAACTTATAATTTTGTCCTCACATGAGGAGATAGGCATCCTACTTTATGGTAGGAGCACTTTACCATGTGTCAGCATCTTCCATGTTGTGTAAGGGAATATTGACCGAAACGGTTATGACGGATTCCTATGACAGAATCTATGACATGTAAGATTCAGAAATAGAAGTTTGTAAGACAGGTAAGGACATGTGTCATGAAGCATCTTTGAATAAGGCATATATGGGTGCCCCAAGGTGGACTATGACATGTTGTAAGAGAATATGCTATTTATAGAATATTTATGACAGATTCTCTTACAGCTATAAGTTGTAACCACTATGACAGATTCTATGACGGTCGTGTTGTAAGAGCATCTGTCATAGCCCATTTTGGAAATAGGTGGCCTCTTTGGGATGGGAGTTGTGGATAAGTGTCAGACATATTTTACAATGTTGACCAATTGTCTTTAGGCATGGTTTTTGGTCCATGAAGCCATGTTGGATGCCCATCCCAAGATAGGTCCAATATTGCCTTGTATTTTCTATATAAATAGGTGCTTGGAGATGGAGTTTGTATCACATGTTTACAGGTATTGTTATGCTACTAGATTGACTCCAGACACGAGTGTCAAAGACCATTTAATCTTGCATTGCAAGTGTATTGTAAACAACTTTTAGATTTGTTAATACATTGCATAGGTTTCTGAGTGTGGGGTTTTTCACCTGATAAGGGGTTTCCCCATTGTATATCTTTGTCTCTCTTCTTCTGTCTTCTTTCTGGTTCTTGTGTATTGTTGTAATAGCTCTGTTAGATGTTGTATATTTCTATAGTGATAAGGATTAAATTGAATTTGTATAGCTCTCCCCTCATTAGATTAGTGTAGGAAGCGATTTCTATACACCTAGCTTCCTTTCAGTTGGTATCAGAGCCTGGCCAGTTTTGGTCTTAGTTGTTGGGTAGGGGTTTTTTGAGCTGGTCTTAAGTTGAGTGCGAGTCTGTCTAGAGTATTCTGATTTCTATTGCAGCAAGGAGATGGTAACAACATCAGGAAGGTTTGAAGTGGAGAAGTTCAATGACAGTAATTTTGAGCTTTGGAAGCTCAAGATGGAAGACATGCTTGTTGACCGAGACCTTTGGAAAAGTGTTAATGGAACTAAACCAGCTACAATGTCACAAGATGACTGGGATCTCAAGGATGGGAAAGCTAAGGTTCTCATAAGACTTGGTCTTGTTGATTCTATGTTGTTAAATGTCCATGAGGAGACTACTGCAAAACTACATTGGAAGAAGTTGGGAGATGTGTATCAAGAAAAATCCCTGGTTTATAAACATTTTTTGAGAAATAAGTTGTATTCTTTTCAAATGGAGGATAGAGGATCTATTGCTGAACATATGAATACTTTTAACATGCTGGTTGCATAATTGACATCTATTGGTGTAAAGATGGAGGAGGAGGATTGCTGTATGACCTTGCTTTGTTCTTTGCTAGACTCATGGGATCATCTTGTCATGGCTATTTGAAGCACCACGTCCACATTCAAAATGGAAGAAGTGGTTTCTTTGTTGTTGTCTAAAGAGATGCAAAGAAAGTCTTTTGAGGCAGCTAAAGATGCCCTTGTAGTTCATGGAAGACCCAAGGACAAAGAGAAGAAGAAGGACAAGAAAGATAAGAAGGGTAGATCCAAATCGCATGGGAGATCCAAATCTCTTGGAAAGTT
The DNA here is from genome assembly GCA_027924645.1 of Cunninghamia lanceolata. Classification (NCBI taxonomy): domain Eukaryota; kingdom Viridiplantae; phylum Streptophyta; class Pinopsida; order Cupressales; family Cupressaceae; genus Cunninghamia; species Cunninghamia lanceolata. The sequence continues at coordinate 2,259,168 of BSBN01000719.1, read as the reverse complement.
GAAGGCTCTTTGTTGGAACTGTGGAAAAACTAGGCATTTCTGAAAGGAATGCAAAGAGGAGAAGAAGAAGAAGAAGAATGCTCCTAATTTAGATTCTAATAAGTCACAAAATGGTGGTGATGCTTTCATTGCAGCCCTGGAAACCCATGCATCTAATGATGTCTGGCTAATCAACTCTGGTACATTATTCCACATGACCTTGCATCGAGACTAGTTTACTAAGTATGCAGAGTTCTATGGTGGAAAGGTGTATCTAGGTGACAACTCTCATTTGAATATTGTTGGTCGTGGAAGAGTATATCTGATTTCCTGATGGTTGAGTGAAGGGGATCTCTAGGGTTATGCACATCCCAGGCTTAGCACAGAACCTACTTTCTATAAGTAGTTTGAATGATGCAGGTATGCAGGTTGTCTTTTCGAAAGAAGGATGCAAGATGACTAGAGGAACTATGGTGCCTTCTAAGGGTACTAGGAGAGGTATTCTGTTTTAGATGGAGGCATGCATTTCACAATGCAATAGTTCTTCTAACTCAAGGAAGAGGGCAGCAGTCACTTCATCCCCACCATCTGAATGAGTAGTGAAGAAATCTGTTGTTTCTAGTCTTGATGGTTGTAATCATGCATTGGAAGTTAAACTTCCTGCTGAAAAGACAATGTTATGGCATAAGAGATTTGGCCACATTGGTGAGAAGGGTCTATGTACCCTGAAAAATAAGAACATTGTTGAGGGGTTAGATGATTGTAATCTTGAGTTTGACTTTTGTGAACATTGTATTTATGGAAAACAAAACCATGTTTAGTTTTACTTGAGTTCCAATAAGTCTTCTAGTGTGTGGGACCTTCTTCACTCTAATGTGTTTGGTCCTATTAATGTTCCTTCATTATCAAAGTCTATATATTTTGTATCTTTTATATATGATTACAGTAGAAGGACATGGATTTATTTTCTCAGAAGCAAATCTGAAGTCTATAGCAAGTTTAAGGAGTTTAGAGCCTTTGCTAGAAATTAGACTGGTAAAAAGATTAAATGTTTGAGAACTGACAATGGTGTTGAGTCTTCATGTATTTTGGATCTAATCCATTTAGATGTATTTGGTCCTATTGATGTTTCTTATATTAGTAAATCAGTTTATTATGTTACTTTCATTGATGATTTCAGTAGGAAGACATGGGTATATTTTTTAAAGAATAAATATGAAGTTTTTAGTCATTTAAAGGAGTTTAAGGCTATGGTTGAAATTTAGACTGGAAAGAAAATTAAATGTTTGAAGACTGACAATGGTGGTGAGTACTGTTCTACAGATTTTGACAGATTTTGTATAGATTAAGGGATTAAAACACAAAAGACAACTCTGTATTCTCCTTAGCAGAATGGAGTTGCAGAAAGAATGAATAAAATGTTGATAGACAAGGCTAGGAGCATGTTGAGTGGAGGTGGTCTAGAACAAAATTTTGGGCTGAAGCTATAGCCACTGCTTATTATTTGATAAATAGATCTCCTACATCAGCGCTTATTGATAAAACACTGATGGAGGCATGGTCAGGGAAAAATCCTTCACTTAGACATCTTAGAGTTTTTGGTTGTGAGCCATATGCACATGTGCCTAAGGAGAAGAGAACAAAGTTGGATCCTAAGGTTGTCAAATGTATCTTCATTGGCTATGGCTATGGTGTGAAATGATACAAACTTTGGGACCCTATTGCACATAATGTAATTTATTCTAGAAGTGTTGTTTTTAGAGAGACTAAATCTTCTCCTATTACTTTTCAACTAGAACAACATAAAGAAATTGAACAGAAAAAAGATGTGATTCAACTTCCTTCTATGCCTAAGGAAGATAAATTGAGGCCCCAAGATAGACAAGAAGTTGAGGAGAGCTCATCAAGTTCTGAATCTTTAGAAGAGGGTGAAGAGGAGGAAGAAGTGGAAGAACCTCTAGCTCATCTTGTTCAAAGGTCTACAAGGCATAGGCAACTGCCTGAAAGGTATGGGTATTCACCCGATGATTAGAAGTGTATATTTGCTATGAATACTAACATTGATGAATTGAGATCTATGCAAGAGGTTTTGGGTATGAATGATGCAGAGTCTTGGAAAGTTGCCATGGATGAAGAGATGGAAGCCCTTGAAAGAAATGATACATGGAACCTTATACCTTTGCTTGAAGGATGTAAACCTGTTAGATGTAAATGGGTCTTTAAGAAAAAGATTGGTTCAGATGGAAATGTTGAAAAGTATAAGTCATGGTTGGTTGCGAAGGGATACTCTCATGTTGAGGGTATTGATTACAGTGAGATTTTTTCTCCTGTTGCTAAAATGACATCCATTTGATTTTTATTATGTATTGCAGCAGCTTATGACCTAGAGGTTGAACAAATGGGTGTGAAAACTACTTTCCTTTAAGTTGATTTGGAGGAAGAAATCTATATGACACAACTAGAGCACTACGTGGTGAAAGGTAAAGGCAAGTTGGTTTGTATGTTAAAGAAATCTCTGTATGGCCTTAAACAAAGTCCTAGGATGTGGTAATAGAAGTTTGATACTTATGTGTTGAGCTTGGGATTTGTGCGGTCTAAATCTAATCACTGTGTATATTTTAAATCTGACGGTGATCGTTTCCTGGTAATTTCTTTATATGTTGATGACATGTTGTTTATTGGGAAAGGTAAAGGTTTGATTGCAGAATTGAAATCTCAGCTCTCTGCAAAATTTGAAATGAAAGATCTTGGTGCAGCAAAACACATACTTGGGATGGAGATCAAAAGAGATTGTGAGAACATAAAGTTATGGCTTGGCCAGAGTAAGTATGTTTGTTAAGTTTTGCAAAGGTTTAACATGCAATATTGTAAACCACTGTGTTCCTATTACATTAGGAACGAAGCTCTCTATTTCACAATGTCCTACATCTCCATCGGAGATGGAAGACATGAGCAGAGTGCCTTACTAGAGTGCAGTTGGAAGATTAATGTATGATATGGTCTATATAAGACTAGACATTGCCCAAGCAGTGGGAGTTCTTTCTCATTATATGTGTAATCCTGGAAGAGTGCATTGGGATGTAGTTAAGAGGGTCTTCAGATATTTGCGGGGTACAACAGAGTAGTCTATTTATTTTCATGGTACAGGAGATCAACATTCCTTGAGTATTCGTAGTTTTGTGGATTCAGACTGGGCTGGTGATGTCGATAGTAGAAGGTCCACCAGTGCATATGTGTTTACTCTTAATGTTGGTAAAATCAGTTGGATGAGAAAGCAACACGCTGTGGTCGCTTTGTCCACTACTGAGACAGAGTACATGCCAACTACTCATGCCTGTAAAGAAGCCATTTGGCTGAAGCATTTGTGTTTAGATATTGGATTGAAATAGGGTGCAGTTACAGTTTATTGTGACAGTCAAAGTGTAATTTGCCTTGCGAAGAACCTGACTTTTCATGCCAAGACCAAACATATTAATGTTCAATATCACTTCATGAGAGATATGGTTGAGGATGGTAGGGTGAAGCTGGAAAAGGTAGAGACTATGGCAAATGTTGTAGATGCATTAACTAAGCCCATGAGCACAACAAAATTTAGGTGGTGTTCCGAGTCTATGGGCCTCTTGGCCCGTAGCAGTTGATCCATGATGATGTGATTCCCCTAGCTCTTGCAAGGTATTCGACAAGTGGGAGAATGTTGGGAAATGAGGTGTCTCAACCTTGCATATTTCCTATAAATAGTTATTTTCATTTAATATTTTCGTACAGCTGTTACGCATTGTCGGTGCTTTGAAAATAGGTTTTTTAGGTGTCAAAAGATGCCCACATGATAGTATATTATGGAAGGCCTATTTTTAGGCATATTATGATAGATTCTATGACATCTATAAGGGTAAAAAAAAGAGGATTTCATTTTGGACGTGAGAGCTTATTTTGGGACTGGAATCTTGGCTAAGAAGCCTTGCACATGGTTTTGTAAAACCACATGTAGTTTCTTGTATAGCCAAAAGTCTATAAATTCGAGGCTTGAGAGTTGTTTGCATAGTGTGAGTTTGCAGGTATTGTTATGCTACTGGAATGCTACTAGAATTCTTCCAAAATTGTTTACTGGTGATACTCCTATAATATACTTGCTCTACAAGTGTATGTAATCTTGTTACTGGATTTGAAATACATTGAGAAGGCTTTTGGAGTGTGGAGTTTTTCACCCGAAAGGGTTATCCCCACATATATCTGGTGTTCTATATTTTATTGTTTATTTCATATTTTTAAATATGCTTCTGAATTTTTTGTAACTATTAGATCAATTTTTTAAAAGTTTTGCATAATATCTCTCCTTAGGATTGGCATAGGAAGTTATTTTTGCTACTTTAACTTCCTTACAAATTTTACACTACTAAATAAAATATATACACAAACTCTAGTGGACCATTAATCTATGAATTATATAGTATATGTTATGTTTTCTACATCCATTCTAAGATTTGGTGCCTTCTGTACTGAGCTATTGAAATACCAGCCCTCCTTATGGTTTTAGATATAGATTGCATGATAGTATTAGTATATGTGTGTGTGTATGTGCATGTATATGAGTGATAAAGAGAGTGAATCAGTGTGTGAAAGAAGATGCAGATAAATAGATGAATACAAAAGTAAAAATTAACCTGACATATGGGCCTCTTCCTCCCTCCTGAGCAACTCCTTCATACTAATCATATGAGGCAGAAGCTGTACCGAATATAAATCCAGTGGGAAACCCATTCCTACTCAGTACTTTTATTTCTTCCTGAGTTGCTACAAGAAATAACCACCACACAGGCTCTCCATTACTTTCTGGGATTCATTATAGTAAACTATGATCTAATACAAAGCAATGTAGTTATACCATGAGAATGGATACATAGGTTACTTTGAATGCCTATCTAGATGAGAGTGAACGATGAATTCTTATCATTATCACTACACTAATGATCACTAATTTAGTTTGAATTACATCATTCTAAAAAAGAAACACATGCAAGCTTCAAGTGAAACGACAAAGTGTATATATTTTGAATTAAATTTAAGCCATTTCATCTGAAATAATAATGTTGAATGCACAGATAATTCTTACACAACGTAGATAATATATTTGTAAACACATAAGAACTGACATGTCCTTATCTTGTAGACTCTAGTGGTCCTGGACTTCAAAACAATGAACATGGATTCATAGAAAAATAAGAGATGATGACATATACGATTACGATTGTTTGAATCATTACAAGCTTAAGTCAAACCAATTGTCGTATTGCTACAAGTGGTGATGGTTAAACGACCCCCCAAAAAAGGAACTTTTTGCATGCTAAGCGTCTCTAAATTTCTAATCAATAGGAACGATGCCTGGGCCATGTGATTGGACATCATGATTATCTAAATGAGAGGGTGAAAACCATCTATGCTCATCTTGCTAGAATAAGAAAACCAATTGTGTTTTTATTCTAAGAGATTGCCAAAATAATGATATCAGGTTCCTTGACACATCCTTTGGAAATATTCTTTGAGGAAGCTTCATGAAGAGATGGTTTTGGTTTATATACTTATGTCTTTTGTATGAGGGATATTAAATAATTACACCAACCCAAAATGGGCACTCATCCCAATCATTTACTATTATAAGCCCTTAATGAGACTTTTTTAATCTTGCCTCCTCCCATGTTGAAAAAATAAATCTTTAGTTTTCTATTTGTGGCGATTACAAATGGTTCTATGATAGTGTGTGTCCTTAGCTAGTGGTTGTTCAATTAATGGAAACCAAAATTGTTTGTTTCTTTCAAGGGCCTTCTCCACTGTAAAGCCATCAATATTATTTTCTATATGTGCAGCACTGATAGAGCTAACTTGCTGTCCATATAATCCTAGGTCCAATTCACTTCTTGGGGAAAAGACTTTGGAGATGTTTGATAAGAATAGGGTTGACACTAGAGAGCATCTACCAATAAAATTCTTCATCTTTTCTCCATTTGAATTCGTTAGCAAGTATGACCTATGGATAAGGATTCCTTGACAAAACTCTCACCATCTATTTTCAGAAATTCCTTGGTAAATGCTGACCCATTTTCGTTTGTCCAGAGTCAAATGGTTCATCTTGAAACTATACTGGATGTCCATTGGAACATTGTCTTGTAGGCATTATCCATCATATTCCTTATGCTCTGCCTTGCAAAAATCCCTAAATCTCATCTAGAGAATCCTTACAAAAAACCTAGAAAAACCCAAACATCTTTAATCTTCAAAATGCTTTCTTTCACAGGGATTTCCCATTTCATACTTAGTCATTTTTGGCATGGATATCCTCATGTTTTCATCTAGATCTTCGCTAACATCCTTGATATTATCTTAATATCCCATATCTTAACTAAGGTCGTGATATCCCCTTCATATTCAGACCTTAGTTAATATCCAGGTGTTTTCCTAGGTAACATCTGGATCTTAACTAATATCTAGGTCCTTCGTGAATGTGTAGACCCTTGTTAATATGACAGTGACGTCATCTGGATATTTCCTAATATCTAAATCCTAAGTTAATGTCCATGACTGCAAATATCTGGATGATGTCATCTGGATTGCCTCTCTGAAAATGTGCATATGATGATGACATCATCCAGACATTTCACCTTTGATATATCACACCCGCATGCTAATATCCTGATGATGTCATCTAGATCCCCTTTTCAAAGAAGTCCTTATGCCGATGACATCATCAGGATATTCAAGAGGCATCCAAATATTAAGTTAGCACCTAGATATTGAAAGTTAATATCCATGGAGATGACAGCTTCTCCATGTTGTGAAGAAGAATTTGATGAGTGCATATTTTGATATTGCATGCCCTTAGACACCTAAAGCTCACATCATATCTCTTCTGTGTGACCATGAGATGATGACATGTGGACATCCAGATGCTAGTTGACTACAAATATCTCCCTCATCCTAAGGAATTTTTACATGATCTAAAAGACAAAATGGCTTAGATTTCCCCCCTCTTTCATTTGGTAGGCTTTTTGAAGGAATATCCTCACTTTCAAAATATGATCCAGATGTCATGATCTAAATATGCATATCCAGATATCAGGCTAATTTTTGACTAAGGGTGGATATGCAAGCTTGATTGATGGGACATCTCAACGACCGACTTGAAGTGTCAGAGGTAGATTTTTCTGATTGATTCCAATTGGTGAGATCTGTACTCAAAATTCAAGTGGATGGCTCAGTTCTTCAATGCGAGGTGACTCTTGTGGTTAGGTGATAGATCTTGTTGGTGGCAATGACTTTTGGGCTTTCATCATCAATGCCCTGTCCTATCTTGTGTATGGGCAACCATTTCAACTATTGTAGGTCTGCTAGAGGCATGCCCTCTATCCTCTTTGCCGCTTGGTTCCTGGCTCTGCATTGATGGTCACATTGGTGACCTTGGATCCCGTGCATATGCTTCAGCATTCCCTACACAAGGATTTGATATAAAGACATTGTATTCTCATTATAGAGTAGTTAGTAATTTTTTGGGTTGTTATGCTACCAAATTTCTTGTAGTCAGACCTCTTAGTGTAATTACATGATTATTAGAATGTGACTCACCATGTCTGTAATTTGAGCTTTTATGTCTTCTGATTAATCCATTAATGATTGTAATTAACTATACTATGTCCCTTTCAGCTACTGGTTATTTTGTATTGTAATGGTTTCTAGCCTTCATGATCAATATATTCATAATCCTTGCCTCTCTTATACACTTATTTCTGTGTTTTATTTGGAGTTATGATCTATTATGTGAGTAAAATGGCTCCTCTATAGGTTGGATCTTCATCCCGAAGCCTCAATCAGCGTTATAGGTTTGTGTGAACTTCCATTGTGATTGAGATCATTGCTGTGTCTCTTCAAAAATTACTACTACTCATCAAATCTGGTGCATCACCTCTTTTCCCTTCATGTTTCTTCTAACCCTTTTCCCCTACAATACTAGCACTAGGTTTAGTTAGTTTTCTCTAAGGATTAAGCTTAGAATCATGAACCATCCTTCTCTAGAGGTTTGATATCAACTTGTAAGGTCCCACACCTTGAGATCATTCCCATTGTGTCATTAGTATGTATGGACTCTCTACAAGATGGGTGCAATTCTACGTGTCAACAACTTCTAGCACCTCTAGTGGGACCAGCTTGATGAGTTCTATCATCCGTTGAAGGATCTAGTGTTTTCTTCAACACATCTTGCCATTCTGGGTAGTTTTCACAAACACCATGCCGACTCTACTGAACAAATCTCATGGGGCAGCTAGTCCAAGCACTTAAAAAGCTTCAAGAATCATGATTTATGTGGTATTCCTGGTTTAAAGTGTTTTCAAAAGCATCTCCAATCACCTGGTGACTCTCTTCTAGTATGTTTCCAGTCTCCAAAAGTAGACATGTTACCCTTGCTTTCAAATAATATTTTAATGCATCTCTTCTTTTCAATGCTTTAGTATGTCAAGATGTTATGGAAGTTATGGTTTTTTCTCTACATCAAGAATAGGCTTTCATACACCCAACATGTCATTCACATCATTGTCATGGCCTTGCTATGAAATAGATCCTTTGTGGCCTTTAGTGGTGAAATCCCTCTCAACCTTGCACAATATAATGACATCCCTATTCCAGCTCTAAAGGCTATTCCCTTTTTCACTGGTGAAAGTGCCACTACACGTGCTGAGCACATCTAGGACACTGCCAGTGTATGCTCCATTCACAATGTTACCCAAGACAATGTCATTGTAAGCCTCCTTATTGCTTCCATGAAAGGAAAAGATCTCCAGTGGTATAGGGGGTTACCTACAGATTCAATTCATGAATGGGATGATTTAGGAACAAGGCTATGTCAACATTTTGAGGACAAGAGTGATCATTTGTCCCTAATAGAACAACTTGCCACTATTAAAAGGGATCCCTATTAATTCATGGTGGATTTTAATTCTAGATTCCAAAAAACCTAGTACAAAATCCCACCATTGGTAAGACATTCCCCTAATGTTGCCTTCTTGTATTACTTGAGATCCTTGAATAGTGATATTGTTGTCATGATCTAGTCTCTAGGAGGAGATGTGTTACCTGATGCCTATCAGGTAGCCATTAGGGTAGAAACTTGTTTGATTTTATCTAGAAATATTTCCCCCAGGCCTCCCATGCCTTTATTTCTAGAGGTCCCAGTCTTGCAGCCAATTATGGCACCAATCGCTATAGCTAACGTGCCATATCGAGCTCCTAATCAGCCCTATCCACTTAGTTGGCAACCTTGTTAGGGGAAAAGTCAAAATCAAAATCAACTGGGCTATGTTATGTCCCTGAACTCCATGAACTCAGCTTCTACAAGTACATCACGTGTGCTTGTCCCAATTCAGAACAGCTTAGCCCAAGGTAATGAGCAATGCCATTCATGCAATCCATCAGCAGCCCCAAAACAATAGATTGGACATAGTCAATAGGCTATGGTGGAACAATGGCAAATACAAGCCGGGTGTGTGTTTATGAATTGGGAAGCAAATGATGTTTCTCTATTTCATGAGTTTCCTAATTATATTGAAAACGAAGAGGACATGCATCTGGTAGTGGATATGCAACAACATGGGAGTAGTGGAAATAATTACAAATTATTACATGCTAAAGCCCAACATGACAGTGAAATTCTAGTCCATAAGGAAGGACATATGAGTAGTCCTGTACTAAAAAGTATAGAGGATTTGGAAGAAGCTTATTTCTAGGATGAGATTGACGTTGTCTGCTCAAACCTAGATAGTAAATCAATGCCTCTAGATGAGGGAAACCATGAGTAGTTTGAGTGGATGAAGGACATAGTAATTCCTCCATTATACATACAATAGCCACAACATTCCAATCAGCAGTAGAGGGTTGCAGAATCAAAGCAGAGGCATGAGATTAACTTTGTTGATTTACCTGTCACTTTAAAGGGGTGCCCAATTAGGCATCTGGCCCAGCTAGAGACACACCAAATCAAGTCACCATTTGTCATGCTTACCTTAAAGCATGAAGTTGAGCATCAAAGTGAGTGGGATCAGCCCATTTATTCACCACAAGCCAGCAACATCAGCAATCAGTCCAGGTGGACAGGTGAGTTTATCTCCATTCTAAGGGAGGTGTTTTATCAATTTGTCATATGCACATCCCTCCCTCACCTCCCTTTAACTGCCCACAAACATAAAAAGCATTGTAAGTTGTTCAAAAAGGGTAGTTATTTTGAAGAACTAGTTAATGGATTTGTTTAAAGTTAGTTCTAGTTGGTTAGTGTAGGAGTAGGTTAGTTTTGTTTCTGTTTTAGATTTCCTTTCAATAAGTGCCCTTGCACTTGGTTGCATTGTCATTAGGAAAATGCAAGCCTTGTATCCTTTTGTGGCTTGCCTAGTTATTTCAACTCCTCTGTTCTTGTTATAGTCTCTTTGACCCCATGCCCAATGGATTGTTTAAGGCCATTGATCTATGTGTTTAGTAGGCAAATATCCCTAAGAGGTTGCCAAAATGTTAACCCATTTTACTCTGTCTAGAGTCAAATAGTTCATCTTGAAATTATCCTGGATGTCCCTTGGAACATTGTCCTGCAGGCCTTATCCTTCATATTCCTTATGCGCTACCTTGTAAAAGTCCCTAAATCTCATCTAGAGAATCCTTGCAAAAAATTAAGAAATCTTTAATCTTGAAAATGCTTTCCTTCGCAGGGATTTCCCATCTTCACACTTAGTTATTTTTGGCATGGATATCCTGATGACATCATATGGATCTTCGCTAACATCCCTAATATTATCTTAATATTCTAGATCTTAACTAAGGTCCTGATATCCCCTTCATATTTAGACCTTAGTTAATATCCGAGTATTTTCCTAACATTCAGATCTTAACTAATATCTGGGTCCTTCGCGAATGTGCCAACCCTTATGAATATGATGGTGACATCATCCAGATATTTCCTAATATTTGAATCCTAAGTTAATGTCCATGACTTTGTGAATTTTTGGATGACATCATCTAGATCTCCTCTTCGAAGAAGCACATATGATGATGATGTCATCCAGACATTCTGCCTCTGATAGATTTCACCCCAGTACTAATTTCTTGATGACATCATCTAGATCCCCTTTTCAAAGAAGTTCTTATGCGAATGACATCATCAGGATATTCAAGAGGCATCCAAATATTAAGTTAGTGCCTAAATATTGAATGTTAATATCAATGCAGATAACAACTTCTCCATGTTACGAATAAGAATTTGAGGGTTGCATATCTGGATATCGCATGCCCGCAGACACCTAAAGCTCATGTCATATCCATTCTACATGGCTGTGAGATGATGACACGTGTACATCTAGATGTCAGTTGACTACAAATTTGACCATGAATATCTCCCTCATCCTAAGGAATTTTTACATGATCCAAAAGATGAAATGGCTTAGATTTTCCTCCTCTTTCATTTGACAAGCTTTTTGAGGGAATATATTTACTTTCAAAATATGATCCAGATTTCATGATCTAGATGTACATATCCAAATATCAAGGTAATTATTGACTAAGGGTGGATATCCAGACTTAATCAATGGGACATCTCATTAATGGACTTGAAGTGTCACAGAGGTAGATTTTTCACATTGATTCCAGTTGGTGAGCTCTATATTAAAAATTCAAGTGGATGGCTCCATTCTTCAATGCGAGGTGACTCCTATGGTTAGGTGGCAGATCTTCCTATGGTTGGTGATGACTTTTGGGATTTCATCTTCAATGTTATGTCCTATCTTGTGTATGGGCAACCATTTGAAGTGTTGCTTGTCTGCTAGAGGCATGGCCTCTGTCCTCTTTGCCGCTTGGTTCCTGGTTCTGTATTGATGGTGGCATTGGTGACCTTGGATCCCATGCATCTGCATCAACATTCCCTACACAAGGACCTGATAAAAAGACATTGTATTCTCATTATAGAGGAGGAGTTAGTAATTTTTTAGGTTGTTATGCAGCCAATTTTGATGTAGTCGAACCTCTTAGTGTAATTACAGGATTATTGGAATGTGACTCATTGTTTCTATAATTTGACCTCTGTTGTCTTCTGATTAATCCACCAATGATTATAACGGTTTTGTGTCTCTTTTGGCTACTAGTTATTTTGTATTGTAACAGTTTTTGACCTTCATGATCAATATATTCATAATCCTTTCCTCTCTTATACTCTAATTTTTGTGTTTTATTTAGAGTTATGATCTATTATGTGAGTAAAATGGCTCCTTTATAGGTTGGATCTTCATCCCGAAGCCTCGATCAGCCTTATAAGTTTGTGTGAACTTCTATTGTGATTGAGATCATTGTTGTGTCTCTTCGAGGATTACTACTACTCATCAAATTTGGTGCATCACCTCTTTTCCTTTTATTTTTCTTCTAACCCTTTTCCCCTACAATACTAGCACTAGGTTTAGTTAGTTTTCTCTAAGCATTAGGCTTAGAATGAGGAACCAACCTTCTCTGGAGGTGTAATTCAACTTGCAAGTTCTCACACCTTGAGATCATCGCATTGTGTCATTAAGATGATTAGAATCTCTCCAAGCTAGGTACAATTCTATGTGACAGAAGTAAACTCCAGATAATTTCCATTGTTTACAGGCTCCTGATAAGGTTTTGTAGGAAAAGGTTTCCTAATAAATTTACATAAACCCAGATGCTCCTGCATCATACATGCTGGGTAATAAGTTTGTGAGAATATACTCACAAATGTGGAGTTGAATGGTAGGACCATTCTTTCATATTGCAAGCAATCTGTAGTGAACTCCATCGCTAAAATATGTGCACAAAAATGTTTATCTCTTTTTCCTCTTTTTAAAGCATCTTGTCGAAACAAGCTTCACTCTCCTCAAACAAAACTATACTTCATTCTTCTTTCCTCTCGTTGACTTGCATCCACCATATACCGACCACCTTTGCCGATGTATCTCTATTCTCTTCTTCCAACTACTCACTCTTCTGTTCTCCTCTTTGTGAGATGCAACCCGCCATTGACTGACCACCTCCACTAGATTTCTCCTATAGCTTCCTCTACAGCCTCTACTTGCAAGTATACATCTATATCCCACTGTGCATCTATACAATCCTTTTTCATCTCCAACTCTTTACTCATCTCAAAATACAAATCCTTTTGAAATTCAACATTACAAAACTCATAAAAATTAGATCTTACCTTGATGACTTCTTCTATATCAACATCCTCTACTTTACTATTGAATGCTACTATCTCTATTGTTTCTCTGAACAACATCTCTACTTCCATGATCTCTTCCTCAACAAACTCTTGCTCTTCATCAAGTTCCTCATCAAACACTTGATCCTCATATATCACTGCATGCTTTGTTTCAACTGTAACATCCTCAACTATTGCAACTTTACTCACATTTGCTCATGTACTCTATACAATCTCCTTAATGCTGCAACAAATTTCTCTTCTTCACCTTTCTAATCTTCTTCCATGCTTTCATCCAAGCATATTGTTGCAACCAAATTAGCTTCCTCGTGAATAACCTCTTCATCTTTATCTTCCTTACCTACACACAAAGAAATTTGCAAACAAAACAATGTTAGCATAATCATGGGACTTATCTTCTCCCATCTGAATCTTTTCCATTCTCTTATCACATTAGTCTAACATTTGCCCTTCAAATAAGATATCAATCTTCCTCATCTCCTCTTTGAGTAGGAGTTCTTCATCTACCCCAAATTCTTCATCAAATATAGGACCCTCAAAATCCATCATCTCAGCTTCTACATCTTGAGAATATTCCATGTCTTCTAGATACATTCCCCTTCTTCGGGCATGTCTTCAATCACATCTTCATCTTCAAATTTGTAACCAAATATGGTGTCTCTATCATCCTCCACTATACTACTCAAATCAACAATACTGAAGTTGTTACCTCTTCAAGATTACTCTCACTTTCCTCTTCAAGATCCTCGAAATTGAACTCCAAACTTCTAGTTTTATTTCTAACCATTCTGGTCAGTATTTCCACCTTGTTCTCGAGATCCATCATCCCATTCTGCACCATATCTCTCATATCAACATCTTATTCTTTCCTCTAGTCTTCTTCTCCTCTTTTCCAACATTATTCTTTCTTTTAATTAAATTTCCAAATAAGTCTTCCATTAGCTCATTAACTGCACGTGCCAATTCTTTTATCCCCATCATTTGCTTCTGAAGTCTACAAAAATCAATTCTTTCTTCTAACTAGATAATCTAGGCTCTTGGTCTCACAATTATTCCCTTCATTTTCTTTTCAATGCTTAGAGACTTCCTCTTCACAACTTGACCCTCAGGTCCTTGTGTAGACTGCCTCAAATTGGTAGTGATGTCCACACTTTTTTTAGCTACTGCTTTGATAACTACCTACACCTCTACCCCTACTTTATGGGACCACTCTTGAAGGCACTTTATCACAACCCACAACTCACAAGTCCTACTACAAGCTACCTCACGTTCGTGAATCTACCTGCAGACTCAAGAACAACCCACTCTGATACCACTAATGCAATATGAAAACAACCACACGCATGCCAAACTCACTACTCACAACAATTTCTTCAACACCTTAATATTTGTATCATTACAAGCAAGAGAAACTCCATCTCACATGGAGTGAATCCATACACTTAGGAAATAACTTTCATAAGCAATCCACACACAACATAACACATAATCAAATCTTCACAACAGAAACCCAAGAGATGCACACAAATCATTCATAGATTTTAATCAATCCAACCTAACTACAATTGGTTTACCATCAAAATATGTATCATTACATATACGGATTTTACGACCTATCTTCTGCTCATTTTTCATTTGATGAACATACACCCAAATGTCCAACAATACATCAACGCTTAACTTTCTTCCTTTTAGAAATGCTCCCAAATCCAACAAGCATTGCCTCAAATCATCATCTAGATCGGTGCATCAAAATATTTTCCTTCTAAGCCTCATGAATGAGGCATTAAAACTTTAGGCGCTCACCTTGTTCCCCAATGCTCTATCCTTCCCTTTTCCACTGCTCTCTATAAATAAAATTCTATGATATGCCTCCAAGTGAGGTGTTACATCCTCCACACCAAGTATGAGGGATATTCAATAATTACACTAGCCCAAAATGGGCACTCCTCCAAATCATTTACTATTATAAGTCCTAAATGAGATGTTTTTAATCTTGCCTCCTCCCACGTTGAAGAAAGAAATTTGTAGTTTTCTATTTGTGACGAATACAAATGGTTCTATGATAGTGTGTGTCCTCAGCGAGTGGTTGCTCAATTAATGGAAACCAAAATTGTTTGTTTCTTTCAAGGGCCTTCGCCACTGTAAAGCCATCAAGATTATTTTTTATATGTGCAGCACTGATAGAGCTAACTTGTAGTCCATATAATCCTAGGTCCAATTCACTTCTTGGGGAAAAAATGTTGGAGATGTTTGATAAGAATAGGGTTGACACCAGAGAGCATCTGCCAAGAAAATTTTTCATCTTTTCTCTATGTGAATTCGTCAACAAGTATGACTTGTGGATAAGGATTCCTTGAGAAAACTCCTGCCATATGTCTTGAGAAATTCCTTGTAAACTCTAGATGATTGCCATTGTTTACAGACTCCTAATAAGGTTTTATGAGTAATGGTTTCACAATAAATTTGTATTAACCTAGATTCTCCTGCATCACCTATTTTAATAATGCATGCAAATGACTTATACTAGTTTACTATCATTTTTTATTTATCAATTGTGTGCCATCTAAAACCATGCTCCAAGATTGGATAAACACTACATTGGTTCTCTATGGTGTTAAACTAGATGCCATCCAGAATTTAACCAAAGGTTCTTTCATTTCATTTTTGCAAAAATCAACCATGTTGATGTAGTCCTTTGTTATGGATGTAATGTCTCAGAATGGATCTTTGAATGAAATAATAATTAGTATCCAAAAGATACAAAACCTTGAATGAAAATGATGTGAAGAATGACAATTACTGGTTAAAAAATCAAACAAATCTAATGTTATCTTCTCCAAACACCCAAAATGCACAAAATACTAAAACAGAACAATACTCTGATTATTTATTTCAATAATGAGTCACCTCAATAGTCTCCTAAATTGGGAAAGGAAAAAATAGCATCACAGGGATTGTGACTCCCTTTCAATGTCTATCAGTGAACAATAGCAGCAGTAATAGTAATCACATCCCTAAGGAATAAACTGCCCCTCCATAATAAAGCATGTCCAATAGGCATGGTCTCTTGCATACATAGCAAGCTATATGTATGAATCAGATATCTAACAAAAATCTGTAGAAGATAATAAAATAGGCATCTAGCATCCAATTCATACACCAACTAGAATAGAGGGAAGCTACACCTTTTTAATCAACAAGGTTTGTGACAAAATAACAACCAACTACCAATAGATCAACTAGCTAGGAAGAATCTACAGTTTTCTACCTCTATCACCACGTTATGATAACAGTTCAACCCCTTTAATTTTCTTTGATCTGCTATGAGTTGGTTCAACCAGCAATGGGATTAAAATAATTTATTAACTTTCACCCCAAAATTAAATGCTCATGCCTCACTAAAATACATTTTAGTAGATTGGGTGGCTAGGTTACACCCACTCCCTGGCCAAAGGAACCTCATCATGTCTCAGGACAACATTTTTCTTTCTTGGTATCAGAAAGATGCAGCCAGCTACATAATATCAATAAAGGCATATGGCTTTTCCAACTCCATCATACAAAAATCTCAACAATGGGTAAGTGCAAGAAGATGGGGGGCCAAAAAGGGGTCTTAAGTGGCCACTTTGTTTTTTTGAAATCAAGAAATATTGACATTGGATGAGAAATTGAGCATAGTTACACTAAAAATTTGAAGATGCAACCAAAACAATGTTCATAGTGCTTCGAGTCTACTTTCTAAACTACCATTTTTATTTTAAATGGTATAGATTAAGTGGTTCACAATAGGGAGCCATAGAAATTGGTGTTGTTTTTGTCAAAAAAACATAACATAGCGTGTTTTGTGGCTCCTTCAAAAGGTTAACCTTTTTTATTATTTTTAAAATCGCTTCAGTGAGAAATTAGCTAACAGCATGTAGTTTACGCCCAATTTTTTTGATAATTTTTTAATGAATATTTGATATTTTACTAATTTTCAAAGTGGACACATCCTAAAAAATAGAATTTTGGTCATGCTATCCCTGTAACTTTTGAAAACTAATTGGATTTTTTAATATGTGTACAATGGAGTCTAGTTTATAAAAATGTAATTTACTTGAAATTTCAATGAACGATTAATTTATAATGAAAAAAAGACTAAACACTAGTTTTTCTCCAAAAATGGACACACAAACGAAAGAAATTAAAGATAAAAGGCTTAACATTGTCAAAATGTGAATAAAATTACATCATTAAATAGCTAAGAGAAAGACTAACATTACCTAGGTGTTCTATTTGTTCGACCTTGAAACACGTGGAAATCTAAGGGTTAGCACAAACAAAATTATGTGAAATCTTGTAGAATTTGTAAAAACACAGCTTTGGACGTTGGGAAGCACTCCAAGCCTTTGGGATGGAAATCCAAAGCAAATCCCAAGCCTAAGGCTTGGGATTCCAAAAGTAAAATATAATGCAAGTGTGTTATAACATTCTCGTGTTATGTTGTGCATTTTTTTCCTTTTTTGCATGTTTGCCAATGTTTGCCCAGTTCGACATAATGCAAGCGCATTATAACACGATCGCGTTATGTCTTCCTTTGAATGATTTATGTTCAAGTTTTTTAAGTATGTTTGATGGATGTATACATGTATATATGTATGCTTGTAGGTATGTATGTATGTATGTATGTATGTATGTATGTACGTATGTACATGTATGCATGCTTGTATGTATGCATATATGTATTCATGTTTGTATGT
Organism: Cunninghamia lanceolata; assembly: GCA_027924645.1. Classification (NCBI taxonomy): domain Eukaryota; kingdom Viridiplantae; phylum Streptophyta; class Pinopsida; order Cupressales; family Cupressaceae; genus Cunninghamia; species Cunninghamia lanceolata. The sequence goes on along the minus strand of BSBN01000719.1, from coordinate 2,241,198 downwards.
GTGTATGTACATGTATGTATTTATGTTTGTATGTATGCATGTACATGTATGTATGTATGTAAGGGTTTTGGATTTAGAGTATATAAGGACCTGAGCTCGTATAGTTTTTAGGGTTGAGGGTTAAAGGATTAGGGCTTAAGTAATTGGTAGAGGGTAGAGGGTAGAGGGTTAAGGGTCACAGTTGAGGGTTAATATTTAGCTTGTTGAGTGTATAAGGTTAAGTGTGTAAGGCATGGGGATTAGGGTTTAGGTTATTGGGTTTAGGGTTCACAATATGGATTGAGGGTATATAAGACATAGAGTGACTTGGGTTGAGAGTGTATGGTTTAGGTTTAATTTAAGTATAGGGTTGAGGTAAAATATTTGGGCTTTAGGGTATAAGGGTGAGGCTATAGGGTATAGCATGGATGAGGGTTTATGGGTGTAGGCTTCAGGGTTTAAGGTATAGGGTTGAGGATTGAGGGATTAGGGCTTAAGTATATGGTTGACGGCATAGGGTTAAGGTTTTAGGGTTTAAGGCTTAAGGGTTAAGGGTTGAGGGATAGGGTTTAGGGTATAGGGGTAAGGGATTAGGGTTTAAGGTATAGTGTCGAGGGTTGAGGGTTTAGGAATAGGGATAGCATTTAGGGTTTAGGGATGAGGGATTAGGGTTGAGGGATTAGGGTTTAAGGTATAGTGTTGAGAGTTTAGGGTTGAGGGATTAGGGTTTAGGGTTGATAGATTGGGGATTGAGGTTGAGGGTTGAGGATTGAGGGTTTAGGATTTAGGGTTTAGGGATATGGTTGAGGGTCAAGGGATTAGGGTTAAGGTACAGTGTCAAAGGTAGAGGGATTAGGGATAGGGTTTAGGGTTGAAGGTTTAAGGATTGAGGGTTGAGGCTTTAGGGCTAAGGGTTAAGGGATTAGGGTTTAAGATATAGTGTAGAGGGTCGAGAGTTTATGGATAGGTTTTAGGGTTTAATGTTTAAGGGTTAGGGGTTGAGGGATAGGGTTGAGGGTTTAGGGATAAGGGATTAGGGTTTAAGGTATAGTGTTGAGGGTTGACGGATTAGGGTTTAAGGTATAGTGTTGAGGGTTGAGGGTTTAGGGATAGGGTTTAGGGTTTAGGGTTGATGGATTAGGTTTTAGGGTTGAGGGATTAGGTTTTAAGGTATAGTGTTGAGGGTTGAGGGTTTAGGGATAGGGTGTAGGATTAACAGATTAGGGTTTAGGGTTGATGGATTAGGGTTTAAGGTTGAGGGTTGAGGGTTGAGGGTTTAGGGATAGGGTTAAGGGTCGAGGGATTAGAGTTAAGGTAGAGTGTCAAGGGTAGCAGGATTAGGGTTCAAGGGTTAGGGGTTAAGGGTTGAGGGATAGGGTTTAGGGTTTAGGAATGAGGGATTAGGGTTGAGGGATTAAGGTTTAAGGTTAAGGATTGAGGGTTGAGGGTTGAGGGTTTAGGGATAGGGTTTAGAGTTTAAGGATAGGGGATTAGGGTTTAGGGGTGAGGCTTTAAGTATAGCATTTATGGTTGAGGGATTAGGGTTGAGTGTAGAGGGCAAAGGGATTAGGAATAGGGTTTAGGGTTGAAGGTTTAAGGATTAAGGGTTGAGGATTTATGGTGAGGGTTAAGGGATTAAGGTTTAAGATATAGTGTTAAGGTATTTATGGTTAGGGGATTGAGGGTTTAAGGTTTAAGAGTTAAGGGTTGAGGGATAGGGTTTAGGGTTTAGTCATAAGGGGTTAGGATTTAACCTTCAAGGTTTAGGGTTGCAGGATTAAGGTTTAAGGTTGAGGGTTGAGGCTTTAGGGTTTAGGGATAGGGTTTAGAGTTTAGGGATAAGGGATTAGGGTTTAGGGTTGAGGCTTTAGGGATAATGTTTAGGGTTGAGGGTTTAGAGATAGGGTGTAGGGTTTAGGGTTTAGGGAATAGGGTTTAAGGTAAAGTGTTGAGGGTTTAGGGTTAAGTAACACCTAGATGGCTAAGGATGGATGGAAAAGTAGACAAGGAGTGACTGAGAAACGTAGAGATGAGAGAGATAGAGTGGTGAGGGGGAGAGATAAGTGAGATATGGAGAGGTGAGAGATAGAACATGAGATAATGGAAATAGAGGTGATAGATATTGCAAAGGTGCTATCAAAGGTGAGATAGGTATAAATATTTATAGGCGCTCCTTTATATCATTTTTTGCAATATATCTCACCTCTAGCTACTTGGCACTTCTTTTCCATGACAACTTGGTGGCACATTATAAAGAGACAACATTCAGTTAATTCAATTCATAAGTTTCAAAATAAAATACCTAGACCACTACAAAAAGAAGGATGATGATCCCTTGAATTATGCACATGCCAATCCCTCCACTTCTAAAGCATCAATCTACTAGTATTTGGATCAAGGAACCCTCTGTAACACATGAACTCTCTGAACTCCTTTCTACTTTAGACAGATATTTTGCTATGGATCAATCTATAGTAGGCCAAAATGGGCTCGCGTTATAATGCGAGCAAGTTATAACGTGCTCACATTTTTGTTTACTATACAAATAGTAAAATGGCCTGGACTCCCATGATCTAGTTCCATATACTTTGTTTTCTTCTATTTATGTGCATGTTCTGATAAAACAAATAGTGTTTTCATGCTTTTGGGATGTTCACATGCACATTTTGCACATTCTACCACCTCTGCATGAACTTTCCACCACCTTTTTCTACTTTGCCAACTTAAGAAGGAGGAAATAACATATTTTTCATATTGAATTTGATATATATGAATTCAAGTTTCAATTTTTGTAGTGTTGAAATGTTAATTGTGATTGAATTGTAGGAATTTAACATTATAGATTGGTTATTAGTATTGTTGTTACTATTTATATTTGAGTGTTATTCAATTTAACGTTGATAAGGAAGCAAGTGGTGAATACTCAATTTGTTGAGGAGTTTGATGCAAGAAGAAAAAACACTACATAATTGGGTACTCTCTCCATTCGAATCTCTATTTTCTTAGGTATGTCAAATCTTTACATGCATGTTCTTTACATTTTACTTAATTCTATTTGAATTACTTTATCATGTGCTTTATCATACATGTTTATATCACTTGTATGGTTTACATATTTTGTGTTTATATTAGTCTCACTTTTTTTTATTTTATAGTTCATCTGCCTTGTCTATGCTTCCACATTTTCCATACATGTCTTACATTTTGCATTTATAGTTCATCATAGTTCTTACTACCCAAAGAGCTTAGTCATTACACACAAATGTCCTTATAATAGACTATGTTTTAAATAAGTTCATGGTATGCATAATAAAAGATATCTCAAAGGTCAACATTAATTAAAATAGACACAATGAGGATATCATTGTTAAGTCCCTTTGCATAATAAACCTTATAATACAAACTCATTAATATATATCTAATGAGATTCAACCTAAAGGACCTCATGCAAAATTTCATTTGGAAAGAACATATGTGGTTGGAAACAAAGTAGTAGAGTTAGGAAAGTATAAAATAGTGGCATATAATACAAAAGATGGTAAAGAAGCAAAGAGGTGTGAATTGGTTATTTAAAAGAATCCAATGTATCAATTTATGTCTATATTTTGTGATAGTATAGTGTATGAGAATGCAAGACATGCCCATAGAGATTGATGGTTGGACTTGCAATTCAAATCATGCAAGGACACATTTACAATTGGTAGCATTATTTTAGTCATTGACTTTGCAGAGAACTACAGTTTACAGCCATAGTGTTAGGTGCAATCAGAATATTACAACTCCACACAATTTTCTATATTTGTGCACATCACATTGATTCATGCAAATGATAGTATAGAGGAAGACAAAAAGATCATAAGGGAGAATCATTTTTATATTAGTGATGATCACACACATTCTACAGGGTTTGTGCAAGGTTTCTTTTAGGTGTTCTACAATGATTTGATTAGAAGGGGCATATCATTTAGTCAACATATCATATGGTCAGATAATTGTGCATCACAATTCAAGAACTTGTGAAATTTCTATTGGCTAAGCAGGAGGCATAATATTACAGGTGTTCAACATATGTGAAACTTTTGTTACATTGGGTATGGAAAGGGGGAGCATGATGGTGCAGGAGCATGTATCAAAAGAGCCATAACTTGAGAAGAGTTAAAGTATAAAGACAATGTAAAGTTGATAGATGCAAAATTAATCGTTGAGTGGTGTAATGCTTTGATGGGTCCAGGTAATGAAGGTAAGTCTTCAATTCATAGATTTTTTTGGTTGATAGATGATACTGACATTGCACCATTTATACACTAACAGGATCAAGTGAGTTACACTCTTTCAAAAGCTCAATTGTAGGTTCATGGAGTATCCATACATGGAAGATGGCATGCTTTTGTTCTTCATGTACAATTCAAGCATGGAATGAGTGTGAGTCAAAGGAGTAGGTTGATGAATGGTGGTTAAGTTATCTTAGCCCACTTGACATGTATCGACCCCCAAGGTATTGGAACTGACAGAGATGAAATCATCAGTTGACTTTGACCACATATCTGATATAGTTCAACTAGGTAATATATCTACTTGCATAGTTTTTGAAATTCTTAATGTTATCTTACTTTGTAGTGTTTTTGTAATGTTAACTAATTTCATCTAATTTGCTACACATATTATTGTAGGGCATGTTTATGTAGTTATTGCAGATGAAGATAACAAAGAGGGAACATATTATTACTTGTTTCATTGTGTTGAGGCTAAAAAGAAATTGGAGGCCATAGTTACGGATGGAGAAAACATCGAATAACCTATAGAATGGGTGGTTGTTACTGGAACATTGCTTAGAAGGTACCCACATAAGAGTGTTAATGTTTGGCTATTTTAGGACTTTCACACACATCAGAAGATTCTTCATTACTCGAACCTTTTCGTGGCCTCCAACATTTATTTGATATAGTTTTGGGGTAGACCTTTGAACAAGACCTTGTGGAAGGTGCGTGAGTCTGACCATGAGGTAATACTTGACACAATAAAGAGTAGAGCAGACCCAGATGGTTTGTTGGATTAATTTGTAAGTATTCACATTGATTTTGTAAAGTCATGTTACATTTATTCGTAAGTATGCACATTAATTTGTAAGTTTACATAGATTTGTCTTTTTTATTTGTTGCTGCATTTTTTATACATATACAGTGAATATTGTGATGAATATGTTTGCCATTGATGTAAAAGTGCTTGGATGTTAGTAATTGAGTAAGGAATGCATATTTGTGTAGGTCTATTGGTTGTCTATTGTTTGAACTTGACAAGCAGTGGTATGAACTTGATTTGTTTGCTATGGTATACATTTGATGTTTGCATCATCATCATGTTATACTTCATGGGGTTAGATCTAAGTGATAGATGAAGTTGATCCTTATTGGTCTTAATCCTGCTTGCTCATGTTTCACTCATGTCATATCAAGATCTGATAGGGTTTGGATGTTAGTTCATAACATTCATGTTTATCATGTTACAATAGCAAGACATAGTTGCTTATGTCATTGGTTCATGCCATTGGATCATTGGATTTGGTTGTGGTTCTTCATCATAACATGTTCTGCTTTTAGGAGTTGGATTGGGTTGTGGTTCTTCCTCGTGATAGGATTTTGTTCATGTCTTCAGTGTTCTCAGTGTCCTCATGATGTTGATGTTGATCACAAAATATGGTGTAAGGTCATGTTGATGTTGATTGATGAGTTGTGGTTGTTGTTGGAAGTTTTGGAAGTCTAAAGGATGTCACAGTGGCAGTGTTCATATCACAACTGCAGAGGTTTAAACATTGAAAACTAGTTAGGCTTTTTAACCAAAAGTTATTAGTTATGTTTAAAACCCTAACTAAATTTTCTTTAAAGACCTAGTTTGGTAATTTTTGTTTGTGTTATACTCTCTATTTAATATAATTTAATACCTTACACCTGTACCAATGATATTGTATCGACGATATCTTTGAAGAGTCCAAAGTGTAAAAAAGACATTAATCTTTGACTAGTTGTTACATGAAAACCCTGACACTTAGAAACATTCTTTCTAAGGAAATGTGATCACATATAATCCCTCTACAATAACCTCTCTTAGTTTTAGATATCTCTGAGGCATTTGCCTGTGGCGAAAGGTTTTCTACTAACCCAAAAATCATCAGAAGGAGGTAGTGTAAAGTTCCAAAGGGGTGTAACTTTCATCCTGCTCCTGATGTGACCAAACCAAAAGTTCCAATCCATGTAGATGGGTACATTTAGGCTGGGCATGGTCCTTTTATGCACCCAAACATTCTAAAAAAGTTCAAGCTACATTGTACCGATGATATCCTTGAAGAGTCTAAAGTACAAAAAGGCAACAATCTTTGATAAGTTGTTACTTAGAAACCATGACACTTAGAAATATTTTGTCTAAGGAAACACAATCATGTAGAAACACTCTACAATAAATTCTATTTTTTTATATCTCTATGGTGTTTGCTTGTGGTGAAAGGTATTTTTTGCCCCAAAAATCATCAGAAGGACATAGTGTAAAGTTGCAAAGGTGCGTAACTTTTGTCTTGCACTTGATGTGACCAAACCGATAGTTCCAATGTGTTTAAATGGGTACTTTTAGGCTAGGCATGGTCCTTTTTTGCACCCAAACATGCTAAAACAGTTCAAGCTACATTGTACTAACGATATCCCTAAAGAGTCAAAAGTGCAAAAAGGAAGCAATCTTTGACGAGCTGTTACTCAAAAACCATGACACTTCAAAACATTATGTCTAAGGAAACATGATCATGTAGAACCCCTCTACAATAACCTCTCTTAGTTTTTGATATCTCTAAGGTGTTTGCCCGTGGTGAAAAGTTTTTTGCTGCCCTAAAAATTGTTAGAACGAGGTAGTGTAAAGTTGCAAAGGGGTGTAACTTTCATCCTTCTCCTAATATGACCAAACCGACGGGTCTAAGACGTCTAAATGGGTATGTTTAGGCTAGGAATGGTGCTTTTTTGTACCCAAACATGCTGAACCAGTTCAAGCTACATTGTACGAGTGATATCCCTGAAGAGTCCAAAGTGCAAAAAGGCAGCAGTCTTTGATGAGCTATTACTCAGAAACCATGACACTTAGAAACATTCCATCTAAACCAACATGATCACATAGAACCCCTCTACAATAACCTCTCTTAATTTTTGATATCTCTAAGGTATTTGTCTATGGTGAAAGGTTTTATGCTACCACAAAAATTATCAAAAGGAGGTAGTGTAAAGTTGTAAAGTGGTGTAACTTTCGTCCTTCTCCTGATGCAACCAAACCAATAGTTCCAACATGTCCAGATGGGTACCTTTTCTAGGTATGTTCTTGTTTTTCACCCAAACATACCGAAATAGTTTGAGCTACATTGTACTAGTGATATCCCTGAAAAGGCCAAAGTGCAAAAAGGTAGCAATCATTGACAAAATGTTACTCAGAAACCATGACACTTAGAAACATTTTGTCTAAGGCTATGGAATTATATAGGGTCCCTCTACAATAACCTCTCTCATTTTTTGATATTTCTAAGGAATTTTCCTGTGGTGAAAGGTTATCTGCTACCCCAAAAATCGTCAGAAGGAGGTAGTGTAAAGTTGCAAAGGGGTGTAACATTCATCCTGCTCCTAATATGACCAAACTAAATATTGCAACACATCTGGATGGGTACATTTAGGCTAGGCATGGTCTTTTTTTACACCTAAACATGTCAAAATAGTTCAAACTACATTGTACCAACAATATCCCTGAAGAGCCCAAAGTACAAAAAGGCAGCAATCTTTGATGAGTTGTTACTCAAAAACTATGACACTTAGAAACATTCTGTCTAAGGCTATCGGATCATGTATGGACCCTCTACAATAACCTCTCTCAAGTTTTTATATCTCTTAGGCATTTTCCCATGGAGAAAGCTTTTCTACTGCCCCAAAAATGGTCAGATGCATGCAGTGTAAAGTTAAAAGGGGTGTAACTTTTGTCTTACACCTCATGCGGCCAAACTAACTATTCCAACACTTTCATATGGGTACGTTTAGGCTAGACATGGTTTTTTTTTGCATGCAAACATGCTGAAACAATCTGAGCTACATTGTACCAGTGATATCCTCACACATTGCCTTTGCTATAACTATTATAGTCTTCAAATGTCAACATGCATCTTATGGCTATTAACATACTCATTTTAGAAGTCAAAATAGTCATAGATGAACTGCTTGTTCTTTTATCTTGGTTCACCTTGAATTTGTTCTCTATTACTATCTCTATAAGGTTTATTTTAGTCCTTCAATGCATTATTCCATCACTACAATCTTAGACCCCTATTAGGCTTGAAATAGACCTCTATTAGGCTGCTCTCCTAAACCTTAATATTATCTTCATGTTGTCATATCCATTATGTTCAACCCTCATCTTATTCCACCTTTAGGTCACTGTGTTATTAGGCTTGAACTTAGACTTCTGTGATATTTGAAACCCTCTACTCTTCATGGCTCTATCATTATGTAATGATCTACACTACACCTATCTTGCTTATCATATTTCATAGCAATCCTGCAAAGACTCAATGTACTCTCATTAGGTAAGACCCAATTTGAGCTGCTTGATTGAAAATATGATTTTGACTATCTTATTGAAGACAACAAACATACTCTTTGCATCCCAATATGGTATAATTACAAAGAATTAAGAAATATTTTCAATTAAGCAACTCATAAATAATATGGATCAGCATATCAAGGGGCAACCATAAGAACATCCTTTTGGAACATATGGAATTGCAAATATCTATGTTACAACAATCAACCTCTTTTCAATATACCAACATGAGATATTTGTAGAGTATTATTTTGGTTATACGATGCAACCAAATTGGGCTAGCAAGACCAAATCATGGTATTATCATTCCTTTTGGTCACTAAAAAAATTAATAAGCACAAAGATGTTTCACAAGAATTCGACAACATAGAATGTAATAATTACAAAACTACTAAAAAAAGATGCATTCAAAATAGCCAAAAAAATATGGTTTCATTTATGTAAAATGGGATTGCTAGGGAACACCATAGAATGTGTTTTTATAAATTTATTTCAGTCCCCATATAGTCATCTACAACATAATTAAAACTTAAGCATATACACTCAAAATAAAATAATTTTACAAGCTCTAACACAACTCGTTCATGAGTTGAATGGCCATAAAGTCCAAGCTAAAATGAGTGTAGAGACCATTCAGACTCACAAGGTATGGCGGTGTCCCATGCTAAAATTATCATATAAATATTATTGAAATATCCCCTTGGTCACTTACAAAATTAGATAGAGTTGTTTGTGAAACTATGAGACATGATCCTTAGTCTTGTGCAAATGACACATGATCCAAATGGTTGTGTATGATTTATAGGGTGTCTTTTAAGTTGCACAAAATGATTCCTATCACTATGTGAATTATGCATGGTGCAAGGAACCATGAACTTTGTGTTGGATTAGGTGGCATTGTTTAGGTGGCACATGATGCAAGGACCTATGCATGAGGTTGTACATTTCTATGTGAGTGACTAAGGATAACATGCAAGCTTGTGGAATATTACGTAGATCATGATGTGAACAAAAAAACTTGCTTTTCGTTTATCCATTTAACTAATCTTTCTTTCTCTATTTTCTCGAGCATGTATAGTTTTGAGAGACTAAAACTTTCAACCCAAAACTCAAATTCTCTTATCATCAATTGGGATGGATTCTTTGACAATTAAACTTTGAAACCTAGACGCATACAAAAATGATCTACACTACACCTATCCATATTACATAATGATCAACAAAAATGATTTGTATTAACCAAATATCCATATAGGCATACATCAATATCAGTCGATATAAGTATAACATATATACAAAATAGCCATATAGGCTAACACGGATACCATATAGGCATACAATGTCAACTATATGCAATACAAAATATATGTCCACAAAAGCCATAAAGGCATACAACAAGGGAACACAATAAAAAGTCATTCCTCTCTATCCGGTGAAGAGAATAGATCACGGGTAGGCTTTGAGTTTTGAGGGGATGGAGACATGTATGAGGGTGGTCTACTATGAACCCAAGGGCTGCTCCTCCTATTTAGTTGTTCATGGATCTGTAGTTGTTACAATAAAAAGTATTGACACTAATATATAGAAATTACATTATAAAAATGAAACATTTAACAAAATAATCACTTACCACTATCCAAAAATTTGTCTCCTCATTTTCCTCAGTACCAAGATTAGGTTGTGGTGATGTCATATCCGATAGAAACCATCTAGATAGAAATTAAACTTCAAATCAGTAATCATTTGATTTTTCAAAAATACACAACTATAACAATGAGTGTAATTTGAAATTTACTAATCTACTTCATACCCCCGGCAGGGTCAAAGGCATGGAGCTATGAATCATAGAGGACACACCATGCTTCTTTTCCCTATGAACTTCATGAGGTGTCTCCGCTACTTGCATCATCTAAAAATAAAACAACATTGTTAAAATATATTTGTCTCATGATTCAAGATTCTAGTAACACCTCTTTGGAGCTCAGAATGTCTTTATTTTTACTCTATCCAAACATTTAGTGCCTATAATAGTCCTAAGTTTTTCCCAAACAACATTTCATCCTACACAACTCCCTTTATAACAATGCCTCCAATGATTATGACAATCATAGCTCATAAATGACAACAAATCTACTTCGCTAACTTGGTCATGCATTCTTGTACAATCATAATCTAGTCATTTTAACACAATTTTGAGAAGTTACATGAAGGCTTCAAGGGTTCTTATTGTTGTAACAATCAAGGACTGTCATGTTCATGAGAAATTACATTAGTAACAGTAGTGAGGGATTCCATGACAATCAAGTGGGTTATGGATGTTGTCATCATGATAGAATCCTAGGGTTTATTATTTTGTTATTCAAATATTGAAGATTCCATGTTGAAACCCTAGGGTATTGTTTGAGATTATTATCCATTTTGAAAATGTTGTCATATGCATGTGTGTGACTATCAAGGTGGTGTAAATTTGGGTATTGTCTATATGGAATATGGATTAGAGCATTTGGTTGAAGTTTTCAGGTTGTCCTACCAATCTTGTTAGTGTAAGGAAGTACCAATCTATCACCCAAGAATCCTACACATGCCCCATACATGATGGACTATACCATTACTAAGAAGATTTTCCTTCAAGTCTTCCATATGGAAAATTGGTTACCTTATGACTGTTATGCCCAACAGTATAGTCATTAGTGACTGTCCATATTATGCTAGGGTCATATTTTAGGTTGCTAGACAAGTTTTGAAGGACTGTCTTGATGTTATTAAAGTTACAAAGTGTGGTTATCAGTGCAAACATGGTTATAAGCCTTTGAAATTATCATTTCTTAATGTTGATCAATTATTTATGACTGTTATAAATAGCAGTCAAGTTTTCAAATTGAAAATCATATTCTATAGATCTAGGGGATTGTCATCATGGGGGTTTTAGTATCTTCATGGGATTGATTATTGATCCAATGCTTGAGAATTTTCCCAATAAGACCTAACGTGCATGTTTCTTTCTATGACAATGGAAGAGGGTTTTCCACTCAACAAGAACACACATCATTCATTTTACAAAAGGACTATTATACAAAAGAGTTACCCAACCACCTTGTGACAGTCATGTTACTAATTAGTTATAGCAGTCATAGAAATGGTCCAAGGCCCTATCATTGAGTTGAATAAGCTATCCTTGTGCAAACATTAAAGGTGCTACCATGCAAATGTTGCATAAGACTGTCATAGATAGGACTATCATAAAAAAGGTTATAGATTTATTTGACCTCATGCGTTGCTAGATTATTATCATTTATTGTTTAGGGATTGTTCATACATCTAACTCATGGTCCTCTCATCACAAGAATAGTCATGATAGCTGAATTAGTATGAAAAATACCATGTAGATTGCCCTAGAAGACTCACAAATAAATGAACAATAGGACTATCATAAGTTTAGAGGCATCCATGGCATCATTTCCATCTACTTGTCATGGCATTCCATCAGACCACATTTCTTTCAGGAATTTTTTCAAATAACTATATTGTAATTGAAATTTTGTCATCTATCAACATCTGGTTATTAGTTATGCAATGTCTACTAATGATTTGAGTTTAAAATATGTTCAATGCAATGTAATCAATGATATAAATATAAAATAAAAAAATCTAGTAAGTACAATTCATTAGTTAAACTATTTATTTTATTACCTAAGTGAAGCTTTGAACTCCACCACCACTGGCAGGTGTTGTCATGAAATCTCCAAGGTTAACCTATTCAACATCCAAAATTAGATATTAGAGTACCATTCATATAAAAATACTATTCACATATAATATTTATAAAATTCTTTACTAGTTACATACCCCGACAATAGATGTTGTAGTGTAATATGCAAGTGGAGAATCACTAAAAACTGCATCAACACTATGACCCTGAAATTTCATCACTATCTACTCAACTATAGATGTAGCTTGCACACCTGCATCCTAACTATCTGTGGAGTTATAACCATAGGCTAACCCACAAGCCTGACAAGTATGGGGTGGAACCCTACTCCTCGAACTCTCCCTCAGCCCACACTATGTTGCAGGACTGGCATGATCTATGATGCTCTGGGTCAAGGTACTAATAGACTGAATTATCTTGACCTCAACACTCTCCTTCACAATGAAAGGAATAGACACGTGCTCATGGGTTGGTTTGGTGAGTGCTCGTCTCACTAGCCATTGTGGGTCAACACATGCCCCTAGCCTATCCTATGCTGACCCCCCACCTCTACCCTAGAAGTCCTGCATATCAAAATAGTTTGGCACTTTATTTTTGACAAAATCGCAGTAGAGTTTCCTCAAAAAAATATTGTGAGACATCATTATTATTGCATGGAGGATGGTAAAAAACAATCCACCACCTCTACCCAAAATTGTCCCTTATCGCTTGGTTGTTGCACCAATGGATAGGGAACCTATTGCATGTAAGGGGTAGAGGTTGATTTGTTCGTGGGCCTGTGAAAATGGAACACAAGTCCGATTTTGTAATTTGTTCATTTTTAACTTGTTCATAAGACAACTTGTCTGCATAGAACTCTCTAAATTCTCTCCTCTTTTTTGACCAACTAGAGATTTGCTTGCTAATTAAATCTACATTTGATAACATAGATTCAAGAGATTGAGCAAGCACAGATCTATGCAAGGTTCAAGTTGTAGGTTCTTTCAACCTTCCAATTATGTCCTCAATTTGTTTTTTATTATTTTTAATTTGCCCCATTATATTTTCTTGTGTTCCAGGGGCATATTGAGGAATGAATGGAGGTGTTTGTTGTTGGGGTTGTTCTTTAGTAGGTATTTGTTGTTCAGGTGATGGAAGATTTTGTGGATTTTTAAGAGGAGGTGCATTATCAATTCCTGTAAATTAAATAAATTTACATCAAAAACTAATTAAACCTACCTATTCAGCAACAAATTCACACAAGAAAGCAAATAGAACTTACTCCTTCGGCCTCCTTGATATCATGGCAGCATTTTGACGATGAATTGGCAACAGATTGTTTATGATATGCCCTTAGATAATGCGAGTGCACTCTCCTTTGTCTCCAAACCATGGCTTTGATGTGAAATATAATCAAACAATGAAATGAAATACATTTTTTAAAACAACAATGTGTAATTTTTTTTAAAAAAAAGTTGGCCACTTTTTTGCCCCCCAACTTTTTGCACCTACCCCAATAGCAATTAGTATTAAATGGTATGGCCAATAATATAAGGAATTACAATAGCATGGTTGTGTAGCTCAACAAAAATTTTAAGTTTTAATATAAAATATGAATGATGCCCCATACAAAAACATGATATTGAAATTTGTAGCACTCTAAAACATATAGAAAAACTGACATGGACTAGAATTTCACATTCGATAACAAATATAGAATCATCAACACTTCTTTATGTTGGAATATTAATATGTAGTCAAAGCATTTATTTCACTTGACTAGCATCAGTTCCTGGAATCCTCCTGTGCAACCCTGCCACATAGTTATTTGGCCTACTAGATCTTAATTGTTGTTAGGTAAATTTGAAATAGGCATTGAGTGCTAGTTTTTTGGTTGTATGTAAATAAGACAAAAAAGGGAAAAAGAGAATGATACAGTTAGAGAAAAAATAGAGAATGTGAACCTACAGCAGTAGAGAATAGAGAAAAGAAATAGGAAGACAATGTGTTGCAGCAACAATAGGAAAATAGCAAGCAGCTTCGGAGTTGCAGTCAACTATGGATTGGGCATGTGAACATTTCTAGCTTTGGGACAACAATCCAAACTGAATATGGAATATTTTGTGGTCTAAAATGGAGCATGTACTCTGTGTTTTGTAATTTTTAGAAGTTGGGGAATATATAAATATAAACTTCTATTTGTTTGTGTGTTTAGTTTTCTCCTTCATTTCATTTCATCACAACAATGATTTAGGGTTGTCCCCTACTAAGAAGTGGTATTAGAGCCCTATTTTTTGGGCAATTAGAAATTCTTTGTGTGGGTGTTTTGGAAAAGTCCTAGATTCTCTAGGCACTAACAGTCTTCTCTAGATTGAGAAGAATGATAGGTGGGGACACCAAAGTTTGGCAATAGCCACCAAACTTTGATCAATGGAACTATGATATTTGGGCTAAGAAAATAAAGGCAATCTTAGTGGGAAATGACCTATGGGAGTTGGTCATCAATAGGTTCACAGATTTGATTGAACCAAATAATTTTACAACCCTTTCAAATGCCCAAAGGAATGAGTTTAAAGAAACAAGGATGAAGGATGCAAAAGCTCTCAATTTGATTGAGGTACTCTTGAAAAAGGCTATTTTTCCTCACATTATAGAACAAACTAATCAAAATAGGCATGAGAAATACTCTAGAATAGTTATAAGGGGACTGACAAGGTGAGACTAGTAAAGATCTAACTACTAAGGAGAGATTTTTAGACCTTTCAAATTCAGGACATCGAGTCCATTTATGATTTCTACACTAGGGTTTCGACCTTGACTAATCATCTTAAGATAAATGGCAAAATAGTAGAAGATCAAAGGATTATTGAGAAGATCCTAAGGAGTCTACCCTCTAGGTTTGACCCTATAGTCATTGCCATAGAAGAAGCTAAGGACCTCTCAAAAATGATTATAGATGAGTTGATAGGTTCACTACAAACCCATGAGCAATGGTTGAATAGATCCACTCCTTCCTTAGAGCAAGCTTTCAAGACTCAAACCAATGAAAGAGGTAGGGGAAGAGGAAGAAATAGTAGAGGTAGATGAATAAGTAACTCTAGAAGAGGAGGTTCAAATAGCCAAGAGGAGGCAAGCACCTCATAGCCATCCTATCAAGACAAGAAGAAGAATAAGAATTCAAATTAGAGGTATGACAAAAGCAATGTTTAATGTTATTACTATCATAAATTTGGTCATTATGCTAGTGAGTGTAGGAAGAAATAGCATGACCAAGGGAGTAAAAATACCAATGTAGCAAATGAGAACAAGGGTGAAAATGAAAACTAGTCAAATATATTTATTGTTTGCAACCTTACAGAGAGGAGTAGTGATGAAGTATGGTACTTAGACAACACTTACAGCAACCAAATGAGTGGTAACTATTGACCCATTTTCCTCTACATTAAGTCAAATAGCCTGACTCAAAATCTTAGTTGAAATCCCTTGGAATATAACTCTGTAGGCCTTAAATCCTTTAAAATCTAGTGACATTCTTCCTTGTAGAAATCCCTAAAAAATCATCAATAGAAACCTTACAAAAAACCTAGAAAAATCTAGAAAATTTGAGGCTTTTACCTTACTTTTTGCCCCCATTTTGGCCTTTATCAGCAAAATTCTAGTTTCCTAAACTAGTACAAAAATGACTAAGGCATGAAAGACTCTTTTTCCACTTATTGGAAAAATTTGGGTTTTGTGAACTCAAGGAAAGTTCACTTTTTCTCAAGGTTCACCAATTCGGTGATTTTCTGATAAAGCGGCATAAGGGTGGGATGTTTTAAAAAATTGATGAAGGTAAAAGAAAGAAACTAAACCTTTGTTGGTGAAATTCAAAAATCGTGAACTTTCCAAAAGTTCAACTTTCCTCAGGTTCACTGAAAGATCATTTTACAGACAAAGCGACAGAGGCTCAAATTTGGCTAAGTAAAGAATGTTTTCCCATTTATTGGCGTAGTAAGAAAACCATGAACCTTTCAAAGGTTCAAAAATATTCAAGTTCACTGGCATGGCTTTTTGCTGATAAAGCGAGGAGGCTAAGTGAAAAGTTCAAAAAGAGTCAGATGGGCCGATCAAAGCAAAATTGACTAAGTTAAAAGAATGAAGGTAGGCTTGTCGACAAAGTGCATAAGGAGTGAACTTTTCGTGAGTTTAAAATTTCCACGGTTCACCGATAGGGTGAATCACTAATAAAGTAGGGAGGCTAAGTGAAAGGTTCCCCAAAAGGAAAAAGAGCCGATAAAAGAAAAATTGGCTAAGGCATTTGATGGTTCAAAATTCTTCAAGTTCACCAACAGAACCTTTTGTTGGAAAGGCAAAGGAGGTAGAATGAAGGAGTGGTGAAGGCCAAAGTTCAAGAAATTGTACAATCAGTGACATGGTGTGACAGGTTCAAAAAGGTCATATTTTGCCGATAAGGAAAAATTGGAACCATGAAATTGGCTAAGTAAAGAGGGAAAAGGCTCCTATCGGTAAATTGGTAAGAAGTTGGTAAATTGGTAAACTTTTGCTGATAAAAGGGCAAAGGTTTAGCAAAAAAAGATTTTTCTAACAAAGGAGGAATGCTTTGAGAAAGTTTCTTTTTATTGATAAGGCCAAAAAAGTAGTCATGGTTCAACAAAAGATGCTTTTGTCAACAAAGGAAAAAGTGATGAAGAAAGAGGAGTTTGCTGATAATAGACTTTTACCGATAAAAGGGTAAAAGTGGCTCAAAGACAAAGTTCTAGAAATCATGATTTTGCCGATAAGACAAAAGTAAGCCAGGTTCAACAAAATGATATTTTGTCAATAAGGTAGAATGTAGTCAGGAAAGGTTCAAAAAATTTGATTTTTTCTAATAAGGAAAAAATAGTGATGAAAAGATGACAGAGAGAATAGTTAATAAATAATGATTTTTACTGATAAGGGAAAAAAAAGGTAGAAACAGGCCACATTTCACAAAGCTCAAAAGTTGCCAACTAAAGATAAAAAGATGTAGAAATAGACAAAATACATGTAAAAACAAAGCCTAAAAATGTATTCTAAACTTCAAATATTTGAATGTGGATATTTGGAGTGTTGTAAAAGCTCTATAAAAAAAGATTTTGGAGGGAAAATTCATTTGATTTTCCTCATCATCCATTAATGTAAATTTGATCTACTCAACTACTCCATTTTAGATATTTTTTCATTTATTGTTGTAGGTTGATGAATGAACTATTTGCATTGAAGACAAAATATATCTCAATTGCTCCATGATCCAAGATATTTTCTATAGTTAATTTTAGCATGCAGACATTCCCTTTCATAGGGATATTTTCTGACAGCCCATGGGGTCAAATTTATTGTGACAGATGACTTAGGTCAATGTAATGAATTTTTATATATGCATATTTGAAAGATGTAATGAGGGTTGGATACATAGACACTTTTGTATTCCAAACAGAGTCCTCCTCTACTATAACCTTGCCTTTTGATTAAAAAAATAGAGTGTTTTACCTTTTCATGCTTGTTTTTAGCATTTTTTAAACTAGGATTGATTTGTAAGTTAATGTTTTTTTCCTTACAATTCTATTCTGCTTCTTACCTCTATTAGAATCAGCTAGATCTATGTAAGTTTATTAGCTGTAATACTTTATTTTGTGCATTTTCTCAGTTCTGTGAGAGCTTTTATATTTAAACCTAGTGTAAACTAGGATTGATTTGTAAGTTAATGTTTTTTTCCTTACAATTCTATTCTGCTTCTTACCTCTATTAGAATCAGCTAGATCTATGTAAGTTTATTAGCTGTAATACTTTATTTTGTGCATTTTCTCAGTTCTGTGAGAGCTTTTATATTTAAACCTAGTGTATCACCTCTATTAATTTATAGTTTTATCCATCTTCATCATTCTGTCACTGGTGGATAGATTAGGTTTAGTCTTATAAATAGTTGAATCTCTTATTCAGGAAATGAACCAACCTCTCTCTAGATATTCGGCCTCCCTGCAAGGTCCCACACTTGGAGGTCATGTGTGTGTGTGTGTGTGTGTGTTTCACTGGATTGTTGAAGCCCTAAAAGCCTTAAACACAAGGTGCAAATCCATGTGATAATAGTTTTTGGCATCCCTATTATGACTGTGAACAAAGAATCAAGCTGAGAATCTGGTGTTCTTCTCAGTACTCTACACTTTGGCAAACTTTTCATGTACCTGGTGACTCTACAAGTTTCTAATTTTGATCAGTGCCATCTTTTATGCCTGTGCAAACAAGGGCATCTTCAAGAGGTAATTTTCAATTTACTAAATTATCTATTGTTTCTTCAAGGAGAAGGTCTAGGTTATCTAGCTCTCCTATGAGAAGGAATAGTAGTCATGTTTTACATCATCGAATAGATCAATCTACACACCATCCCGTTAGGTCTCAACATACAAGTAGAGGCTTGCATATTTCTATTTTAAATTTGTATATCCCCATTATGGCAAGAAATTTACCTTTTGTGACCTTTAATGGATGTAGTCCTTTAGATTTGGCTGCATACAATGATATACCAGCTACAACCCTAAAGAGTGTTTCACCTTTTATGGTTGATGGTTCTATAACCCTTGCTAAGCAAATCAAAGAGATATCTAGTGTGTACTTAGTCCATCATATCCAGGATGAGGATGTTGTTGTTAGACTCTTGATATCATCTTTCAAAGGGAGGGATCTTCAATGGCTTAGGAGTCTGACCCTTGCTTCAATAAATAACTGGGACTAGTTGGGAGAATGCCTCTACAAGCAATTTGGGGAGAGGGTAGATAATGTCTCACTACTAGAACAACTGAAAATAATCAAAAGAGCCCCAAGTTAGATGCTGGTAGATTTTAATTTTAGATTCTAGAGAACATGGGAGAGATGTCTAGCTACCCTCATGCCATCTCCACAATGTTCTTTTCTATATTTTTGAAGAGCTTTAAATTTTGATATTGCAGTAATGATACAATCCATGGGTGCTAAAACCCTACCAGTTGGTTATGAGATAGCTTTAAAAGTTGAGTATTATTTAACACAGGCTAGAAAAATTGTTCCCAGACCTCATATCCCTCTTTTTCCAGAGTTGCCTTCATCATCCCATCAGCCCATTATTGCTCCCATTCCAGAGCCTAAAGCTTCAACACCTAGTGGCTAACATAGTGAATAATATCAGTACTATATCTATTCAGACTTCCCTAAAACCTCATAAAAATTATAACCAAGGTTAGTCTTCTAACAAAAATTAGAATTAGGGTTACAATCCCAATAGAAACCAAAACTAGAATCGGGGTTACCAACAAAATAGATATCAAAACCCTAACCCTAATCAACCTTTACAAATAGTCTCACCTATCTGATAGATACCAGCTATGAATCTAGTTAGGGTTTTAGTCCCTACACAAAATCATCTAGCCCAAGAGGCAAATTAGTGCTACCCCTGTAACCAGCTGCACAATCAATCCACTTTTGTATTTGGAGCACAAGAAAGAGCTTTAATGGTGCAGAGTTTTCATACCCAGCACTCATCATTATTAGAGGTAGCCAATAACAACCCTGAGGTATCAAATTAGGCTACCTCTTATGCTAATATGATGCTATGGATTTCAGAAGATTTTTGTGTTGTCAATCAGCCCATGGATAGTGTGATGATTCTTGTAAGTAGTATTGCAGATAATACTAGATCTAAAAAGGCGCAATTGGAGGCTAGCCCCATGCCTACTATGTTACAAAAAGAGCTTGTTTCAAAGGCAAAGGTGGATAGTGCCACAATTCAAATTTAATGAAACAAATCTGCTACTACAAAATAAATTCCATTAGGTTTAAAAGTGCTTGAGAAAACTTCTAATCAATCAAAGAAGTGAACATGGGTTCCCTCAATGTATAAGGCAGCCACTGTTCCACTAAATATTTTGGAATAGATGAAGAAAAAAACTTGAGAGGTGGAAGCTAAGAACATTTTTCTTTGATTCTGGAAATCAAAGCATCGTGCTTGCTTGTCCATGGTGGAGGTGCTTTTCCCAGAAGCTTATTGAGCTCAATTCTATCTTTAGAAAGCTTATAATAGAATCCTGCAATGTAATTGACAAGGCCTAAAAAGTGTTGCAATTCTGTGACATTGGTAACTACAAGATGAGAAATTTTTTTTAGGATGTGAGGTTGTGCCTCCATTCTCCCCCCTGAAAGAAGCTTGATGCCAATAAAAATAATGTGGTTTTGGGCAAAGTGAGACTTTACAGGGTTGACAGCAAGACCATGGTGTTGACATATAGAGAGGACTTGGCAAAGATGATCAAGGTGATGGGGCATATCCTGGCTAAAGACAAGAATGTCATCGATATAGGGTTGAATAAATTTGGCATAAGGTCAGAAAATAATGTCCAATTTTTGTTGAAAAATGGAGGGAGTAGTTTTAATAATGAATGGAAGAATAGTGCATTCATAGAGACCTTGAGGGACTAAAAATGCTATTTTGTAGTAGTCAGCACTTTTGAGTCTAATTTGCCAAAATCCTTTTGTTAGATCAAATTTAGAATAAACATGACTACCTTGAATAGTCTGGCAGATATGATCCTTACTTGACAGAGGATGTCTGTTATCAATAAGACAGTCATTTAACGGAATATAATTCACAACTAGCCATTTCTCAGGTAATTCTTTTCCATTCTCATCAACTTTTGGAACATACATAGCGTGACATGAGAATGGTGATTCATAAGTTTGAATTATTTTGAGCTTTTCTAGCTCTGTAACTTCTGTTCTACAAGTTAATGCTTCAGAAGAACTCATAAAAAAAATTGCTTTATCTTTGGGAGTGAGTTCATTACCTTGTGGATCTCATTTTAGAGGAAGATCACATGTCAGGTTCCTTTTCTGCTTCTTCAAATCTTTTGTGAAAATTGTGGCAGCAAAAGCAGTTTTGATTTCACTAAGAGATTCTTGACCTGCATCCATTTGTTTGGCTAACCAAACAACATTAACTGGTTTCTTTTTCTTTTCCTTTTCTAACTTACTTGTATAAGTTAGATCTTGATAAAGCCATGGAAGCTGATATCTATTCTGAATGATAATAAAATTAGAATCAATGGTAAAAGGTTGCCATTGTTGAATAGCTTTGCTTCCAATTACACCATTATATCCATCTACCTCATATTGGACAAATGTTAGTGTATCCATGAAACCATCAAATCCTATTTGAATAGGAGCTTGACAGAAACCACAACTTTTTTCTTTTTTAGAGTTTCCAAAGGTGATACTTGTGTCACCTTTAATCCAGGCATCCTTAGGGAATGCATTGTATTTGGCAATATTAAGGCCAGCACCTGTATCTATTAGAAATGCCAAAGGATAAGCCATTATATCTAGAAAATGGATTGTCAGGATTGCTCCTAGACATGAATTAGTTTACTTGGTGTGCTTGTAGCATTTCATCTATCGACTGCTAGAACCTTCATGTGGGAAGTAATATCAATCCCTTCTCAAAGGGATCTATTACAAGAAGCACTAAGGTGTTTCCCATCAGCTGAACCAACAACAACTGACTCATCAGCAAAATAGAAGGAAAAGAGCCCTATCAGTCTTGTGCAACCAAAGGAAGAACAAGTAAGTGCAGCTAAGAAGCCATCCCCTTTCTACTTGTCTTTGATAATTGGCAAATTTTTAGTGCACAACTGTATGATTGACTCAGGGGCTAGTGTTTCAGTTATGCCCAAAAAGATAGCAGATGCACTAGGCATCAAGTATACCCCTATTTCATCAGACATATTACACTTGGATGGCACTTTTGTAAATTCTATAGGAGTGATCAAGGGACTGCACATGACTCCACATCCATGGCCAAACTTGACTTTCACTCAAGACATTTCAGTCATTGATCTTATTCCCTTCTTTGCCATTTGTTTTTTAAGGAATTTTACAACTAAGGTAGGTGGCTACCTTTCTTCTAACTAGTCTCATATGCTATTGAGAACCAGATATGGCACAAGTTTCACCATCAAGGCTGGACCAATTTCAAATTAACATGTCACCAACTATGACCACAGGTGAGTGAACCCACATGTTATGATTTAGGGCGAGGAAGTGCATGAATTAGAGTCTACTGAGGCAAAATCTTCACCTCTTGTAACCCCTGATCTATTTCCTGATGAGTGGGCAAAGGATCACTATGATTTTGATCCTTATGACACCACTTAGACAACTGACTTGGGCACCTACATGATCCATGAGGGGAATTCTTCAGTCCCTTCTATACTTAAGCCAGATGATGACTCCAATGGTCTATGGACAATGTTTTTTGATGGTGCAAAGAGAAGAAATGGAGCTGTTGCAGGGGTTTTACTAGTCTCTCTGATTTGTAAGAAATTTTACTTTTCTCATAGACTACAGTTTTCTTACACCAACAATGTAGCAGAGTATGAGGCATTAGTTCATGGTTTGCTTATAGCTAAGAAAAGAAACATCAAACATCTACAAATTTTTGGGGACACTAAGTTGGTGGTCCACCAAGTCAAAGAGAGATGTGCAAGAAAAATCCAACTTCTAAGATCTTATAGACATAGAGTTTGGGACTTGTTTGAGAGTTTTGATGCTCTCAACTTATGGGTAGTCCCAAGGAAATTAACTTTTGACGTTGACCAATTGGAAATGGTGGCGGCTCAATTTTTTCTACCTACAGATTTGTTTCAGGGTCTTGATCAGCGTGTGAAAATAGTAATCAGGCCCTCTATTCTTGATAATTATATACATTGGCAAGTCTTTGATAGCAATGAGAAGATTTCAAGATTCATTCAAAATGAAGTAGAGTTTTCTTCCATGGTGCAATCTAGGATATAGGAAAGCTATGGTGATCAAATCATCCATCTCAAAACCAACAAGCTTCCCAAGGGTTTAGTCACCCTTGAGTCATTTTTTAGCCATGATGATGAGTTCAGGAGTGGGAGAAAGAATATGAACTTCAAAAGGGAATATTATCAAAAGGTGGTTGTCGCCCAACATAAGGAATTGCTACTAGGAAAAGTTTGTGGTGACGTAGAGCACAAGAATACATATAGCTTACCTAGAAATACAATGAGGTTTTGTCATGGATGTATGAGGATTTGAAAGGTTTCAATCTAGATGTGGCTCAACATGCCATCAACATGGATCCAAATGCAAAGCCAGTCTATTAGAAGGAGTGGCCGATAAACCTTAAGATTGAGCTTCTTATGAGAAAAGAGCTGGCTAAGATCATCCAGGTAGGGATTATTTTTCCCATTAAATATTCCACTTGGGTTGCTAATCTAGTGCTTGTGAGGAAGAAAAATAGAGAGTTAAGGCTCTGTGTAGACTTTAGGGACCTAAATCGGACTTCTTTGAGGGATCATTACCCTCTACCTCTATGGATCAAATTTTGCAAACTGTTGTAGGGGTAGAGAGGTTTTCATTACTGGATATATTTTATAGCTACAATAGGTCTTTGTTAAAGAAGAAGATAGATTTAAAACAACATTTACAACCAAATGGGGAACCATGGTATATGCAAAAATGCCATTTGGCCTTTCTAACGTTGGTGCCACATTTTAGAGGGCAATGGACATTGCCTTCAAAAGATTTATAAACAAGTTCACCCTAATTTATCTAGATGATATTATAGTCTTCTCCAAGAAGGGAGAAAATCATATGGAAAATCTAGAAAAGTCTTCCAAAGATGCAAAGAATTTGGGGTGTCTCTAAACCCCAAGAAATGTATTTTTGTTGTTGCTCAGGGTAAGCTTCTAGGCCATATAGTGTCTAAGGATGGGATCTCCATAGACCCTGAAAGGACATCTACCCTACTTTCTCTACCCTTTCCTTCTCACAAAAAGGCTTTATAATCATTTATGGGGTAGATCAATTTTGTTAAGAAGTTCATTCCTAACTGTGCTAGCTTGGTGAAGCCTGTAACCCTTATTCTTAAGAAAGATGTAGTCTTCATATGGACTAAAGAAGGGAAGTATTGCTTTGAGAAAATCAAGGAAGAGATTGCCTAGGCTCTAACTCTCATGAACCAAAATTATGAGGACTTTATCTTTTATGCTCATGGAGGAGAGGACAACATTGCTTCTATGCTGATGTAGCATAATGAACAAGGAATGAAACAACCTCTAGCCTTCTTTAGTCAGACCTTGAAGGACTATGGGGTTAACATAGATAAATAGATATTTGCCATTGTTAGAGCTTTAAAAACATTCAGATATATTCTTGCAATTATAACTATATAAAATTGTTAGTTTCTCATCCTAGTGTGAGAGACTGTATAATGGGGATTGAGATTAGTGAAAAGAGAGACATGTAGGTCACAAAGATCCTGGAGTATGATGTGATAATAAAGGCCACAAAGTTGATTAGAGGAAGAGGATTGCATGAGTAGCTAGCTCAGATTTCTATAGATGAAGTGAGTTCATCTTACCATTTGAACGAGTAAGAACCTACAGCTGAGCCATTAGCTATGAGTTCTTAGACAATAGATATGGCCAAATTCCTATCCACTAGTGAGTACCCCTATGGATTGAATATAACCAAAAGAAGACACTTCAGGTAGTGGTCTATTCCTTATGCTCTGATAGATGGTGTTCTCTACAATAGAAACCTATATGGATTCTTACTGAGGTGTATAGAAGAAGATCAAATTGATAGGCTTCTCAATGAGTTAAATGATGGCCTAACCAGTGGTCGTTTCTCTGCTAGAGATATATAAATGAAGATAATGAGGGCATGTTACCTTTGGACCACATTAATCAATGATGCCCATATATGGGTAAGAAAGTGCAAGGAGTGCGCTACCTTTGCAAGAAAGAAAAGATTGACAACACTTTCACTCCACCCTATTCAGGTGGATCAGCCCTTCTCACAGTGGGAATTAGACTTCATTAGAATGATAAATCCCACCTCCAATGCTGGTCACAAGTAGGTTTTGATTGCGACAAACTACTTCACTAGGTGGGTTGAAATAGTCCCACTCAAAGAGGCTACTGAGTCAGCAATCATGGATTTCTTGCAAGAAATCATGACAAGGTTTGGAGCTCCTCATATCATTATTTATGATAATACAAAAACATTTACTAGTTTTAGAATTGCTAATTAAGCTCTTAAATACAATGTGTTCTTAAAAACTTCATCCAACTATTATCCCCAAGGCAATGGGTTGGCTCTATCTACCAACAAGAACTTGATTAGAATTCTAAAGATGACTAAGGAGAGAAACAAAAGACAATGGCACAATGAGATCAAATTAGATCTTTGGGCCTATAGGATCACATATAAGATAGCCATTAGTAATTCTCCTTTTTCTTCTTGTGTATGGAAGAGAGGCTAGATTGCCTATATCTTTAGAGCTTCTTGCATTAGAATTGGCTAAGCAATTGGAATTAGAAGGAGAAGATGCAAGGTCTGTCAGAATAGTTGAATTGACTGAACTAGAAGAACATAGATAGTCAGCCATGGATACATTAGAAAGCATCAAAGGAGAAACAAAAAGTATTTTGACAAGAATGCCAAGGTTCAGATGTTCAATAAGGGTGATCTTGTTCTGAAATGGGATGCTGACCAAGACAAACCTAGAGGCCATACTATGTTTGATGCACATTGGAGTAGTCATATATCATCATCAACTATAAGCAAGCCAATGCTTTCATCCTTTCAAAGTTGGATGGTGAAGTTCTACCGATCTCATTCAATGGGATCCATCTCAAACCTTACCATTAAGGTTGGTCTAAGACTTTGTACATATTTCTTAGTTTTATTTCTTCTTTAGTTTTTTGTTCAATAAGTGTGTTTGCACAGACTACATTATCATTAGGAAAATGTAGGCCTTATTCTTTTTTGGTGTTGTTTTGGAAAGCAAGGTTTCAGCTATTTTGACTTATTGTCGTTCCCCTTTTGGACTCCATGCCTAATGGAGGCTTCAGGCCATTGGTCTATTTGTTTAGCAGACAAACAATCCTAAGAGGTCACCAAAATCCTGACCTATTTTCCTCTGCCTAGAGCCAAATAGCCCAACTCGAAAAATTTGTTGAAATCCCTTGAAATCTAACTCTGAGAGCCTTAAATCCTTCAAATTCTAGTGTTCTTCCTTGTAGAAATCCCTAAAAATTCATCAAGAGAATCCTTACAGAAAACCCAAAAAACCTTAGAAATTTTGAGGCTTTTACCTTAATTTTTGCCCCCCTTTTGGCCTTTATCGGCAAAATTCTAGTTTCCTGAACTAGTGCAAAAATGACAAAGGCATGAAAGACTTTTTCTTCCATTATCAGAAAAATTTAGGTTTTCTAAACTCAAGGAAAGTTCACTTTTTCTCAAGGTTTGCCAATTCAGAGATTTCCCGATTAAGTGACATAAGGGCAGGATGCTTTTAAAAAATTGACTAAGGCAGAAGAAAGAAATAAGCCTTTGTTGGTGAAATTCAAAAATCGTGAACTTTCCAAAAGTTCAACTTTCCTCAAGTTCACTAACAAATCATTTTATCCACAAAGCTGTAGAGGCTCAAATTTGGCTACGTAAAGGATGTTTTCCCCTTTATCGGTGAAGTAAGAAAACTGTGAACCTTTTAGAGGTTCAAAATCCTCAAGTTTGCTGACATGGGTTTTTGCCAATAAAGTAGGGAGGCTAAGTGAAAGGTTCAAGAAAGTTAGATGGGCCAATCAAAGGGAAATTGCCTAAGTTAAAAGAATGAAGGAAGGCTTGTCAACAAAGTTCATAAGGAGTGAACTTTTCATGAGTTCAAAATTTCCATAGTTTTCTAATAGGGTGAATCACCAATAAAGCACAGAGGCTAAGTGAAAGGTTCAAAAAAGGGAAATGAGCGAATAAAAGAATAATCAGCTAAGGTATTTGATAGTTCAAAATTCCTCAAGTTCATCAATAAAGCCTTTTGTCGACAAGGCAAAATAGGCAGAATGAAGGAGCGGTGAAGGCCAAAGATCAATAAATTGTACAATCACCGAGGTAGTGGGCCAGGTTCAAAAAGGTCATATTTTACTGATAAGGCAAAATTGGAAACAAGAAATGGGCTAAGTAAAGAGGGAAAAGGCTCCTTCTATTGGTAAATTGGTAAGAAGCCAAACTTAAGGAAAAGTTTAAAGAAAGAAATGTTCATTGATAGCATACTTTTGCTGATAAAGCAGGGATAAAGTAAGGCCAACAGCTAAGTTTGCAAAAGCAAACTTTTGCCAATAAAAGGACAAAGGTTTGGCAAAACAAGGTTTTGTCAACAAAGGAGCAATGGTTCGAGATAGTTGCTTTTTGCCGATAAGGCAAAAAAAAGTCATATGGTTCAACAAAAGATGCTTAAATGCCAACAAGGGCAAAAGTGATGAAGAAAGAGGAGTTCGTTGATAAGAGACTTTTGTCAATAAAAGGGAAAATGTGGCCCAAAGCCAAAGTTCTGAAATCATGATTTTGCTAATAAGGAAAAAGTAAGCCAAGTTTGAAAAAATGATATTTTTCTGATAAGGCAGAATGCTATCAGGAAAGGTTCAGAAAATTTGATTTTTGTTGATAAGGCAAAAATAGAGATGAAAAGATGACAAAGTGAGAATAGTTCAGAAATGATTTTTGCTGATAAGGGAAAAAATAGGTAGAAATAGGCCATAGTTTAGAAAGCTCAAAAGTTGTTGATTGAAGATAAAAAGACATAGAAATAGATAGAATATGTAAAAATAGAGTTTTATTTCTGCTTTAGTTTTCCATTCAATAAGTGTGTTTGCACAGACTACATTATCATTAGGAAAATGCAGGCCTTGTTCTTTTTTGGTGTTGTTTTGGAAAGCAAGGTTTTAGCTATTTTGACTTATTACCATTCCCCTTTTGGACTCCATGCCTAATGGAGGCTTCATGCCATTGGTCTATTTGTTTAGCAGACAAACATTCCTAAGAGGTCACCAAAATTTTGACCTATTTTCCTCTGCCTAGAGCCAAATAGCCCAACTCAAAAAATTTGTTGAAATCCCTTGAAATCTAACTCTGAGACCCTTAAATTCTTTAAATTCCAGTGTTCTTCCTTGTAGAAATCCCTAAAAATTCATCAAGAGAATCCTTGCAGAAAACCCAGAAAACCCCAGAAAATTCGAGGCTTTTACCTTCATTTTTGCTCCCCTTTTGGCCTTTATCAGCAAAATTTTAGCTTCCTAAACTAGTGCATAAATGACTAAGGCATGAAAGACTTTTTCTCCCCTTATCAAAAAAATTCAGGTTTTCTAAACTCAAGGAAAGTTTACTTTTTCTCAAGGTTCGCCAATTCAGAGATTTCCCGATTAAGTGATATAAGGGCGGATGTTTTTAAAAATTTGACTAAGGCAGAAGAAAGAAATAAGCCTTTGTTGGTGAAATTCAAAAATCGTGAACTTTCCAAAAGTTCAACTTTCCTCAAGTTCACTAACAAATCATTTTATCGACAAAGCCATAGAGGCTCAAATTTGGCTACGTAAAGGATGTTTTCCCCTTTATCGATGAAGTAAGAAAACTGTGAACCTTTCAGAGGTTCAAAATCTTCAAGTTTGCTGACATGGCTTTTTGCCAATAAAGTAGGGAGGCTAAGTGAAAGGTTCAAGAAAGTCAGTTGGGCCAATCAAAGGGAAATTGACTAAGTTAAAAGAATGAAGGAAGGCTTGTTAGCAAAGTTCATAAGGAGTGAACTTTTCATGAGTTCAAAATTTCCACAGTTCGCTGATAGGGTGAATCACTGATAAAGCACGGAGGCTAAGTGAAAGGTTCACCAAAAAGGAAAAGAGCCAATAAAAGCACAATCCACTAAGGTATTTGATGGTTCAAAATTCCTCAAGTTCATCGATAGAGCCTTTTGTTGACAAGGCAAAAGAGGCAGAATGAAGGAGTGGTGAAGGCCAAAATTCAATAAATTGTTCAATAAGGCAATATTGGAAACAAGAAATGGGCTAAGTAAAGAGGGAAAAGGCTCCTTCTATCGGTAAATCGGTAAGAAGCCAAACTTAAGGAAAAGTTCAAAGAAAGAAATGTTCATTGATAGCATACTTTTGCTGATAAAGCAGGGATAAAGTAAGGCCAACAGCTAAGTTTGCAAAAGCAAACTTTTTCCAATACAAGGACAAAGGTTTGGCAAAACAAGGTTTTGTCGACAAAGGAGCAATGGTTCGAGATAGTTGCTTTTTGCCGATAAGGCAAAAACAAAGTCATATGGTTCAACAAAAGATGCTTAAATGCCAACAAGGGAAAAAGTGATGAAAAAAGAGGAGTTCGTCGATAAGAGACTTTTGCCAATAAAAGGGAAAAGTTGGCCCAAAGCCAAAGATTTGAAATCATGATTTTTCTAATAAAGCAAAAGTAAGCCAGGTTTGGCAAAATGATATTTTTCTGATAAGGCAGAATGCTATAAGGAAATGTTCAGAAAAATTGATTTTTGTTGATAAGGCAAAAATAGAGATGAAAAGATGACAAAGTGAGAATAGTTCATAAATGATTTTTGCTGATAAGGGCGAAAATAGGCAAAAATAGGCCACAGTTCAGAAAGCTCAAAAGTTGTTGATTGAAGATAAAAAGACACAGAAATAGATAGAATATGTAAAAATAGAGCTTGGAAATGTATTATAAACTTCAAATATCTAAATGTGGATATTTGAAGTGTTTTAAAAGCTCTATAAATAAGGATTTTGGAGGAAAAAATTATTTGATTTTCCTCATCAGCCATTAATGCAGATCTTATCTACTCAACTGAATTTCTACCAGCTATTCCATGATCCAAGATATTTTATGTAGTTAATTTTAGTAGGCAGACATTCCCTTCAAAAGGGATATTTTCTGACAACCCATGGGGGTGAATTTATTGTGACAAATGACTTAGGTCAATGTAATGAATTGCTATATATGCAGATTTGAAAGATGTAATGAGGGTTGGTACATAGACATTTTTGTATTCCAAATAGAGCCCTCCTTTGTTGTAACCTTGCCTTTTGATGAAACACACACTATGTTTTACTTCATGCTTGTTTTTAGCACTGTGTAATCTAGGATTGATTTGTATGTGAATTCTTTGTTCCTTACAATTTTGTTCTGCTTCTTACCTCTATTAGAATCAGCTAGATCTGTGTAAGTTTATCAGTTGTAATTCTTTATTTTGTGTATTTTCTCAGTTTTGTGAGAGCTTTTATATTCAAACTTGGTCTATCACCTCCATCAATTTATAATTTTATCCCCCTTCCTCTTTTCCTCAATGGTGGATAGTAGTCTCAGGAATAACTAAGTTTGTTATTCAGCAAAGGAACCAGCCTCTCTCTAGAGATTTGGCCTCTCTACAGGGTCCCACACTTGTAGGTCATCTTGATGTTTCACTAGATTGTTGAAGCCCTAAAAGCCTTCAACATAGAGTGCAAATTCATGTGACAACAGTAACAAAAACTTCTTTATCTCCATAAATAGAAGCATAAAAACTGAAATCAAAATGCGAAACAAAAGAGAAAGTTCCTGTCATGGGAAAAATATACAGTCAACATCCAAACCAAGCATGGTGGGAGGAGGAAGATCTAGGATGTCTATTATGCTCCTTCCATAAAACATAACCTATTGAGCATTGGAAAAATGATCCAAAACTGTTATAAAACCCTGATGGAGAATGGAGAGTGCATGATATTTGACAAAGGAGGTAGAAAGAAAGTTATTGCAATAGTGCAAATGACAACAAACATAATGTTTTTTCTTACGATGCATAATTAGTCTTCGATGCTACCTTTGGCATAGTTTCTAGTACTATCTTTGACACTCACAACAATGGGACAACAATCTTCCTTCAGGATAGTTATCAAAGACCCATTCAAACTTTGGCATTTGAGGTATGGACACTTAAGTTTTTTTGGTTTGAGTTTATTGTCCACCAAAGGCATTGTTAGAGGGTTTCCATCTATTGTAGAGCCCAAATGGAAATGTTACGCGTACATACTAGGAAAGCAACTTAGGAAACCCTTTAAATTAGGCTATTCCAGGAGAGCAAAAGCACCATTGGAGTTGGTGCACTCAGATTTGTGTGGGCCCATTAAAACCCACACTTTGGTTGGAAATGCTTATTTCATGATGTTCAAAAATTACTATAATAGAAAAATTTGGGTTTATTTCTTGAAAAGCAAATTAGAAGCCTTCAAGAAATACAAGTGGTTTAAGGCCTCAATTGAAAAGAAAAGTGGCCACTACATCAAAGCCCTAAGAACAAATAGAGGGGGAGAGCATATCTCCAAAGAATTTCTAAATTTTTGTAGGAATGAAGGCATAGAAATATAGTTTACAACTATGTATACTCGATAGCAAAATGAAGTGGTTGATAGGAAAAATAGAACTATCCAAGAGATGACAGCAAGCATGTTGAAAGAAAAAGGACTGTGAGATGTTTTTGGGGTGAAACTATAGCAATAATAGTCTACCTATTGAATAGGTACCCCACAAAGGTTGCTCATGATAAGATTCCACAAGAGGCATGTAGTATATGCATTCCTACCAGAAGAGAAGAGGTAGAAATTTGATGATAGATGTGAAAAATGTGTCTTCATAGGCTACAATGAAGAGTCAAAAGCCTAGAAACTATATAATCCCATCACCAAAAAGGTTGTGATTAGTAGGGATGTTGAGTTCATTGAAAATGAATCGTGGAATGGAATGGTGGATAGCACCATATGTATTTCAACAAGAATACCTCTTGAAGATGAAGAAGCTCTAGAGGATAGAAACTCCAAAGGAGCTTCAGAGAGCAGCAACTTAGGGAAAAACTACCATAGAGCTTTGGAAAATAGAAGATCTAGAGGTGTTCAACAAAACAATAGCTCTATAGGTGGACAATAGTGTAGTAGCTCTAGAGATCTGCAACTCTAAATATCAAAAGAGAAGAAACTCAAAAGGTCAATAGTATAGTAACTCTAGAGGTCAACAGAGTAGAAACTTTAGAGGTAATTCAGACCCTAAACTTGCCTCATTGATGCCATGGAGGACAAGGAGTGTGAGGGAGATTTATGTCAGCACCAGGTATGCTGATTTTGATGAAAATATGGGATTTTCATTATTTTCCTATAGTGATCCAATGCATTTTGAGGAGACTTTGAAAGAAGAGAAGTAGCATAAGGCCATGGATGAGGAGTTTGATGCTGTAGAAAGGAATGAAACATCGAAGCTAATTGATTTACCTAAGGGTAAAGAAGTGATTGGAGTTAAGTGGGTCTACAAGACCAAGTGTACTACTGATGGAAAGATTGAAATATATAAAGCAAGGCTAGTTGTTGAAGGGTACAAACAATAGCCTGAAAGAGATTATGATGAGACATATGCACCAGTTGCAAAGCTGGAGGGTAAAAGTACAGAACTATGTCACACGTTTGGCTAACTTATGAGCACAAATGAATTTAAATATTTCCAACTAAAAGTCAATTTTTGTCAAACATGTGGTCTAGTGAGATTCATTCTAGCAAAGTTAGATATGGGCCACAACTTTTCCAACTAGGAGTGTCCACTAAATACATATGTAGGACCACTTGGATGCCAATTTACCAAAAAAACAAAATTGTTCAAAATAGTTGACATTTCAAGAACTCCTACTCATGTAAATATTTAAAAAAAAATCTAAAAACACCCTTTTGTAGATTTGTAAGTGTAGTTTTCAAAAGTGTGATTTTTTTAATAGTTTAATTATATTTATATTTTATTTTTTATTTTTACTAAAAGTGGGTCATCAGAACCAAAATATAAGGTTGGTTGTCTTATCAAGAAAAAACTCTAAATTTTATTTAAAAAATTTAAAAAATATATGATGCACTAGAGAAGAGATTCCATATCAAGATGACATATTTTTTTTTTCAATTTTGGATAAACAGTCAAGACAAAAGCTGATGTCCAGTTGAAATAATTATGTTTTCAGTACACAAAACTTTTAATATTTATCTAAAAATATATATTTATCAAAATGTGGAAAAAATAAATTCATGCACTAAAGTTTCAAGTTATAAATACATTAAAAAAAATTGAAGGAAAAAAAAAATTACAATATAAAAAGTGACATCCCACTTAACTTAATTTTCAGCATTTTATCAACAACTAAATTATACTGTCAAATTTACAAAAAAAATATAAACATAAAATACACTAAAAAATAAACATTTCATTAGTTTACATCATTTCAAAATTCAAAATATATGTCACTTTCTAGTGATTCAAGGTAAAAATTTAGATCAGTGTTGGTCATTTCCTTTATAAAAGTGTGACACAACTTTGTGCTTTTACCCTAGAAACAATTTGAGTAGTCATAGCAATAGTAGCCCAACACAAATGGAAGGTGTTAGTGCTAAACTATACCTTATATTACTTATTCTAAGTAATATATTTAAGCACATGGCCTTAAGCCACCTTAGGTGCTATGTGTCAAACTTGGAGAGTTGTATGGACTCTCCAAGCTATGTGTTGACACTCATTCAACACATGGTGAGATTGAGTGTTGAAGTCGACTCCTAAGTTGAATCAACCTCTTCACCTCTCTCTCCTATATGTATACCTCTTCTTTGTTGTTTAATCATTGCAATTCCTAATTGCTTTCACTCTAATTTGTAATTAGTTCATGCTTAGTATATTCATGGTTTCTAATCTGGTTTCAAAGGAAGGTTAAGGGCAATGTAATATGGTGTTAGAGCCATGCTAAGTTTATTGCTAGTTTGTGTCTTTATGGTTTCATGTTCTTTTTTTTGTTTGCGAATGCCAAATTTGTTGTGCTCTCTCTGTATGCATAATCATCTGCAAGTACTCTATATTCAAGGTTTTGCTGAGAGGTTCGTCCATCACCCTTGTTGCTGAGGTGTGTGGCAGGGTAGGAGATATCGATCTCGGTGTAGCAAGGCAGGACAAGCCACAAAATCTTCACTGAGTGTGACCAAGGATGAGTGCAAAGCCTAAACAACCTAAATTTTAGGCCAAACTAGCTATTGTAACATCTCTACTAGTATTACTACCAATGTAGAGGAAAAAAATTTGTCCACACTTGCAATGGCCAACATCGGGTCCTACAACTTCATTCTATTCCTTCTCATGATTGAAAGTGGATTTCATACTAGAGAGGAGGATGGAGCAACAATGCAAGGGTCGAATGCCCTGATTGAAGGTCCAACGATGCAAGAGAGTGGAGGCCTACATAAAAGGCCGCTTGAAGTCAAACTTGACAAGGATCATGACGTTGATGTATCCACTAGGGATGAGGTCATCGTCGATGGTTTTGATGCAAGTGACGGCTACCACGTAGCCGTAGTTAGCACTAAAATGCCTCTCCATCACTCCATTCCTAGTTCGTGAGGGTTTGTTGGTTGTGTATGATAAAGTCTTCACATCTACTCCCCTATTTTAGTGTCAAAGTTAGCCTCAAGATCTACACATTGGCAAAAAATTCAACAACGACCTAGTATTTCACCCTTTCTACAAAGATTCAGCTTTCTTAGAGATTTTGAGTCCCATTTGGACTCTTCAACCTATCATTTGCTTTATAGTTCCTTCCATTTGTTTTTCTCACATTTTTTGGTTTTCTAAACAACCAGTCAAACATTCATTTACTAGTTGTTATGGTCAAATATTCTTTGATGATTTTTAGAGTTTGTTACAACTAGACTTTGTATTAGTTGTTGCATTTGTATTATTGTCACATTACATGTTGTGGTTTATATGCTACTATTAGACATGTTCTAACATTAGCATTAAATATAACCACTAGTGGTTTCCTCCAGCATTTTTTGTAATAACTGGTTATTTGACATTTTATGCCCACTAGACTTGTACAAAGGGGGGTATTGCTTTCAATTAATTTGGGGCAAAATTGCCTTGAGGAGGGTAATGGTTCTTTATAAAACCATAATTGTTAATGTACATTTTGGTTCCAATATTGGATAGTCCATGTATATGCACTAAATTAGAAAGTTCCGCAAAATAGGGGGAACAAAGTAAGGTGGGTATCATCGATTTATTTTCTCTATTTTTCTCTTTCTGTACTTCTATGTTTGCAATTACAACTCATGTACATAGTTTTATATGTGTGATCAACTTTAACAAGAATCTTTGTTTACATTGTGACCTTGAAAACACCCAAGGGAAGGTCATCGAACAAAAGAAGTCACCTCATAAGTATAACTCTTAATACTATAGAGGATTATGTCACCTAAATTAACTTAATGAGGTTGCAACTAAAAGAAGGTGGATCAAATGATCCTTGAAACATTTTTTGAGAGCCTATGGGAAATGATCTATAATCTTGCAAAAGATTCTCACTAGTTCATATCTCACATTGAGAGCCTATGGTAAATGAACCTAAATCTTGCATCGGATCACATCTCAAATTTAGTTAATGTCCCTAAATACTCATGATACTAGAATCTATGGAGTCATCAGACACAGTTCAACATCGACATTGGTACACCAACAAATTCCAGATTCATGCATTTTTTTTAACACAATAGCAAATAAAGTTTGTAAACACACTCATATAAAGTGCCACAAAACTAAATGTGTGTTTCCTTAGGAAGGGAGTTTGAGAAATTATTATACATACACTAAATTATAAAGTGTAATGGGGGGCTATACCATCACAACATAGATTTGTGATTCTCACCTCATTTGAGTGTGTCTTGGAACACTGATGCAAAGCATGGAGGGCTTCAAAAAGTTTCGAAAGATACAAAACAAAGATCTTGACTACTCAACCAAACAATCCCAAAACTCTTCTTCAATACAACTTGATTACAAGGCCTACAAATGAACTAAAAGTGGTTTCAAAACACCAAACTCCCACTGAACCTTTACCATGCCTTGAACATCCCAAATGTTATAGGATTAAACCAACAAAACTATTTCCCAAACTTGATGTCTTCAAACAATGGTGTTTCCACACAAGAGGCAAACCTTCCTACTAGCTTTCAAGAAATGAACAGTCCTTTGTAAATTTTGAATAAGACCTGATATACTGACTGTAAAAACATATTTGAGTACCCGTTTGTCTTCTTTAAAGCATATCCAAAATTTAGGTAGCATTTTTTTGGAAAATATGGCTCAAAACTTTACTATTATTGTCGCTACAAGGCCTAATTAGGCTTTCTTACAAGGTAGTTTATTGATTCCTTACACTTATGGCCTCAAAACTCCTCCCCAAAAGCTCAAACACACCAAATATGGTCTACACATGCTATTACAACCTTTACAAGTCACTTTCCAAGAGTTTTGTTACCAACCCTAACCTCTATGTATCACTTTTGCACAAAACAATGAGTTTTCTCACCTATGGCATCACCATATTAACTCAAAACCTTATTCCTGACTCCTGGAAGTTGGGGAACACAAAGAGCATGTCTATACAGACCTTGAAACTAAGTTTTATGAATTTTCACTGGTAAAAATTAAAGTTATGCATTTTTCTTAGCCATTGTTAACCTTACTCAGGGTTCAGACCTGCTTACAGTAAAATGGGGGTAACTTATTCAAAACTTACTGAACATTGATGAGACTTGAAGTAAATGAAATTAGACTCTAAGATATTTCATCTCTAGTTGGTCTCATGCAAAGATCAGGCTGTACAGGCCCATACCATGCAAAGAAATAGAGAAGAACGTTCAAAAAATGCAGGAAAAATCAAAATGTCTTTTTGCTTTTTGTCTTAAACTTTAACAACCCACTTTACAATGATTCACAAGGACTTTATATGCTTTCTACAACATTATCCAACCATATATAACCAAATCATCAACTTCTACATGCCCTTGACTCTTCACATTCCATTTCTTGTATTTTTGCAATTTGACAATATGACAACTTTTGCACTTTTTAGACAACTTTTACAAAATTTGCAAAATGGACTCAATCTAACCTCCTAGGAATTAAAACCAACTTATACAAGTTTAAAATGGTCTAGATAACCTTATTTCATGATCAAATCACTAAGCTTAAACTAGTAAACCAAAATTGCCTCATGGAGGCTTAAACCTGACAAGGTGCTCCTGCACCATACTCTCGGCCGAAAAGAAACTCATGTCCCTTGAGTGAGGACCTGAAAATGCATGAGAACCTGCATCAACAATCTTCTTCATCTTGAATCTAGGTTTACCCTTTCTTAAGGCTGCAATCACAACGAGAAGATGATATATTCTGTCCTTATTCTTGTTCCTTTGTAATGTGACTATGATCTCTTTACCTTTATTTTCCACCTCTTTCATCTGATGCTCTGCCCCTATACTTGTTGCTTTATCAAGTTCACTAACTTCTGCTATGAAAAAAATTGAATAACCACCATCATTTCTTGAAAATAATGAATTGAACACCTCTTGTATTCTCATATCAACACATTTCTTAAACCAACCTTGAAGCTTCAAAATCAATTCATCCTTGACCTTTAAAGAAGAAAATTTTGATGCCAACTCAATATCATTTCCCTCTACAATCAAGTTATGTTTCTCACTTGTTGTCTCAACATTCCCATGCCTTGAAATGGATGCAAAGTATTTGTCTTCTTGTTCTACTATTTTGATGTCTTCAAATGTAGGAGTGGCTGCAAACTCCTTAGGCTCCTCTTCCATCATTAACAAAGATTCTATTGTCTTCACATCTAGTTTTGATGCTTCCACTTGTCTTCTCCTCTGAAGAATCTTTTTAATAGGCCATGTAACCTTCCTCTTAACTAATAAGTGCCAACATTACAACTACTGCATCTTCATTTGGAACTCCCGATCTATTTTTCCATATATGTTTCCATTCTGCTACCTCTTGGTCAATTGCCATTTATTTTTCCTTTTGTTTTTCCCTCTTCATCTCTTTTCCCTCATTTTCCCTTTCTTGTTTCCTCTTTTATGAACCCTCAGCCTACAAAAATCTCCTCAACACATCCATTCTTCTCTCTTTTCCAAGCAAGTCTCTTTCACCTTGCTTCTTTTGTCTTTGATACCTCACCTAGGTTTCCTCTCTTCTTAACTACCTAGTCTCTTGGCATCTAGGTTCTCTCTTCAACCTGCAAAAAGACAACACACAAACACATGACCTTCCTTTCCCTAAGTCTTCTAGCTCTAATACCAATTGATGTAGAGCATGGAGGGCTTCAAAATCTTTGTTAAGAAATAAAACAAAGATCTTGATTGCTCAACCAAACAATCCCAAAACTCTTCTTCAATACAACTTGATTACAAGGCCTACAAAGGCACTAAAAGTGGTTTCAAGACACCAAACTCCTACTCAACCTTTACCACACCTTGAACATCCCAAATATGACATGATTAAACCAACAAAATAGTTTGCCAAACCTAATGTCTTCAAACAATGGTGGTTCCACACAAGAGGCAAACCTTCCTACTAGCTTTCAAAGAATGAATAGTCCTTTGTAACTTCTGAATAAGTTCTAATATACTAACTATAAAAACATATTTGAGTACCCATTTGGCTTCTTTAAAAGATATCAAAAATTTAGGTAGGGTTGTTTTGGAAAATATGGCCCAAAACTTGACTGTTACTGCTGCTACAAGGCCTAATTAGGCTTGCTTACAAGGTGGTTTATTGATTCCTCACACTCATGGCCTCAAAATGCCTCACCAAAAGATAAAACACACCAAATCTGGTCTTCACATGTTAGTACAACCTTTACAAGTCACTTTCCAAGAGTTTTGTTACCAACCCTAACTTCTATGTATCAGTTTTGTACAAAACAATGAGTTTTCTCACCTAGGGCATCACCAAATTAACTCAAAACCTTATTCCTGACTCCTGCAACTTGGGGAACACAAAAAGCATGTCTATACAGACCTTGACACTGATATTTATGAATTTTCACCTATAAAAATTAAAGTTATGCATTTTTCTTAGCCGTTGTTAACCCTACTCAGGCTTCAGATCTGCTTACAATAAGATGGGCATAACTTATTCAAAACTTACTAAAAATTGATGAAACTTGAAGAAAATGAAAGTAGACTATGATGGATCTAATCTCCATTTGGTCCTTGGCCAAAAGAAGGCTGTACAAGCCTATACCATGCAAAGAAACAGAGAAGAACATTCCAAAAATGTAGGAAAAATGAAGATGTTTTATTGCTTTTTGTGTCAAACTTTAACAACCCACTTTACAAAGAAACACAAGGGATTTTTATTCCTTCTACAACATGATCCAACCATTTCTAACCAACTCATAAACTTCTACCTACCATTGACTCTTCACATTTTGTTTCTTGTATTTTTGCAATTTGACAATATGACAACTTTTGTACTTTTTAGAGAACATTTACACAATTTGTAAAATGGACTCAAACTGACATCCTAGGACTTAAAACCAACTTATACAAGTTTAAAATGGTCTAGATGACCTTATCTCATGATCAAATCACTAATCTTAAACTAGGAAACCAAAATTGCCTCATGGAGGCTTAAACCTGACAAGGTGCTCCTGCACCAAGCACACCTTGTACATCTCTACATTCTTTGCACACTCTTGATCTCAGTTTGTCTACTAATATTCTCTTAGCATTAAGGGGGAACTATGATGTTATACTAATGCTTCTTTCAATGAGGCAGAATCTTCTTTTTGGAAGGCCTCATGAACCTTCCTTCTAATCTTGATCTCTGGTATGGGGGATTAATTCAGTGGATCACAGTTTGAGGTTCTAGTACTTCTAACCACAGTAATATCTATATTATAGACTTCACAGAGTTTGGTTGACTTTGTGTACACTAGTTGAGTAGTGTTCATATGCTCACTCATGTAGTATTTTGTATCACAAATCTTGATCTACATCACATCGAGATTCTTTGATTCCAGTGGACACCAGTCCATCATCAGCAGAGTTTACAACTTCTACATGCTTCAAGAGTTCTTCATCATGATATTCTGATC
This sequence comes from Cunninghamia lanceolata, assembly GCA_027924645.1. Taxonomy (NCBI): domain Eukaryota; kingdom Viridiplantae; phylum Streptophyta; class Pinopsida; order Cupressales; family Cupressaceae; genus Cunninghamia; species Cunninghamia lanceolata. The sequence goes on along the minus strand of BSBN01000719.1, from coordinate 2,201,068 downwards.
ATCAAGGGACATCTTTTTAGAAGGTCTTAAATCCTTCTCTTTTCTCTCTTTTTGGAGGATAGTTTTTTTCCCACTGGGTTTTCTATCTTCATTTTTTGAGATATTTCTTTGTAAATGGGTGCCTCACCAGGACTTGTATCCGGGACCCATCTCTTCTTGAACTCACCTAATTTGTGCTTAAGGGGGGGTGTTAGGGCTAAACTAAACCTTATATTACTTATTCCAAGTAATATATTTAAGAACACAACTTTAAGCCACCTTAGGTGTTAGGTGTCAAACTTGGAGAGTTGTATTGGACTTTGTAAGCTATGTGTCGACACTCATTCAACACTTGGTGAGATTGAGTGTTTAATTTCAGTCCTAAGTCAACTCAACCTCTTCACCTCTCTCACCTATATGTACACCTCTTGTTCATTATTTAATCATTGCAATTCCTAATTGCTTTCACTCCAATTCGTAATCAGTTCATGCTTAGTATATTCATGGTTTCTAATAGAAGGTGTATCAAATGGATGTGAAGTCAACCTTATTTAATGGAGTGCTAAAGAAGAATTGTATGTAGAGCAACCACCTGGCTATGAATTCCCAAGGCAAGAAGATAATGTATATAGGTTGTGAAAATCCCTCTACAAGATGAAACAAGCACCTAGGGCATGGTAAAATAGGATAGACTCATTTCTAGTGACTAATGACTTTAGCAAAAGTAGCAGTGAGCCCACTCTTAACATTAGAGTAGCTCAAGGTAAGATTTTGGGTGTTGTTTTTTATGTAGATGATCTGATTTGTATTGGAAATGGTGACCTCTTCATTGTTGATTTCAAAGAGGTAGTGAAGAATCAGTTTGAGATGACAGACTTAGGTCTGCTAAAATATTTTTTGGCATTGAGGTCCAACAAATAGAGTATGACATATTTATTTCACAAACCAACTATGCCAAACAGATTTTGAAGAGATTTAAAATGCAGAACAACAACCTTGCGCCAACAACAATAGCTACAGGTCTAAAATTGAGCAAAGAGGATAACAACAATGAAGTGAACCCAACCCTCTACAAAAGCATGGTTGGAAGTTTGATGTACTTGACAACTACTAGGTCTGATTTGCTGTTTGCAGTAAGCCAAATTTCTAGGTTTATGGAGAAACCTAAGGACACACATTAGCAAGCAAGAAAGAGGACCCTGAGATATGCGAATGGCACAACAAGTTATGAGATCTTGTATGGTGCATCCAATGAGTTTGAGCTAGTTGGTTTCATAAATAGTGATTGCACATGTAATTTAGATGATAGAAAAAATACATCAGGGTATTTTTCACATGGGTTCAGGAGAAATTTCATGGCTGTCCAAGAAGCAACCCATTGTCTCTTTCCACAATAGAATCTTGTTGCAAGTATGTGCCTAGTCAGTGTTTTCATTGATGTCAACATATTCTTGTTGTCATTGGTGTCAACTGTATCCTATTCCATTACTTGTTTTGAAGTCTTGTATGTTGAGGATATTGAGAAAATTAGCCTCTCCAGTAGAAACAAGTAAGCCATAGAGAAGTGCATTACAAACATTGAGTTGTATGCTGAAGATCAATTTGGTAAACTGCTCTGCATTTGTTCCTACTTGAAGATCGTGGTCTATAGATTGGAAGTAAGTTAGAGGTATGTCTGAGGATGCTACAATTCATATCTAAGCCATCCACATGAAGATCTGAGTGAGTTGTGTTCACTAGAGTGAAGCCTACTTTTTCTGTAAGTTTGGTTGAGATAAGAAGACAATATTTGCGTCCGCATTCCTCCGCAGGAAAGTATTTTGCTATGTAGTTCTAGAGGGAAGTTTGGGATGATGATAAGTGCCTACAGTTGCAATGGTTCGCGGTTTGGTCATCCACAAAATATCTTTCTTTTATGACAGTTGAAGATAGTAAAGTTCATGTACTCTAGTGAGACGATTCCTATGAGTAAAGTAGTTAAGGTTCGTGTTGTTGCTCCTGATAATTATAGCGTGCTTGTGGATGTCTCCTAATCATGTTCATATCTAGACTTTGGTCCACATTAGGAAATTAGGATGGTGTGTGAAGATTGTTCCCAGATAATGTAGCGTGTAACTAGTCTTGGCCGACCTAGTTGATCCCAGTGATTACAAAGATCTTTAGAAGATGGTGGAAGCATGTTGTGGTATGAAAGATTGTGTTTGAGTCCCAACTAAAGCATGGCATGATCCACATTTCATTCCCTTTGCATGATGTTGCAATAGGTTAGGACCTATTTTGTAAATGTTTGTAATACTAACCTTGGCGATTGTTCCAATGGTTGATGCTGACCTTTTTAATCATTTAAGGGTTGATGTAGTGTATAAATACTTGTAGCTAAGTCATGGAAAAGTTGTCCTTGAGAAAAAATGACAATATATTAAGAAAGGTCCAAAGGCAGAACAAAGAAGCTGAAGAGGAAAGAAGAGGAAGAGTAGAGCTGAGGAATTGTTTATTCATAATAAAGAAAGGTGTTCATCATGGCAGTGAATTTGACAGTAAGCCACCAGTAGGGATTAATAGCCCTCAGGGTTTAACAACCCTTATTGTAATCTTTATAGGTTTAGTATTGAGGCAGTGAGCCTTCTAGACCTAGTTGTTCTTCATGGTAGTAAGCCAGTATGTTTAGGCCCATGGGGTGACTAAGCCTGAACATCACTATTTCAAGATTGTAATATATATTCAGAGTTAATCCTCTCTGTGGTTTTTCCCCACCTTGGGGTTTTCCACATAAATCTGGTGTCTCTTTTGTTTGACGTTGCTTCTATGGTTAAGTTTTTGGTTTCATGCTCTCATTGTTAAATCATAATAATTATGGATAAATGATGAATGTTTAATTGCTGAAAGTGTTTAAGTTTTGTGACAACTGATTCACCCCCTCCCCCTCTTAGTTGTTCAGCACATATCAACAATTGGTATCAGAGCAAGGTTCCTCTGAAGAAAGTTTAACAGCTTGAGGAAGATCCAAAATGTCTTACAAGAAGGAAGCACCAAATTTTGATGGAACTAATTATGTTCTCTAGAAGGCTCAGAGGAAAAGCCATCTTCTTTCTCTTGGTATCAAAGTTTGTAAAGCTGCAGAAACATAATACACCATACCTCAAAATCATCTGACGACTGAAGATGAAATCAAAGAATATGAGATAGATATCAAGGCAAGGGATGCTCTGCTAAGCTCATTAACCGACTCAATACTAACGAAAGTGGTAGATCTTGAAACTATGAATAAGGTATGGGAAAAGTTGAAAAATCTATATGAAGGAGATGACTCTATGAAGGAAACCAAGTTATAAAGTCTAAAAGTGAAATATGAAAGCTTGAAGATGAACAATCATGAAAACATATTAGCGTTTATGCAAAGAGTTGATGAACTTGTTATAGGGATAAAAGCCATAGGTCGAACTCTCAATGAAAAGGAAATTGTCACAAAAATACTCAGATCTCTATCTAAGTCCTACTATCACAAGGTGGCCATGATTGAAGAATTTGTGCAATTAAAAATAATTAATAGGGATCAGTTGCTTGGTAAGCTCACTGCTTTTGAGATGAGGGAGCTAGATGATGCTCTGCAAAATGTTGAGACTGCCTTCAAAGCCAGCACTACTAGAAGTACTCCCAAATTAGAAAAGTATAAGTTAGAATCCAATGATGAGATAGATGAAGTTGAAGCCAACTTTGTGGACAGGCTGCAAAGGAGATTCAGTAAGTATAAAGGAAAATTACCTTTCATGTGTTTTTCCTATGGTAAAGTAGGTTATTTTTCTTCCAGATATCCTAAAAGAATTGAAAGAAATAGAAGAAGATATGAGAACAGGCCTAGGACCCAAAAGAAGTGTTATTATATTGAAGATTTTGATGATGATGAAGGAGTATCAAATAATGGTGAACCAGATAATGCTAATTCCTCTGTAAATGAATGCTTGTTCATTGCTATTAAGGAAGATCTTGTGTCTACTAATTCTTCTAGCTGAATGAAGGAAGAAAAACTAGTGGAAAGCGCTTTGGCTGCTCAGGTCATCAAGGATAAAGTTGAATGGGTTATTGATAGTGGTTGCTCTCACCACATGACTGGTGATGAAAATAAGTTTGTAAGTTTGGAAAGATATGATGGTGAACTGGTTAGGTTTGGAGATGACACAGCTGGTAGGATTTGTGGAAAAGGATCTGTTTCTTTTGATGGCAAGCTTAATACTAAAGATGTCTTGTATGTGAAAGGATTAAAGCACAATCTTCTGAGTGTGGGTCAGTAGTGTGAAAAGGGCTATAACTTAAGCTTCAAGGATAATGGATGCAAGATTGGGGAAAGATCTGGAACAGTCATTGCAACTAGTAAGAAGACCAAAGGTAATATCTGTCATTTGAAAGGATCCATAAAATATTGCTTGTTGACTCAGATGAAAGTTGGCTATGGCATAGAAGGTTGTGTCACATTAATTTTTATAATATTATGAAGATAAGTACTACACAAATTGTTAGAGATTTGCCTAAGCTTTTGAAGCCTGCTAATCCAGTTTGCAAGGAGTGTCAATTTGGAAAATAGACAAGAACAATTTTCAAAAGCAAGGATCAATTAGTTGCAGGACTACTTGAGCTAGTGCATACAAATTTGTGCAGACCTACCAGAGTAAGAAGTTTTCAAGGGGACATGTATTTCATGCTGCTCATTGATGATTATTCTAGAATGACCTGGGCCACATTTTTAAAAGAGAAAGCTGAAGCTCTAGACAAATTCAAGGCATTTAAGGTAATGATTGAAAATGAGATGGATTTGAAAATCAAATGTTTGAGATTTGATAGAGGAGGAGAGTTCACATCAAATGAGTTCAATTTATTTTGTGAAGAGCATGGAATAAAGAGACAGTTATTCGTGCCCAAAACTCCACAAAAAAATGGAGTTGTTGAAAGGAAAAATAAAATAGTTCAAGAAGCTACTAGAACCATGATGAAATAATCTCATCTTCCGGAAGCATATTGGAGTAAGGCAATTCACCCCACAGTATATATCCTAAACAGAGTTCAAGTAAAAGGTAATAGTTCAAAAACTCCCTATGAATTGTGGCATGGTAAAGTTACTACTATGAAATATTTCAAAGTCTTTGGTAGTAGATGTGATGCAAGAGCATCCCTCATTCAAGGATAATCTTGCATCAACCAAAAAAAAAATGTATTTCAGTTTGTTTGCAGTTCAATTTTTTTCTTTTCATTTTCCAGTTCAGTTTAGGCAGTCCAGTCAGAAGCAGTTTCTGTATTTTTGGTCTAGTTGCATTTCAGACATTAAGGAGCTAGACTTAGCATTTAGATTCATTCATCTACATCATATCTAGAATTCAGAGATCCGCACATCATTACCAGAAAGATATCACTATTATAAGATCAATTGTTTTCTCAGAGCAAAGCATCTTGACAGTCTCAGACAATCATCTAAAGGAGAAGACTTGTGGAACATTCCTTGGCTTGCAGAGCTTAATGACACATAATTCAATTATCTTTGGTTTGTGGCTGACCTTCCTCGAAGATATGCACATGATTCCATTCATTTGAGGAAGTGTCCTATTCATTTAGGTCTGACCTATCCATGTTTACATGTTACAGCACTTCATTGGAGTTTGTGACCTTTCTAGACCAACGTGGAGGAATCTATTGTTCTAGAGATTACATATATTGATATAATAGATCTTATGAAATCAAGTTATCAAGTTGTAATCTTCCGCATAAGTTCATAGTTTAGATTTTGTATGAAGGAGCTTCAAAGCTATATCTTGTGCAAATTTTGTAATCAGGCTTGTGAGCCCAATTGTAAGCCTGCATGTTGCTGGCCAATCTATTTTTGAATTTTATGATATACTAAATGATTGAATCTACATTTTCTTCATTTCTTTAAGTCATTTCCGTTGTGTTTATTCTTGCTGCATGGTTTGGATAGTTCATTCTATGAACCCTACTACCATGACTGCACCAAGATGTTATATCAAAAGACAAGAAGATTTAGGCAAGTTCGATGCTAGATGTGATGAAGGAATCTTTCTTAGTTACTCCACCAAGAGTAAGGCCTACCGGTGCTATAATAAGAGGCTGAATAAAATCATTGAAAGTGTAAATGTCAAAGTTGATGAGTGTAAAGAAAAGTCTTCAGAACCAAGTGGATATGAGTTAGATGATCCAGATGTTTCTGAAGTGGTGTAGCATGAAGACAACACTGATGAAGATGAACAAGCTCCAGTAAGTGCTACCAAAACTCCAAGGTATGTAAGAATAAGTTATTCTAAAAATCAAATCATAGAAGATAAGAGCAAAGGGATCTTAACCAGAAGAAAAGCTATAGAAGAACTAGTAAATTTATGTTTGATCTCTAAGATTGAACCTAAAATTGTGGATGAGGAATACAAAGATGAGAATTGGATAAAGGCCATGGAAGAAGAATTGATGCAGATAGAGAAGAATTAGACTTGGGATCTTGTTCCTAGACCAACAAACAAGAATGTAATTGGTACTGAGTGGGTCTTTAGAAACAAAATGAATGAGAATGGTGAAGTGGTAAGAAACAAAGTGAGATTGGTATGCAAAGGATACGCTCATGTTGAAGGAATAGACTTTGAAGAAACTTATGCTCCAATAGTAAGGATTGACGCAATAAGGATGTTTCTAGCCTTTGCAACATACAAAGATTTCAAGGTTTATCAAATGGATGTGAAGTCTACGTTCCTAAATGGAGAGTTGGAAGAGGAAGTCTATATTGAACAACTGGAAGGATTTCAGTCATCACAACAAGGGTTTATGGTATGTAGATTGAAGAAAGCATTGTATGGATTGAAGCAAGCTCCCAGGGCATGGTATGCATGGTTGGACAGGTACCTGATGCAGATAGGGTTCAATAAAACTACGACAGATAGTAACCTCTACTTCAAGATCAATGATGAACAAACTCTGATTGTTGCAGTCTTTGTTGATGATATCATTTTTGGAGGCAATGAAGGTATGTGCTCAGTTTTTGTTGGAGAAATGGAAAGTGAATTTGAAATGTCTATGTTTGGAGAGATGAACTTCTTTTTAGGTCTACAAATAAGTTAATCAGATAAGGGTATCTTCATTTCTCAGTCTAAGTATGTGAAAGAGTTGTTAAGGAAATTTGGGATGGAAGACTCTAGACCAGTATACACACCTATGATAACTAGTTGTAGGTTGAGCAAAGATGATAAATCACCCTTGGCAGACCAAAAAAAGTATAGATCTATGATTGAAGGATTACTTTATCTAACTCAAACCAGACCTGACATAATGCATGCAGTGTGTCTTGTGGCAAGATTTCAGGCAGAACCCAAGGAATCACATGTGATGGCAATCAATAGAATTTTGAGATATTTAAAAGGTACAATAGATTATGGTTTTTGGTATCCTAGGGATAGTGACTTTGTTCTCAATGCATATACTGATGAAAATTGGGCCAAAGATGTGGATGACAAAAAAAGTACAAGTGGAGGTGCATTCTTCTTGGGAAAAAGATTAGTATCTTGGTTGAGAAAGAAACAGGATTCAATATCCCTATCTACTGCAGAGGCAAAATACATTGCAGCAACATGTAACTGCACTCATGTGTTATGGATGAAGCAAACTTTGAAGGACATCAAAGTTTTGTATGAAGAATCTATTGCTATCTTTTGTGACAACACAAGTGCCATAAACATATCAAAGAACCCAGTGATGCATTCAAGGACCAAGCACATTTCCATTAGGTATCATTTCTTGAGAGAAAAGGTGATAGAGAATGAAGTGAAGTTGGAGTATGTTTCAACCAAGGATCAGATTGGAAACATTTTTACCAAGCCTTTGCCCAAGGATGCTTTTAAGTATCTTAGAGAAAACTTAGGGGTCATCACCCCTCCCACTCTAAACTAAGATGCACTATGGTGCATTAGTTTAGAGGTGTTTAGAGGTCTGGATTGATGCTTTTTAGGGCAACTTCTAATGAGGAGTAGTCAAAATGTTCAGAGGAGAGATTAGATTAGAGTAGAAGAGTGCAAGTATGTGCCCTTTGCAATTGATGTCAAAGGGGGAGAGAAGTCATGTAAAAAACTTAAAGTGTAAATGTGTAAGAGGAAGATTGCAGATGAGTGCAGATGTGAAAAGATAAAGGGGGAGAATCTTGTCTTGATGGTTGTTACATTTTTTCAAATCATATGTTGCCATCAATGACAAAGGGGGAGATTGTTGCAAGTATGTGCCTAATTGGTCTTGTCAATGATGTCAACATATTCTTTTTATCATTGACGTCAACTGTATCCTATTCCATTACTTTATTTGAAGACTTGTATGTTGAGTATATTGAGAAAATTAGCTTCTCTGGAAGAAACAAGTAAGACACAGAGAAGTGCAGTACAAACATTGAGTTGTATGCTGAACATTAGTCTGATAAACTGCTCTGCATTTGTTACTGCTTGAAGATCATGGTCTGCAGATTGGAAGTAAGTTAGAGGTATGTCTGAGGATGCTACATTTTGGGTCTAAACCATTTGCATGAAGATCTGACTAAGTTGTGTTCACCAAAGTGAAGCCTACTTTTCTTGTAAGTTTAGTTGAGACAGGGAGATAGTATTTGGCTTTGTATTCCTCCGCAAGAAAGTATTTTGCTATGTGGTTCTAGAGGGAAGTCTAGGATGATGATAAGTAACTACAATTGCAATGGTTCATTGTTTGGTGGTCTGTAAGCTAACTTTATTTTATGATAGTTGAAGACAGTAAAGTTCATGAACTATGGTGAGAAGATTCCTATGAATAAAGTGGTTAAGGTTCATGTGGTTGCTCTTAATCATTACAGCATTCTTGTAGATGTCTCCTAATCATGTTCCTATCTAGACTTTGGTCTACGTTAAGAAATTGATATGGTGTGTGAAGGTTGTTCCCAGATTACGTAGTGTGTAACTAGTCTTGGCTGACCTGGTTGATCCCAGTGATTGCGAAGATCTTTAGAAGATTGTGGAAGTGTGTTGTGGCATGAAAGTTCATGTTTGAGTCCAAGCTAAAGCATGGCATGATCCACATTTCATTCCCTTTGCATGATGTTGCAATAGGTTAGAACCTATTTTGTAAATGTTTGTAATACTAACCTTGGAGATTGTTCCAATGGTTGATGCTGACCTTGATGATCATTCCAAGGTTGATGTAGTGTATAAATACTTGTATTTGAGTCATGGAAAAGTTGTCCTTGAGCAAAAATGAGAATATATTAAGAAAGGTCCAAAAGCAGAGCAGAGAAGAGGAAGAGGAAAGAATATGAAGAGCAAAGTAGAGGAAGAGCAGGGTAGAGGAAGAGTAGAGCTAAGGAAATGTTTATTCATAATAAAGAAAGGTATTGGTCATGGAAGTGAATTTGGAAATAAGCCACTAGTAGGGTTTAATAGCCCTCAGGGTTTAACAACCCTTATTGTAATATTGTCAGGTTTAGGGTTGAGGCAATGAGCCTGCTAGACCTAGTTATTCTTCATGGCAGTAAGACAGTATGTTTACGCCCATGGGGTAATTAAGCCTGAACATCACTATTTCAAGATTAGAATATATATTGAGAGTTAATCCTCTCTGTGGTTTTTCCCCACCTTGGGGTTTTCCACATAAATTGTTAGAAAGATTAATAACCCAGAAAACTAGTGCAAAGAATAGATATTAAAACTATGAATGCAAATGATACGAAATCAAAATAGCAACACAGAGTTAGTCTCCAAGAGAGTAATGCAAATGCTAGAAGCAAAATAGCATTAAGAGGATGCAAAAGCAAAAGATGCCAAATACAAGCCAGGTAGCATGCTTATATAGACTAGGAAGAGAGAGGAGGTGGCAACACCGACCAATCAGGAGCAACCATCTATCGGACTAAAGATAGCAAAGTATCTTCCCAAGATAGAGAATGGATGCTCACATGTAGGAAGGTGACACCTCGCAACCACTCACCTAATAAGACATGCTTTATTAACCTAAGCGAGATTAATAGAAGTGTAGGAAAAACCTAGGAATATAGGAAAAATAAATAACCCATCTAGGAAATAAAAACCTACACTAACACCCCCCCATAAGCGAAGCTTAGGTGGATGTAGAAATGGGTCCCGGCAAATCAAGCCTGATGAGGTACCCATGTACATAAAATTCCCCCCCAAAGAGAGAGAAAAGAGACCCTCCCAAAAGTAGAGAGAGTCAGGACTCTGAGTGAGAGGAAGAAGCCCCCCCAGAAGATGAAGCATCCCGCACCCCCAGCAAAGCTTGCAAATGAAGGAACTTGCTTTCAGTGAAGGGTTTGGTGAAGATATTAGCAACCTGCTCAGAAGTTGAACAGTAGTGAAGGTCGATGACGTGGCCATGGATGAGCTCCCAGATGTAGTGCATGTGAACCTCTATGTGTTTGGTCCGCTGATGATGGACCGGATTCTGTGAGATCTGAATGGCACTCTGGTTGTCACAAAATATGACTGATGGCCGTCTGATTTGGATGCCAAACTCAATGAGAAGATTCTGAAGCCAAATGGCCTCAGTAGAGGCATTCACAGCCCCCCAATACCCGGCCTCAGTAGAGGATAGAGCAATAGCAGATTGCTTCTTGCTCGACCAACAAATAGGACTTGAACTAGGTGAGAAGTTGTAACCTGAAGTAGACTTGCGATCCTGAGAATCGCCCGCCCAATCTGAATCTGTGTAGCCCACCAAGTCAAGCTCAATGCCCGCTGCATAGTGAATCCCAAAACTATGAGTACCCTAAATGTAGTGAAGGATCCGCTTGGCTACTTTCCAGTGCAACTCATGAGGCTCCTACATGAATTGAGAGACCATGCCTACAGCATATGAAATGTCGGGTCTCGTATGAGTCAAATAAATGAGACTCCCAACAAGTGGAGAAGAACACTGAGCCTCAAGTTTGACTTCAGAAAGAAAGGGAGTCGGAGTAGGCTTATAGTCAGCCATATGAAACCTCGAGAGTAAATCTAGAGCATACTTGGACTGTGTGATGGTGATCCCGGAAGAAGACTGGTAGATCTCAATCCTGAGAAAGTAATGCAACAAGCCCAAGTCAGTCATCAAAAACCTGTCATGAAAGGCAATTTTGACAGCCCTAATGGTGGATGAAGAACTCCCTGTGATCAGCAAGTCATCAACATACAGAACCAGAAATAGGAGTGAATCATCCTGCTGCAGAATGTAGACATTGGGATCAGAATGGCACCGAGTGAACCCAACTGATAAAAGGAAGGAATCCATCTTGGCATACCAGGCCCGAGGAGCCTATTTGAGGCCATAGAGAGACTTCCAAAGACAGCACACAAGTGAAGAATCCTGAAGGAACCCCTGTGGTTGCTCCATGTAGATCTCCTCCTTAAGGTCACTATGAAGAAAAGCACTCTTCACATCCATCTGGTGTACTTCCCAACGATTAGCTGCAACAATGAGAAGAACAAGTCGGATGGAATTCATTCGGGCAACTGGCGCAAAAGTCTCAGAGTAGTCAATCCCAGGAACCTGGGAGAATTCTTTGGCAACCAAGCGAGCCTTATACTTGTCAACCAACCCATCTGCTGCAAATTTTGTCTGATAGATCCACTTACATCGAACAAGTTTTCTTCCCTTAGGAAGAGGGACAAGATCCCAAGTGTGGTTCCTCATCAAGGAACTATACTCCTCCTGCATAGCTGTATCCCACTTAGGAATACCAGAAGCCTCATGAAAAGACTGTGGATCTGAGGTAGTAGCAATGAAGACATGTGGAGCATCCTGGAACTGTGAACAAGTTTGCCTAGTGTCTGATGGATCCCCAACCCAATCACCTGCAGACTGCAAGGTCTGTCTAGCCCAAAGTGGACCGAAAGATGGAGAATCTGGAAGAGAATCATCAACCTCTGAATGATGACTAGGAGAGGAAGGAGGTGAGTCCTCTGAATCGCTCTCTGCATCAGAAGTGGAGGTAGAAGACTGCTCAGGTGAATCTGACTCATCAGAAGATCTGTCATGTATCCCAAGTGACTCCAATGTCAAAGTAGAAGGAGTTGGAGAAGTGATAGAAAGTGAGCTCGAAGAGCCCTCCTCAAACTGAACACTCCTCTCAATGAACAACTCATGTGTAGTAGGGTGGAGCAACCGATAATCCTTCACACCATCAGGATAACCTACAAATATGCAAGGTCTGCTATGCGGATCCAAGGCCTTGCATTTCTCTGTAGGAATGTGGGCCCATGTAGGAGAACCAAAAACTTGAAAGTGCTTAACTGATGGTTTCTGATTGCTCCAAGCTTCAAAAGGAGTGACTCCCTTCAAGGCTCGGTGAGGAACACAGTTCTGGATATAACAAGCATAGTTAATGGCCTCTACCCAATACTGTGGTGCAAGAGATCTGGAGTGAATCATGCAGTTCGCCATTTCCTTCAAGGACCTATTCTTCTGTTCTACAACACCGTTCTGCTGAGGATTGTATGGAACTGAATGTTGCAAATCAATCCCCTCTAAAGTGCAAAACCTCTCAAACCGATGGTTGACATACTCACCACCATTGTCAGTGCGCAAAACTTTGATGGCTTTCTTGAATTGCTTCTCTACAAAAGTCTTGAAGTCCTGAAAATGATCAAATACCTCTGACTTCTGTTTGAGAAAGTACACCCAAGTATTTCGAGAAAAGTCATCAATGAATGTGAGGACATATCTAGCCCTGCTGAAAGAAGGATGCTGAAATGGACCAGCCAAATCACTGTGAACTAACTCCAGTATCTGTGAAGCTCTCCATGCCTTACCTTTGTCAAACTTTTCCTTAGGATGCTTACCAAGAATGCAACCTTGGCAAACACCACCTGAAAACTAAACTAAAGGCAACCCTGTGACCATGCTCTGCTGGTTGAGCTGCTGCAAGTAGCGGAAGTTAAGGTGGCCAAACCGCTCATGCCATAATCTACTCACATCATTAGAATGAGTGAGCAAAATAGTCAAAGGTGGATCAGGAACAAAGTGAGAAAATAAATAGAGCCGTGACTGATGATCTGCTCTCCCAACTGCAACTGTAGAGCCACTGTGCAACTCACGAATCTCCACTGAATCAGGAGTGAACTCAACCCGCTTGCTTGAACCTGTGTGAGTGAGCTGGTATACCGATAGGAGATTAGTTGATAATGAGGGCACACAAAGAACATCATGGCCACATCAACATACCCTCTCCCACACACCTCAATAGGAGTGTTATCACCCATCAAAATAGAAGGCATAGTACACGGCTCCAAGGATGCAAGTTCTTCCTTAGATGAAGCCATGTGGTGCGAAGCACCCGAATCAAGAACCCAAGTGGATGGTGAAGAAGCAACTGCAACAAGGGCCTTGCCCTTTCCTTTTCCCTTGCTGTTTTCTTTTGCCTTATTAGACCCCTCATTAGAACTTTGTTTGACAGACTCAGGAACACTGATATTATTCTTCTTAAGAATGTGTGTCAAGTGATCAATTTGTTTCTTCAGACATTTATGTTCATCATGACCGGGTCTTTACAATAGGCACATTGGACCCTCTCTTTCTTAGGCTTGTCGCCCTTGGAATATTGGGTCTCATTAGTTGCTTTTGAAGCAACCATTATCTGATCCTTCTTCTCCTTGCTATTCTTTTGTTTCTTATCCTTACTATTGTTGTTACTACTTTGTCCTTTCTGTTATTTTGTGCCTTGGTTGGCAGCCAAGGCATGTGACTTAGAGGACTTAAGAGTGCCCATCTAGATTAGCTTGTCCTGTTCCCGAGTGAGATTGACAGCAAAATCATCTAAAGATGGCATGGTGAATTGAGTACCAAGTGCACCCTTAGTAGCATAGAAAGTAGAAACAAACACAGAATATTCTAAACTTAGCTTAGAGAGATTACTAAGAATCAGTTGTTCATCTTTCTTTTCAATTCCACATTGTTTTAACTACAGCCTTAGTGATTTCAATTTGGTGAAGAAATCATGGATTGTGTTGAAATTGTCTGGACTTAAACTAATTAGTTCATTTTCCAACATATGACCCCTCATTGAATCTTGTGTGCCAAATAGTGTTTCTAACTTTGTCCAGATTTCATTTGGTGTATTTAAAGACTCAATGTGAAAGAGCAAATCAGGAGAAACAGACAAACACAATGTTCCATATGCCTCATCACATTTGTTAAACCACTTAGGCTTATCTTCATCTTTAGCAGGTTCAGTTTCAAGTCCCATAGTTATCCTATTTAATCCAGCTTTCCTTAAGTGAATTGTCATGCATGATTTCCACTCAAAGTAATTGTATGGAGTTAGGATAGGTAGATTTGTTTGATCCATGATGAAGAAATGCAGAGAAGTGTCGAAAAGAAGAGAACCCAACCAAGACAACCCCCTCCTTTTCACTCAATCAAAGAACCCCCCCAAGAAAATATGATTTGGCACTTTATATTAGTGCGTTTACAACTACCACTAGCAATAAATACTAAGTGGTCCTGATTTCAATGCATTACAAAACCCTCATGAAGAGCATATGCTGAAAATACAACTTTGGCATAATATCTAGAGAAATAAATAGTACCACTGTGATCTACTTAAAAAATCATGCACTTTCAAAAAAAGAATTGCCTCGATACGAGGTCGTATGTGAAAGTTATGATCCTATGAAGTTCCCAAAACAAGAACTGTGCAATGTCACGACTGAGAATCTGCAATTTTTAAAAAATCTTGGCATCAAAATCAAAAAATGACTACACTAGTGCATAGAACACGAAAAAATAGCTAAAATCAAAAAAAATTTCGTGGGAAAAGGAGTCCATATGAGCAAGAACGGAGCAATTGAAAACTGTCCTCAAAACTGCAGCTGCCAACGGAGAGGGGTACTGTTGTAGCTTTCTGAGTGCATTTCTGCAAAATATATAGACTACATGCAAAAATGAAAGATACTAAGATGGTTTTTCTGTGCTGCGAACAAAACCCAGAAGGCGTTTTTCTTGCAAATACACAGTTGATGTTGCTCCAGTGTAAACTGAATGCCTTTAGCTACAAAAAATGACCCCAACAACCAAAAAATGACATGCAAAGGCTGCATCAGATGTTGGAACCTGCAATATTGATTCAAAAGACCAAATATGCAAGCTGGTTGTCAGATTTGAGCTCGAAACCTTGGTTCCACAACTGTGTATGACGATCTTCGATTTCGGTGAAACGAAAGCCAAATCTGACTTTCTCAAGCCTCCTGGATGCGTTGGAACAGCCAAAAATGCTACCAAATTAACCAGAAATGCTGCAATCACCCAAATTTCATAAACACATGTGCAAACCCCAGAGATTAAAAAAGTTTCCGTCAAACTTTTCTGATTCTCAAGATCATCCAAAGATGCAAGAGAAGAGCATACTGGGTTCTTCAAAAAATTGTAATAAGATTTATTAGCCCCCACCAAATCTCTCAAATATGGAAACTAAAATCTACTCTTGCACATAAAATAGCTCTGATACCATGTTAGAATCTGAAAAGATTAATAACCCAGAAAACTAGTGCAAAGAATAGATATTAAAACTATGAATGCAAATGATACGAAATCAAAATAGCAACACAGAGTTAGTCTCCAAGAGAGTAATGCAAATACTAGAAGAAAAATAGCATTAAGAGGATGTAAAAGCAAAAGATGCCAAATACAAGCCAGGTAGCATGCTTATATAGACTAGGAAGAGAGAGGAGGTGGCAACACCAACCAATGAGGAGCAACCATCTATTGGACTAAAGATAGCAAAGTATCTTCCCAAGATAGCTAATGGATGCTCACATGTAGGAAGGTGACACCTCGCAACCACTCACCTAATAAGACATGCTTTATTAACCTAAACAAGATTAATAGAAGTGTAGGAAAAACCTAGGAATATAGGAAAAATAAATAACCCATCTCGGAAATAAAAACCTACACTAACATAAATATGGTGTCTCTTGTGTTTGGCGTTGCTTTGTGGTTAAGTTTCTGATTTCATGCTCTCTTTGTTGAATCATAATAATTATGGATAAGTGATGAATTTTTAATTGCTAAAAGTGTTTAAGTTTTTGTGACAATTGATTCACCCCCTCCCCCTCTCAGTTGTCCGGTGCATATCAACAAATCCTAGTATATTTCAGCAAATGCAACAACATGTCAAACTATTTGGTTGAGAAGAATCCTTATAGACTTGAAAGAGAAGTAAGAAGATGTTTACAACCATTCATTGTGACAATGTTTAATCAATATCCCTGACAAATAATCCAATCTTCCATGGATGAAGCAAACACATTGAGATACATTATCACTTCATAAGAGAGTTGGTAGAACATGGTGAGATTGAGCTACAATATTGCAGATCTGAACAATAGCTCGCTGACATTTTTACCAAAGCATTTCCAAAAGATTGTTTTGAACACCTAATATATAGGCTTGGTATTGTAGATAGCTCTGGAGGTGTGCAACCCAAAAAAGGAAAAAACTCTAGAGGTTTAGCTTAGGAAAGACAATCTTAGAACAACTCTGAGGGTGCTCCAATGATGTAGATGAAGTGCTCCAGAGATCAGCTCTTGAAAGGAAATGATTAAAGGACAAATGTGACTTCAAATTAAGGGGGAGTGTTGGAATATTAATTTGTAGTCAGAGCATTCATTTCACTTGCCCCCACATCATTTTTTGAGACCCTCATGTGCAACCCTTTCACACAGGTTTTTGGCCTGCCAAAATTTAATTGTGGTTAGGTAAATTTAAAATAAACATTGAGTACCAGTTTTTTGTTGTATGCAAATGAGACAAAAGAGGGAAAAGGAGAATGATACGATTAGAGAAAAAGTTAGAGAATGTGAACCTCTAGTAGTAGAGAATGGAAGAATAATGTGTAGCATTGAATAGGGAGAAGAAATAACAAGGGAATGTGTTGCAACAACAATAAGCAAATAGCAGGCAGCCCTGGAGTTGCAGTCATCTTTGGAGGGAATGTGAATAGCACCAATTTTAGGACAACAATCCAAACTGAATATGGAATATTTAGTGGTGTAAAATAGAGCATGTACTCTATGGTTTGTAATTTTTGGAAGTTGAGGAATATATAAATATAAATTTTTATTTGTTTGTGTGTTTTGTTTTCTCCTTCATTTCATTTTATCACAATAGTGGTTTAGCATTGCCCCCTGCTAACACTCTACACTAGGGGAAATCTTCAAAATCACAGGAACTAAAAATTGTAGCAACTACTGAGAGACAAATCACACTACAACCCAAAAACTTAAAATATAATTCAAGCCTTCAAAATTAAAGAACACTAAAAATAGAAGCATTTAGCTCACTATCAATTCCTGGATGGAACTGCTTTGATGAAGGCAGAGGATTTTTGTCATTAACTTCAATGGCCATATGGGTTTTTGTCCATCTCACAAATGTTGGTGCTTTTGTCTCATTGGTAGCAATTTAGAAAACAAGCACAAAATTCACAAATAAGAGAAATTGATTATTTCCTAGATAGATAATCTTTTTCAACTTTTTCCCCTCTTTAATAAATTTGTTTCTTTCATATTTTTTCATCCACCACCAAAGATTCTCCCATGATTTAGATTGTAACTCAACTCCTTGATAAAAAAATTAAGATATGACCATAATTGGCCTTTTCTAGTGGCCCACTATCTACTTAAAATAATAATAAATAAGTTGTTAATAATTTAAAATAAAATGAGGACCAACTTATTAAAATTATTTTATTACAATTATTTTTCCTACAGAAAAAAATAGAAAGAGGCACACGACAATCCTCCCTTCCTTAAATTGCTTGTCCTCAAGTAATACAAACTCTACACTCCAACAAGACTAATCAGCCTTTGAGGTTTGTGTGTCCATTTTCTTGATGTACTAAGCCAAAATACAACTTCAAATAAAACTACTTTCATTTTTTTGCCATCTATGTGGCTATATTTTGCAAGGCTTCTACAAAATGCCCAAAAATATGCTTTTCTCTACCATGTTTCCACTGCATCACTCTAATAAAAATTTAAAAATTATGTAAATACTCTCTATTTTCATTTATAGAATATTTGAATGATGGCCATAATTGTGTGAAAATTTTGTCTTGTATTAGTCCCAAAGATAAACAACTAAAATCCACAGTAAAATCATCTTTCATGCTTTGAAAATAAAGAGTTAGTTGCTTATCCAAGGCTATGATGGGTCATTTGGGACTGAAATATTCGATTCCTTTTGTTGAAATTTGATGGGGTAGAATACTTAAAACACCCTTGAATATCACCTCCTTCCCTTCATGTTGAAACTTAATTTCCAATAGTTGATAAGTTTGAAAAATTTTACCAAGTGAGTATAATCATTAAACTCCCAAAACTATGTCAGTCTCACCTAGGCCAATAACATAAAAAATATCACAAATTTTATTTTCACCAATGAGTATGTTGAGTTGGCTGATCTTTTTTTGTAAAGGATGATAAATCCATCAGCCACTACAACATCAATTACTTCAAATTCTTTAGTTTGAAGTATAATCTTAGGCACCAAGCCTTTGTCAATGAAATTATGAGTGACTCCATTATCAAAAAGCACTAAAATACTACATCCATCTAGAATTCCTTGAAATTTGAAAGGATAATACCTTGGTATAGTTTGACAAAAGAAACAAGTTTTCCTCTATTGGTGTCTTCTTCAAAATTTGAATGAGGCTTAGATTCATCATCGAAAAATATCTAAATGTAATGAACTTTTCCCTTGCCCATCCATCTATGACCCAGTTCCCAAGGTTATCTACAATTGAACATAAATAATTCCTTCTGAGATCATTCTTGGTCTCATCTTCTTTCCTTACCTTTGGTGGCATGTCCTTATGTGTGTAATTTTATCCCTTCTATGCAACTTCCTTGATTGCTTACATGATGGAGTCTTTGGATAAGATTTACACTTTCGAACTGAAGTCTCAAAATCTCAAGCTTTCTTGATATCTTCTTGCATGGACGAAGGATAGATTTTGCCAAAATTTTGAGAGGTTTAGATAGACCCTCCATAAATAGTACAATGAGTCTTCTCTCAAAAATATCTGGAACCATTATTGATAACTTCTGAAACTCAACAACATATTTCTCCATATTACTTTCTTGTCTAATTTGAGCCAACTCTCTGAAATAGATCTTAGGATCTTTTCTACCAAACCACTCAATTAGTCTCCTACTAAATTCATCATAAATTTTGATGAAACCACATAACCTTAGGTGACTAACACATGGTACCACCAATCTAGTGCATCATATTTTTGCAAGATTTTAATAAACATTAGTATTTTTTATTGAGAAGACAATCAACTTTATATTTTATTGTTGGTGACCTACATGTTGGAAAGAGACACTGCTAGGCATGTTAGGTGTTGTCATTCATGGCAACTAAATCTATCTTACACATCCAAATTGTATCAGTGGATCATACCGAAAGTCAAACTACAGATTTGTCTAAGTCTAGATAAACAGGAATAGAGCATATGATAGGGTTCAACATTTTGGTTTGTATTTCTCCATAGGTAATCATATTGAGCTGCAGATCTAAGGGAATGTTAATGGATGTCAGTGCTACCTAAATCCAATATTTAAGCCTCCGATAATGAAGGGATTGTATGTTACAAGCATCTGAGTATCGTGTTTTGGTTAGATAGTTCAGTCTGGTCAAGAACAGGCCGACTAGGTGTTTGATCCTTGTGTGGATGAAGAGAAGTGGTTGGTTGAGTAATTTTTGAGATCTAGTGGTATTGGCCGACATGTGAGGTAACTTGGATACATAATTATTGTTCCTCATTGATTTTTGTGCATGGATTTATCCGACAGAATAGTGTTCTTGAAATAGTTTCCAAGTTTTCTTAAGGCTAACTGCAGTTGATGTAATTTCATGTAGCAGATGGATTCGATCATTTTGGTGAGTGTGTGTACAAATATGAATGGATAGGTGTGAAGTATAGTAGTATCAAGTGTGAAGCAAGGAGATCTAAGCTCTGGATCATGGGAGAACAGTAAAGCAGGGCAAAAAGAGATGAAGTGTGTGAAGTCAGTGTACTAAACTTAACCAGAACTGTACTTTTGCATAGTTAGATGCTTTTCTTAAGTTCAAACATTTCAGTGAACTCTTATAATTGATCTTGTAGGTAGTGAACCTCCTTTGAGTAGTGAGCTTTGGGCAGTGCGCATGAAGGCATGTGCCTTCCCATTTTGTAAAACTTTTAATAGAGTATAAAATCTTGTGGGTTAACTCCCACTGTGGTTTTTCCCTTAACTAGGTTTCCATGTAAAAATCCTGGTGTTATGTGTGTTGATTATGTTTCTACTCACGTGTTGTTGATTCATGCTTTCATGGTTATATCATTAATCTGTTAATAAGTTGTAAAGAAGACTAAATATAGAAAAAGATAATTTTTTGAGACAACTAATTCCCCCCCCTCTCAGTTGTCTATCCTAATTTCAACAATTGGTATCGGAGCAAGATTCCTTGGAAGAAGTTTAATAGCTTGAGGAAGATCTAAGAAGGTCTTTTAAATGGGTTCATTCAAGTATTCTGATGGTATCAATCAACAACTTCAAGTAGCCTTAGATGATCTTGATCTGTCTAGAGTAGAAATCAGAGATTTGCAAGAGAACCTTAAATATGTTGAAGATTTCATTAAGACCCTAAAATGACAATTGAGAAAATCTAATGAAAAGAGGAAGGAGCTACTTCATCAGCTAGAAAATCAGAATGAAGACAATGACATGGATGAGGCTCTGAAGGAGAAGACAAAGGAATGTGAGAAGCTAGCAAAAGAAGTTGTTCTCCTAAGACATGAGATGGAATCCAGGGTGATAAGGCTAACCAAGGAAATTGAGGAAAGGAAGAAGACTGTGGAAAAAATGAATCAATCTCTAAAATAAAGAACAGAAGAGTGTTGTAGATTGGATAGAATAATTGGCCATCTAGAATCTAATCTACAAGAAACTAGGGATAATGAGGAACAACTTGAAAGACAAATTGTCATTCTCAAACATGACCTAGAAGTTGCAAATGAATATAAAGAGAAGTTCAAGATAAGCTCAACCAAACTCGAGGTGCTACTTGATAGTAAAAAGAAGACAGATGATAAGCATGGTCTGGCATTTCAGAAAAGTGAAAGCTCTAGATTCGGTCAAATAAATCATGAAGCAAGAAATCAAAGAGGAACCCTAGAAGACCTCTGGTAAGACAACCCAATGCTCAAAGGTATCCATCTTTCAATGGAAATTGTTTCAAAAGCAATAACTATGGTCATAGAGCTAATCAATACTAAAGTAAAGAGAATCAAAATGCATCATCTTTCTCTGATCAATACTTTAGTTGCAAAAAGATAGGTCATAAGGCTGAGGAATGTAGAAGTGGATCAAGGAATCCTCTTAAGAACAAAAAAGTGTTGAATGGAACATGTTTTACTTAAAATAATTTTGGCCATATTGCAATGCAATGCAGATCTAAACCTACTGCAACATGTAATTGTCAAAAAAATAAGATTGTGTGTTTCAAATGTGATTAATCCAGACATATTGCTAAATTTACAGAAGCAAATAGGAGAACTCATAGGCAAGTAAAGGAAAAATAGATTGAAAGTTGGACAAAGGAAAGGGAAAAGTAGATGTGAATGAGATCTAGAATGAAATGAACAAAACATGGGTGAAGAAAAGAGCAATGAATGATAGTGATGGATTTGTATCAGAATCTAGTGTTGATAATTCCTCTAGGAATTGAAATAGGAGCTCTGGTTCAGGGGGAGCTACATTGAAAATATATTTACCCCTGCTAATAAGTGGGTGCCTAAATCTGGTATGATGAATGAAGATAAAGAAGCTTATTGCAGATCTATTCAAGAAAATTCTAGAAGAAAAGAAGCTAATGCGATTAATTACGAAGCAATTGAAGATTGACTATATATAGAAATAGTGTAACTAGATGTATTAGGGAAAAACATTTATTATGATGGTGAATTAGGTTTTGTGGAGCATAAAAAGTCATTCACTCAACATTCAAATCACTTTGCATTCAAAGTGAACAAGGAGAAGAGGGCCTAAGATGAGATTTCAAAGATTTGAAGTGCGAAAAGTGAATTTGATAGCTGACCCTAATCCCATGAAAAGGGTATTTTTATGCAAAGCTTTGAATTTGTGATCCTTTTGAAATGGCTACAACTCTAGTTGTGAATATCATTGAGCAACCTAGGCCAAAGTTTAAGAAGTACCCTTTCAAGTCCATTGATGTTGATCTGGTGGGAGCATTTTCTAGTGTTCCATTTGGAGTTCTTCACACAGAGGATGTTAGGGATTACATTTAGGCACCTCTAGAGGAGCATAGTGACTCAAGGTTTGCTGATCTATTCATGGATCACTTAAAAGATGATGATTTTGAGCTCAAACCAGAGTACAAAGCCTTGAAAGATAAGAAATTAATACAATTTATTGAGTTTCCAAATTTCACAGAGGATGAGTGGGTCTAGTATGTCTTGAGCCATATCCATGATGAATTTTTATGGCTGAATCATCCATTTAAGATCACAAAAAGATGCAATAACACTAGTTACATGATTGAATTCAACTGGTACTCTACCTCAGTTAAAGGTTGTGAAGAATCAGGAAGTCACAGAGGCAATTGGATCAAAATTTGACAAGAGAGCTATGACTATAATGATATAGAGGATCATGCGGTTAGATTCGCATCAATGGTGATAGGATACAAGACATACTTCTCCAACAGAGAAAATTTAGTGTCCAGAATAGTCATCTATACTGCATATCAGATGGTGAAACAAAATGCAGACTATGATCTTTGTGAACTATTGCTGAACCAACTTATGCAAAATCTAAGCAAGATAAAGAAAGACAAGAAGTACTCATTCAAATGTGGTATGCTAATTAAGTGTCTCTTCTTTTATTTCTTTAGTGAGCTTCTTGGGAATAAGAATATATATTGGTCTAATGACAAACCAATAGTAATTCAGATTAGAAATCATTTGAGTTATTTGGGTAATTATGATGCACAAAAAACTGCACTTTGGGGATTCTTCAAAAGCTTCCAGAGTATAATGCAAGCTAGGGATAGAACACCTAGGGCTGTGGTTGAAAAATACAAAGACACCATTTGTTTTATGGTTACTGTTGATCAGTACAAAATGGAATCAGTGGAACCTAGAGTTGTGTGGATCATGCCCATGGGGTATGAAGTGGAGGGACGTGTATTGGAGCTGTATGCATGGCATCTGTTGAGTCAACCTATGGATCCTACTGAGGTGAGATTTGGAACATATGAAGAGATTTCACTAAAACTACATCTTGAATTCAAGGCTCTTGAAATCAAAAGGACTGTGAGGAAAGAAGTTGAGTAGTTGGCTAAAAATTTAGGCCATACCAAAGAAGCTATGAGACAATTCAGGGAAAGGACAGAGAAATCTGAGAAGGAGAAGTAGGACAGGGAATAGGGAAGTATTCTGGTAGAATCTCTTTCTAAGTCAAGGACTACTAGGAGTTCTAGTTCAACCTCTGGTACATCACCTTCTCATGTTACAAAAAATTCCAAAGAAAAACTTACCAGTAAGGAAGAAAAAAGGGCAAAGGTAAAGGGAAAAATAACATATGTCAGTGTGGAGAAGGAGGATGAAGAAGAAACTAACTTAGACAGTGAAGTTAAAGAGTTGAACGCCTCAAGTAGTAAAGCTGTTAAAGTGTCCAAGGAGAAGCCCTCCAGAAGCAAAAAGCCAAGTAAAAGGCATAAGTCAGAGGCTAATGTTGAGAAGCCTACTCCTATGGAAGACATCATTAAGTCAAGTACTGTAGATGGAAACATGAATCCAATAACTGAATTTTATGATCATTGCAGTGATGTTGACAAGAGAATTTTGGAGGATACTACTATAAAATACTTGAATGTATTCAACAAAGCACTAGTGGAGATTTTGTCAGAAGTTCCTAAGAGTTTATGAGACACTCTGGAAATAAGAAAAGAAGCTGCCAAAGAAAAAGATTTGGAGCTAAGGGAACATGTGTTATCTAGTCTGTGTCCCATAATCTCCAAAAAGGAAAATGATAAAATTTTCAAAGAAGTCAAGAATGGATTCAGAAGCAAGAAAAGGATGAATAAGCTGATGATTGGAGACATTGATGAAGTTGTTAAAGAAATAGAACAAATTTTAAAGAAAGCACTGGACAAGAACAAGTTTTATGTGGTTATAGAAGAACCTATTGATACTAATGACACATCAATTCTGAATGATGAAGAGCTACAGAAAAATGAGTAACAAACTGAAGTAGATGATATTTCCATTTTGGAAGAATAATTATTGAATAAAGAAGATGAAGAGATGATGAAGGAAGATCAAGAAAAGGAAACTAATGGTGGAATTGATTCTTCCATTCTAGATATTGAGGAATTTGATAATACTACTACTAAGGATACACAAAATCCGCTAGAAAATAGTGTAGAAGACATTGCTATGATAGATAACAGTAAAGATGCCTATGATGATGATGCAAAGAAGGCAGAAATAGAGAAATAGAATGAAAATGATGAGAAAGACAATGTGGTTGACTCCGAAAAGGGAGAAGATGGAGGCCCTAAACAGTATAAATTTGAAACATCACATTGGGCAAGAGACACTATAGAAGTAGTGAAAGAAATTTTGGAGAGAGATAAACAAGTTGCAGAAGATCAAGATATAATACAAGGACTAATCACTTTTGATACTTTGTCACCAATACAAAAGATGAAATTGGCCTCTATTGCACAACCTAAGGCCAGAGAGGAAATCTTCAAATCCCATATAGAAGATAGTGAATTGCTTGGCCTTGCATCTGGGATTTTGGATAAAATCATGCCTGCATTTCAAAAGGACTCATCAACATCCCCCTCCAGTCAGTTAAAGAGTCTGATAAACTTTGTAAGTACTCATTTTGAAACTTTTGAGAAGTCAGCAGAAGTTAAAGTCAGAAATGAATATAATGTGAAGAGATTTACTGAAATAAGGAAAATAATTAGCTATGATAGATTAGTGCTTGACACTAGTATAAAGAGTTTTCAAAATGCCCTCTCTGAAAGTGCAGATATTTACAAGTTTTTCCTAAATCGGTCTAAAGTTGTCGAAGATATTGAGAAGAAGATTAAGGACTTAGAGCTTAAATTTTCTAACATCTCTCAGTCCTATAGTCCTTTAACTGAGTCTATAACTACTAAAGAATGTCAAGTAGTGGGTTTGCAAAATGAATTGAGTGATTTGGAGAAGGAAAAGGTTAAAGTTTTGGGTAGATTGGATGAGCTCTGGGTACTGATTTCCCCTAAGTTAGAAACTATGTATGATCTATTGGTAGAATCCCAAGCTGCTGTTGCTACTTGTGATCCTACTGACCTTCAAAAGGTAGAATCACAATCAATTTTGTTCACTGGGCATATATCTATATTGGGCTGCATAAAGAAGAACTGGGACAATGAATAGAAATGGTTGAGAAAAATTTTTGGGGACATCTTTTTGCTAATGAACAAGGCTTAAGGACTGTATGTTCATATACAGAAGTATATACTTAGAGTTTTGACCCATGTACATAAAATTTTTGCATGAATTTTGTTGTACAGATCCTAGCCTTTGCCATTAATGTCAAAGGGGGAGAGAAAAAGCAGTGAAAAATGAGGAATTCATCTAAGGGGGAGCATTAGGAATCACAAGTGTACATAGTAAGGGGGAGCTTCTCTAACACTTAGTCATTTTTCACTAAGTGTTGCCATCAATGCCAAAGGGGAAGATTGTTGGCAAGAGACACTACTAGCCATGTTAGGTATTGTCATTCATCACAACTAAATCTATCTTACACATCTGCATTGTATCAGTGGATCATACCAGTAGTCAAACTATAGATTTGTCTAAGTCCGGATAGACAGGATCATAGCATATGATAGGGTTCAACATTTTGGTCTGTATTTCAACATAGGTAATCATATTGAGATGCAGATCTGAGGGAATGTTAAGGGATGTCAAGGCTACCTAAATCTAATATTTTAGCCTCCGGTGTTGAAGGGATTGTATGTTACAAGCATTTGAGTATCGGGTTTTGGTTAGACAGTTCAGTCTGGTGAAGAATAGGCCAACTGGGTGTTTGATCCTTGTGCAGATGAAGAGAAGTGGTTGGTCAAGTAATTTATGAGATCCATTGGTATTGGATGACATGTGAGGTAACTTGGATACATAAGTCTTGGTCCTCATTGATGTCTGTGCATGGATTCAACCGACACAATAGTGTTCTTGAAATAGTTTCAAAGTTTTCTTAAGGTTGACTACAGTTAATGTAATTTCATATAGCTCAGATATATATGATCGATGGATTTGAGCATATTGGAGAGTGTGTGTGTGTGTGAATATGAAGGGATAGGTGCAAAGTATAACAGTATCAAGTGCAAAGCAATGAGATCTAAGCTTCGGATCATGGGAGAATAGTAAAGTGGGGCAGAAAGAGATGAAGTCTATGAAGTCAGTGTACTGAGCTTAACCAAAACTGTAATTTTGTATAATTAGATGCTTTTCTTCAGATCAAATATTTCAGTGAACTCTTCTAATTGATCTTGTAGGTAGTGAGCCTCCTTTGAGCAATGAGCTCTGGGTAGTGCACCTGAAGGCATGTGCCTTCCCATTTTGTAATACTTTAAACAGAGTATAAAATCTTGTGGGTTAACCCCCACCATAGTTTTTCCCTTAACCGGGTTTCCACGTAAAAATCCTGGTGTTATGTGTGTTGATTATGTTTTTTCTCATGTGTTGTTGATTCATGATTTCATGGTTATATAATTAATTTGTTAATAAGTTGTAAAGAAGATTAAATACAGAAAAAAGATAAAGTTTTGAGATAACTGATTCACCCCCCCTCTCAGTTGTCTGTCCTAATTCCAACACTACATTTATTACAAAAATTTAAAAATCTATATAAACACTAATCAAAATATTATATTTTTTATATTTTTAAAAACTACAATTGTAGATATATAAAAGGGAATTTTGAGATTTTTTCTGAATATTATTAATGTGAGTAGGACTTGTGAGAACATTATGTTTTTCAATAATTTTCTTCCTTTCTTGTAAATTGGTACTAGAATGATGCTACCTATATTTCTAGTGAACACATTCAACTAAAAAGTTGTGACCCAGATCTAGCTTAGCTAGAATGAATCTAGCTAAAAGATATTTTTGACTAAAATTAACTTTCACTTGGAAATTGTTAAATTTTAATTTTTGTTGATAAGTTGGCCTAAAGTGGGACATCGGTTTGAACATTCACTCATAAACTATCATTGGTGTTGAAAGAAATCTTCCACTCATCACCTTCGTGAAGTTGAATTTGATGGTGTTTGCTTCTAACATCAATCTTGGAAAAGATCTTGGTACTCCAAAAAACAAAATAGCAAGTCATCCATTCTTGGCAAAAAATATCGATACTCCATAGTGATCTTGTTAATGGACCTTGAATCCATACATAATCTCAATTTCCCCCTTTCTTGGGAGATAGTAAAGCAGGCGTGGCACATGGGCTTATGGTTTCCCTTATAAATCCCTTTTCTAATAATTTAGTAATTTATCTTCTCATTTCCTTATTTTCTAGAGGTGTCAACCTATAAGTAGCCTAATTTGGAAGTTTGACACTCAAAATTTAATCATTTTAATGAGTAGTGCCTATTGAAGGAGGCAAACCAAATCATAGGTTAGATAATGTCAAATGTAAGCATTGATGCAACAATTTTTACATATTCAACAAGACTACTTGTTGATATGATTTCTCCTTTCCATAGGGGTATAATAGACAACAAGTCTCACCCTTAGACTCTTTGAAAAACTCTTTCCAACCCATTGTAGAGAAAGATATACCTACTATTTTATTTGATCCTTCTCCTCTAAAAGGCTTCAAGATATGGAGTTTACCCTCATGTTGTATCTCATAAATGTTTTATTTGCCATTGTGAACTACTTTCCTATCATATTGCTAAGGTCTACCTAATATAAAATGACATGTATCCATCAACACCACATCACATAACACTTTATCTTCATAAGGACCAATTTTGAAATCAACAAGACAAGATTAACTCACAAGCACATTATAATCCTTTTTCAACTAGGAAATCTTATAAGGATTTAATTTTGGAATGCAAGAAAGTTATAAGTTTTACACCATTCATGTACTTACCAAATTATTAGTAGATCATCCATCTACAATCGCCTTAAGACACACTTTGTCTCTACATTTACATTATGTCTAGAACACACTCTTTCTTCTTCAATCTACTTTGGAGATTTCTTTGTCCCCAAAAATCAAGATTCATCTCAACATCGAGTTCTCTCCCATCTCTACTTTCGCTTTTTATGTCAAGGGTTCTTCTTCTTCTTCTTCTTCTTCTTGGATCACCATCACCCTTTTGGGATTTTGAGGGAAGCCTATAACCCTATGGGCTTCATTACATATAAAACATCTCAAAGGCCTCTAATATCCAAAAATATGTTGCCCTCGTCCTCTACCTTCAAAGCCTTCCCTTCCTTGGAAGTCTAGCATCACATTGCCCTTTGGCTCTTCTTCTTTGGTAGTTTTGGACAAACTTCCTCTTTCTCTATTCAAATTGTTGACACCTCATTTGCTTGCCACTTTGCCCTACCTATTCAAATTTTCCTCTACTTTCAAGGCAAACTAATATGCCTCATTCATGGTGTTCACTTTGAGTAAGGATAGCTCATGATGGATCATGATGTTGCATTCTCATCATCTTCTTGCAAATTAGTCATGATTTGGGTCCACAAAAACTCTTTAGTATAAGCTTGTATTGATGACACCTTCTGTTTAAGAATTTGAAACTGTTTTAAAAAATTTTGTTGATAATGCAAGGGCATAAATTTAGCTTTCAAATGTTTTAACATCTTTGGCCAAACTCTAATTTTCTCTTTGCCATATCTTCTCCTAACATTCTAGACATTTTCCTACCATAGGCCAGCATGACACTTCATGTTTGATGCTACAACTTTGACCTTTTGTGGATCAGTTTCTTAAATTCCTTCCATCTCATAGTATTTCACTAACTCTTAAATCAAATTCATGAACACATCTAAATTTATTTCATATTTAAAATCAAGGACTTTTCACTATAAGCTTGGTTCCTTGTTTGGCTACAACATCTATACGCCTTTCCACGTGATCTATGGCCCCAACTCAATCACTTTGAACTTCTAGCTCTTCCTTTGAGTCCTCATGAAGCCACCTAGCCTCAAGTGCCTCTAACCTTCTACGTAACTCATTGCCTATGTTTCCCCTCTATCTTGCATTCTTCCTACCTCTTCCTACCTAGTTCATATGTAATCCTTTAGGCCATGGTGGTTTGATACCAACTAATATAGACAACCTTTGTTACTGCAAGTTAGATACTATGTTCTAATAGTTAACAGGCAAAATACAATATCTACATGTGAAAGAAAGAAACAACAAACACATCATAGCAACTAAATATTAGTCTTTCAAACAAAAACATTACTAAAAATATATAGAGGAAGAGCTCCCAATACGCTGCAACAAAAATACAATGAATATTTTTATTTGCTAGAAAAATAAGAAAGTTTCTACAAAATCTCTATTCTATCTCATCTAATCTCGAAACTCCAAAAACTCTCTATTCTAACTCCTCTAATCTCGAAACTTCAAAAACTAACTATACATGTGAATTAAAATAAGTTGCAGCAGAAATGCATTTGCGTCTATAGCCAAACAACATTAGGATGACCAACCCTATTTTAACACTCTAATCTAAAAATACAAAGTAGTTGATAGTTATTCCCTCAACCCTCAGCAAAAATAGAGCAGTTCAACAAACTGCTAATTTTTGTAAAAGGCAAAATCTGAAAAAAAAACTGCACTCTTTAGTGAAGGTGCTCCGTATCACCCACCCCCGGGGGCCGGGAACTAACAAAACTACTATTTCTTTCCATTCTATCAGTGATTTCTGGAATGGATGAAATTTATAAAGGAGACGGATCTAGATGTATTTTCTAAGGATAAGACAAAGTTCTACGAGTGCTTTCAAAGGGTGAATTATTGTATGTGGGCCTATTGAACTAGATGAAGCTCTTCCCATTGTCCTAGTCCTGCGAAAAACTAGCTCCACCAATTCTTACAGTCATATACAGAACAAAAAGCCTCTAAGCAAGTGAGAAGCAGAAGTATCCCTGCGGCCAGAACAGTGAGCAGCTGCCATGAACCAAATATGTATTTTTTTATGTACCCCTTCACAGCAACACTCCATCTCTTGTTATAATCCTTGTTGACGTCCACTATGACTTGGTCCAAATATTGAAATTGAGTCAATTTCGCGCATTTACCCATGCCGTTCCACAGGCTTGCCACTTTACCGTCATCTGCCAGGTGATGGTAAATAATCCCGCTGTTTCTCAGCAGTGTTAATTTTAAATGTAGCTTGGACAGGTGTTCTAGTCTCGGGTGGTGATTATGAGGCTGGAAACACAGCTGGAATAATTATCTCCATACCTAGATAATTGATTTCTCGAGAGAATTCTAGATTTTAGGGTTTAGAGTCTAATTAATCCTAGCCATTGATTTAGATTAAATCATGGCCATTGGTTTTCAATGAGGGGATTATAAAAGAGGATCAATAGGCATTTGGAGAATACAGATCTGAGAAGTATTTGCAGCGATAGCAAATAAATAAATTTGCGGTGATAGCAAATTGATTTGCAGTGAGAGCAAGGGCGCAGCGATAGTGTTCGAGACAGCAGTAGTGGAATTTCTATAGGAGAAATTGGGAGAAGAATTTCTGGAGGAGATCATTGCCGGAGCTCTGCCAGTAAGAGGCAAGCAGTCTATGTATTTCCTGATTTGATTTAATAAAGTTCCTCATCTGCAGTACTGGTTTTCCCTTCGGGGTTTTTCCAGGGACAATTTGTCCAAAATGTTGTGTTGATTTTATTTTTCTATTTCCGTGACTTTTCCGTGAAGTTGCAGCTGTGTTATTATTTAATATTTGCTGTAAATTAATTAATTTTTCGGTAGCCAAATAATCTTATAAGATAGGGAATTAATAATCAGTAGCTGCAATAGATTTTTCACATGGTATCAAAGCGGATCTGAGTGCAAAACAGGCACAGGGAGAAAGGAAAAATAATAAATAAAAATCTAGGGTTTATAAAACCCAGTTTGACCTCTTCAAATTATTATTTTCTTTTGAGATGGCCTCAGCAGGTTTAAGAGATCAAGACAGATTGGATGGAGCCTCAAATTTTGGTGTTTGGAAAGCCAGAATTTCTTTATTGCTAGAAGAGAATGGTATCAAGGATTATGTGACCACTATTGTACCTGTACCTACAGACGCAACACAGCTCGTAGCATATAAGAAGGAAGATGCCAAGGCAAGGAGGCTGATTCTTGACGGTGTTAAGGATCATATTGTTCCGCATATTGCAGAGTTAGATACAACAAAGACAATGTGGGACGCCATTATGAATCTGTACCAGAATGCTACCCTTAACCGAAAGATGATTCTCAGAGAAAAGTTAAGGAATACCCGGATGAATAAGGGAGAAGACGTCACAAGTTACCTCACCAGACTTAGACTTGTCAAGGATGAATTGGCAGCTGTTGGGGACAAACCAAAGGATGATGAGCTAGTACGAATAGCCCTGAATGGGTTTACTAATCAGTGGGATGTCTTTGTTCAAGTTATTAATGGACGAGACACCTTACCGAGTTGGGATCGACTATGGAGTGACTTCACTCAGGAGGAGCTTAGACTAAGTCTTGTCAATGGAACCAGCAGTAATAGTCAGAAAAGTGAGGTGGAATAGGAAAACGTTGCCCTAGCAGGAAAAGGGAAAGCGAAGAAGGGGTCTGGCAAAGGATCAAATTCAAAAAGTGAGAAGAAGAAGGACTTATCTAAGATCAAATGCTATGGCTGTCACGAGTTCGGCCACTATGTCAGTGATTGCCCACAAAGGAAGAAAAATGAAAAGAAGGGCAAGAAGCAGACGGCAGCTTCAGCAAGTGTAGATGAGCTTTCTAGTAGAATGGAGGATGAGTTTGCACTCATAGCTTGCCTGACTAGCTCAACCTCACAGGGTGTTTGGTATATAGACAGTGGGGCGTCATTTCATATGACAGGAGTTAGGGAGTACTTCTCCAGATACAAGGAGGAGGACATCAGATTCCAGATTCAGATGGGGAACAAGTCCAAGTGCAATCCAGTTGGGAGAGGGACTGTTCTATTTCAGAGGGAGAATGGCAAGCCTATTTCCATTCATGATGTGTTGTATGTGCCAGGCTTGGGAATGAATCTAATTTCTGTATCTGTCCTTCAGGATAAAGGCTACAATGTACTCTTTAGAGGGGCGCATGTTTTAATCAAGCATAAGGATTGGAAATCACCCATAGCTATTGGAGTTAGGAGCGGCCGACTTTATAGGTTGCAGTTTGATACTCCTAAGGCACTAGTGAGCAGCAGTAATCCTAGAGATCAAGGAGAGCTATGGCATAGAAGGATGGGCCATATACATCATGGAGCACTTAAACTGCTTCGTGAGACAGTGACAGGTGTTCCAGACATGAGCACAGAGCATGATGATGTATGTAAGGGATGTGTATTGGGGAAGTTTGTGAAAGCAGCTTTTCCAAGGAGTGACACCAGATCCAAGGGGGTTCTTGATCTAGTACATTCAGATATATGTGGACCAATGTCAATGAAGTCTCTCAGAGGATATGAGTACTTTGTTACTTTTATTGATGATTTCTCCAGGAAGACCTGGATATACTTCTTGAAGACCAAGGATGAGGTTTTCAGTCACTTCCAGGAGTTCAAAGCTCTTGTGGAGAATTCGACAGGCAGGAAGGTAAAGGTTCTTCGATCAGACAATGGAAGCGAGTACAAAGGGAAAGAGTTCCAGGAGTTCTGTACCAGGGAAGGAATCAAGAGAGAGTGGACCGTTCCTTACAACCCGTAGCAGAATGGGGTTGCTGAGAGGAAGAATCGTTCTATATCGGAGGCAGCAAGGGCTATGTTGTATGACCAAGATATGCCACGATACTTATGGGCAGAGGCATGCAGTACAGTAGTATACATACAGAACAGGGTTCCACATAAGGTATTGGGCAAGATGACACCAGAGGAGGCATTCTCAGGGAAGAAACCAGATGTTAGTCACTTCAGGATATTTGGGAGTTTGGCATTTTGTCACATTCCAAGGGCTACACGTTCCAAATTAGATCAGACTGCAGAGAGAGGGTACTTTGTGGGGTACAGCGAGACCTCAAAGACATATCAGATATTTATTCCAGGGACCAGGAGGATTATAGTCAGGCGTGATGTCAAATTCATGGAGGACAAGGCATATAGGAGGTCCAGAGATTTGCCAGCAGATGATCAGAATGAGTAGCCAATAGAAGCTCCAAGGATTGTTCAACCAGAATAGGGGCAGCGAAGCACGAGTACAGTTACTAGTACAAGCACAGGCTCAAGTGCTGAGAGTTCACAGAGTATGGAGCAACAGATACAGCAAATCCAAGAGATGCATCAAGAAGATATGGAGTTTGATATTTCATCCTCTATAGTTGACAGGAGGAACCGTGAGGTTCAACAGACACATAAGGATACTCAGGAGTTTGTGGGAGCTCCTAGGACGAGTAATAGACAGCGGAAACAACCAGCTAGGTATAATGACTATGTGGCATTAGTTAGTCAGTTGGTAGATAGTGAGCCTTCTAGCTATCAGGAGGCTGCACAGCAACAGGTGTGGCAAGATGCAATGGTTGAGGAATATACCTCAATAATGCAGAATGATGTATGGGAGGTTGTGCCTAGACCGACAGATAGGGCAGTGGTTGGATCATTCTGGATCTATAAGATTAAGCATGGTGCAGATGGTAGCATCAAAAAATACAAGGCAAGGTTCATGGCCAAGGGGTTCTCTCAAAAGGAGGGAATAGGCTATGAGGAGACATTCACTCTAGTGGCCAGGTATACTTCTATACGAGCCGTAATCTCACTTGCAGCGCATATGGGATGGCAGATCCATCAAATGGATGTCAAGACGGCATTTCTTAATGGTGAATTGTTAGAAGAGGTATACATAGAACAACCAGAGGGCTTTGTAGCACACAGCAGCGAAACCCACGTGTGTAGATTGAAGAAAGCTTTGTATGGACTCAAGCAGGCTCCCAGGGCGTGGTATGAGCGCATTGATAGATACTTGCAGGGAATAGGCTTTGTGAAGAGTGAGGCGGATGCTAACCTCTACTACTTGGTGGTTGGGGGTGAAATTCTCATTCTTGTTCTATATGTGGACGACTTATTTTTAACAGGTTCACTGGGGCTTATAGAGGAGTGCAAGAGGGACCTTGCAGCAGAGTTCAAGATGAAGGATTTGGGGCTTATGCACTACTTTCTAGGCATGGAAGTGTGGTAGACAGATGGAGAGATTTTCCTTGGACAAGGGAAATACTGCATTGAAATCTTGAAGAGGTTTGAGATGCAAGATTGCAGAGCCATGTCTACACCTATGATCACGAATTGGAAGAAGGTAGACGCATCCAAGGAAAAGGATGTAGACTCCACCTTATACAGGATGTTAATTGGATCTCTCATATATTTGGTTAACACTAGGCCAGATATATCCTTTGCAGTAAACTCTCTTAGTCAGTTCATGGTTGAGCCAAAGAGAGTGCATTGGATAGCGGCAAAACATGTATTGCGGTATTTGCGTGGTACAATCGAGTATGGGATCAGATATGCTCGAAGTGATGGTATCAAGTTGATAGGCTATACTGATGCAGATTGGGCAGGTAGTGCGGTGGACAGGAAAAGCACTTTAGGGTGCTGCTTTAGTTTGGGATCAGGAGTTGTCTCTTGGTACAGCAGGAAGTAAAAGTCCGTGGCTCTGAGTTCTGCAGAAGCAGAATACATAGCAGCTAGCATGGCAACGTGTGAGGCTATATGGCTTCGGAAGTTGCTGGTAGCCTTGTTTGGTCAGAGGGTTGAGACTACAGTGATACACTGTGATAATCAGAGTTGCATCAGATTATCTGAGAATCCAGTGTTTCATGATAGGTCTAAGCATATAGACATCAGATATCATTTCATCAAGGATTGTGTACAGCGGAGGGTTGTTCAGCTACAGTATATACCTACAGATCAGCAGGTAGCAGACATTTTAACAAAGGCATTGGGGAAGGCAAAATTCATCTTCTTCAGAGGTAAGTTGGGTGTTATGCAGAACACCTTCCTCGCTAAGAGGGAGTGTTAATTTTAAATGTAGCTTGGACAGGTATTCTAGTCTCAGGTGGTGATTACGAGGCTGGAAACACAGCTGGAATAATTATCTCCATACCTAGATAATTGATTTCTCGAAAGACTTCTAGATATTAGGGTTTAGAGTCTAATTAATCCTAGCCATTGATTTAGATTAAATCATGGCCATTGGTTTTCAATGAGGGGATTATAAAAGAGGATCAATAGGCATTTGGAGAATACAGATCCGAGAAGTATTTGCAGCGATAGCAAATAAATAAATTTGCGGTGATAGCAAATTGATTTGCAGTGAGAGCAAGGGCACAGCGATAGTGTTCAAGACAGCAGTAGCGGAATTTCTATAGGAGAAATTGGGAGAAGAATTTCCGGAGGAGATCATTGCCAGAGCTCTACCAGTAAGAGGCAAGCAGTCTATGTATTTCCTGATTTGATTTAATAAAGTTCCTCATCTGCAGTACTGGTTTTCCCTTCGGGGTTTTTCCAGGGACAATTTGTCCAAAATGTTGTGTTGATTTTATTTTTCTATTTCCGTGATTTTTCCGTGAAGTTGCAGCTGTGTTATTATTTAATATTTGTTGTAAATTAATTAATTTTTCGGTAGCCAAATAATCTTATAAGATAGGGAATTAATAATCAGTAGCTGCAATAGATTTTTCACAAGCAGCCGAACGTCTTCTTCTTTGTCGATGATGTCGTTCATGAAATCAGTGTAGCGAGTGAAGATCAACTCAACAGGGGCTGCCGAAGCTTCGAACGCCACCAGATTTCTGAGAACTATGTCTGTGTTTGAATCCAACCTCAATTTGGGAAGATAAAGAGTTGCAGATGTTGGGTCGAAGCGAATTGTGGTGACGCCTCCCTTGGTTGGAAGGAATCTTACTCCTGCTGAGTATAAATCCGAGACCGAGGGTATCGCCAGTTCGTCCCGTGAAGGAGGAATTTCCACAGAGGAATATCCTCTTTCCTCATCTTTTTCCTCATCCTTTTCATCTTTCCGCTGAATTGAAAGATTTTTAAATGTGGAAAGAAGATGTGTGGACAACTGTGCCACCAACTGGATAGGCCTTGCTTTCAAGAGACACTGAGGCAGTGCTAAGACAAGTTGAACAGGGCTGATGTTTAACAAGGAGAGGGCATTCCATATGGCTTTCAGAGCACATGATACGTAGGTTGAATCCGGTAATGGGACCTTCACATCCTCATTCTCCATGGTATCGTCCATGGCTGCTGCAGGGACAATAGAGTAGTAGAGCACCTCCAGAATGTGAGTCCTCTCTTTTATACGCAGTCTTGAACTATCCGGCATCTTCAACATCAATGGCGACCATTCTTTACATGCAAGACTTATCACATTGCAAAGCCTTTCTTCCGCCTTGTCTTGAGAACCCAACTGCATCTCCAGCAGCTTTTGCAAGAGGAACAAAGGTAGCTGATTCTCGAGCATCATCAGATCTCTCATAATTGCATTGTGGATTGCGCTCCTGCCAGATGGATCTAAAACTCTGCCCAGTTGCTTCACATGGGAAGAAGCCCGATCCGCCTGTTTGACGTAGAACTGCAAGCACTCAATCACGAAGGAGGCATCCAAAGCCATAAGCCATGCTAGGGCTTCCTCATTGTAGTCCAGATATTTGTGGTAGCAGTTCCTGACCTGCCAGTCGTACTGGTGCAGGAGCTCCCAGTTTAGTCATTTTTTTGGCTATTTCTTAGTTTGTTGTCATGTTATTTTATTTCCTCTAAGGCTTTGAGAGCCATTTTCATGAGTTTGTAATAAGGACTTGGTCCATTTGGTCATCTAGTCCAATAGAACCTTGATAAGGTCCATTTTAAATGCATTTTTCCTTATGAAATATGTGATTTCTTGAAATAATGTAATCTCCAACGTTTTCTCTGCCCTCAAAGGGCAGTTGTATAGTTGGAGGAGGTGAAGGAATGTTTTCCAAGCCTTCTATACGCAGGAGAATGTATGACATGCCGGAATTAATGAAAAGAGAGAAGTTTTTGAAGGAAAAAACAGTCTTTTCTGCGTTTTTGTGAAGAAAGTCATACAGTACGGCCTGGTACGGACAGTTTAGGGTTTCGAAATACCTTTCATTTGCATATAGTTAGAGCTCTTGACATTTCTGTTGAAGGGAGAACCAATTCATTTTGCAAAAATTGTTTTGAAACCCTCCGAACTAGGGTTTTGTGTCAAAATGAGGAATTTCTCCTCTGTCCTCTGAAAGATTTCACCCATTTTCAGTAGGATGGAGGAAGGTAGGCTAGGTTTCATGTTTTTTATTGTTTGCAGGTTGCATGCTTCTCTCCAAGGTATTTAGCATGATTCTATCTAGTCTATACAGTGACTAGTTAGCTATCAATGGTGGAAAACAGTGAAGTTTAGAAAAACAGTCAAGCCCATGACCAAATGGAGGGTGTATTTCATGTTTATGGATGAAGGTAGACTTGTGCAAATGCTTGTTTGATCTTGAGTGGCTGCATTTGATCTATTTCCTTCACATAGCCTCAAACTAGGCCTATTTTCTAGGAAAAAGACAGTCTGCTGTCCTAGCCGCCTGTAGCAGAGTACGGACCTGCATGTAGTAGGATGATTGTGAATCCATAATGGGTATTTGGATGTGAAATGAGTTTAGATAGTCCTTTGTAGATTTCAAAAGTTATCCTTGTGTTAATCGTTCTCTAGGGCTACAAGGAATGAGCCATTTTAACTAGGGTTTTGTGTCAAAATGAGGAATTTCTCCTCTGTCCTCTGAAAGATTTCACCCATTTTCAGTAGGATGGAGGAAGGTAGGCTAGGTTTCATGTTTTTTATTGTTTGTAGGTTGCATGCTTCTCTCCAAGGTATTTAGCATGATTCTATCTAGTCTATACAGTGACTAGTTAGCTATCAATGGTGGAAAATAGTGAAGTTTAGAAAAACAGTCAAGCCCATGACCAAATGGAGGGTGTATTTCATGTTTATGGATGAAGGTAGACTTGTGCAAATGCTTGTTTGATCTTGAGTGGCTGCATTTGATATATTTCCTTCACATAGCCTCAAACTAGGCCTATTTTCTAGGAAAAAGACAGTCTGCTGTCCTAGCCGCCTGTAGCAGAGTACGGACCTGCATGTAGTAGGATGATTGTGAATCCATAATGGATATTTGGATGTGAAATGAGTTTAGATAGTCCTTTGTAGATTTCAAAAGTTATCCTTGTGTTAATCGTTCTCTAGGGATACAAGGAATGAGCCATTTTAAAACACTGTTTTAGGACAGTCATACCACAGTTTGCTGTTCTTTGTCAGTGCAGGCACTGAATTTGGATTTTGGGTCAGAGACCTTGTTTTATTCATGTCTTTGACAAGTATATGCTAATTGTTGTATGAAGACCCTGTTGGTAGAGGTGTTGGTAGTAGGTTGTGAACTCTTGAAGGTGGATTGTGCATATAGGTTGGGTTGAGCAGTGAGTCCCCAAAGTGAGAGTTGAGTAGCCTATGTGGTGGACACTAGGGTGTGGTCCTAGGCTAGGTCAATCTCCTGAGTAGCCTTGTGTAGGCTTATATCACATTACCTTTATAAAACTTTTGAAGGAAGCTTTGAAATCTAGATTCATTGTGTGGATATCATCAACTACTACCTATATCTCTGCATCACGTACTTCACCTCTTCCACTACATATTCAAAGTTACAGTCACTGGTTATTGTCTTCTGAAATCTTCAGGCACCATCCACTTTATTTCTCTCCATTTCGTACAGTTGGGATCTCCGGTGGTGATATGGTCCAATGGACATGCACTGCGGAATGCATGCCTCTGGCTTCATTGCCAACAAGTCCTTGGGCACACCAAAAATGGATGCACAAATCTCCTTTTCTTCTTCGTGCTCGCCATGTATTTCCACACCTTCCTTGATTTGAATAACCCACAGATCTTGTGTTAATTTTTGTGTAGCTTGGACAGGTGTTCTAGTCTCGGGTGGAGATTACGAGGCTGGAAACACAGCTGGAATAATTATCTCCATACCTAGATAATTGATTTCTCGAGAGACTTCTAGATATTAGGGTTTAGAGTCTAATTAATCCTAGCCATTGATTAAAATTAAATCATGGCCATTGGTTTCCAATGAGGGGATTATAAAAGAGGATCAATAGGCATTTGGAAAACACAGATCCGAGAAGTATTTGCAGCGACGGCAAATAAATAAATTTGCGGTGATAGCAAATTAATTTGCAATGAAAGCAAAGGGCGCAGTGATAGCGTTGGAGAGCAGTGGAATTGCCGGAGAAGGAAAATATTGCCGGAGCAATTTCAGCAGGAACAATTGAGGGAAGGGAATTTACAGGAAAGAAATTTCCAGAGCTCTGCCAGTAAGAGGCAAGCAATTTTGTATCTCTTGATTTCCTGTAGTTGAATAAAATTCATATCTGCAGAACTGGTTTTCCCTTCGGGGTTTTTCTAGGGACAATTTGTCCAAAACATTGTGTTCATTTTATTTTTCTATTTCCGTGATTTTTCCGTGAAGTTGCAGCTGTGTTATTATTTAATATTTGCTATAAGCCAAATAATCTTATAAGATAGGAAATTAATAATCAGTAGCTGCAATAGATTTTTCACATGGTATCAGAGCAGATCTGAGGGCAGAACAGGCACAGGGAGAAAGGAAAAATAAATCTAGGGTTTATAAAACCCAGTTTGACCTCTTCAAATTATTATTTCTTTTGAGATGGCCTCAGCAGGTTTAAGAGATCAGGACAGATTGGATGGAGCCTCAAATTTTGGTGTCTGGAAAGCCAGAATTTCTTTATTGCTGGAAGAGAATGGTATCAAGGATTATGTGACCACTGTTGTACCTGTACCTACAGACGCAACACAGCTCGTAGCATATAAGAAGGAAGATGCCAAGGCAAGGAGGCTGATTCTTGACGGTGTTAAGGATCATATTGTTCCGCATATTGCAGAGTTAGATACAGCAAAGACAATGTGGGATGCCATTATGAATCTGTACCAGAATGCTACCCTTAACCGAAAGCTGATTCTCAGAGAAAAGTTAAGGAATACCCGGATGAATAAGGGAGAAGACGTCACAAGTTACCTCACCAGACTTAGACTTGTCAAGGATGAATTGGCAGCTGTTGGAGACAAACCAAAGGATGATGAGCTAGTACGAATAGCCCTGAATGGGTTTACTAAGCAGTGGGATGTCTTTGTTCAAGTTATTAATGGACGAGACACCTTACCGAGTTGGGATCGACTATGGAGTGACTTCACTCAGGAGGAGCTTAGACTAAGTCTTGTCAATGGAACCAGCAGTAATAGTCAGAAAAGTGAGGTGGAACAGGAAAATGTTGCCCTAGCAGGAAAAGGGAAAGCGAAGAAGGGGTCTGGCAAAGGATCAAATTCAAAAAGTGAGAAGAAGAAGGACTTATCTAAGATCAAATGCTATGGCTATCACGAGTTCGGCCACTATGTCAGCGATTGCCCACAAAGGAAGAAAAATGAAAAGAAGGGCAAGAAGCAGACGGCAGCTTCAGCAAGTGTAGATGAGCTTTCTAGTAGAATGGAGGATGAGTTTGCACTCATAGCTTGCCTGACTAGCTCAACCTCACAGGGTGTTTGGTATATAGACAGTGGGGCGTCATTTCATATGACAGGAGTGAGGGAGTACTTCTCCAGATACAAGGAGGAGGACATCAGATTCCAGATTCAGATGGGGAACAAGTCCAAGTGCAATCCTGTTGGGAGAGGGACTGTTCTATTTCAGAGGGAGAATGGCAAGCCTATTTCCATTCATGATGTGTTGTATGTGCCAGGCTTGGGCATGAATCTAATTTCCGTATCTGTCCTTCAGGATAAAGGCTACAATGTACTCTTTAGAGGGGCGCATGTTTTAATCAAGCATAAGGATTGGAAATCACCCATAGCTATTGGAGTTAGGAGCGGCCGACTTTATAGGTTGCAGTTTGATACTCCTAAGGCACTAGTGAGCAGCAGTAATCCTAGAGATCAAGGAGAGCTATGGCATAGAAGGATGGGCCATATACATCATGGAGCACTTAAATTGCTTCGTGAGACAGTGACAGGTGTTCCAGACGTGAACACAGAGCATGATGATGTATGTAAGGGATGTGTATTGGGGAAGTTTGTGAAAGCAGCTTTTCCAAGGAGTGACACCAGATCTAAGGGGGTTCTTGATCTAGTACATTCAGATATATGTGGACCGATGTCAACGAAGTCTCTCAGAGGATATGAGTACTTTGTTACTTTTATTGATGATTTCTCTAGGAAGACCTGGATATACTTCTTGAAGACCAAGGATGAGGTCTTTAGTCACTTCCAGGAGTTCAAAGCTCTTGTGGAGAATTCGACAGGCAGGAAGGTAAAGGTTCTTCGGTCAGACAATGGAGGCGAGTACAAAGGGAAAGAGTTCTAGGAGTTCTGTACTAGGGAAGGAATCAAGAGAGAATGGACCGTTCCTTACAACCCGCAGCAGAATGGGGTTGCTGAGAGGAAGAATCGTTCTATATCGGAGGCAGCAAGGGCTATGTTGTATGACCAAGATATGCCACGATACTTATGGGCAGAGGCATGCAGTACATCAGTATACATACAGAACAGGGTTCCACATAAGGTATTGGGCAAGATGACACCAGAGGAGGCATTCTCAGGGAAGAAGCCAGATGTTAGTCACTTCAGGATATTTGGGAGTTTGGCATTTTGTCACATTCCAGGGGCTACACGTTCCAAGTTAGATCAGACTGCAGAGAGAGGGTACTTTGTGGGGTACAGCGAG
This sequence comes from Cunninghamia lanceolata, assembly GCA_027924645.1. Lineage (NCBI taxonomy): Eukaryota > Viridiplantae > Streptophyta > Pinopsida > Cupressales > Cupressaceae > Cunninghamia > Cunninghamia lanceolata. The sequence goes on along the minus strand of BSBN01000719.1, from coordinate 2,159,003 downwards.
ACCTCAAAGGCATATCAGATATTTATTCCAGGGACCAAGAGGATTATAGTCAGGCGTGATGTCAAATTCATGGAGGACAAGGCATATAGGAGGTCCAGAGATTTGCCAGCAGATGATCAGAATGAGCAGCCAACAGAAGCTCCAAGGATTGTTCAACCAGAATAGGGGCAGCGAAGCACGAGTACAGTTACTAGTACAAGCACAGGCTCAGGTGCTGAGAGTTCACAGAGTATGGAGCAACAGATACAGCAAATCCAAGAGATGCATCAAGAAGATATGGAGTTTGATATTTCATCCTCTATAGTTGACAGGAGGAACCGTGAGGTTCAACAGACACATAAGGATACTCAGGAGTTTGTGGGAGCTCCTAGGACAAGTAATAGACAGCGGAAACAACCAGCTAGGTATAATGACTATGTGGCATTGGTTAGTCAGTTGGTAGATAGTGAGCCTTCTAGCTATCAAGAGGCTGCACAGCAACAGGTGTGGCAAGATGCGATGGTTGAGGAATATACCTCAATAATGCAGAATGATGTGTGGGAGGTTGTGCCTAGACCGACAGATAGGGCAGTGGTTGGATCACGTTGGATCTATAAGATTAAGCATGGTGCAGATGGTAGCATCGAAAAATAAAAGGCAAGGTTCGTGGCCAAGGGGTTCTCTCAAAAGGAGGGAATAGACTATGAGGAGACATTCGCTCCAGTGGCCAGGTATACTTCTATACGAGCCGTAATCTCACTTGCAGCGCATATGGGATGGCAGATCCATCAAATGGATGTCAAGACGGCATTTCTTAATGGTGAATTGTTAGAAGAGGTATACATAGAACAACCAGAGGGCTTTGTAGCACACAGCAGCGAAACCCACGTGTGCAGATTGAAGAAAGCTTTGTATGGACTCAAGCAGGCTCCCAGGGCGTGGTATGAGCGCATTGATAGATACTTGCAGGGAATAGGCTTTGTGAAGAGTGAGGCGGATGCTAACCTCTACTACTTGGTGGTTGGGGGTGAAATTCTTATTCTTGTTCTATATGTGGACGACTTGTTTTTAACAGGTTCACTGGGGCTTATAGAGGAGTGCAAGAGGGACCTTACAGCAGAGTTCGAGATGAAGGATTTGGGGCGTATGCACTACTTTCTAGGCATGGAAGTGTGGCAGACAGATGGAGAGATTTTCCTTGGACAAGGGAAATACTGCATTGAAATCTTGAAGAGGTTTGAGATGCAAGATTGCAGAGCCATGTCTACACCTATGATCACGAATTGGAAGAAGGTAGACACATCCAAGGAAAAGGATGTAGACCCCACCTTATACAGGATGTTGATTGGATCTCTCATGTATTTAGTCAACACTAGGCCAGATATATCCTTTGCAGTAAACTCTCTTAGTCAGTTCATGGTTGAGCCGAAGAGAGTGCATTGGATAGCGGCAAAGCATGTATTGCGGTATTTGCGTGGTACAATCGAGTATGGGATCAGATATGCTCGAGGTGATGGTATCAAGTTGATAGGCTATACTGATGCAGATTGGGCAGGTAGTGCGGTGGACAAGAAAAGCACTTCAGGGTGCTGCTTTAGTTTGGGATCAGGAGTTGTCTCTTGGTACAGCAGGAAGCAAAAGTCCGTGGCTCTGAGTTCTGCAGAAGCAGAATACATAACAGCTAGCATGGCAACGTGTGAGGCTATATGGCTTCGAAAGTTGCTAGTAGCCTTGTTTGGTCAGAGGGTTGAGACTACAGTGATACACTGTGATAATCAGAGTTGCATCAGATTATCTGAGAATCCAGTGTTTCATGATAGGTCTAAACATATAGACATCAGATATCATTTCATCAGGGATTGTGTACAGCCGAGGGTTGTTTAGCTACAGTATATACCTACAGATCAGCAGGTAGCAGACATTTTGACAAAGGCATTGGGGAAGGCAAAATTCATCTTCTTCAGAGGTAAGTTGGGTGTTATGCAGAACACCTTCCTCGCTAAGAGGGAGTGTTAATTTTTGTGTAGCTTGGACAGGTGTTCTAGTCTCGGGTGGAGATTACGAGGCTGGAAACACAGCTGGAATAATTATCTCCATACCTAGATAATTGATTTCTCGAGAGACTTCTAGATATTAGGGTTTAGAGTCTAATTAATCCTAGCCATTGATTAAAATTAAATCATGGCCATTGGTTTCCAATGAGGGGATTATAAAAGAGGATCAATAGGCATTTGGAAAACACAGATCCGAGAAGTATTTGCAGCGACAGCAAATAAATAAATTTGCGGTGATAGCAAATTGATTTGCAGTGAAAGCAAAGGGCGCAGTGATAGCGTTGAAGAGCAGTGGAATTGCCGGAGAAGGAAAATATTGCCGGAGCAATTTCAGCAGGAACAATTGAGGGAAGGGAATTTACAGGAAAGAAATTTCCAGAGCTCTGCCAGTAAGAGGCAAGCAATTTTGTATCTCTTGATTTCCTGTAGTTGAATAAAATTCATATCTGCAGAACTGGTTTTCCCTTCGGGGTTTTTCCAGGGACAATTTGTCCAAAACATTGTGTTCATTTTATTTTTCTATTTCCGTGATTTTTCCGTGAAGTTGCAGCTGTGTTATTATTTAATATTTGCTATAAGCCAAATAATCTTATAAGATAGGAAATTAATAATCAGTAGCTGCAATAGATTTTTCACATCTTGATCGATCTTTACTTCATCTGCGTTCTTTAATGCCATGATTCCCACTGCAAAAGGAATGAGAGATCATAAAAAGACACAGAGGATGAAACCAGATAATCGAAGGCTCAAATATGGGAAACAACTGGTCAGAGGGTCGTATATGTAGCTTTACCCTCGGCTCCACCGGACAAAGTAACTTCGCTTTCACACAAATTTCTGTCATTCCAGCGAGAATAGCAACTTTAATTTGACAGAAATTTCACATGGTAAATGATTTATACAAATGATTTGATTCAATGTCGGAAGGCTGCTTGTTACCGGCAAATCGTGGGCAGAGGGCCCTATGATAAAACCCATCTAAGTAACAGTTTCGTACATTTCGAACAATTGCAAGATGAAATACATAAATGTTATGTATACTATGAAACTTAAGAAGGAAGAGTTTAAAGTTTAAACAGTCCATACCTGGCATAATATTTATATATTAAATATTAGTGCCCAAAACAAATCTTATAATTGATTTAATGGATTTAAGTTACTAATTTTATATTCTTATAATTGATTTAATGGATTTCAGTTTATAGATTTAAGTTAATAATTTTATATAGATATTTTAAAAATCTATACAGTTTGAGTTTTCTTGTTGGTGGAAAACTTGCCTTCATGAAAGAGAGGTCAAAATTCAAATCCTATAGGGGTGGGGTATGTAATCTTAGACTATAAGAGGATCCATTTCCAAATGTATTTGTTTAAAAAAGGTTGAGAAATATTTCTTGGTACTTATATTAAATTTGTTATTTAAGAAGGATAAACATCTCAAGACTATTTTTGAATATCTTTTCAATAGATATATTTAAAATTAATAAGATATGGAACTATTCTTTTTATTCACTTAAAAGTTACTTTATTTTACTTTAGAGTTGTTTCATTTATTATTTATTATTATTTTTAAATTCATTATATTATACAAAAATGGGTCCTTTAAACTCTAACCAAGATACAGATATATAGAGTTTAAGAGATATTTCTAAGCTATATTTCTCTTATCTGCCATGTAGGGCATTATATTGGACATATAATTGTTTCATTGATTACATATTCAAACTTTATTTTACTATATAACTAGTTTATTTACTATTTATTTAAAAAAATTGGTCTTTACATTATTTTACTATAGAACTACTTTATTTACTACATACGTTATTTACTTTATAGTTAGGTTCTTTCTATTTAAAAACAAATGTTGGCTCTAAATAGTTTTTCTTTCAACAATTCTTTCATGGTCATGACATCAAATGCTTCTCACTTTACTCTAACTATAGTAATAATTATTTATAATTAAATGAGGTGTGAATAATAAATATAAGAAAAGTTAGAGTATAGTTTAATTTTTTGTTGATTTTGAGTTTTTGATGAGGGAGATGTGGTTGTATAATGTATTTGGCAATTAGGTTCATCAATCTAAAACTCTATTTGTGCCTAAGATGTTGCGATGGTTTTGTTTTGTAACTATGAGATATCTTGAAATTATGCAATGCATGTGGTTGATGCTTTTACCTAGTGTGATTCTATCTTTCATTGAAATGCACTTCAAAATATCTTGACTTTGCTTACCCCTACTATTCAGACAAAATGGGGTGTTAAGAAGCAACTTTGGATTTGTTGTAATAGAAGGAAGTATTGAATATCCTTAGTGGTGAGTCAAGTCTACTTGTGAAATTCATAATAATTAAAGACACAAAAGACAAAATAATGTATAATGTTTTTTTGTAATATTTGTAAATGTTGGTAAGTACTTTTTGATATTCTCTAATGTTATTTTTTAAACCTTTAGATGCTATTGGTTTATCCTACTTGATGATAACTAATGTTCTAGGGATTCTCTTTAAATACATAATCCTAGGTAATCAATTAAACATTAGACACATAAGAAAATGAATAATGTCTGTTATTTTGAAGGAATCAATTTGAGAAAGTGGGGAAAGATACTTTAATCAAGAGAATGAAAGGAGTTGATTTAAAAAAATAAGGAAAGATACTTTAATCAAGAAGACAAGATCATAGGTAAAGCTATGAGTAGCGAATGGATCAATATTTGCAGTCTAATCCAAAACACAAAAATAACTAAATTGACAGTAGTTCAAACCATTAAAAACTGAAGTCAACAACTAAAGTCTATGTATCATAATTATATTAACCTATCACAAAATAACCTAAATTATCTCAACCTAAAATAAGGTTGTTTATTTCTCTTCTCACTCTGACTGGGACCGTTCCTTCTTAATCCCCGGACCATATAGAAAGAGCTTGCTCAAAGTTTCAACAAATTCCCTCTATTTGCCCCCGGTGATAGGGAAGCCAACCCTCCCTTTTCTCTTCTCAACTCCTCTATTCAAAGTAAATGGTGGGATGGATCTCATAATGAATATCTTTTTTGTTTTTAGTTACCAACCGACTTGATCTATCTATGTATGGAAGAAGGGTGCCCATACCCTCTACCCTATAATGACGGGAGTAGAGCAGATCCAATAGGACTACGGTAGGAGAGAGAATAAGGATGGTTTTCTTGGTCGTCTGAATTCACCCTTCTCGATTGGCCAACAAATGACACAACCAAGAATTCTTGTTTTGGAAACGTGAGAATAAATCCGTTAATGGAGGTCGTTGAAGAGATGCAGATTTAATAGAGTTTAAGTGTGAAAGGAAAGCTCATGGTTTGAGACACGGCTGGGTCTGTCTGTGCGTAATCTGAAAGAGTGCAGTCTGTCTTTGCGTAGGTAAAGAATTCCCAAAGTGACTCAAATTCCTGTCATAGGTATTGCACGGTACAGTGTTCATGCACTTGAAGCTCTCTCGAGTGAATCTGCACAGGGTATTACACGTTTGGAAACTTGATCTACTTTAGAGAACGCCCGTAGTAACTATTTGACTCCACAATGAGTTGACTGTTGATTATTTTAACGTTTATTAATTATGCTCATTTGAACTATTTATTAATTAATTGAAATTCATAATATAATATGATTTTGGATTTTAATTAATTAATAAATAGTATTAAATGTGCTGCCTATTTATTAATTGTAGGGGAGAAAATTTATCTATTTTTAGTGGATATTATTAATCAGTGATTTTAGCATTTAATATGGTTTTTTAGTTATTAATTATTTTTAATTATAAATTTTACATTATAATATATAAATTATTTTAACTTTTAAATATGTTTTACTTCTTCATTTTAGATCGGATCACATTTGCAATCTAGTACCTAGTTTTAAAATTCAAAATTCTTATTTTTATTTTTAAATGATAATCTCAAGATATTATTCTTAGTTATTGGTGTTAATGCTAAAAGTTTCAAATTGTATGTCTAAGGTTATGTATTTAAAAACATCACTCTAGATATTAAGGCACAGAAAAATAATCACTCTAGATATTAGGAAAATGGCACAGAAAAATAATCACTCTAGATATTACACACATTAATCTCAATCAGCATTAGTCATAGTTAAGGCACTAAACACAACAATCATAAAATCATTTATAGCTGTCACTTCTCAACTTATCTCTACATTGATCTTTGCCATTAAAGGATCATAAAATGTCATTTATCAATCTCAATTTGAATTAGACTTCGATGGTATTAGACTCCACTGGCATCATTCTTAGTCTAAATTATATATTGGCTACTTGGAATCAATTTCTTTCTTTTATCCCATTCTCAATATTGTCAAATCAACCTAGAGGCCAAAATGCCATCAATGAAGTTACACACTTCCCTTAGTACATAATAAGCTCTCAAAGATGCTCTTTAGCTAGTCACTTTCTCAAACATTGATATATGCCTAGGGGAAAATAACTGCAAGTCCTAAAAGATAGATTCTGATGTGGACAATTACATGGTGCAAAGGTATCATAGGACTAAAACACGTGCATGATCTGATCCCATGTCTTAAGATTCTCATAATTCATTTGTCTAGGGTTTCTAGTCATTTATCTAGTTCTATATATATCAAATATCAACTTTATGTCATGGAATTCTCAATAGTCAAGATCAACATCAATCATATTTATAAGTTTGGGTACACATTAGCCTACCCACATGCATTGTGTATAATCGTGAGCTAAACTTTGTTGGTGCAATTTGGCAGTCTTTGTAGGAGAGAGTGGACACAACTGGATATATCCACATCCTTTCATTCAAATATAAATGGATATATTGAGGTGGTCAACTACGCACTATTGCATCCTTTGTGCATCTACAACCATACACATCTACACATTTGAGGTGGCAACATGTTCTACATCCATCATTCTTTCAATAGTTCTACAAGACATAGATCTTTCAGGACATGTCCTAGGTTCTATCGTACACCCTAGCACATAGCCTACTATTTAGGTCATCTCATGTTTAGTCTCTCACACAAGAATGGGAAGAAAATAGAGAACAATTTTTTTTGCAACACATTCAAAGTGTTCACCACAAAATATAATGCATTGTCTCACATCAATAGAAGAATTACAAAGAATGCCATGAAGTTTACCACATTCCTCACTTATTCAAGGCTAGAGACAAAGTCTGGTTGGATCTTCAGAATGAATACTTGAAGGTTTTTCATCAAGAGTTGATACCCCTACACTATGTCTCATTAACCATTATGTGTGGAGCTAGTGAGAACACCTTAGTTCTTGATCTTCTACAATATATTGTCTTGTATCCAATCTTCAATTTTGAGCTCCTTAAACCATACTTTCCTCCTCTTCTTAAGCTAGGATTATCTCAACATCCTTTAGATGTGGATCATGAGCAACTATGTATAGTTGCAAGAGATTATATCATATAGAAAGATACCATGCATGCTTGCCACAATTCACATCACCATTTAGAGTGGCCGAAGATTGGGTGAGATGTAGAAAAAATAAAGTGATGCAATTTTTAGCATCTTTGTGTTTAGTATCTGTAACTTACAATTACATGATGGGGGTATCACTTTTCAAGAAGCTCTAAATGATTAGAGCATAATTTTGAAAAAGTCAAAGAACATTGTGTGTGCCTCAATAATATATTGTGTTAATGTGCAAGGTTTGTAGAACACTTTGCTAGAACACAAGATTTACTAGCATCACAAGTGCCCTATGTGCAAGTCAATACCATTGTATTATTGTACACATTGCTCTACACATTATTTTGCACCCCTTCGAAAACATTATAAAGTTATAAATCCTTCACATGTGTCATTTACATAAGGTTTATTATTCATTCATGGGGATTGAAATACCAACTATCAAGGAATCCAATTGCTAAGTAGTTGGGAAACAAGTTATTTGCGATATGATTTGTATCATTTTCTCCTCTCAAATTGTAACAGTATTGTATTTATAAACATTTTTTTCATTATGTTAAAGGTTAGATAACTAAATAGTCTAGATAGACTATTTTGATGTGTTTTAACTAGCCTTGCTATTTGTACCCTATTCATTTATATTTGAATATATGTAGCACATTTTCTCTCTCTTCATTTGTGTTTTGGATCATCTACATTTCTTGTTTTACTAAGCATAATCTATAAAATTATCTTTCACTAATATTAGTTTCTATCTTGGACTAGCTAAGATCTAAATCACAACTCTTGGCATCATTTACCACGTTATTAATGTTATTAACCATGTCATGTGATCACACACACCTCCTTAATCCATGCACAACTCACATAGTACTAGAAACCAATGTGTGCATCTACATGGAACTAAAGTTGCTTCATGTGCTAGGTTATTACAAGAAGTTAGGTCCACCTTTTTGCTAAAATTGGTGTTTTTCTTGAAAATTAAAGTTTGTCATAGTTGGAGAAAAATTTGAATCACTTACACAGAATATTCATAAGATGTAAAAATATGAAATGTAAGATTTTGTTTCTAGTTTTCAAATATGTTATTTATTCTAATACCTAGATGATAAATGTTGGCCTTTTATAAGATGCACAAAAAAGTTACTTTTTAAAAGTCATCTATTTTGGGCCAAACACATGCACGTGTACAACCAACATAATTTGATCTAAATGAAAGTATTTTTCTAATTCCTTTTTTGGAATGATGTATATGATGCTAAAGTTTTGTCAAGATAATTTTTGTAATTTTTTGATAAATAATTGTTTTTAATTAATTTTTTACTAGCCCTAATCTGTGTTGTTTAAACCCCCTTGTATACGGCCAAAATAATTTGACGTAAACTAATCATAAGATGATTTTATTTTCATCGTGTAGAAAATGATGTCTAGATTGGTTAGACATAATTTTCTTTTTAACTTTCAAAATCAAAAGTTATTAAAAAATAGTAATAAATGTCATTTCAAGCTTATATGAGTCCCTTTGTTTAAAAATTAATTAATAAATAGAAAAATTTGTCCAACAATAAAAAAATTACATATATAAAAACTTGATATTATCATCTATAATGAGTTTTAGTTTGGTACAAAACTATAGAAAAAAGTCATCAGCCATATTGGTATTTAGTTCAACATGGACGAGGTGAATGTAAAAGGTGCAAATATAGAAATGCTGAATGTCGAAGAGTTCAAGAATATAGAAAATGTGATTATAGAAACAAATCTAGGTAAGTCTTTAATTGAACTCAATGATAATGATTTTAGTTTTTTAAAGGAAGTTGGATATAGAAATAGTGATATAAATTCTTCTATTAGAAACAACACAACAAAAAATAAAAATGAAAACCTTGTATTAGTGAAAATGAAAAAGTTATTTTTACATAAAAGGAAATGTTTTGGATAATATTCATGGTAAGATATCATGGAGACAAATTTGAACCCATACAAACAAATTGTATAAACTACTCTTTTATAGAAAAAGTCTAGGATTTTAATATAAACTCATAATGTAATTAATCAGAATGTCAAAAATATGAAGAGTAATGAAAAAATTAGGCATATTTGTATAACTCAAAAAGGTGAATGAATCAATGTAATAAGTTAAGTCTAGTGTTGTTAATTATATTGATTCTATTGGAAAAAAGAGTCGATCTAAAGATAGAAATGTAACATGATGAGCAATAACAACTACTCTAGTTAATAAATCAGTTGTGAGCAAAAGAATGATAAGTAAAGTAAGTGGGTTTTTAAATGTAAATTTTAAAACATTGAGAAGAGGGGTAAATAGAAGAGTAACTATTTAATTTTATCTAATTAACCAATGTTGGACTTTTAGTGATAGACTTCAAAGGTTTGACATGAAATTAAATTTAATGAAATCAAGTCTTTAATTAAAAAATATTGACATGATAATACAAGGGTATCATCTAATGCTAGAGATGTATTGAAATTAAGAGTGGTGTAAACAATCATGATCCTCCTTCAAAACATCTATTAGACATGATTCAAATAGAATTATATAAAAAAAATTATAGATGATTCAATTATATTTTCTTTAGCACAAGCCAAAGATAATTTGAGAAATGTAAACTTGAGTATGTCAAAATTACTAAACAATGAATCTCTTGTTGTTTCAAGACTCATGTGCAATTCTATTATTATTATTATTATGTTTTTTGATATATACATTATACTTTGCATAATAACCAAATTATGCAGGAATGTGGTATTAATATGCCGCCTACAACAATTAAGGAATTTATAACAAGTTTACTCTTTGAAACACCTGATGGACAATTATATTTACTCAAAAGTGTGTATTTATAGACAATGTAATAGATATGGTAACCTTTCATTGTTAAGATAATGCATGCATGAAAGTAATTTATATGATGTTGAACATAATTAGTGGATGTGAAGAGGTTTGACAATGTTCAAAATCCATTAAATGATGGGAAATTGGAAAGAATTGTGAGTTAGTCACAAAACAAAGTAGTGTGCATTAGTTCATAGTAGAATTAAAGAATAAGATTGTGTACAAATATGTGAAACACTCTCAATATGTTCAATGGCTTGATGAACAATTTTGCATATAGATTTCTAATAGGAACTATATTTTCAGTGGTTAACTTTGCAAAAAACTATACTCTTTCTCCATAAGAGGAGATTCAATCTCACTACTATAATTTAGTATAGGTGGCCATCTTTATTTATATTTTATACAAACATGCAAATGATAGTATAGACGACGACAAATTTTATTGAGGAAGTATCATTTCTATTTGAGTGATAACCAGTTACATTCACCACAGCTTGAGTAATATTGTTTCAAAGTATTTTATTTAAATTTAAGAGAATGAAAAATCTAGATGACACAACATCTCATATGGTCAAACAATTGTACAAGATAATTAAAAAAATATTGAATGTTTTATTGGCTATGTAGGGCCCATACAGAAAATAATATCCAATATAAGTGGAGTTTCTTTAAAGTTGGGCATCATAAAGGAGGAAGTGATATAGCTAGAGCATGTGTGAAAAGAGCTCTTGATAGGGATAAACTAAAATTTGTGTATGCAACAAAGTTTAAAGATTCACGTGCAATTGTGGATTGGTGTAATGCAAAACTATCTATAGGATCAAGTGAAAACTCCAAAATTTGATGATTCTTTTGGTTAGTTAAAGAAAAAAGCATTCTTCCCTGATATGATTGTGAGACAATTAGTGGATCAACAAAATGGTATTGATTTAAGAGTTCAAATGCTAGCACATGGACTATATGGACTAGGGAGCTTTCCTATTACTTTCAGTTTTCTATTGGAGGTTAGTGGGAAGCATAAGAAAATATAGAATGGGTTGAAGGATGACAACATACATCCCTAACACCTATACAAACACATGTTAGAATTAAGGTGCCATCAATCTTGTAAATCTTACATAATTTATTAATTCTATTATTATTTGTAAATCACCCATAAGGGATGAAAGGTTTCACCAACAATGATTTTATTTCAGTTGCATGTTTATATTCGGTACCTGACACTAATTTGTCTATGACAAAGGTTGTAGGGGGATTTTCCCATTGTGAGGGGTCCAAGGGGGATTATCCCCCTCGGTGGAGGGTCTGGGGGCCATGCGCCCTGGTGGAGGTTCGGGGGTAGTGCCCCTGAAACCATATTTTATTTATATTTTATCATTGTAAGTCTGGACCATTCGTCATTAGGTCACATATTTGATGGTTGATATTATGTTGGTTTTCTTTCCCTAGAAGGCAACCCCTTTTTATAAGGATATTTGTGCTACATTTTTAGTAGAGTTGAGAGTAACAAGCATTGATGTATTGAAGACTAAAGAAAAAGAGGAAGTGCATGTATTGTAATCTCATATTTGAAGATAATACAAATTGGAGCCTCTTTTTTGGTGGAGTTTTTTACCTGAAAGGGTTGTCTCCATATTACATACTGTGTTATGTGTTCAATTCTTAATGCATGTTATTTGTATATGGTGGGTTTTATTTCTATTGCAATCTCCTTTGGTTCTACATTATTTAGAGGACATTAATAAGGTTTGAATCAGATTTAGTTATGTGGTATGCACTTCATTTCTAACAGCACATGATCAACATAAGACAATGTTTGAAGAGGATAATCAATTGTTTGTATCAGATGACTATGGTCATGTTGCATACCTTGTACAAGAAGGTACATTAATTCAATTTATCTAGTTTCATTACATTGTTTTGTAATCTATAATTCTATACATGTATGTATTTTTGTGAAATATATATTATTTCCAACTTTATTGAATTTATAGATTTTTCCAGGACATGTATATGTTGTTATTGCACCTGAGGGCAATGAAGAGGAAATAGAGTATTGGTTGGCTCGATATGTTGAGACAAAACATAAGTTGTTATACCCTAGAGTAGATGATGATAACTTTGAGTATCCAATAGGTTCTATGGTTGTTGTTGGAACTTGACTACAGAAATATCTAATAAGAAATCTAATGGTATATCTACATTTGAATATTATGAAGCACATTAGAAAATTGTGCACTACTCGCATTTGATTGTGGAAACAAATATACAATTAGGGACACTTTATATGGAAGAACATGAGGCAATCATACATGTGTTATAAAAAAGAGAGGATGTAGATGGTACATTGAAGTAAATTTTTTAAATGGTTTGTAGGTATGTAGAAATTTTTAAATTTTTAATATTTATTTTTTGACTAATGTATAGTTATATATATTTAATTTATATCTTTTTTTTTTACTATCATGCCCTAAGAAAATAAGTAAGTGATTTCATGTCTCCTTAAGCCATCCTCTTAACTCCCCTTAAGTCATCTCCTAGCTATGTTCCATAAAGTAGGTAAGTGTTATGTGGTCTCACAAAATGCCCCATTTTGCCTTAGCAAAATAGGGACCCAACTTTTTGTTTTTCTTGTGTGTTTTCCCTCTTTGGGAAATATGATAAAATGTCAGCTCTTGATCCACGGTCAAAAGTCAAGTTCAGAAAATTTCTTAACAAAAGGTCACCATTGGATACAAAATTGAATTTTGAGCAACTTTTCCTTTTACATCATGTTGAAATGCCCTGAAATGAAGAAGTTGTGCTTGGTCAAAGTTTTGGTTTTATGCCTTCTATACTTGGTTGAAAAAATTAAGTGAAGTGCTGTTGGGAAAATTCTGAAGAGCAAAACCTTAGGTATTTTGGAAGTTAGGGAGTTTGATGTTTCACCGATTCCCTGACTAAGCGAAATGAGTAAAGAGTTAAGTCATTTTAGTTAGAAGATTTCCCATAGAGAAAGAGAGAAAAGACTTAGAGTATTTTTCCAGTTGGCGAGTTCGGTGTTTCACCGATTCGCTGACTAGGCAAAAGGAGAAAATGTTAAGTGTTTTAGGAGTTGGTTCAATTTGGATTTCCAGAATTTTGCAGACTCGAGAGTTTTGTTAAGATAAAGCTTCATCAGGAAAACTTTGATCGAGGAAACTTCTTGTTGTAGAAGATAGTTCACAAGTTAGGTTTTTTTGCGATTTCTCAATAGAGGCAAAAGGGTGGAGATAACAGAAAAGTTCAAAGGATTTTGAATTTGTGTAGATAAAAGAGCTAACAAAGCAAAGTTAGCAACTTTGAAATTTTACTGAAAAGGCTGATAAAAGGGGTTAAGTCTGTAATTTTAAGCATTTGTCAATAGAAAGACAAAAAGGCCAACAACATGGAAAAAATTTATAAGTTTGCAAAGTTTGTATTTTTAGATTTTTGCCGATAACATAGAACATAGGCAGAGTTTGCAAGTTTGAACTTTTGCTGATAACAAGGAAAAGTTTGGAACATAGACCTTTTTTTCTGATAAAGGAAAGATAATAAGGAAAAGTTGGCAAATTTAAACTTTTGTTGATAAAGAGCGATAAACGAGAAAAGTTTGAAAAGTTGAACTTTTTCCAATAAAGGGAAAAGTTGCCAAAATGGTTTGGTTCTAAATTTTACAAAATCACCGACAAGTAGCGATAGTTCTAAAAAGTTAAAAATCACCAACAAGTGGCGATAGCTCTAAAAAGTTAAAATTCACCGATCAATGGTGATAGTTCTAAAAAGTTAAACTTTGTCGATAAAGGGCGATGGTTCGAAAATGATAGGATTTGCCAATAGAAGGACATAAAACCACAGTTCGTAAAAAATGTAATTTTGCCGATAAGGGCATCAAAAGTTAAATTTGTGAAAAGAGTAAAGTCTTCATATGGACATTTTAAAATAGATATTAACACCTAGATATACACATCTGGACCATCCCCTCATAGTTTATACTTTGTTTAAAAGGATGAATTCATCCTTGCTATTAGAATCAGGATATTCAGAGCAATATGTAGGATATTTTAAAGAGATTAAAAGTGGAATTGTGAGTGATTCTACAACACAATTAACATGGCATTTATCTTAGCATTTGTGTGATAATCAATAAGAGTTTGGTAAGTAGGTGAATAGGACCAAGCTACATGTATCCTTTCTTGTCATTTTCTCAAGTATATTATAATTTTACACAAGTAAAGGATAAATATCAAAGATTAAGCTAAATCCTCAGTATTCTGTATACTTTTTTAATCTACATAGGGGAAATTTACAAGTAATGCACATACTAAATCATGGATATTTGCTTGTTGCAGGATAGTAGAATATCTAAAATGAATCACATAATTAAATCTTGGAGAAGATGTCTTCACCTGCTGCAAGATAAAAGATAAATTCTAGAAAAGAGGGCTAAATTGGATGAAATTTTAGCCAAACAAAGGATGCGTGAATAGGAACTAAAAGATGCATCAGAAGCCGAGGATAGGTGAAATTTCAAAGATGCTAAGGCAAAGATACTCACGAATATGATGTTTGCTAGCTGGAAGGATGTTGAATCAAAGATGCTAGGAATATTCCTTTGCTAACTGTATTCCACCATTGGTTGCCAACTAGCAATCACATGCCACACATCCTGACTATTGATTATTATGAGTGATTCTTGATTATTGGATCAATTGTAATTATTTTTGGACCTTGTGCTATAAAGGGACCATGACCCTTCTATTGGAAGAGAGATTGAATTGTTAAAACTAAGGGAGACTGAATTGTTCCAATTCCAAGCACTAAGTTTATGATTTTCTGCAACTTTGTGAATTCTCTCTCAAGGTTCTTTCTCAAGACCATTGTAATTGTATATGTTCTTTACATACTTAATGAAAGTGAAGTTGTAGATTACTTCCTAATCATAAATCCTGTGTAGTCTTCTGGTTGATTTCTAGATAAGTGATTGTGAATTGTTGCATCCTATTGGAGTGCATTCAAGTAATTGCATATTGTTATCAATTATCCTATGAAGATTTGTGTTGATCATAATATCTATGGAACATCTAGGTGAAGTATGGTTTGCTTGCTTCTTTTGATTACAGTATCAGAATATGTATGTCAATCATTGGCTAAAATTCAGTAAATTTTAGGATTTCAATTTCTAAACCTCTTAATTTTAGT
Organism: Cunninghamia lanceolata; assembly: GCA_027924645.1. Lineage (NCBI taxonomy): Eukaryota > Viridiplantae > Streptophyta > Pinopsida > Cupressales > Cupressaceae > Cunninghamia > Cunninghamia lanceolata. Next base: position 2,143,449 of record BSBN01000719.1, on the reverse strand, counting down.
TTCAATTTCATGGATAATCATAAATAATTGCAAATCATGATAAATCATAAGAAAATACTATAGATGCATGCTAACAGTGACTTATCCAGAGCATATATACAATTAATAAATGCAAATATTGATATATTTGAGTAATATATAGTGAGCAAATGCAAAATATAGATATATTCATAGCATACAAAATAGGATATTGTAAATCAATACAAATATTATGTAGATAGGCATCAATATCAGTGAGTTGTAGCAAATATGTACAAATAGGCATAAATATTAGTGAATCACATGCTTTAAAGTGTATTCTTTAAGCAAATTTGAAGTACAATAGTAAAGATTAGTTCATACTAGGATACTTTCACAAGAATTCATCAAAGTTAGAACAAATTCATATAAATTTGTAAAAATCCTAACTAAATATTGTGAGATTTAACATAATTGATGAAGCTATATGCAGAAACAGGTATTCTGGACATAAAACTAGTGAGAATTGATTGAATTTGTAGAAATCATGAATACACTGAGTGATGATCAGATGGTCAAGACCTGATTCATGGAGACTTTGGATCATGAATTCACCTTGAATTCATTGTATCTTTCAATATAATAAAGGTTTGTTTGTAAACTTTTGTTCTTGTTTTTGTGACTAATAACCACATCAACAAATTTAGCACTAGAAGGGGGGCCTGCAACTTGAAGCTTGATATTTCTACAAAGATTGCATCAATATTTCATCATTTAGGCTAAGTAAATACAAATATCCCTTGTTTGAGAAGGATTGGATGCTTCTTTTCAAAGATATAGTCTAATGCTTCAAAGTTTGACGTGAATCTCTGAGCTTTCAAGTTATTATTCTAAGATAAGTTAGATCTCCCTAAATTTCAAAATGTAAAAATTAAAAAAAATTGAAAATAAAATCTCACCTTCAATGGATCTACATGAAGTTCCTGGCCTTAGGATTCCTCCATTTTTTAGAGGACTATCTCAAAGAACATATGACAAAGAAAATTTTCAAGTTAATATTCCTTTCTTTCAAGAAATTTTAAATGAGCAACTATAGATCCTAAAAGTTTATCTAACTTTGGATTATCCAAAAAGTGCAAGATATATGATTCTACAGAGCACAATGAAATTAATTGTATAACCTTTGTTACAAGGTTGGATTTGTCTTTAAAAGAACTAATTCCTTTCTCAAAAGTGTACAGGACTGAAGTTTGTTACGAAAATGAAAGAATTCTGGTGGAGCAAGAAGATACAGCACAATAAGTCATGAGTTGTCTAGAAAATGTAATAGTTGGACCAGTTCTAGAAGATAAGGATGGTGAGAGTTTTTAACTTCTTTGTCAAGGGTCAAATATGAATAAATAAAATTGCAGGTATGAATCTTTTGAAGATTGTGGAAAATAAATTACACCTTATTTTTAGTCATCAGATAACAACGAAAAATAATTTAATGAGAAGGAAAAGAAATATGAAAATAATCTTGATACATTTGATAAGTGTATTTAATCCTTGAAATTAAAAAAAAAATTGTCAAGTAAATGCTTCCAAATATGATTTTAATAGTGAATTTGTTGCAAAAAAATTTCAATTATCTGATGAGAATAATCATGTAAAGAATTGTAAACAGGTGTTGAAGGAATTTAAATGTACATCCACTAAAGAAGATCTTATAATAACTACCAAAGGAGTCATAGAAAATAGTATAAATACTGACTTATTATTTGATTCCTTTAAATTGAATGATAAATTCTAGGATTGTTGTAGGACAATGCAACCAGGCACTTTACTGGATGGCAGGGGTGAATTATTTGAAGAACAATCTATGAAAATAGAAGATACGTAAGGTTTTGTTGTTACTGTGCATGATCAAATATCAATCCAGTGGAATTTTGAAAATGAAACATGGAAGTGTTCATATCTATCAAATGTTGTTTCACTTTTACAGTTAAATGATTTAGAAATGATAGATTTATGTATATCAGGTTCCGATGATGATGATACTCACCTAAACACTGATGTGCAAAAAAATAAGGAAGATATTAAGGTGTTTCCTGAGCTTAAAGATCAAATAAGAATACAAAATGATGAAATGGAGTTGGATAAAGATGAGGGAATAACTCATTGAGAGTCCCACGTCCTTAAATTTTTGTTGTGGAGCCTGATCAGTCTCCATGTGGGAGATTGTTGGTATTTTGTGACTGATCATGCAAATACAGTACACCCATAATGTATCCTTGTTGGGTTTCAGGGTTGGTAGTCAATTTTTTGTTAATCGAGAAAGGAAAAATGACATTGTAAAACCCTAATTCTAGAAGCTTCCAAAAAGTTTTTTATAAGCAGTTGGGATGTATGTTGTGGTATAGAATTCGCAAGATTGTAATATTTTTTGCACTAGATATTAAAATCATTGGATGTCTAAGTTTTTGTGGATGTACCCCATTTTGGGTGTACCACATTAAAATTCTATGTTGATCTCTTTTGTGTTATTCTTCATTGTTATATTTGGGTTATTTAATCTGCATATAATTGTTAATATTTATTACTCTAATCTACCTAAACCCTAACAAGTGGTATTAGAGCGGGTTGTGTTTGATTATTGTCTATAAGAAGGTCTTATGGTTGAGTGGGAGTCTCATGGTTAAGTGGGAGCAATAATGGATGAGGGTAAATTGAAGGTAGATAAATTCAATGAGTAGAACTATCAGTTATGGAAGATGCAGATGGAGGATTATCTCTATTGGAAGGATTTATGGAGGTCGTTGGAAGCAAAAGCCAAGAAACCGGCAGTAATGACTGATGAGGATTCAGAACTTCTAGACAGAAAGACATTGGGAACCATTTAGTTGTGCCTGGTACCATCTGTGACATTCAATATAACAGAAGCAAACACAATAGATGAACTGATGAAAGCATTGGCTAAATTGTATGAAAAACCCTCAGCCTAAAATAAGGTATTTCTCATGAAACATTTGTTTAATCTAAAAATGATTGAAAGTGGATCTGTGACAGATCATTTAAATGAGTGTAATATGATTACTAGTTAGTTAACTTCTGTAAAAGTGAAATTTGATGAAGAGGTGAGGGCTCTCTTGGTTTTATGTTATTTAACAAAAAGCTAGAATAGCTTGGTAATGGTTATAAGTAACTCTATCTCTAGTTCAAATACTTTGAAATTTGATGTTGTTGGTGTTATCCGTAGTGAGGAAATATGACAGAAAAGCACAGGAGAGAGTTTAACATCAGGAAATGATTTGATTGTAGAGAACAGGTGAAGAATAAAGTATAGAGGAAAAAGCCCAACAAATCATGGGAAGTCACAATAGAAGTCGAAGAAAGCTAGATCTAAATCCAGAGGAAGAATGGATTGTTGGCATTGTGGAAAGCCAAGACACTTGAATAAGGATTGTTGGTCTCAAAAGGGAAAACAAGGAGGTAGACAACATGATGATAGTAAGGAAGCTAATGTTGCGAGTAATAAATTACAGGATGCATTAATTCTGTGTTTAGATAATGCTAATTATTCCTAGGTAATAGATTCAGGGGCTTCGTTTCATGCCACACCCATAGGAAATATTTTGTAGATTATATTAAAGGTGATTTTGGATAGGTATATTTGGCTGATGATGAACCCTGTCAGATTGTTGGAAAAGGAAAGATAAAAATCAAGTTGTGGAATGGAAATGAATGGTTTCTATAGGAGGTAAGGCATGTTCCAAATTTGAGAAGGAATTTAGTTTTTGCAGGACAACTGGGTAGTGAAGGTTGTATAGTTACATTTTCAGACAAAGTCTAGAAGGTCACTAAAGGTGCATTAGTAGTAGCTAAAGGTGAAAAGGTAAACACATTGTATTTGTGTACTGGTAATACTTATTCTATCGTAGCTGCTACAGTAATAGTTGCTACTGAGATAGTTATAGCACTTGCTACAGGAACAGAAACATAATTGTGGCACCATAGACTTGGGCACATGAGTGAGAAAGGGACAAAGATCCTTCACTCCAAAAATTTTCTACCAGGTATGATGCAGATTGACTGGAGTTCTGTGAAAATTGTGTTTATGAAAAATAGAAAAGATTCTGATTCTTAAAGTTGGGAAAGAGAAGAAGAGTGAGAAATTAGAGCTTGTGCAATCATATGTATGGGAACTAGCTCAAGTATCTTGTCTTGGTGGCTCTTGCTATTATGTTAATTTTATTGATGATGCAACCAAGAAAATATGGGTGTATTTCCTAAAACAAAAATTAGAAGTATTTGAAAATTTTTAAAGGTGGAAAGCTTTGGTTGGGAATGAGACATGAGAAAAGTTGAAGTGTCTCAGATTTGATAATGGAGATGAATATTACAGTAGAGAATTTGAAAAATACTGTTAATATAATGGAATCTATAGGCAGAAAATGGTTCCTGGAACCCCACCAGAAAATGGTGTGTCTGAGAGGATGAATAAGACCATTATGGAGTGTGCAAGGAGCATGAGATTGCACGTTGAACTACACTTAAACTTTTGGGCAAATGTTGTACATACAACTATTTATTTAATAAAGAGAGGACTTTCAAATCCTTTGGATGGTGGCATTCCAAAGGAGGCATGGATGGGTAAAAAGATAAACTATTCATTTCTAAAAACCTTTGGTTGTAAAGCTTTTGTCCCTGTTGATATTGAAAATAGAACCAAACTTGAGGCTAAGTCTAAAAAATATACCTTCATTGGATATGAAGTAGATGAATTTGGTTATCAGTTATGGGATTATGAAAATAAAACAATCATTAGGAGTAGAGATGTTATATTCAATGAGAAGGCCATGTATAAGGATCAACTGCAGGAAAAGATGCATAAAGAGGCCAAAAAGAAATATGTGGTGCTGGATGATATTCCAGAAAATAAAATGCCAATGGTACCTAATGCTCAGTAACAACAAGTTATCCCATAACTCCTACAAGTGTTAGACATTCTACAAGAATAACTAGACCTCCAAAAAGATTTTCTCCATCGTTATATTTGATGTAGGAGCATCCAGTGGCGTAAGGACAATCTTGCATCACCCAAAAAAAGATGTGTTTCAAAATTATTGATGTTCTTTCCATTTATTTTCAAAATTTGTAGTTCTAGTTGCATAATCGCTTGAATAATGATGTAGAACTTTTAGTTTTTCTAAACTGCTAAAAATAGTAACTTGCTATTTTTAGAAAGTTTGCATTTGGGCATGGATTGAAGTGAAAATTTACAGGAAGTTACATAACAGAAATATAAGACCTTTAGCAAAGGAATCACACAAAGATCATTTGTGAACTGAAAGATATGAAAGTTTTTGTTTCCTAAAAAATTGCCTAAAAATTATTCAAACTCAAGTTTGCGGCACTAAATAGCTCTATACGAGCCCGGAAATGGCTAGAACTAGCAGAGCATTTCCTAGCACGTAGAGCACTCTGCAAGCTTTCTGACACATAAAACGATTCGTCAATCAAACACCCAGATTAAAAGTTATGGCTCCCGAAAGTTGACCTATTTTTGGAAGGAGATGCAAATTTTAAAATTAGGTTGTTGGCCACCAAAAAGGCTATTAATAACCATTTTTGGGAACCCTGGTGGTAGTAGAGTTAAGGGGGCAAGTGTGGAGTCAAGAATAGGCAGGGAAATAGAAACCCTAGCTAATTTGGGGTTACAAAAGGTAGGTGATTCTAGAGTCTTGTGACAAGAAGCTGTAATGTGTTGCAGCCTATGGAGGGTTGATTCTTCTGATTGTAATTGAGCTTCTATAATGCAACAAGTTGTCTAAATCAATAAAAAAAGTTTTATTTTCTATGTACAATTTTTGTTGTTGTGTGTTTTATGATTTACCCCCTTCATCAAGTTGTATCAAAGCAAGGGTTCCTAAGTGTGTAGACAGATCACCGACCATGAGGTTGTGGGTTGTTGCGGAGATCAAGATGCCTCCATGAAGAAATCATATTGGGAGGAATGTTTTCACGGAAGAGGGTTTTAGAGCCCTACAAAGGTAAATCGATGCATTGCAAGAGGAGCTGCGAAGAGGGTTTGACCTGAGGACAAGAGAAGAAAGCGAAGATGAAGCTGAAGAAGAGTTATCCAAGGAAGAACAAGAAGCTGGAGGAGATTCTGCAGAAGTTAGGTTGTTGAGGGCCATTTCAAAGATTGGAAAGAGGCCCAGGATCAAAGTTTCTACATATTCTGGAGATTTGAATTCAGAACAGCTTATTGATTGAATCAATGACATGGAGGAGTATTTTAAGTATGAAGATGTGGAAGACCCAGATTGGGTCAAGTTTGCAAAAACAAAATTGAAGGGCCATGCCAGTATTTGGTGGAAGGAGGTCCAGTTAGAGAGGAATAGAAGAGGAAAAGGAAAGATCACCAGATGGGATCGAATGGTGGAGAAACTGAAGAAGCATTTCATTCCTGTGGACTATGAGATGGAGTTGCCGAAGAAGCTGCAAGGACTGAAGTAAGGTAACAAGTATGTTAAGGAGTATATAGAAGAGTTTTATAAAATTACTATCAGAATAGGTCATGCAGAGCCCAACAAGGAGAAGGTAGCCCATTACATTAATGGGTTGAGGCCAAGTATTCAAAAGGAGCTAAGCCTAGTCAGAATGACCACCATAGAATATGAATGCTATTTTTCCCTGAAGGTAAAAGAGAAGCTGAATAAAAGATTTGACAAGGAGCAAAGGGGAAGAGGTCAAAGCAGAAGGATTGGTGGAAGACCCTATGGGGGGCAAAACGAATATTCAAAGAAAAGTACTGAAGCTGGCACTAGTCGAAATCAGAGAGGACATAATACTTACCGCCCTCATGACCAGAACAATGGTGAGCAAAGAGGAAGAGGAAGAGGTTGACTTGGGCAAGGACCTGGAAGAGGAGGTTTCAGAGGAACTTGTTTCTAATGTGGAGAAGAAGTACATCAAGCATATGTGTGTCCACAACATCAAGGAAGGACAAATAGAAGACCTGAAGGTAATGCATGAGTTGCACATGTCAATGAAGATGCACAATCTGAGTGCTCTGAAGATGCTGAAAGGGGAGAAACCCTAGTTGTAAGAAGAACTTTGTTGAATGAAGAGAAAGAACCAAATTAGAGGAAGAGTGTATTCCACACAAGGTGCAAATGTGAAGGTAAGTGTTGTGATATTATTATTGACAATGGAAGTACTGGTAATCTTGTTTTAAAGGAGATGGTTGACAAGTTAAAGTTGACAAGAAGAAAGTATCCACATCCATATTGAATAGCATGGTTGCAGAAGGACCATAGAGGTTTGGTCAATGAACAATGTTTAGTGAAGTTCAAGATTGGGGACTACAATGATGAGGTGCTTTGTGATATCATACCGATGGATGGATGTCATATGTTGTTGGGGAGGCTGTGGCAGTATGATAGGAGTGTTGTCCATGATGGCCGTGCAAACACATATTCCCTAACAAAGGATGGAGTTCGTCACAAGTTGAAGCCCTTGAAGGAGGTGGAAGAAAAGGTATGTAGTACTACTAGAATTTTCTTGGTAGATGGTAGAAAATTTTTGGAGGGTATGAAGCATGAGCATCATTGCTATGCATTGATTCCTAAGATTAGTCAAGAGAAATGTGAAAATGTACCAGCCAAACTCTCAGAGATGTTGGAAGAATTTCATGATATTGTCTCTGATAATGTACCAGAAGGTTTACCACTAGTAAGGAAAACAAGTCATCAAATAGATTTGATACCAGGAGCCAATTTACCAAATAAGGCAACCCACAGAATGACCCCTGCAGAGAATGAAGAGCTGAACAGACAAGTTCAAGAGTTATTAAGGAAGGGACTGATAAGGGAGAGCCTAAGTCCATGTGTGGTACCTATAGTACTATCACCAAAGAAGGATGGAGAATGGAGGATGTGTACAGATTCTTGAGCCATCAATAAGATAATGATCAAGTATAGATTTCCATTACTAAGAATGGATGACATCATGGATTGTTTGAGTGGAGCCAAGTACTTCACAAAGATTGACCTGAAGAGTGGGTATCACCAGATCTATATCAGAGAAGAAGATGAATGGAAGACAACTTTCAAGACAAAGGAAGGTTTGTATGAGTGGTTAGTCATGCCATTTGGGCTAACCAATGCACCAAGTACATTCATGCGGCTCATGAATGAGGTTCTAAAAGAATTTTTGGGAAGTTTTGTTATTGTTTATTTGGATTATATTTTAATTTTTAGTAAGACTTAGGATGAGCATCTGATGCATATCAAAAGAGTTCTAGAGAAGCTGATGGAGGAGAAGTTGCTAATTAATCTGAAGAAATGTAGTTTTGTAAAGAAGAAGTTGGTATACCTAGGATTTGTTGTCTCAGACGAAGGTCTTAAGATGGACCTAGAAAAAGTAAGGGCTATCATTGAATGGCCTACGCCAAGAAGTGCACAGAGGTAAGATATTTTCATGGTTTGGCAAGTTTTTACATAATGTTTATTAGGAATTTTAGTAGCATTTGTGTACCCCTAACTGAGACAATGAGAGGGGATAGAAAAGAGTTTAGATGGACTAAAGGAGCAGACAAGAGCTTTGATACATTGAAGCAGAAAGTCATAGAACAACTTGTTTTGGCACTTCTAGATTTCAATAAGGTATTTTAGGTAGATTGTGATGCTAGTAGTAGTGGTATAGGAGCTGTTTTGAGCCAAGAAAGTAAGCCCATTACCTATTTTAGTGAGAAGCTTAATGATGCCAAGAAAAAGTATTATGTTTATGATCAGGAATTTTATGCAATAGTTCAGGATTTGAAGAAATGGAGACATTATTTGTTGCCAAAGGAGTTTGTTTTATATATTGATCATTAGGCTTTGCAGTATCTTAATAGTCAAGGAAAGTTGAACCAAAGGCATTTAAAATGGGTTGAATTTTTGCAGAGCTATACTTTTTTTTGAAGCACAAGAGTGGGAAGTCCAACAGAGTTGCTGATGCCTTGAGCAAAAGGCAAATATTGTTGACAGAAATGAAGATAGAGGTTGTTGGGTTCGATGAGCTCAAAAGTTTGTATCCTGAAGATCCAGATTTTACAGAGGCTTGGAAAGCTTGTTTGGAACCTATTACTTTGGACAAGACAAAATGGTTGGATTTCATAAGCCAAGATGGCATGTTGTTTAGAGGAAGCCAGTTGTACATTCCAAGGAGTTCCATGAGAGAGAACCTGATTAAGTAGAAGCATAGTGGAGGATTGGTTGGACACTTTGGTCAAGATAAGACCATTGCTATTGTTGGTGAAAATTATTATTGGCCATAGTTCTAGCAGGATGTGAGGAAATTTGTACAGAGTTGTAGAGTGTGTTAGATGGAAAAAGGAACAAGTCAGAATACAAGGCTATATCACCCATTACCTATACTAGAGAAGCCATGGGATGATATCAGTATGGATTTTATTCTTGGATTACCAAGGACATATAGAGGACATGATTCCATTTTTGTGGTGAAGGACAGATTCTCAAAGATGGCACATTTTATTCCTTTCAAGAAGACTAATGATGTTTATATTGCTGAATTATTTTTCAAAGAGGTGGTGAGATTACACGGTCTACCGAAGAGCATAGTTTCAGATCAAGATACCAAGTTTGTTGGTTATTTCTAGAGGACATTGTGGAAGAAGTTGAAGACAGATTTGAATTTCAGTTCTGCACACCACCCATAGACTGATGGACATACCAAAGTAGTGAATAGGAGTTTGGGTAACCTGCTACGATGCTTAGTAGGAGATAATCCCAAGGGATGGGATTTGATTTTACCATAGGCAGAATTTGCTTACAACAATTCTATCAATAGGAGTACTAGTAAATCACCATTCTAGATTGTATAGTGGAATAGTCCAAGAAATGCTTCAGAGTTAAGGAAGCTAGACAAAGGAGAAAAGGCAAGTGCTAAAGATGAAGACTTTGCAGAACATCTAAAGAATTTGCATGAAGAGGTGAGAAAGCACATTAATTAGATGAATATTTGGTACAAGGCTAAGGTAGATTAGAAGAGGAGGTACAAGGAGTTCCAAGTAGAAGATGAAGTCATGGTTCACTTGTGAAAAGAAATGTTCCCAATTAGAACATACAATAAGTTAAAAATGAAGAAATTTGGACTCTGTAGAATCCTAAAGAAGCATGATTCAGGAAATGCATATGAGGTAGAGCTACCAAGTGGGATTAATATTTCCCCTTTGTTCAACATTGCTAATTTAACAGAATATCATGAGGGTGGCACGGAGGATGGAACAACAAAAAAACAGTGGAGTATTCTAGCATCTACTTCAATAGAGGAGATCGAAGAGATCTTGGATAGCCGTGTGGGAAGAAGTACTCGGAACATGCAATATGAAGAATATCTGGTGAAATGGAAAGGAAGACTTGTTGAAGATTCTTCTTGGTTGTCTAAGGCAAAGGTTGACCCTTTGCATTTTCCCCACACAAACACCTAAGATGTGACAGGGTCACTTCTCAAATTACCCTGGGTGTCTGATGTAGGAGCATCCAGTGGTGTAAAGGCAATCTTGCGTCACCCAAAAAAATATGTGTTTCAAAATTGTTAATGTTTTTTCTATTTCTTTTCAAAATTTATGATTCCGGTTCCATAATCGCTTGAATAATGATGTAGAACTTTCAGTTTTTTCAAACTACTAAAAATAGTAACCTGCTATTTTTAGAAAGTTTGCATTTGGGCATGGATTGAAGGGAAAATTTATAGGAAATTACATAATGGAAATATAAGACCTTTGGCGAAGGAATCACACAAAGATCATTTGTGAGCTGAAAGATATTAAAGTTTTCATTTCCCAAAAAATGCTTGAAAATTATTCAAACTCAGGTTTGAGGCACTAAACGGCCTTGTATAGGCCTAAAAATGACCAAAACTAGTAGAGTGAGTTCTTGGTGCATAGAGCACTCTGTGAGCTTTTTGATGCATAAAATAGTTCATCAATCCGACACCCAGATCAAAAGTTATGGTTCTCGAAAGTTGACCTATTTTTGGAGGGAGATGCAAATTTCAAAATTAGGTTGTTGGCCACAAAAAAGGCTATTAATAACCATTTTTGGGAACCTTAGGTGGTAGTAGAGTTAAGGGGGCAAGTGTGGAGTCAAGAATAGGCAGGAAAATAGAAACCCTAGCTAATTTGGGGTTACAGAAGGCATGTGATTCTAGAGTCTTGTGACAGAAAGCTGTAATGTGTTGCAGCCTGTGGAGGGTTGATTCCTCTAATTGTATTTGAGCTTTTGTAATGTAACAATTTGTCCAAATCAATAAAAAAAAAATTATTTCCTGTGTGCAATTTTTGTTGTTGTGTGTTTTGTGATTTACCCCCTTCATCAATATTCTATATTGTTAACTGATTCTAGTGAACCTGAAGGTTATGAAGAAGCAATGCAAGTAGATACCAAAAAGTAGTGGGAGCTAGGCATGAAAGAGGAAATGGATTCCTTGTTATAGAATCAGACTTGGGACTTAGTCCAATTTCCTATAGGTAATAGAGCATTGCCAAATAAATGGGTTTGCAGGTTGAAGGAAGAAGATGGAGGCAAGAAAAGATATAAGGCCAGACTCATGGTAAAAGATTTTGTATAGAAAAAAGGTATAGATTTTGATGAAATATTTTCTCCAGTTGTAAAGATGACTTCTATTAGAACTATTCTAAGTCTTGTGGCTACAGAATACTTCCATCTTGAACAATTAGATGTGAAAACATCATTTCTCCATGGGGATTTGGAAGAGGAAATATACATGCTATAACCACAAGGATATGAGGTCAAGGGTAAGGAGGAATTTTTGTACATGTTAAAGAAGAGTTTGTATGGCCTAAAGCAAGCACATCGGCAATAGTATTTCAAATATGATAGTTTTATGGCTGAACAAGGTTACAAAAAATGTTATTATGATTATTGTGTTTATTTTAAGAAATTGGGTAATGGCAACTATATTATCATGTTGCTTTATACTGATGGCATGCTTGTTGTTGAGTCTAACATGTAGCATATTAATGAACTTAAGAAGAAATTTAAAAAATTATTTCCTATGAAGGATTTGGGTGTAGCAAAACAAATCCTTGGTATGAGGATCACACGGGATAGGACAAACAAAAAATTATTTTTGTCTTAAAGTGAGTATGTAGATAAGGTGTTGAAAAGGTTTAACATGTAGAATGCAAAAGCAGTTAGTACACCTTTGCCTAGTCATTTTATGTTGACTAAGAAGATGTGTCCAAAGACATAAGAGGAGGAAGACAAAATGTCTAAGATACCATATGCATCAGTAGTTGGCACCTTGATGTATGCAATGGTATGCACAAAGCTAGATATTACACATGTAGTGGGAGTTGTGAGCATGTATATGAGCCATCCAGGAATGGAACATTGGAATGTGGTAAAATAGATTCTCTGATATTTGAGAGGTACTACTTCAAAGAAACTATGTTTTGGAGGAACAAATTCTGCTCTAAAAGGATATGTTGACTCTAACCAGGTGGGTGATATTTATAGGAGGAGGATAACTATAGGGTATGCTTTTACTATAGGAGCTACTATAGTCATTTGGATTTCAAGGGTTGTTGCAATTTCAACTACTAAAGCTAAGTATGTTGCTGCTACGTAAGAAAGCATGGAGATGATTTGGTTACAACATTTTCTAGAGGAATTGGGACAATGACAAGAAGATAGCCCTTTGTACACAGATAGACAGAGTTCCATTCATCTTGCTAATAATTCAGCTCTACATCAAAAACTAAGCACATACAGCTAAGATACTACTTCATTTGGTCAATTTTGGAGGATGGACAGTTGAAGGTGGAGAAAATTCACACAAGTGAGAATCTTGTAGATATGTTCATAAAGGCAGTTACATAGGAGAAACTAATTTCCTCATCAGTTTCTATTGGCCTTCACGACTGATAATGGTGGACATAAGAAACCAGCGAGGCCTGTAATCCAGTGGGAGATGCAAGTGTAGTGGTGCCATCCAGGATCAGTCTCCAAGTGTGAGATTTTTTGTTGTAGAGGTTGATAAGTCTCCAAGTGGGAGATCATTGGTATGTGGCGATTGATCATGCAAATACTGTACACTTGTAATGTATCCTTACTAGGGTTCGATAGTTAATTTTTTGTCAACCGACAAATGAAAAACAACATTGTAAAACCCTAATTTTAGAAGCTTCCAAAAAGCTTGTTATAAGTCGCTGGAATATATGTTGTGCTATGGAATTCGTGAGATTGTAATCTATTTTGTACTGGATAATAAAACCATTAGATGGTTGAGTTTCTATGGATGTAGCCCATTTTGGGTAAACCACGTTAAAATTTTGTGTTATTCTTCATTGTTATATTTGAGCTATTTAATATGTATAAATTATTAATGTTTATTGCTCCGATCTGCTTGAACCCTAATATTAAAGTTGAAGTTGGATAAGATATTAAGTCAATTAATGAAAATGCAAAATCATTAAATAGAGGAGTAACTGGCAGCAAACAAGCATGTCCAGTAGAACAGGAATTGAATCAAGGTATATTTTTCCTTCCCCAAATGAATGATGTTGATTATTATTTTGAGTATGGAAATTCAATGGATAGAACATATCAATGGATCAACCATGAATATAATGAACTTCCTTAGTTGCTGATCAGTAAGTGTTATTTTGTTAAGTATAAGAAATTCAAAATAGAAGTATTTTTCAGAATACAAAGATGAATTTGCAAGGATTAGGAGTGTTGGGACCCAAAATAATGGCAACACTAAACTCTAAACCATTCATAAATCACCTAGGCTAGGGACTATTTTTGGGGTGACAGGAAGAGATTTATCAACAAGTTTTTGGTGATTTTGTCCAACTAACAGGAGTGGCTAAACTCCTCTGCTCTTCAGGCTCATCTAGACCTAGGAGGGGTATTCCTAGAGGCATGAAATGAAATACAAATAAACATACCTAGCCATACCCAATGTACAATTGATCCCAAAGTTATCACTAGATCAAGACAAATTGGATGTACAAGCCTCTCATTAAGCTTATTCAATTGTGTGAATGTACATGCATAGGAAAGATCGTTTTTATCCTTGAACGAAAGGTGAAAGATTTTTTTGATTTTAAAATATTGTTTGGTCCCTCTCCAATATCGAATGGTGCGTATTCCATTGGGCAACAGAGTCATAGAATGCAAGGAGGAAAATATATACACAACAAAGGATCAACATAACTAGACATACATTTACATATATGACTTTTAGATAGATCTTCATACAATGGACATACTTAATGATCCAAAAAAGAACTGTAATGACTCACATGCAACAAAGAAATGGCAAATACAAGCATTGCATTAACTTAGATATTGCCAGATACCTCCAAGCCTCTGTTACAATTATACTAGGAAGTGTGGCAAAGGAATATATATAATTGTGATTATACATTTAACAAGATCACTATAAACTCTTGTGGAGACATCCACTACACTCAAGTTTGTATTATATAACCATCCTACACAATCTTGAATATATCCCTTCACTTACAAACTACACAAATCATGTGTTGATGCCAAAGACACTCCATAGTCTCTCCCATACCAGATAATTGACTCAGAGACCAACCCTTAGAATGTCAAAAATTGATGTATATATAGCGACCAACTCCTAGGCACTGAAAGATTTGGTCAACAAGAAACCACTATAATAAATGTGGCACATGGCCTCTGTCAAAAGAATCAGTGGATTTCCTAGGCACCCATACCTTGCATATTGATTCACATCATTGAGGTACTATTTCAGTCACCCACTCAGCATTTATGATATTCTTGGAAGTATTTGGTGCATTTCTAGGTGGTTGGTGGAGTTTGGATGAACATGAAGCCAACCTCCAAAAAATTAGACATTTGGACTTTAGACTTTTAGCCTTTATCCCTGTTATTTTCTACCATAGTTCTTTTTCTTTTGTCTCTTTATTTCCCTTTACAAAATTAGACTTCATGCCTCAGAAGTTCACCATTTCTCCTTCCATAAGGAAGAAGAAAGAATTTTATAACTCCAACCCACTGAAGTTTGCCTTAGAATATTCTTTGACCTTAGGCAGACTTTATCCTTTCGGCCTTCCATCTTGCGCTTGTCCACGTGCAAGACTTTTGAGGTTCCACTAGTCTACCAAGGACCCACCTAAATGGTTTTGTGGAATGGTAGAAATCCTTAGAAAAATAATCGGCCATCAGGGGTCAGTCGTCGGGCCTTCCTGTTTCTGCCTTTGTCAAAAGAAAGAAGAAGAACTAAACTCTGAAGTCCGCTGATCAAAACTGCCACATGTCCCCTTTCTATCGTTCTACACGCCAACATGCGGCCCCACCAAAAGCTTCTGCATAAAGGAAAAATACCTTAGAAATATTTACCTATCAGGGGTTAGTCGTTAGGCCTTCTTCCTTCCATCTTCCAAAAGGAAGAAGGTAGGAGGGAGGAAGCCCGAACTCTGACCTCCACTATACACTTGATACTTAGAATATTTTCACCCCTTTAGGCAGACTTTGGCGCTCAGGCCTTCTCCACAATACTTGCCACTAGGAAGATGGAAGGGAGTAACTCTGACCTCTGAAACTCCATTAAACACTTAGAAAACTTGAACACTTAGGTAATTTTTGAGGCCAAAGGGGAAGGACAATGGAAGGAGGAAGCCCAAAACTCTGACCTCCACTAAAGGGAGAAAACATAAGGGACCACTTAGAAAATTTTTGACTTAGTCATTGTTTGGGATTCCTATCTTGTATTTTCAAAAGACAAACACATGAAAACCTATGGAAGATATCTTTGATTGGTTATAAACCATAGGTTCAACAAAGAGGGCACAAAGTGGGATTCATATGAGACTTGGGGGCAAAGTGGGGCATTTTGAGGACTGATTTTTCAAGTCCCAATAATGGCTCTGGTTGGGGACATGTGCCAAGTAGTGGCACAATGAGAATCTAGAATATCTTTAGGTAGACCAACACACAAAACACATGAAGGAACACACAAAAAAAATATTTACAACATATAATCACAAAGACTATATCAAAATTTTAGGACACTGTAGGCCACCCTTACAAAAAAAAAAACTAGTGAAGTTACTTGCCTCTGTCAAAGACAAGCCTGTTGAATGAGTTGATCTCCCTCAATCCTTTGCTACACTAATCACCCAGCATCAACAATAAAAATATTTTGCATGCATACAGATACAAAATATAAACATTCATATTATCATTTTGAAGCTAGAAAAGATTATTACCAGGGCAAGGCAGCCATAGATAATATGACTCATCATCATGATGACTCACATATAAGAACTCACCTTCAAGTCCCATGTCAACATGATGAATTTCTGGGCCTACATAAATATCAACATGAAGGAAATTATCAAGATAAAATGCATCCAACCCAGGTGTAATCTCATGTTGGGCTATGTCATAAGTCTTCTAAATTTCTTGTGGCCCAGCTACACTAATGCTAATGTGCTCCTCAAAGACAAAATCAAAGGCATGATTTAGATTTAAATCTCCACCATTAGCATATAATTTTAAAATTTGAGGCACATCAAGTGAAGATTCACAATCTTCAAGTTGCCGCTATGTTTTGTATTCCTTGGCACACATTGCTATGTAAAATTTGTTGCTAAGAAAATTAGAAATGATTTTCTCCTCCTAACCCTATGGATCAACAAACTTGATCCACACAAGAACACCCAGCCAATGAGCTCAAAAATATGCTCTCAACATGATCCACATTGATTAGAGATAACTGCTGCAAACAAAGCTCTAGAAAATCATCTATTACATGGTCTTCATAGTGGGAAATAGTGAAAGGAAGCTAGGTGTGCAGAAATCTCTTCCTACACTAATCTAATGACGAGAGGAGTGCAAATTCTTTTTAACCTTTACAATTACATAATGTTTAACACAACAATGGAGATACTGTAACAATACACAACACAAGAATGTAAGAGAAAAGAAGAGAGAGACAAGATATATGTGGGGAAAACCCTTATGGGTGAAAAACCCCACACTCCATAACACAGCTCAAATGTATTAGCTAAATTGTAATGGTTTACAATAAAGTTACAGCACCAATGCTCTTGCAGGAGTCTTCGACACTCATATTTGGAGACAATCTGGCAACATAATAGTACCTATCAATCACATATAATACTTCTCCTCTCAAAAGCACATGTTTAGATAGAAGATACAAGGCAAAAATGAGCTTATCTTGAGATGGGCATCCAACATGGCCTCATGGCCAAAAGTGCATGCCTAGGGAGACTTGTCCAACACTATAGAATGTTCATGACACTTGTCATATCACCCCATCCCAAAGAGTTTGCCTATTCCCAAGTTGGGAAATGACAGATACTCTTACGACTCTTACAACTGTCATAGAATCTGTCATAGCTGTCATATCTTATAGCTATAAGAGAATCTATCATACACAGGCTAAAAATAGAATATTCTCTTACAACTTGTCATAACCCTCTTTGGGGCGCCCAAAGGTGCCTTCTTCCAATATGCCTTGTGACATATGTCTTCACCTATCATAGAATCTTCCATTTTTGACTCTTACGTGTCATAGATTCTGTCATAGGAATCTGTCATAACTGTTTCAGTTAAGATTCACTTACATACTAATCAAGATGCCAACACATCACAGAAAACCTCTACCACACAAAGGGGACACCTATCTCCACACGGAGTGAGTTAACCATCTTGGTCATCTTACAAGTGGAGTGAATTAACTCGCTATGCCACTTCACACTAAATGACAAAATAGGATATGAAACAAAATTACAACATAGGTTAAATAAATAAATACATTAGAAATAATAAATGCAAGGAATTACCAAGGTTGAGACACCTTAATTCCCAACATTCTCCAACTTGTCGAACACCTTGAAAGAGCCAATGGAAATAAAAGGATTTAACTACTATAGGTCGAGAGGCCCATAGACTCCAAACACCATCTGAACTTCTCTATGCCCCCTAGTTTTGTTAGTGTATCCACAACATTCTTCAAAGTGTCTACCTTCTCAAAATTCACCTTCCCATCCTCTACCATGTCTCACATGAAGTGAAACTATACATCAATATGCTTTGTTCAGGCATGGAAAGTTGGATTCTTTTCTAGGCAAATCGCACTCTGACTGTCACAACAAATCGTAATCTATCCTGCATCAACACCAATATCTGAACACAATATCTTAAGCCAAATGGATTCCTTACAAGAATGAGTTGCTTCCATATACTTAGCTTCTATCGTGGACAACGCAACCACAGGTTGTTGCTTACTCATCCAACTAATTGCACCACCGAACATAGTGAACACATAAGCACTAGTAGATCTCCTACTGTCAATGTCACCAGCCCAATCAAAATCCATGAATCCATGAAAACAAACTGAATGCAGGGGTCTTGTAGGATTACCATGATAGAATATGGAATACTTAGAAGTACACCGCAAATATCTAAACACTCTCTTAACTGCATCCCAATGTACCCATCCAAGATTAGCCATAAATCGACTAAGGACTCCCACTGCTTGGGAAATGCCTAGTCTTGTGCAGACCATAGCATTCATCAAACTGCCAATAGCACTAGCATAAGACACTCTTCTCATGTCCTCCACCTCACTAGGACATTTTGGACAATCATTAATAGACAACTTTGTCCCCAAAGAAACAGGAACACACAATGGTCTACAATCTGCCATGCTGAACTTATCCAACACGGTCTTCACATAATTACTCTAGCATAAACAGAGTTTTTTGTTAGCTCTGTCTCTTCTAATTTCTATTCCCAAAATGTACCTGCCTTCCCCTAAGTTTTTATCTCAAATTGTTCTAAGAACTGAGACTTCAAATCAAAAATCATATTCTTACCATTCCCAATTAATAGCATATCATCAACATTCAATGCAATAATGAGAATGTGATCATTGTCAAATTTGTAATAAACACAATGATCTAATTTTGATCTTAGAAATCCATTTGACAACACAAAGGCATCAAATTTCATATACCACATCCTAGGAGACTGTTTCAAACCATACAAAAACTTCTTCAACTTGCAAACCAAATTTTCTTTACCTTTCTCTATGTAATGCTCTAGCTGTGACATGTAAATCTCTTCCTCCAAATCACCATGAAGGAATGTTGCCTTCACATCCATCTGCTCCACCTCTAAGTCATAAGTTGTTGCAAGAGATAACAGGAACTGAATGGATGCCAACTTTGCAATGGGAGAGAAATTTCACCATAATCAATTCCCTCCACTTGTGAATACCCCTTCACAACCAATCTAGCCTTGTACTTTTCAACACTGCCATTTGCATCAAATTTCTTTTTGAACACCCATTTACATCCAACAAGTTTCTGTCCTTTAGGCAAAGACACCAAGTCCCATGTTTTATTCTTCTCCAAAGAAGCCATCTCATCTTCCATGGCATCCTTCCAAGAACCTACTTCTTTCATGCCCATAGCCTCTGTGACAGTTTGATGTAGAGCATATAGGGAAGCACTCACAATAGGAAATAAATACCCATTATACCCACAGAATAGAGGCTTAAATCTCAAACAGTTTTAAATATCCTTTGCAAAGTCCAAACAATATCAAAATATATACATTTCTTCCATATCGGTTAGACATTGTACCATCGGCAAACTTGAAACTCCTTCGGCTGATCACACATCTCTACCCGACAACTCAACACATTGCTTAGTCATCAGTGAGACACCATACCGTCGGCCACTCTGAAAACCTTCTACCGACATCTTTGGTCATCCCGATGTTCCTTCTATCGACGTAACTCCAAAATTCTCCTACCGATACAATTAGTCACTCTGATGACCTTTGACTCTCTTCCATCGGCCAGACCCTTTCCATCGCTCAGACTTCGACCTTCTCTCCCAATCATATTTCTTACACTGATATGCTTCTATCAGCATGACCCAGTCGTTCGCTATGAGTCCCAATGTCTTCCCCGATGGTCCTCATTACTCTGATGACTTCTTGCTTGTATATACAAGATTTAACTTGCTATTACCGGTCTTCATTACCGATTCAGCCGGTCAACCTTTGTATCATTCAAAATGCATCTTCACAACATACAACTATGGTATACACATATATTGTCTGCGACATACAAATGGTAGATACTCACAAATTGCTCCTTCATACAAATGACGTATACATGCAAACTGTATACTTGACATACTTAAGCAGTTTACACACAGATTGTCTCCCTCCTCATACAAATGATGGATACACATAAAATGTCTGTGACATACAATGGACGGATACTCACAACTTGTGTCTTCTCAATCATGCAACGATAGGATGTACACATCCATCTGCGATATACACAGGAAATGTTCTGGACATGCGACTATCATATATTCATAAAATGCATAACTCAACCATACAAAACTGATGTGCATTTACCATATACATTCAATAAACTCAATACAATATATGATTCTTGTAACTGAATGATACATAGAAAAAACTACAGAATAGAAATAGATCTAACTACATGGAGGTCATTCCACTGATTTCAAAGAAATCCACAACTGGAATGACTCCAATCAATACTCCTATAATTAGACCAGAAACACAAAATTTTAATTCTTCTCAGAAAATATTCATACAATTTCTCTCGACTCCCTATCTCTCTACTATCTGTCTATCTATAGACCACCTATTTAAAGACTCTTGCGGAAGTTATACAACATGGAAATGAACCACCACTACTTAACAGTTACATTTCTTGTTTGGTTACAATCTCTTAATCTTTTCTTGACATACATGTCATTATTTGGCCAACTAAGACTCAAAGTGGCCTAAGGCCTTACAATATAACATTTTGGAAAAATGTAAAGAATCTTCTACATCCTTCAGGTTTTGATGTGCTCCTGCACCATAGTTCTAGGCTCATCAATGTTAGTAAGCAAGGTAAAAGCAGAACTAGAATCAATCAATGAATAACCAAACCTATTAGGTTGCTTTCTTGTTCATTTAGACATCCTCAATGGCTGAGGTTGAGGTTCTGCTTCTTCTTCTGAGCTTTTAGAGCTACTAGAGCTCTCCTCATGATTAGGTCTCATAGGGTCCATCAGCTTAGTCTTCTCAGGGGTAGAAGGAAACTAAACCACATCTTCTTTCTTTTCTATCTGTTCTAGCTGTAGAACAATGAAAGAAGGTGTTAGCTCTCTGAAAATAACACTTCTTCTATACAACACTTTTTCAGCCACAGGATCCCAAAGCTTGTATACTTTCACACCGACACCATATACAATGAAAATACACTTAACAACCTTGTTCTCCAATTTAGACCATTTCTCCCTAGGCACATGTGCATATGCCTCACAACCAAAAACATGAAGATGTCTAACTGAAGGCTTCTTACTAGACCATGCCTCCATAGGTGTCTTTCCAACAAGAGCTGATGTAGGAGACATGTTTACCAAGTAGCAAGCAGTGGCTACAACTTCAGCCCAAAACTTTTGTTTAAGGCTTGCTCCACTAAGCATACTCCTAGCCTTCTCCATTAGTTTCTTTTTCATCCTCTCTATAACTCCATTTTGTTGTGGGGTGTATGGAGTTATCTTATGTCTTTCAATCCCTTGCTCTTTACAAAACTTATCAAACTCTACCAAACAAAACTCACCACTGTTAGTAGTTCTCAAACACTTAATCTTTTTACTAGTCTAATTCTCAACAAATCTTTAAACTCTTTGAATAGACTAACCACATGAGTCTTTTTTATGAGAAAATAAATCCATGTCCTACTATAATCATCTATGAAAGATACAAAATATATATAGTTCTAGAAATTAAAGGAACACTAGTAGGACCAAACACATTAGAATAAATAACATCCAATACACCAGAAGACTTGTGAGAACTAGAGTAAAACTGAACACGGTTTTGCTTTCCATATATACAATGTTCACAAAAGTTGAACTTGGAATTAGAATCATTTAACCCCTCAACGATGTTTTTATTTTTTAGGGTTCTAAGACCCTTCTCACCAATGTGGCCAAATCTCATATGCCATAACATAGTCTTTTTAGAGGGAAGCTTAACTTATAAAGCATGAGCACCCTTGGGTACACAAGATGCACTATCATCAGAATTTGTTACAAGAGATTTCTTCAGTGCTTGTTCAGATGGTGGGGATGAAGTGACTATAGCTCTTTTCTTTGAGTTAGAAGAACTATTGCACTGTGAAGTGCATGCCTCTAGTTGAAATAAAGTACCTCTCTGAGTACCCTTCGCAAGCACCATAGATCTTCTAGTCATTTGCATCCATCCTTCGAAAAGATAACCTACACACCTGCATCATTCAACATACTTACAGAAAGAAGGTTTTGTGTCAAGCCTGGGATGTGCATAACCCTAGTGATCCCCTTCAATCGTCCATCAGGGAATTGGATTGAGACTTTTCCACGACCAACAATCTTCAGATGAGAATCATCACCCAGGTACACTCTTCTACCATCAAACTCTTCATACTTTGTGAACCAATTTTTGATGTGAGGTCATGTGGAATGATGCATCAAAATCAATCAACCACACATCATCAAACGCATGGGTGTCCAAGGCTGTGATGAAGGCATTACCATCATCTTGTGACTTGTCAGAATCTGAATCTGGGACATTCTTTTTCTTGTTTTTCTTTTCCTCTTTGCATTCCTTTCAGAAATACCCAATTTTTCCATAGTTCCAATAGAGAGCCTTGGAATTTCCAAGAGATTTGGATCTCCCATGGGATTTGGATCTACCCTTCTCAGCTTTCTTGTCCTTCTTTTTCCCTTTCTCCTTGGGTCTTCCATGAACTGCAAGAGCCTCTTTGGCTGCTTTAGATGACTTTCTCTGCATCTCTTCAGATAACAACAAAGATACCACTTCATCCATTTTAAAAGTGGATGTGGTGCTCCCAATAGCCATAACAAGATGATCCCATGAGTTCGGCAAAGAACAAAGCAAGGTCATACAATGATCCTCCTCCTCCATCTTCACACCAATAGATGTCAACTATCCAACTAACATGTTGAAAGCATTCAGGTGATCTGGAATAGATCCTCCATCCTCCATCCTTAGAGAATACAACTTCTTTATTAGAAAAAGCTTGTTCACCAAGGATTTGGCCTGATAAAAATCTCCCAGCTTCTTCCAAAGTTCTTTCGTGGTCTTCTCCTCATGGACATTTAACAAGACAAAATCAGTTAGACTGAGTCTTATGAGACACTTAGCCTTCTGATCTTTGAGATCCCAATTAGCTTGTGCCATTGCAGTTGGTTTTACATTAGATACAATGTCCTATACGTCTCGATCAACAAGCATGTCTTCCATTTTAAGTTTCCATAACTCAAAATTTGTACCATTGAATTTCTCCACCTCTAATCTTTCGAATGTGTCTACCATCTCTTTTCCTACAACAAGATTATAGAATACTCTACATAGACTCCCACTCAATCTAAGATCAGCTCAAAAATCCCCTACCCAACAACTAGGACCAAAGGTGATCAAGCTCTGATACCAACTGAAAGGAAGTTAGGTGTGCAAAAATTGCTTCCTACACTAATCTAAAGAGGAGAGAAGAGTGCAAATTCTTTTTAACCTTTACAATTACAGAATGTTTAACACAACAATGGAGATATTGCAGCAATATAAAACACAAGAATGTAAGACAAAAGAAGAGAGGGTCAAGATATATGTGAGGAAAACCCTTACGAGTGAAAAACCCTACACTCCGAAACACAGCTCAAATGTATTATCTAAACTGTAATGGTTTATAATATAGTTATAGAGCCAATGCTATTGTAGGAGTCTTTGACACTCATATCTGGAGACAATCTGGCAGCATAATAGTACCTGTCAATCACATAATACTTCTCCTCTCAAAAGCACATGTTTATATAGAAGATACAAGGCAAAAATGAGCCTATTTTGAGATGGGCGTCCAACATGGCCTCATGGTCCAAACTCCATACCTAGGGACACTTGTCCAACACTATAGAATGTTCATTATGCTTATCATATCACCCCATCCCAAAGAGGTCACCTATTCGCAAGTTGGACAATGACAAATACTCTTACGACTCTTACGACTATCATAGAATCCGTCATAGCTGTCATATCTTACAGCTATAAGAGAATATATCATACATAGGCTAAAACTAGCATATTCTCTTACAACTTGTCATAACCCTTCTTGGGACATCCAAATATGCCTTCTTCCAAGATACCTTGTGACACATGTCTTCACCTATCATAGAATCTTCCATTTTCGACTCGTACGTGTCATAGATTCTGTCATAGGAATCTATCATAACCATTTCAGTCAAGATTCACTTACCAATAGTCAAGATACCGACACACGGCAGAAAACCTCTATCACACAAAGGGGATGCCTATCTCCACATGGAGTGAGTTGACCATCCTAGTCATCTTACAAGTGGAGTGACAACTCACAGTGCCACTTCACACTAAATGACAAAATAGGATGTGCAACAAAATTACAACATAGGCTAAATAAATAAATACATTACAAATAATAAATGCAAGGAATTACCAAGGTTGAGACACCTTAATTCCCAACAAATAGTTACCTCAAAATCACTTGTAGCTATAGCAGTGCCTTCATGATGTCCAGCTAAAGCATAAACCACTCCATCCTCATGCAAACAAGTGCTAATGACCTCATTTTCATTATCATGGATAAATTAGGGTAAAACACCAAACAAGAGAGTAGTCTCTTGTTCACCCTCAAAATTATTTTGTATTCCCTCTTTATCCACTTGATGTCCATAGGTAGCCATGTCATATGGCATAAAACTCTCCTCCTCCAAAGATGATAGTGTGTCCCTTCGTGTGTTTTGTGTGTTAGTCTACCCAAAGATATTTTGGATTCTTGTTTTCCCACTGCTTTGCACACATCCCCAACTAGAGCCACTATTGGGACTCAAAAAATTAGTCCTCAAAATGCCCCACTTTGTCCCCAAGTCTCATATGAATCCCACTTTGTGCCCTCTTTGTTGAAACTATAGTTTATAACCGATTAGAGATATCTTCCATAGGTTTTCATGTGTTTTCCTTTTGAAAATGCAAGATAGGAATCCCAAACAATGACTAAGTCAAAAATTTTCTAAACTTGTTCCCTTGTGTTTTCTCCTTTTAGCAGAAGTCAGAGTTTCGGGCTTCCTCCTTCCATTGTACTTCCCCTTTGGCCCCAAAAATTGCCTAAGTGTTGAAGTTTTCTAAGTGTTAAGTGAAGTTTCGGAGGTCAGAGTTACTCCCTTTCATATTCCTAGTGGCAAGTGTCATGGAGAAGGCCCGAGGACCAAAATTTGCCCAAAGGAGTGAAAATATTCTAAGTATCAAGTGTATAGCAGAGGTCAAAGTTTGGGCTTCCTCCCTTCCACTTTCTTCCTTATGGAAGATGGAAGGAAGAAAACCCAATAACTAACCCCCGAATAGTAATCCTTCCTAAGGTATTATGCCTTTCCACGAAACCTTTTGGTGGGCCTTCATGTTGGTGTGTGGAACGGTGGAAAGGGGACATGTGGCGGTATCGATTGGTTGAGTTCAGAGATTGGCTCTTCTTCATTATTTTGAGGAAGACAGAAGGAGGAAGGGCCGTCAGTTGACCCCTAATGGGCAATTATTTTTCTAAGGCTTTTCACCTTTTCACTGAACCATAAAAATCTTCCACATGGACAAGTGCATGATGGAAGGCCAAAAGGATGAAGTCTGCCTAAGGTCAAAGAATATTCTAAGTAAGGAGGATATTGGAGGGTAGGATTTATAATATTCTTTCTTCTTCCTTATGGAAGGCAAAATGGTGAACTCTGAGGCCCGAAGTTTGATTCTATAAAGGGAAATAAAGAGACAAAAGAAAAAGGACTATGGTAAATGACAAAGGGATAAAGGTCAAAAGTCTAATTTTCTGGAGGTTGGCTTCATGGTCTTCCAAACTCTTCCAATTACCTAGGAACACGCTAACTACTTCCAAGAATGCTATAAATGCTAGCTAGGTGGCTAAAATAGTACCCCAAGGATGCAATCGGTATGCAGGGTATGGATGCCTAGGAAATCCACTCATTCTTTTGACAGAGGCCATGCACCACATTTATTGCAGTGGTTTCATGTTGACCAAATCTTCCAATGCTTAGGAGCTAGTTTCTATATATACATCAATTTTTAACATTCTAAGGGTTGGTCTCTGAGCTAATTATCTAGTCTGGGAGACCCTAAGGAGTTTCTCTAGCATCAACACATGATTTGTCTAATTTGTAAGTGAAGGGATATATTCAATATTGTGTAGGAAGGTTATATAATGCAAATTTGAGTTTAGTGGATGTCTCCATGAGAGTTTGTAGTAATTTTGGTAAATGTATAATTGTAGTTATATATTTTCCCTTGCCACATTTGCTAGTATGATTGTAACAGAGGCTTGGAGATGTGTGACAGCATCTAAGTTAATACAATGCTTGTATTTGTCATTTCTTTGTTGCATGTGAGTCATTGCAATTTTTGTTTGGAACATTAAGCATGTCCATCATATGAAGATCTATCTAAAATTTATATATGTAAATGTATGTCTAGTTTTGTTGATCCTTTACTGTGTATTTCTTTTCCTTGCATTTTGTGACTCTGTTGGCCAATGGAATAGGCATCGATCCATATTGGAGAGGGACCAAAAAATATTTTAAAAAAAAAAAATCTTTCACCTGTGGTTCAAGGATAAAAACCATCTTTCCTGTGCATGTACATTTGTATAGTTGAATAAGCTTAATGAGAGGCCTGTGCAGCTAGTTTGTCTTTATCTAGTGACATCTTTAGGATCAAGTGTACATTGGGTATGGCTGTGTATGTTTATTTGTATTTCATTTCATGCCTCTAGGAATACCCTTCCTAGGTCTAGATGAGTGTGAAGAGCAGAGGAGTTTACCCACTCTTGTTAGTTGGCCAAAATCACCAAAAACTTGTCAATAAACCTCTTCTTGTCACCTTGACGATAGTTCGTAGCCTAGGCGATTTAGGAATGTTTTAGAGTTTTGTGTTGCCATTATTTTTGGGTCCCAATAGGGAGGTAAGAGGATGGCTTAAGGGGAGATACACAAGTCAATACAAATTATAAGATAAAAGGAATAAAATAAAAGGTGAAATAAGAGGATGACTTAACAATGGCATATTAATACCACATTCCTGCATAATTTTGTTAGTATTCAAAGTACAATGTATATATCAAAAACATCATAATAATACCGAAATTGTACATGAGTTTTACAACAACAGATTCGTTGTTTATTAATTTTCACATACCAAGGTGTACATTTCTTGAATGATCTTTGACTTATGGAAATGGTACTAACACTTAATCATCTAAAAACATTTTATATAATTCAATTTGAGTCATGTCTAATAAATTTTTTGGATGAGGATCGTGAATCAAAACATCTCTAACATTAGATGATATCATTGTATTATCATGTTAATATTTTTCAATTAAATATTTATTAGCCTTGAAAAGGGAAATAAAGTTCATCCCCTATCTACATATTCACCTCCACCATGTCCCAACAACCATCTTCATATGCTATCCCTCCATCCCCTAGTTACTTTTCTCCAAATCCAACATTCTCTTATCAATCAAATCTACCATCCTATTCTCTACCATCTGCTCAATCCAATATTCCATCCTATTCTCTACCGTCCCCTCAATCCAATCCACTATCCTATTTTCTACCTTCCCCTCAATCCAACCCACCATCTACTCCACCATCAATTTCTCCTACTACATCTACCACAACCCTCTTAGCTAAACTCTACCAACTTTATGAACAACATTGCAAAAGCCAAACTATGGAGTCATCTAATTCTACCCATCCAATGTCACCCCACTCTAGCACATGTACATACATTGTCAATCCCAATCCCATAATATTCACTCTTATTATCCATCCAGACAATACTAATCCTAATCCTACAACATCCCCCCTTATTGTCCATCCATTATTTTATCCATCTAATAACCATCCTAATCCATCAGCCCATGAAGCTATGAAGGATGTTCCCCAAGGACTATTAACAAAGAATCAATCCTCATCATACCATTCAATGCCTATCCTTGAGCCTATCAAAGATCCATCAAGCAATCCCATGTCTATTTATACCATCTAAGAGTCTCCTAATATAAGTACAAGTCAATAGCCATCATGTAGTGTTGTTGAATCTTCAAAGTCTACCTTGAGCCTATCCAAGAGCTATGTCAAGAAGCAAATCTAAAGCATGATCAGCCTTTCTCCTCACCAAGTAAATAAATATCCCATTCCCATCTATGATCAAGAGCCAATGTATGATCAAGATCCTACTTATAATCAAGAGAGCCATGATGATCTCCTTAGCCAACTTTACACCATCCATGATCAAAAGACTAACAATCTTATCCATCATCCTATCAATCATCCAACAACTTCCAATTATGAGACACTTGGTCCCCATGAACATATAGACAATGAGAGTAGTGATATTGATCATATCAAACACAACAATAAACAAGCGACTTTTGAGTATTCAAGTGATCAAGACATGACGAACACAAATGATGATCAAGAATCTAAAAGCATAAATTATGATAAAGATATTCCAAGCATAAATCATCATCAAGATATCCCAAGCATGAATCATGATCAAATATTAGAAAGTCTACCCAATGAGAAAGCACAATAATCTCACCTAATAAGATCACCAATCTTTGTCAAGTCATGTCTATTCAAAGAGGAGACAATAGAAAATTTGGATTACTCTTAAGAACATACTAATGGAATAGAATAATCCTTAGAGAAAAATGGATATCCTATCACCAAAAAGATGTGTAAAAGCATGAAATATCAAGGAAAAGGATTAGCCTTTATGAGTAAGAAATTTTAGAGCCTATCCCAATCTACATCAATTATGGTCAAGACATCGAATATTAATCATCTCAACAATCTCATGGAGATAATGATACTTCAACGATCATTGAGGCAACCTCATCCAATGAGAGAATCAAGATAGGGACCATTTATAGCCCCTCAAATAACCTTTCTACCAACAATTTTCCACTTCCACCATCTCTACTCGTAAATTTTATCCTCCACATCTTCCATCCCTCGATCAAGACCAACAAAATCATAGAACATACTGTTGAAAAGAGCAAGACAACTGAGAGGGAGGGTGAATCAGTTGCAACCAATATTTCAAAACCATTAATACATCAACCACTTAAGCACTATTATTGTATTTAACCATGAAAACATGAAATCAGAAACTTAACACATGAGACATCATATTTTTTACAGGAAAAACCCAATAAGTGAACTACCCAGATTGCTCACTACAAAAGAAGAGGCTCACTGCCAATGGGGTGGCTCACTGCCATTGGGTGGCTTCTTGCCAGATTTGGTGAACTGAGATAGTAGCATCTACACTATCCCAAAGTTTAGTTCCATTGAAGTACAATAAACATCCTCTCCTCTAGTCTGCTTTTACTTCACACTTATCTTCACATCTTCACACATGGATACATTTCCATGACTCAATTATAGGTATTTATACAATTTGTCAACCTTGGAATAATCATCAAGGTCAGCATTACAATCATCAACCATTGGAACAATCTCCAAGGTTGGCAAACACACATACGTAAGAATAGGTCTAGACCTAAACAGATTAATGAAAGAGAAAGAATGAATGTGGATCAAACAATGCCTTAGCTGGGACTCAAACACAATCTTCCATGCTTCAACATGCTATCACAACCTTCAAAGTATAACCACAAGTAGTGAGAACAACCAAGTTGGCTAAAACTGGTATTAACACTAAAACATGTAATAACACGCTTCATGCATGATCTAGATTATACTTTGTGGACCAATCAAAAGATAGGAACATGATCTAGAGACATCCACAAGCATGTTACAATCACCAAGAACATCCACACAACCTCTAAACACTTCATCCATAAGATTCTTCAACCTGGAGCACTTGAACTTTATTATCGGCCACTGTCATAAAAGAAAGATCACTTGTGGATCACCAAATCATGAACCATTTGAACTAAAGGCACATATCCTCATCACAAACTTAATTCTAGAACCGTAGACTATAAAACTTAATTGCAGAGAAATGTGGAGTAGAATACATTTTCCCTATCACCACTAAATGCACAAAAAAATAGTTTTTACTCTAGTAAACATAACTTGCTCAAATATTCACACCGGAGGCTCAATCTTGACATATAGAAACTATAGACATCCTTCAACATAACTTCCAAACCATAGAAAAAGATATTCAATCTACAAAATATGCAGAGAAAAAACACTTTTTTGTTCCTCTACAAACCAAGATACTTTGCAACACACTGTTTCTACTATGAGGTCAAATTTTCTCAAAAGAACTAGGAAACTCAATAACATAAACACTTTCTCATTAACTTCAACACTTATGTAAGTCAATACAAACTATTTATCTCAATGGAAGAAACCATCAAAACAAGAGCGCAGTTGACATCAATGACAACAGAAGTAAGCACATACTTGCAACAATCTCCCCCTTTGTCATTGATGGCAACATTGATGTGAAAAACTATAAGCACCATCAAGACAAGACTTTACATTGATTACTTTCTCCTCTTTTCTTTTACACTTCTAAATTCTTTCTCCCCCTGAGTTTTTGACATGATTTTCTCTCCATCTTTGACATCAATGGAAAAGGACATCACTTCTTCTCTCTCTGCACATACTTGTAAGCAACTGCTTTGATCAAATTAGAATTTCTCTATCAGTAGCTCTGCAATACTTATTTCTCTTTTAACAAGAACTTATATCAGCAACATTTACCTACTCCTCCTCAGAGGTAGCCTTCAAAACATCAATCTAGAGCAAAGAATAAGACTTTAGGTACCACTAGACTAATGCACTTCTCATACATCTTAGTTTAGACCAAGAGGGGTAATAACGCCTAACTTTTCTCTAAGATACTCAAAAGTATCCTTATGCAGAGGCTTTGTGAAAATATCTGCAATCTAATCCTTTGTAGATACATATTCCATATTTACTTCATTCTTTGTTACTTTTTCTCTCAAAAAGTGATACCTTATAGATATATGCTTTGTCCTTGAGTGCATCACTGGATTCTTTGAAATATTTATAGCACTTGTATTTCACAAAAGATTGAAATTGGTTCTTCATACACAACTCTTACATCCTTCAATGTTTTCTTCATCCAAAGTACTTGAGTACAACATTTTGCAGCAATATATTCTACTTTTGTAGTAGACAAAGAAATTGATTCTTTCTTCTTGCTCAGCCATGAAACCAATCTTTTACCCAAAAGGAAAGCACCTCCACTTGTACTTTTTTTGTCATCTGCATCTCCAGCCCAATCTGTATCTATATAAGCACTAAGAGTGAAATTAGTATCTTTGGGATACCACAATCCATAGTTTGAAGTGCCTTTCAAATACCTCATGATCCTCTTGACTGCCACCACATGTGATTCTTTAGGATCTTCTTGAAATCTTGCCACAAGACAAACTACATGCATTATGTCAGGTCTAGTATGGGTTAGATAAAGCAGTCCTCCAATCATAGACCTATACTTTTTCTGATTAGTCTTGGGTGATTCATCATTCTTGCTCAACTTGTAGACAGTTACCATAGGGCTACATACTAGCTTAGAATCCTCCATTCCAAACTTCTTCAACAATTATTTCACATACTTGGACTAAGAAATGAATATTCCTTTTTTTGATTGAGTAATTTGCAGTCCTAAAAAGAAATTCATTTCACCAAACATAGACATCTCAAATTCTTTTTACATTTCCTCTCCAAATCTCTTACACATACCTTCATTGCCTCCAATGATAATATCATCAACAAAGACTAAAACAATCAAAATTTAATCATTATTGATTTGAAATAGACATTGTTGTCAGCAGTACCTTTACTGAACCCTAATTGCAACAAATATTTGTCCAATCTTGCATACCAGGCTCAAGGGGCTTGCTTAAGTCCATATAAGGCTTTCTTCAATCTACATACCATGTCACATTGGTCTAATGACTGAAATCCTTCTAGTTGTTCAATGTAAACCTCTTCTTCTAGCTCTCCATTCAAGAATGCAGACTTCACATCCATCTGGTACACTTTGAAGTCTTTATGTGCTGCAAATGCTAGGAACATTCTTTATGCTTCAATCCTTGTGACTAAAGCAAAATTCTCTTCAAAATCTATACCTTCAACCTAAGAATATCCTTTGCATACCAGTCTTGCTTTGTTTCTCACTACTTCTCCATTTTCATTCATCTTGTTTTTGAATACCCATTTAGTTCCAATCACATTCTTATCAGTAGGCCTAGAAACTAATTCCCAAATTTGATTTTTCTCTATCTGCATCAACTTTTCTTCCTTGGCTTTTACCCAATTTTCATCTTTACAGGTCTAATTTATAGTTTTAGGTTCAATATGTGAAAGTAGATAGTAGTTCACTTGTTCTTTTGCTACTCTTCTTCTTGTCAATACTCCTTTTCTTTTGTCACCAATGATCTAATCTTTAGAATGATTAATCCTTACTTACCTGGGAGTTTTAGCAACATTTTATAGAGCTTTTTCTTCTTCTTCTTCACTATCTTGTTTCTTAACTTTTTCTATAGCAACAGGTTCATCAGATTCATAGTCACTTAGATCTGATATTCTTTCCCTATCTTCATCAACTTTCACATATGTACTCTCAATGATCTTTCTCAATTTCTTATTGTAGCACCTTCATCACATCTAGCATCAAACTTGCCTAACTCTTCATCTCTTCTGATATAACATTTGCTTCCAAAAAATTTGAAATATTTCACTGTAGGAGCTTTTCCATACCACAATTCATGGAGAGTTTTCATACCATTACCTTTGACTTGGACTCTATTTTGAATGTAGACACTAGTGTGTATAGCTTCTCTCAAATATACTTCTGGTAGGTTAGCATACATCATCATTGGTCTAGTAGCTTCTTGAATAGCCCTATTCTTTCTTTCAATAACTCCATCCTGCTGGGGAGTTCTAGAAGTAGACAACCATCTTTTTATCACATATTCTTCATAGAATGCATTGAATTCATTTGATTTAAACTCTCCTCCTCTATTATACCTTAGGCACTTGATCCTTAAATCTAACTCATTCTCAACCATCACCTTGAAAAACTTGAACTTGTCTAGGGCTTCTGATTTATCCATTAAGAAAGTAACCCAAGTCATTCTTGAATAATCATCAATAAGCAAGATAAAATACTTGTCTCCTTGCAGAATTCTTGTTCTTGTAGGACCACAAAAATCTGTATGCACCAGCTCAAGTAATCCAATAGAAAATTGTTCCTTACTCTTGAAATTTTTTCTTATCTGTTTGCCCATTTGATATTCCTTACAAATAGTGTTAGCAGGATTCACAAGCCTAGGTAAATATCTCACAACTTGTACTGAACTTATCTTAACCAAGTTGTCAAAATTGATATGACACATCCTCCTATGCCACAACCAACTCTGATCTGTCTAAGCCAACAAACAACAACCATTAGTTCCTCTTAAATGATAGATATTACCTCTAGTCTTTTTAGCAGTTGCAATCACTGTTCTAGAGATTTTCATGATCTTGCATACATTGTACTTGAAACTCAGGTCATACCCTTTATCACACATCTACCCAACACTTAAAATATTATGCTTTAGGCCCTTAACATATGGAACATCATCTGTATTGTGCTTTCCATCAATGGAAATAGATCCTCTTCCACAAATCCTACCAGATGCATTATATCCAAACCTAACCAATCCTCCATCATACTTTTCCAAATTTCCAAACTTACTTTTATCACTAGTCATGTGATGTGAACATCCACTATCAATAATCCATTCATCCTTATCCTTCTCAACCTGAACAGACAAAGCACTCTCTTCCACTAGTTTTTCTTCCTTCACACAGCTAGTAGGATTAGTATACACATATTCTTCTTTAATAGAAATAAACAAGCATTCATTTGTACTAGTATTAGCAACATCAGACTCATCATCTGTTACACCATCATCATCAAGATCTCTGACAATATAGCATTTCTTGACAATTCTAGGTTTACTTTCAAACTTCTTCTTAACTCTTTCAATTCTCTCTAAACATCTAGATGCATAGTGACCAATCTTACCACAAGAAAAGCATTTGAATGGTAATTTGCCTTTGAACTTACCAAAACCTCTTTGTGATGCAGAGGAAACGTAACAGAAGCTTACAAAATAGGATGGAAAAGCCATTAATCCACTAGCATGTTAAAATCTAGGACATGCAGTATGTAATACCTATCGGCTTATCATCATCATCATATTTCTTGCTAACACAGACAGCATCATCATATTTTGGAGGCATGAAATATCCTCCTGCTGACTACTATTCACTTCCTTATCGCCTTTCGCCTTTCGCCTGTCAGCAGCATCATGATACTCGACGAACACAATTATCCTCCTGATGATCACTATTCACTTAGCGCCAAACTATATCGGCAGCATCATGATGTTTAGCATCATCTTCACCCTTCGTCGGTAGGATATGAAATATCTGGTTCCTCTCATATATCTTGATGACGATATTCCTTATGCACCTTTTCTTTGATGCTTACGTCACCCTGATATTGACCTTCTTTAAACAAATAGCATCAGGATATGACTTATCAGGTCATATTGAAACATCCTGATGATGTTAACCAAACTTTATGCCGATGACTTACACCGATGCCAAAACACTTAGCGACAGCAGGATAAACTTGCATAGGGTGATATTCGCAATATCCTGATGACAATGATGTCACTTGCACCCGATGATGATGTTAATGCACCTGATGATGATGTCAACAGGATATAAGACACTTATATCCTCCGCAACATGATAATGAATATCCGGTGATCTTTTCAATATCCTGATGATGACCTTTCCGGTCCTTAGCCAAAAAGTGAACTTTCACTTCTGCATGCGATAGCGATATGCAGACGATGGATACACACGAAAGATGATCTTGACGATGATATATACACTGAGTATATATCCAACCTATATCATCCTGATGCACTTGAAACATGCAATTTTTGCCAACTTCAGAACCTGATCCTGATAGTGATATACTCGTAGATGACGATACGATTCACTTCGTCTGGAAAAGCACATGCAGATCCCTGTATATCCGTCAGCTGCATGCAAACTCACAGAACCGCACAATTTTACAAAGAAAACATGATGATCGGGCTGGATCACCTTTAGATCAAAACTTAACAGTTTATCTTCCTAAACCCTAGCGCATGAGGATGCTAGGTTGATTCATAGCATGCTACCAATCGATCTCCCACACAATGAAATGCATAAACAGAAAACTAAAATACAACCTAAACTAACATGCATGACCATTCCACCAATTCACAGAATCAACCAGTGGAAGGGTTGAAAGAATCCATTAACCTGTAATCAGAATAGAAATCAAAACATAAACAGCTGATAAACCAGATAATGCAATTGATGAGATCTTATTTAGATGAAACACAAATGTCCTGTTTCTACAATACTATCGAACAATAATGTTTCACAATGTCTGGCCTAATCTTTGGATCTCACTCAATCACCAGTACAACATAACATAACTACTACTCTCTTTCCTAGATCTCAAACCCTAACTGATCTGAGTTATTTATAGCAATATCCTACGAGTACTACCAACTCGATTCCCAGCGGCTGGGAGCTTCCAAGCGGCTGGGGGAGGACAGCTCATACTACCTGATAACGAGCTCTAACTACCTGCACACTCTCTTAGGCTGATCTAATACATATGCATTGGTCCAATGGACCTTATTACATTATGAAGTCAAACATGCTAAAAATAGACTAATGTCCTGTCATGCGGACAATGAACCTATATCCTGTCTTGTAGGGGTGCTCCTACACCATACTCCCTAGAAGAAGAAATCTCAAGTCCACTTGAGATGAGAGTATGAAGATCTGCACCATGTTTCTGGATCTGCTCTTCAGTCATCCAGACTGCTTCAGAATTAGGTTTTCCCTTCCAAGAGACTAGATACTCCAAGTACTATTTGTTCTGGGTCTGTTTGACCACTCTGGTGTCCAAAACCTTCTGCAACTGTGGAGGATCATGCTTGGGAATGTTATCATGGACTGTATCCTGTAGGAGATCCTGATCTGCATCTGGATAAGACTTGTATGGAGTTAAATCACATACATTGAATATAGGGGACAAACCAAGATCAGGGGGGAGTTGTATCTCATAAGCATTTTGTCCATGCTTGTGCAAGATCTGACATGGTCCAACTTTTCTCTGCATAAGTTTAGTATATTTTCCCTTAGGAAGTCTGTCCTTCTTCAAATGAACCCATACCAAATCTCCAACATCAAACTGAACATCCTTCTTCTTTTTATCAGCATATTCCTTATACTTCAAGGTGGTTTGCTGCAGTTGGGTCTTGACTTGATCATGAACCTCTTTTATGGCTTCTGCAAAAGCTTCTCCTTCTGCACTAATAGGGTCTACTGTAGGTAGATCTCTCAATTCCAAAATTCCTCTTGGATGCACACCATAAACTATCTGGAAAGGTGATTTCCCTGTGCTCCTATTGACAGTATCATTATAGGAAAATTCAGCTTGAGATAGAATATTATCCCACTTTTCTCCATGTTGTTTTGTCAAACATCTAAGCAAATTTCCTAAGGAACGGTTCACTACTTCAGTCTGTCCATCCGTTTGAGGATGATATGCAGAGGAAAAAGACAAATTTGTTCCAAGTTTCTTCCAAAGAGTTCTCCAGAAGTGACCAATAAACTTCACATCCCTATTTGACACTATGCTCAATGGCAATCCATGGATCCTGACAATCTCCCTGAAAAACAAATCTGCAATGTATGAAGCATCAGCAGTGGTTTTGCATGGCAAGAAATGTGCCATTTTGCTGAATCTATCCACTACAACAAAAACACTGTCAAACCCTTTCCTTGTCCTTGGTAAACCCAAGACAAAATCCATACTTATGCTTTCCCATGGTCTGGAAGGAATGGGTAAGGGCTGATATAAACCTGCATTAGTCAACCTGCCTTTAGCTTTCTAACATATCACACATGTCTCTACAAACTTCTGACATCTGATTGTAACTTAGGCCAAAAGTAATGTCTTCAGACAAGATCAAGAGTCTTATCTAGACCAAAATGACCTGCCATAGCTCCACAATGTTTCTCCTTAATGATGTTTAACCTCATAGAACACCTTGGAATACATAACTGTCCACCTTTGAACAATAATCCATCCTGAATTAAAAATTCAGAGAATTCAGCATGATATTTCTCTCCAAAAGAAGCACATACATGATATATCTCCCCAAAATCTTCATCAGTCTCATACATGGTCTTTAGTGAATTAATGCCAACACTTTCTAACTGAATCTGGTTGACTGTTAGAACTCTCCTGCTCAAAGCATCTGCAACTTTATTCTTGACTCCTTTCTTATGCTTCAATGTAAAAGTAAACGCTTGTAAGGTTTCTACCCATTTCATGTGTCTGTGGTTCAGCTTTTCCTGGCTGTTTATGAAACTCAGAGCCTGGTTATCTATGAATACTATGAATTCCTTTGGTATCAAGTAATGCCTCCATTTCTTGAGTGACTGGACTAAAGCATACATTTCCAAATCATATGAGGAATACCTCTTTTTAGCATCATTGAGCTTCTCACTGAAAAATGCAATAGGTCTACCTTCTTGGCTGAGTACTGCTCCAATGGCCATGTGACTGGCATCACATTCCACCTGAAAGATTTTGTTAAAGTCTGGAAGTGCAAGGACTGGCTGCTGTGCTACCTTCTTCTTCAATGTTTCAAAAGAATCATCTGCTCTTTGAGTCCAAACAAATCTACACTTATGTCCTCCTTTGATGGTATCAAGCATGGGTGCACAAATATGACTAAACCCTCTTATAAACTTCCTGTAGAAGGTTGCTAACCCATGGAAACTTCTGACATCATTCATAGTCTTTGGGGTTGGCCAAGACAATATGGCACTTACCTTCTCCTTATCCATTTGTAACTTTCCTTGTGAAATGACAAAACCCAAATATGTGATCTCCTCTTGCATGAACAAACACTTGTCTAAATTTATCATCAGCTGCTCTTCATGTAACCTCTTAAGAACCAAATCTATGTGTCTCAGATGTTCTTCTTTTGTGTTGCTGAAAATTAGAATGTCATCTAGATATACTATGACAAACTTACCAATGAACTCTTTCAAAACCTCATTCATCAACCTCATAAAAGTACTAGGTGCATTAGATAAACCAAAAGGCATAACCTTCCACTCATATAACCCTTCATTAGTTTTGAATGTTGTTTTCCATTCATCTCCTGGCCTAATCCTGATCTGATGATATCCACTCTTCAAATCTATTTTTGTAAAATACTTAGCACCTCCCAAACAGTCAAGTAAATCCTTTATCCTAGGGATTGGAAACCTATACCTGATTGTGATCTTGTTAATAGCTCTGGAATCTGTGCAAAGCCTCCAAGTACCTTGCTTCTTTGGTGCTAGTACAGCTGGTACTGCACATGGACTTAAACTTTTCCCAATCAGAACTGAATCCAATAATTCTTCAATTTGTCTGGCTACTTCTGCATTCTATTCTGGAGTTAGCTTATAGGCTGCTTTGTTTGGAAGTGTTGACCCTGGAACTAAGTCTATGCAGTGACTGATATCCCTGACAGGTGGTAGGGATCTTGGCATTCCCTCTGAGATGATACCTTTGTACTTATCCAATAGCTCTTGGATAGCTGGGTCTATGAACCTTTGCTTCTTCTCTTCCTTGACTTCTTGCTGCTGTTCTTTATTCACCCTCATACATGGGATTAGGGCATATGCAACTGCACCTTCTGCTGCTACTTCTTTCATGAACTATTTACCTTCCATCAGCATTACCTTCACCTCTTTTCCTTTAGATTTCTCCTCCTTCTCCGTCAATGGTAGTAACTTTATAACCTTACCATCTTTAGTGATTGTATAGGTGTTTCTAACACCATCATGTTGTGCCTTCAAATCATACTGCCATGGTCTACCAAATAAAAGATTGCAAACATCCATCGTGGTAATGTCAAACAACAACTTATCCTTATATGCTCCAATCTGAAATTCTACCCAAGCCTGCTCTTCTACAATTGTCTGCTGACCTTGGGTAAGCCATGAGACTTTATATGGGGATGGGTGAGGCAATCTCCTAAGCTTAAGCTTTGTCACCATTTCTTCAGACACAAAATTTTCAGTAGAACCAGAATCAATCAAAACTTTACATGCCTTACCTCCTGCTTTGCAAATAGTCCTGAAAAGAGACTTTCTTTGAGGGGATTCTTTGTCAGGTACCTTCATGGTAGTCATTGTTCTTCTCATCATTCCAGACTCTCCACTTTCTGGGTATCCATAATTATCAGGAGCATTCACACTCTGAAAATCATTAGAGCCTGTCATACTTTGATTATCAGGTTCTTGGACCAGATTTGTTCTCCTTTCTCCCGTTGAGCTTGTGGCCTTTTCTAGACATCTGCTGGCTATATGGCCTTCTTTGTTACAGTTATAACATCTGATGGATCCTCTGCCCTGGGATCTTCCTCTGAAAGGTCTTCTACCTCTGAAGTTTCCTTGCTGACTATAATTTTCCCCCTGGTTCTGACTATTATTTCCCTTACTATTGTCATGACTGGATTCTCCTTGATATCCATGTCCATGTCCTCTACCTCTAAAAGGACCTCTTCCACCCCTTTGTTGTCTTCCTCTTCCTATATTGTGTTGTTCTTGTTTTCTCTTTAACTTCTCTTCCACTTTCAATGCCAACTGAAAGCATTTCTGAACTGTATCTGGATTATGCAGACTTAAATCTTCCTGAATGTTGAACCTCAATCCATTAAGGTATCTGGCTACCTTCTCTTCTTCACTTTCCTTTACCTTTGTTTTCATACAAAGTTTCATGAATTCTTCTGTATATGAGCTGACATCTAGCTCCTTCTGCTTCAGGTTTTGCTTCCTCTTGTGTAATTGGATACTGTAATCCAATGGGACATAAGCTTCCTTTACTAATGCCATCATTTTCTTCCATGTAGTGACTCTACACTTTCCTTCCTGTACGCTATCATCTTGGACGAAATTCCACCATGTCAAGGCAGCTTCTTTCATTTTTGACTGGGCTATTTTCACCCTCTGTTGTTCTGGTATCTCCTCTGTTTCAAAGAAATTGTTCAAGGAGTCTATCCACTCCATCACTGAATCAGGTTCCATCTTTCCTGTAAACACTGGCAAATCCAATTTCACATCCATGGTTCTCCTCTCCATGGCCTTGAGGGCGTTCAACAGTGCTCTCTGGTCTGCAGGAACGACCTCCTCGTTCCAACTAGGGATCTCTTCTTCTTCCCTATCTTCTTCTCTACCAGAACCTACTCTGTTCCTCAACTTCTCTAACTCATCCTTCAATTCCTGATTCTGAGCCTTCACAGCCTTGCTCTCTACAATCTGTTTCTTTACCAGAACTGCCAACTCAACGTTGGTCATCCTTGCCGGAATCTCAGATGTTCCTTCTTCATCTGACATCCTGCTATATCCTGATCTTTTCCAGAAGATCCTTCCTTTGCTCTGATACCACTATGATGCAGAGGAAACGCAACAGAAGCTTACAAATAGGATGGAAAAGCCATTAATCCACTAGCATGTTAAAATCCGGGACATGCAGTATGTAATACCTATCGGCTGATCATCATCATCATATTTCTTGCTAACACAGACAGCATCATCATATTTCAGAGGCATGAAATATCCTCCTGCTGACTACTGTTCACTTCCTTATCGCCTTTTGCCTTTCGCCTGTCAGCAACATCATGATACTCGACAAACACAATTATCCTCCTAATGATAACTATTCACTTAGCGCCAAACTCTATCGGCAGCATCATGATGTTTAGCATCATCTTCACCCTTCGTCGGTAGGATATGAAATATCCGGTTCCTCTCATATATCTTGATGACGATATTCCTTATGCACCTTTTCTTCGATGCTTACGTCACCCTGATATCAACCTTGTTTAAACAAACAGCATCAGGATATGACTTATCAGGTCATATTGAAACATCCTGATGATGTTAACCAAACTTTATGC
The DNA here is from genome assembly GCA_027924645.1 of Cunninghamia lanceolata. NCBI lineage: Eukaryota > Viridiplantae > Streptophyta > Pinopsida > Cupressales > Cupressaceae > Cunninghamia > Cunninghamia lanceolata. Next base: position 2,102,205 of record BSBN01000719.1, on the reverse strand, counting down.
CGATGACTTACGCCGATGCCAAAACACTTAGCGACAGCAGGATAAACTTGCATAGGGTGATATTTGCAATATCCTGATGATGATGACATCACTTGCACCCGATGATGATGTCAATGCACCTGATGATGATGTCAATAGGATATAAGACACTTATATCCTCCGCAACATGATAATGAATATCCGGTGATCTTTTCAATATCCTGATGATGACCTTTCCGGTCCTTAGCCAAAAAGTGAACTTTCACTTCTACATGCGATAGCGATATGCGGACGATGGATACACACGAAAGATGATCTTGATGATGATATATACACTGAGTATATATCCAACCTATATCATCCTGATGCACTTGAAACATGCAATTTTTGCCAACTTCAGAACCTGATCCTGATAGCAATATACTCGTAGATGATGATACGATTCACTCCGTCTGGAAAAGCACATGCAGATCCCTGTATATCCGTCAGCTGCATGCAAACTCACAGAACCGCACAATTTTACAAAGAAAACATGATGATCGGGCTGGATCACCTTCAGATCAAAACTTAACAGTTTATCTTCCTAAACCCTAGCACATGAGGATGCTAGGTTGATTCATAGCATGCTACCAATTGATCTCCCACATAATGAAATGCATAAACAGAAAACTAAAATACAACCTAAACTAACATGCACGACCATTCCACCGATTCACAGAATCAACCGGTGGAAGGGTTGAAAGAATCCATTAACCTGTAATCAGAACAGAAATCAAAACATAAACAGCTGATAAACCAGATAATGCAATTGATGAGATCTTATTTAGATGAAACACAAATGTCTTGTTTCTACAATACTATCGAACAACAATGTTTCACAATGTCTGGCCTGATCTCTGGATCTCACTCAATCACTAGTACAACATAACATAACTACTACTCTCTTTCCTGGATCTCAAACCCTAACTGATCTGAGTTATTTATAGCAATATCCTACGAGTACTACCAACTCGATTCCCAGCAGCTGGGAGCTTCCAAGCGGCTAGGGGAGGACAGCTCATACTACCTGATCACGAGCTCTAACTGCCTGCACACTCTCTTAGGCTGATCTAATACATATGCATTGGTCCAATGGACCTTATTACATTATGAAGTCAAACATGCTAAAAATAGACTAATGTCCTGTCATGCGGACAATGAACCTATATCTTGTCTTGTAGGGGTGCTCCTGCACCACTTTGTATTCTATCCACAAAGTTGGATTCAACCTCATCAAGGTCATCATTAGATTTCACAGCATATTTTTGAGCTCTTGAAGTCTTTTCTGAAGTGTTGGCTTTAAAAGTAGTCTCAATTTTTGGCAAGGCATCACCAAACTCTCTCATTTCATAAGTTGTAAGCTTCCCGAGCAACTGATCCTTTGAAATCTTTTGCACACTCATAACCTCTTCAATTGCTTCCACCTTGTGACTATAGGATTTAGGTGATGACCTAAGAGTCTTCAACACAACCACATTCTCATCAATATTTCTTCTAAAACCTTTGATTCCATTAACAATTTCATCAACTTTTTGCATGTAGACAGTTATGTTTTCATCTTCACTCATCTTCAAGGTTTCATACCTTGCTTTCAGGTTTTGTATTTTGGAACTTTTTATGGCATCATCTCCTTCATATAAACTTTTTAACTTTTCCCAGATCTCATGAGCAGTCTCCAAATCCATAAAGTTTATCAACTTAGTGTAAGATAAGGCGTTCAACAGAGCATCTCTAGCTTTTCCATTTAATTCATACTATTTGATTTCATCTTCATTTGTTGGACCATTTTGAGGAATAGTCTATTTGGTTTTTGCCATTTTCGAAACACCATAACCAAGAGAAATGAGATGACTTTTCTTTCGTACCTTCCAAAGACCATAATCCATTCCATCAAACTATGGTGATTCCTTCTTGTATGCCATCCTGGATCTACTTCGAGCTATTAGACTCTTTACTGAGGAACCCTCACTCTGATACCAATTGTTGAAAAGAGTAAGACAACTGAGAGGGGGGGGATTAATCATTTGTAACCAATATTTCAAAACCATTCAAACATCAACCACTTAATCACTGTTATTGTATTTAACCATGAATGCATGAAATTAGAAACTTAACACATTTACACATTTAACACATGAGACACCAAATTTTTTATGTGGAAAACCTAATGAGGTAAAACCATGGTGAGTGTTAGCTCACAATATAATATGTAATAAAAATACTAAAAATAAGAGGCTTACTACCTAGATTTCTCACTACAATAGAAGAGGCTCACTACTAATGGGGTGGCTCACTGTGGTTGGGTGGCTCACTACCAGATTTGGTGAACTGAGATAGCAGCATCTACACTATGCCAAAGTTTAGTTCCATTGATGCACAATAAACATCCTCTACTCTACTTTTACTTCACACTTATCTTCACATATTCACACTTAGATACATTTTCATGACTCAATTACAAGTATTTATACAATTTATCAACCTTGGAATAATCATCAACGTCAGCATTACAATCATCAACCATTTGAAAAATCTCCAAGGTCGACAAACACACATACATAAGAATAGGTTTGGACCCAAACAAATTAATGAAATAGAAAGAATGAATGTGGAGAAAACCACGCCTTGTTAGGACTCAAACATAATATTCCACTCTTCAACACACTATCACAACCTTCAAAGTATAACGACAAGTAGTGAGAACAACCAAGTTAGCTAAAACTAGTGTTAACACTAAGACCTTTACGAACATGCTTCATGCATGATCCAGATTATACTTTGCAAACCAATCAAAATACAAGAACATGATCTAGAGACATACACAAGAATGTTACAATCACCAAGAACATTTGCACAACCTCTAAACACTTTATCCATAAGATTCTTCAAACTGGAGAACTGGAACTTTACTGTTGGACACTGTCATAAAATAAAGATCACTTGCAGATCACCAAATTATGAACCATTTGAACTAAAGGCACATATGCTCATCAAAAATGTAATTCTAGAACCGTAGAATGTAAGACTTAATTGCGGAGAAATGTGGAGCAGGATACATTCTCCCTGTCACCACTAAATGCATAGAAAAATAATTTTTACTCTCGTAAACATAACTTGCTCAAATCTTCACACCAGAGGATCAAACTTAACATAGAAACTATACACATCCTTCAACATAACTTCCAAATCATAGAAAAAAAATTCAATCTACAAAATATGCGAAGAAAAAACACTTTTCTATTCTTCTATAAACCAAGATGCTCTACAACACATTGTTTCCACTAGGAGAGTAAATTTTCTCAAAAGCACTTGGAAACTCAATACCAGGAACACTTTCTCATTATCTTCAACACTTATGTAATCCAATACAAACAATTATCTCAACACAAGCAAGCATCAAAACAAGAGCACTATTGACATCAATGACAATATAGATATGTTGACATTAATGACAACACCAGTAAGCACATACTTGTAACACATACAAAGTAAAATATTCAAAACCAATGTCAAAATCATATGAAGCCAAAAGTCAAGGAAATCATATAAAAGATATATTGGTCCCAAAACAAAATGGATCAAGTAAATCAAATGGTACAAAGTATCCTAATGCAACAATCTATCAAAATCAAAAAATGAAGTACAAGAATGTTACCTATAATTGGTGTCCACCACTATATAATTTGTACAAGAATGTTGGTCCTAATTGCCATTCTAGTCCCACATCCAAACTTCCTAATTCCAAACCCAAACTTCATAATCCACCATCTCAAGTTTGGTGAGTCAAAAGTACATCAAATAAATCTACATTGCCAACCTCTCTAGCCAAACCAAATCCATCACAATAACCTAATTCCACATCCAACATACCCCATCCAAATCCATAAACATGTCTTAAATAAAAAAATCCCAACTCCCAAGTCTATCATGTTGTAGCAACAACACTCCTCTATAAGGGCTATGATGGTATCCTATCAAAATGCAAATAGTTAGATAAGGCAAACTTAGTTATCAATGAGGATCATGAAAAGAAGAAGGTCACTATTGGCATGTTATGACAGTTGCATCTACATTGACTAAATCCAATAGACATGGACATGTGAAGATCCTTTGAATATCAAACTATCAATGTCATCAAAATTTTAAAAAAATTCAAAAAATATATATATGTGACTTACACTTGGGGGAAAGTTGTCTCATCTATACCATCCTATCACTTACCTCAAGTATCCAATCATCCAAGTATCCATTATATCCACATACCTATTCCATTTAACCAAACCATCCCCCCTCCTACTTTTGATATTGATAAGGACAAGGCATAATGTTGAAAAATGATTTGGACATCTCTTGATATACCCTATCCTTTCCAATCAATCCTATCACCCTATCATTGAAAGTATTATCACGTAAAGTCTTAAGCATAATACCTAGAGTGGGGCATATTATTCTGATGCAACATTGTCCTTGTAGATTGTATCCTAACCCCCGATCCATCCATTATACACCTTTCCATTCATCCCATCCACTATTGCCAATCCTTTTATCTATCCATGTAATCCTACCTTTATCCTTGCCCTTAGACCTGGTTTTTCCTTGGCATTAGTATCTAGCAAAGAGTCTATCCAAATGAAATCCAATGGTACCTCTCAAAACACAAAAAAATCAATACATATCAAAAATTCAAACAATAAAATCAAATGCAACCCATCCTTAATCAATACCAATCTAGTTAAGAAATCTAGCCAAATCATCCAAAAACATATCTCGATTTTGTTTTCTATCTTACTGTCAATCTAATCAATCATCATCTTTGGGATATATCATTCCCTATCCTTGTTTCTATCTTGGGATAGATCATTCCCACAACACTATCCTTGATCACTTATCAATCAATCAATCATCAGTTTTTAGCTTAGTAGGGGCAACACCTTGTTTTTCTTTGTGTGGTTTTGTGCATTCTTTCTCACTTACTTGTGTGTGTTATCATTTTACTTGCATTTGTATCAATCCTTGTATCATATTGTCAAAATGATGCCATGGTATTCTGTAACATGGTGCCCAATGGCATATGTTTGCTTGTCCGCATTATTATTTTATCTTGCATCAACATTATCATTTTATATTGTATCAACATTATCATTTTATCTTGCACCTGCATTATCATTTCATCTTGTATCCACATTATCATTTTATCTTACATTAGCATTATCATTTTATCTTGTGTATACATCATCATTTTTATTGGAAATATGCAGCCATAAAGACTAAGTCTGCATAATCCAATAAGATATTTGATATGCAACAATAACCAAAAATCCACATGCAAAAGAAATAGACAATCATACCATTAATGGTGAGACAAGATATACACTGGGAAAACCCTCATAGAGAGAAAAACCTAGCCTCTAAAAGCATGCATCTCTCATGTATTATTCAACAATAAAACAATAAATACATATGCAAAGATCACCTCTCAAACATCAAGCTCTCTCTCTACCTTCACTCCATGTGAACAAGTATGTAACCACACATCCGATGCCATGCTTCAAACCATCACATAGCCAACAAGTAAGAGAAGCTACAAACCTAACCAACAAGCCAAATAGCCAACCTCTACAATTGTCCATGTGTTTGCTTTTATAGACATAAGCTCACACAAATACAACATGTGGTATTGTAATATCATTTTCCCCAAAACCATGTGTCTAGAAAACTATTGACCCCACATTTGATTATTGCTACTAAGTTTTCCCAAATAATCAAATAATTACAAATAAATAATTAATTAACTCAATGTTACATACAATAATTACAAGTGGCACCAAAAAAATATTTAATGTGGATAAACACATTACATGGTGCACCACAAATAAATATTTATTTTACATAATAAAATAATACCAATGTTATGCAAGGTGTACAACACGCCTACTCCAACATTCTCCCACTTGTTGTATACATTGCATAAAGGATCAACATGTAAACTCAAAACATCAAGGTAAACCATCCATATGCCCAACATGTACCATATAACCATCCATGTGCTCCATGTGCTCCAAGATACTTGCAACAATAATCAAGGTGTCCACCATCTTAAACAAGAATTCCCTCATCCTCCATCTAGCCAAACCATTAAGAATAAGATCCTACAAAGAGATGCCACACTAGGTTGTCACGTAGAAGCAAGAAACTTACATCAACTGATATCCAAACACAAGCACTAAATCCAATGGTAACAAATAGGCTCGAGTACCTGACAAGAATCAATCACCATAGCTAAAATAGAAATGACAACATGTTTCTAATGCATCAACTAACCATACCTCCAAACCAAGGTATACAAATGATAAGAAGTAGACCTTATACCATCAACATATCCAACTCAAATCACAATGATAAGAAGTCCATGTATATACTCAATTTTGCATAAAGAAGTCCTCCAAGGTAATAACACAAAGCATGTGGTAACAAACCTCAAGACCCTCTATACCATAGCATAATGAGAACATCCAACAAAGGAATCATATACATCCTGAGATTCCCACTGCATGAGTAAATGTCAAATCTGAAAATAGATCAAAGCATCCAAAGATCCAATAATAGCATGCACATAGAAGATGTGGTTAAATCCTCTATCACATAGTGTAAAAGAACACACATAGGTATGCAAAATTTGTAAACTAAATAATTGCAACATAACTCTCTCTTTAAGTCCATATCTCTCCCAAATCCTCCACATCATAAGATAAATAAGTCAAAGAGACTCAAAATCTCCATATACATCTCAACTCCAATGTCATGTGAACACAAATATCTAGGAAGAAGAAAAAGACCAATCAAGAGAGAACCTACAAATCATAACCATTTCCTTCTATCCATGCTAATGTGCTATAGATGTGAAAAGTATGATCTCCTTTACAACCTGAAACAAGAAGCCTCCTCAACATCCAACAAATCAAGATGCAATCCTCTCAAACCAAAAGGTAGATCAAACTCATAACAATCCCAAATAACAGGAATAAGCCCAAATCCACTAACCATCTCCATTACACACAATGATCTCATAACAAGTCAGGATCAAACATAATGAGATAATTAATCATATACATGCATTTACTTCTCAAACAAGTCCTCACAACCATAATCCATAGATCAAGACTCAAGCATGAGAAGATAAGATACAAATAAAGAATGCATTTCAAAATCATGTCTAGACATACCTATCAAATCATTCACCACCGAGTTGACCAAGAGTGGGAATGAGATTGCTCCTCTAGGATGCACCAAGCCTCAAAGACTCTCCAAGAACAATCTACTCAACATGTCCATGTTAGACTCACATCCAACCAAGGTGTAGGTTCCTCAGTCTTGTTGTGGAAATGCTCATCAAAGAGTAACCATATCAACACATGTCTCTACTTCCAAGAGAACTTAAGCCTTATCTAAGTCTCTAAGTATCCATGAGTACCTCCATGATCAATCAATGCTAAACTCCAAATGAAAAACCACACCATCATGAAGATCTCAAGCACATGACCAATGTACTCAATACCAAGAGAACCATCAAGATCATAGTCAAAACTCCCACTGCATGTCTACATAACTAAGGAACATATCATGACATCATGATCTATTCATATCCTCAAAGGAAGTTCACATCCACTAATGTACACATCCTGTCTCAAGAGAACCTAAATCATGCCAACACTCTAATCCAGAATCAAGAGTAAACCAAAACACAATACCAATCATCTTGTAAGCAAGGATCACCTATAAAAATTGATAAACTATAAGCAACACTTCAAGCAAAGACTCCAAGAGTCCTCCATGGTACCAAGATGTCAACATCTTCAAATCATATGAAGATAGCCATTCCTGCTAAAGCTCCCACTAAAGTGTGGTACTAAGCTATACATGTCAACAACATAAACATCAAACCATCACTATTAAAAATCTCATCTAAAACCTATAACCAAGCTATCCATGACATCATGATAACCATCTCCTACATCAAGATCATGCATGGCCCCAACACAATCAAAGAATCCCACTATAATGACATAGCTCCTAAAAGGGTGAGTAAATCATAATCTCCAAACCAAGAAGATGAACAAAACCTATAAACCAAACATCAATCCAAGACCACCAAAACTACACCTGTATAACAATCATGTCATGCCAATGTCCCAACCAAACAAGGAACATGCATAACACCATGATTAGAACCTAATGTACCTATACCAAAGTACCATCAAGTCTCACATAATTGTACCATATAGTCAACAAACATAGATCCCAAACATGATTGTTTCAAGTAATACCATCTCTCTCTATATCTCATAATGCCAAGCAAACCAATGTAACATGTGACTAAACTAAGCCACAAATAAGAGTTTGCATCAACACTAAAACATCTATGGGCATAGACAACCCACATCCAAGTCATATATGCAACCTATAAGCATAGATAACCTACAACACTACATAACCTGTAGATCTCACAATGCAACATGAAAACTCAACAATACATGTATAATGTTGTAAAAAAAGTATAACTAGAGATAATCTTGTAAGTCTGCAATGACTCAAACACTAAATCATCCTCCAAATTTGATTTGCCATCAACTCACAAATGCACCAAAACTCAAAGGGACAAAAAAAATCAAATTGATAAAAACTAAACAAACCTTAGTATATCACCTCCAAACCTACTCCACTACATAGTGCTTAGAAATACCTTTCCAATGCCTATAATAAATCCAAAATCAAACTTTGTATGCACCTATTATGCTTGGTCAAAGCTCAAAACACACATCTAGCTTCCAACAAGTAAAAACTAGACAAAGTGGCAAAATATGAAAATTTTCTAACACCAATGTATGGTACATGGAAAGATCTTTATGTCGACTATAAAAAGTTGAAAATCCATCATACTGGACGAGAGTTCTGCCCCCTAAAAAAAATCAGCCTAACTAGGCTTATAGAACAAAAACTAGTGGTCTACTGGTAGCTCTATGGTGGTGCACCAGTGGCGGTGGTGTGCAGGAAGCCTTGGGCAGCACCCTGGTGGTGCTGGAGTGGTGATTCAGTGGTGGAATCCAAATTGATTTTCAAACAATTTAAACTTTTGATTTTTGAAGGTTTGAATGAACTTTTAATATTTTAATTCTTTTTTTTTAATTTATGATTTCTGCAAACTTTAATAGGAATTATTTTAATTATTTTTTATTAAGAAATTCCCAAATGTCATACCTGTCAACTACTCTTCCATTATTGATCAAAACCACTCTTCCACCATTGATCAAAAGGCTCAAAAAAAGGTAACATCAAGCTCCAATTGCTGTTACAAACTTCCTTACACAATCCCTACTCCTGCAATGTGGGAAAATAAGTAAACACAAAAAAAATTAAACTACTCTATCCATTATTGGATTATAGGCAGGTGCAAATAGATAGGAGACCATCGTTTCGACCAAAACCCTTGAAAACTAGGGTTTAGAAGCTGTTTCAAGAAAACCATTTTGTAAACTCCTTCAAAATCAGTGTCAAGAACTCCAAATTGATCCAAAAGAAAGGTTATTCCATACATTTCACCATTTCATACACCTTTGCCCTTGTCTACACTGTACGGGCAGGTACAGGATGAAGAAACAGTTAGAAAATTGGAAGAAAAATAGAAAAGTAGGACAGTCATAGTAAAAGGTTGATAAGATGCTTCTTAGACCATGAAAACTATTCAAACTTGATTCAAATCAAAGGTAACAACATCCCTTACAACATTCCATGCATGAGAGTACATGGCAGCACTTGTACGGTCATAAAAAGGCACAGGAACAACAATATTCAGAAATGTGTGAAATGTGACAGTAAACAGTCATGTTCTTCATTTTTTCTCTTCAACCTCCTCAAAAAAAATCATCTAACAATGCATCCAAAAGATAGACAAGGTAGAGACTTATTTCATTTTCTTGTATGGATTTATGACAGTACGACCAAGTACGGTTTTGGGATAGAAAAGTATAGGAAAACAGTGAAAAAAAATGATTGTTTTATGTATATTTCCTTTATAAAACTGCTCCAAATTATATTTTATCCATCTCCTCACATGAATGAGGGATACAATCTAGTTTTTTCAATTTAAACTTTCGATCCTCAACTCCCTCATCGTGGAAAAGCCTCAAAAAATAGGCATGAAACATCCTTCATTAAGGACAGTCATAAAAAGAACATTCTAATTTTATCTCTTCACTCACTCCACACTCTCCACTCACCCCAAACATGGCATAACATGATTTATTACAAAATTAAATGAGATAACTCCCCCTATAATCTTTATTCAAACTAAAAAAATACAAGATTTATGACCAAAAATACAGAAATTTATGTCTTGTAGTCATGGTGCTCTTGCACCACAAAACCCTCATAGAGGGAAAATCCCAACCTCCAAAAGTGTACATCTCTCATGTATTATTCAACAATAAAACAGTACATATACATATGCAACGATTTGTTGCAAGTATGTGCTATCAGTGTTGTCATTGATGTCAAGAAGCTTGTGTTGTCATTGATGTCAACTGCGTCAACTGGTTGAGTAGAGTTGAGGCTGTTGTAAGTGTATGAGGTGTTTGGTTGAGTTGCTTTGTTGAAGATGATTTGGTTTCTTATAAGAAGTGCTAAAGATGTTAGGAATATGTTTATGATGGTTGTTTCCAAGTGCTTTTGAGAAAAATTGATTAATAAAGGAAATAGTGTGTTGAAGAGACTATTTGGCTTAATAGAGTAGTGTTCTAGTTTTGCTCCGCATTTCTTCTATGTTGAAGATCTGTCTTCATGGTTTGAATATGTTGTTCAAGGATGTTTAGAGATGTTATCTTCTGAATTTAGTTCTCTAGTTCATTGTGCATAAGAAGTTCTATTCACCAGTGTGTGGACTGTGTTTTTGAGTATTGCAAAGGGGTCTGGGAGAAATGTCTCTTCTCTGCATTTCTCCACAAAGTGGTTTTTGTTCTTGTGGTTCTAGACACATACTTACAAAGTTCATATCTTTATCCAGTTGAAGTTGTTTGTGATTTGGTGCTTCGGAAGAGGACTTATTAAGTTGCAGTGTATGACAGAGACATTTAGGTTTGCTAGATAAACAAGATAAGGTTATGTGGTAGGTGAAAGTTGTTGCAGAGGAATTTGTTGGATTTTAGGATGTTTTAGGATGTTTGTGGAATACTCTAGACTATGTTGAAGCCTTGCATGTGGTCCAAAAGTCATCTTTGAGTTTGAGGAAGTGCGTACTTAAAAGTTCATTGTGTTAACACAGGTTTGGCCAAACTTGGGTGTTTACACTAATTGTGGAGTTGCTTTGGTGATTTTAATAGCATGGAGTGGCATTCTTGGATGAATTTAGGTTCAAGCTAAGATGTTTTATGGTCCTCCATTCTTTCCCACCATGGGAATGTTTAGATCCTGACCCAATTTGAATCTTCTGGGTTTAGGTGACTTTCTGACCTTCGAGAATGCTCTCAAGGTTGAAGATAGTATAAATAAGTGTTAACGGATCATGATCTAATGTACGTGTGATGGATCTGATGTGAATAATAGAGTGGATAAGTGTGTGGTGTAGTATAAGTTTTCATGCATTGGACTACTAGATGTAGTGAGCAGAAGGTGTCTACTATTCTTCAGTGATGCTATGGAGATGATGTTGATGTTGTGGTGAATATTGAGCTTCATTGGAACTTTACTCTGTGCATGTGTTAGATCTAATTATAACAATTCAAACTTTGGCAATGAGCCTTTTATTCTGTCAGTGAGCCTTTCTTCTGGGCAGTGAGCATTTTTGTAATTTGATGTTGTTACTACATTTAAATTGTGAGCTAATCCTCACTGTGGTTTTTCCCTTCTTGGGTTTTCCATGTAAAATGTGATGTTGTCTTGTGTATGGTGTTGTTATGATTCAGTTCTTGTTATTTTCTTTTCATGTCTAATCATTATAACAAGTTTAAGGGTTAATTGGATCAATGTGGATCTGAGTGTGTATGAGGGTTTTGAAATTTTAAGTTACAACTGATTTACCCCCCTCTCAGTTGTCTTGTGCATTCAACAATTGGTATCAAAGCAAGGCTCCTTGGAAGTGAGCTTAACTGCTTGAGGTAGATCAGAGATGGTACACAAGAAGGGTGTTCCCTAGTTTCATGGATTGGACTACACTTTGTGGAAAATAAGGATGGAAGGTTATCTAATTTCTCTTAGATATGACATCTAGAAGTTAGCAATGACTAAATACACAATACCTGACAATGGTCTGAGCACTACAAATGTGGTCAAGGCCTATGAAATAAATGGTAAAGCAAGGTATGCTCTTTTAAGTGGTCTTTGTAATTTTGAGTTGGTGAAAGTCATGGATCTGAAAACTGCTAATAAAATCTAGAAAAAAGTTAAAAAGTATTTATGAAGGAGATGATAAGTTCAAGCAAGCTAAAATGGAGAATTTGAAGCTCATGTCTGAAATCTTGTGAATGTATATAGATGAAAACATTGAAGCTACTTATAGAGGGTGGATGAAGTTGTCAATGGCATCAAAGGACTTGGCAGAAGTATAGATGAAAAAGGAGTGATATTGAAGGTACTCAAAACTCTTATTAAAACCTATAGTCATAAGGTTTCTGCTATTGAAGAATTACAAAATCTAAATTAGTTTAGCAAAGATTACTTGCTTAGCACATCAACTACTTTTGAAATAAGAGAATTTGGCACAAGTAGTACAAAGACTAAGACTGCCTTCAAAGCTGGCAAATCTGAGAAGACTGTCAAATCAGGTCAAGAGGATTCAGATGATTTGGAAGCTAATTTTGTGAGAAGAATGAATTTGGGTACTGGTAAGTATGGTGGTAGGTTGCCTTTCAAGTGTTTTAGTTGTGGCAAGATTGGTCATTATGCTTCAAGATGTTTGAAAAGAATTTTGAGAAGTAAGAACATGGAGAACAACAGCAAAGTGCTTAAGAAAAGCTACTATGTTAGAGAAGAGGCAAGTATATATGATGATGAATCTGATTATGAGAATAATGAGGATAATGAATGTCAATTCATAGCTTTAAGAGATGATACTATTTCTACTAACTCTAGAAAATGTGTCAAGGAAAAGGCTTTGGAGGTAAGTCTTAATGTTGAAAGCATTTTGATCTATCTGCTTTTCATATTACACAAGAAAAGAACCATTGGGTCAGTGATAGTGGATACTCAAATCATATGACTGGTGATAAGAGGTAGTTTGTTAAACTTGAAAAATATGATGGAGGACTAGTTATATTTGGTGATGATACAACTGCTAAGATTTGTGGAAGAAGTTCAATTAGTTTTGATGGCAAGCATAATATTGATGATGTTCTTTATGTTAAGGGTTTAAAGAATAACCTCTTGATTTTAATACAAATCTATAGCAAAGGATACAATCTTGTGTTTCACCTATGATGGTTGTGAGATAAAAAAAGATTCTAGAACTATGATAGCGATTGGAAAGAGGATAGATTGAAATGTTTATCAACTCAAAGGTGGTGATGGTTATTGCTTCGTGACTCAAATAAGTGAGAGTTGACTATGGCATAGGAGATTGTGGTGCATCAATTTTGATATCCTAGTAAGGATAAGTTTAGTACAAGCTATGAGAGATCTTCCATAGATTACAAAGCCCATCAATGTTGTTTGTAAGGATTGTCAAATTAGAAAGCAAGAAAGAAGAACTTCCAAAGTCAAGGATCAGTCTTCTACAGGACTATTGGAATTGGTGCATACAGATCTTTGTGGCCCTACCAAGATAAGGAGTTTTCAAGGTGATAAGTATTTCATGCTATTGATTGATGATTATTCTAGGATGACATGGTTTACTTTTCTCAAAGAAAAATCTAAATCCCTAGATAAGTTCAAAGCATTGAAAATCAAGGTTGAGAATGATGAATCTCCTAAGGCTAATCAGAGTAGGTATATGTCAATAATTGGACAATTGTTATACTTAACTACTACTAGACCAAATATTATGCATGCAATTTGTCTTGTGGCTAGATTTCAAGAAGATTCCAAGGAGTCACATGTTGCAGTAGTAAATAGGGCATTTAGATACTTAAAGGGCACTCCAAATCATGGCTTGTGGTACCCAAAGGATAATAACTTTATTCTAAATGCTTACATAGATGCATATTGGGTTGGATGTGTAGATTATGTCCATGAAAAGTACAAGTGGTGTTGCATTCTTTCTTGGAGACAGAGTGGTGTCATGGCTAAGTAAGAAGCATGATTCAGTATCTTTATCTACTATAGAGACATAATACATTGCAACAACTTCCTAGTGCACACAAGTGTTGTGGATGAAGCAAAATTTGAAGGATATCAGTGTTATATTTGATGAGCCAATTCCTATCTTTTGTGATAATACCCATGCTATTAACATTTCAAAGAATCTAGTGATGCACTGAATGACAAAACATATCTCAATCCAGTATCACTTTCTAAGAGAGAAGGTTGCAGAGAATGAAGTGAATCTTGAGTATGTGCCTACAAAGGATCAGGTTGCTGACATATTAAACAAGGCTCTTCCTAAGGATACATTTGTGTATCTTTGGGAGAAGTTAGGGGTTCTTACCCCTTCTTCTTTGAACTAGATGTATAAGGAGATGCATCAGTCTAATGGATTCCAAGATTCATTCCTTTTTCTAGACTAATGTTGAAGGATACCTCTCAGGGGGAGCTAGTAGTGGTCATGATAATTATTACAGATAGGGGGAGTAAGAGTTGATATATTTTGGTGTGTACTCCTAACGGGGAGTATTAAGAGGAGTGAAAGAAAAGGTGTGTCACCCTTTTCCATTGATGTCAAAGGGGGGGGAGAGAGAAATGTGAAAAAGAAAAGAGTCAGTAGTCAAGGAGAGAGAGTAAGATGTGTGAAAGAAAGGGGGAGAGTAAGAAAGAAAAGAAGTTTGGTGCAGAGTTGTGTTTTGATGATTTTTCACATTACGTGTTGTCATCAATGACAAAGGGGGAGATTATTGCAAGTAAGTGTTATCGGTGTTTTCATTGATGTCAACAAGCTTGTTTTATCATTAGTGTCAACTGGTTGAACAGAGTTGTGGTTGTTGTAAGTGTATGAGGTGTTTGGCTAAGTTGCTTTGTTGAAGATGATTTGGTTGCTTTGAAGAAGTGCTAAAGATGTTAGGAATATGTTTTTTTATTGTTGTTTCCAAGTGCTTTTGAGAATATTTGATTAATAAAAGAAATAGTGTGTTGAAGATACTATTTGGCCTAACAAAGTAGTGTTCTAGTTTTGCTCCACATTTCTTATATGTTGAAGATCTATCTTCATAGTTTGAATATATTGTTCAGCAATGTTTAGAGATGTTATCTTCCAAATTTGGTGCTTTGGTTCATTGTGCATAAGAAGTTGTGTTCACCGGTGTGTGGATTATGTTTCTAAGTATTGCAGAGGTGTTTGGGAGAAATGTCTTTGCTTTGCATTTCTCTGCAAAGTGGTTTTTGGTCTTGCAATTCTAGACGTGTACTTACAAGGTTCATATCTTTCTCTAGTCGAGGTTATTTGTGATTTTGTGCTTCAGAAGAGGACTTATTAAGTTATAGTGTATGACAGAGACATTTGAGTTTGCTAGATAAACAAGATAAGGTTGTGCAGGAGGTGAAAGTTGTTGTGGAGGAATTTATTCAATTTTAAGATGTTTCAGGATGTTTATGGAATACTCTACATTGTGTTGAAGCCTTGCATGTGGTCCAAAAGTCATCTTTGAGTTTTAGGAAGTGTGTACTTGAATGTTCATTATGTTAACACAAGTTTGGTTGACCTTGGGTGTTTACATGAATTGTGGAGTTGCTTTGGTGATTGTAGTAGCATGGAGTGGAGTTCTTGGATGAATTTAGGTCTGAGATAAGATGTTTTGTGGTTTTCCTTCATTTCTTCCCACCAGGAGAATGCTTAGGTCTTGACCTAATTTAAATCTTTTGGGTTGAAGTGTCTTGCCAACCTTGGAGAATGCTCTCAAGGTTGAATACAATATAAATAAGTGTCAAGGGATCATGATCTGGGGCACACATGATGGATATGATATGAATAACATAGTGGATGAGTGTGTGGTGTAGTACAAGTTTTGATCCATTACACTACTAGATGCAGTGAGAAGAAGGTGTCTACTATTCTTCAGTTATTTTATGGAGATGATGCTGATGTGGTGGTGAATATTGAGCTTCATTAGAATTATACTCCTTACATCTGTTAGATGCAATTATAACAGTTCAAACTTTGGCAATGAGCCTTTTATCTGGGTAGTGAGCCCTCTAGCAATGAGCCTTTATTCTGGGTAGTGAGCCTCTTTGTAATTCGGTGTTGTTACTACTTTATATTGTGAGCTAATAGTCACTGTGGTTTTTCCCTTCTTGGGTTTTCCACATAAAATTTGGTGTTCTCTTGTGTGTGGTGTTATTATGATTCAATTTTTATTATTTTTTTTCATGCCTAATCATCATAACAAGTTTAAGGGTTAATTGGATTAATATGGATCTGAGTGTATGTGAGGGTTTTGAAATTTTAAGTTACAACTGATTCACCCCCCCTCTTAGTTGTTTTGTGCATTCAAGAGGATCACCTCTGAAACATGAATCTTTCTCTCTACCTACACTCCATGTGAACAAGCATGTAACCACACATCCCATGTCATGCTTGAAACCCTCACATAGCCAACCTGCAAGAGAAGTTGTACAAACTTAGTCAACAAGTCAAATAGCCAACCTCTACAACTACATGTGTGTTTGCTTTTATAGACATAAGCTCACACAAATACAACATGTATTATTGTAATACCCTTTTCCCCAAAACCATGTGTCTACAAAACCATTGACCCCACGTTTGATTATTGGTACTAAGTTTTACCAAATAATCAAATAATTTATGCAAGTTGACTAAATAGAATCTATGCTAGTTGATTCACAAATACATGTGGTATTGTAGTACCATTTTTCCCAAAACCATTGACCTCACATTTGATTATTGGTACTAAGTTTTCCCAAATAATCAAATAATTTATGCTAGCTAATTATTTGTTTCCAATTACCTAGCATAGATTCTATTCACATTTATTAACATTTAGAGGGACTAGTAACATTAATCTATTTATCAGTAAGCAATAAAAACTAAAATAGTCCTGAGTTTAGTTATATTGAAAAGTTCCTTCAACTAATACCTATTAGTTGTGTGTAACTTTTCCTCTTCTATAGATACTGAATGAAAGGAAGAAAATGTGTTAAATACATTTCCTACAATAATCTATGAGAGGAAGTATGCACCAAATTTAAACTAATCATACAATTACAAAGAAATAAACATAAAATTAATATACCATAATATGGTGATTTTATTTTTATTTTTTTTCAAAATTTTGTATGACATGGTCCATAAGGGGTTGTATGTTCTAGGATAAAAAAATTCTATGAAATAAATTTGTTCAAAATGGGTAAATTTTATATGAAAATAAGAATTCTTGGGCTTTTTGGCCTCAAAATTCCCTATAAATGAGTAGCATGCTAGATTTGATAGAAAAACTCTAATCGTCAAACCATTGTAGATGTAGCCTCTGATGTCTAACTAGTACAAAGTGAAAGGTAAATATGACTTTCTCAACTACTTTGAATTCATTAGTGAATTTAGATTTTCTCTACGAAACTTCAATAATGCACCGACAACTAACAAGTTCAAAAAGGAATTCACTAGAATTTAGTATTTATTTCACACTTTTGTGTAAGAGAACATACTCATGTGATTTATAATATAACACATTCATGCTCCTAGATTTCCTAAAAGCTTTAATCTATAGCTCACAACCGCTTTGATACTATCTAAGATTTAGTTGTGGAGTTACCCAAGAATGTAAATGAATGAAAGAAAATAATAATAAAAAATAAAACAAAAATAATAGAATAAATTGTATATAAGATATGTCAAAAAATGTGACTTAGCTTAAAACCCTAAACTAGGTCAAACCATCTTCTACATGAACATTGGAACACAAATCAAGGAGACTCAATACTCAGCTATAGTCCTCAAAGGAGAGATGAGAGGTCTCTTGATTGGTTCATTTTTTACCAAGGAGAGAGAGAGATCTTATGACTAATTATCAAAATTAGGGTTTCTAAGGCTAAAATAGAGAAAACAAGAGTTACAAACCTAAAACCATTGAAAACCTAGAAAGTGGTGGTAGGGAGGGGCTAAACAAATATGTGAGAACCTAGTTCCAAAACTTTTTGGTCATATTAACAAGGGGGTCAAGGGTGCTAGGTTCCCTGGTCCCAAATTAGGGTTCTACATAATGTTATGATATGGGTGTCTTCGCCTACCTACCTTCCTGCTTCCTATCACTTCTCATTTTATTCTGTCAAATGTGACCTGAACACAAATAAGAAGAGAAAAATTTGGTGTTATTTAGGAGCTTTCCTAAGTCAATCCTAGTGAATGGTGTTTCCACCTCCATAATAGCAATGATAAGAGATCAAAGAGTGTGTTCCCTAAGAGGGAAAAGGTAAATCTAAAGTAGAATGGAATACTGCAATAAAGCATGAAGGAAAGGAGTCACCATGAGCATAGGAATCTTAGCTTTCTTGATGTGGCATCACAACTTGACTCAAGATATTGGTATAGCCCCAAAGAAGTAAAGAGATCTTCACAAGACATGCAAAAGGATAGTACAATGGCAGTAATACGCCATAGAGAACTTTAGAGAAGAATAGAGACCATGAAAGAGAGAGAGAGAGAGAGAGAGAGAGAGAGAGAGAGAGAGAGAGAGAGAGAGAGAGAGAGAGAGAGAGAGAGAGAGAGTGCTTAGAATCCTTAGTTGTTCAACTAAATAGATAAACTTCCTTTTATATGCATTCCTATTGATTTTCATGGAATTAAACCAAATGAGGCCAACATGAATGAACATTAAAGATGTCAAAAACTAACATAACCTTAATTTATCCCTCAGCTAAAGGAGGGACTAGGGCGCAGGGTGCCTTTATCCTTTAACCCCCATAAACTTTGGGATGAGCTCAATTAAATGTGCTTAGTCCCATTCTAAAGTTACTTTTCAAGTTTTATGCATTAGGACTAAGAATTAATTGTTTTAGGTTCACTTAGATGCTAAACTAGGTGTAAAATGGCAAGGGTAAACATTTTACTCCATAACAAGATATTCACTAAAGAGACTATAAACACAATCAATATGAGATCAAGTGAAAAATTCCTTACACAAACTTAACTAGATACAAAAATGACCTAAATAGAGAACTAGATAGGTAAAATACACCATTCACACCAACAAGAACACATTATTATTTTTAACTATATTTAATAAGTAGGGAAAATATTATATGTATGTTAAAAGACATGCTATTTCCATAGTCCATACATAAATTTTAAATCTTCTAATAACAACTCTATATAGCTTTTTTGGATCGACATTTTAGATCAGATTTTGTGATCCATCATTAAGAAGAGGATGAAAATGGATCATGGAGTGTGATCTGAAACATCAATAGAAAAAAAACTATACACAATTTATACCAAAAGTTTTACAATTTATTATATGTATGTATGACTTTTTTTTTTCTAAATCTAATTTATTTTTCTTCTCTCATTTGTTCCCTCTTTAATCACTATAAATATTTTATAAAACTAAAATATTTTCAATTAACATTGAATTAATTTTAATAAGATAACTTAATAATAATTTTAAATCTCTATTTAATTATGCATGAGTTTTAGCTCAACAATTCTAAAACAAAACTAATATTTATGTGCATTCCGTGAGTAATATGGAATGGATGGACTTTATAAACAAGACAAAGTTGTAGATGTCTTCTCTAGAGATATAGACAAAATTCTACAAGTGCTTTCGCAGGGTAGATTATAGCATCTGGAAGTATTAGACTATATGAAGCTCTTCCAATTGTCTTAGTCCTACAAAAAATAGTGCCACTCCACCAATGCTTACAGTCATACACAAAACAAAAAGACTTAACAAGTGAGAAGCAGAAGTAACCCTACGACCAAAATAGTGAGGAGACTCCTTCACAGCAACATTCCACCTCTTTTTATAGTGCTTGTTGACGTCCGCTATAGTTCTTGGTCCAAATATTGAAATTGCATTAATTTCCCAAATTCATCCATGCCATTCCATGAGCTAGCCACTTTAACATCATCTACCGAATGATGGTAAATAAGCATGTTGTTTTTTAGCAACCAAACATCTTTGTCCTTGTCGATGATGTCGTTCATGAAACCGATGTAGTTAGTGAAGATCAACTCACCATGGGCCATCAAAGCTTCAAATGCCACCATATTTCTAAGAAGTATGTTTGTGTTGGAATCCAACTTAAATTTAGGAAGATAAATAGTTGTAGATGTCAGGTTGAAGCAAATTGTGGTGATGTCTCCCTTAGTTGTAAGGACTCTTAATCTTGTAGAGTAAAAATTCACTCTAATTAAATTCATCCACTTCAATGGTTAAAGAGTCAATAGCAATTTTACATCTCATCCACAACAAAAAGTGGTAAATACTTGTCCTTAATTTATTAGTTAAAATTAACCTTTGAATTTTGAAGTGGGTGATGTTTAAGAATAGCCGTATAAATCTGAGACTGAGGTAGTCTATAGGTCATTGTGTGAAGAAGTATCCACATAGGAGTATCCTCTTTCCTCATCTATTTCCTCATCCTTTTCATCTTTGTGCTGAATAAAAATATTTTTAAACATGGGAACAAGATGCGTGGACAAATGTGTTACCAATGGAAAGACCTTGCTTTCAAGAGATGTTGAGGCAATACCAAAACAAGTTGAATAGGGTTGATGTTTAACAAGGAGCAAGCCTTGCATATCACTTTCAAATCACATGTTACATAGGTTGAATCTGACACCTTCTCATCCCCATTCTCCTTAGAAATGTTATCCCCCATGGCCACTGCAAGGACAATATCGTAGCAGAGCACCTCCAGTATGTGACCCTCTCAACCTTCCTTTAGTTAGTGTACACATTATTTACATGTGCGACCCATTCCCACCTAAACAATAGGTGTGTTGGCTAGCATTCTAATCTCTTTTCTCTCACCTTGAACTATCTAACATCTTCAAAATAAATGGCAACCACTGTTTACATACAAGACCTACCAGATTATAGAGCCTTTATTGAGCCCTATCATGAGAACCCAACTACATCTCTAGCATCTTTTAAAAGTGTTGGAGTAGGTGTGTTGTACACCTTGCATAACATTGATATTATTTTATTATGTAAAATAAATATTTAATTGTGGTGCATCATGTGATGTGTTTAGCCACATTGGATATTTATTTGGATGCCACTTGCAATTATTGTATGTAACATTGGGTTAATTACTTTATTTGTAATTATTTGATTAATTGAGGAAACTTAATATCAATAATCAAATGTGGGGTCAATGGTTTTGTAGACATATGGTATTAGGGAATATGGTATTACAATACAACATGTTGTATTTGTATGATCTTATGTCTATAAATGAAAACACAAGGGTAGTTGTAGAGGTTGGGTTGAGTTAGGCATTTGGCTTGTTGGCTAGGTTTGTAGCTTCTCTTGTAGGTTGGTTGTGTGAGGGTTTGAACCATGGCATGGGATGTATGGTTACATACTTGTTTACATGGATTGCAGGTAGAGAGAGCTTTATGTTTCAGAGGTGATTCTACATATGTATTTGCTGATTATTGTTGAATAATACATGAGAGATGCATACTTTTGGAGGCTGGATTTTTCTATCTATGAGGGTTTTCCCAGGGTATATCTTGTGTCACCATTGATGGTATGATTGTCTTTTTATTTTGCATGTAGATCTCTAGTTTATTTCACATTGAATCTCTTATTGGGTTATGAAGAATTTGTCCCTATGGTTGCATATTTCCAACATTTGGTATCAAAGCTTGGTTGCCATGATTTGGGTGAAAAATCCTATTTGATAACCCTATCTATGAGTCGATTTTTTGTGTATAGTGGAATTCATGGTTGTGCATGGAAGAAATGAAGGCATTTTCATGGTTACAACGTTATTTGTAGACTTGGGTTGTTGTAGATCTAGGGTTTCATGGACATTTGGCATGTGGGTTTTAAATTTGAGATCTTTGCATGGAGGGTTTTGAAGGCTAGCTTTTGCATGGGGCCTCCTTGGAAAAAATAGACCCCATGGTTGAGTCTAGAAGGTGTGAAAACCTATATTTTCATATAAAATTTGACTATATTCAATGACAGAAAACATTTTGCCATTTTTTGATGCCCTAGAGGAATCTACAGTGGAATCTAAAACTACAGTACTGCCGGCATTAGCAGGTATGATCCATATGATTTTTCCAAAAAAAAATGATTTTTTAAGTTTGTAGAATATTTTTTATATATTAAAAAAAATTATAAGGGAGCAGGGTCCGTAGGCCCCCGGTACCCTGCCCCTGCAACAGGAGGTCACACGACCTGGGTAGGTCATACGACCTATGTAGGCTGACAGTCTGCTATCGGTGGTAGGCCCCCTACTAGCAGGGAAGCTAGGCTAGTAGGGCTTAACCCCTCATCTCCCAGCCTCTGATTCGATGGGGCTTATCCCAGCATCCCCCACCGTGGGATTTAAAATTTTATAAAATTAAAAAAAAAACTTTCAAACAATGAAATTAAAACCATTTGAAACTACATTTCAAATCTGCCACTATTGCTCCACTAGAGAGTCACCCAAGCACCACCAGTTGGCCACCACTGCCAGTGGACCACTGGTGGGCCACTGCCTGGCCACCCAGGAGCCTCCAGAGGGCCACCAGGGACAGTTTCATAGCTTTATTTGGCATTTTTTTCCAAGGGGCATAACTTTCACCCACGATGTCAAAATTTCAACTTCTAATTGTCGATGGAAAGCTCTTTCTGTATATTATGTAGTAGTCTCAGATATTTTTTTAGATTTTACCATTTTGACAAGTTTTTGATAGTTTGAAGCCAGATGTTCCTTTTGAGCTTTGACAAAGCATAACAGGTGCATACGAAGTCAGATTTTAGATTTCTTATAGGCATTGGAAAGGTATTTTTGAGCACTACGTAGTGGAGTAGGTTTGGAGATGATACTATGAGGTTTATTCAAATTATACCAGTTTGAGCTACTTTTGGTCCCTTTGACTTTTGGTGATTTTGTGAGTCGATGGCAAATCAAATCTAGGATGATTTGGTGTTTGAGTCATTGTAGACTTACATGTTTATCTTTGATTATCCTTGGTTGACACCATTATACATGTATTGTTGAGTTTTCATGTTGCATTGTGAGATATATAGGCTGTGTTGTGTTGTAGGTTATCTATGCCTACAGGTTGCATTTATGACTTGGATGTGGGTTGTCTATGCCCATAGATGTTTTAGTGTTGATGTAGATTTTGATTTGTGGCTTGGGTTTAGTCACATGTTGCATTAGTTTGGTTGTCATTATGAGATATAGAGAGAGATGGTATTACCAAATATAGTCATGATATGGGACCTATGTTTGTTTACTATATGGTACAATTGTGTGAGACTTGATGGCAGTTTGGTGTAGTTATATTGGGTGGTGATCATGGTGTCATGGATATTCCTTTTTTGGTTGGGACTTTGGCATGACATGATTGTTATACAAGTGCAATTTAGTGGTGTTGGATTGATGTTTGGTTTACAAGTTTTGTTCATCTTCTTGGTTTGGAGATTATGGTTTACTCAAGCTTCTTTGAGCTATGTCATTTATAGTGGATTCATTGATTGTGTTGGGGCCATGGATGATCTTCATGTAGGAGATGGTTATCACGATGTCATGGATAGCTTGGTTATAGGTTTTAGTGGGAGATTTTGATAGTGATAGGTTTGATGGTTTGATAATTATGATGTTGTCACATATAGCTCAGTATCATAGTTCAGTGGGAGCTTTGGCAAGATATGGTTGTCGTCATGAGATTTGGAGATGTTGACATCTTGGTACCATGGAGGACTCTTGGAGTCTTTGGTTGAGGTATTGTTTATGATTTGTCAATTTTGAGAAGTTATCCTTGTTTACAGGATGGTTGGTATTATGTCTTGGTTTACTCTTGATTTTGGATTAGAGTATTGGCATGATACAGGTTCTCTTGAGATGGGATGTGTGCATTAGTACATGTGATCTTCCTTTGAGGAGATGATTAGATCATGATGTCATGATGTGTTCCTAGGATATGTAGACGTGCAGTGGGAGCTTTGACTATGATCTTGATGGTTCTCTTGGTATTGGGTACATTGGTCATGTTCTTGGGAGCTTCATGATGGTGTGGTTTTAAATTTCAAGTTTAGCATGGATTGATCATGGAGGTACTCATGGATACTTGGAGACTTAGGTGAGGATTAAGATCTCTTGGATTAGAAACATGTGTTGAGATGGTTACTCTTTGATGAAGATTTCAACAAAAAGACCAAGGAGCTTACACCTTGGTTGGATGTGAGTCCAACATGGGCATGTTGAGAAGATTGTTCTTGAGAGAGTCTTCGAAACTTGGTGCATCTTGGAGGAGCAATCTCATCCCCACTCTTGGTCCACTTGGCAGTGAATGATTTGATTGGTATGCCCACCTGATTGTAAAATGTATTCTTTGTTTGTATCTTATCTTCTCATGTTTGAGTCTTGAGCTATGGATTATCGTCGTGAGGACTTGTTTGAGGAGTAGATGCATGAAATATTAGTTATCTTGTTATGTTTTGATCTTGAGTCGTTATGAGATCATTATGTGTAATGGAGATGGTTAGTGGCTTTGGGCTTATTCCTTCTTTGGGATGGTTATGAGTATGATCTACCTTTTGGTTTGAGAGGCTTGCATCTTTTTATTGGATGTTGTGGAGGCTTCTTATTTTTTGGGTTGTAAAGGAGATCATACTTTTCACAGCTATAGCACATTAGTGTGGATGGTTATGATTTGTAGGTTCTTTCTTGATTGGTCTTATTCTCTCTCCTGGATATTTGTGTTCACATGACATTGGAGTTTTTGAGTCTCTTTGAATTCTTTCTCTTATGACCTCTGGAGGATTTGGGAGAGATATGGACTCAAGAGGAGAGTTATGTTGTAGTTATTTAGTTTGTAGATTTTGCATATCTTTTTGAATGTTCTTTGACACTGTGATAGAGGATTCAACCACATCTTCTATGTGCATGCTATTAGTGGATCTTTGGATGCCTTGATCTATTTTTAGATTTGACATTTACTCATGCAATGGGAGCTCCAGGACGTATACGATTCCTTTGTTGGATGTTCTCATTATACTGCGGTATGGAGGGTCTTGCGGTTTGTTATCACATGCTTTGTGTTTTTACCTTGGAGGACTTCTTTATGCAGGATTGAGTATATACGGGGACTTGTTATCATTGTGATTCAAGTTGGATGTGTTGATGGCATAAGGTCTACTTGTTCTCTTTTGTATACCTTGCTTTGGAGGTATGGTTAGTTGATGCATTAGCAACTAGTTGTGGTTACTATTTTAGCTACGATTGATTCTTGTCAGCTACTCAAGCCTATTTGTTACCATTGGATTTGGTCCTTGTGCCTTGGATTTAGTTGATGCAGGTTTCTTTCTTCTATGTGACAGTTTAGTGTGGCGTCTCTTTGGAGGATCTTATTCTTCATGAGGCTAGATGGAGGATGAGGAGATTCTTGTTTGACATGGTGGACACCTTGATTATTGTTGTAGGTATCTTAGAGCACATGGAGCACATGGATGGTTATATGGTACATGTTGGGCACACGTGATGGTTTCCCTTGATGTTTTGAGTTTACATGTTGAAACCTTATGCAATGTATATAACAAGTGGGAGAATGTTGGAGTAGGTGTGTTGTACACCTTACATAAAA
The DNA here is from genome assembly GCA_027924645.1 of Cunninghamia lanceolata. Classification (NCBI taxonomy): domain Eukaryota; kingdom Viridiplantae; phylum Streptophyta; class Pinopsida; order Cupressales; family Cupressaceae; genus Cunninghamia; species Cunninghamia lanceolata. The sequence goes on along the minus strand of BSBN01000719.1, from coordinate 2,076,278 downwards.
TTGATATTATTTTATTATGTAAAATAAATATTTAATTGTGGTGCATCATGTGATGTGTTTAGCCATATTGGATATTTATTTAGATGCCACTTGTAATCATTGTATGTAACATTAGGTTAATTACTTTATTTGTAATTATTTGATTAATTGGGAAAACTTAGTACCAATAATCAAATGTGGGGTCAATGGTTTTGTAGACATATGGTATTGGGCAAAATGGTATTACAATACCACATGTTGTATTTGTGTGAGCTTATGTCTATAAAAGCAAACACAAGAGTAGTTGTAGAGGTTTGGTTGAGTTAGTCATTTGGCTTGTTAGCTAGGTTTGTAGAATCTCCTGTAGGTTGGCTTTGTGAGGGTTTGAAGCATGGCATGGGATGTATGGTTACTTGCTTGTTCACATGGATTGTAGATAGAGAGATCTTGATGTTTCAGAGGTGATCTCTACATATGTATTTGTTGATTTTTGTTGAATAATACATGAGAGATGCATACTTTTGGAGGCTAAGTTTTTCCCTCTATGAGGGTTTTCCCAGGGTATATCTTGTGTCACCATTGATGGTATGATTGTTTATTTCTTTTGCATGTGGATTTCTGGTTTATTGTACATTGAATCTCTTACTAGGTTATGAGGAGTTTGTCTCTATGGTTGCATATTTCCCACAAAATGATGAACAAAGGTAGCTAATTCTCGAGCATTAGATCTCTCATAATTGCATTGTGATTTGTACTCCTATTAGATGGATCAAAAATTGTGTCGAGTTGAGCTTCCTCTGATAAAACATATGTGAAGAAGCCTAGTCCACTTGTTTGAGGTAGAACTACAAGCACTAAACATGAAGGAGGCATACAATGCCATGAGCCATTGCAAGGCTTCCTCCTTGTAGTCTAGATATTTGTTGTAGTAGTTCTTGATCTGCTAGTTGTACATCTTCACCTCTTCCACTACAAATTCAAACTTACAATCACGGTTATTGTCTTTTGAAATCTTTGTGCATCATCCACTTTATATCTCTCCTTTTCATATAGTTGGGATCTCTAGTGGTGGTTATTAGGATCAGGTGTGTCATACACCTTGCAAGTCCTAATATTTAAAAAATATTTCTTTATTTACATGTATTATGCATGCACATATTTTGGGTAACCCACTTGGAGTGCCACTATGTGTTACTTGTAGTTTGTATTTTGACAATTTGTATTAATCGCTTAGTGTCATGGAAGTTTCTAAATGCAACTATGATAACTTGTAATGTGTGTAAGAGTTGCTAGAATAGAAAGAGCTTGGAAAAGGGAATTACCTTGGAAACTTGACAAGCATGATTTTAGGAGATAGTGGAATCATGAGTTTAGAAGCCAAAAATGGAATGTAATATTTGTAGAGTCAATTATGATTTAACATGTGTAAGTAACTTTCTATCTTATGGTGGATTTGACTCTCGATGACTAGGCATTGGATATTTCCTATCCAATTTGGGTGCCACATTTGAGGGTGTTATTAGCTCATGGTTTTAGGTTTTATTTTGGTGGATTCTTGTATTGAACTCCTTTAAATTGATTTCTTGAGGATTCATTTGTGAGGAGGATTTTATACAAGATTATTTTGTCAATTTTCCTCCAGAGAAGTAAGATGTAAATCTCCATGTTAAGGCTTTGAGATTGCAAGTGTATTGTAACATGTTTGTTTTTGCAGATGTATAAATTGGTTTAATGCTTTGGAGTGTTGGGTTTTCTACCCAAAAGGGTTGTCCCCATGTATATTGGTGTCTCTTCTCTTTTGTCTATCATTCTTATATTCTTCTTCTTGCATGTTTTTAAACTATTAATTTACATGTTGTTATGCTACCAAAATTTACTTAGATCTATAAGCTAAATTATGTTTCCTCTAATGGTTAATGTGAAGGGAAATAATTTATGTTTCACTTTTAGGGGCATATTACTATGTGCATGTATCAAGTTATTGAATATGTGATTAAGAAAACATAAGATACTAGAAGGTGCATACTAGGTTCTCTTTCCCTTTCAATTGGTGTCAGAGCTACGGTGGTTCCATGTTATGAGTTGGTTCCATAGTGTTTAAGGTTCTAGGTATTTCCTCTATTATGATTTCTTAGCTTGGAAAGCTTGAGGGAATCTTTAGGAAGGAATTGATTGATTATTAATCTTTGTTTAAGTGGAAGTTTTGTAGATGATCTTGTTTTTCAGAGTACGGTAGGTATTTGAAGGATGGAGAAGATGGAATTTTTTGGAGTTGATCATGTGGTTACATTTAATATGATATTAATATGGAGATTTTGTTTAATAGTATGTAATAACCCTCATGCATGGTGGTTTTCTTCTGTCATTCTATGGTTATTTGCAACAAAGTATTCATGTTGGGTGTTTGTTCTTGGCTCCCCGATCACATGGAGAAACTTGAGGTGTCATGACTATGGTTTGATGTTCTTATGATGGATGCTTGGCTTTAGTCCCTAATATTGCAAGGATTTTTTTTGTTAATCTTGAATGCATGTAGGTTGTTGAGTCGATCAATGGATGATCTAAAAGCTTCTAGAACAACCTATATCCTTTGTATGCTTGCACATGGTGGTGGTTGTGGAGTTCACCTACAAGTGAGCCTGGAGTTCCTAGACCTCTCCTTCCTTTTGGTTGGTTGTACTTGCATATCTTAGTTTCATATTGATTTGATCTAAGAGTTTTGTATATTTTCTGTTCAAAATCTATGGTTATGCTTATAAGTGTTATTCCATTATTATGGTTTAATTATTTTGCTATTTTTAAGACTTTTACATTTTCCAAATGATAACTAGATATGGATTTGCATGTGTGTTAGTGACATGGAGGTTTTACAAGTTTTACATGGTTAATAAAATTTTTTGGTTTTGTAGATCTGTGAATAAACTATTTTTAGATTATGAATCTGTAAGGGTGTTTTTAAGTGCAACATAGTTGCAGGCTTATAGGTATACTCTATGCATGGTTTGAGGAGGTTATTTGAAGCTTTATCAGTGTGTATATGATGGTACATGATTAATCACTCATCATTTATACAGTATTTTCTTGATGGGTTCCTTGACTATGGTTACTTATTGTGGATTTGTTTGGCAAATTAAATTTGGTGTTAATCTAATTTTTGAGTCTTGAAATCTACATGATATCTTCTTTGTAATCTTAGTTTACAGGTTACAGATATGATGATGAGTTTGCACGCTTCATATATTTTGGATCTATGAGTTATGCCAATTTTTGGGTTGATCACTCATTGGATGATTACTCGGATGTCAATTGTCTATATCCATATGTCTTTTCAACGTTGATGCAGACTTTGTTAGTTGGCCTTGTCTATGGTCATTTGTGCATTGGTGAGAGTATAGATGATTAGAGTGCTTAGATATTCAATTATTGGGATGTGTAGCATGTTTATCACAATGTCATGGATAACTTGGTTACATGATTTAGTATGAGCTTTTGATAGTGATGGTTTACCTTCTTGGCTTGGAGATCTTGGTTCAACTTATTTTTTTGGAAGTTATTGGTATTACAGTTGAGTGTGTATGCACCATGGGTGATCTTCAGTTATGAGATGGTTATCACAATGCCATGGATATCTCATATCACAATTCAATGGGATCTTTGGTAGTGATGTGAATCTATCAATTAGTGATGGATGATCTTCTATAGTGGTTGTAGGTGTCATGGTAAAGCTTTTGGATTATGATTCTTGTGTTCTTTGAAATTATTTTCACATCTTGAGTTCCATTGTTAGAGGATGGCTATATTCATATGATTGGAGATGGTATTGTGACTTGTTGGTTTTAATAGATAAATCTTATTTCAGTGATTATTTTGGTTAGTGCTGTGATTTACTCTAAATACTAGTTTGAGTGTTGGCATGATATAGGTTCTCTTGAGACCAAGATATGTTCAATAGAGCATGTGGAGATGGTGTATCATGATGTCATTTGTGTCCCTAGACTATGCAAATATGCATTGGGAGATTTAATAGTCATCTGGATAGTTCTCTTGGTATTAAGTACATTGGCCATTTGCTTGGGAGCTTCATGATAGTGTAGTGTTGCATTTGGAGCTTAGCATGGATTGATCAGTTGTTGGTGCTCATGGATATTTGGAGACTTGGGTGAGACTTGAGTTCTCTTGGGTTTAGAGACATTTGTTGAGATGGTTACTCTTTGGAGGTTTTAGCAAGAAGACTAAGGAGCCTTCACCTAGGTATGGACATGAGTTCATGTTTGAACTTGAGAGAAGATTGCTCTTGGAGATAATCTATGATTGATGCAGAGCAAAACCAGTTACAGCATAAAAACAAGTTGAAGACTCCATTTGAAGCCCACAAAATAGCCATTATAGTGTGGATCGGCCAGATAAGGTAGAAGTCACACCCAAATATCCATATTCTTGCCTATCGGCAAGACCTTTTAACTTTCTCCCCGATATAGACTTATCGGGCTACCAATAACTATCGGCACATCAAAATGCAACTCACCCCGATGCCCAGATCACACCGATGAAGTCTTCGTCAGATTTACCTATCGGCATGACATTATCCTATCGGCGAGCTCCTCGAATTTTCTGCCGACGCTATCGGTCACACCGATGAGCGTCTAACTCCCACTTCTCCATCGGCAACACTTCTCTCCACTCTCACCGATATACCTCGCTTCTCGTTCGTCGGTCTGACTTAGACTATCGGCGTAACTTAATCCTCATCGTCTGATATCAAACCTTACACCGATGCACATCCTCTGCTTTCCCTTTGTCGATGTGACTAAGATCATCGGTGGGACTCTTCGCCCACCTTCCGACAATACAACTCTTACCGATAACTCAACATAATGCTTCATCTTCGGTAAGACATTACCATTTGTCACCTCGACACAAACACGATCAGCAAGATTAATGTTATCGGTTCAATGCACCTTTGTCTACCCGATAGACATAGTCAATCCGATGACTTCTCCATACATTGCTCGACTTATTCTTTCGGTCCTCCTTACTATTTCCACCGGTCATTTCTTGCATCGTTCAGAATGCTTCTTTCTACCATATACAACAGCGACATTCAAAAGGAAGATACACACGAACTGTATTTGCGATATACACCGGGGATGCTTTCCACATACATTAGTTGTATACACTTAAAGTGCTAATTCCTTCTCTGCACATTGTAACCGAACAGAACACACGAAAACTACAGAACAGAAACAAATCTAACTACATGGAGGTCATTCCACTGATTTCAAAGAAATCCACCAGTGGAATGACTCCAAACCAGTGTTCTTGTAATTAGACCAAAACACAAAATTTCTCTATTCCTTCCCAGAAATGATACAAATTGTTCTTCTTTTTTCTTTCTGTTCGTTCGCTTCCTCTCTCTACACGAACAGAGACCAACTATATAAAGACTCTAAATTGACAGTTACACACGGTGGAAGGTGAATCACCTATAACCACCCTGCCAATCGGTTACAAACCTTTCAGACATTCAGTTCGGTTACACGTATACAAACTACTCAACATTATGCCGTTACTTGGCCATGTATGACTCCATGGGGCACGAAGGCCTTACAATATTACACTTTGGACATAACATAAAATGTAGGGAATCTTCCAGATTCTTAATGTCTTCGAGGTGCTTCTGCACCATACTCCCAGACTTGAAAATTTTCCATGTCCCATGGAAATGCTCAGTGAAAAGCCTACAATATCTGTTGGCTTTCTCGATGTCTGCAATGCTAACTGGATGCCTCTGCTGCTTCCTCTATGTCTCTGCGACTGTGCCTTCTATCAATGGAGTTTAACTGGCTGCACCTCCAGATGCTGCTCCAAACATAAGTCCACCCTCAATGCTGCACCAACACTCTTGTCCCTCACCTGGGAGTCCTCTCTCGCCTCTCGCCCCAGGACTTTTGGCGACACCAACTGGACCTCCTTCTCAAGCCCATGACAGATCTCCTATCTGCCTACCTGCAACTTGTGGACATACATCTGCAACTACAAATATTAGCAAACCAAAACACCAATCTCTCACTTAGCCCTATCTCAGATATAATCCAACACAAAACTTCCCAGAGCTTTCGCTAGCTCTGATACCAATTTGATGCAGAGAAAAACCAGTTACAGCATAAAAACAAGTTGAAGACTCCATTTGAAGCCCACAAAATAGCCATTATAGTGTGGATCGGCCAGATAAGGTAGAAGTCACACCGAAATATCCATATTCTTGCCTATCGACAAGACCTTTTAACTTTCTCCCCGATATAGACTTATCAGGCTACCAATAACTATCGGCACATCAAAATGCAACTCACCCCGATGCCCAGATCACACTGATGAAGTCTTCGTCAGATTTACCTATCGGCATGACATTATCCTATCGGCGAGCTCCTCGAATCTTCTGCCGACGCTATCAGTCACACTGATGAGCGTCTAACTCCCACTTCTCCATCGGCAACACTTCTCTCCACTCTCACCGATATACCTCGCTTCTCGTTCGTCGGTCTGACTTAGACTATCGGCGTAACTTAATCCTCATCGTCCGATATCAAACCTTACACCGATGCACATCCTCTACTTTCCCTTTGTCGATGTGACTAAGATCATCGGTGGGACTCTTCGCCCACCTTCCGACAATACAACTCTTACCGATAACTCAACATAATGCTTCATCTTCGGTAAGACATTACCATTTGTCACCTTGACACAAACACGATTGGCAAGATTAATGTTATTGGTTCAATGCACCTTTGTCTACCTGATAGACATAGTCAATCTGATGACTTCTCCATACATTGCTTGACTTATTCTTCCGGTCCTCCTTACTGTTTCCACCGGTCATTTCTTGCATCGTTCAGAATGCTTCTTTCTACCATATACAACAGTGACATTCAAAAGGAAGATACACACGAACTGTATTTGCGATATACACCCGGGATGCTTTCCACATACATTAGTTGTATACACTTAAAGTGCTAATTCCTTCTCTGCACATTGTAACCGAACAGAACACACGAAAACTACAGAAACTACAGAACAGAAACAAATCTAACTACATGGAGGTCATTCCACTGATTTCAAAGAAATCCACCAGTGGAATGACTCCAAACCAGTGTTCTTGTAATTAGACCAAAACACAAAATTTCTCTATTCCTTCACAGAAATGATACAAATTGTTCTTTTTTCTTTCTGTTCGTTCGCTTCCTCTCTCTACACGAACAGAGACCAACTATATAAAGACTCTAAATTGACAGTTACACACGGTGGAAGGTGAATCACCTATAACCACCCTGCCAATCGGTTACAAACCTTTCAGACATTCAGTTTGGTTACACGTATACAAACTACTCAACATTATGCCGTTACTTGGCCATGTATGACTCCATGGGGCACGAAGGCCTTACAATATTACACTTTGGACATAACATAAAATGTAGGGAATCTTCCAGATTCTTAATGTCTTCGAGGTGCTTCTGCACCAATGATGCTTGGTGTATCTTGGTGGAGGATTCTCATTCCACACTCTTAGTTCACTTGATAGAAAATGATTTGATAGATATTGCCCATGTTGTTTCAAGTTCATATTGTTATGTTTTATTTTCACATGGATATGTATCTTGAGCTATAGTTTCTAGATCTAGAGGGCTCATTTAAGGAGCATTTGGCATGCTTATCTCCTTGGGTATATGGTTTGATTTAAGATAAGTGTTGGATATGTTGATGGGTTGAATCCCTATTTGTGTAATGACTTTTGAGTTTGATATTCCATGGTTAGAGAAGCTTACATCCATTTTTGGTTATGTGAGATATATATGTTTTATTTCATCTAATGAGATTGAACATTTGGGTGTTGTTAAGGGTTTTTAGTTGGGTTTTTTTGAAGGAGATCTTACTGGGCATAGCATAGCACTTGGTGGTGTTCATAGAAGGATGTGATATGGTTTACAATTTCTCTTTATGGCCTTATGTTTCTTCCCAAAGGTTCTTATTCATATAGTATGTGAAGGGGCAATAACTATTTCATTGAATGATTTGAAATGATACAATGTAGTGAATTTATACAAGGCCGATGCAATTCATAACGATGCAGTTCATATTTTTAGATTTAGGACAAACAACTGAGAGGGGGGGTGAATCAGTTGTCTAAAACTTTCATGTAATTAATCACTTAAATCCTTTTCTTAATTCAATAGCATAATAATAAATCAATCATGGAAACATAATGCAACAATTCAAGATCAGAAACACATTAACACATATGTCACTAAGATTTTGACATGAAAAACTTGGTTAAGGGAAAAACCACAGGGTGACTAACCCAAGATTGTATTCTCTATTAAAAGAATAGAAAGAACAAAATGGCACATGCCAATTAGGGCTCACTATCTGAGCACACTGCTCACAAGAGGCCTACTGCCTACAGGAGACACATTATCTACAGAATAATAAGTATTACATACTTGAACTAAAGGATAGCATCTTCACCATGCTTGAGTTAGTTCCATTTAAGCCCAATACTTCTGCTCTGCTTCTCACTCTCCTCCTCTCTACCATGCTCTCATCTCTACTAGATACCATTGATATGACTTTCCAACTCCTTATTTATATAGGACATCGACTTAGGGATAATCATCCAAGTCAGCATACAAAACAACATGACTAATTACAAAAAACTTCACGCGGATCAACACAGTGTCGGCCACACAAATCTGAGACTTCAATCTTCCTTTAGGAACATGCCATTCTTCATAGAACATCTTCAAGATCCTCTGCAAGATGTGTAACTCATCTAATCAGATTGACTTGGGAAGAACATCATCATCCAGAAGTAATTCTTCAATTACAAGCTCAATCTTCAATGTGGACCACCAACACGAACTAAACACAATCCAAAAACCTCCACAAGCTTGCTTGAATCACTAGGAACATCCAAACTACTTCTGCTTATTGAAATCATTCTCTCCTTTATTTGGAACCTTAAGAACACAATCTATCATCACTGTCATATTGGAATAGATGCTTGTAGACCTTCAGACCATGAACCAATTGGGTTGTCAATTCACATTGACTTCCTAAATACTCCACCAAATCTGCAAAACAAGATATTGCATTTCTAGATCTCACCGGACCTATCTGTGTCACTCTGTCACTTCTAAACATCTGCCAAAATTGGTTTCACTTAAGTGTCCATAACTTCTTCATATCTTCATGTGGACCTCTGAAATCTTTATTGGATCATCTTAAGACACATATCTACAAACCCATTGATGTGCATCCTCTGATCTTCATCTTGGCTAGGATCTCTATCTTCACTGTTCTTCTCTGTTCCTAATAGGACTAATTTCCTCAATATCCTCAGCATACAGCTCATCCAATCCTTATCATCAATGCAATAGGAGTATGTTGACATCAATGACAACATGAGTTAGGCCCATACTTGCAACAATCTCCCACTTTGTCATTGATGGCAACATATGATGTGAAAAAATTGTTTTAACCATCAAGACAAGAACTTCTCCTCACTGACACAACTCCTATCAACAACAATCATTCACGTCTTTTCTTCCTTTACTGCTCCCCATTTGATCAGCAACCACTTGTTTTTCATGTCTTTTCTCCCCCTTTGACATCAATGGCAAAGGGCACATGCTTGCATCAATTCAAAATCATACTATCTGCTCCCCCTGAGTAGCAACTTCCCATCATCAATCCAGACCATAAGATATGACTGTGAGATCCACCAAACTAATGCACATCAGTGCACCTTAATTCAGAACCAGAGGGGTAATAACCCCTAACTTCTCCTTGAGATACTCAAAAGAGTCCTTAGGTATAGGTTTAGTAAAAATATCTGCAATCTAATCCTTGGAAGGCACAAACTCCAATCTGACTTCATTCTTGTTCACTTGCTCTCTCAAAAAGAGAAACTTGATGGATATATGTTTAGTCTTTGAATGCAACATTGGATTCTTTGATATATTTATTGCACTTGAATTATCACAAAAGATTGTGATAGGTTCTTCATACTCCACTCTGATATCTCTTAGCATTTGCTTCATCCACAATACTTGAGTGCAACTACCTGTTGCTACAATATATTCTTCTTCTGTAGTGGATAGAGATACTGCCTCTTATTTCTTGCTCAACCAAGAAACCAATCTCTTCCCCAAAAAGAATGCTCCACCACTGGTACTCTTTCGGTCATCCACATCTCCTACCCAATCTGCATCTGTATATGTATGAAGAGAGAAATCATGATCTCTAGGATACCACAAACCATACTCAACTTTCCCTTTTAGATTTCTAAAAATCCTCTTGATTGCCATGACATGAGATTCTTTAGGATCAGAGTGCAATCTAGCAACAAGACCAACAACATTCATAATGTCAGGTCTAGTTTGAGTTAGATACAATAATCCTCCAATCATTAACCTATACTTTTCCCGATCAACCTTAAGAGAGTCACCATCTTTTCTCAATTTACATCCGGTTGCCATGGGAGTACTCATTGGTTTTGAGTCTTCCATCCCATATTTCTTCAACATTTCTTTCACATATTTGGTCTAAGAAATGAAGATTCCTTTCTTTATTTGAGTGATTTGTAGACCCAAGAAGAAATTCATTTTCCCAAACATGAACATCTCAAATTCACTTTTCATTTGATTTGCAAAAGTTTTGCACATACTATCTCTTCCTCCAAAAATGATATCATCAACAAACACTTCAACAATCAAGATGTTTCATGATCAATTTTGAAGTACAAGTTACTGTTAGCAGTACCTTTGTTGAAACCAATCTTCAAAAGATGTTTATCCAGTCTTTCATACCATGCTCTTGGGGCTTGATTAAGTCCATACAATGCTTTCTTCAACTTGTAGACTATATCACCCTGATCAAACAATTGAAATCTATCTAGTTGCTTAATGTAAACTTCTACTTCCAAGTCACCATTCAGGAAGGTAGACTTGACATCCATCTGATATACTTTGAAATCTTTGAAGGCAACAAAGGCAAGAAATAATCTGACTACTTCAATTCTTGCCACCTGAGCAAAAGTTTCTTCAAAATCAACTCCTTCTACTTGGGAGTAACCCTTGCAGACTAATCTAGCTTTGTTTCTGACTACTTTACCATCTTCATTCAGTTTATTCTAGAAAACCCATTTGGTTCCAATCACATTCTTGTTTTTTGGTCTGGGAACAAGATCCTAAGTCTAATTTTTCTCAATTTGCATCAGCTCTTCCTCCATTGCTTTAGTCTAGTTTTCATCATTGCATGCTTCATGCATTGTCTTAGGTTCAATCTTTGAAATCAGACAATACTCTTCTGAATCTTGAGCAATCCTTCTTCTTGTTTGAACTCCTTTGCTTTTGTCACTTATGATCTGGTCTTCAGAGTGATTCAATTTTACATACCTAGGAATTTTAGGACTTACTTGCACTTGTATTTCTTGCACAGGTTCATTCAAACTTATCTCTTCTTCCTGATTCACTGGATCAGTTTGAATCTAAATTTTAGAAGGGGCTTGGACTCCTTGGATCAAAACATCATTCTGATCATCTTCATCATATTCATAAAAGCTTGAAAGTTTTTCAATACCTTCATCAACCTTCACATTTGTCCTTTCTATCATCTTTCTCAATCTCTAGTTATAACACTGGTATGATTTGCTTTGAGTAGAATAACCCAAGAATATTCCTTCATAACTTATAGCATCAAAGTTGCCTAGATCTTCATCTCTTTTAATGTAACATTTTTTACCAAAGACTCTAAAATACTTCATAGTGGGAGTGATGCCAAACCCCAAGTTCATAAGGAGTCTTACCAGTATTGCTTCTGATTTGAACTTGATTAAGAGTGTAGACTACAGTGCTTACAACTTCTCTCCAGTAGATCTGAGGAACATTTTCTTCCATCATCATGGTCCTAGATGCCTCCTGGATGGTTCAGTTCTTTCTTTCCACTACTCCATTATGTGGTGGTGTCCTTGGAGAAGACAACTGTCTTTTTATCCCATGTTTCTCATAGAATTCTATGAACTCACTAGATGTGAATTCTCCACCTCCATCAGACCTTAGACAATTTATGTTCAATCCGGTTTCATTTTCTACCATAGCCTTGAATATTTTAAATTTCTCAAGGGCCTCAGATTTCTCTTTGAGAAAAGTTACCCACATCATTTGGGAGTGATTATCAATTAATAACATGAAGTATCTATCACCTTGCACACTCCTGATTCTTGCCGAACCACAAAGATTTGTATGAACTAAGTCCAATAATCTGGTAGAAGATTGTTCTTTACTTTTGAATGCGATTTTGCTTTGCTTACCCAACTGACATTCTTTGCACAAACTATTAGTAGGTTTCACTAGTCTTGGAAGATCTCTTATAGCCTGAGTGTTGCTTATCCTAATGATATTATCAAAATTTACATGACACATTCTCCTATGCCACAACCAACTCTGATCAATTTGAACAAATAAGCAACTTTTACTAGTACCAACCAATGGAAGATATTACCTTTAGTTTGAGTACTGGATGCAAACTCTATTCCAGAACTTTCAAAGATCTTGCATTTTCCATTTTTGAATCGAAGATCATAGCCTTTGTCCACCAATTGTCCAACACTGAGAAGATTGTGTCATGCCCACATTTTCCATGTGGTCTCAACACACATCACACGTGTCATAGCCACATCTGTCATGTGGTTATGACACGAAATATCAAAAAATTTCTCACGCTTCCCTAGAAACCCCCTCGCATGTGTAATGCATGCTCGGTGGTGTACGCTCAAGGCGAAAACACTACAGTTGTCGGCGGGGTACAAGTACAATTTGCGTGCAACCAGACGCAAGCAAACCAACAAGGGGGTCTCTACGACGCCGTTAACGGCGCTACAAGGTTTATATTCTCAAGGTTCCTAACCCTAATTCTCGGCAGAATCCGGCAGCATAACGCCTTACGGCGTAAGTGGGAATTACTCAACATTATACTACTTACGTGGTTCACTGATAGATTAACAACTTCCCACAACGCCTTGTTCTGACTAAACCGACTCGTGATCTCCCTATTGAGTCATTTTTTAGCAAGGCACAGTTGTCTATCTCCTCTCTTGCTTCCTGAAATATACTCCTCCTTCGACTTAGCATTCTCAACAAGGCTGTTTGTTTTCTCTCTCTTCCCTTTTCTCTGGGTCTTAAATTTGATTATATTTCTATCGCGCTCACCTTAACTATTTCTCTGAAGTTTTAGTTTGTTTATATTTCAGTCTCTCTCTCTTTTGGTTTCTATGCTTTCTTTATGTTTATCCGGACCTTTCTTCATATTTTACATCAATCAGGGTTATCACTGTATCTATTATTGACATTAATCCTAACTTCCGGATGGACCAGGTCACATAGACTGGTTTACTACTTCGCTGGACTCAGTCTCCTAGTTTTCTCTGATCTAGGTTTCTCCTCTACGTTTGTATTAATTAAACTCGTTCCTAAGCAAATTTAACGGAAGGGCCCATCTACTTAGTTCTCTTATCCCATGTGGGAAATGCCGTGCATTTTCTCCTCTGTGTTTTCCAATGTTAGTTTTTCTTCTTCTTACTCTCTTGCAGGTTTACTTCTCTAGACGTTTTCTACAGTTGAGATTAAAATGGCCTCACATGGAATGTTTCTGATGGCTTCTTAAGTTTATTTCTAGTGATCTTTTAAGCAAGGTGACGTGTAATTTTCCTCTTCATTTTCCCGGTTATTGAATCGTGTTGATAGTGGAAACTTCTGAGAAACTCTTCTCGGAGCATTACAGTGTATTCCTTTATGCTCTCTTTAAATTATAATTTTATTTTCTCTTATTATTGTAAAGAGAAAACGGCCTCTCTAAAAGTCTTAATGATTAAGTGATATAAGTAGGTATCGATACATTTATATGTGTATATATATATATATAAACATATATTCAATTATATTTCTCTTATTTATAATTACTGTTGTTATTATTACTAATATTTTATTACTAATACTCTTATTGTAATGGATAGTTTATTTTATTAAGTTATTAATATATTATTACTATTTTTTTATTATTTCAATTGTTACTCTTCTATTTTTTTTTTATATAATATAATAATATATATAGATATATATATATATATATATATATATATATATACAACTATATGCCATTGTTTTGTATATAAGAGGTTCTCCTCTTTATAAAATAGAATCCAAACATAGAAACATTTCTTTATTTTATTTGTTTCTTTTTTTTTTTTTTTATTAAACCACAAAACCTAACTGTTTTTTTTTTTGGCTTGTGTTCTGGGCAGAGGGCATGAGAGGCGGCAGACCGACCTCACAGAGGCCATGCGAACGAAGGGTGGTGGGCAGAGTTTGGGCGGAGGTGGCCGCAAAGACAGCGGCGGGGTCGGGGTTATGGAGGCACGGCAGAGGCTGAAGGGAGCAGTGGAGGGCGATGGAGAGGGCACAGGGGACTATGGCGGGCGGAGGCAGGCGCCACAGTGGCGAACGGAGTTCAGGTGGCAGAAAGGCCGCGCGGCAGGAGCAACACACAGTGGGCGTTTGGAGGGAGCTCCGCGGGGGTCTCAAAGGCAAGGGGATGTGGGGAGGGGCGGAGCCCCACCCACATCCCACGATATGGGGTGTGGGTGGGGCTCCGCCCCTTCCCACACCACATATATCTCCAAGGGACTGCGGTGGGGTTTTCAACCCCACCGCCAAACATTGTTTTTTTTTTTAAAACTATGGTTTGCACACAGCGAACTCAAATTTGCTCCAATATTTTTTTATTTCGACTATCTTAAATTTTAATTCAAATTTATTACTATTTAATGATATATATATATATATATATATATATATATATCATTTGCATGATGCCATTCATTTTGCTCAAATGATTTTCTCAAAATTTGGTTTAATTGAATTAATAAATAAATAGCAATTAATATATATATATATATATATTTCATTTTCATAATACCACTTAATTTTCTCAAATTAAACAATATATTTAGTTTCTCATGTTCAGTTAAAATGATCATATAAGAAATTCAATAAAGAATATATATATATATATACTTTTAGCTCACCTTTACTCAAATTTTAACAGAGAACAAAACTTTCTCAAAAAGGATAAAATGAATGAATAACTTTATCAAGTAGATTCAATTTCTTACAATCACATTATCTCATAATTACAATTTCTTTCATACTAATCTCAACATGATAAAATTAAATAACTACTAATCCAAAGAACAAAGGAAATGGATTTTTAATCAGTTTAATCCTGTAATTTGTCAAGTAAGTGTCCATTTCAACTATTGGGACAAACAGAAGTAAATACATAATTGACTACCTCTAAACTTTCCAAACTACATGTAACCATTATTTAATGAAAAAGAAACTTAATCATTTAAAGCTGTATTCAACTTAATTAAGCAAATCTATCCTTTTAATTACATAAACAAGATCAAATTTAAGACAGTGAAACTTTTGATTAAGATTTTCCTTCCAATTACAAGTTAACTTCAAACTTTCCATTTTGACAGTTTAAGCAAATATGAAAAGTAAACTTCATACAATTTCACTACTTAACAACAGTTACTCCAAATATACATAAATGTCGAAACTCATAACTGACAAACACCACTGAAGGGGAGAATTTCTCTCTTTCCCCAAACAATAAATTATACAATTTCAGAGGAAGAGAATCCTTCCATAATGAACTTAAACAGGATGCAGTTCAATGAACCAACTCTTCTTATAACAAGGATGAAGTTCTTTCTCCCTAAATATAGAACTCTTCCAATTCCAACCATAAGCTTCAAGCGGAAACCTGCGTATCAAAGACAAACAAAGAAGAAAACACCACTCATATAGCTCTCCTCCCTTCCGTAGACCCACAAGAGGGTCACCCCCGAGCTAGGGAGACCATACTCACACCTGGGTAACTGAAGCACTCCACTTCACAACAGGGAACAACAACAAACCCAAAGCACACAAACACCCGTGGGTAAATTACACAACACAAAAACTCAAGTACAGTGAGTTTCATAAGGGGCAGGAGAGTGGACACACTCGACTCCAGAGTGTCACCCTTACAGATAATTTAACCAACACAATTTCTCTTGGCCTCAAACCAAGTTTGATCACAAATTTTCAAGAAATCTATATTTGACTCTCAAGTCAAAAATACAGTCACAAATACATGCCCTCAAGGCTTTCAACATCCCAAAAGAAGAAACTGGATATGCACCCGAGGAGGATCACTCCTCCCCTACCCCAAACTTGATGAGCATTTCTCCCAAGTGGGAGAAGTTCTGTCAACAACCCGACAACAGATCCCACAAAAACAAAACAAAACACAGCAAATAAACAACTTTCATACACATCTCATACAACAATCAGATACACGAAAGATGGGTAAAACTAAACCAACCTTACAAAGCCCTTCTGGAATGAAACTGTTGTAGAGCTCCACTGAGATCTCTGCCAACCTTAGCCACCAACTCCTTCTTCCTTTTCTCTCCTCCAAGCTAACTTTCCTATTTTTGGCAATAATAATAAAACTCTCCCCAAAATTCAACTAACTCCCTTGCATCCCAAAATTGGAAACAAATAACCCAAATCCTTTTTAGTTTAGAGGAATGGGGAGGTGACACTTGTCACCTCCTCACCCTTCCCAAAACCACTATTCTGTCCCAAAGGATGAGTGGTGGCTTATGTCACTCACCCATCCCTAGAGTACTCCTTATTCCTCTCCTCATGTCATTTCTCTTACGCATGGGAGAAATAAAAGGAGTTAAAGGAGGAAAAGACAGGTGATCCATGCCTCTTCTTCCTTCCTTCACATGGATGCCCCCACCACACATGGGAGAATCTCACTAATGGTGAGGGTGACTTCAAGTCCATCCCTCAATAATGGATGGATTTGTAGTCATCTCTTACCTTGGGGATTGAAGAGGGATGGGTTGGGTGTTGGTACAACCCATCATGTCCCCCCCCATACCTCCAATTTTCGTCACTTAACTTCAGGGGGAAGTTAAGATGACTAGATGGAGGTTGCTCAAGGGTTACCCATGTCAAATGGGCCCCTGGACCCATGGGGTATAACCCAGGGTCAACTTTAACCCATTCAGGACACCCATGGTCAAGGTAAAGCACATGAAAAAGCCTCAAAGATTTAAATAAAATAAAGAAATTCAAATTCAATCTTTTTACAACACAAATCATAAATTAGTGTTACAAGAGGGTAACCTAACCCACTCGACCAAATGAAAGACCACATTACAACATCACATCAAACACAGAAAGATCTTGGTTCCTCATGGAACTAGATCAGCTTAACAGGGAATAACAATAACAAGGTGCGGAATGATCTCCAAAATCTGTGGTTTGATTAGTAAGTTCTGCACACTTAAATTACAAGATCAGTTTCCACATATAATCATCATAGCCGAAGCAACTTAAAAACATGCATTATCATGACATAGTTCTAATTAGCATAAATGAAATCATATTACAATTTTCCATCATCACCTAATTAACTTTTCTGAAATGAAAATTTATCCAAACATCACCCAATTAGTTTTTCGGTAATCATAATAAAGTTTAATAGTTTGACAAATCCAGGAACTGCTATCCCAAAATATAAAAAGTATCAATAACTGTAATGTAAATAGTCATAAGAATAGAAGTAAAAAGGGTGGTCCTCACATCCTCTCCCCCTAAGACTGTACTTCCTCCTGGAAGTCGTCAAAAAGGTGAGGATAAAGGGTCTTCAATCTCTCTACATCTTCCCATGTTGTAGTGACTTCGTCGTATAGGTCCCACTAGACTCTAACCTGGTCCAGCTCTCAACCTCGAAGGGCTAGCGTCTGACAAGCCAATATGCGAATTGGCTCCAATGCCAGCTGTCCGTCTGCCTCTACTTGAAGAGCACTCCAATCCAACACGTGAGATAAGTCAGAAATATATTGACGTAAAATTGAGACATGAAATACATCGTGGATATGTGACAGGCTAGGTGGCAAGGCTAGACGATAGGCTACTGGTCCTATCCGCTCCAAGATTTCGAAAGGTCCTACAAATCGAGGTGCGAGCTTAGAGCCCTTCCCGTAATGGATTGGACTCTTGTGCGGTCACACTCTCAAAAATACTCTATCACCCATAGCGAAGCTTCGATCTGTCCTTTTAGCATCGGCATACTTCTTCTACCTGTCCTGTGCTTCCTGAAGCCTCTGTCTAATCTGTTTGACCTGCTGTTCCATATTCTGAACTATCTCTGGACCGATGACTGTTCTGTCCTCTATCCGATCCCAACTCAGAGGTGTTCTGCATGGTCTGCCATATAAAGCTTGGAAAGGAGGCATACCCAACGAGCTGTGATGCCCGTTATTGTAGGCGAACTCAACTAGATATAGGTACTCCTCCCATCTAGACTGATGGTCCATCACATACATGCGAAGCATGTCTTCTAACACCTGGTTAACTCTCTCTGTCTGTCTGTCAGTTTCTGGATGATAGGCTAAACTAAAGTTGAGCTGTGTGCCCAACGCCTGGTGTAAGGCTCTCTAGAACGATGAAGTAAATACGGAGTCTCTGTCAGATATAATGCGGTGAGGTATCCCATGAAGTCTAACAATCTAATCAAGAAACACCTTTGCCACTGATGGTGCATTGTATGTTGTGCATATCGGTGTAAAATGCGCCACAATGGTCAGCTTGTCAACTGTCACCATAATAGCATCATGGGGACGTGATGACATAGGTAGACCAACGATAAAATCCATAGAAATGGTGTCCCATTTCCATTCAGGTATCTCGTGAGGGTACAACAATCCCGCTGGATGCTGATGTTCGGCCTTGACCCTCTGGCATTCTAGGCAACGAGCAACAAAATTGGCAATGTCACACCTCATCCTAGCCCAATGATAAAGTTGTCGTAAGTCAGCATGCATCTTCTTCACTCCTGGGTGTGCTGCATAGGGTGCTCTATGAGCCTCTGATAGGATTACTATACGAAGATTACCCGCATGGGGTACATAGATGCGCTGCCGATGTTGAAGCATACCATCAGACTCAAGGGTATATCCTGTAAATTTGCCCTCAAGGGCCTTCTGATTTAGTATTGCCTGCTGCACCTCAAGAAACCACTCGTCTTCCGGCAGATGCTGTAAGATGCGATCTTTCAAGTCCACCTTCAAGGTCAGGGTCAGGATCTTGTGGCGCCTTCGACTCAAAGCATCAGCGACCACGTTCTCCTTTCCTTTGATGTAGTGGACATCAAAGTCGTATTCGCATAGGAATTCCATCCAACGCCGTTGGCGGGTGTTCAAGTTTGGCTATGTAAAAATATACTGCAAACTATGATGATCCGAATGGAGTTCAAAGCGTCGACCTAGGAGGAAGTGTCTCCAGCGGACCAAAGCATGAATGACTGCTGTGAGCTCTAAGTCATGAGTAGGGTAATTTAACTCATGTGTCTTCAGTTTTTGCGATTCGTATACGATCGCTCGACCACCCTGCATAAGTACGGCTCCCAAACCCTCTAATGATGCATCTGTGCAAACAACAAACTCCTCTGCAGGATCTGGAACTGTTAAAATAGGAGCACTGGTAAGACACTCCTTGAGGACTCCAAAGGCCTTTTCACACTGCTCGGTCCAAATGAAACCCTTCCCTTTTCGCTGAAGGGAAGTGATGGGATGTGCTAACCTAGAAAAGCCCTCGACAAACTGACGATAATACTTGGCTAACCCCATAAAGCTTCTAACCTCTGTCACGTTGGTGGGTGCCGGCCACTCCTGAATTGCTCTGATTTTAGATGGATCTGCGGAGATGCCATCGCCTAATAAAATGTGTCCCAAATACTGCACCTCTGTCCTGAAGAAGGCACACTTTGCCAAGTTGCCATAAAGCTACTACTCTCTTAATCGCTGCAAAACTTGACGCAAGTGCTCCACATGCTCCTCCTCAGTCCGTGAATAAATCAAAATGTCATCTAGAAATATGATCACGTACTGATCTAGGTGAGTACGGAACACCCCGTTCATGAGACTCATGAACACTGCAGGAGCATTTGTCAACCCAAAGGGTACCACTGTGAATTCGTAATGGCCATATCTGGTTCGAAAAGCAGTTTTATGAATATCTGCCTTCGTGATGCGCAATTGGTGATACCTAGATTTTAGATCAATTTTTTAGAACACTCTGGCTCCCTGCATCTGATCAAAAAGGTCGTCAATCCTAGGCAGAGGATAACGGTTCTTCACCGTCACCTTGTTCAACTGCCTGTAGTCCATGCATAATTGAAGAGACCCATCCTTCTTCTTTACGAAGATAACCGGTGCGCCCCATGGTGAAACGCTAGGTCAGATGTGCCCCTTCTCAAGTAATTTCTCTAACTGCAGCTTAAGTTCGGTGAGTTCATGTGTAGTCATCCTATAGGGTGCACAGGATATCGGTTCTGCACCCGGCACTAAGTCGATGTGGAAGTCCATTTCTCTGCGTGGAGGCATACCGGGTAATTTTGGTGGAAATACATCGGCAAACTCTCTAAGGACAGGGTGATCATCTAAAGTAGCCTCAGGTTCATCCTCTGCTCTATCACTGACGGTGATGGCAAACATCTGACATCCCTTCCGCATACAGCGCTTAAGCTGCTGAGCGGGTATCATACGGATAGCTGTGGGCTTTTGAATGCCCACTATCTCAACTGACGAACCATGATTGTCTAAATAGCTAATCATCCTCTAGCGACAATCTAGCTTGGCTCTATGTGCCATGAGCCAATCCATACCCAGAACCACACTGTAGGATCCTAATGGCATAATCCTAAGGTCACATGTTGTAGTGAAGGATCCTAATGCGATATTGCAGTCTTTAACCAAGGTATCAACTGACATCCTGGCCCCTGAGGCCAACTCAACTTCCCACCTAATGTCTTGCCTAGAAGCCACCAGCCTGCAACGCTCCACTAACGATGTAGACAAAAAGGAGTCAGTAGCTCCCGAGTTAAAAAGGATAGAGATGGGGAAGTCTCCAATCGTACCTGCTACCTCGATGACTGAGGCCTGGAAATCGGCCTGGCGGTTATCAACCGCTACAAACATGTGGTGGGATCTGCCCACGTCACCTACGGTCTGCTCAGATCCTCCTGATCGGGGTTGTCCCCCTGTTGTAAATCCCTGCGGGCACTCTCTAGCCAGATGCCCTACCCCACCACACACATAACATGGTCCTCTAGCCTATAACTGCCCTGACTGTGTTCTGCCCGACTGTTGTTGCCCAGTCCGTCCAGTGGACCCCTGTGACCCTCTGTAAGACTGCTGGGACCTCACGGGTCCTGTCGATGAACCCTGCTGTCTCTGATCTCTGCGTGGACCCTGCTGTTGCCATCCACGATTCTGTCCTCCCTGACCCCTTTGTTGGAATTTGGATTTTTGCTGATGTTGCTGCTACTGTGGAGGCCTAGGAGGTAATGATGAAGAGTTATATCCTCCTTTCTGTGTTGTGTTTTGAGGCCTTCAAAAATTTTGCTATTGTTGGGGATTCCGATCCTGATACTGCGGGCGTGCATTCTGCCCTCGTCCCTGAATTTCCTCTGCTATAAGGGCCTTTTCAATAGCCTCACTCATGGTCTAGGGATTTGCCATACGAACTGGTCCTGCTATCCCGTGATTCAGCCCTCTGATGAATTTGTGTATTAAGATTTTCTCGTCATGGAGGTACTCCGCGTAACGAGAAAGCTCAATGAATCAGCTCTCATACTGAGTAACAGTGAGTCCCCTCTGCTGTAAATCATGGAACTCATCGATCCTGCGCTATCTGTAATGTTCGGACAAATATCGCGCATTAAAGTGCTCAATGAAGATCTCCCAAGTGAGTGTATCCATGGAAAGTCAGCGCTTGCACTCCTCAGTGTGCCACCAGGTAGCTGCGACATCCCTCAGAAGATGGACTGCCACTCGTGCTTTCGTGTTGCTTCCATATGGTCGCAATGCGAAACACCTGTCTAAGCTAATCAGCCAAGCCTCAGCCACAGCTCCCTCTGTAGCACCTGCAAAAGTGGGTGGGTTGAGCCTAAGTAGATCTCTGATGGGGTCCCCTCTGTCTCTAAGTCCCACAACTGGCTCTTCCACCCCATCCTCATACAATCCATGATGTACCTGTTCTGCCCTCTAGGTCTCATCTCGTCTCAAAGGTCTCGGAGGACTCCTGCTCTGTGCACGAGAGGCTGACCCTACCTCCTCTACTGTTGTGTCAGGGATCTCAACGAAAGGCTCCACACATGGCACCTCTAGTGGATCAACGCGGGGTTCCTCAAGTGGCTTAATACGTGACTCGGCACGTGGCTCCCTATGTGGTTCCTCTCACGGATTAACACGAGGCTCGACACGTGGCTCAGGAATCACTGGCGGTAACCTCTCTAGCATAGCCTGTAGTGCCTGTAAGATCTGTGGACCTATATCCAATACTGGTGTCGCCTATGGTACTAGTGGTGCTGCTGTCACTACGGGTGCCCGTCCCTCGGCTGAGGAATCGTTGTGCACCTCGACAAACGCTGTGTGGCGCGATCACGCTCATCGAACACGTCGGGGAGGCATCCTACAAAACAAGGTAGAGACTAATTAATCAAAGTTGCGGAATAATAACGTGCCCAAATATGCCCAGTGTTTAAACCTCGCTCTGATACCAAATGTCATGCCCACATTTTCCATGTGGTCTCAACACACATCACACGTGTCATAGCCACATCTGTCATGTGGTTATGACACGAAATATCAAAAATTTTCTCACGCTTCCCTAGAAACCCCCTCGCATGCATAATGCATGCTCGGTGGTGTACGCTCAAGGCGAAAACACTACAGTTGTCGGCGGGGTACAAGTACAATTTGCGTGCAACCAGACGCAAGCAAACCAACAAGGGGGTCTCTATGACACCGTTAACGACGCTACAAGGTTTATATTCTCAAGGTTCCTAACCCTAATTCTTGGCAGAATCCGGCAGCATAACACCTTACGGCGTAAGTGGGAATTACTCAACACTATACTACTTACGTGGTTCACTGATAGATTAACAACTTCCCACGATGCCTTGTTCCGACTAAACCGACTCGTGATCTCCCTATTGAGTCATTTTTCAGCAAGGCACGGTTGTCTATCTCCTCTCTTGCTTCCTAAAATATACTCCTCTTTCGACTTAGCATTCTCAACAAGGTTGTTCGTTTGCTCTCTCTTCCCTTTTCTCTGGGTCTTAATTTTGATTGTATTTCTATCATGCTCACCTTAACTATTTCTCTGAAGTTTTAGTTTGTTTATATTTTGGTCTCTCTCTCTTTTGGTTTCTATGCTTTCTTTATGTTTATCCGGACCTTTCTTCATATTTTACATCAATCAGGGTTATCACTGTATCTATTATTGACATTAATCCTAACTTCCGGATGGACCAGGTCACATAGACTGGTTTACTACTTCGCTGGACTCAGTCTCCTAGTTTTCTCCGATCTAGGTTTCTCCTCTACGTTTGTATTAATTAAACTCGTTCCTAAGCAAATTTAACGGAAGGGTCCATCTACTTAGTTCTCTTATCCCATGTGGGAAATGCCGCGCATTTTCTCCTCTGGGTTTTCCAATGTTAGTTTTTCTTCTTCTTACTCTCTTGTAGGTTTACTTCTCTGGACGTTTTCTACAGTTGAGATTAAAATGGCCTCACATGGAATGTCTGTGATGGCTTCTTAAGTTTATTTCCAGTGATCTTTTAAGCAAGGTGACGTGTAATTTTCCTCTTCATTTTCTCAGTTATTGAATCGCGTTGATAGTGGAAACTTCTGAGAAACTCTTCCCAGAGCATTACAGTATATTCCTTTATGCTCTCTTTAAATTATAATTTTATTTTCTCTTATTATTGTAAAGAGAAAACGGCCTCTCTGAAAGTCTTAATGATTAAGTGATATAAGTAGGTATCGATACATTTATATGTATATATATATATATAAGATTTTATATATATATATATATATATATAAACATATATTCAATTATATTTCTCTTATTTATAATTATTGTTGTTATTATTACTAATATTTTATTACTAATACTCTTATTGTAATGGATAGTTTATTTTATTAAGTTATTAATATATTATTACTATTTTTTTATTATTTCAATTGTTACTCTTCTATTTTTTTTTATATAATATAATATATATATATATATATATATATATATATATACAACTATATGCCATTGTTTTGTATATAAGAGGTTCTCCTCTTTATAAAATAGAATCCAAACATAGAAACATTTCTTTATTTTATTTGTTTCTTTTTTTTTTTTTTTTATAAAACCACAAAACCTAACTATTTTTTTTTTGGCTTGTGTTCTGGGCAGAAGGCATGAGAGGCGGTGGACCGACCTCACAGAGGCCATGCGAATGAAGGGTGGTGGGCAGAGTTTGGGCGGAGGTGGCCGCAAAGACAGCGGCGGGGTCGGGGTTATGGAGGCACGGCGGAGGCTGAAGGGAGCAGTGGAGGGCGATGGAGAGGGCGCAGGGGACTGTGGCGAGCGGAGGCAGGCGCCACAGTGGCGAACGGAGTTCAGGCAGCGGAAAGGCCGCGCGGCGGGAGCAACCAACCGCTGGTGGAGGCGGCATTTGGAGGGGGCTCCGCGGGGGTCTCAAAGGCAAGGGGATGTGGGGAGGGGTGGAGCCCCAGCCACATCCCACGATATGGGGTGTCGGTGGGGCTCCACTCCTTCCCACACCACATATATCTCCAAGGGACTGCGGTGGCGTTTTCAACCCCACCGCCAAACATTGTTTTTTTTTTAAACTGTGGTTTGCACACAGCAAACTCAAATTCGCTCCAATATTTTTTTATTTCGACTGTCATAAATTTTAATTCAAATTTATTACTATTTAATGATATATATATATATCATTTGCATGATGCCATTCATTTTGCTCAAATGATTTTCTCAAAATTTGGTTTAATTGAATTAATAAATAAATAACAATTTATATATATATATATATATATATATATATATATATATATATATATATATATATATATTTCATTTTCATAATACCACTTAATTTTCTCAAATTAAACAATATATTCAGTTTCTCATGTTCATAAAATGATCATATAAGAAATTCAATAAAGAATATATATATATATATATATATATATATATATATATATATATATATATATATATATATATATATATATATATATATATATATATATATATATATATATATATATATATATATATATATATATATATATATACTTTTAGCTCACCTTCACTCAAATTTTAACAGAGAACAAAACTTTCTCAAAAAGGATAAAATGAATGAATAACTTTATCAAGTAGATTCAATTTCTTACAATCACATTATCTCATAATTACAATTTCTTTCATACTAATCTCAACATGATAAAATTAAATAACTACTAATCCAAAGAACAAAGGAAATGGATTTTTAATCAGTTTAATCTTGTAATTTGTCAAGCAAGTGTCCATTTCAACTATTGGGACAAATAGAAGTAAATACATAATTGACTACCTCTAAACTTTCCAAACTACATGTAACCATTATTTAATGAAAAAGAAACTTAATCATTTAAAGCTGTATTCAACTTAATTAAGCAAATCTATCCTTTTAATTACATAAACAAGATCAGATTTAAGACAGTGAAACTTTTGATTAAGATTTTCCTTCCAATTACAAGTTAACTTCAAACTTTCCATTTTGACAGTTTAAGCAGATACGAAAAGTAAACTTCATACAATTTCACTACTTAACAATAGTTACTCCAAATATACATAAATGTCAAAACTCATAACTGACAAACACCACTGAAGGGGAGAATTTCTCTCTTTCCCCAAACAATAAATTATACAAATTCAGAGGAAGAGAATCCTTCCATAATGAACTTAAACAGGATGCAGTTCAATGAACCAACTCTTCTTATAACAAGGATGAAGTTCTTTCTCCCTAAATACAGAACTCTTCCAATTCCAACCATAAGCTTCAAGAGGAAACCTGCGTATCAAAGACAAACAAAGAAGAAAACACCACTCATATAGCTCTCCTCCCTTCCGTAGACCCGCAAGAGGGTCACCCCTGAGCTAGGGAGACCATACTCACACCTGGGTAATCCAAGCACTCCACTTCACAACAGGGAACAACAACAAACCCAAAGCACACAAACACCCGTGGGTAAATTACACAACACGAAAACTCAACTACAGTGAGTTTCATAAGGGGCAGGAGAGTGGACACACTCGACTCCAGAGTGTCACCCTTACAGATAATTTAACCAACACAATTTCTCTTGGCCTCAAACCAAGTTTGATCACAAATTTTCAAGAAATCTATATTTGACTCTCAAGTCAAAAATACAGTCACAAATACATGCCCTCAAGGCTTTCAACATCCCAAAAGAAGAAACCAGGTATGCACCCGAGGAGGATCACTCCTCCCCTACCCCAAACTTGATGAGCATTTCTCCCAAGTGGGAGAAGCTCTGTCAACAACCCGACAACAGATCCCACAAAAACAAAACAAAACACAGCAAATATACAACTTTCACACACATCTCATACAACAATCAGATACACGAAAGATGGGTAAAACTAAACCAACCTTACAAAGCCCTTCTAGAATGAAACTGTTGTAGAGCTCCACTGAGATCTCTGCCAACCTTAGCCACCAACTCCTTCTTCCTTTTCTCTCCTCCAAGCTAACTTTCCTATTTTTGGCAATAATAATAAAACTCTCCCCAAAATTCAACTAACTCCCTTGCATCCCAAAATTGGAAACAAATAACCCAAATCCTTTTCAGTTTAGAGGAATGGGGAGGTGACACTTGTCACCTCCTCACCCTTCCCAAAACCACTATTCTGTCCCAAAGGATGAGTGGTGGCTTATGTCACTCACCCATCCCTAGAGTACTCCTTATTCCTCTCCTCATGTCATTTCTCTTACGCATGGGAGAAATAAAAGGAGTTAAAGGAGGAAAAGATAGGTGACCCATGCCTCTTCTTCCTTCCTTCACATGGATGCCCCCACCACACATGGGGGAATCTCACTAATGGTGAGGGTGACTTCAAGTCCATCCCTCAATAATGGATGGGTTTGTAGTCATCTCTTACCTTGGGGATTGAAGAGGGATGGGTTGGGTGTTGGTACAACCCATCATGTCCCCCCCATACCTCTAATTTTCGCCACTTAACTTCAGGGGGAAGTTAAGATGACTAGATGGAGGTTACTCAAGGGTTACCCATGTCAAATGGGCCCCTGGACCCATGGGGTATAACCCAGGGTCAAATTTAACCCATTCAGGACACCCATGGTCAAGGTAAAGCACATGAAAAGGCCTCAAAGATTTAAATAAAATAAAGAAATTCAAATTCAATCTTTTTACAACACAAATCATAAATTAGTGTTACAAGAGGGTAACCTAACCCACTCAACCAAACGAAAGACCAC
Organism: Cunninghamia lanceolata; assembly: GCA_027924645.1. Classification (NCBI taxonomy): domain Eukaryota; kingdom Viridiplantae; phylum Streptophyta; class Pinopsida; order Cupressales; family Cupressaceae; genus Cunninghamia; species Cunninghamia lanceolata. Next base: position 2,048,744 of record BSBN01000719.1, on the reverse strand, counting down.
ATTACAACATCACATCAAACACAGAAAGGTCTTGGTTCCTCATGGAACCAGATCGGCTTAACAGGGAATAACAATAACAAGGTGCAGAATGATCTCCGAAATATGTGGTTTGATTAGTAAGTCTTGCACACTTAAATTACAAGATCAGTTTCCACATATAATCATCATAGCCGAAGCAACTTAAAAACATGCATTATCATGACATAGTTCTAATTAGCATAAATGAAATCATATTACAATTTTCCATCATCACCTAATTAACTTTTTTGAAATAAAAATTTATCCAAACATCACCCAATTAGTTTTTCCGTAATCATAATAAAGTTTAATAGTTTGACAAATCCGGGAACTGCTATCCCAAAATATAAAAAGTATCAATAACCATAATGTAAATAGTCATAAGAACAGAAGTAAAAAGGGTGGTCCTCACAGATTGTGCTTCAAGCCTTCAACATATAGTATATTACTAGTTTTGTTCTTTCCATCAAAAGAAATAGTTCCTCTACCTCTGATTTTGCCAGCAAAATTATCACCAAATTTTACAACTCCTCCTTCATACCTTTCCAAATCTATGAACTTATTTGTCACCTGTCATATGGTGGGAGCATCCATTGTCAATGACCCAATCATTTTTTCTTCAACTTGGGCAGCCAGAACCTTTTCTACAACTTTATGATTGACAGATTCAGAGAGTATTGGATCTTCTTCCTTGATGGCAATAAACACCCAGTCACTTCCGGATTTGTTTCCTATCTCTAATTCATCATCTGTTACTCCTTCATCATCATCATCTTCATGAACATAGTAACATTTCTTTTGGAACCTTGATCTATTAGGATTTGGCCTTCAAAATCTTTCTGGACATCTTGAGGCAAAATGACGAATCTTATTGTGGTTAAAACATTTAAAAGACAATTTGCCCTCATACTTACCAAATCCTCTTGGCAGTCTTTTTGCAATAAGGGCTTCAAGTTGAATAGCTTCTACTTCATCTTCTTCTAGGTCTTTTCTTGCTTTTTCATACCATGATAGTTTCTTTGAAGAGTTCTCTCCCAGATCAAACTTTTGTTTTCCTTTTACAGAGGCACTAGCTTTGAATGCAGATTCAGTCTTGGGGGGACATCTCCAAACTTAGTCAATTCAAATGTAGCCAGATTACTAACCAATTGATCTCTCGAGATACTTGAAAAGGATCTGAATTCTTCAATAGTAGCAACCTTATATTTGTAAGAGTCAGGAAGGGAACTGAGAACTTTGCCAACAATCTCATCTTCATCCAAGATTCCACCAACACATCTAATGCCACAAACAAGATCATTTACTCTTGGCATAAATGTATGATATTTTCATCTTGTCTCATCTTCAAGTTTTGAATTTTCCTTTCAAACTATGTAGCTTGGCACATTTAACATACTTGTCTCCTTCATGCATAAGTTCTAGTTTTTGCTAGATCTCATATGCAGTTTTTAGATCAACAACATTTGTTAGCTCTGAATCAAATAAGGCACTTACAAAACCTTCTTTAGTTCGCAAATTGTTTTCATCATATTTGATTTCATCTACAGTATGCAGACCATTCTGTGGAGGATCATAGTTTTTTGAAGCCATGATCCAATACTGCATTCCCATACATTACAAGTGGCATTCCATGTGACTTTTCCAAAGACTGAAATTGATTCCATCAAACCTCAGACTATCCTTCTTGTAGGACGACATCCTAGATCTCCTCAAGTAGTTAAGCTCCTTTTAAAGGAACTTGGCTCTAATACCAATTGTTAGATTTAGAACAGACAACTGAGAGGGGGGTGAATTAGTTGTCTAAAACTTTCTTCTAATTAATCACTTAAATCCTTTTCTTAATTTAGTAGCATAATAATAAATCAATCATTGAAACATAATGCAACAATTTGAGAGCAGAAACACATTAACACATATGACACCAAAATTTTGACGTGGAAAACCCAGTTAAGGGAAAAACCACAGGGTGACTAACCCAAGATTGTATTCTTTGTTAAAAGAATAGAAAGAACAAAATGGCTTTACAACTCCTTATTTATACAAGACATCAACTTAGGGATAATCATCCAAGTTGGCATACAAAACAACATGACTAATTACAAAAGACTTCACGTGGATCAACACATTGTCGACCACATAGATCTGAGACTTCAATCTTCCTTTAGGAACACGCCATTCTTCATAAAACGTCTTCAAGATCCTTTGCAAGATGTGTAACTCATCCAGTCAACCTGACTTGGGAAGAACATCATCATCCTAAAGTAATTCTTCAATTACGAGCTCAATCTTCAATGCGGACCACCAACACGAATTGGGCATAATCTAAAAACCTCTACAAGCTTGCTTGAATCACCAGGAACATCCAAACTACTTCTTCTTACTGAAATCATTCTCTCCTTTATCTGGAACCTTAAGAACACAATATGTCATCACTATATATTGGAATAGATGCTTGCGGACCTTTAGACCATGAACCAGTTGGGTTGTCAATTCACATTGACTTCTTAAATACTCCACCAAATCCACAAAATAAGATATTGCATTTCTGGATCTCACCAGACCTATCTGTGTCACTCTGTCACTTCTAAACATCTACCAAAACTAGTTTCACTTAAGTGGTCATAACTTCTTCATATCTTCATGTGGACCTCTGAAATATTTCCTAGATCATCTTAAGACACATATCTACAAACCCTTTGATGCGTGTCCTCTGATCTTCATCTTAGCTGGGATCTTTGTCTTCACTGTTCTTCTCTGTTCCTGATAGGACTAATTTCCTCAATATCCTTAGCATACAACTCATCCAATCCTTATCAATGCAACAGGAGTATATTGACACCAATGACAACACTAGTTAGGCCCATACTTGCAACACATATAACTATCAATATAGTTCACATAACTGTATAACAACTTTATAACTGCAACCTTGATAATGTAAATAACAATGTAATACAAATGCTAACATTCCCCCCTTATTACATTGTTCCTACAAAAGTACCAAGGGACCCCCCTGAATGCTAACATACTCAACAAAGTTGATTACATAATATGAATACATATTTTATAGAAGATCTTCTCCCAAAGAACAAATCTTGAACCAAGCAAGGCTCCATCATGTTGTCTCATCTACCCTCAGAAAGGTGTAGCTTTGAGCTGTGTCCTTGAGTTCTTTAGTCCCAAACTCTCAAATCACAAAGTCTTGAATTATTCAACAACAATCCCTAAGAGATACGATAGATCTCTATCATTGTCTAGTGACCATGAAAGGGTATAATTCTTGATCATATACTCTGAAGCTCGCTGGACAACAATCCATATTGAGCTCAACACCAAATCCCAAACCTGTCTCCAAAACAAAATATTCACAAAACATACATTCTTCAAATCCATCAACATCAACAAAGAAAAGAAAAACAACCAAAACCAAAAATGCTTCTCATGCAAAGCATCATCTCAAAGAAAGAAGCTAACTTGAGATGATGGAAAATCCTCGATCCTTTGATGCTGCCTTCCTCCAATATGACCTTGTTACACTTTAACCAACAGATGTCTTGGATGAGTCTTTGGAGGCTTCATCAAGAATAGAAAAGATGTCCTTGGAAGCTTAAGTGATCTTTGATATATGTGCATTCATACCTTCAAAAGCTCTATCAAGTGTAGCATGCATAGCCCCGAAAGCACAATCATTCTTGAGCATACAAGATTTATATGAAGTAGCCATGTAATATGTGTGGCTATAATGAAAAGCAAAAGATTGGGTGTCAGATTCAACTGATAATACACCCATTACAATCGTAACAACTTATTTAAGTTCAAAAAATCAACTACTCCTTTCAAAAACACTACATGACTTTAACACAAAAGAATCTCTCCTTTTTATTGTGCCCAATTTAAAAGTAATACCTCTTCTTTAAATCTTAGAACTAATACCTCTTTACACATCCATTTTCCACGTAATCACTTTGGCAATACAATCCACTATTGGTTGAGTTCAAACTCATACAACTTCAATGGTTAACTTGAAGGTTTACCAATACACTGGGAAGCACCGACCAATTATCATTTCATAGAGTACACTGTCTCATTCTTTCAAATAAACTACCACACATGTTTCTCTACTAAAAACAACATCAGTAAACAATTATGCACAATAGCAATATAAGAGGCACAACAAATGACATTAAAATGCCTAACACCTAATCAAATCCATTTTCTATCCATGCCTTTACTCTCAGTGAATAGATTGGCAAAGATTGTTGTAGACAACACAATTATCTCCTACTTAGGGATAAACTGGGTACAAAAATGGAAAATATTGTGCAGACGATGTGGAATGAAAGGAAACTAGAGATCCGTAGGAAACAATTGCAGGCGGCAAAGATACGTGGTCACAATTAATCATGAACTAGAATACCCGGTAATCTTCTTTAAGGAGAAACCCTAGACACAACCAATAGTATATTTTGTATAACTAGAATTATAAACAAAATGGAGGATGATAGAAAATAACTTGGAAATAGACATAGTTATTGACATTATTAAAATATTGGAATGCCTTCTTACTACAAACATCTTCTTTCCAGATTGTATCACGTTTCATACAGGCACATGATCATATTGCTCTGATACCATATGAAGGGGCAATAACTATCTTATTGAATGATTTGAAATGATACAATGCAGTGAATTTATACAAGGCCGATGCAGTTCATATAACTTTCGATACAATTCACATAATTGTATAACAACTTTATAACTACAACCTTGACAATGTAAATAACAATGTAATATGAATGGTAATAGTATGGTCACTAGGTTTGTGGTCATCTACTATTGTTGTACTTTATTTTATTTAACAACAATATGTGTTTTTTTAATGTATATCATTTGAGATGTGGAGGACTTGGGAAAAGTTAAGGAATATCAAATGTGAGAGAATGAGCAAAAAATAGTTTGTGCAAGTATCCTTTGTTTTACAACAAGCTGGTTATAGTTTGCATATCATTGTTTTTTTAAGACTATGACAACTTGTAATGTGTTTAAGAGTTGCTAGAATGGAGAGAGCTTAAAAGAGGGAGTTACCTTGGAAAATTGATAAACATGATTATAGAAGATAGTGGAAACATGATTTTAGGAGCCAAAAATGGAGAGCCATATTTGGAGAGTCAGTTATGATTTAATAGGTGCAAGTAACTTTCTTTTTTATGGTGGATTTGATTCTCCATGACTAGACATTGGCTATTTCCTACCCAATTTGGGTGCCACATTTGAGGGTGGTATTAGCTCATGGTCTTGGGTTTCATTTTGATGGTTTGTTGTATTGAAAGTCCTATAAATTGAATGCTTGAGGAGTCATTTGTGAGGAAATTTTTATGCAAGGTTATGCTATGAGTTTTTGTCTAGATAAGCAAGATGTAAATCTCTATGTTAAGACTTTGAGCTTACAAGTGTATTGCAATATGTTTGTTCTTGCAAATTAATGTTCTCTTTTGTCTATCTTTCTTCTATTCTTTTCCTTTCATATTTGTTATTGCAGATTAATACATTGGTTTGATGCTTTGGAGTGTTGGGTTTTTTTACCTAAAAGGGTTTTCCCCACGTATATTGGTGTCTCTTCTCTTTTGTCTATCTTTCTTCTATTCTTTTCCTTTCATATTTTTAGAGTGTTAATTTGCATGCCATTATGCTGCCGAAATTCACTTAGATTTGTAAACTACATTATATTTCCTCTAATGGTTAATGTGATAAGAAATCATCTATATTTGTTTTTGCTTTAAAGAGATAATACTATGTGTGTGTATCAACTTATTGAATATCTAGTTGAGAAAAAACATAAGAAACTAGAAGATGCATACTGGCTTCCCTTTCCCTTTCTAAACGAAGTACGAAATATATGCTTTTGGCTTTACTTCCAACAACTCGTTTGGGCACACCAAAAAGGGATAAACAAATCTCCTTTTATTCTTCTTGCTCGCCATGTATTTGTAGGCCTTCCTTGATTTGACTAACGCAGCGCTCTCGATGGATCTTTACTTTGTCTATGATCATTAATTCCATGATTCCAAGTGGAAAATAGATGAGATAACAGAAAGCTACGCACCCAGGGATGAAAAATAGATAAACTGAGGCTCAAATATGGGAAATAACTGGGCAGAGGGTTGTATATGTAGCTTCACTGTCGGCTTCAGCTTCACACAAATTTTTATACTTTGGCAAGAATATCCACTTTATTTTGGCAGAAATTTCTATACGTACAGCTTCACATGCTTTACATAAATGATTCCCACTAAAGTTTTCTCAGATATTATTCTCAGATGTTTGTCGTACACGGATGGTTAGTTAACCCTTTGTTGTTACATTATGGTTTAAGAGGGAAGAGTTTAAACAATCAGCAATTGATGTCATTCATGACGACACTTGGGTCTATATTCCTACAATTATTATAAGCTTTGTTTGTGCAATAAGTCTGAAGGAAAGTAGCATTTTTTTATGGGAATGTACTTTTTGTTGATAGGCTTCTTCATGTCGAATAGATATAATAGCAACAACAAATTTTCACGATACCCTCGGGTTGCATAGGTCATATTCACCTTTTGGGTTCATATCATTAGTTTGTGAAAAAAATATTGTAGTAATACCTTAGCAAATATGTTCCTTAAGCAGCCCTATTTAGTTTTAAGAAAGTGTATCTTTATGTGGGGAGAGGGCCAATATAAAGAACCTGCCATGTTGAACACAATTGCTTCTTGTTAGTCCTTAAGCAAAGTTATCAATTTTGATATTAGCTTGTTTTGAAATCTATGTGAGGAAAATTAATTCTATTCTTTTAAAATATTGATTTTTCTTTGATTTAATTTTATCTTAAAAAATTAAAAATTAAAATTTGATTGGTGGTTAATATTTTCACTAGATAAAAAACTTAAAATTGAATCATTCTAACCTTTTATAAACTATTTTAAATAATATGAACTTATTATAAATTTATTACTAGATTATACTTGAAAAATCTTTAAGAAATAAACTAGTTATTCAATTGAAATAGGTTTGACTCAATAGAAAAAGAAGTTAATCAATCCTTTTATTTCAAAAAATCTAAGAATTCGAATTCATTTCATAATGATTTTGAAATCTAATTTACTAAAAGTCCAAATCATAAAAACTAGATCATTTCTATTTTTTGTTATTATGTGTCTATCTTGCAAGTTTTCTTGCCACTATATGGAGCATCCTTGATTTTCATCCATAGAGGATAGATTCACAACTAGACAAATTCTTCTACAATCACATACATGTCTAGATTTGATTTTCTATCGAAACCAGTTCTTGTTCATGATCCTCCTCTTTAGACTAACATTCTAGTTTGTGTGTCACATTTTCTTTCTTAAAGAAAGTAATTTGATTGTTAATCCAATTAATACACACTAGCTTAGGTTAATCTCCCTTTCACAATAAAGTAGTTAATTTCCTATTCTTCAATTTGTAAAAGTTTAACAATATGTCCTAAGTTATGGATAGATTTTTATTTTGTTCTAAGTAAAATGCATTATTGATTTTATTTATGATGTAGATTCTTTGTTTTGAAATGCTCAAGTACATTTTATAGCAAATTTTCCATTTGCTTTTTCTCAAGCACAACATGCTCTAATTTCCCCAAAGAAATTAGGAAACCCCTCTTTTGAGATCGCTTGAGTCTTCATGTCCTTGTTGTCAAAGATATAAATGTGCCCCTATATCCCTCTAAATTGGATGCTCATAACCATGTTGATAATCAATCTAAAAGTAATTTTTATGGCCTATGAATGTCTCCCACATTTCCTCTTGGTCTTCTTTGCCCATTTCATTCCCTTGGTTGAGTTTTACATTTCTCAAGTGGTTCTCTCTATTTGTATTTTTGAATGTGACTATGCCCTATATTTGAATTCATGCCTTGTGTTTATTCTAATGGTCAAATCAAATGTTTGAATGTGTAGCATTAATTTTTCTTTGGGGACGTGTTTCAACCAAGGCTAAATTGAATTGTTCATAGATTAGCTTTCACCATTCAACGCCTCTCAATTCATCTCACCATGATCAAAACTAGACATTAGATAGGGACATACTTTAGTAGCTATTCCCTTATGCCCATGTACTTAATTCTATTTATGCATTAGGTGGCTACAATTGGTCCTAAATCACTTTTATGTGAATTTTCATCATACATGCGTATCCAACAACCAATTCTATGGTAAATCTAGCACTAGAAGTAATCATCTTTAATAGTCATGACTTGTTTCCCATGGGCCTACAATTTGGTTATCTCCCTACACAATATGGGGTTGCTAATGTGGAACTAGGAATACATGTCATAATCTGATTAGTTGACTATATGTGTAGGAACTAACGTGGCCTCATAGGATTAAATGGCCAAATAAAAGTCATTTCATGTAGACTAAATGGCTTGATAGAGTTTGAGCAATGTATACATGATGCAATTTTTTGACTATGTAAAATTTGGCATTGTAGGCAATCGAAACACTTGACCCTTTAGCTTTCCATGCACATCGATTTAGTAGCCATTGGATGTGATAGATTTGAGACATCAGGTTTAAAGATAGGTGTGATATCTTTAGTGGATAGATCAATTCAATGACATAAATTGCTGCCACATGTAGTTTGAAGATTAAATTTTGGTAGGCATTTGATGTGGATAACTTCTAATAGTTGTGGTTAAAGTAAGATTATGGAGAATTGAACTGTGTTTCCATTTGTTTTTACCACAACCTACAAAGCATTATTCTTTAACATAAATATTGAGATGAAAATAAGGGCTACGTTGTAGCTGTAGTCCCTGTCTTGTAAAGCACAAGAATCATATTTAATAAACGTAATTTAAAAGGTAAAATAAAAAAATTTCATGAAAAATTGCCGAACTACTTTTAATATACGAAAAAGAATAACAAAAGATTACTAGTACTTTCCCATATTCATCCATAACCCAGCAAAGACAATGATAATGCCCTCACTGGACACAAGACAAATGAAAACACTTAATGAATGATAGCGGCAATAGTCCAATAAACACATTCATCAAGAAAACAAGCATTACTAATAGCAGATACGTCAGAAACCAATGCATCCATTAACACACAGGCCTAGAGAAATTTGTAGGAAATCACCATGGAAAATTGATACAAATTAATTTGTTTTCTTGATCTTTATACATTCAAACATGAATATAAATTAATAGTTTTTCAAAAGAACCTAACACACATACTCGTTTATAATTTGGAGCACCGCAATTTGAGGCCGCAACCTCTTGTTCTGGCATCCAGGGAAATGATCACTCTTCAATATTGTCTTCTTTCCAGCTCTCTTTCCAAAGACATCACTATCTTATCTCGGTGTCCAATGTCTGCTAAAGGCATTCGATCTATTCTTGAAATTTGATGCTCAGAATCGCTCTCTCTGAGCAGGCGAATAAAAAGCTGATTATTGATAGAATAAAACGCATCTAAATTGAAGAATATTAACTAGAAATGTTATAATGCTTTAAATGTTAATGTCAATTACGATGACTCAAGAATACTACATTACCAAATATAATTGAGATGCTTATGTTGTTGGTGTTATCTTTTACCCAAAGGTTCCAAACACCGCTAAGAGCCAGTGGCCAAAAGTTTTAGAAGGCAAATACTAGAAAAATCCTATTGCTATTCTTAATTGCTTATCCAGTGCTTATTTTAAAAGGAGTTAATGCAGATAGTTGTTCAAATACCAAAAGATTGAGTTAAAGGGCCAGAACGAACAAATTTGCAAAGCTTCGCAGGGCATTTGTCTCTATAGTTTCCAAAAAATGGAACACAAGGTCGCCAAGGCAGAACAAGCTCAAAACCGTTCAATGCGCCAAGATTTCAGCACAAAATTCTTTGCAGTCATGAAAAAGGGGTTCAATTAACTCATGGAAATATAAATTGCTCTTGCATGAGGGCAAAAACTTGAACTTTCACTTAATTGCAGACCAAAACTTCAAATTTCACCACAATTATGCGAAATCTGAGCCACGGAAGCTCAGATTATTTTAATTTAACTGCAAAAACTTAAAATTCCCCTGATTTTAAGAAAATGTGTACTATTTCACCACAAATTTTATTTTAACTCATGAAAAGGGGAAAAATCTGACACAAGGAAGTGCCAAATGATCTTGTTTACCAAAAAAATCTATTTGAGTTAAAATAGGCATGTAAGGAGGCAAATTTTGGCTGGAATTCCGGGCAGAATTTACAGCAAATTTAAGTTAAATTAAAATATTTTAAGGTGATAAGAAATGTTCTAGTTTGTATTAATTGCAGGATAGAGACAAAGAGATGGAAGTTTGTTTAAAAGCCAAGTAAAAAGAAGGTAAAGATCTCTCCATTGTATTTTCCTCCTACTTTCAACAGTAACTGACAAACAAAGCCTTACTTCTTATTGACCTAATGTCCACATGAGATCCATGTAGGAAATGAATGCAATGGCTTTCTATTTCTTCACTGGCCTTGTTTAATCTACATGCTATTTTCGTACGCCCTTCAAACCAACTTAATTCTTAGTTGTCAACCACAATGTTATTTTTAATCTTTCTTTGGCATACCCTCACCTGTCATTTTCCAACAGAGAAAAATTGAAATTGATGCCTTTCTTCCAAATTCAATCTCTCGGCAGTAAAATTTAAATAATTTTCATCCTTGTTCAAAAATTATGATACTTGAAATCGAAAAAGTAATTTCAACCACCTAAAATTGATATTAGGCATCTTCTTTCTTATCATGCAACCTTCTGTAAAATGTAAAGGAAGGTTTTAAGTAAAATGGGATGGCAAAGGAACCCGCAAATAATAATACTAATAAAATATGTGCATAATATAAACGGAGGCATGTGGCTTGGCTTTGTCATAGGTGTTCATATCCTAGGTAAACTTTGTAAAGGAATGAAATCAATAATTATTTTTTCCAGTTCATATTTCATTTAATTAGGTAGCAAACAAACAGTGTTAGTGTTTCTGGAAAAAGTTGTGATGCTTTTTTTGTCTCAATGTTTCAGATCATACGAGTGATCCATCATCAGGAGGAAAGGAAGACAATGCAAATAGTGTTAGTGTTTCAAGTCAAACTCATTTGCATTCTCTTCCTTTCCTCCTGATGATGGATCATGGAGTGTGATCTGAAACGTTGAGACAAAAAAAGCAACAGAGTTTTTTCCAGAAACACTAACACTATCATCATGGACTGTGGAAATATCATGTCTACAATTATTGCCTTTCATGGGAGGGAGATTTGTTTCAAAGCTAAGCTTTTTGAAGTGCTGAGGATAAAGGTTTCAAGTCAAACTCATTTGCATTCTCTTCCTTTCCTCTTGATGATGGATCATGGGTTCTGATCCGAAACGTGACAAAAAAAAACATGGTTTTTTGCAGAAACACTAACACTATCATCAAGGACTGTGGAAATATCATGTCTACAAGCAAACAAATAACTTTTACTGAAACTATTGTTTTTATGTACCTTACAAATAGCACCTTTCAAGTTTGATGTTTTTATAATAAGATGAAACTTTACAAAATGGTTAAATTTTGCCCTGCTTGTGTTTTGATTGAAAGTTTTTTTTTCAGCTTTCTAACAAATACAAAATTAATTTGTTAACTGGTAAAAATAATCAACAGCCAACAAACAAATTAGTTCCTAACATTTTTTAGAAAAATAAAATCTAAGAAAATCTAAGACATTAGAAGAAGAATAAATGTTTTTCCTTGGCACAGTTTTTAAGGGAAAAAAAAAATAGCTCGAACTAAAAATATAAGTATTCCTTGCTAGAGGCGGGACTAAGAAATGTTATGAAATGATAATAAGTGACATGACCAATTCTTATTGTTTGTAGCCAATTTAGCACTGCAAGAGTTCATACTACCCTACACTCTTTCACTCCCCATAATGAACATTATCCATTAATCTTACGAGCCTTGGCCACAGTGAGTATTGATCATTTGAAGGTTACCTACTCAAACAAAAGGAAGTCCTATGTGAAATACGTGAACACATTAACAAAGTTAATGCCATATATTAAAACACATCAATGACATCCGCTCCTTTGCAACTTGATAGAGCTTTGACACAACTAGAAACCCTATGAGCCCTTAGATTATTTTAACCAATGGTCCTTAATAAGTAAGGATTGCCACATGGTTTATTCTCATCACAATATACAACCTTTACCCATGTGACATGTAGGTTTGAAGGTGAATAAATTTGATAGTTGTTTCTAAGTAAAAATGCCCTATAACCTAAATAAAATAAAAAGCTCTCCAATACTCTATAGCTGTGAATTATGAACCTAAGCATGATTATGGAGTCAACCATGAATCAATGTTAAATGTTGAAGCATTGAAAGTGAATCTTCGTGACATAGCTATTGATCCCACCATATGTAATATGGATTGAAAACCTAAATAAGGGAAAATCTTGTAAGAATTTTGTCTATTCAAATAAATCAAATCTAATTAAATAGGTAAAATCTAATTAATCTAATTGGGATCAAAATGAGCTAAAATTAAATGTCATGCTTGTATCTTGATTGTAAGATCTTTTGGGTTAGGTTTTGATCTAATTCACATTACATGACTCCTATTGTCTTGAATATGAACCTCATGATGAGGATTGGACAACTAACTCTCAACTCCATGTTAAATTCTTAATGATGGTGAGTCCAATCTGATTCAATTGATGTATTTTCTCTCAAGTTGGTAGAGCCTCTGCAAGGATATTTTTAAGAACACTATGAAGGATGGGATGGGTACCAATGAAGGTAAGGGATACTTGAGCACCATGTTTCTAGTTGTAGGTGAAACTTAGTTGAAACACTTGGAACACCAATGGAGGGAAAGGAAGAGGAAGGTGTCTCACTAGGAGTGACAATGTGAGTAGTAGAGACCATGGAAGTGGTAGTTATGATATTAAAGGAGGAAGGATTGAAAGACGTTGAACGGTGAGTGGGGTGAGAAATAGGACACATCATTGGAAGAATCCATGAGATACCAATATTATGAAGAATATATGTGTGATAAGGAGCACCTAGTAATGCACTATATAAATTAGTAGTTGATTATTAAGGACATTTAACATAAGTATGTGCATCAATAAAAAAATTTATAGTAAGGGAAAGATCTTTCTTAGCTACAGAAGCATCATGTTGATTATCTTGTTGTTCTTCATGCATCCCATTATGGTTTTATTATGACCATTTTGAACACTTATAAAGGTTTTTTTTGCAACCATAGTATAGTTAAGCATTCCTTCATAAAGGGAGATTACAATTGTGATTATCTTATGGCATGAAAGAATGATGATGGAAAAAGAGAGGTAGAAAGACAAATAAATCACTCTCATCTCTATAAATTAGAAAATTTTGAAGATAAAACCTTAAGGTAGCATATGAGTAGAGACTTTCCCCAAAATGAAAATAAAAATAATCAATCCCTTTCAAAATGAGATCGGAGATAGTAAAATCCTCTCTTACATAAACCTAGTGTAAATAAATAAGTAGAAAAATATTTATAAACTATCCTAGATATAATAGGAGTTGGTTATGATAAAGAAATAAATGAACTCAAATAGATAAATAAAATACTCACAAAAATGAGTAAAGTAATTATAGTACTTAGCTAAGAAACTATGATAGATATTGAATTATAATTTTTTAGCACTAAAGAAATATCAATCATGATCATATGAATGTCTTGGGATGAATGGATGCTCTATTTACCACATTGGGTTGTTTAGTGGCTATAGATTTAATCCCACAGCTACAATTTGAATTTTATGCATGGATCTAATTTATGCATGTGGATCTAATCTATACTAATTTTACTGTTGCTTTCAATTTCACTTAATATTTTTAGTCTATCCTGACTTAAAACTTGGTATAGTGCTTGTTGGTTTGCATATGACTATGATAATTACTCCATTGTGTCAAACCATGTAAGTATACTGAGTATACTGAGTCAATGACCAGATAAAATATAATTTTTAGGAAAAAAACTTCAAAATTTACATTTAATGCCACAACAAAGATTGTAAGAAAAAGATAATAATGGACTATTGAAACTAAATAAAATAAATGTTACCGAATTGAAATGTAATGTGGTTGCTCAAATATTTGTATAACTCTATTAGGAATAGCAGGGAGAAAACATCAATTAAATGTAGATAAAGATTAAACAAAGGAATGAAAAAATACATAGAAATAAAATAATGAGAGACAATTTTAATGTGGTTCACCCAAACTCAAGCTACATCCACCAAAAGAGAGTCCAATATTATAATCCAGCAAATGGAACCAATTACAATCAACAATCTCATGCAACCCAAATCTGTTGCAATGTCCTACAAATACAATATCAATGGAAACCCTAACCCTTAACCTTTTTTTATCAAGAATTATGTTAGTTACAATAGGATTTTTTTATAGCGACCAAAAAAATAACTGTCGATGACTTTATAAAATAATAGGCTCTGCCCCTTGCACTCCCCTGTTAAATACTTTGGGGGGAACCACACCGAGAAAAGTGGGGAAAATTTAACCTCTGAGTCTAATTAGGCTCCATATAACAAAAAAAACTCCACTATAAAATTTTCTAGGGGGCGGTAATTGGAAAATAGCTAGGTTTTTATTAATGTTTGGTAAAAATGGTTTGGGTGGTTAGGTAAACAGGTTTTTGGTTATGTGAACAGTGAGGTAAGTAAAATATAGTTAGGCTTTTTTTAATTTTTAATTTGTTTTTTGCAAATAGATTTAGGTTTTGGATAAAATAATAAACTTAATTTATTTAATTTATTATTTATGGTAGGTTTTTATGTTTATTGATAAATAATAAATTAATTTTGTTAAATTAAATTTATTATTTATGGGAGATGGTATGAAATATTTAATTAATTAATTAAAATTAACTAAATCTTAGGATTAAAAGTAGATTAAGAATTAATTAGGGGTTTGATCGTTTGGTCAATTTTTTGATGTCTACATTTTGTCCCTCTTTGGGACGATGTTGCAAAGCAATGTCGTTTCAAAGAAGATTAAAACATAGGTTGGAATGGATAAAATGGGTTGGATTGGATTGGATGGGGTTCATCAAAATGAAGGATTGGTAGATAATGACCCCTCAAGAGGATATGCAAGGATGAAGGAGATGGATATGCTCTTGAAAAAGGAAATGAAGGGGATGAGATAAAGTTATGCAGATTTAGTTTGAGCAACCTAATGTTTGATATAGCATTGGACATTATGCACCAATGTATAAAGACCAGGTTGATGATGTGTCAAATGCAGAAAAGATAGAAAGTCACTAGCAAACATATGCCTTGGCCACCATGATATGAAGGACCATGATGACAAAGTGGCAGGTATGTTGCAAGGATTGATACAAATGCAAGACACCAATGATATAGCACACACAAGAAAAATAAGCAAGCATGAACAAATGATTCAAAACCAAACAAGGTGATTGCTCTTGTCAAGCTAAAAACCAATGATCGATTGGATTAATTAATGATGATAATGATTAATGATTGATAGTGTCTGGTTTCAGGAAATGAAACATGTTGTATAAGACACCTGGTCTAGTTTCGACATTGCAACATCCTGTATAAGACAATTGATATGATTGATTGATAGCATTGTTCATGTGGGAATGATTTATCCCAAGAACAACACAAGGATTATGTTTTTGATATGAGAATGATATATCTTGAGAACAACACTAGGATTGGGAATGATATATCCCATTGATGATGATGATGATGTGATCAATCGATTAGGAATACAACAAGGCTAGGAATGAGACCATGGATGTGATTGGATAATTTGGTTAGATTGGTTGATAAGATTGGTATGGATGAAGGATTGATTTTCATTGGAATATATTGGATTGGATTGATTTGATTTGATTTTTGATGAATTGATGGATTGATTGATTTGATGAATGAATTGATTTGATGATTGGAGAATTGATTGGAAGAATTGATGTGATTAGTTTGATTTGATTGATGATTTGAGTTGAATGAATTGGATTAACTTGATTGAATTGATTTGAAGAATTGATGTGATTGGTTTGATGTGATGATTTGATAAAGTGATTGGATTGGATTTGGAATTTTATTGCTTGGGGTTTTGTTGGATATTTGATTTTTTTGTATTTTCAAATGTTTTGATATTTTTTGATGTTTAGCATTGGATTGTACTTGGATAGCCTTTGGATAGATTCCAATGACAAGGAAAAACCAAACCAAAAGGTAAGGATGATGATCAAATATGGATGAGCAATAATGGATGGGATAGATCATGTAGAATGGGGTGGGTGGATAAAAAAGGATGTGCCATAGGATAAATGTAGGATTTGGATGGATAAAAGGATGGACAATAGGATAAAGGTAGGAGTATGGATGTATAGAAGGATTGGCGATGGAAGCACAATGGATGGGGAATATATTATAGATTGATGGAGGGAGTCTAGGATGCGATCTCCAAAGACTATGTAGCATAGGAATAACATGCCCCCGCTCTAGATATTATGCCTTGGGATTTGGCAAGGTGATGAATTATTAGAATGCATGATGGGGATAATTCTTGGAAGGGATAAAATGACTTAGGATGTATGGAGGATGTTCTTAGAAATGGATGGATGAAATTTAGAGTATGACAAGAGGTGTCAAAAGCATTTTTCAAAATTTTGCCCCTACACTCATCAAGATCAAAAGGAGGAAGGGAAGATGAATAGTACAATGAGAAAGGTATGATAGATATGATAGATAAGGATGGCAAGATAGGATGGAAAATAATAGGATAAGATATGAGATGGGATAGATGTAGATAATCACCTATGCATGATGCTTGTTTGCCAGGTTTTCATCATGGTACTTATCCAAGGTGCCATAAAAATGGTTTTCACCATTGGATGAAGGATTTATTTTTACTATTTTGATTTTTTTTTTGGTAAGGGATAGTTGGATGGAATAGGTAGGAACTTAAGATTTTGTTCCCATAGCAAGATGGTAATGTACCCGATGGATAGAAATCACTCATAGACCATGTCAAATAGTATAATGATCATTGATGTTGGTAGGGGATTGCATGAGAGACAAACAGATTAAGTGGATAGTGGATTTTGATGTAGATTATGAAAGCTTCATGCATGAATGGATAGGGGATAGTGGATTATGATGTGGATTAGGATGTAAGGATAGTGGAGCAGGATGGAGATAAAGAGATAGATAGAAGGACTTATGTAAAAGCATGGACCATAGGGACATGATGGAAGAGATAAGTGGGATAGTAGATGGAAGATGGGGAGATCGAGGTATGTGGGAATTTTGTGGAGTGGAAGGGAACCAAGAGCAACAGTTGCATACATCGAATTGGATTTTGAAGCTTTTTATTGGAAGGGGGATTTGGGAGTAATGGAGATGTTTTCTGAGGGGTTTGCCTATTTAGGACTTTAGGGACCCAAATGGACATGAATTTTAGGATTTTGTGATGGGGATTGGGATGTTTGGGATTTTAGGAGTGTGGATGCTCCATTTGAATTAGATGCTTTTTTCTTGGGGACCCAAACCATTTTAGTTTTGAAATTATCTTTTTGAGATTTGGACTTGGGTAGCCTTTTTGAATTTTTATTTTGCTTTGATTCTTTGCATTGGTGCCTTGTGGCATGAGGATCATTAGGATATTTTTCTTTATGGGTAGAGGCATCCAAATTTTTATTTTTGAATCCCATAGGGGTTTTGCAATAGCTTCATGTTTAGTCGATGTGTGCATTTGTTGATCATGATTAGGAATTATAGGGGATTTATAGGAATAGGATGTATGGATGGATGGATTAATGGATTTGTGGTTAAAGTGATAAGGGGATTTGAGGATGGGAATATTAGGGGTTGAAAGGATTGGAGGTAAAGTGGATGGAGGGGTGTTAGGAGTTGGAAGAAGTGGAGGTAAAGTGGATGGAGGGAGATGGATGGTCACATGCTTTTTGGGTTCGTAGGATGATGGAGGAGAGATGGGAACATACATTTTATGGGTGCGATGAGGTGCACCTAGCTTGGGCTTGGATGAAGTGGATTTAGGAGGCAGAGATGTGGTACCAACATCTTTGGATTGACTTCCTTGAGATATATAACCAATACCACACGGTTTTGGAGAGACTTTGACATGGATGGGTTCCAAGTTACCTTTCTCATGAAGGCCTTGTTGGCAAGAGAAACTGCTAGGCATGTTAGGGGTTGTCATTGATGGTAACTAAATCTATCTTACACATCTGCATTTCATAAGTGGATCATACCGGAAGTCAAATTATAGATTTGTCTAAGTCTGGATAAATGAGAATAGGGCATATGACAGGGTTTAGTATCTTGGTCCGCATTTCTCTTTAGGAAATCATATTGTGCTATGGATCTGAGGGAATGTTTAGGGATGTCAAGGCTACCTAAATCCAAGCTTTTAGCCTCCGATGATGAAGGGATTGTAAGTTACAAGCATCTGAGTATTAGGTTTTGGTTAGACAGTTCAGTCCAGTGAAGAACAGGCCCACTAGGTGTTCGATCCTTGTGCGGATGAAGAGAAGTAATTGGTTGAGTAATTTGTGAGATCCAATAGTATTGGGTGACATATAAGGTGACTTGGATACAAAGTTTTTTGTCCGCATTAGTGTTTGTGCATGGATTCAGTCGACATAACAGTGTTCTTAAAAAGTCTCTAAGTTTTTCTTAAGGCCGACTGCAGTTAATACAATTTCATGTAGTAGATATATATAATCCATAAGTTGGAGCATTTCAAGGTATGGTGGTACGAATATGAAGGAATAAGTGTGAAGTATAGTAGAATCAAGTGTGAAGTGAAGAGATGTAAGCTCCGAATCATGGCAGAGCAGTGAAGCAGGGTAGAGAAAGATGAAGTGTGCAAAGTTAGGGTATTGAGCTCAATTGGAACTATAATCTTGCATTGTTAGATGCTTTTCCTTAGTTCAAACATTCTGGTAAACTTTTGTAATCATTTATATAGGCAGTGAGCCTCCTTTGAGTAGTGAACTCTGGGTAGTGTGCCTGAAGGCATGTGCCTTCCCCATTTGTAATACTTTTAATAGAGTATAAATTCTTGTGTGTTAATGCCCACCGTGGTTCTTCCCTTAACCAGGTTTCCATGTAAAAATCATGGTGTTCATGTGTTGTAATCTTTTTGTTTCTTCTCTTGTGTTCATGATTCTTTCTTTTGGATGTATGTGGTAAATTAATAAAGGAACAAAGTAATAAGTTTTTGCAGAACACTGATTCACCCCCCTCTTAGTGTTCCTTAATCTCAACAATTGATATTAGAGAAAGGTTCCTTGGTAGAAGTTTAACAGCTTGAGGAAGATCTGGGAAGGTGTTTCAATGGGTTCATCTAGGTATTCAGATGGCATCAATGAACAACTTCAAGTTGCCTTAGAAGATCTTGGTCAGTCTAGAGTAGAAGTCAAAGAACTAAAAGAAAATCTTAAAGATGCTGATGATTTCATTGAGACCTTAAAAGGACAATTGAGAAAATCTAATGAAAAGAGAAGGAAACTACTTCATAAGCTAGCAAATTAGAATGAAGACAATGACATGGATGAGGCCCTGAAGGAGAAGAAAAAAGAATGTGAGAAGCTAGCAAAAGAAGTCCTAAAACATGAGATGGAATCTTGGGTGATGAGACTAACCAAGGAAATTGAAGAAAGGAAGAAGACTAAGGAAAAACTAAATCAATCTCTAAAAGAAAGAATAGAAGAGTGCTATAGATTTGACAAAATAATTGGTCATCTAGAATCTCATCTTCAAGAAACCATGGATAATGAGGAACAACTTTAAAGGCAAATTGTTATTCTCAAGCATGACCTAGAAGTTACAAATGAATACAAAGAGAAGTTTAAGATAAGCTCAGCTAAACTTGAAGTGTTGCTTGATAGTGAGAAGATGGTAGATGATAAGAATGGTCTAGGATATGAGAAAGGTGAAAACTCTGGATCTAGTCAAAGAAATCCTAAATCAAGGAATCAAAGAAACAAACCTAGAAGACCTCTAGTAAGACAGCCTAATGCTTAAAGGTATCCATCTTTCAATGGAAATTGTTTCAATTGCAAAAAATTTGGTCATAGAGCTATTCAGTGCCGAAGTAGAGTGAATTAAAATGGTCCATCCTTCTTTGGTCAATGCTTCAATTGTAAAAGGTATGGTCATAGATCCAATGAAAGCAGAAGTATGAGGATGAACTACTCTAACAACAGAAGAAATGTCAATTCTTTTAATGGCTATTGTTTTGCATGCAATAGATTTGGACACATGGCTAATCAGTGTAGATCAAGAGGAAATCAAGTAAATGAGCAAAGAAATGTTGTGTGCTTCAATTGCAATAGATCCGATCATGTTGCATGACTCTGCAAAAGTAGGAATGATGACAGAAAAGGTCTGGTAAACAAAAACCAAAAATTGCAGGGACAAGATAAAGGCAAGGGTAAAGCAAATGTGAATGAGATCCAGAATGAAATGAACAAAACATGGATAAAGAAAGGTGAAGTGAATGATAGTGATGGGTCCGCACCAGAATCTGGTGCTGTTAATTCCTCTAGAAATTGAAACAGGAGCTTTGGCTCTGGCTCATGGGGAGCTGCATTGAAAATATAATTCCCCTTGCCAGTAAGTGGGTGCCTGAATTTGGCATGATGAATGAAGATAAAAAAGCCTATTGCAGATCTATTGAAGCAATCTTCAGAAGAAAAGAAGCTAAAGTGATTGATTACGCAGAAATTAAAGATTGACAGTATTCATAAATAGAGTAACCAGATGTATTAGGGAAGAGCATTTATTACAATGGCGAATTATGTTTTACAGAGCATAAAAGTCATTCATTCACCATTTGAATCATTTTATATTTGAAGAAAACAAGAAGAAGAGTTCTTGAGCTAAGATTTCAAAGATTTGAAGTGCAACGGGCAAATTCATCAGCTAACCCTAATCCCGCGGAGAAAAAGGGTATTTTTCTGTGAAGCTTTGAACTTGTGATCTTTTTCAAATGGCTACACCTCTGGTTGTGAATATCACTGAGCAACCTAGGCCAAAGTTTAAGAAGCATCCACACAAATCAGTACAGGTCGATCCATTAGGTGCCTTTTTGAGTGTTCCATACGGTCTGTTGCACATTGAAGATATTAGGGCTTATATTCATACTAACATAGATGAGTTTGGGAACTCAAAGTTAGTAGATTTGTTCAAGAATCATCTGAGGGATGAAATTCACATCCTTAAACCTAAGTATAAGGCACTACAAGATAAACATTTCATTTATATTATAGGGTTTCCATCCTTCGATGAAGATGAGTGGGTCTGGTATGTGTTGAGTCGGATGCATGATGAGTTTATGTGGTTAATGAAACCCATCAAGATCACCAAGGATGCCATCAAGGCCATGACAGGGTTGAACTCATCTAGTGGACTGCCCATGTTGAAGTCAATAAAGAATCAAACTATAATTGATGCTACCGGTTCAAGGTTTGATAAAAGGGCAATGACAATAAATGACATCACTAATCTAGATGTCAAATTTGCATCAATGGTGATTGGATACAAGATATATCATACCAACAGGGAGAATTTTGTATCTGGTACAGCTATCTATGCAACTTATCAGATGTTGAGAGAGAATTCTTACTATGACTTGTGTGGGTTGCTGTAGAACCAGCTGATGGAAAACCTGAACAAGATAAAAAAGGACAAGAAGAATACATTCAAGTATGGTAAATTGGTATTATGTTTTTTTTTCTATTTCATGAATGAGTTACCCAGCAAGAAAAACATGTGTTGGACCAGTGATAAGACTATTACCATACAAATAAGAGAGCACTTGAACAAGATTGGTGACTCCAATGCCCAAAGGACTACTCTTTGGGGTTATTTCAAGAATTTCCAAAACATGATGCAATCAAGGGAAAGAATCCCTACATCTATGGTTGAAAAATACAAAGATATAGTTTGTTTTATGGTAGATACAGATCAGTGTTTAATGGAAGCAGTTAAACCAAGAACTGTGTGGATTATGCCCATGGTGTATGAAGCTGATGAGAAAGTATTGGATATGTATGCTCAACACCTTCTGAGTAAACCAAAGGACACCATGGTTGAAAGATTTGGGACATATGGTGAACTCAGTGTGAAACTACATTTTAAGCTCCAGAAACCTGCATCTAAGAGAAAGATTCAAAGACAAGTTGAAATGTATGTAGAAAGCATTGACATAACAAAAGAAACTATAAGAAAAAACAAGGAAAGGATAGAGAAAGCTAAGAAGGAGAAACATGATAGAGAACAGATAAGTGTTTTGATGGAATCCACTTCTAAAGAAAGGACTACTAGGAGTTCTAGTTCAACCTCTGGTGTGTCACCTTCTCTTGCTACAAAAAAACCTACTGGTATGGAAGGAAAAAGGACAAAGGTAAAGGGCAAAAGAACATATGTCAGTTTGGTGATAGTGGATGAAGAAGAAACTGACTCAGATGATGAGGTTAAGGAGTTGAAGAGCTTAGGCACCAAAGCTGATAAAGTGTCTAAGGAGAAGCCCTCTGAAAGCATAAAAGTAAAAGGCATAAGATAAAGGCCTATGTTGAGAAGCCTACTCTTTCTATGGATGAAATCATTAAGTCAGTTATTGTAAATGGAAACTTGAAGCCAATGACTGAATTTTATGATCACTACAGTGATGCTGATAAGAGAGTTTTGAAGGAAGCAATAGTCAAATACTTGAATATCTATAGTAAGACTTTATTTGAATAACTTCTAAAATCTTGGAAATCCTTACAAAAATTCTAGAAATAAGAAAAGAGAATGTAAAATCTAAAGACTTTAAGCTCCGAGAGCATGTGCTAATAAAATTGTGTCCTCAAATTACTTTAGATCAAAAGAACCTAATATTCAAAGAAGTGAAAGAGGACTTCAAGAGTAAGATCAGAATGAATATGCTCATGCTAGGAGATATTGATAAGGTAGTTGAAGATACTTAGGAGATTTTTCTGAATGCATTGAAAAGGCATAATATTCCCACTATTGAAGAAGAAACTGATAATGAAATTGATTCCTCCATTCCAAATGTTGAGGAGTTGAAATAAAGTGAACAACAAGCTGACATCTCTGCTCTGGAAGATGAAATTCTAAATAAAGGAGATGAAGAGATGATGGAGGAAGTTAATTTTAATGGTGCAGAGGACACTCAAATTCCTCCAGACCAATCTACTGGAGAATATATAGAGATGAATACAAAAGTAGATGCTCTTGGTGAAGATGACTCTATGAAGAATAAAGAGCAAGAAGCAAAAGAGGTTAAGGACAAGAATGAACAAGAAGGAGAAAAAATAGAGAATATTAAAGAGCAAAAACAAGATGACAGTATTGGCAAGGATCTAAAATATGGAGCTGCATTTTTGGCAAGAGACACTGCAGATGCAGTGAAGAAATTACTTGAGAAAGACAAGCTTGAGTTTGATGAACTAGAGCTAATTCAAGGACCTATCAATTTTAACACTCTTTCACCTCTACAAAAGATGAGGTTAGCATCTATGGCACAAGCAAAAGCAAGAGAGCAAATTCTGAAAACTCATATTGAGGATAGTGAGTTACTTCATCTTGCCTCCGGAATTCTGGAAAAGATTATACCAACATTTCAAAAGGATTCATTTGATTCTCCCTTCGGTCAGTTGAAGAGTTTGATAAACTCTATTTAAGTACTCATTTTGAAACCTTAGAAAAGTCAACAGAAGTTAAAGTCAAAAATTAATATAATGAGAAGAGATTTGCTAAAATAAGGAAAATAATTAGCTATGATAGATCAGTACTTCATACCAATGTAAAGAGTATTCAAAATGCACTCTCTGAAGGTGCATAGATTTATAATTTTTGTCTAAATCTGTCTAAAGCTATTGAAGATATTGAGAAAAAGATTAAGGACTTAGAGCTCAAACTCTCTAACATTTCTCAGTCCTATAGTCCTTTAATTGAGTCTGTAGCAATCAAAGAATGCCAACTAGTGAGTTTACAGAATGAATTGGATGATTTGGAGAAGGAAAAAGTTAAAGTTTTGGGCAGATTGGATGAGTTCCAGGGACTGATTTCCCCTAAGTTGGAGGCTATGTATGATATATTGGCAGAATCCCAAGATGCTGCTGCTACTAGCGATCCTTCTGATCTTCAAAAGGTAGAATCACAGGCATTTTGTTCAGTGGCATATATCCATTTTGGACAGCACTAAGAAGAACTGGGACAATGAATTGACATGATTGAAAAACATTTTTGGAGATATCCTTTTAATGATGAACAAGGCTTAAGGACTGTGTGTTCATATGCAGAAGTATTTACTTAAAGTTTTGACCCATGTACATAAGATTTTTCCATGAACTTTGATATACAGATCCTAGCCTTTTCCATTGATGTCAAAGGGGGAGAAGAAAAGCAGTGAAAAATGAAGAATTAATCTAAGGGGGAGCATTGGAAATCACCAAGTGTATATAGTAAGGGGGAGTTGTTCTAACACTTAGTCATTTTTCACTAAGTGTTGCCATCAATGCCAAAGGGGGATATTGTTGGCAAGAGACACTGCTAGGCATGTTAGGTGTTGTCATTGATGGAAACTAAATATATATTACACATCCACATTTCATCAGTGGATCATACCGGAAGTCAGATTGTAGATTTGTCTAAGTCCAGATAGACAGGAACATGGCATATGACAAGGTTCAACATCCTGGTCTACATTTATCTACAGTAAATCATATTGTGCTACAAATCTAAGGGAATGTTTAGGGATGTCAAGGCTACCTAAATCCAAGATTTCAACCTTTGGTGATGAAGGGATTGTAAGTTACAAGCATTTGAGTATCGAGTTTTTGTCATACAGTTTAGTCCAGTGAAGAATAGGTTGACTAGGTGTTTGATCCTTGTGTGGATGAAGAGAAGTAATTGGTTGAGTAATTTGTGAGATCCAGTAGTATTGGTTGACATATAAGGAGACTTTGATATAGAGTTTTTGATCCACATTGGTGTTTGTGCATGGATTCAACCGACAAAATAATGTTCTTAAAAAGTCTAAGTTTTTCTTAAGGCCGATTGCAGTTAATACAATTTCATGTAGTGGATATATATAATCAATAAGTTGGAGCATTTAGAGGTGTGGTGGTGCAAATATGAAGGAATAAGTGTGAAGTGAAGACATCTAAGCTCTGAATCATGGTAGAGCAGTGACGCAGGGCAGAGAAAGATGAAGTGTGTAAACTCAGTGTATTGAGCTCAACCAAAACTGTAATCTTGCATTGTTAGATGCTTTTCCTCAGTTCAAACATTCCAGTGAACTTTTGTAATCAATTCTATAGGCAATGAGCTCTAGGCAGTGTGCCTGAAGACATGTTCCTTCACCATTTGTAATACTTTTAATAGAGTATAAATTCTTGTGGGTTAACCCCCACCGTGGTTTTTCCCTTAACCGGGTTTCCATGTAAAAATCATGGTGTTCATGTGTTGTGATCTTGTTGTTTCTGTTCTTGTGTTCATGCTTCTTTCTTTTGGATGTATGTGGTAAATTAATAAAGGAACAAAGTAACAAGTTTTTTCAAAACACTGATTCACCCCCCCCCCCCCCTCTTAGTGTTTCTTAATCTCAACAGGCCTAATCCTTTACCTTGATAATTCATTTTTTGGAATATATGATGTGCAATGGGATGCTTATTTTTTAGGATACAAGACAAGAGTCCCCTATTATTCGATGAGGTGGCACACAATGGTTTCTACTCTCCTAGGGAAGAATGTTCATTTAGGAAGGTAGTAAGACCAATAGGATATGATGGTGGATTTGAAATAGGATCAATATGAGATGGTGAAGGAGTAATAGGATCTTGATTATCATTATTCTTATGAAGATCTAATGTATTTATTTGATCATCTATGTGCTTGTGGGGACCAAGTGTCTCATCAAGGGAAGTGTATGTTGTAGGATGATGGATAAGACTAGGTGGAGAATGGATACGAGTGGTGGAAGTTTCTTGAGCATGGATATTATTGGGACCGTGAGTGGAAAGAGTGACAAGCTCTTGATCATAGACAATATCTTGATCATAGAAAAGATATAGGTTATGAATAGGTTGAATGGAAAGACTTTGATCTTAATTTGGTAAGAAGCAAGGTTGATCATGCTTTGGAGGACTCTTGACATAGATCTTGAGTTTGGATAGGAATGGACTTTTCTTGGATAGGTTTGATGTATGATGGGGAATAAATTGGGCTTATGGTAGGTGGATTTTCAAGAGACTTGATAGCTTGTGGACTACAAGATGGGATAGGATAAATAGGAACGATATTTGAAGGTTCTTGGATAGTTTCAAGGATAGGGATTTGATGGTATGAGGGTGGTGGTTGATTCCTTGCTAGTATCCAATGGATCACATCCTTCATTAGTATATGGGTGGATGTACAATAAAATGGATGTAGAATAATGGTAGACGGTGTAGGCTTATGATTAAGACTAGGATTGCTTGTGCTAGATGGGGATGAAATTAGATGAGTGGATTTAGATTTCTCCATAGCTTTTCTTTTTCTTTTAGATAAATTACAAAGAATCTTTGGAGAAAATCGTTCAAGGATTCCTTTGTTGATGGATTAGAGCTTGGGAAGTTTGATGGTGGTGTTGGTGTAGGACTAGTAGGCTTTGGGATAAGCATTCTATTGGATTGTGATGGAGGGATGATAGGATTGGGCTTAGGTGGAAGATTTGATGGTTTAGGCTTTAAGTGTGTTTGGGATTGGCTTAATAGATTAGGATTATATGATGGAGGTTCCATATGGATGGATGGATGAGGAGGACTAGTAGATGGACTAGTGTATTATTCTAAACTTGAGGTGGTATTTCCCTTGTCAAGAGTATCATTAAGATGGCTTAAGGATGTGCTAGCATGCTCATATTGTGGAGAATTTTGAGATGAATATTGAGAAATATTCATGAGATTGGTTGATGTGGAGGGAATACATTAGCCTGATGATGTGGGTGATTCATGAGATTGGGATGGAATTTGTTGATGTTGTGGTTGTGTTTTTTGGGTTTGGTATTTGTAGATGGCTATGAGTTGTTTGATTTCGATTAAGAGTTGTTGTATTTGTGGTGATTGGTTTTGTTGAAGTGGTTGGATGATGGTTTGTAGTTATTGTAAGATTCATTAGTTTAAAGGTTGTTCTAGTTGGTGGAGTGTTTGGATGATGTCTTGTAGTTCTTGTGCTAGGATCTTTTGCTCTAGTGTTGGGATGGAGTTACACATAGGTTGAAGCCTTTATGTCTCGGCTTGTTCCTCTAGGTATGCCTCATAGTCTAAAATATATTCATCATTATTAGAACTAGGAGGAGGGCCTCCTCAGAGTATGTATGGTTTTGGATTTGGCCTAGATTTGTTGGTGATCACAACCATTTTGACGAACAAGGATTGGATTAGGTTCAAGAATGCGAATATGAGTAAGATGATGATAAATGAATTAGGTGGGAAATGGATGGATTGGATGATTTGATTAATTAAAGAGCTTCTTAGGATTCACAATGATAGATGGTAACAAGAATGCACTTCAATCACAAAAACACAATGGCCAAATGTTTGATAGGAAGTAGTATAAACATTATGTGTATGTTCAATAGCCCCTTAAGGCTAAATTTCCACGGGTCTCAACATAATTGAATATGCTTGAAGAAAATGCTTAATCTACCTAAGGTCAATGGCCAATGGCAGCTTGTTGAAGCCCACAACTTGGAATCTCCTTCAACGCCAATGTAGGAACACCTAATGTGGGTGTATAAACTTTTGTCTAAATACATGAGAGGATAGGTAGGGGTCTCCAGGACTAGAAGGATAACCCGATCACCCTCTCCTCAGAAAGCCAACAAGTAGCCTATACTAAGACAATGATTTTTGTCTCATCTCAAGGGAGCCATATGGTGAGTATCTTCAGAGAATGTATCCTCTTGCATTAAACAAGAAACCAACAACTTAGTCAAAGGGTAGGCTTCTAAATTAAGGTGTCTACTAAGAATTTAGGGACTTGATGCTTATCCATGGGGTAATGACTCACTTAAGAGACTATCCCAGCCACTTACATCAATCCTTCAAAAGGAAAGAATGGGGTTAATGTATCTCATACACAAGTGTATGGATACTAGGGAACTGCCAGAATAAGAATACTCCACCAAGAAGTCTTTGGATTTCACCTAAACCATTTATATAGTGGATTGAATTGAAAGCATTGCTTAGAGTTGTCCCTTGGGGTGAGTACCTCTTTTCCCACCAAGGTAGGCTCTTCTAAAAATAAAAATAAGATAGAACAATTTCTCTTACACCCAAGATCCATTGACCGGCAAGGGGAGAGAATACTTATGTTCTATCTTGGGATCTACTAACAGAATGTGCAAATACACCGGACACGTCAAGTAGTTAGGTTCTTTTTTTAAAACACCAATTGAAATGTTCCTATGTTAAAAGACATGCAAACACACAAAAGGATCCTACAAGGAAATGTATTAGCATTTTGCAAAATTTTGTGACTTGGACACATGAGAAGTTGCAAAAAAATGTTAGAATTAGATGAATGATCCTGCAAAAACCCACACAAAAAAAATGTTAACACACAACAAGAATAAAATATTTGATGTTTGCAAAATGAAAGACTGAATTTCAAATAATTATACCAGAAAATCTAAGATGAGTTTGGACAAATGGATTGCACCATTATGTATCCCTACGAGTCACCTTTCCAACACCTATAAAATTGTTAAAATCTAATAAAAAAATGCAAATGTTATGTCTGTTTAGATAAATCAGCCTCCAAGGGCTAGAAATAGGCACTCTAGCGGTTAATTGACTATTGACAGTTTGGTTTGAATGTGTTCATGGTGATAAAGAAAAGAATAATTTCTTAACTATTACTATGATTCTAACTACCAAATCGGCCCCCTAAATCTCAAATTAGATGTAAAATATTTTTGTTTTGATGTAGAGCAGTTTCTCACTACTCTATTGCATGCAAATTTACCCACATTAATTTAATGGCATTCTTCAAGCTAAATGACACTTATATCGTTTAAATTTAAAATTTGTAATGGTAAAATTTGTGATGCCCATGCCATTTTCCAGTTAGTTTTATTTCTACCGTGAAAATGTTTATAACCACAAAACCCTAAAATTAGTTATACTCACAAATGATTATCGATAGCCTTTTTAAAACTTGGGACAACAAAATTGCACTTCATATGCATTCCTATCAATGCCACACTAAAACCGTTGAGACTCTAAGAACTAGATAATTTTTAGTTTGTTTGAACTGTTGAGGGTAAGTGTTGCCCCTCAGTTGTTGTCCTTGATGTCAAATCCACAACTTGGTATTTTGATGGTTGGCACAACATGCCTGATATTGGCATGGTATTTTGATGTTGGTACATTCTTGGTATGGTATCATTCTCACAGCATGCTCTCAGTTGATATTCATTGGTGTATTCATTGTTGGCTCATGATATTCACTGTTGTATTCATTATTGGCTCAGTTGAAGTTGATCTCAGATCTATGTCAGTTAATATGTTCATAATCTCCTAATGATATATCTCCTAATGACATACTTAGCATATGGCATATGATATCATGTTACATTTCTATATTATGATATTTGTAATAGGTGGCAGATGATATGGTGTTATGGTTAGTATGGTTGATCTCAAATAGGTTGTTGTATCATTGTGCTATTCTTAGTTTGCAATAACAATAGCTCTTTTGGTGTTATGATGTCATTGGCATTATGAGACAGTTTGGTCACAAGATCTTTAAGTGCTATACTATTTCATTTTGATATTAGATTCACATGGAATCATGGCAGTTGGCATGGTATTGATAGCATGGTATCAATGGTAATATGGATATACAATTTCTATGGACATAGCATTGCTATGGACACATGTATACCACTTATCATGGTAATATGGTGACAACACTCTCAGGGTATCTTGGTATAGATATGCATTATAAGTATTGACAATGGCATCCTTAGTTGTTTGGTATGGACATCCATGGTAAGTTCATCATGGTGGCATGAACACATTGTAAAAACATTGATATCTTATGGTGATAGCACGTTGATATCATATGGCATATTTAGTTACTACAAAGATATGATGACCTTTCAAGGGGAATCACTTATGAAATAAATCTATTGATGGTCAAAGATTATATATTGTGCAAATCAAAAGATATAAGGATGACTTAAGGTCCTTTATTTGTTATTATGAAATTAAAAAGGTTTTAATTTCTATCGGGCACTATAGAAACATTACCTGCTGGGTAGGTTATGACTATTTCAAATAGGTGAAAAGGCTTCATTTGATTCATTCTTCCACCAGCCCTTTCAGGGCTCACTGAAAGTGCAAGTCATCGAGAAAAAAGACTTTGTTTTGGATCATTATGCATAGTTTAACTTTGTGAAATGAAGCTTTGAGCTAGGGTTTTATGTGTCAGTGATAATCATGAGAATGTATGGTCGAAACAGTGGGTAACTTTGCATGTTTTGAAGGGGATCTTGAGGATTTGACATTGCAGGTTCTCAAAGAGATGAGCTTGTTCATTTTTTACTAAATATTTGACCTATTCTTCAGCAATGTGGTTCTCATTTGTCGGCCTATCAGGTGATATCTTCTCTATTTCTAACTCGAAGGCATTTTGTGGTGGTTGACTTTTTGGTAGCTAAAATTGGTCTTCAAAAGTTTTTTTTTGTTCTTTTGTAACATCTATTAAAGAAGAAAGTGTTGTTGTTATACCCATAACAAATATTTTTAGGGTTCTTGATTATAAAGCAGTTTGAAGACCTTACATATTTTCAGTTGTATCAAAACTGTGGCGGTCATGATATTAAGGGTTTGTTAAAGGGTTATGGAAGTTTATTATTTGCTTTCGTATTTACCCTGTGATTAAGATATGAAACCATTGTGTATTTGTCTTCATTTTGCAAGCACAGTCGATTGCATCAAAACTATGGTTATATGATGACAGTTTGAAAAGGGTTTCTTGCTCGATAATCATGATTAAATTTGCACTTAACATGCATAGTTTATTAGCCATCATTGGATCATTTGACCAGGCTCTTGTGACAGTTACTAATGCAGTTGCAAACTGCCTGAGACAGTTGTATAGCTATAGTTACCTGTTCAAACTATTATGTGAAAGAATGATAGACATTTCTAAGAAAGGATAAATAGATTATACTCTAGTGGGTTTGATTTATCTGAGAAGTCATTGCAAAATCAAACAAAATTAATAGATAATAATAGAATATCACACTGTATTTAGTTGTATCTGTGCACAAGTTATTGTATTTCTTGGAATCTCAAATATTCAATGAGATATTCAAGAACAGGGGTTTAAGAGAAATAGAGCAATCCTCTATATTGACTAAAATTATTCATTGTATGGTTTGAAATATGCCAGTGAGGCACAAACAGCCAGTGAGGCACTATTGTCAGTATAGAACTTAAAGATCTTGAGACCAAACTGTCTCATATTGCCAATGACATCATAACACCAAAAGAGCTCACTGTTATTATAAACTAAGAATATCACTATGATACAACAACCCATTTGAGATCAACCATACTAATCATAACACCATATCATTGCCACCTATTACAAATATCATAATATAGAAATGTAACATGATATAATATGCCATATGCCAAGTATGTCATTTGGAGATATATTATCAGGAGATTATGAACATATTAACTAGAATAGATCTAAGATCAACTTCAACTGATCTAACAATGAATACAACAATGAATATCATGAGCCAACAATGAATACAACATTGAATATCAACTGAGAGCATGTTGTGAGAATGATACCATACCAAGCATGTGCCAACATCAAAATACCATGTCAATACCAGGCATGTTGTGCCAGTCATCAAAATACCAAGTTGTGGATTTGACATCAAGGACAACAACTGCGGGGCAACAAACTCCACCTTCATCCATGATGGAAAAACACAACTTCTTCTCCTCCTTTTTGGCATCAAGACAAAGGGAGAAGAAAGTGTGCCAATTTCCATAACTGTCCCATGAAGGAGAAATATCCAGAGCATCCTGAAATAAAAACTACACTGTCAGCACTATAATAAGCATTTAAATGAGCATGGATCATAGCAAGGACAACAACTAAGGAGGTCAAACATGAAAATCATCAAAGAGTAGTTGTATAGAGTAGAACACCACTATATTGTCAAGTAATGTCTCCATACCACTATCAAGCATCAGCACTCAGAAACAGTGCATTACCATAACCAACTTTGATCATCTATCCATGACACATAACAACACCAAGAATTAAACAAGTCACAACCAATCTATTGTTACCAAACAGTCTTCCATTAGCTAATAATCATGAAAAACATGTGACATGAGTATCAAGAAGGAAACATTATAGCACTAGATCATCCTAAACACCTCATACTCCACTCTGCATTGTCTTAACACATTCTCACAAAGCAATAAAGATGTGATCATTATGCTAGATTTGCTGCACCATCAAGATATCATACACAAAATCATTAACAAAAAACATTTCAAAACTATCATGAAGTCATTACTCATTTCAATATGAAGTTTGCACCACACACAAATAAATGTTTGATCACTTATTAGAAAGTTTTGCTATCAAGACATCATCAAGTCTGCTGATGAACATCACCATCACTGAAGTCCAAAACATGATGCATAGCATGAAGACATCATCTACTGAATAAATGTAATGAACTCATACACCATACATTCACTATCTCAAGGAAAACATCAAACAAGAGTATAGAAGTCACTTCACTATAAATTCTTCATATTCCACAATGTAATTCACATGTCATTATTTCTCTATCAGCATGTATCAAAAATAATGAAGATAGATACTTGATCATACACCCACACTTATGATTAACCATTGTCCTATCCTTTAACAAGATTAATCAACACCAACACATACTGTATGTCAAAGGCCAAGGACATCAAACCCATATCACCATATCAAATACAAGGAACCAATGCACCATCAACTGAACCAATCTATATAATGTCATGCCATGAACTATACCAATAATGCTCCCAAGCTATACCAACAATACAAGGAATAATGCCATGATAATACCATGAACAAAATATGAACCAAAACAACACCATTGAACTGTTCCCAAAACATTATGCAACAAGCAAAAATTACTGAAGAAAGAGTATCAACAATGTTCAACACATCAAGAATTACTTCCACATTTTAGCCTATGGTATTCATTTCAAACCCAATACTCTTACTATAGCAAGAAAACAATAAAACCCCAGTCACTATGTGATCAAAAGATATGATATCATCTACACCTTGAAGACTCACAACTGTAAGACCATTTACACCCTGAATACACCTCTGTAAAAACATCATACATCTCTCTGCAATACTAACAAATACCTTAACATGATAGAGCCTACACAATCATCATGTAAGTACAAACATTGATCATAATATAACTTCACAAGCCTGCATCTTTTCAAACATGACTGAGATCAAAAGATATGAAAGACCAAAAATATTGAACCACTGACATATACTAAAGAGCAACATAGTAATCAACACCATTCTAAACTTCATTACACAAAACTTATATGAATAGCGTCTTAGCAAAAATTATCAGGTATGAAACAAAAAAAAGGATCATTAAATTGACAAACATCAAATGATCTCCTCCTGAAACTTATTGGGGATAATTGATAGAACATGAACAACTCCCCCTAACTTCATGCTATCTGTTATGCAACTGATGATGTAACTTGTGCAAGATGCACAACTTTAGAATATGTCTTCTCTTGTCTTTGTTTCCGCTTCCACATTTTCATAGGTTCTTTCTTCCTCCAAAATTTTTCATCTTCTTTCCTTTTCCATCTTTTCAAATTAGATGATGCTTTTCTACAACTATGAGCTTTATGACCAAGAGAGTTGCATATATAACAAACTATATTGTAATCATAATCAAATGATTGATAATACCTTTTTGACATCCCTTAAGCATTTATGTTATGCTTCCATGCAGGATCATACCTTCTATGCATTTTACTGTTTGTTTGTATGTGACCAACATTATAATCCTTATTTGATAAACTATTAAAGCTTTTCTTCTTGTTCCAACCAAAGACATTTCTTTCACAATCTCTAGCTCTATGACCATAAACATGGCACGAATAGTAGTAACCATGGAATTGAGAATAGTTATACTTGACCGAATGATATTGTCTAGTAGATGAAGGTTTTGAGTGTCTGTTTATATTACTTCTAATAAAAAACTTTATCTTTTTCTTCCTTCTTGGCTTCATTCTTAGGGGTAGTGTTGATGATTGTTTTTACACATTCATAACAAAAGTTAAAATTCACAAAATGAACCTAACTGTCTTGAAAGATATGAAGAAATCAATTAAGAGTTCTTAATCCCAAGATTCTATATGGTAAGGTCTTGACCTTGTGGACAATTCAGTAGGTTAATGTGAAACTATAATATGCAAGGGGCCTTACTTGATTTAAGATGATTTATGACTTACTGGACTCAAATTATGCAAATTGTTGCAAATATCAACAAATTATCCATCTCTTTGCATAAATTTACTATTATATCACAAAGCTTTGTATGATTTATAATGAAACAAGCTTTTCTTTTCAAATTACTATGAAAATTGTCAAGTATTAACACAATTCTGCATGCTTTTTCAAATGTAAGACAATTTCCTTAAAATCTCTTCATTTGAGCTATTTACTTCAAATGTTTGGGGAAAAGTTAGAGAAATTCAAACTGAACATCACTTTACTACATGATCTAAATGCTCTATTATCCACATTGTAAGAAATACATCAAACTTGATCAAATCCATAGATTAAATCGTTAAATGTGAAGCCCTAAGTATTTTCATGAACACACATCCAAGATTGCAAGCTTTTAAAGAGATAATACTTTCAAATATAAGTAAAAGTTAGAAAACACTCAAAAAATAGATGTAGAATCCCAAATTTACTTGTGTTTAAAGTATACAGTCATGTATGGTTGACAATGTATGAATAACAAGTTTACTTCATTAATCAAATCAACAAAAAAATTACAAATGTCTTACAGATACAATAAGGAAGCTAGATATTCCATGCATTCCTCAGTGTAGACACAGGCGACCTCCTTATACTCTAAACTAAAATACTCCTCTATTAAAATGATCCAACAAATTACAAGTACAAGCTTTATTTCATAAATTCCTGTGTAAGTAATATACAACTAGCAAAGCCTCTTATATAGATTGAAGCTGCATTTTGCTATAGCTACAAAACAATCTACGGTCAAGATCCTTCTATTATTGATCAAGGGTGCATATTCATCTCTAACCACTTCTCAAAATATCTGAATGGTATCTTTTCTCCCTCAAAGGATGCTATTGGAATATTTTCAAAAATAAGATTCCCCTTTCTTTGACTTCTGCCTTCTTGTAGACTTTCCCATAGATACCCCCTTACTTGATCCTTTTCAATATTGTTTACCCTTATTACAAATTTTTACTCCTTCAAATATGATTTGAAATTATTAATTACACCTTCTATAAAGGTGTGGTCTCCTCCTGGACTCTTTATCCATACATATTTCTGCATTGTAATTCCATCCTTCATTTTCTTTTCTTCTTTATCTGAACCTGCAGTTTTCTTCTTGTATTTCCCCATCCTGGCATTCTCCTCCATCAATGAATCAATCATTTGTTTACTCAGATATGCATCCAGATTTTCCATACATGGTGTAAAAATAGCATTAAATTTTGTCAAAGCCCTCTCCATTTCATACACTAGTGTATCCATGCATTCATGATCTAAGAGTTTTTCCAGTATCCTTTTATGCATTTTGATCATGTCATCTGCCTTTTCTCCTAAGTCTTGAGCAATTGTTATGCATTTTTTAAGATTATCCTCTTCAATTTTTAGTTCTAACCTCGCCTGTGGCACTTGATTTTCCATTGAAGGGGTAATTACTCCTTCATTTATCAATTCTTCTATTCTCTCTTCAATTTCCTTTAGCTATTCCAATTCAAATTTACATTCTTCTCTTCTAAATTGGCCATTGTGTATAAGTACACTGCATTTATTCTTTTCCCTTGCAGCTACTTCCAATCCTTCCACTGCTTGATTTATTACCTGTTCTCCTTCTTGCATGAAATCTTTGAACCATTCTTCAAACACATTGGCTTTAAGCTTTTTATTTTCCATGTCTTTTATTTCATCTTTAGATACCACTACTATATCACTGGGCAATTCTAGCACTATTGTATTGAGATCAAATATTCCCTTAATGAATTGTTGCAATTGGACAATGTGTCCTTTCAAATATTCTTGTTTATCTTTTCTTAATATTTCTGCCATTACCTGGTGTATGCCTTCCCACTCAGTTATGTGTTTCTCCCTTGAAGTATGCCCTAGGTCAAAATTTAGTATTTTATATTCATCTAAGGTTATTTCTCCCTTAGTCTTCTACTTCTGTGGTATGGTCAGGTTCAATGTCCTGGATCCATCTGGACCTCTTTGTATGGCTGACATTGTTCTGGCCTTTCTCCTTTCTTTCCTTGGCATTGTATTACACAGTAGGCTCTTTATATCAATAGGTACCAATTGTACCTCCTTCTTTTCTTTCCTTATTTCTGCCCCTAACCATGTTGGGACTTCCTTTATGCCTTCAGCAGTTTTTTCTTCATCAATTACCTCTTCTTGAGGTTTTTCTATTTCTCCCTGCTCTTGTTGTTGTTGATGTTTTTGTTGCTGCTATTGTTGTGGAGGAGGCTGTTGTTGAGGGGTTGGTTCTTGTATCATTGGATCATTTTGCTGCTGAGACTCACCCTCAGTTTCTTCTTCTTCGATTTCTTTGTCCCCTCCTGCTTCCGCTTCTTCCTCAGGACCTTCTCCCTTTGATGACTCTTTCTCTTGGTCCTCTTCCTTATTGGTTTTCTCTATGTTTGTCATGTCTGCATCTTCTGCTTTCTTTTCAATTTTACTTTCATTAATGTTTTTTGTATGTTCTTCACCCTCAGGTTCCTTGGTTGCATCCTCTGTATTTTTACCTTTCTCTTGTTCTTTTTTAGCCATGCTAATTTGCTCTGTATGTGTAGGTGATCTTACCATTGTTTCATCCTCTTTTACTTCTTTTTCTTGTTCTTTCCTACTTTCTATGTTCTTTTCCTCTTCACTCTGCTCACCATAAATATTAAGAATATTTAGTACATCTACACCTAAGTTACCCGTTCCTGTTTCCTCTTGAGTTTGAGTAGGTGTTTCCTTTATTGTCTCCTTAGGCGCATCCTCTTTTTCAGACTCTTCAATTTTATTTGCTTCCTCTTGCACATCCCTTATTATTTTAGGAGACACCAGGGTACCAAATGGATCTATTATTCCTACTTATTCTTGTACCCTTTCAGACATTGAGCCTTGTTCAGTTTCCATCTCTACCTAAGTGTTTTGCTACTCTTCTTCGCTTAAGAATTGACTAGATTCTTCTTCCATTCAAATTTCTTTTCCTAAATACATTTCTCTTTCCTCACTTTCACTGCTATCATCCACAATATGGACAGTCTCAGTGGTTTGTTTGGCTTCATGTGCTTTTGACCCTTGCAGTATTTCCTTAGCTAATTCTATCTTCACCTGAGCATATACTTGTCTTTTTTCTATTGGGGTGGATGCACTAGGTATATCACTCAACTTTACACCTACCTTCTATGCTCCTATGACTTCACTAGTTTTTGAATTCTCCCCTTTTGATATGCTTATTGGTATTGCCTTTTTAACCTTTTGTCCTATTATTTCTTTGGAAGCCTGTGCTTCCTCTATACTAATCTCATGGCTTAATGAATTTGCCTCTACAAATGTATCAGATGATACTGCTACTGTTACTCCCAATGCATAAGGATCCATCAGAGTAGCATTTTTATCCTTTTCCATAATTTTAGCCTCCATAATCGTTCTCTTCTTCTCATAAAAGCATTGAAGATCATAACTATGTTCTATTACTATCTTTTTCCCTTTATTTGGATATGTGATCTCTCTCCCTTCATCTTTAATCTCTTCAATCCTATCCTTTAACCATGTTTTTGAAAACAATATGACTAATTTGGACAATGTGTCCAAAGAAGTATTCCACGGTTGTGACCAATCAAGCTCTATAATAGGAACAAGCCTGGCACTTGCATAACTATGATGCAGAAATTTATCATCTTCGAGGAACATATATATCTCCCATGGACTTCATTTGATCAATTGTCAACCTTTTATGAGCCCTCTTTCTTACCTCTTTATCATTTTTACAATCTGACCAAAAGTCCTCAATATGAATTTGATGTTTAAACTTTTTATCAATTGTACTTTGAATTCTATGGAAGGGATCAAACCTTCAAGCTAGCTCAAATTATTCAAATCCATAATACATCAATTCCTATTCTGAATAGCCAACAACCTCCTCACTATAGCAAGAGTATCTACCAATGGCCCAAGGTAACTTAAGATTTCCTCTGCTAAACCTCTTCTTGTACATTTTAAAGGCATTTAGATTCTTCCTTGTTTATCAGAAGGATATTGGGGTAGCATGAAAGGTTTTCCCTCAAATCCTTCAATTCTGATACAAGTAAAATGTGGAAATTGAATATACCAAGAACTCTATAGCCCAATTGTATCCTCTGCATCTTTAGATAGCCTTTTATCTGGATCTTCCCTCAAAATTATTACCATGTATGTATAGAACACATCATTCACCAGAGCATACTTCTTCAATGCATTCTCTTCCTACAGATCAGGATAATGCTCATACACCAGTTTTTTACCTGGACCACTGCCCAAAGTTCCAACCCTGTCTATCCCATGTATGAATGGTCTAACCTCTGCTGCACATGAATATAATAAATATGAAGACAAGTAGAAAGGCATCAACTTTTGCTTCCTTAGCATCGCCTGTTTCCATATGGTTGTGCTTATGGCCTTAGCCCAGTGAATTTGTCCTTGCTCTTTTCCTGCTTCTCTCAGGAACTGGATGACAGTGAACATCCATGGCTCACACTTAGTGTCATCCCTCAATCCCACCAATCTACTTAGCATTGTGATCATCAAGTATATTTCCTCTTCAAAGTCTATTCTTTGCAGATTCTTGTGAACTCTTGCCACAACCTTGGGTTTATTTTCTACATTCTACCAACTGTAGAAGATCTTGCCTCTACACTCCCTTTCATTGTTGTAGAAATATTCATTGTATTGATCTATGTCAATATCCACCATTTTCTCATTGATTTCTAGACCAAATGTTCTTGCAATCCCCTCTGTGGATAAATCTACAATGAGTCTATCATAAAACATTATTTTCCTGGTAGCTGGATCATATAGGTATATGCAATCTAGACACAAATATCTGGCCTCCATAGCCAATGGAAAACATGCAGCTCTATATAGTCCACTCTCCCATATACACCTCATTTCAGGTATAGCGTCTACTGTTGTGATTTTTTGTAGAACGTCATCTGCATCATAATTTCCTATATTTGTATTTGTTCCCACTCCACTTGTACTGATTAATGACGGGTATCCTATGTAATGGCAGCTCTTCCTTTTTTACTTCTTTGCGTGGATTTCTCTCCTCTTAACTTCACTACATGTATCTACCTTTTTCTTCTTTGGTGCCATCCTGTAGAAAAATGAATCCTTTTAACTTTTCATTTTACCTTTAACCTAGGGTTTTACTATGAAATTTTCTATTTTTTTACCATTTTACCCTAACCCCCGTTTGTCTTTTTCATTTTGACTTTCACATTTGTTTAACCTGTCCCAACTAATTAACAATTAAACCAGTAATTTAAAGAATGTTTACATTTCACCATGAAATCATTGAAATCTACTTGGATATTTACCAATTGAATTGTAATAATGTTTTAAGATAAATACCTAAATCTCTTGACCACTCACTTTCCGTCGTTGACTTACTTTATCGTCTCGTACTCCATCCAGCTTCTGGAATTCCATCACTTTGATGAATTATGTTCAATTTCTATAGCAATTCTTTCTTTCTACAATTTTAATTCTTGACAATGTAAATCTGGAAGAAAATGACTTTAAATTTACCCTAATTCCTTTAATTTTAGTCTTTCTGGGTGTTAGCTCGACATTAATTACAACAATTAATGTGCCTAAAACTTTAGCTTTCTATTTCAGTGCTTTGGTTTTGAACTTTTATCCATTAGTTTGTTTCTGCATACATACCATTTTTCTTGTATCTTTCTTTGTATGTTGTTCTTTGTATGTCCCCTTTGTATCTTTTCAACATACAAACACATATGCAATGAACCATAACTAAAGTTATTTCCTTTTTCTCTTATCTATACTTGTATCTTTGATTTGTATATTGCTCTTTATATGTCTCATAGATAAGAGCGCATATACAAATAACTCATACAAATCTCCTTTTACCTTTATCTCCCGCGATGTCCTTTTATTCCTTTGTATCTTGGAGATGTATATCATTAACATACCATCACCCCCAAACATACAAAGACTTTCCTTTATTTAACTTTCTTTTCAAATTCGCCTTGCATATTTCTCTTGTATGTTTGCTTGTATGTCGGCTTGTATATCGAAGATGTACATTGTTACCATACAAGCCCAAGATACAAATTGCGGGACCCACATAACTTTCCACTTGTATTTCGACGATACAACAATGCTTGTATCTACTCTTAGATACAAGCCCGGATACATGCAAATTCCTTTGTATAATCATCTCAGACTTCTCATCTTTTATAAACCACAGTTCATAACTCTTCGGATCCACACATGTATATAAAGTGAAATGCATCTTTCAATATGAGTTAAGCTACAATGCATTACTTTTATTAGATTTTAATTTTCTTTGACTTCCACATTGTATGTATATAGAAAAGTATAACTCGAAGCATACAACATACAACCCGCAAAACATACCTCAATAAAACCAAAATGTATACTTTTCGGGTCTGTAACATGTATATCGCAATGTATGTCACCTTGTATCTTTACTTTACACCAAACATACAACCCAATATACAACCGGCAAACCTAACCAACTATCCATTTTATTTCTGAATCCCGTCGGGTCTGACTTGTATGTAAAGCATAAAACATTAACAACATGCATACAAGTATAAAAGTTCACATACCCGACAACTCTATGTGACTAAGACTACGACTCCACATACAAATGACCTTGTATATGCAACATACAAATGCTCTTATATTGCATTTTACCAAAACATGCATATCTTGCAGAATATTAAGAATTTTGAAATGGTTTAAAAAGCAACCCTTACTCATTTTTGACAAAGAATTCACCTCTATCCTACTCTAGTACTTAATTCTTATTTTTTTATTTTTTCAACAAGATTTGTAACCTTACCTCCTTTTCCCTTTTACCACCAAGCAGACCCACACACAAGCAAAAAGCCATAGCCACAACAAGGGTCCTCATTTTGCTAAGAAGTAAAATGGGGCGTGTTGTGAGCACCACAACAACTAGCAACCAAACAAAACAATTAAATTAAAACCATTAAAGAAAACTAAATGAAATAAATTCATAACTTCCAACTCTCTTTTCTGCAAATCATTATTTAACTTGAGACCTAATGTATTCAATAAGGTGCATGAATTTCCCCATTTAGTTTAAGTGGGTGCATGTGATTAATAATCCTCATCCTGAAAAAAAGTTTTACAAACCAATGACTGATATTAAACTACATAGTTGATGTCATTTTCTCATAGCCAACCGGATAGAGCCTTGCAACCGGCAGGCATCTATAGCCCTGACAAGGTTATCATTACAATTCTCCTAAGTAGAGCCCCACTACCTACAGGCGTCTATAGCCCCGGTAAAGTTACTTAGATGGATTAATCTGGATTTTAGTAAAATCCATTTATTTATTTACTTATTTTATATTTTGTGTAAGATAGAGACTTTATAAGATATTAAATTTGTAACTTCATGATGCAAGGTGTGATCACTTGCTGAAATTAAGCTGAGAATTGTAATGGTAGCAAGGGTGACCTCTAATTTTTCACCTAATATCTACACTGGTATGTTCAACAAACCCAAGGATTTTAGGTGTGCCATTGTGAGAAACTTCCCTTGAATACTCAACCCACAGTTATTGAATACAAAATTTCACAAGCCAAACTATTTTCTACATTCATGACAGTCACAACGAGTTATGCATAAATTTCAAATAATTAACCTAAATGCTCTGAATTTTCTATTGTTTTTAGTGGTTGTTAATATGCTCCTGTATACCTCAAAACAAAATAAACATCCCTACCAAGGCAACACCACACAAAACTAACACACAAAACAAAACAAGACAACAACCAACAAACTTATACATTATTTACATTATGATACAAAACATACCAACTACCCTCACCTCAAGCTTGAAAGTAATGTTTCAAATGTTGGCCATTAAAAGGTAATGGCACATCCTCCCCAGTCAAGGTCTTGAGCCTGAAAGTATTATCTCCTATTATTTCTGTGACCTGTAATGGACCTAACCATAACTTGTCGAACTTTCCATGATTTCTTTTCTTTTCATGTGCTTTATCCCAACACAATACTAAGTCTAATATTCTAAATGTTTTGACTCTTACTCTTTTGTCAAACCATCTTTTGACCACTGCTTGATGTTTCGCAAATTTTTCAATAGCCTAATCTCTCTTCTCATCCAATTGTAACATTTGGATTATCCTAGCCTCTCTGTCATCATCAAATCCTAAATACTTAACCTTAGTCCTATCTACCCACACCACATGTTTTAACAATGTATTCCATTCTCTAGGATTTTTTACAA
Source organism: Cunninghamia lanceolata (assembly GCA_027924645.1). Taxonomy (NCBI): domain Eukaryota; kingdom Viridiplantae; phylum Streptophyta; class Pinopsida; order Cupressales; family Cupressaceae; genus Cunninghamia; species Cunninghamia lanceolata. The sequence goes on along the minus strand of BSBN01000719.1, from coordinate 2,005,723 downwards.
TCAGCTTCTTGATTATATCCAATAAAATCTTGTTTGTGGACTCAACTAAACCATTCCCCTAAGGATAATAATTTGAAGAAAATTTTAAAACTATCCCATATTCAAATGCCCATTTAGAAAATTTTAGAGAAGAAAATGTAGGGCCATTATCACATACCAGTGAATATGGAGCTCCAAACCTTGTTATGATGTTTTCTTCAAGAAATTTGATAACCACCTCAGTAGTAGAAAACTTGTAGCATGTGGCTTCAGTCCACCTTGTACAATAGTCAATTACTATCAATATAAACTTATGTCCTGCAGATGATGAAGGATTAATAACTCCAATCAAATCCAAGCCCCAGTGTACAAATGGCCTGGACTCAATGATTGGCTATAATGGATTAGTTTGATTCCTTCCCTTGTCTTCTATAGTTTGACAAGTGTGACAACTTCAAATATGACTCTGTATCTTTAAACATTGTTGGCCAATAGTATCCTTCTCTTAGTATCTTATGCGTACTAGCTAAATGAGAACCATGAGTAGTTCCATACTTATCATGCAATTCTAACAATACCTTATCTAATTCAGCTCTATTTAAACATCTTAAATATATACCTTCATGGTTCTTCTTGAATAGAAGACCTTCTTGTACCATATACCTTTGTGCTTTAATCTTTAAATCTCTCCTCTGAGAAGACTTCATCTTACTTGGATATTTACCTGATATCAGAAAAATATTCAAATCATCATAGCAGCCTGATGCATCATTAGAATTTAATACATACTGCTGCTTCACCAAATTTGGATCTGTGTTTGCTATGGTCTGCACTAATACTTGTCGTCTGACTAGCTTCATTGGAATAATCTCCATATCAAACTCTTGCAATATTGTAATCCATTTGGCTATTTTTTCTCCAGGCTCATTCTGTATTAGCACCATTTTTACTGTTGCATCTGGTACTATGGCCTTAACTTGACTTCATAAGATGTAATGTCTAAACTTCTTAACTTCTCTTACTAGCGCAAATGCATGTCTCTCTATATCAAGATACTTTAGATGTGCATCTTTCAGAGGTGCACTCATAAAAGCTATAGGATTTTCTTCATTATCTTCTCCTTTTTGTGTCAAAGCAGCTGTAACTGAATGTGAAGATGCAAAAGAATATATGTAAAATGGCTTTGTATAATTTGAACTTGCTAACACAGGAGCATCAGAAATGGTGTCCTTAATATCTTCAAATGCAGCTTTGGCTACTGGTGTCCATTCTATCTTTGCATCTTTCTTGAGCATGGCATTTAATGGTTGCACAATTTCTGCAAATCCTTTAATAAACTTCCTGACAAAGTTAATCTTACCAAAAATGACTTTAACTCCTTCTTACTGATATGTAATTGCAATTTTCTTATTCTTTCTACTCTGTCAAGATCAATGGATATCCCATTTTCAATAATGACATGTCCTAACAATTTTCCTTCAGTTACACCGAATGAACATTTCTTTGGGTTAAGAGAAATCTCATACCTTTCACATCTTTTAAGTACTCTTCTCAAATCTTCTACATGAGTGGATGTATCCTTAGAATAAATAGTTAAATTATCCATATAAATAACAATACATTTACGTGATAATCCATGAAATGCAATGTCCATGGCTCGCTGAAAAGTGGCACCTGCATTGATTAAACCAAAAGGCATTCTCCTATATGCATAATTACCCTACTTGCAAGTAAAAGTAGTCTTCAACCTATCTTCTTTATCAACTAAGACTTGGATATATCCTGAGAATCCATCTATGAAAGACATCATCTTAGCCCCATTTACTGCTTGCAGCACTTCATCTATTGGAGGTAAGGGATAATTATCTTTTTTAGAGGCTTTGTTCAAATTTCTAAAGTCTACACATAACCTAATGTCTCCACTTTTCTTTCTCATAGGTACTAGATTAGCTACCCAGGTTGAATGTCTTACTGGGAAGATTATCCTGGAAGACAACAATTTTTTCGCTTCTTCGAAGATTAAAGGCTCTAGAATAGCATTCACAGGCCTTTGTTTCTGCCTAAATGGTTTAACATCTACTTTCAAGGCTATTACATGAGTTATGATGGACATATCATATGTCTTCAAATCTTCATATGTCCATGCTATGACATGTTTGTATTCTTTCAGAACTTCCACAATTTCTTTTCTTAACTCCTCAAAGCAAGCCTTTCCAATCAATACATTCTATGGACTTTGCTCTGTTCCCAAGTTATATGGATCGCATTTACCCCCTTCAGTTTTGGGCAAATCTTTCTCTCTTACTACCCCATCAAAGCCAAAAATCTTTTCTAACTCAATCACTCCCTTAGGTAGGAAATTACTTTTCAAGTCTATTATGTCTTCTTCATCAATGATTTGAGCTTCAAACACTTCATTACAAGTGAGAAAATCCACAATTGTTGATCTCCTTCAAATACCTAAAAATGAGTAACATTATCTGGTATGCTCAAAAAGTTTACTAATTCAACAACAAATCATTTTAAACTTGACAATGTTAAGGGTTCTAAAGTGCTAGCAACAATTGCCAATGCATCTGGTCTATGATTCAACTCTCTAGGAATATGTTTTATGTTGAAAGCATCAAATGAATCTATCAAATCCCACACCCTATGCCTATAACAAACCATCTTCTTATAATTGCATGCATACAACTTTCTTACTTGTCTGACCACTAACTTAGAATCTGATAATACTCTAATCATTTTCATCTTTTTCTTGATAGCCATAACAAGTCTATAAATCAAAACTTCATTTTCTGCTACATTATTAGTACAAGGAAATTGTAGCCTATATGCTGCTAAAAATGACTTACCATTAGGATCTATAAGTTCCACACCTGCACCTGCACCTTGTTTAGATTTAGATCCATCACATTTCAGTGTCCACATTCCTTCTTTATTCTTTTGACCTTTTATTTTGGCATGTTTTACCTTTTCTATTACATGTGAGATACCATCTTGTTTCTTCATGAGCAATTCATTTTGACCTACCTGCAAATTTATACTTTTAGTTTGTAAATCAGAATGATTAACACTCTTGTCTTTTATTTCTTTCTCTAAATCTAGAATTAGTACATCCATTTTGTCCTGAAAGTATGTCTTTGGTTGATTAGGATTAACTTTTCTTTCCTGCAATTCCATCCCCTTTGTGCACCTTATATATTGATAATCAATAATGTCTCTACACATTCCACAACTTTCCTCAGAATGAGGTGTATTATGGACTATGCACATGTGTTTGTACAACTTGCACTGAACTGGAATATTTTGTTCAATGCACTTTTCCATTTCCTCCCTAATGATCTGACCAAAACTATTTATTGCATTGTCTTCTTCATCAGGAGAATTTTCATCAGACTCAATGAATACTACCATTTCTTTACTGATAGGTTTTTCTTTAAAATTTAGCATCCGGATTTCTTCAATTTGTACTCCCTTGTTAGTGACTCTATAAACACCAGGTTCAACAGAAGCATACAATATCTCATTAGTCTTGTTGTATTATATAATCATGTGTTTCATTATGGGTTCAACTTCTATCCTGATTTGATTTGGAACACCTCTCCAAGGTAACCACGTGTGAAAATTTAGTGGCCATATATCTATTTAATGTTTTGGACCAGTCTCTACTCAAGAACATCCCATAATTCACAGGTATATCTACTACCTAAATGTCAATAAACTCACTCACCCTAGGATCTGAGGCTGACTGCACTTGGATATGCATTAATTCTCCTATCACATTGACCTTAGTCTTATCCAATTATGTAACAACCTTGGCAGATTTGGTAGGGGTCAGTCCTAAAGTTTTGCATATCCCTAAAGGCATTACATTAGCTGATGCACCCAAATCTACCATGTAATTATGTATGCTTTTTCCAAACATCCTAATAGTTAACAAGAAGGGAGGGGCTTCCCTCTTATCTGCATACATGACCACATTAGTGTTGGAAGGTTGTTTAGTTTTCTTACTCTTTTCTTTGACCTGTGAATCCTTACTAGGAACATTCATATTAGCAGATACCTCACTTGTCATAGATGTATCCAAGGACTTTATGAAAGCATTTATGGCCCCTAGACTTTTCAATAATTCACATAAGGGTATACTGAATTTGATTTTCTTTATCTCTTCAGACAAGTAACTCATTAACCTAATTGTTTCTACTATCTCTATTTTCCCTATTTGGACTTTTTGTGCTACTATTCCATTATTCACATGATGATTGGCCTTTAGTATAGTAGGATTATTACTGGTGTTTTGATCCGGGGGAGTATTGAAATTGTTAGGAGGAGTGGAAGCAGTGAAAGGACCTCCTGGCCTAGTATTATTTCTTAAATTGTATGTATGATTTTTGTTAGACTGTTGAAAAGCCTGTACCTCCTTTGTTTCACATAACACTTCATTTTTAGCTTCAAAGGGAAACTAAAAAGCATTCAATACTAAAGCTGATTCAGGATATAGGTTCTCACAAAAGTAAGGTTCATCTTCTAACAAGTGATCTTCTTCTTCCCTGGTTGGAAAGGTAAAAGTCTCTAAGACTAGAGTGGTCTCAAATCCTGAGGGCACTATTTCATTACCTTTGGGAATGAGGAACTCAGAGGTGGGAGCCTGTACATCTACATTGAAAATACTTGTTGCTAGATGAAACTGAGAGCAATCTAGTTCAACATGGGCACTGGTATTATGAATCCTGCACCAATTCTTTAATGCTACGTTAGCCATTTGAATTATAGCTATTTGTTTTGTCTCCTAATTTTCCAAATTCTCAAATGGAGAAGATAGAGTGCCATTATTTGGCCCTGTCTTCCATGTCCTACGTGGCCTTAGCTGATTCTAATTTCTATTGTTATTACCCCATGCTTTGTTATCTACCGCAGGTCCTCTATTTTGCATTGCTTGTCCTTGATTATGATTTTGATTCTGACTATAATTCTAACCCTGATTAGAACACTGACCTTGGTTATAATTCTGGTTATGGTTCTAGCTATGGTTATGACTGTATCCTTGATTATTTCTACCATAGAAATTTTCATTTCTTAGTTGTGTCATTTCAGTAGTCAATCTTCTCAAGTGTGTAGTAATTTCTTTGATCTCTTCCCTATCCTCTTGTGCCTTTGCCACAAATGTATCCTGAGGAGGCTGGAAGAAAGACTAACCATTACTCTTATTATTATTGGTAGTGTTACCATTATAAGGGACTATAGCCTAGATTGGGGAAGGATTATACATAGGTGTGTAGGTGTGTATGTAGGAATTGGCTTCAATAATGGAGTATTGTGTGTAGGAACTCCATTCCATGATTGTGTTTGACTCTGTATCCCTGGGTTTCCTCCATTAAGAAATGGATTATAAGTTGTTTGTCTCATCTCCTGGTTTACTGAGGGTACCTCCTTATAAGCTTTGGACATTGTATCTATATCAACCTTTCTTTTGACAAACATAGCAGTTAGTGGATCAAGGGCAACATATTACAGGGCTAATAATGCATCTGTAGTTACTGTGTAAGGAGATACTAACCTGGAATAAGCCTTTTGAAACCTATCATTAAAGTTATCAATCAGCTCTCCTTCACCTCTTTTAATTGCAGCCAATTTATGGTATAAGGTGGAAGGATCCACTGGTCCCCTAAACCTAGACAAAAATGCCTCCTCCATAAGTGCCCAAGAAGAAATATAACTATTAGGCAAGTTAACATACCAGTTAGAAGCTTGCTCATTCAAGGTGTAAGGAAATAACCTACACACAACATCCTCATACTCTAACCTGGCTCTAAAGCATGCCTCCTTGAATATCCTAATGTGATCTTTTGGATCTTGATGTAATTGATATTTAGGACATATCTTTTTAGGATTCTTTTGCATCTCATGATAATCATTGAATGTTATAGGGGAATTAACATTAAAATAAGCCATTGTAGGTCCTGTGCTAGGCCTAAACCACTGGGAATACCTGGACCTCTAGGAGGACTAAGACCAAGATTCAAAGATCTAAATGAAGAACTATCCGGACTTACTATGTCATGGATATTAAAAGGTGATCTAGGAGGCGTTCCAGATGAGCCTCCTACATGTGATATTCTAGGATTCTAAATCAAACGACCTTTATTCTGCCTTCTATCTGATAATTGCATAAATATATCCTCTAAACTAGATCTAGACCTAGTCACCCTACCACTATTATGAGCCATCTTTACTTAAATCCTACCTTAACTCCAATCAGGCCCTCCTTCTAGGGCCAAAAACTGTTGATGATTATTTTTACACATTGATAACAAAAGTTAAAATTCACAAAATGAACCTAACTATCTTGAAAGATATGAAGAAATTGAATAAGAACTCTTAATCAATTTCTTCATATCTTTGAAGACAGTTAGGTTCATTTTGTGAATTTTAACTTTTGTTATGAATGTGTAAAAACAATCATCAATAGGTAGTAGAGTAACTATTAAGGCATATCCTCTTCCTAGGACCATCTCCTGACTTGGAACATTCTCCTTCCTCATAACCCAAGCTAGTAGTGTCTCTGTAATACCTTTCCTTGCTCAACATGTCATTCAGGCAGTCAGTACTCTTTTCAAATTGAATATTCTTTTACAATTTTGAAGATGCTTCTTCCAAATCCTTTCTTAAAGAGACCATTTCTCTCTCTAACTTTAGACATTCTATTGTTTTTACTTCAAGATCATATTTTGTGAGGTCAACTATTCTTTTAACTTCTTCAAATTCTATTTTTAGACTAATGACAATTTTTTTTGTCTCTTCAATTTGTACCTTTGCCTCTTTAAGTTCTAAAGAAAGTTTAGCAAAATCAGAAAGTACCTTACTCTTAGAATCCTTCTCTTGTTGAAGTTCAACCTTTAATTCCTAGTTCTCTTTTTCAAGATACTTGTTCATTTCTAGAGCACATAAAAGTTCTCCTTCAATATCTACTTCACAATCATTTTCATCAAACTCCTGTCCATCTTCATCTACAAAGAAATCTTCTTCTGCATCATCAATTTCAACTACAAAATCATCAAGTTCTTGTCTACTAACATTCCCATTATCAAGACTCTCAACTGCAGGACTAATTTATTTATGACATTTTGTATCTACATTCATGGTTGACTCATGCAACAACTCACTACTAGACTTATCTGAGGCTTGCTTTTCAATTTGTTGATCAACATTTTTCTTTTCTTTATTTGAGGCCTTATTCCTCTTCTTTTTACCCATTGTACGCCACTTCCCAGGAAACCTTAAGTTGGTTAGACTTCTTGCAAGGCTCTAGCTTTGAAACCACTTGTTGGAGTACTTGGTAACACTGAGAGGGGGGGTGAATGAGTGTTACAGAAAATATAACAAAATTGACAAATTTACACACTATAATTGCAGGTATAGACACCAAATATGCATGGTGACTTAAATGCTTATTAGTACATGTGTCAGAGCATTATAGAGACAAGTAAACAAGTTTCATGTGCATATGTAACAAATGACAAATAGCATCATAAGGTAGATCGAAAATAAAACAAATGACAGATAACACCATAACACAGATATTTTTAAGAGTGGAAACCCTTTGGGGTAGAAAACCACTCAGTATAACTGCCTCACTGGCTTATGTAATAAACTTGCCTCACTGGCTACAATCATTGCCTCACTGGCTTGATATCATTTCTATATTATATTCACATGGAATCATGATAGTTGGCATGGTACTGACAACATGGTATCAATGGTAATATGGATATAGAATTGCTATGGACACATACCACTTATCATGGTAATATAGTGACATAACTCTCAGGGTATCTTCGTATAAATATGCATTGTAAGTATTGACAATGGCATCCTCAGTTGTTTGGTATGGAAATCCATGGTAAGTTCATAATGGTGGCATGAACACATTGTAAAAACATTGATATCTTATAGTGATAGCACATTGATATCATATGGCATCTTCAGTTTGGTAACTGATCATGGCATCTTCAGTTACTGTGCTAGTACTGTGTTACTACAAAGGTATGATCACCTTTCAAGGGGAATCACTTATGAAATAAATCTATTGATGGTCAAAGATTATATGTTGTGCAAATCAAAAGACATAAGGATGACTTAAAGTCCTTTATTTGTTATTATGAAATTAAAAAGGTTTTAATTTCTATCAAGCACTATAGCAACATTACCTGTTGGGCAGGCTATGACTATTTCAAATAGGTGAAAAGGCTTGATTTGACTCATTCTTCCACTAGCCCTTTTAGGGCTCACCGAAAGTGCAAGTCATCGGGCAAAAAGACTTTGTTTTGGATCATTATGCATAGTTTAACTTTGTGAAATGAAGCTTTGAGCTAGGGTTTTATGTGTCAGTAATAATCATGAGAATGTATGGTCAAAATAGTGGGTATCTCTACATGTTTTGAAGGGGATCTTGAGGATTTGACAATGCATGTTCTTAAAGGCTTGAGCTTGTTCATTTTTGACTAAATCTTTGACCTATTCTTCAGCAAGGTAGTTCTCATTTGTCAGCCTATCAAGTGATATCTTCTCTATTTTTAACTTGAAGGCATTTTGTGGTGCTTGACTTTCTGGAAGCTAAAATTGGTCTTCGAATGTTTTCTTTTTGTTCTTTTGTCATAGTTGTTAAAGAAGAAAGTGTTGTTGTTATACCCATAACAAATATTATTAGGGCTCTTGATTATAAAGCAGTTTGAAGACCTTACATTTTTTTAGTTATATCAAAATTGTGGTGGTCGTGATATTAAGGGTTTTTTAAAGGGTTATGGAAGTTTATTGTTTGCTTTTGTATTTACCTTGTGATTAAGATATGAAACAATTGGTTATTTGTCTTCATTTTGTAAACACAGTTGATTGCATCAAAATTGTGGTTATATGATGACAGTTTGAAAAGGGTTTCTTGCTCGATAATCATGATTAAATCTACACTTAACAGGCATAGTTTATTATCCATCATTGGATCATTCGACCAGACCCCTGTGACAGATACTACTGTAGTTGCAAACTGCCTGAGACAGTTGCATAACTACAGTTACCTATTCAAACTGTTCTGTGAAAGAATGAGAGAGATTTTTGAGAAAGGATAAATAGATTATACTCTATTGGGTTTGATTGATCTTAGCAATCATTGCAAAATCAAACAAAAGCAATAGATTATAATAGAATATCACACTATATTCAGTTGTATGTGTGCACAAGTTGTTGTATTTCTTGGAATCTCAAATATTCAATGAGATATTCAAGAACATGGCTTTAAGAGAAATAGAGCAATCCTATGTATTAACTAAAATTATTCATTGTATGGTTTCAAATATGCTAGTGAGGCACAAACAGCCAGTGAGGCACTATTGTCAGTGAGACATCGTTGAAAATGCCAGTGAGGCAGAAATGATATCAAGCCAGATAAGTAATGATTGTAGCTAGTGAGGCACTTATACTGAGTGGTTTTCTATCCTAGACGGTTTCCACTCCTAAAAATATCTGTGTTATGGTGTCATTTGTCATTTGTTTTATTTTCCATCTGCCTTATGATGTTATTTGTCATTTGTTACATATGCACATGGAACTTGTTTACTTGTCTCTGTAATGCTCTGACACATGTACTAATAAGCATTTAAGTCACCATGCATATATATTGTCTAAACCTACAATTATAGTGTGTAAATTTGTCAATTTTATTCTATTTTTTGTAACACTAATTCAGCTCCCCTCTCAGTGTTACCAAGTACTTCAACAGTAAGTCTATGGTTCTTGCCATCACAAATCACATTGAAAAAACAAAATGTGGAGCTATGTCTATGTAAGCTTTAAGAAATCATAACGATTTATGATTCCCTTTGAAAGAAATATCTGTGAGCATCTTTAAATGTCTATCATTTCTATTGATATCGCTGATGTGTTAAAGCTCTTCCACAGCTGACAGACTCTCTGAAGCAAAGTCAAGCAAATTTGTACTTTGAAACTTACCAAGTCTTAGATTTAGAAATCAGTCGTCTTCGTGAAATCCAACGATGGCAAGCATCAGCGGCATCCAAACTCACAGTTGACATGCAATGATTTTCTTAGCCAGAGAGACTAATCAATGGACTGAATAATTTATATGTGGTTCTTGCTTAAGTTGTTTGATGTTTTGTTGTAGCTTGATCATTTGAAAAATGAAAAAGCTAGTATACCTAATGATTTCCCTTGGTACAAAAGGACATTCACACAAGTTGGTAGCCAATGGCAAGATACATATTCAATGAGGGAGAAGTTGGATGATTTGCAGATATTTCTGAGTACAAGATGGGCTATTCTACTGAACGTATAGGTGGAACTCTTTCAAGTAAATATTTTTTTAAGGCGTGAAACAATTTTCTTAGCACTATAATGCTCTTATATAAAAGCCTATCAGCCTTTACCAAATAGCACTTGCTCCAAATAATATTCTGTCTAAGGGTTCTCAAATGTTAACATGAAATGATTGAAAAATAGTTATAATCTGATTTAAGAAACATTAGCAATGTGTTAGAAAACAAAAACCTAACCACCTCACAACCAAGTTCTTAACACGCAAATGGACAAAGGTCTCAAAAAATAAGTGTATTAGAAACGAAAAAAATTGAACTCATTACCTCCAATTTGCAACTTTCTCCAACTCCTAAATCCTATGCATAATCAACAAAATGCTTGCAAAAACAACCAATTTGTAGAGATTTGTTTCACGTCGGGTCCACCATTTAATGTGCACATAAAATATGAATTTTTATTAAAAGGAATTTAAACTATTGAAAATCCTAAAGTTTCATATCTAATGCACAAAACAACTGCATAACTCTTTTGTAAATTTTGCGAGGGAGTCTATAAATGAAAAAATGAGGTTGATTTTATAAAGTTTGGACAAAAGTGGTTTGAGCGGTTGAACAGCAAAAAGGTAGGTGAAAGGGAGTTAGGGTTTTTGATTTTATTTCTTTTTAATTTTATGATTAGGTTTATGTGTGGTAAATAATAAATTAAATATGTTACGTTTAATTTATTATTTACGGGAAGATAAAAGGTGAGATTTAATTAAGTTTAATAAATTAAATCCTATGTGAGGTTTAAGGAATAAATGAAGGATAAATTGGAATAATTGAAGGATAATTAGAAATAATTATAGATTAATTATGGAGGATTCGATCAATGGTCAAATTTAGATGTATACAAGGACAACACTCTCAAATATGTAAGATGCCTTAGATGCTTGTGCAATATGGATTTTCTAATAAATACTCTTGATAATATGTGTAAGTAGTGATGATAGCTCTAAGAATGATCAGATAAAATGCTCTAGCTTGATGCCCAAAATGAAGTATAGGTAGCCCTTCAAATACAATACTAAGAGTCACAAAGAAAATATGCTTTCATGCCTTGAATTAGCACACAATGGTCATACACATAGGTCAAGTTGGCCCTAAATTCTCATTTAAATATTAAAAATAATAGCATTATTTGTACACGTCTAGAAGTGATCATGATTATTTTTGGGACTGTAGGTCTAATTTATGAAAGGAAAGTGGAAAAATCAAGGATTATTTACTAATCCTTGGGAGTGAGTGCGATAAGAATGAATAAAGTTGAGATTGTTTGTCCACTCTCAACTTAAATCATGTCATTTATACTTGTTATTTCATAAAAGTCACTCTAATCAAAGTGGGCCCCAAAGAGGAAAAAGGCATGGGTATCATTAGGAAAAACAATAGACTATTGTGATGCCTTTTACATACTTTAAAAAAATACCTTCCCTTATTTTTAGAAAATCCTAACCAATTAGTTACTAATAAATATACAAATTTTGAATGCACTATTAAATAATTGACAGAATTTTCCAATATTTTTAAAATATGAAAACAAATATCTAACAAATAAAAAGAATGTATATATTTAATAAAAATTTATTAATGTTACTGCTAACTAATATTAAAACATTTTAAAAATAATATTAATAAATACATATTTAAATAGAAATTCTATAAAATTAAGCACACATTATTCCTTTACTATATTAGTGTCTTACCCCATGTTCCCATGCAACAGCTTAAGTTTTTTTTTTTATTTATTGCTTAAATTTAAGCAATTGGAGTGACCTCATGGCAATTTACAATTACCAGAAAAGGATCTAATTAGAACCTTTGGCTATTTTTGTGGAGCAACTACTATTTAGGAATTCCAAATACGCTGTGGAGAAAAGGGGGTTGGAAATAAACAGCCATTGCACAATAAAAAATATGCCATGTGGTGACTGCATATATTTCCTTCCGTAGTCTATTTTTATTTTTTGTATAATAAAAACTACAAATCAAGATAACTCCTTAAAATAAATGGAAAAATAAAATATTCATGTGATCACTAGCTCCACAAATATCACCTAAAAAAATGATCACTGGCTGCTAGCCTAAATAAGCTAAGTAGCATGGGACATGCCTAAATAAGCTAAATCTCTTCCAATTGTCTTAGTCCTGCGAAAGAATATTGTCGCTCCACCAATGCTTACAGTCATACACAGAACAAAAATCCTCTAAGCAAGTGAGAAGCAGAAGTATCCCAATGGCCACAACAGTAAGCAGTTGCCATGAACAAAATATGTATTTGTTTATGTAATCCTTCACAGCAACGCTCCATCTCTTGTTATAATGCTTGTTGACGTCCGCTATAACTTGGTCCAAATATTTAACATGCGTCAATTTCACGCATTTACCCATGCCGTTCCACATGCTTGCCACTTTCCCGTCTTCTGACAGGTGATGGAAAATAATCTGTCATGTCCCGATATTAAGACATTGTTTAAATTAAAGATTTAAACAAAGGTAATTCACCTTTCGTGAAATACGATATTTAGTCAATCTGAATGATAGAAATAATTGTGTATATTTGAGCAAAGATATATTATTAATAATATATTTAACAACAAGAGTATATTATATTTATAAAAGACAAATATAAATATAATATACAATATATAAATAAATATAATAATATAAATATATATAAATATTATTATATATTAAATATTATAATCAATACAAATATTATATTATTACTATATAATAATATAATGATCAATATAAAATAAATGTTAATATCATTATTGTTATATAATAGTATCATTAATAAATATTGATATAAGTATTAATATAAATATTAAATACTTATAATTATATAATCCAAATATTATTAAGTGGCTGTATAAAAGCAGCGATCACTTTAAGAGTTTGGATCAATTATAATAATGCAGCGATTATTATTATCACAGCATTATCATATATAGATGCCATTACATACTAAAGTAAAAGGATACGATGGTCAGTAAAAAGGCTGCGAATGAGTTTAAAGTTAAACAGATATTAGTGTAAGGGAAAAGCAGCAATCTTAAGAGGTATGTCTATTCAATTGGAAGTGTGTGTGTCTCTTTAGGGAGATATATTAAGAATTTGTAAATTGCTTATGAGGGGTATCTATCACAGGAAAATAGGATCTGATTTTAAAGAGAGAGAATAGAATAAAATATAGAATGAGAATATTTATTAAAAACGAATAGCCTAAGAATATTATAAGTTAACTTAGTAACAATCTAAGATTAGTCTTAGAATTGCATACAAGCAAAAAGAAGATACATTCCTCTCTGCAATAGGAAATAACAGGAGCAGCATCATATACAGCCAAAGAATAATTCCAGGGCTCTGCTGCAGCCAGACACCATACACAGCAAGGTACGTCATAGTACTCTTACTCCATTAATAAATGCTTTACCTGATTTGTATGCATATACCTTGCATCTAATGAATAATGTACTCTGATTTCTGAGAATAACTGTGTAAAAGATATCTTGGTTCAGATTCGAATAGGCATTAGGATTAATAAGTGTATTTCATGACTTAGTACTCTAAAATCGGCTCATTATGTTAATTAGAGTAATTCAAAGGTATGCCATATATCATTACTGTATTATATGCTTCATGATTACCTGAGATAGGGAATAATGCTTGGAAAACATGTTGAATCATGAGATTAACATATAACCTCATATGAGATGGTGAGTCTGAGATGTATAGTAGCCAACATGGGTATGTTTTGTCCCTTGTCTCAGTAGGTGCAATGGCACCCCTTGGACAAGTGGAAAGTGGCCCTTGTCTCAGTAGGTGCAATGGCACCCCTTGGACAAGTGGAAAGTGGCCCTTGTCTCAGTAGGTGCAATGGCACCCCTTGGACAAGTGGATATGGCCCTTGTCTTAGTAGGTACAAAAAAGGTACCCCTTGGACAAGTGGAAGTGGCCCTTGTCTCAGTAGGTGCAATGGCACCCCTTGGACAAGTGGATATGGCCCTTGTCTCAGTAGGTACAAAAGGTACCCCTTGGACAAGTGAAAGTGGCTTTTGGCTCCAGTTGGTGAAGAAGTCACCCCTCGTGCCAAAGGATTAATAGTGGACCCATGATTGGCCAAAGGGCATCCTTTCACCTCATCTCATATGAAGTTAAGAGTTAATGCATGGATAGTGATGATAAATATATATATACTAATAGAGATCATGACATTAATGATAAAGAATATCATAGTGAACTTAAGAGGAATATATGAAATATAAGTGATAGAGATTGCGTATTGAAAGTAATCACAAAGATTATGGATACAAGATAGGAAATGATAATTGATGTTAATTATTGAAAATCTAAAGGCAATGTTCTTATGTGATTGAATATATCATTTATCTATTGCTATAATTGAAATTAAGAAGGTTTGGTATAATAACGTTCTCTTTGCAAGTTGGAAATGTGTTCAAAGTTTTGAAATTGTTGACTTGTGACAAGGGGACATTACATAATCCCGCTGTTTCTCAGCAGCCGAACATCTTCGTCTGTTTCATGAAATCAGTGTACCGAGTGAAGATCAACTCACCAGATTTCTCAGAACTACGTCCGCCCACATTTTTCGACTGCAGTTGATTTCGACCGACCTGTTCAAACTTTTCGACTGATCATCATTTATTCGTGCCAGCTGTTTACAAATTTTTCGAGTGCAACTGATTTCGACCGAATTGCTCGACCTGAAATGCCTTTACTCCAGCAAGGATAGTTCTCAGAAATTTCTATACGTACGGCAAATTTCTATACAGGGTGAAGACACCGAGACACCTGTTATTTTACTGTGAATATGTTTTCATTAGTGATGAATTCAAAGCCACATTATAGTAAAAAAATATGTACTAGAAACTGGACCCATTAGAATTATTTCTATACTTCAGCAAGGATAGCAACCGTAATTTCTCAGAAATTTCGACACGTACGGCGAATTTGTATGCTTCAGCAAGGATTGCAACCTTAGTTTCTCAGAAATTTCTATACGTACAAATGACTCCATTCAATGTCCGAGGGCTGCAAGTTACTATCAGATGTCAGTCGCACACGGTTGGTTAATTTACCTTTAGTTCTACTTTTTATGGTACAGGAGGGAAGAGTTAAAAGTTTAAACAGTCCACACCTTGAGCAAATATTTGAAATATTGTCAATTGTTTATGTGGAGAGGGCAACTTACTTAAATCTTATTCTTTAAGTCTAAGTCAAAGAATTAATCGTGATTTTAAAATTTTATCATAAAGATGCATTCTGCTTAAATATTATTCTTCAAGAGTCGAACAATCAATAGTAATTTTACACTTTATTCTTATTAAAAAAAGTGATAAATAGTTGTCCTACTTTTATCAGCCAAATTTTACCTTTGACCGTTGAACTGAGTGTGGTTTAAAATAGTAGAGGAGAAGGCCCATATAAATGCGCTGTCAAGGTGAACACAATTACCTAGTGTTTACATTAAATTTACATATTGAGGGATTTAAAAGACTTTTATCTTTCTTTTAATTTTTTGTTAAAACATTTGAGAAGAATGTATATTTGCAAAATTTATTTTTATTATTATTGTATTTTTAGTTTTTTTTTTTTTTTCTTTAAATTAAATTATTTGTTAGAAGATTAATCTCTACTTGGTAAAGGATATTTAATCCTTACCTTAGTAAAAGTTATATTTATTTATTTTCATCTTATAATTACTTGTATTTTAAATACAAGTATTTTATTATCTTCACATATGAGGATAATTCACATTCAATTCCTCTTTAGAGGATTTTATATTATTATTAGATTCCTCCTTAAGAGGTTGACACTTTGCACTCACTCACATGAAAGATGGCAAATGGGAGTTGCATGCAACTCCCTTCTAACCTCTATTTATGAGGTGCTTTCTCCTTCTTTTCCTTAATTCCTCACATTCTCTCATTCATGCTCATTCTTGAGGAGCTCCTCTCTCTTTGTGTAATGTATTTCTTTCATGGCTTATTCCCATCTTTTATAATCTATGGGGGATTTTCTTTTCTTTTCCCCCTTCAAAATCTTTGTCTCCTTTGTTGAATCTTGATGATGCATGCTCATGTTTCTTGTTCTTCTTTGCATGGTAAAATACTTCTAACAATGTTATAAATTATTGTGTGGGAGCAAAAGTCCAAGATCATGGAGCAGAAATCAAACATAAATGCAATGTATTGAAAATGAACTAATTGGTTTACAACCGAACTAGTATAAATAGGTGAAGCTTGAGGATCAAGTCTCCACGAGAATAGGAAAGGTGGTGAAATTGGAACCAAGAGAATAGCTCAAGGTTTAAGCTCCCTCCAAAATAGCAGCGATGTGTTGAAGATGGATTGACACATCGGTTAATGACTCAACAAGAGGACTTAGTCTTTCCACATGTGAGGAAAACCACTAACTATGATTATGTTAGGTATAACTCATATGAGTTTATACACCAACACTCCCCCTTAAGCATAGCTTAGGTGGGTTTATGAAATATGAGTCCCAGTTGTGCGCCATTTTAGGTACTCATTTACAAAACATCTCTCATAAAATGGAGAAAGAAAAAAAACCCTATGGGGAAAAAAATTTCCTCTTAAAGAGAGAAAACAAAGAGAGGACTCCAGATGGCCCCTCCAGATGATGATGATGCCAATGTAGATTCTGATGCAGATATGTAGAACTCCTGAAGCATGTCGAAGTTGTAAAATTTGCCTTTCCCTTGATGTTAAGAAATTTTGGCAAACTGATTGAGGTAGTGTAAGAAAAAGACCAGGATGAAGGCCTACGAAATGTACAAAATGACTCAAGAAAGGATGTGCATATGCATACATTTGAATGAGGTAGGAATGAATGTGATTCAAGTTGCAATGTTGCAAACTCCCCACTACACTTTATAGATCAGTGCTTACATTTCACTTTTACACTTTCAATATCTGACACTATATGAGTATTTTTACATACTAAGAAATCAGGTAGAGTTCATTTTTTCTACTATATGGAACCAACAGAGCTAAGTTGAGAGTTGACACTAGGCTCTGAAGTTATATCATGATTGTCTTCTTCACCTAATGTGAAATGTGAAAAGATGAAGGCGCACTCAAAGTTGCAAACCTTGCATACTACAACAAGTCTTCGATCTTTTGCTTCTTGAATGAAGGCCGATTTAGCAGTGAACTCAACTATCTTGTCAGATTGAGTGAGTGCATATACTGAAGGTAATTTTTGAATAAGTTAGGAATGAAGTAGACATTATCGACATATCCATTACCCAATTTAACAGTACCTTTGCCAAAGACATTATGGTAGACTTGGCTCATTAATATTTTGGTAGTATTGCAGTGTTTGATCCTTACAAATAATTCCACGAATGGTGACATGTGATCACCTATTACTAAACTTAGAACCCATCTGTTGACCTCTGCATTTGGTGATGCCATTACCTTTTGACCTTCTTTTAGGTGATGAAATGGTGCAATTTAACCTTCTTGATACTCAGTTTTGGGAATTAAGGTGGTGCTTTAGTGATACAAGAAGTGATTGTGTGTGCTCTTCTTACTTATCTATGCCCCCTTAAAGTGACACTTTATAAGTAGTGCATGACATCATACAACATTTTTTTTCCTTTTTTTTCCTCTCCCAACAAGCTTTGCAATTTGAGATGAAGTATTTTAAGAACCCTAAACCTAACTTACTTTAGTGCAATTAGTAGCTAGAATGATGGAGGTCAAAAAATTAGGCACTTTTACCTTTTGAACGACTCGTTTACGAGATCATATGCAAAGGTTATAGCCTTTAAAATTTTTGCATATGAAAAAAATTACACCTTAAAAAAAAATTTCAATGTGCTTGAAAATAAAATTTTGTGCAAACTAATATATGGAGAAAAACTTGATAGGGAAAAGTTAATCCCCCTATGATAAGGTGTGACCAGGGGCTTAAAAGCCCATATGACTAGGGGCTTATTAATAAATTTTTTGTGCCCCCCCTCCCTTTTTATTTTGCCTCTCTGCTTATGTCACCCCACTAGTTTGTTATGTCAGCAAAATGGACATAAATTACAATTAATAGTGCTACAAATGCCCTCTTCCAATTTGATGGCTGTCGTTGTTCCTGCCTGGCTTTTTAAAGTCATTTTTGCTCTGATTTCCCACCCAGAAATGCAACCTTTGCTTCACCTTTTGACATGGGTGATGTAGCTCAAGCCTTTGTGGCTGAGAGGAACCTGTCAATGGAGGATATGTGGTGAAAATGCCACGTAGAAAGGCAAAGATGTGGCTTGAATGCGACAGGAAGAGGCAACGACAACGATGGTGACGTGATGGACTGTGACTTCTATGAGAGGACCGGGCCTCTTGGAGGTACCATAGTATGCAGCTGTAGGGGTGACTTCGGCCTTCTTCTATGAGGCGTGATAGGCACAAGGTTCGACCTCTATATGAGGGACTTCACCTTGATAAAAATTGGCCTCTAAGTGAGGCATGACCACCATAGAAAAAATGCCTCTATTGAGTCTTTCTCAGCTATGATTCGACCTCACTATGGTGAGAGTCAATGGGTCTTCCAATGACCATTATGACCTGCAAAAAAAACCCATTCCAAATGTACTTTGAAACAAAATTTTACCTCCTCGATATGCAGTGATAGAAGATTGGATTGAACCTAGCATGCAAGAGAAGTTGTAGAGATTCTCCAATCGAGCTATGTAATCAATGAGCAAACAATTTGATGCTATTCCAATCACTCTGATACCATGTGTTTCTTGAAACTTGACACTTTGCTCAATGAACAACTCATGTGTGGTTGGGTGTAGACGATAGCCTTTAACACCTTCTGGATATCCAACAAAGATACATGGTTTGGATTGTGCATCCATTGCCTTGCAATGTTCTTCAGGAATGTAGGTCATAGTAGATGAATCAAAAACTATGAAGTGATCAACTATCAGTTTCCATCCTTTCTAAGCCTCAAAGGGGGTGATTCCTTTTAAGACTTTATGAGGAACTCTATTCTGAATGTAACATGCACATTTGATAGCTTCAACCCAATAATATGGTGTTAACCCTTTAGAATGAATCATATAGTTTCCCATCTCCCTTAAAGACATATTTTTACATTCTGCTACACCATTTTGTTGAGGGGTATATGGAACTGTGTGTTGCAACTCTATCCCTTCTGCTATGCAAAACTGTTCAAAAATATTATTAACATATTCTCTGCCATTATTTATCTGAAGAATCTTGATGACTTTCCCTAACTATTTTTTACCCAAAGCTTTGACATCTTGAAAAGAATCAACCATTTCTAATTTTTGCCTAAGTAGATCCATGTAAAATGTGAGAAATCATCGATAAATGTGAGGACATATCTAGCCTTTGTAAATGAAGGATGTGGAAAAGCTCCTAAAACATCACTATGAACAAGTTCTAAGACAAGTGATGTGCCCTCCAAGTTTTTCTTTTGTCAAACTTTGCTTCAAGATGTTTACCAAGTGCACATCCTTCACATAGTCCTTTAGAAAATTTGACTTTTGGTAATCCATTAACCATTTTTTGTTGCCGTAGTTGTTCGGGATAACGGTAGTTAAGGTGGCCAAATTGTTCATGCCATAATTTCCTAAAGTTTGATAGAAGAGGGTTTGACCTAGTTTGATCTATTGAGATAGTCTCCCTTTTCTACTTTACAATAGTATGTAACAACCCTCATGCATGGTGGTTGTCTTCTTTCATTCTATGGTCATTTGCAATAGAGTATTCATGTTGGGTGTTTGTTCTTGGCTCCCTGATCACATGGAGAAACTTGAGGTGTCATGACTATGGTTTGATGTTCTTATGTTGGGTGCTTGGCTTTAGTCCCTAGTATTGCAAGCAATTTTTTTATTAATCCCAAATGTATGTAGGTTTTGGAGTTGATCATTGGATGATCTAAAAGCTTATGGAACAACCTCTCCTTCATATGCTTGTACATGGTGGTGGTTGTGGAGTTGGGCTAAAAGTGGGCCTAGAGTTCTTTGATCTCTTCTTCCTTTTGGTTGGTTGTACTTGCATATCTTAGTTTCATATTGATTTGATCTAAGAGTTTTGTATATTTTTTGTTTAAAATCTATGGTTATACTTATATGTGTTATTCCATTATTTTGGTTTAACTATTTTAGCATTTTTCTGAGTTGTGGGTCTTCCAAACATGATAAGTGGTTATCGATTTGTATGTGTGTCAGTGACATGGTGATTTTGTAGGTTTTACATGGTTAATTAGAATTTGTGGTTTTGTAGATCTGTGAATAAACTATTTTAGATTATGAACCCCTAGGAGTGTTTCTAGATGCAAGATAGTTGCAGGTTTGGAGGTATGCTTCATGCATGGTTCAAGGAGGTTATTTGTAGCTTTATCAGTATGTAGATATTGGTACATGATTAGTCACTCATCATTTCTATAGTATTTGTTTGATGGGTTACTTGACTATGTTTACTTGTTTTGGATTTGTTTGGAAAATCAAATTTGGCGCTAATCTAGTTTTCGAGTCTTGAAATCTACACGGTATCATTTTTTTAATCTTAGTTTGCAAGTTACTGATGTGATGATGAGTTTGCAAGATTCATATTTTTGGATCTACAAATTATGCATATTTGTTTGTTGATCACTTATTGGCTAATGACTCAGATGTGGATTGTCTATATCCATAGGTCTTTTCAATGTTGATACAGACTTTGTTAGTTGGCCTTGTCTAGGGTCATTTCTGCATTGCTATGTTGCATTGGAATGAGAGTATGTATGATTAGAGTGCCTAGATAGTTAGTTATTAGGACTTGTAGCATGTTTATCACAATGTCATGGGAAGATTAGTTACATGATTTAGTATGGGCTTTTGATAATGATGGTTTATCTTCTTAGCTTGGAGATCTTGGTTCTACTTATTTTTGGAGTTGAACTTTTGGGTGTTGTTAAGGCTTTTCAATTGGGGTTTTGTGAAGGAGATCTTACTTGGCATAGCTTAGCACTTGGTGGTTTTGGTAGAAGGATTTGATATGGTTTGCAATTTGTCTTTGTGGTCCTATGTTTCTTCCTAGAGGTTCTTCTTCATCTAGTATGGTCACTGGGTTTGTGGTCATCAATTGTCATTGTATTTTATTGTATTCTAAAAACAATATGTGTTCTTTTGATGTATATCATTTGGGATGTGGAGGACATGGGAGAAGTGGAGATCAAAGGTGAGAAAATGAGAAAAGAATAGTTTGTGCAAGTATGCTTTATTTTGTAGCAAGCTAGTTATAGTTTGCATATCATTGTGATTGTTCTTTTTATTACATGATTTGAGTATTAGCCACTCTTTTTTATGCAACTGTTGATTGGTAGACTTTGAGTTGCTTTGGCTGACTTTGATCATGCAGTATGAGTCCTAAGATGTATGTGCACGTCTTTGGTATATTGTTTTCATTGGACTACAATATTAAGAGTTTGGATTTTTTGCACATCAATCGCTTTGGTGTGTTTGTTATCATGGGAGATGGTAACTTTGAGTAGGATAGTTGATTATATAGGGATGAGAGTTGTAGTATGGGTTGGATATATCATGTATAGAAGGTCTATTAATGGTGGGTTTTTCTAGTTGGATGTAAACAATTGGTTGTGGTTGTTGTTCTAATTGTTTTGGAGCATTCGTGCTTGATCTTGTTTTGGAGGAAGTTTTGACTTCTAAGTTGTGTTCTAGTAACTGGTTTGAAGTTGGATACATTGGTGTGACTATGTGACATTAAGTGTTTCATCATGTTTTTTGGAATTCTAATCTTTTGTCATGTTGGTGATCACTTGGAAGATATTGCACATGCTTCTGTAAAGCTCATAAGAACAATAGAGTTCAGTTGAGACAATATGGTAACCTTGGTGGTTCACAAATTGTTTGTGTTTCCCTTTGGCTCTTTCAAGGTATATAACAAATGCGAAAATGTTCGGATTAGGTGTGTCATACACCTTGCAAGTCCTAATATTTGAAATATTTATTTATTTATATTTATTATGCATGCACATATTTTGGGCATCCCACTTCGAGTGGCACTATGTGTCATGCGTAGTTTGTATTTTGGAAATTTGTATTTATTGCATAGTGTCATGGAAGTTGCTAAATACAACTATGACAACTTGTAATGTTTTTAAGAGTTGCTAGAAGGGAAAGAGCTTGAAAGAGGGAGTTACCTTGGAAACTTAACAAGCATGATTTTAGGAGATAGTGCAAGCATGATTTTAGGAGCTAAAAATGGAGCGCCATATTTGGAGAGTCAGTTGTGATTTAACATGTGTAAGTAACTTTCTATTTTATGCTGGATTTAATTCTTCTTGACTAGAAATTGGATATTTCCAACCCAATTTGGTTGCCGCATTTGAGGGTTGTATTAGCTCATGGTTTTGGGTTTCATTTTGATGGTTTCTTGTATTGAAACTCCTATAAATTGAATGCTTGAGGAGTCATTTGTGAGGAGAGTTTTATTTAAGGTTATGTTTTGAGTTTTCATCCAGAGAAGGAAGATGTAAATCTCCATGTTAAGACTTTGAGCCTACAAGTTTATTGTAACATGTTTGTTGTTGCAAATTAATACATTGGTTGGATGCTTTGAAGTGTTGGGTACCCATGTCTATTGGTGTCTCTACTCTTTTGTCTTTGTTTCTTCTATTCTTCTCCTATCATGTTCTTAAAGTGTAATTTGCATGCCGTTATGTTGCAGAAACTTACATAGATTTGTAAGTTACATTATCTTTCCTCTAATGGTTAATGTGATGGTAAATCATCTATAATTTTTTCCACTCTAAAAATATGGTACTATATGCTTGTATCAAGTTATTGAATATCTGATTGAGAGAAACATAAGAAACAGAAAAATGCATACTAGATTCCCTTTCCCTTTCAATGATATGGTCCAATGAACACACAGTGTGGAATACATGCTTTTGGCTTTGCTGCCAACAACTCCTTTGGGCGCACCAAAAAGCGATAAACAAATCTCCTTTTATTCTTCTTGCTCGCCATGTATTTGCAAGCCTCCCTTAATTTGACTAACGCAGCACTCTTGATCGATCTTTACTTTATCTATGATCATTAGTTCCATGATTCCAAGCGGAAAATAGATAAGAGATAACAGAAAGCTAGGAACCCAGGGGATGAAAAATAGATAATCCGAGGCTCAAATATGGGAAACAACTGGGCAGAGGGTCGTATATGTAGCTTCACTGTCGGCTCCAGTGAGAAAAGCAACTTTACTTCCACACAAATTTTTACACTTCGGCAAGAATATCCACTTTATTTTGGCAGAAATTTCTATACGTACAGCTTCACATTGTAAATGCTTTACATGAATGATTCCAACCAAAGTTTGAAGGCTTCTTGTTATTCTCAGATGTTTGTCGTACACGGATGGTTAGTTAACCCTTTGTTGTTACATTATGGTTGTTACATTATGGTTTAAGAAGGAAGAGTTTAAACAATCAGGAATTGATGTCATTCATGACGACACTTGGGTCTACATCCATACAATTATTATAAGCTTTGTTTGTGCATTAAGTCTGAAGGAAATTTGTCATGTTCTCTGTGGGAATGTACTTTTTGTTGATAGGCTTCTTCATGTCGAATAGATATAATAGCCACAACAATTTTCACGATAGCCTTGGTCGCATAGGTCATCTTCACCTTTTGGGTTCATATCATTAGTTTGTGAAAAAATATTATAGTAATATCTTAGCAAATATATATGTTCCTTAAGCAGCCCTATTTAGCTTTAAGAAATTGTATGCTTATGTGGGGCCTCTTGTTGAACACAATTGCTTCTGGTTAGTCCTTTGTAAGAAAAGAATTATGTTTTCATGTTATCAGTTTTGATAATAGTTTGTCTTTAAATCTATGCTAAAGGAAAATTAATTCTATTTTTATAAGTTTTGAATTTTCTTTGATTTAATTCTACCTTAAAAAATTAGAAATTAAATTTTTGATTGGTGGTTAACATTTTCACTAGCTAAAAAAATAAAATTACATTATTTTAGCCTTCTCTAAATTATTTCAAATAACATGGACTTATTATAAATTTACTACTAAATTATATATGAAAAATCTTTAAGAAATAAACTAGTTATTCAATTGAAATAGATTTGACTCAATAGAAATAAAGTTAATCAATCCTATTATTTAAAAAAATCTATGAATTCTAATTCATTTCATAATGATTTTCAAATCTAATTTACTAAAAGTCCAAATCATTTAAAAACTAGGTCATTTCTATTTTTTGTTATTATGTGTCTATCTTGCAAGTCTTCTTGCCACTATATAGAGCATCCTTGATTTGAATCCATAGAGGATGGATTCACAACTAGACAAATTCCTCTAGAATCACATACATGTCTAATTTGATTTTTTATCAAAACTAGTTCTTGTTCATGATCCTCCTCCTACTACTAGTAGACTTAAGTTCTAGCATTTCAAATATCGACCTTCAAAGTAGGGATACCATTCTCCACCCTCTTTGTCCTTCTAACATAGTTCCTTTCTATAATCTAATTCAAATATTAAAGTAGTTTCCTTTCTACAAAAGCCAACCAAATAAATTAATTAGACTAATATTCTAGTTTATGTGTCACATTTTCTTTCTTAAGGAAAGTAAGTTGATTGTTAATCCAATTAATACACACATTAACTTAGGTTAATCTCCCTTTCACAATAAAGTAGTTAATTTCCAATTCTTCAATTTGTAAAAGTTTAACATAATGTCCTATGTCATGGATAGACTTTTATTTTCTTCTAAGTAGGATGCATTATTGATTTTATTTATGATGTCAATTCCTTGTTTTGAAATGCACAAGTGTATTTTCTAGAAAATTTTCCATTTGTTTTTTTCTCAAGCACAACATGCTCTAATTTCCCTAAGGAAAATAGGAAACCCCTCTTTTGAGATCACTCTAGTCTTCAGTCCTTGTTGTCAAAAATATAAATGTGCCCCTATATCCCTCTATTGGATGCTCATAACCATGTTGGTAATCAATTTGAAATATTTTTTTGGCCTATGAATGTCTCCCACATTTCCTCTTGGTCTTCATTCCCATTCAATTCCCTTTTGCACTTCTCAAGTTGTTCTCTTTATTTGTATTTTTAAATGTGACTATGCACTATATTTGAATTCATGCCTTGTGTTACTTCTAATGGTCAACTCCAATGTTTGAATGTGTAGCATTAATTTTTCTCTAGGGATGTGTTTCAACCAAGGAGAAATGGCTATATTGAATTATCCATAGCTTAGCTTTCACCATTCAACACCTATCAATTCATCTCACCATGATCAAAACTAGACATTAGATAGGGACATACCTTAGTAGCCATTCCCTTATGCCCATGTACTTAATTCTGTTTATTCTAAATCACTTTTATGTGATTTTTCATCATGTATCCAATTCTACAGTGAATCTAGCACTAGAAGTGATCAACTTTAATAGTCACAGCATGTTTCTCATGGGCCTAAAATTTGCTTATCTCCCTACACAATACGTGGTTGCTAATGTGGAACTAAGAATACATGTCATAATCTCATTAGTTGGGACCTATGTTATCAGAAATGAGAAAATAGGATTTAGAAAGGTTGCGTAGAAGAAACGATATATATATATATATATAATTTTTAGAAAATATAAAATAAATAAAAATTAAAAAACGTAAACAAAAGTTAAAAATCAGACGAAATCTAGCTTATTTCTCTTTTATTATTATTATTTTTTTTATTGGAATTTTTTTATTAAGGCCACTCAGTTTTGTAGGGAGAAAAAAGCCAAAAGACTGAACAATTTTATAGAAAAAAAATTTCAATACAATTTTTAATTGCAGATTGGAAAAACAACCATTTGAAACAGAAACGAGGAGTGACCGTCGCGTTTCTGGTAACATAGGTTCGGAATGTATGTGTAGGTACTCACATGGCCTCATAGGATTAAATGGCCAAATAAAAGTCATTCCCTATAGACTAAATAGCTTGATCAAGAGAGTTTTAGCAACGTATATGTGGTGCATTTAGCAGCCATTGAATGTGATAGATTTGAGCCATCGGGTTTAAAGAAATGAGTGATATCATTAGTGGATAGGTCAACTGAATGACATAAATTACTGCCACATGTAGTTTAAAGATTACATTTTTGTAGGCATGTGATGTGGCTAACTTCTATTAGTTGTGGTAAAAGTAGGATTATGGAGAATTGAATTGTGTTTCCATTTGATTTTACCACAGCCTACAAAACATTATTCTTAAACAAAAATTAAGATGAAAATAAGGGTTACATTGTAGCTGCAGTCCCTGCTTTACAAAGCACAAGAACAAGAACCATACTAATATAGAAGGTAACATCAAAATTTGTCCTAAAAAATGGCTCAACTACTTTTAATATACAACAAAGAAGAACAAAAGACTACTAGTACTTCCCATAATCATCCATAACCCAACAAAGCCAATGATAATGCCCTTACTGGACATAAGAAAAATGAAAAAACTTAATGAATGACAGCAGAAATATTCCAATAAACACATTCATCGAAACAAGCATTACTAATAGCATATACGAAAGAAACCAATGCATCCATTAGCACACAGGCCTAGAGAAATTTGTAGGAAATCACCATGGAAAATTGATACAAATTAATTTATTTTCGTGATCTTTATACATTCAAATATGAATATAAATTAACAGTTATTCAAAAGAACCTAACACACATACCCGTTTATAATTTGGAGCACCGTCAATTTGAGGCTGCAACCTCTTGTTCTAGCATCCAGAGAAATGATCACTCTTCAATATTGTCTTCATTCCAAGAAGAGAACCCCCTTTGAAGCTCATGACCTACTCCAGCTCTCTTTCCAAAGACATCACTATCTTATCTCGGTGTCACTACTCACACCTCACCCTTTCCTTATTATTGTCCAATGTCTGCTAAAGGTATTTGATCTATTCTTGAAATTTGATGCTTAGAATCCCTGTCTCTCTCAGCAGGCGAATAAAAAGCTGATTATTGAGAGAATAAAACGCATCTAAATTGAAGAATATTAACTAGAAGATGTTATAATGCTTTAAACGTTAATGTCAATTACGATGAGTCAAGAATACTACGTTAGCAAATATAATTGAGATGCTTATGTTGATATCCAAAAGTTCCAAACACCGCTAAGAGCCAGTGGCCAAAAGTTTTAAAAGGCAAATACCAGAACAATCCTATTGCTATCCTTAATTGCTTATCCAGTGCTTATTTTCAAACGAGTTAATGCAGATAGTTGTTCAAATACCAAAAGATTGTGTTTAAGGGCGGGAACTAACAAAATTTCAGAGCTTCGCAGGGCATATGTCTCTACAGTTTCCCAAAAAAAGAAACACAAGGTCGCCAACGCAGAACAAGCTCAAAACACTTCAATGCACCAAGATTTCACCAAAAAATTCTTTGCAGTCAAGAAAAAGGGGTTCAACTAACTCATGGAAAAATAAATAGCTCTTGCATGAGGGCAAAAACTTGAACTTTCACTGAATCGAAGACCAAAACTTCAAATTTCAACACAAATAGGCAAAATTTGAGCCACGGAAGCTCAGATTGTTTTAATTTAACTGCAGAAACTTAAAATTCTACTGATTTAAAGAAAACGCGTAGTATTTCACCACAAATTTTATCTAAAATCAAGAAAAGAGGAAAAATGTGACACAAGGAAGTGCCAAATGATCTTGTTTACCAAAAAAATCTGTTTCAGTCAAAATAGGCATGTGAGGAGGCAAATTTTGGCTGGAATTCCTATCAGAATTTAGAGCAGATTTAAGTTAAATTAAAATATTTTAAGGTGATAAGAAATGTTCTAGTTCGTATTGATTTCGGGATAGAGACAAAGAGTGAGAAGTTTGTTTAAAAGCCAAGTAAAAAGAAGGTAATGATCTCTCCATTGTATTTTCCCCCTACTTTCAACAGTAACTGACAAACACAGCGTTACTTCTTATTGACCTAACGTCCACATAAGATCCGTGTAGGAAATGAATGCAATGGCTTGCTATTTCTTCACTGGCCTTGTTTAATCACCATGCTATTTTCGTACGCCTTTCAAAACAACTTAATTCTCAACTGTCAACCACAATGCTATTTTTAATCTTTCTTTGGCATGCCCTGACCTGTCATTTTCCAACAGAGAATTTCAAAATGACGCATTTCTTCCAAATTCAATCCCCCGGCAGTAAAATTCAAATAATTTTCATTCCTGTTCAAAAATCAATTGTACTTGAAACCGAAAAAGTGATTTCAACCACCTAAAATTGTTATTAGGCATCTTTTTTCTTATCATGCAACCTTCTGTAAAATGCAAAGCAAGGTTTTAAGTAAGAAGGGGTGGCAAAGGAAGCTGAAAATGATAATACTAATAAAATATGTGCATAATATAAACAGAGGCATGTGGCTTGGCTTTGTCATAGGTGTTCATATCCTAGGTAAACTTTGTGAAGGAATGAAATCAATTATTATTTTTTCCAGTTCACATTTCATTTAATTAGGTAGCGAACAAACAGTGTTAGTGTTTCTAGAAAAAACTGTGTTGCTTTTTTTGTCTCAATGATGATCACACGAGTGATCCATCATCAGGAGGAAAGGAAGAGAATGCAAATAGTGTTAGTGTTTCAAGTCAAACTCATTTGCATTCTCTTCCTTTCCTCCTAATGATGGATCATGGAGTGTGATCCGAAACGTTGAGAAAAAAAAAAAGCAACACAGTTTTTTCCAGAAACACTAACACTATCATCATGGACTGTGGAAATATCATGTCTACAATTATTGCCCTTCATGGGAGGGAGATTTGTTTCAAAGCTAAGGTTTTTGAAAGGATGAGGATAAAGGTTTCAATTCAAACTCATTTGCATTCTCTTCCTTTCCTCCTGATGATGGATCATGGGTTGGGATCCTAAACGTTGTGACAAAAAAGAAACACAGTTTTTTCCAGAAACACTAACACTATCATCAAGGACTATGGAAATATCATATCTACAAGCAAACAAATAAATTTTACTGAAACTATTGTTTTTATGTACCTTACAAGTAGCACCTTTCAAGTTTGATGTTTTTATAATAAGATGAAACTTTAGAAAATGGTTAAATTTTGCCTTGGTTGTGTTTTGATTGAAAGTTTCTTTTTCAGCTTTCTAACAAATACGAAATTAATTTGTTAACTGGTTAAAATAATCAACAACCAACCAACAAATTAGTTCCTAACATTTTTTAGAAAAATAAAATCAAAGAAAATCTAAGACATTAGAAGAAGGATAAATGTTTTTCCTTGGCACAGTTTTTAAGGCAAAAAAAACAGCTTGAACTAAAAATATAAGTATTCCTTGCTAGAGGTGGGACTAAGAAATGTTATGAAATGATAATAAGTGACATGACCAATTCTTATTGTTTGTAGCCAATTTAGCACTACAAGAGGTCATACTACCCTACACTCTTTCACTCCCCATAATGAACATTATCCATTAATCTTAGGAGCTTTGGCCACAATGAGTATTGATCATTGATCATTGTGAAGGTTACCTACTCAAACAAAAGGAATTCTTATGTGAAATACGTGAACACATTAACAAAGTTAATGCAATATATTAAAACACATCAATGACATTCGCTCCTTTGCAACTTGATAGACAGGAACAGGGTTTATGACAGGGTTCAACATCTTGGTCCGCATTTCTCTATAGGAAATCATATTGTGCTACGGATCTGAGGGAATGTTTAGGGATGTCAAGGCTACCTAAATCCAAGATTTTAGCCTCCATTGATGAATGGATTGTAAGTTACAAGCATTTGAGTATCAATTTTGGTTAGACAGTTCAGTCCGGTGAAGAACAGGCTGACTAGGTGTTTGATCCTTGTGCAGATGAAGAGAAGTAATTGGTTGAGTAATTTGTGAGATCCAGTAGTGTTGGCCAACATATAAGGTAACTTGGATATGGAGGTTTTGGTCCACATTGGTGTTTGTGCATGGATTCAGCTGACAAAATAATGTTCTTAAAAGTCTCTAAGTTTTTCTTAAGGCCGACTGCAGTTAATACAATTTAATGTAGTAGATATATATAATCAATAAGTTGGAGCATTTAGAGGTGTGGTGGTATGAATATGAAGGAATAAGTGCGAAGTGAAGAGATCTAAGCTCCGGATCATGGCAAAGCAGTGAAGCAGGGCAGAGAAATATGAAGTGTGTAAATTTAGTGTATTGAGCTCAATTAGAACTGTAATCTTGCATTGTTAGATGCTTTTCTTCAGTTCAAACATTCCAGTGAACTTTTGTAATCAATTCTATAGGCAGTGAGCCTCCTCAGAGAAGTGAGCTCTTTTCAGTATGCCAGAAGACATGTGCCTTCCCCATTTGTAATACTTTTAACAAAGTATAAATTCTTGTGGGTTAACCCCCACCGTGGTTTTTCCCTTAACCGGGTTTCCACTTAAAAATCCTGGTGTTCATGTGTTGTGATCTTGTTGTTTCTGTTCTTGTGTTCATGCTTCTTTCTTTTGGATGTGTGTGGTAAATTAATAAAGGAACAAAGTAATAAGTTTTTGCAGAACACTGATTCACCCCCCCTCTTAGTGTTCTTTAATCTCAATAGGCCTAAGCCTTTACCTTGATAATTCATTTTTTGGAATATACGATATGTAATGGGATACTTATTTTTTAGGATACAAGACAAGAGTCCCTTATTATTAGATGAGATGGCAAACAATGGTTGCTACTCTCCTAGGGAAGAACATTCATTTAGGAAGGTAGTAAGACCAATAGGATATGATGGTGGATTTGAAATAGGATCAATATGAGATGGTGAAGGAGTAATAGGATCTTGATTATCATTATTCTTATGAAGATCTAATGTATTTATTTGATTATCTATGTGCTTGTGGGGACCAAGTGTCTCATCAAGGGAATTGTATGTTGTAGGATGATGGATAAGACTAGGGGGAGAATGGATACGAGCAGTGGAAGTTTCTTGAGCATGGATATTATTGGGACCATGAATGGAAGGAGTGACAAGCTCTTGATCATAGACAATATCTTGATCATAGAAAAGATATAGGTTATGAATAGGTTGAATGGAAAGACTTTGATCTAGATTTGGTAAGGAGCAAGGTTGATCATGCTTTGGAGGACCCTTGACATAGATCTTGATTTTGGATAGGAATGGAGGTTTCTTGGATAGATTTGATGTATGATTGGGAATAAATAGGGCTTATGGTAGGTGGATTTTCAAGAGACTTGATAGCTTGTGGACTACAAGATGTGATAGGAAAAATAGGAATGATATTTGAAGGTTCTTGGATAGTTTCAAGGATAGGGATTTGATTGTATGAGGGTGGTGGTTGATTCCTTGCTAGTATCCAATGGATCACATCCTTCATTAGTATATGGGTGGATGTACAATAGAATGGATGAAGAATAATGGTAGAAGGTGTAGGCTTATGATTAAGATTAGGATTGCTTGTGCTAGATGGGGATGAAATTAGATGAGTGGATTTGGATTTCTCCATATATTTTCTTTTTCTTTTAGATAAATTACAAAGAATCTTTGAAGAAAATCGTTCAAGGATTCCTTTGTTGATGGATTAGAGCTTGGGAAGTTTGATGGTGGTGTTGGTGTAGGACTAGTAGGCTTTGGGATAAGCATTCTATTGGATGGTGATGGAGGGATGATAGGATTGGACTTAGGTGGAAGATTTGATGGTTTAGGCTTTAAGTGTGTTTGGGATTGGCTTAATGGATTACGATTATATGATGGAGGTTCCATATGGATGGATGGATGAGGAGGACTAGTAGATGGATTAGTGTATGATTCCAAACTTGAGGTGGTATTTCCCTATTCAAGAGTATCATTAAGATGGCTTAAGAATGTGCTAGCATGCTCATATTGTGGAGAATTTGGAGATTAATATTGAGAAATATTCAAGAGATTGGTTGATGTGGAGGGAATACGTTGGCATTATGATGTGGGTGATTCATGAGATTGGGATGGAATTTGTTGATGTTGTGGTTGTGCTTTTTGGGTTTGGTATTTGTAGGTGGCTAAGAGTTGTTGGATTTTGATTAAGTGTTGTCGTATTTGTGGTGATTGGTTTTGTTGAAGTGGTTGGTTGATGGTTTGTAGTCATTGTATGATTCAGTGGTTTAAAGGTTGTTCTAGTTGGTGGAGTGTTTGGATGATGTCTTGTAGTCCTTGTGCTAGGATCTTTTGCTCTAGTGTTGGGATGGAGTTACACATAGGTTGAAGTCTTTGTGTCTCAGCTTGTTCCTCCAAGTATGCCTCATAATCTAAAAGATTTTCATCATTATTAGAACTAGGAGGAGGGCCTCCTTGGAGTATGTATGGTTTTTGATTTGGCCTAGATTTGTTGGTGATCACGACCATTTTAACAAATAAGGATTGGATTAGGTTCAAGGATGTGAATATGAGTAAGACAATGATAAATGAATTAGGTGGGAAATGGATGAATTGGATGATTTGATCAATTAAAGAGCTTATTAGGATTCACAATGATAGATGGTAACAAGAATGTACTTCAAGCACAAAAATGCAATGGCCAAATGTTTGATAGGAAGTAGTATAAACACTATGTGTATGTTCAATAGCCCCTTAAGGCCAAATTTCCACAGGTCTCAACATAATCGAATACACTTGAAGAAAATGCTTAATCTACCTAAGATCAATGGCCAATGGCAGCTTGTTCAAGCCCACAACTTGGAATCTCCTTTGATGCCAATGTAGGAACACCTAATGTGGGTGTATACACTTTTGTCTAAATGCATGAGAGGACAGGTAGGGGCCTCTAGGACTAGAAGGATAACCTGATCACCCTCTCCTCAGAAAGCCAACAAGTAGCTTATACTAAGCCAAGGATTTTTATCTCATCTTAGGGGAGCCATATGCTGAGTATCTTTAGAGAATGTATCCTCTTGCATTGAACAAGACACCAACAACTCAGTCAAAGGGTAGGCTTCTAAATTAAGGTGTCTAGTAAGAATTTGGGGACTTGATGCTTATCCATGGGGTAGTGACTCACTTAAGAGACTATCCCAACCACTTACATCAATCCTTCAAAAGGAAGGAATGGGGTTAATGTATCTCATACACAAGTGTATGGATACTGGGGAACTATCAAAATAATAATACTTCACCAAGAAGTCTTTGGCTTTTGCCTAAACCATTTATATAGTGGACCGAATCGAAAGCACCGCTTAGAGTCATCCCTTGGGGTGAGTACCTCTTTTCCCACCAAGGTAGGCTCTTCTAAAAATAAAAATAAGATAGAACAATTTCTCTTACACCCAAGATCCATTGAGAGGCAAGGGGAGAGAATACTTCTATTCTATCTTGGGATCTACTAACAGAATGTGCAAATGCACCAGACACATCAAGTAGTTAGGTTCTTTTTTTAAAACACCACTTGAAATGTTCCTATGTTAAAAGACATGCAAACACACAAAAGGATCCTACAAGGAAATGTATTAGCAGTTTGCAAAATTTTGTGACTTGGACACATGAGAAGTTGCAAGAAAATGTTAGAATTAGATGAATGATCCTGCAAAAACCCACACAAAAAAAGTGTTAACACACAACAAGAATAAAATATTTGATGTTTGCAAAATGAAAGACTAAATTTAAAATAATTATACCAGAAAATCTGAGATGAGTTTGGACAAATGGATTGCACCATTATGTATCCCTCTGAGTCACCTTTCCAACACCTATAAAATTGTGAAAATCTGATAAAAAATGCAAAAGTTATGTCTGTTTAGATAAATCAGCCTCCAAGGGATAGAAATAGGCACTCTAGCAGTTAATTAACTATCGACAGTTTGGTTTGAACGTGTTCCTAGTGATAAAGAAAAAAATA
Source organism: Cunninghamia lanceolata (assembly GCA_027924645.1). Taxonomy (NCBI): domain Eukaryota; kingdom Viridiplantae; phylum Streptophyta; class Pinopsida; order Cupressales; family Cupressaceae; genus Cunninghamia; species Cunninghamia lanceolata. The sequence goes on along the minus strand of BSBN01000719.1, from coordinate 1,971,451 downwards.
ATTTCTTAACTATTACTGTGATTCTAACTACCAAATTGGCCCCCTCAATCTCAAATTAGATGTAAAATATTTCTGTTCTGACGTAGAGCAGTTTCTCAGTTCTATTGCATGTAAATTTACCCACATTGATTTAATGGCATTCTTCGAGCTAAATGACACATATATCATTTAAATTTAAAATTTGTAATGGTCAAATTTGTGATGCCCATGCCATTTTCCACTTAGTTTTTTTTCCACTGTGAGAATGTTTATAACCACAAAACCCTAAAATAAGTTATACTCACAAATGATTATCAATAGCCTTTTTAAAACTTGGGACAACAAAATCACACTTCATATGCATTCCTATCAATGCCACACTAAAACCGTTGAGACTCTAAGAACTAGATAATTTTTAGTTCATTTGAACTATTGAGGGTAAGTGTTGCCCCTCAGTTGTGATCCTTGATGTCAAATCCACAACTTGGTATTTTGATGATTGGCACAACATGCCTAGTATTGGCATGGTATTTTGATGTTGGCACATGCTTGGTATGGTATCATTCTCACAGCATGCTCTTAGTTGATATTCATTGTTGTATTCATTGTTGGCTCATGATATTCGTTGTTGTATTCATTGTTGGCTCAGTTGAAGTTGATCTTAGATCTATGCCAATTAATATGTTCATAATCTCCTAATGATATATCTCCTGATGACATACTTGGCATGGCATATGTTATCATGTTACATTTCTATATTATGATATTTGTAATAGGTGACAGATGATATGGTGTTATGGTTAGTATGGTTGATCTCAAATGGGTTGTTGTATCATTGTAATATTCTTAGTTTGCAATAACAATGAGCTCTTTTGGTGTTATGATGTCATTGGCATTATGAGACAGTTTGGTCTCAAGATCTTTAAGTGCTATACTGTTTTATTTTGATATTACATTCACATGGAATCATGACAATTGTCATGGTAGTGACAACATGGTATCAATGGTAATATGGATATAGCATTGCTATGGACACATGTATACCACTTATCATGGTAATATGGTGACATAACTCTCAGGGTATTTTGGTATAGATATGCATTATAAGTATTGACAATGGCATCCTCAGTTCTTTGGTATGGACATCCATGGTAAGTTCATCATGGTGACATGAACACATTGTAAAAATATTAATATCTTATGGTGATAGCTTATTGATATCATATGGCATCTTTAGTGTCGTAATTGATCATGGTATCTTTAGTTACTATGCTAGTACTGTGTTACTACAAAGGTATGATGACCTTTCAAGAGGAATCACTTATGAAATAAATCTATTGATGGTCAAAGATTATATGTTGTGAAAATCAAAAGACATAAGGATGACTTAAGGTCCTTTATTTGTTATTATGAAATTAAAAAGGTTTTAATTTCTATCAGGCACTATAGAAACATTACCTGATGGGCAGGTTATGACTATTTCAAATAGGTGAAAAGGCTTCATTTGACTCATTCTTCCACCGGCCCTTTTAGGGCTCACTGAAAGTACAAGTCATTGAGCAAACAAACTTTGTTTTGGATCATTATGCACAGTTTAACTTCGTGAAATAAATCTTCGAGCTAGGGTTTTATGTGTTGGTGATAATCATGAGAATGTATGGTAGAAATAGTGGGTAACTCTACATGTTTTGAATGGGATGTTGAGGATTTGACAATGCAGGTTCTTAAAGAGTTGAGCTTGTTCATTTTTTACTGAATCTTTGACCTATTCTTCAGCAAGGTGGTTCTCATTTGTCAGCCTATCAGGTGATATCTTCTCTATTTCTAAGTCAAAAGCATTTTGTGGTGGTTGACTTTATGGTAGCTAAAATGGGTCTTCAAAAGTTTTTTTTTAATTCTTTTGTCATAGCTATTAAAGAAGAAAGTGTTGTTGTTATACCCATAACAAATATTATTAGGGTTCTTGATTATAGAGCAGTTTGAAGACCTTAAACTTTTTCAGTTGTATCAAAACTGTGGTGGTTGTGATATTAAGGGTTTGTTAAAGGGTTATGGAAGTTTATTGTTTACTTTTGTATTTACCCTGTGATTAAGATATGAAACAGTTGTTTATTTGTCTTCATTTTGCAAACACAGTTGATAGCATCAAAACTATGGTTATATGATGACAGTTTGAAAAGGGTTTCTTGCTCGATAATCATGATTAAATTTGCACTTAACAGGCATAGTTTATTATCCATCATTGGATCATTTGACCAGGCTCTTGTGACAGTTACTAATGTAGTTGCAAAATACCTAAGATAGTTGCATAGCTATAGTTACATGTTCAAACTATTCTGTGAAAGAATGAGATACATTTCTGAGAAAGGATAAATAGATTATACTCTATTGGGTTTGATTGATCTGAGCAATCATTGCAAAATCAAACAAAAGCAATAGATACTAATAGAATATGACACTATATTTAGTTGTATGTGTGTACAAGTTCTTGTATTTCTTGGAATCTCAAATATTCAATGAGATATTCAAGAACAGGGCTTTAAGAGAAATAGAGAAATCCTCTGTATTGACTAAAATTATTCATTATATGGTTTGAAATATGCCAATGAGGCACTATTGTGAGTATAGCACTTAAACATCTTGAGACCAAACTATCTCATAATACCAATGACATCATAACACTAAAAGAGCTCACTATTATTGTAAACTAAGATTATCACAATGATACAACAATCCATATGAGATCAACCATACTAATCATAACACCATATCAATTGCCACCTATTACAAATATCATAATATAGAAATGTAACATGATATCATATGTCATATGCCAAGTATGTCATCAGGAGATTATGAACATATTAACTGGCATAGATCTGAGATCAACTTCAACTGAGCCAACAATGAATATCATGAGCCAACAATGAATATCAACTGAGAGCATGTTGTGAGAATGATACCATGCCAAGCATGTGCCAACATCAAAATACCATGCTAGTACCAGGCATGTTGTGCCAATCATCAAAATACCAAGTTGTGGATTTGACATCAAGGACAACAACTAAGGGGCAACAAATTCCCCCTTTGTTCATGATGGAAAAACACAACTTCTTCTCCCCCTTTTTGGCATCAAGACAAAGGGAGAAGAAAGTGTGCCAATTGCCATAATTGTCCTAGAAATATCCATAGTATCCTAAAACAAAAACTGCACTATTAGCACCATAATAAGCATTTAAATGAGCATGGATCATAGCAAGGACAACAATTGAAGATGCCAAACATGAAAATCATCAAAGAGCAGGTGTATAGAGTAGAACACCACTGTACTATCAAGTAATGTCTCCATACCACTGTCAAGCATTAGTACTCAGAAACATTGCATTACCATAACCAACTTTGATCATCTATCCATGACACCTGACAACACCAAGAATTGAACAAGTCACAATGAATATGTTGTTACCAAATAGTTTGCCATTAGCTAATAATCATGAAAAACATGTGACATGAGTATCAAGAAGGAAATGTTATAGTACTGGATCATCTTAAACACCTCATACTCCACTCTGTATTGTCTTAACACATTGTCACAAAACATTAAAGATGTGATCATTATGCTAGATTTGTTGCACCATCAAGATATCATACACAAAATCATTGACAAAAAACATTTCAAAACTATCATGAAGTCATTGCTCATTTCAATATGAAGCCTGTACCACACACAAATAAATGTCTGATCACTTCTTAGAAAGTTCTATCATCAAGACATCATCAAGTCTGCCGATGAACATCACCATCACTAAAGTCCAAAACATGATGCATAGCATGAAGACATCATCTACTGAAATAAATGTAATGAACTCATACACCATACATTCACTATCTCAAGGAAAACATCAAACAAGAGTATAGGAGTCACTTCACTATGAATTCTTCATATTCCACAATGTAATTCACATGTCATTGTTTCTCTATCAGCATGTATCAAAAATAATGAAGATAGATACTTGATCATACACCCACACTTATGATTAACCATTGTCCTATCCTTTAAGAAGATTAATCAACACCAACACATACTGTATATCAAATCTACATGTCAAAGGCCAAAGACAACAAACCCATATCACCATATCAAATACAAGGAACCAATCTGTATAATGTCATGCCATGAACTATACCAACCATGCTCCCAAGCTGTACCAACAATACAAGGAATAATGCCATGATAATACCATGAACAAAATATGAACCAAAACAACACCATTGAACTGCTCCCAAAACATTATGCAATAAGTAGAAATTACTAAAGAAAGAGTATCAACAATGTTCAACACAACAAGAATTACTTCCACATTTTAGACTATGGCATTCATTTCAAACCCAATACTCTCACTATAGCAAGAAAACAATAAAACCCTAGTCACTATGTGATCAGAAGATATGATATCATCTACACCTTGAAGACTCACAACTGTCAAGACCATTTGCACCTTGACTACACCTCTGTAAAAACATCAGACATCTCTCTGCAATGCTAACAAATACCTTAACATGATAGAGACTGCACAATCATCTTGTAAATACAAACATTGATCACAATATAACTTCACAAGCCTGCATCTTGACAAACATGACTGAGATCAAAAGATATGAAAGACCAAAAATACTGAACCATTGACATATACTACAGAGCAACATAGTAATCAACACCATTCTGAACTTCATTACACAAAACTAATATGAATAGCATCTTAGCAAAAATTATCAGGTATGAAACCAAAAAAAAGATCATCAAATTGACAAACATCAAATGATCTCCTCCTAAAACTTATTTAGGATAATTGATAGAACATGAACAACTCCCCCTAACTTCATGCTATCTGTTATACAACTAATGACGTAACTTGTGCAAGATGCACAAGTTTAGAATCTATCTTCTCTTATCTTTGTTTCTACTTCCACATATTCACAAGTTCTTTCTTCCTCCAAACTTTTTCATCTTCTTTCCTTTTCCACTTTTTCAAATTAGGTGATGTTTTTTTGCAGCTATGAGCTTTATGACCAAAAGAGTTGCATATATAATAAACTATATTGTAATCATAATCAAATGATTGATAATATCTTTTTGACATCCCTTGAGCATTTATGTTATGCTTCCATGCAGGATCATACCTTCTATTCATTTTATAGTTTCTTTGTATGTGACCAACATTATTGCACTTGTAACATACATCATTATAATCTTGATTTGACAAACTATTAAATCTTTTCTTCTTGTTCCAACCAAAGACATTTCTTTCACAATCTCTAGCTCTATGACCATAAAAATGGCACGAATAGTAGTAACCATGGAACTGAGAATAGTTATACCTGACCGAATGATATTGCCTGGTAGATGAAGGTTTTGAGTGCCTATTTATACTACTTTGATCAGCAACTTTATCTTTTTATTCCTTCTTGGCTCCATTCTTAGGGGTAGTAGAGTAAGTATTCATGCATATCTTCTTCCTAGGACCATCTCTTGACTTGGAACATTCTCCTTTCTCGTAACCCAAACTAGTAGTGTCTCTGTAATACCTTTGCTTGCTCAACATGTCATTTAGGAAGTCAGTACTCTTTTCAAATTGAATATTCTTTTACAATTTTGAAGATACTTCTTCCAAATTCTTTCTTAAAGAGACCATTTCTTTCTCTAACTTTAGAGATTCTATTGTTTTTACTTCAAGATCAGATTTTGTGAGGTCAACTATTCTTTTAATTTCTTCAAATTTTATTTTTAGACTAATGACAAATTTATTTGCCTCTTCAATTTGTACCTTTGCCTCTTTAAGTTCTAAAGAAAATTTAACAAAATCAGAAAGTACCTTACTCTTAGAATCCTTCTCTTGTTGAAGTTGAACCTTTAATTCCTGGTTCTCTTTTTCAAGATACTTGTTCATTTCTAGAGCACATAAAAATTCTCCTTCAATATCTACTTCATAGTCATTTTCATCAAACACCTGTCCATCGTCATCTTCAAAGAAATCTCCTTCTGCATCATCAATTTCAACTACAAAATCATCAAGTTCTTGTCTACTAACATTCCAATTATCAAGACTCTCAACTTCAGGACTGATTTCTTTATGACATTTTGTATCTACATTCATGGTTGACTCATGCAACAACTCACTGCTAGACTTAACTGTGGCTTGCTTTTGAATTTGTTGATCAGCATTTTTCTTTTCTTAATTTGAGGCCTTATTCCTATTCTTTTTTCCCATTGTACTCCACTTTCTAGGAACCCTTAAGTTGGTTAGACTTCTTGCAAGGGTCTAGCTCTGATACCACTTGTTGGAGTACTTGGTAACACTAAGAGGTGGGGTGAATTAGTGTTACAGAAAATAGAACAAAATTGACAAATTTACACACTATAATTGTAGGTTTAGACAATAGATATGCATGGTGACTTAAATGCTTATTAGTATGTATGTGTCAGAGCATTACAGAGACAAGTAAATAAGTTCCATGTGCATATGTAACAAATGACAAATAGCATCATAAGATAGATGGAAAATAAAACAAATGACAGATGACACCATAACACAGATATTTTTAGGAGTGGAAACCCTCTGGGGTAGAAAACCATTCAGTATAAGTGCCTCACTGGCTTATGTAATAAACTTACCTCACTAGCCACAATCATTGCCTCACTGGCTTGATATCATTTCTATATTATATTCACATAGAATCATGACAGTTGGCATGGTACTGATAGCATGGTATTAATGGTAATATGGATATAGCATTGCTATGGACACATACCACTTATCATGGTAATATGGTGACATAACTCTTAGGGTATCTTGGTATAGATATGCATTGTGAGTATTGACAATGGCATCCTCAGCTGTTTGGTATGGACATCCATGATAAGTTCATAATGGTGACATGAACACATTGATATCTTATTGTGATAGCACATTGATATCATATCACATCTTCAGTTTGGTAATTGATCGTGGCATCTTCAGTTACTATGCTAGTACTATGTTACTACAAAGGTATGATCACCTTTTAAGGGGAATCACTTATGAAATAAATCTATTGATGGTCAAACATTATATGTTGTGCAAATCAAAAGACATAAGGATGACTTAAGGTCCTTTATTTGTTATTATGAAATTAAAAAGGTTTTAATTTCTATCGGGCACTATAGCAACATTACCTACTGGGTAGGTTATGACTATTTCAAATAGGTGAAAAGGTTTCATTTGACTCATTCTTCCACCGGCCCTTTTAGGACTCACCGAAAGTGCAAGTCATCAGGCAAAAAGACTTTGTTTTGGATCATTATGCATAGTTTAACTTTGTGAAATGAAGCTTTGAGCTAGGGTTTTATGTGTCGGTGATAATCATGAGAATGTATGGTCGAAACAGTGGGTATCTCTGCATGTTTTGAAGGGGATCTTGAGGATTTGACAGTGCATGTTCTCAAAGGGTTGAGCTTGGTCATTTTTGGCTAAATCTTTGACCTATTCTTCAACAAGGTGGTTCTCATTTGTCGGCCTATTAGGTGATATCTTCTCTATTTCTAACTCGAAGGCATTTTGTAGTGCTTGACTTTTTGGTAGCTAAAATTGGTGTTTGAAAGTTTTTTTTTTGTTCTTTTGTCACAACTATTAAAGAAGAAAGTGTTGTTGTTATACCCATAACAAATATTGTTAGGGTTCTTGATTATAAAGCAGTTTGAAGACCTTACATTTTTTTAGTTATATCAAAACTGTGGTGGTCGTGATATTAAGGGTTTGTTAAAGGGTTATGGTAGTTTATTGTTTGCTTCGGTATTTACCTTGTGATTAAGATATGAAACAGTTGCTTATTTGTCTTCATTTTGCAAACACAGTTGATTGCATCAAAACTGTGGTTATATGATGACAATTTGAAAAGAGTTTCTTGCTTGATAATTATGATTAAATATGCACTTAATAGGCATAGTTTATTAGCCATCGTTAGATCATTCAACCAGGCACCTGTGACAGATACTAATGTAGTTGCAAACTGCTTGAGATAGTTGCATAACTACAGTTACCTATTCAAACTGTTATGTGAAAGAATGAGAGAGATTTCTAAGAAAGGATAAATAGATTATACTCTATTGGGTTTGATTGATCTCAAACAAAAGCAATAGATTATAATAGAATATCACACTATATTTAGTTGTATGTGTGCACAAGTTGTTGTATTTCTTGGAATCTCAAATATTCAATGAGATATTCAAGAACAGGGCTTTAAGAGAAATAAAGCAATCCTCTGTATTGACTAAAATTATTCATTGTATGGTTTGAAATATGCCAGTGAGGCACAAACAACTAGTGAGGCACAAATAGCCAGTGAGGCACTATTGTCAGTCAGACATCGTTGAAAATGTCAATGAGGCAGAAATGATATCAAGCCAGTGAAGCAATGATTGTAGCCAGTGAGGCAAGTTTATTACATAAGCCAGTAAGACACTTATACTGAGTGGTTTTTTATCCCAGAGGATTTCCACTCCTAAAAATATCTGTGTTATGGTGTCATCCATTGTTTGTTTTATTTGCCATCTACCTTACGATGTTATTTGTCATTTGTTACATATGCACATGGAACTTGTTTACTTGTCTCTGTAATGCTCAGACACATGTACTAATAAACATTTAAGTCACCATGCATATCTGTTGTCTAAACCTGCAATTATATTGTGTAAATTTGTCAATTTTATTCTATTTTTTGTAGCACTAATTCACCCCCTCTCAGTGTTACCGAGTACTTCAACAGTAAGTCTATGGTTCTTGCGATCACAAATCACATTGAAAAAACAAAATGCGGAGCTATGTCTATGTAAGCTTTAAGAAATCATAACGATTTACGATTCCCTTTGAAAGAAATATCTGTGAGCATCTTTAAATGTCTATCATTTCTATTGATATCACTGCTGTGTTAAAGCTCTTCCTCAGCTGCCAGACTCTCTGAAGCAAAGTCAAGCAAATTTGTACTTTGAAACTTACCAAGTCTTAGATTTAGAAATCAGTCGTCTTCGTGAAATCCAACGATGGCAAGCATCAGCGGCATCCAAACTCGCAGTTGACATGCAATGATTTTCTTAGCCAGAGAGACTATTCAATGGACTGAATAATTTATATGTGGTTCATGCTTAAGCTGTTTGATGTTTTGTTGTAGCTTGATCATTTGAAAAATGAAAAAGCTAGTATACCTAATGATTTCCCTTGGTACAAAAGGACATTCACACAAGTTGGTAGCCAATGGCAAGATACAGATTCAATGAGGGAGGAGTTGGATGATTTGCAGATATTTTTGAGTACAAGATGGGCTATTCTACTGAACGTACAGGTGGAACTCTTTCAAGTAAATATTTTTTTAAGGCGTGAAACAATTTTCTTAGCACTATAATGCTCTTATATAAAAGCCTATCAGCCTTTACCAGATAGCACTTGCTCCAAATAATATTCTGTCTAAGGGTTCTCAAATGTTAACACGAAATGATTGAAAAATAGTTATAATCTGATTTAAGAAACACTAGCAATGTGTTAGAAAACAAAAACCTAACAACCTCACAACCAAGTTCTTAACACGCAAATGGACAAAGGTCTCAAAAGATAAGTGTATTAGAAACGAAAAAAATTGAACTCATTACCTCCAATTTGCAACTTTCTCCAACTCCTAAATCCTACGCATAATCAACAAAATGCTTGCACAAACAACCAATTTGTAGAGATTTGTTTCACGTCGTGTCCACCATTTAATGTGCACATAAAATATGAATTTTTATTAAAAGGAATTTAAACTATTGAAAATCTTAAAGTTTCATATATAATGCACAAAACAACTGCATAACTCCTTTGTAAATTTTGCCAGGGAGTCCATAAATGAAAAAATGAGGTTGATTTTATAAAGTTTGGGCAAAAGTGGTTCTAGTGGGTTGAACGGCAAAAAGGTAGGTAAAAGGGAGTTAGGATTTTTTATTTTATTTTTTTTTAATTTTATGATTAGGTTTATGTGTGGTAAATAATAAATTAAATATGTTAAGTTTAATTTATTATTTACGGGAAGATAAAAGGTGAGATTTAATTAAGTTTAATAAATTAAATCCCGTGTGAAGTTTAAGGAATAAATGAAGGATAAATTGGAATAATTGAAGGATAATTAGAAATAATTATAGATTAAATATTGAGGATTCGTTCAGTGGTCAAATTTAGATGTCTACAAGGACAACACTCTCAAATATGTAAGATGCCCTAGATGCTTGTGCAATATGGATTCTCTAATAAATACTCTTAATAATATGTGTAAGTAGTGATGATAGCTCTAAGAATGATCAGATAAAATGATCTAGCTTGATGCCCAAAATGAAGTATAGGTAGCCCTTTAAATACAATACTAAGAGTCACAAAGAAAATATGCTTTCATGCCTTGAATTAGCACACAATAGTCATATGCATAGGTCAAGTTGGCCCTAAATTCTCATTTAAATATTAAAAATAGTAGCATTATTTTTACACGTCTAGAAGTGATCATGATCATTTTTGGGACTGCAGGTCTAAGTTATGAAAGGAAAGTGGAAAAATCAAGGATTATTTACTAATCCTTGGGAGTGAGTGTGATAAGAATGAATAAAGTTGAGATTGTTTGTCCACTCTCAACTTAAATCATGTCATTTATTCTTGTTATTTGATAAAAGTCGCTCTAATCAAAGTGGCCCCAAATAGGAAAAAGGCATGGGTATCATTAGGAAAACCAATAGACTATTGTAATGCTTTTTACATACTTTAAAAAATACCTTCCCTTATTTTTAGAAAATCCTAATCAATTAGTTACTAATAAATATACAAAACTTTCAAATATTTTTAAAATATGAAAACAAATATCTAACAAATAAAAAAAATGTATATATTTAATAAAAAATTATTAATGTTACTACTAACTAATATTAAAACATTTTAAAAATAATATTAATAAATAAATATTTAAATAGAAATTCTATAAAATTAAGCACGCATTATTCCCTTACTATATTAGTGTCTTACCCCATGTTCCCATGCAACAGCTTAAGTTTTTTTTTTAACTTAAATTTAAGCAATTGGAGTGACCTCATGGAAATTTACAATTACGAGAAAAGGATCTAATTAGAATCTTTGGCTATTTTTGTGGAGCAACTACTGTTTAGGAATTCGAAATAAACTGTGGAGAAAAGGGGGATGGAAATAAACAGTCATTACATAATGAAAAATATGCCATGTGGTGGCTGCATATATTTCCTTCCCTAGTTTATTTTTATTTTTTATATAATAAAAACTACAAATCAAAATAACTCCTTAAAAGAAGTAGAAAAATAAAATATTCATGGAATCACTAGCTCCACAAATATCACCTAAAAAAACTGATCACTGGCTGCTAGCCTAAATAAGCTAAGCAGCATGGGGACATGCCTAATTAAGCTAAATCTCTTCCAATTGTCTTAATCCTGCGAAAGAATATTGTCGCTCCACCAATGCTTACAGTCATACACAGAACAAAAAGCCTCTAAGCAAGTGAGAAGCAGAAGTATCCCTATGGCCACAACAGTGAGCAGCTGCCATGAACAAAATATGTATTTGTTTATGTAATCCTTCACAGCAACGCTCCATCTCTTGTTATAATGCTTGTTGACGTCCGCTATAACTTGGTCCAAATATTTAACTTGCGTCAATTTCACGCATTTACCCATGCCGTTCCACAGGCCTGCCACTTTCCCGTCGTCTGCTAGGTGATGGCAAATAATCCCACTGTGTCGATGATGCCGTTCATGAAATCAGTGTCCGCTGAAGCTTCGAACGCCACCAGATTTCTCAGAACTACGTCCGCCCACATTTTTCGACTGCAGTTGATTTCGACCGACCTGTTCAAATCAACTTATTTCGACTGATCATCATTTATTCGTGCCGGCTGTTTACAAATTTTTCAAGTGCAACTGATTTCGACCGACCTGCTCGACCTGAAATGCCTTTACTCCAGCGAGGATAGTTCTCAGAAATTTCTATACAGGGTGAAGACACCGAGACACCTGTTATTTTACTGTGAATACGTTTTCATTAGTGATGAATTCAAAGCCACATTATAGTAAAAAAAATGTACTAGAAACTGGACCCATTAGAATTATTTCTATACTTCAGCAAGGATAGCAACTGTAATTTCTCAGAAATTTCGATAAGTAAGGCGAATTTGTATACTTCAGCAAGGATTGCAACCTTAGTTTCTCAGAAACTTCTATACGTACAAATGACTCCATTCAATGTCCGAGGGCTGCAAGTTACTATGAGATGTCAGTCGCACACGATTGGTTAATTTACCCATAGTTCTACTTTTTATGGTGCAGGAGGGAACAGTTAAAAGTTTAAACAGTCCATACCTTAAGCAAATATTTGAAATCTTGTCAATTCAATTGTCAATTGTTTATGTGGAGAGCGTAACTTTACTTAAATCTTATTCTTTAAGTCTAAGTCAAAGAATTTATAGTGATTTTAAAATTTTATCATTTGTTTATATGGGAGATGCATTCTGTTTAAATATTATTCTTCAAGAGTCAAACAATCAATAGTAATTTTACACTTTATTCTTATTAAAAAAAAGTGATAAATAGTTGTCCTACTTTTATCAGCCAAATTTTACCTTTGACGGTTGAATTGAGTGTGGTTTAAAAATAGTAGAGGAGAAGGCCCATATAAATGTGTTGTCATGTTGAACACAATTACCTAGTGTTTACATTAAATTTACATATTGAGGGATTTAAAAGACTTTTATCTTACTTTTAATTTTTTGTTGAAACATTTGAGAAGAATTTATGTTTGCAAAAGTTATTTTTATTTTTATTTTATTTTTAGTTTATTTTTTAAAAAAAATTAAATTATTTGTTAGAAGATTAATCTTTACTTGGTAAAGGATATTTAATCCTTACCTTAGTAAAAGCTATATTTATTTATTTTTGTCTTATAATTACTTGTATTTTAAATACAAGTATTTTATTATCCTCACATATGAGGATAATTCACATTCAATTCCTCTTTAGAGGATTTTATATTATTATTAGATTCCTCCTTAAGAGGTTGACACTTTGCACTCACTCACATGAAAGATGGCAAATGGGAGTTGCATGCAACTCCCTTCTAACCTCTATTTATGAGGTGCTTTCTCCTCCTTTTCCTTAATTCCTCACATTCTCTCATTCATGCCCATTCTTGAGGAGCTCCTCTCTCTTTGTGTAATGTATTTCTTTCATGGCTTCTTCCCATCTTTTATAATCAATGGGCGTTTTTCTTTTCTTTTCCCCCTTCAAAATCTTTGTCTCCTTTGTTGAATCTTGATGATGCATGCTCATGTTTCTTGTTCTTCTTTGGATGGTAAAATACTTCTAACAATGTTATAAATTATTGTGTGGGAGCAGAAATCAAACACAAATGCAATGTATTGAAAACGAACTAATTGGTTTACAACCGAACCGGTATAAATAGGTGAAGCTTGAGGAAAAAGTCTCCACAAGAATAGGAAAGGTGGCCAAATTGGAACCAAGAGAATAGCTCAATGTTTAAGCTCGCTTCAAAATAGCAGCGATGTGTTGAAGATGGATCGACACATCGACTAATGACTCAACAAGAGGACTTAGTCTTTCCACATGTGAGGAAAACCACTAACTATGATTATGTTAGGTATAACTCATATGAGTTTATACACCAACACTCCCCCTTAAGCATAGCTTAGGTGGGTTTATGAAATATGAGTCCCGGTTGTGCGCCATTTTAGGTACTCATTTAGAAAACATCTCATAAAATGGAGAAAGAAAGAAAACCCTATGGAAAAAAAAATTCCTCTTAAAGAGAGAAAACAGAGAGAGGACTTTAGATGGCCCCTCCAGATGATGATGATGCTAATGTAGATTCTGATGCAGATATGTAGAACTCCTGAAGCATGTCGAAGTTGTAAAATTTGCCTTTCTCTTGATGTTAAGAAATTTTTCCAAACTGATTGAAGTAAGTAGTGTAACAAAAAGACAAGGATGAAGGCCTAAGAAATGTACAAAATGACTAAAGAAAGGATGTGCATATGCATACATTTGAATGAGGTAGGAATGAATGTGATTCAAGTTGCAATGTTGCAAACTCCCCACTACACTTTATAGATCAGTGCTTACATTTCACTTTTACACTTTCAATATCTGACACTATATGAGTATTTTTACATACTAAGAAATCGGGTAGAGTTCATTTTTTCCATTATATAGAACCAACAGAGCTGAGCCGAGAGTTGACACTAGGCTCTGAAGTTATATCATGATTGTCTTCTTCACCTGATGTGAAATACGAAAAGATGAAGGCACACTCAAAATTGCAAACCTTGCATACTACAACAAGTCTTCGATCTTTTGATTCTCGAATGAAGGCCGATTTAGCAATGAACTCAACTATCTTGTCAGATTGAGTGAGTGCATATACTGAAGGTAATTTTTGAGTAATTTAGGAATGAAGTAGACATTATGGACATATCCATTACCCAATTTAACAGTACCTTTGCCAAAGACATTATGGTAGACTTGGTTCATTAATATTTTGGTAGCATTGCAGTGTTTGATCCTTACAAATAATTCCATGAATGGTGACATGTGATCACCTATTATTGAACTTAGAACCCATCTATTGACCTCTGCATTTGGTGATGCCATTACCTTTTGACCTTCTTTTAGGTGATGAAATGGTGCAATTTAACCTTCTTGATACTCAGTTTTGGGAATTAAGGTGGTGCTTTAGTTATACAAGAAGTGATTGTGTGCACTATTCTTACTTATCTATGCCCCCTTAAAGTGGCACTTTATAAGTAGTGCATGACATCATACAACTTTTGTTTTCCTTTTTTTTTTCTCTCCCAACAAGCTTTGCAATTTGAGATGAAGTATTTTAAGAACCCTAAACCTAACTTACTTTAATGTAATTAGTAGCTAGAATGATGGAGGTCAAAAAATTAGGCACTTTTACCTTTTGAATGACTCATTTACGAGATCGTATCCAAAAGTTATAGCCTTTACAATTTTTGCATATGCAAAAAATTACACCTTAAAAAAAAAATTCAATGTGCTTGAAAATAAAATTTTGTGCAAACTAATATATGGAGAAAAACTAGATAGGGAAAAAGTTAATCCCCCTATGATAGGGTGTGACCAGGGGCTTAAAAGCCCATATGACCAGGGGCTTATTAATAAAATTTTTGTGCCCCCCCTCCCTTTTTATTTTGCCTCTCTTCTTATGTCAGTAGAATGGACATAAATTACAATGAATAGTGCTGAAAATGCCCTCTTCCAATTTGACGGTTGTTGTTGTTCCCGCCTGGCTTTTCAAAGCCATTTTTGCTCTGATTTCCCGCCCAAAAATGTAGCCTTTGCTTCACCTTTTGACGTGGGTGATGTAGCTTGAGCCGTTGTGGCTGAGAGGAACTTATCAACAGAGGATATGTGGTGAAAATACCATGCAAAAAGGTGGCGATGTGGCTTGAATGCCATAGGAAGTGGCAGTGATGGCGATGGCGACGTGATGGACTATGACTTCTATGAGAGGACCGGGCCTCTTGGAGGCACCATAGTATGCAGCTGTAGGGGCGACTTCGGCCTTCTTTTATGAGGCATGATAGGCATAGGGTTCGGCTTCTATATGAGGCACTTCACCTTGATAAAAATTGGCCTCTGTGTGAGACACGACTACCATAGAAAAAATGCCTCTATTGAGGCTTTCTTAGCTATGAAATGCGGCCTTTGCTTCACCTTTTGACATGGGTGATGTAGCTTGAGCCTTTGTGGCCGAGAGGAACTTGTCAACAGAGGATATGTGGTGAAAATGCCATGCAGAAAGGTGGCGATGTGGCTTGAATTCCATAGGAAGTGGCAGTGACAGTGATGGCGACGTGATGGACTGTGACTTCTATGAGAGGACCGGGCCTCTTGGAGGCACCATGGTATGCAGCTGTAGGGGTGACTTCGGCCTTCTTTTATGAGGCATGATAGGCATAGGGTTCGGCCTCTATATGAGGCACTTCACCTTGATAAAAATTGGCCTCTGTGTGAGGCACTACTACGATAGAAAAAATGCCTCTATTGAGGCTTTCTCAGCTATGATTTGACCTCACTATGGTGAGAGTCAATGGGCTCTTCCAATGACCATTATGACCTAAAAAAAAACCCATTTCAAATGTACTTTGAAACAAAATTTTACCTCCTCAATATGCAGTGATAGAAGATCAGATTGAGCCTAGCATGCAAGAGAAGTTGTAGAGATTCTCCATTGGAGCTATGTAATCAATGAGCAAACAATTTGATGCTATTCCAATCGCTCTGATACCATGTGTTTCTTGAAACTTGACACTTCGCTCGATGAACAAATCATGGGTGGTTGGGTGTAGTAGACGATAGCCTTTAACACCTTCTGGATATCCAACAAAGATACATGGTTTGGATTGTGCATCTATTGCCTTGCAATGTTCTTTAGGAATGCAGGTCATAACAGGTGAACCAAAAACTTTGAAGCGATCAATTATCGGTTTCCATCCTTTCTAAGCTTCAAAGGGGGTGATTCCTTTTAAGACTTTATGAGGAACTCTATTCTGGATGTAACATGCACATTTGATAGCTTCAGCCCAATAATATGGTGTTAACCCTTTAGAATGAATCATATACTTTGCCATCTCCTTTAAAGACCTATTTTTACATTCTGCTACACTATTTTGTTGAGGGGTATATGGAACTGTGTTGCAACTCTATCCCTTCTGCTATGCAAAACTATTCAAAAATATTATTAACATATTCTCTACTATTATCTATCTGAAGAATCTTGATGACTTTCCCCGACTATTTTTCAGCCAAAGCTTTGACATCTTGAAAAGAATCAACCATTTCTGATTTTTGCCTAAGTAGACCCATGTAAAATGTGAGAAATCATTGATAAATGTGAGAACATATCTAGCCTTTGTAAAAGAAGGATGTGGAAAAGCTCCTAAAACATCACTATGAACAAGTTCTGAGACTTGATTTGCCCTCCAAGTTTCTCTTTTGTCAAACTTTGCTTCAAGATGTTTACCAAGTGCACATCCTTCACATAGTCCTTTAGAAAACTTGACTTTTGGTAATCCATTAACCATTTTTTGTTGCCGTAGTTGTTCAAGATAACGGTAGTTAAGGTGGACAAACCATTATGCCATAATTTACTAACTTCATCTGAATGAGTTAGTAGTGCATTTGGAGAAATATCTGTAGCAAAACTTGAGAAGGTATAAAATCTTGATTGATGATTGGCTTCCCCTATAGAAACTAAGTTATTAGATTTTATCTCTTTATCTCAACTAAATTTGGAGAAAAATGAACTCTCATACCCTTCCCTAGAAGTGTATTATTTGATACACTAAAATGAGATTAGTTGATAGTGAAGGTACACTAAGAACTTTTGAAAAAATCTCTCCTTCGATTTCAACAGATCCTCTCCCTTTAACCAATGCTAGGGTATCATCACCTAAGTTGACTGAAGATATTCTGGATGGCTCTAAGGATGTGAATGCAACCTCAGAAGAACCCATATGATGAGTAGCACCATAATCAATAATCCATGATGGAAATGAAGATGAAGATGATGTAACAACTAGAGCTTTGCCTTTTGATTTCTCTTTGTCCTTGTTATTATCTTGAGTTGATATAGATGCCTTGATAGAATCAGGTAGCCTAATGTTATTCTTTTTGAGAATATTTGAGAGACTTCCAATTTGCATCTACATGCATTTATGTTCATCATGCCCTAGTTTTTTACAAAAGGCACATATTATCCTCTCTATAATGTGCTTACTTTGTTGAGAAGATTTATCCTTTTTGATATCATCAATTTTATTTGCTTACTATCCTTGTCCTTCTTAGTGTTTTTCTTCCCATTTGAAATTTGTGGCTTGTCATTCCCTACAATTAGAACCTGAGGCTTCATAGACTTCAAAGAACCCATTTGAACTAGTTTCTCTTGTTCCCTTGTGAGATTAGAAATGAATTTATCTAGAGTGGGCATTTTCCATGATGCTCCAAGAGCACTTTTAGTAGAATAGAAAGTTGATACAAACACATAAAATTTTGGACCTAATTTGGAAAGTACTGAAAGGATTAATTGATCCTCTTTCTTGTCAATTCCACAATCTTTTAACTGTAACTTTAAAGATTTAAACTTTGTGAAGAAATCTTCTAAAGTTGAGTAATTTCAAGGATTAAGATCTAAGAGTTGATTTTCCAATTCATGACTTTTGAGTTTATCAATTTTTCCAAATAGTTTGTCTAAAGTATCCCACACTTCATTAAGTGTATTTAACTTTTCGACATGAAACAATAATTTTGGAGATAGATTTAAACACAGAAAGCCAAATGCTTGATCACATTTGTTGAAAAACTTTTCTTTCTCTTTAGCCGCATTAGGTTCTTTTTTTGTCCCCATACTTATCCTATATAGGCCCTTATTTTTGAGCACAAGACTAACTTTAAGCTTCCAATATTGATAATTGAAAGGTGTTAGTGGAGGAATAGGAACTATAGACTCCATGATGCCTTTTAGTCATGCAGATAGTAGATACAAAAAACTTGAAAGAAAAATAGAGAATGTGAAAGTGAGACATGAAAAAGGTAACACTCTCACAAAAAACACTTCCCTAAGAAGTGTACAATATGAACACAGATTTCCCCCCTTGATTATTTGTAGTTTCCCCCCAAATTGCTCAATTTATTAAGAAGTGTTTTTGTCACTCTAAACTAACTTGCACTAGCACTTTATAATCATAGTACATTGACAGGCTAGAATGATAGAGGACAAAAAAATAGGCACTTTTTCTTTTTAAACGACATGATTACAAGATCATATGCAAAAGTTATAGCCTTTACAATTTTTGCATATGTAAAAAAATTACACCTCCAAAAAAAATATTTTTAATGTGCTTAAAAATTTTTGTGCAAACTATTATATGGAGAAAAACTTGATAGGGAAAAAGTTAAGCCCCCTGTGGTAGGGTGTGACTAGGGGCTTATTAATAAAATTTTTGTGCCCCCCTCCCTTTTTATTTTGCCTCTCTGCTTATGTCGCGTCCCCCCCTAGTTTCTTATGTCAGCAAAATGGACATAAATTACAATGAATAGTTTTGCAAATGCCCTCTTCGAATTTGACGGTCATCACTGTTCATGCCTGGCTTTTCAAAGTTATTTTTACTCTGATTTCCCACCCAGAAATGCAGCCTTTGCTCCACCTTTTGACATGGGCGATGTAGATTGAGCCTTTGTTGCTAAGAGGACCATGTCAATAGAGGATATGTAGCGAAAATACATCATAGAAAGGTGGCAACATGCCTTGAATACCATAGTAAGAGGTAGTGACAGCGATGATGACATGATGGACCATGACTTCTATGAGAGGACTGGGCCTCTTGGAGGCATTGTAGTATGCAACTGCAGTGACGACTTCGGCCTTCTTCTATGAGGCACGATAGGCACAGGTTTCAGCCTCTGTATGAGGCACTTCACCCTAATAAAAATCAGCCTCTGTGTGATGCATGACTACCATAGAAAAAACACCTTTGTTGAGGTTTTCTCATCTATGATTCAACCTCACTATGGTGAGAGTCGATGAGCTCTTCCAATGACGATTATGACCCGCCAAAAAAAACTTGTTACAAATGTGCTTTGAAATAAAATTTTACCTCTTTGATATGTAGTGATAGAAGGCCGGATTGAGCCTAGCGTGCAAGAGAAGTTACAGAGATTTACCAATGGAGCTATGTAATCAACAAGCAAACAATTTGATGCTATTCCAATCACTCTAATACCATGTGGGAGTGAAAGTCCAAGATCATGGAGCAGAAATCAAACACAAATGCAATGTATTGAAAATGAACTAATTGGTTTACAACCAAACCAGTAGAAATAGGTGAAGCTTGAGGAACAAGTCTCCACAAGAATAGGAAAGGTGGCCAAATTAGAACCAAGAGAATAGCTCAAGGTTTAACCTCCCTACAAAATAGTAGTGATGTGTCAAAGATGGATCGACACATCGACTAATAACTCAACAAGAGGACTTAGTCTTTCCACATGTGAGGAAAACCACTAACTATGATTAAGTTAGGTATAACTCGTATGAGTTTATACACCAACATATTGTTTAGTTTTTTCTTGGCCTTTATTTTTCTATCATTATCATTATTTATAAATAAAATGTGTTTGAAAATACTTCTTGTTAGTGCATTGTTTTATTTTTGCATTTAGTTATTTATTTTATTGGATATCATACACTCAGGATAGGATAATCTTATTTAGGTAGGCATCTACTTAGGTAGGTTGTGCATGCATCATGTGACTTGTACAAGTTCCTAATTTGGTTATGAAATTGTGTACAAATGTGACTATGTCGATCATGTATCCTATATTTATTGTACATTCACATATTTTGGTGATTATCCTTTGTATAACCACTTATTCTTCAAATCTTGTAAAAACAATGATCATCATATATTGATCTTACATATTGCAATCTATTGATCTTCTAATTTATTGTGCCTACCTTTAGTCTCTTAATCTTGGATGTCTTCTAGAGCCAAATCTTACATAGTATTAAAGTGGGAGAGTTTGTAGAGGCTTGTCTTCTTCTCAATACTAAATATGCTCTTCTCTTGCATCTTTGGAAGATTTAGATAATAAAAAGTTGAGAGGGGAGATTAGATTTATGAGGGGCTCTATTTGTGGTTTTATATTGCAAATTGTATTAGGTGATTCTTGGAGCAAATTTCTGTTCATCATTAAGTACATAGAGCATCTGGGAAATTTAGTTTTACCTTTTGATGTGTCTAAATTAGACATTGGAGGTTAGATCTATAAGCGTTTGAATTTGGGAGGTCCATGTCAAATCCAATAGGTGCCTAATCTTTCAAAGCAATTTAAGTCAAATTTGACTCTACCATCACATTTAAAAGGCCCAAGAACCCACATTTAAATTCTTATTTCATTGAATGCAGAGAACTTTACCTAGAGCCATCAGGAAGAAAGTTTCTCTACCCAATCATATTGTTGCATTTTATATTAAAAAAAAAAATATAATTTTTTAGAGAATATTTTGTAGGTGCAAGCATTATGCAAGTAGAATCTACATGCTTTGCATAGGCTGGTGTCAATGAATATGAATTGTATGAGGTAATTTTTAATTTTTTAAAGGTATTTTAAATAGAAAATCTATAGGGACAATGTAGGATACTACACATACCTACGCGATCAGTTCATAGGGTACCTAGTGGCAATCCCATATGGGGCATTACTATTGTAATCCCTTGTACCAGCCAACAATGATAACAATATTGCCTAGTGTCAATTAAATCATTGACTAGAAGTTTGATATAGGTTATGGTTGTAGTAAATTCTACCACCATAAGTGGTTAGAAAATCCACTATGGGTGGCACAACCTTCACCACTTCCATCATCCCTTAAAATTACCCTACAAACAACTTGTTTCCATCCAATTTTTTAATAAGTGGTTTCACATAGGTTGACAAGTGGTTTCATGTTTTATGGATAGTGTTTTTGATAGTATAGAAGTCATTTTGAGAAAATTGGTGATAGTTTAAAAATCTAAGAGAATATTCTCTCAATCAAGAGGTATATTGTGTTTGCATGTCTACTAATGTCATCATTTTAGTTGTTGATGTCATCATCAAGGGATGTGTTTGCAAACAACACTTTTCCATTAGCTAATGTTAGTATTCCATTAGTATAGTGTTTTCCATTAGATGCCATGAATTTTATATCAACTAACACATTAGAAATCCCATTTCAAATTAGCCCCCTTTACTATTGAGCATTTGAATTTTGAAGTCAGTCTTCCAAGGCTTCATTCTCACTCATGTATAAAATCCCTTTTTGGGGAAATTTTTTTATTTGGCCTATTTTTTCTATGTACTTAATGGTGGTGGAAGTATTTTCTATTTTTGATGTAAGGATTGTCTAGAATTTATAGATTCTAATAGGTGGCAATATATAGTTTTTGTTTTTAGACCTTTCAAGGCTCCGTCTGAACACATATGGACACCTTTTTAGGTACAATTTTGTGAAAGTGTGTGAGTTTTCATGTACTTCACAATGGTGCTATTGGATTTTCTTAATTTTATTATAGAATTTTACCTTCAATATTATAGCCTTATTTGAGCATTTGTAAATCATTAAAATCAAGAGCACTTTACATTTTTACTAGTGGTAATTGTACTAATACTAATTATTAGTGTACACATTTCATTTGGCCTTATTTGGAGGCCTCATTTTATGCACATGGCATAAGACACCTCAGCTGGGTGTGTGGCAATTAGGAAGAGTCCTTCAAACTCTTTCACTCCACTTAACTTGCCACATCTACTTGAGATCTCCTTAAGTTATGGGTTTAACTCCCATTAATTCCAGGTTACTCAAGGTTATATGTACTCATCTATTTGCCTAATCAATCTACTCAGATTTGATGCTAGCTTATAGCTTTGTTGATCTTAGGTTCTCATATGGTATTAGAGCTAATCTTATCTTATTGGCTGGCTCATTTTTTAGGCAAAACCCCATCCATGTTTGCAAGGCCTGCATCTTCTTTGTAGATGGGTTGATGCTTCAATCACACACTAAGGTCAAAGTTTGTTTGGATGCTGCTGTGGGTCAACGACATCTGGAGGTCTCGTACATAGTAGAGATCTAGAGGTCATTGTTGCGTGATCGCTTGTCTATTGAAGTGGTCATTGGATCTATTCATAATGAATCACCTGGCATTTACTATAGCCTGCTTGACCCTTCTTCACTAGGCATTGTTTGACTATCATTCTTGGCTTACACGGCCAGATCAAGAACCGCAATTTGGAGCATCGGATGTGTGGCAGAGATCTAGATATGTGTTGAAGGATTTCACAAGAAGAGATCTCAACTCTTGTGGTAGAGATGTAAACGTCCAATGGCCAACAACGAAGGAACCACCTAGTAAAAGGCCTTGAAACATAGTGATCAGCATGGAGGTTGGAAACCACGATGCCATTTGTTGAAGTTGTGAAGCCAGCCTTTGTTTCAATCGACTCCCCCCCTCATGGAGGAATGATGATGCCCCTACAGGCACCAGTGGAGTCACCCTTGGAGGTAGAGGGAACACTTTATGGTGGTGCAATGGTAGCAAGATCAGAGACACCTTTATGGACCATGATGGCCTGCTTGTTGTTAATCTCATCCACCAGCTTTGTTATGTTGAACTCATTCTCAGCTGGCATGCAATCTTTGATTGAACTATTTGGGATGAGGGACGTTCCTCATTTGGTATAGGCACTTGTCTTCAATTCCACTTTGGACTCAACTAGCCTCTTTATGGCCACGTCCTTACTCAGCCACAAAGGCCTCTTCTTCCAATCTCTATGCCCTTAATTCGGGCTATGATGGCCAGGACTCAATTAGCCCCTTTACAAGGCTACTTTTATTCATAATTTGTTGCATGATAAAGTTAGTTAGCATTTAAAACATTATTGTTAGCTTAACTATAACTATATGTTAACCTTTGTGTAATAGTGGAAGGCATCTTCATTTTTTAGTGTTAGAAATAATAATTATTGTCTAATGCACTAAGAAACTTATAAAGTGCCATACATTTGGGGGTAATCAAACAAAAAGGGCTAGACATGCACTAATTTATAAAGTGCCACAAAGTAGGGCGGATCAAAGTAATGGTGGGTATTATTTAGTTGTTTTTTCTTTCCGTACTTGTAATTTGTAAAATTCATCTCATAGTTTGATAAGTGTGATCAAATCTAACTCTAAGTACTTCTATTATGACCTTGAAAACACCCAAGGGAAGGTCATCAAGCAAAGAAGTCATGAGCTAAAGACCTCATAAGTATAAGTCTAAATGACTCTAATACTATAGAGGATTATGTCACCTAATTTAACTCAATGAGGTTGCAACTAAAAGGTGGGATTGAGAAACAGGTGGATCGAATGATCCTTCAGACATTTTTTTTGAGAGCCTATGGTAAATTATCCATAATCTTGCAATGGATTCACATTGCTTCATATCTCACATCGAGAGCCTATGGTAAATGAACCTGAATCTTGCATCAGATCACATCTCAAATTTGGTTAATTTTCCTGAATACTCATGATACTATCATCTATGGAGTCACTAGTCGTAGTTCAGCGTTGACATCAATACACAAGCAACTTCCAGATTCATGCATATTTTTTCTCTTTTGGGGGGTAATTTTTTCCCATTGGGTTTTCTACCTTTCTCCACTTATGAGAGTTTTATTTGTACATGGGTACCTCATCAAGCCTTGTCATCGAAACCCATCTTTTACACCCACCTAAGTTGTGCTTAAGGGGGGGTATTAGTGTACACATTTCATTTGGCCTTATTTGGAAGCCTCATTTTATGTACATGGCATAAGACACCTCAACCGAGTGTGTGGCAGTTAGGAAGAGTCCTTCAAACTCTTTCACTCCACTTAACTTGCCACATCTACTTGAGATCTCCTTAAGTTATGGGATTAACTCCCATTAATTCAAGGTTACTCAAGGCTATATGTACTCATCTATTTGCCTAGTCAATCTACTCAAATTTGATGGTAGCTTACAGGTTTGTTGATCTTAGGTTCTCATACTAATTATAAAGTGCTAATTGCTTTTGTTATGGAGTTCATTGATTCAGTTACATAGTTATTTTGTTGGGTTATTGTAATCATGATCCAATATAAAGTCCTATTTTGTGGTGTTTCATCATAGATTTTGGCATTAAATTCCATCATTTTATTGGCAAGATAAATTCAAAGAAGTATTGGTCCAAGAAAAATGAGATAAAGAATCAATGCATTGAGGAGTATCTACTTCCCCATCTCTTTGGCCTTGTTCCTAAGCCAATTGACTATGAACAAACACATCCATGGTTTAACAACAACAACATGGTTTATGGACTAATATGTCTTACTATTTTTAAGGATATAATATGTTGAACACAGAGCACACCGAGTGCCCTTTCACTACTTCGATTATCATCTAGCAGTTGTATGGAAACCCTAAATCTCTATTTAATAGTGATGTTTTCTTTGATGACCTTGCACATATGAATGATACTAAGACTACTACCACTCCTCTTATCACTATTGCTACTGTAGAGTTCATAATTGCTTCTTCAAGGGACTCCAGTGATTCTTTGCAATAGAATCATCTATATCTTCTAAATTCACCTCACTAGGATACATTCCTACCAGACATCTCATATTTATTCATAGAGACCCACATTTCAAATTTGGACATTATTGAGGACATTCATATCCTCTTTGATGGCAGTTCCATAGTAGTTTTTGTCTCTTCATGTTTGGATCTTGTTCTACATTCATTTCTACAAGGTTTTAAATTCTCACTTTCTTTAGTTAGGCTTGGGACTCTAATTTAATTGTGACATCTAGCATCAGCAAGATGACATCTAAGTAACTTCCAAATACATACATTTTGATCCTTTTTTCTTTATATTATTTTTAAGAATGGAAAGATATCTTGCATACACCTTTGGCCTTGTTTCTTCCTAAGATGAGAAATGTTGTTCAACAATTCTAAACCACCTTCAACATTTAGTGTCAAGCATCCACCTTCGGTGCAAGAGATTACACATTGACGGGGGCTACTTATTCTTTCTATTTCTACCTCTTTTATAAGGGAGTTTTCCCTTACACAGGGTTTTATCCTTCTCAATCTTTCAAGAGGGCTATCTAGTCCTCTCCATTATCTCTCTATTTGGTGGGCTTCGATCTCTTTTCTTGAGGTGCTTCATTCTATGGGGATTTTTCCTTAGCATGAGGTTTTTATCCTTCCAAGTTCCTTGAGGGATGCATGTTATACATGGGTACCTAATATTGATACACATTTGTCAAGACTCGTCTATCCTTCTTTTCCATACCCACCTAAGCTATGCTTATGGGGGGTGTTAGTGTATTATTTTATTTTTGCATTTAGTTTATTTACTTTATTACATATTATGCACCTAAGATATGATAAGCTTGCTTAAATAGGCATCTACTTAGGTACGTCGTACTTACATCATATGACTTCTATTTCTTAATTTGATGGAGATGTTGTCCATATATGTAATTGCATCTTCTTTATTCCATATTACTTGTGCATTCACATCTCTTGGTGGTGTATCCTATGTATACCTATCTATTGTTCAAATCGTGTACACACATTGATCATATATTGATTTTGCATATTACAATCTATTGATCTTCTGATCTATTATGTTTGCCTTGGGTTTCTTAATCTTGGGTGACTTCCATAGCCAAATCTCACACTTTTTGATCTAATTGTGTAGAGATTTTTAATATCAACATTTTGAATAATACACTTTGTGATTTATTAAATTTATCCTCTTCTTGATGATGGATCATGGAGTGTGATTTGAAATGTCAATGCCACAAATTTTCACATAGTTACATCTAAAAGCACTTTCAAACAATATTATAGACTATGGAAATATCACATCTATTAGCAAATTAATTGATCATGTTTTTTTAATTTTTAGTTTTAATTGATAATTTAGTTTCATTATCTATTTAATATTTAATAGCATATATTAATATTCATTAGCTTTTGTATTGTAAATATTTATATATTACATCTGTATGTTAAGAAAAGCATACCTTATAATTTTGTATAGGTAAATTGAGGGTAGGGATCTCTCCCATTTGTATTAATTATATAAAAAGAGATACATATTTAGTTTGATGATCAAAATAATGATAGCTAGAGAAAAATAAGTGATATGTGCCCAAGAAGACACTATTACATGAGATTGATAGATACAACACCAACTAGATAATATTTTTTGCTACAACCTAACAAAAATTCCATAGGATGACATGGCTCTAGTTGCTTAAGACACATATAAGCCCTATCAACAAAGTTATATTTTCTATTAGTAAACAAAGATAACAAAACAAAGGAATGAACGAACCAAACCAAGCTTGTATTAACACCTAGACTCTAGATTGAAGGAGTTGTCATCCTATTTTACCAAAGCAGCCCTAGTAGAGAGAAATTTGATGGCTTTTTAATCTTTAGCCATGTTGAATCTCTCTTCCAAGTGAGAGGTACGCTAGTTGAAATAGCTCATCCATATCAAATGAAGGATGGTAACCCTTAATCTATACCATTCTTTAGAAAATTTTAAATGGAAACAATTTCTTTAAGCATGAGCTCCATACAAGTTTTCATGTCTCTTACTATCTAAATGGAGGCTAGTCTATGAAATTCAAAACCTGTGCAACGGAGAGAGGTGAGTTTTGCTGGAGAAGATTTGTCCACCATGTCCTATAGCCTCATCCTAAATTTATCCCACACATAAAATCTCCCTAGAACCTTGGTTAGTTCCATATCACCAAAGAGTGAGAGCACATTACTTACAAAGATTGTTCAAAGCAATATCTGAATTCACATGATGTTAAGTTGCATCCTTGATGAAATCATGCCCATGGATTTCCTCAATGGCATCCTTTAAATCCTCCTCTTGGAAAAATAATGCCTTGTAGAATCTAGTAGTCAAGATTTCTCTAATAAATGTCATTTGCGCATAGTAGAACCCATACTCACCACCTCCCTTTCTAATAGCTTGCACTGAAAGCTCCATGCACTTAAGGTAGATTTGATGGGAAAGAAAGACTAGGTGGGGTGAAATTTCAAAGCTATGTCACACTTCTATAAAGGAAGTGACCAACACTAATCTAACTTTTTAACTTGAATCACTACAAAGTGATGTATATGTTTTGAATTTTAAAATGATGTAAACTAATCAAATATATATTTTTTAGTGTATTTTATGTTTTTATTTTTTAAAACAATTTTAAAATTATTTTAAATAGCTTTTTTTAAATTATCACTATAATTTAGTTGCTAATAAAATGATAAAAAATAAGGTTAAGTGGGACATTGCACTTTATCTAGTTAATTTCAATTTTTTCCTTCATTTGTTATAGTTTATTCATAACTTGAAACTTTAGTGCATAGATTAAATTTTTCCCCATGTTGATAGATATATTCTTTTAAATAAATCTTGTAAGTTGTGTGTAATGATAACAAAATTCTTTCAATGGGATGTCACTTTTTTTTCTTAACTATTTATCCAAAATAGAACAAAATTATATTAGCTTGACATGGAATCTCTCCTCTAGTGTATCATATTTTTTTCAATTTTTTTAATAAACTTATATAGTATTTTTTCTTGAGAGGACAATCAACATTATACTTAGGTGCTAATGACTTATATATATATATAGATCTATAAGTGTAGTTTGTGAAAATATAATTTTGTAAACATTTCAATGAGTGAATATATATATATATATATATATATATATATATATATATATATATATATATATATATATATATATATATATATATATATATATATATATTCACTCATTGAAATGTTTACAAAATTATATTTTCACAAACTACACTTATAGATCTACAAAGGGTATTTTACAATGATTATTTACATAAATAGGAGTTGTTAGAATATTAATTTTTCAAATATATTTTTTGGTATATTAGCCCTAAAGTAATGCTACATATGTATTTAGTGGACACTTCTAATTGGAAAAGTTATTTCTTAGATTTAATTTAGCTAGAATGAATCTAGCTACAACATACGTTTCACCAAAATTGACTTTTATTTGGAAATACTTAAATTCATTTATGCTCATAAGTTAGCCTAAAGTGTGACACAACTTTGAACTTTTACTTGGTAATGAGATAATAACTAGTAGCTTGAGATGTAATGATAACAATGATATCGGTGGCGAAGCTCCAATCCCCAACCATTAATTTTCAACGAGGCTTGCTTCATATTCATGTTGTCACATGAGCTTTTTGGCATGCTACATATCTAAGTGATTTCTAATAATAATGGTTTTAGCTAAGTCGACACCCCAATTTGATAAATGATTTGTAACTTTATTATCTTCTCTAAGCCAATGAGAAATGAAGAATTCCTCAATAGTATTAAGATTATTAAGGACTCTTTTAAAATATTTTGTAACTTCCAATTAAAAAAAGACCTCCTTTTTAGACAATGAATGATGACCAATGAGTTGCCCTCAATTATAACTTTATTCGAGGTACAAGAACTAAGAAACTAAAGTCTAAGAAGAAGTACCTCTGTCTTTGCCTTACTGTTCATCCTGAGGACAAGTTTTTTTGAGGAAACATTGATTAGGGAACCTTTGGAGTCTTGAATAATACACCCTACACTCAAGGAACCCAGGTCCCTTAGGATCTTCTATTAAATCAAGCTTCCAAAACTTGGTTGAGGGAGGGGTCCAAATGACATTAGATCTATCGATTGGGTAGGGGATGGCACAGGAAACCCATGGATGGGAAAGCACACCTTATAACTTATTTAAATTAATAATTTTATATAAAAGGTAAATTATAATATGTTAAAACTAAATGAGATGAGAATAATAAATATAGGGAAGGTTATAGTATAATTTAGTTTTTATTGTCTTGGAGTTGTTGGTGATGGAAATGTGATTATATAGCACACTCAACAATTGGGTTTAGCAATCTAGAACTCTACTTGTGCCTATGAAGATATGATGGCTTTGTTTAGTAACTATGAGATTTTATGAGATTAGGTAGCACATGTGGTTTACTCTATGGATGCTTTCACCTAGTGTGATTCTATCCTTTGCCAAAATGCACTTTAGAATGTTTTAGCTTTGCTCAGACCTACTACTAACACTTGAATGAGGTGTTAAGAAGTAAACTTTGGATTTGTTGTAATTAAATGAAGTAATAAACATCATTGGTGGTGAGTTAAGCCCATTTGTTAAATTCAAAATAATTAAAGACACAAGATATAATAATGTATAATGCTTGTGTAGTATTTGTTAATGTTGATATAGAGATACAAGCACTACTTTTTTATATTTGAATTGAGAGGATATGGTCATTATTTTTAAAGGAATCAAATTAAGAAGATAGGAAAAGATATCTGAATTGAGAGGATATTGTCATAGGTAAAGCTATGTATAGGGCATAAATTTTTAGTTGTGCTCTAGTCAAAAACTCAATAATAGCAGAAACAATAGTAAGTTTAGACCATTAAATATTAAAGTTAGTTAATAAATTTTAGGTGTTAAAATTATATTAACTCATCACACAATAGCCTAAATTATCTCATCCCTAAGATGAGATTGTTTAGATTTCTCTTCTCATTTTGCCCAGGACCCTTCCTTCTTAATATCTAGATTATATAGAAAGGGGCTACCAAGAGTATCAATAGATTCCTTCTATTTGGCCCAAGGATCGAGACACTAATTGTCCCTTTCCTCTTCCATCTATTGGACAAAAGGCTTCTAGCCCTCCTAACCCCTCTATTCCAACTATATGGTGGGGTGGGTCTCATAATGGCTTGATTTGTTTTATTGTTCATTGCTAATCGATTAGATCTATTCCATGAATGGAAGAAGCATGAAGATCAAGAAATGATTGATGGGCACTCATACCTCGTACTATATAATGGTAGGGGGTAGGGGGGTTCAATAGGGCTCTAGCAGGGGAAGAGTAGAGATGGTTTCTTGGTTAGGTGAATTCATCGTGATACACTAGAGTGGAACTCAATTGGCAAATAAATAGTATAGCCAAATATTCTTGTTAACGACTTAAATATGAGAAAATTGATCTAATAACAATTCATTAAACACATACATCAAAATATCAAACACTATATATTTATAATAAAATCAAAATAAATGTAAAATTTTCTTAAAAAAACCTCACTTTTTTCCTTTATTTACTAATATAAAATGAAATATAAATTTAACTTACATGAAAACTTTTTAAAAGAGATTATTCAAATACACTTTTGACAATATTAAAAAAAATGGAAAAAGAAAAGGGGGAATTTGTCGAAGCCCACTTAATCTTACCATAATAAATCCATTAATGGAGGTCACTGAAGAGATGCAGATTTAATAGAGTTAAAGTGGGAATGGAAAGCTCATGGTTTGAAACATGCCAAGTCATCCTTTGACACACGGCTGGGTCAGTTTGTGCGTAATCTCAAAGGAATGCAGTCTGGAATTTGGCGTTCCTTCTACGTAGTTAAAGCAGCTCAATTTTTTTTTTTTTTAACAGAAAAAGGTGATGGAGCACCCATAAGATTAATAGAAATGTTAAAACAGGAAGAACAAGGGCTTCATGCCTAGAAGTCCATTCCAAAATAATTACATGAAAAGGTCCTGAAACAACCTGATAAAATAATTTAAAACAAAACAACACGGCCCATGGAATACCTAATAACACAAGATTTAAACCAGCATGGAAAAAAGACCAAACCACCAACCCAGAGCAAAACATGGAAAACGAGGCCCCATCACCATCAGAAAAGACCTTGCAGGGGAGTAGAGGATCTTGCTACCCTGTCAAGCGCATCACGTCATCGACACCACCGAAAACATACACCCCACCAAGCCAACTGCAACACCACCGTAGGGAAGCCGCAGGAAAAACCAAACACCCATCCCCGTAGAGCCCTCAATCAGAACATAGAGGCATGAACAAACAAACCACGAGACCACCCACAGAGAGCAAATCAAAACAAAACACAGACCACCGCCAACCCGTTCTCATGCACAAGGAGAGACAGTAGGCCGCTGACGAAGCTTAGGCCGCTGGCGGAGCTGCCAGTAGGTCCCTTACCTCCATATCCACTGTGACCGATGACTGCACCCCTTCCTCCAAATCTGCCAAGGCATAATAAGGCATCCTCGGGGCCATGTCAGACGCGTGGACTTTGAGGAAACGAATAGCCGTGAACACGTCCCTAATTCGCTCGCATCTTTTCTTGGAAAAAAGAAAATAGTATGCACGTAGGGCATCATCTAAATCCTCACTACATAAGGATTTGATACTGGACTGTAGAGCTCTGTAGATTACCTGTTGTGGAGGAGAATTCCGTAGAGTCGTTAGATTAAAAAGCCCACCAATAAGGGCATCACCTTGCTCCATGCGATAATTAGACATGGCCGCCTCCCAACGATCCACTGTGTAAATATTCTTAAAGAACAAGCCTGCCACCAGGGAGTGCACATAGTCTTCATCCACAACAAGGTCCATTTTATTAGAAAGAAGTTGTGAGACTATATCTGAAAAGCTTAACACACGGCCGTCATAGCCTCTGATCCAGACATGACCCACGATATTTCGAACTACAAACTGCATAAGAGTGCAGTCAGAATCGATAAGGGTCATGAGATCAATCGCCTTCACTCGCCCCCGAATCTCCGCTTCCCACTCAAGGGCAGGGAAAAACAGCCTCTGGTTCAGTCACGTATCCGCCATCATCAGGAGATGAGAGATAGCAATTGAAAGGAGGGAGCAACCTGGAAAGAGTAGTAAAGTAGCAGAACAAGGAGACCACATAGGAGAGAGCCCTTAGAAACACAAACTTGGAAGGAGCCTGTAAGAAAACAATAAGGAAAGGAGAGCTGGCGAAGAAGTAAAAGCGCTATTGTCAGCCGCACAACTGGGGAGAGTAGTACTCTGCCAGCCCATTTGAGAGTGAGTATAGGTGACACTGTGTCCACAGCAGGTAGGAGGAGGCAGGAGAAATAAGCCGTTATGCCGTCAAAAGATGGACAAGCAGTCCTAGCACGGTAATATCTATAAATGAACATAAGGCGAGAGTAGATACACTATCTTCCCCTTGCAGGCGGGACATCTGACAAGCCTACATCCGTCTTAATTCATTCATCCCAATAAAAACTTAGGAAAGCGCTCCTGGAGAATGTCAGAGATCCTTGCAGGAGTTTAAATGTGGAAATAAATGAGATAGCTTCCTAATCCAAGGCGAATCCAGTGTAAGACCATCCGACCGTACTTTAGGCTTGTCAACCTCTTGGGACCAATCAAAGAATATAACTTACTCATCCACCATATCAGCACCCAGAAGAGAGGTCAATTGACATGGCAAATGGAGTACGCCACGATGGAAGAAAACAGTGTCTTTATCACTATCAATTGCTACATTGGCTAGGAAGTCCGCCACCCTGTTACCTTCCCGTAGTGTGTGGGATATGAAAAAATTATCCAATTTGTTCAGAAGAGCTTTACCCTGAGAGAGGATATATGCCAACTTCCAGTTATCTAAACCTTTCCCCTTAATTGCATTTATTACTAGCAAGGAATCTCCCTCAATCCACACGTTCCTTAAGTCTTTTTCAAGCGCCAGTTTTAGTCCATGCACCAGAGCCCAAGCTTCTGCCTCATTGTTGGTACCTGGGGGTAATTTGGATGACTTGGCTGCGATCAATTCTCCATGTATATCCCGAATGACACATCCCGTTCCAGAGAGGCTAGGATTCCCTCGGCATGCCCCGTCAATGTTGAGCTTACAGAAGGGGGAAGAGGGTGGAGTCCATTTAACTTTATCTCTGATTGTGGAGAGCTTAGATGTTCTTGTATTGATGCCAAGTCCTAAACATCTACTGAGGGCCAGAGCGATATAACTTCCGCATCCCATTTAGACCAAACCAGCTTAGAGGAATTAAAAGATCTAAGATAAGCCACTGCCTAGTCCACTATGGCAGCCTCAAGTTTAACACAGACCTGAAACACTGATCGAGCTTCCTTCCTGAAAATACGCAGATTCCTTTCCCACCAGATGTGCCAGATAATCATGGAAGGACCCAACTCCCAGAGGCATCTAATGTTGAGGTAGCAAATGAATGGGGCCAGTTTTTAAACATAAGATATAAGGATATGGAGAAAGGGCTTGTCCATTTTAACTTCCTAAAAAACTAGGTCCAACATGCTCTACTAAAGGGGCAGTGAAGCAAAAGGTGATCTAAAGATTCTTCCTCCAATCCACATAGCACACAAGGGAAATTAGAGCCCAAACCTAGTCTTTTGATTCGATCACCTGTGAGAATTTTATTATGAAGCGCACACCAAGCGAAAGCTCCAGCCCTAGGGAGAGTTGACGAGCCCCAGCACAGCTTCAAGGGCCAGTTTGACAGTGCTTTCTGCACGCCTAGTTTATATCCATCTTTAACTGAATAGCGTCCTGAAGTAGCCGCTGTCCAGACCACTTCATCCTCCATGCTGGAGACAAACACTGACCTCCTACCAAGGAGACGACTTAGAAGTGCTTTTTGGGAGATAGGAAAATTACAGTCGAGGAATCCTTTCCACGCAACTGTAACTAACGACCCCTCCCTAACCACCTGCCAGTGATCTTTAACTTTGTGCCCCCAGTGTGATTGGAGAAAGGAACATGCCTCAGAGAGCTCGGAGTACATAGACAGTGGCACTTCCCCACCCCAAGAGTCAAACTAGAAGTCTACCTTTTCACCATTATGTATGATCCAGGTAAGATTGGGCTGAAGGAGGTCCCTACTTCTTAATAAAAAATTCCAGATAGCTGACCCCTTGGGAGGGTTTTGCACTGTGAAGATCCGCTCATTATCCAGTGAGTCAAGATACTTAGCTTTCATTAGTTTTACCCACATGGCGTTAGGTTTGAAGTACATGTTCCACACCAATTTGGCCCCGAGTGCTTGGTTTTGAGCTTGGATATTCAGAATTCCCGACCCTCCTTCTGCCTTGGGTTTACACACTTTATCCCAATCCAATAGGTGGATTTTCTTTTCTTCAAGAGAGCCTTGCCAGAGAAATTTTCTGCAGAGACCATCAATTTTAGCAATAATTCCTTTAGGGACCTGGAAAGTTGACATCATGTATACGGGCACCGCAGACAACACAGCTTTAATCAAAACTATTCGCCCAGCTAATGATAGATGGCGACCTTTCCATTTAGCCAGCTTTGTATTCAAATTCTGTAAAACCTTGCCCCATAGGTTATTCTTGTATCTACCTATGAATAGGGGCAGACCGAGATAGCTTCCTGGGAGAACCTAAGATTCAAGGTTAAGGGTAACTTGTAACAACTTTTGGAGAAGCAAGGGAACATTTTGGAAAAAGACCATAGATTTATTAAAATTCACTTCTTGTCCTGAGACGCAGCAATAAGAATTGACTGTATTCATCATTGATCTGGCTTCTCGTAAAGACGCTTGGCCAAAAAGTAATGTATCATCAGCAAACAAAGCATGAGTGAAGGGCTCTTGAATACCTTTTAGTTTGATGCCTTGCCATTCTGACCTTCTCTTTGCCTCCTTTATGGACCAAGTGAGTGCTCCTGTCATGATTATGAAGAGGTAAGGAGAGAGAGGATCTCCTTGTTTTAAACCACGCGAGGGTTCAAAGAAGCCAGACTCCTTTCCATTTATTAAAACTGAGGCTCGGAACCCTGAGATACATGAGTTAATCCATTTAACCACTTCTTTGGAGAACCCCATTTGCAACATGATATCAAACAGGAAGCTCCAATTCACTCTGTCATAAGCCTTAGACATATCAAGTTTCACAACCATTGCTTTCTTCTTTTCCTTGTTCACTGAATGCAAGATTTCATGGGTAAGGATGGTGCCCTCCATGGTCTCTTTTCTTGGTACAAACCCCCTTGTTCACTAGAAATCAACTCCTTCATCAGGGGTGACAATCTGAGCGCTATGGCCTTTGAAATTATTTTATAAATGAAGTTGCATAGAGAGATAGGCCGGAAATCTTCAAAAGTTTGGGGAAATTTTGATTTGGGAATAAGCATTAAGCATGTCGATTTTAGTTCCTTTAGCACATTCTTAGCTTTTCTGGATTCTTCTATAGCCAGGAAAACATCCCTTCCAACCATGTCCTAGAACTTCTGAAAGAAAATTCCGGTCCATCCATCCGGGCCCGGCGCTTTCTCTCCCGCCAAAGAGAACACCACAAACTTTACTTCTTCTAAGGAGAATGGTTTCAAAAGTTCCTTATTGTGATGTTCTTTGATTAACTTTGGAATGAACTTACACACCTCTAATGCTTTGTTCCGATGGTAAGGCGGGCTGGAAAGAAGATTTGCAAAAAAATTTTGTGCTGCGGCAAGGATATCTGATTGTTCAGTGCATGTCTACCCATTTCCCAATTTAATGGATTTAATAGAATTGACCCCAGCTCTCACCTTGACTGACAAATGGAAATAAGAGGTATTTTTGTCGCTGCCTTTCAACCATAGTTCCTTTGAACGCTGCCTCCAATAAAGTTCTTCCCTTTTCAAGATCTCTTCCAGATCTGATGTCAACTGTTTCTCCTTCTGGAAGGAGGATAAATCCATGCCTCTAGTGATTATGAGATCAGCCAGTGCTTTTAATTCTTGTAATATTCTAGCTTTTTCAGCAAAACATTTCAGAAATGATTTTTGTTCAATTCCATTACCCTGTGCCTTAGAAATTTTAGTTTTCTTGCTAATTGAAACATTCGTGATCCTTCCACGAAAGGAATGGAATTCCACCAGAGCTGAATATTATCCACAAAAGTCAAATCCCTAAACCACATAGACTGAAACCTGAAGCACTTCTTGCTGGGAAAATTTTGTCCTCCTAAGGAGAGCCTGACTTGAAAATGATCTGAACCTACCAAGGGCCGAATATCTACTTCAAAACTGAAAGGAAAGTTAAAACATTTTGGAGACAGAAGGAATCTGTCCAATCTTTCTGCTATTTGTAGAAATCCTTTTCTTCTATTCGTCCAGGTAAAAGTGTCGTTATAAGGAATGCAGTCTATTAGAGAATTATTATTAACAAAAACCTTGAAGTCCTTATGAGATCTAGGCAGATGCGTGATACCCCCTGACTTTTCCTTGTCATCTAAAATGGAATTAAAATCTCCCCCTAAAATGAGAGGGCTCCATTTCAGCTTCCTCAGCCAAATAGACAGATTATCCCAAACTAATTTCTTCTGTGATAAATCTACAGGCGCATATACATTCACAAACATAAGTCAGCTCCGTTAAAAAGTTCAGGGAACTTACCAATTATAAAGTTGTCAGTCTTCTCCACTACTTCCAGGGCTTGAATATGATTCCTCCAGCCTGTGACTAACCCTCCAGCAGCCCCACGAGCATCCACCTTTTCAAAGTTCCAATCCCTCCAACTCTTAGAGAAAGAATCAAAAGACTCTAGGGACAGTTTAGTTTCCTGAAGCATGATTATTTCCACTCATTTCTCATCAATTTGATATTTGATGAGGTTCCTTTTGTTAGGGGCATTAATGCCCCTAACATTCCACATGAGGATCCTCATATCTCCTGGGGAGAGTAGCTAACTCTCCTCCTGCTGTTTGGACTTCAGGATACTTGAGAATGGAGACCACTGGGCTCGTCTTTGTTATGCCTCAGCTGCTTCTTTCTGGAACTTTTCTTGAGGGGGGTAGGAGTGCCTTTAGTCAGAGGGCTTTTCAAGCTTGTTCGAAGTAGGCCGAGAGGCCTATTTTCCTCCTTCTCTAGGTCTTCCTGAAGAACCTCATCTGCAATTTCCTCCATCACATTTAAAGCCACTTTTGACACCACCTGGTCTAACAGTTCCTTCAAAGTTTCATTATCCTAAATCAAGTCCTTGGAGAAATCATTTTGCTCAGCTGCTATTTCCCTGGAGGTGAGTTGGTCCTTTAAGGTGGCTGGCATCATATCCCGCAAGGGGGTGTCCTCTTCCCCGTTTAAAAAATCCTCTTCCTCCCTTAGCAGAGAGAAACACCTAGGGCCATGATTAGGAGTCTCTTTGGTCGCGTCTTCGAGGCAGATACCTTCCTGGGAAGTGAAAATCAAATCCTCAAGGTCCTCTAGGTCCTCTGGCAAAGGTTGACGTTTCTCAATATTATCTCCTAGGGGTAAATCCACATTATCTGACTGATCTTTTCCTTCTGAAATCCCAAGCACCACCTGTAGGTCTTGTGGAGAATCACTCATCTGAGCTAAGATAGAAATATTTTCCAACTGGGGACCCAACATAAC
Organism: Cunninghamia lanceolata; assembly: GCA_027924645.1. Lineage (NCBI taxonomy): Eukaryota > Viridiplantae > Streptophyta > Pinopsida > Cupressales > Cupressaceae > Cunninghamia > Cunninghamia lanceolata. Next base: position 1,933,471 of record BSBN01000719.1, on the reverse strand, counting down.
TGCATTGCTGCTACTTAATCCGTGCTCCTCTAAGAACACTTCTGCCAAAGGTGCTGGGTTGGAAGCTTCCTTCTCTTGTTCCAACCCTCTTCCTTGATTAGACAGGTTATCTACTGTCGTAAGGAAATCTTGAAGCCTTTCCAGATCCTCTGAATTTACACCATCTTGTATTATAATCTCTTGTAGCCAAATTCCATGTATAGAATCCAGCTTGATTCTTTTGGGCATTAGCTCCTTAGCCTCTGTAAGAATTCGAAGTCTTACTGAAGAAGAGGTGAGGTTTACTGTGGGAATGTCCACTTCTTGACACACCCCCATGGAGTTACCAAGACATGTCAGGACTTCAACATCCCTATATTCCATCGGCAAGTAGGGAAGATGAACCCAGAGAGGGATCAAAGGGATTTGTTCTTTCCCAACATGAAAATTTGGGCGCCATTTTTGGCACCACATAACTGTTTGATTAAACTTCCATATTCTCTTCAGAAGAATTTTATTTCTCTCCTCCTTATCCGGAAGCACAAAGCAAAAGAAACCGTTACCCAGTTCACAGAAGTCAACCAGATTTCCCCACCGAGCTTGTTGCCATTCTATAAGATCTTGAACTGAGAAATGAGGAGACATCACTTTACCTATAACGGCTGTCTCCGTCAGGAGTTGGGCTTTATCACGGAGCTTTTTTCCCATCTGGGGGAGGGGAATTTCCTTGAACTCATTGCGCCTTGTGACATTCTTTATGATGGGGATCCAAATCTTCTTATGCTTTGGGGCAGGTCTGTTCTTATCCCGTTGTTTATTAAAATGAGAAAACCGGGGACCATTTCTCTTCTGGGATTCCATCCTTCGGTACCCTTTTGGGTGAGGACTTGCCAACAACTGATCATCCTTTCGTCTAGCCCTGATTTCATCTTTCTTTGCTTGAAAATTCTTGAAAGCAGCATGCTGAGGCTCCAGTGGTGCCGTAAAAGTGAAAGAGGCTTCTTTCCGTTGAAAAGTCTGAGAATATCCATTTTTTGAAAACCCATCTTGAAACCAAACCTTCCTACCAGACAGCTGTCGTCCATGATCTCGCTGACCTGGTTTTTTTAAAATAGAACGAAAATCTTGCCGTTGTCCGTGGAACCCATCCGTCCATCTTGAGGGAGATCCAGGGAAGCACTGATGCAAGAGAGCTGTTCGGTAGGCCATACTAGTGATATCAGACGTCACTTACCAGAAAATCACTGGCACTTACCAGAAAAGCAGCTCAAATTTCCTATCAAAGATATTGTAGGGACAGTGCATTTTACTTAAATATTATTTCTTAAAATAAATAAATAATTATCTTATTTTTCTTAGCCAAATTTTACTTTTGACCATTATATTAGGTAATGTCAAAGATTCTGATGAACTTTAATGAACAACTGTAATTAATAACACTTTATGGCCACAATATGTTGACTGTCCATTATTACGCCGAAAGCATATTGTCTGTCAATTATTAGGCCGAAAGCATTCCCATTTGAAATGGACGACCTGAAGACGTTGATTGACGATCTAATTCCCTTATAAATGTGCAAGACGATTGAAAACATCTTCAAAACATCCCATCCAGTCTGTCTATTTTTGGTTTGCCATTTTTGGCTCTCCAATTCCTGACTGCGTGTGTGTTCCTGTATCTCCCAGAAGCTTTCTTTTTATCTCCCCTTTCTTAAGGGAAAACCTAATTTTTCTTTTTCTAGAGGGCCCTCAATCATGCCACTAGCAGTTTCCTCCTCCCATTACGTACATGCAAGATTTTTGTTATTTTTAAATTCTTAACCTTTTGATCCATGCATAGCATGCTTTCTATCCTATTAAAAAAAAGGCTCTCCCTACCCGACAAACTAAATATATCTTAATATATATATATTTTTAGTTGATAAGAAGTTCTTTTATTTTCTTTTATAATTTTAATTCTCTTTATTAAAATAATTGCAAAGATAGGCACCAAGATAATTGCCATTAATATAGAATTTATATAAATATAAATTTTATTATACACACACAGATATATATATATATATATATTTCTCTAAGAAATAATATTCAATACCATATTTATCTAGAGCCATGAAAGAAGACTAATTTATTTTTTGTTTTGTTTCCCAGGTAGGCAACGATTATCAAGTAAAGTGGAAAAGTTCGAAGTAAACAATCAATATGTAGATAAAATTTGGCAACACCAATCAACTTACTATAATGCAAAAACTCATTGAATCAACATGAAAACAACCTTCCATCAATTCAAGACACTCAAAGCAACATTTGTCAGAAAAATATGAAATGCATCATCCATCGAAACAACATGGAATCTATGTGAATATGTGTGTAAGAACACCAGATAAAACTCAACATGTGTTGCCACAAAGCTAGGACCCCCTACCTGAACCATATCCTTATCTTCGACAAGACCTGCAAAATTCACACTCATAGCACCATCAATAGGTTAGTCCCAAATATAGCCGAAGCAAATTGAATTTAAACCAATCAATATAATTATTGCATTTTAGCCTCGACTAAAATTTGATAGTTTATGCATTTAATCAATCAACAAATTATGAGAGTCTGAGACGTGACAACTTGAAATGTATGAGGTGAGTGAAGCTTACTTTGAGTGAAATCTATATTTTGAAATGGATGATAGGCTTTTGTAATCATGTCAAATGTGTCTAGATGTACAAACAAGGAGTTGGACAAAACCACTCAATTGCATGTTATTTGAATGAACATATTCAAACAATTTGCATATGTAGGATGTGATTGTCATACGTACTCTAGGCATAAGAAATAGAATGTTCCTACAAGATGAAACTATAGATCTATCTCTTCAATTGTTCTCCTTGAGGAGTACTAGAGCTAAATCCCATTGTATTTAATTCTCTTCTTGGATAATATTTTGAAGTTTTTAGACTTGTTCAAGTTGTTAATGACTTCAAAAATTGAATGATATACCCTTTTCTCAATCAAGATTGATTCTAACCTAATCCTCTCTAGTTTCCATATATGCATGAGCTTGATATGCCAAGTGTGAGTGAGAGGATCTATGCGAGTGAACATTCCCTTAGAGTAAATTGATTTATATATCTCTTGTGTCAACTCATTTGTGCTTGGTAGTTTAATCTGGTTAAATATTACTAGGTTTGGAGCTCGTATCTAAAAAATGCAAGGGCCTAGGGATTGTGTTTTGTTTTGTTTTTATATTTTGAGATATTTCAAATCTAATAAAGTATGTATGTTTTCAATTTAAACTAAATGCCAAAGTGAAAGTTATTAAATGCAATAAACTAAATCTTATCCTATTTTTTGTGTTTTTCCCAATGAATATTTATAAATTTAATTAGTGATCAACAAATGATTAAAACTAATTTGCAAACACAACTATTGTTTTTGTTTCTTTTCAAAATGACTAAGTGTTAATTGATAATCAATTAATATGAATGCAAACAATATTTAGACATCATTTTTCTAATTTCAAATGATTAAAATGCTACTTGTATTCAACTTAAATTAAATACAAGACTATATGGGATAGGACACATCTTGACATCATCTTATTAAATGTAGATATAACTTTAAAAATTGTATGAAGGCCAAGGGAGTACACTTATGGCCCAATTCAGATTTTATTTTCATAGGAAAACACTACCATGGTTGTGCTAGTGTACAAGGTCACTAGGATGCCCAAATTAGTTTCTATGTGGACACAAGTTTCAAGAATGTGAGGATAAAGGATTTTAGTTTAGTTTGCATAGCACATTGTTGAAGGGTCACTTTAAGCTTAGAAATGGGCTAAATGGACCGTAAAACATGTCTCATGGAACATGGATACTAAAATGAGTGTACCACATAAAGTGAAAAATATGAAGTATACATAATTTTTGACTTTACATTTAGACCCCATATTTAGGTCTTTGATTTATCTTCCTTGTAATTTTATATTTATTATAAAGGAAAAATGCTAACACAAGGTAGAAAAGAGCTATAGAAAGAAGAAAAGATCTAAAACCCAAAAATATAATTGTGATAATTATTTTTCAAAATCAATCAATTATAAATATATTATGACATCATCTTTTTCAATGTAGATACAATAAATTAGACATGAGAAATATGTTGTGTCCTTTAAATAAAAGCATTAAGCAACATAGGTTACTAGGAATCATGTTATGGATTTAAAGAGACAAAAAATTGTAGAACAATCATTCTAGTTGATGCATATCATGTTATACATTTTTAACAAGCAAATTCATCTTGTTTTTCTATCAATTTCCAATCTAAATGCTAAAGTGAAAGTTATTAAATGCAATAAACTAAATCTTGTCCTATTTTTTGTTTTTTTTCCAATGAATAAATGAATAATTAGTGATCAACAAATGATTAACTAATGCAAACACAACTATTGTTTTTGTTTCTTTTCAAAATGACTAATAGTTAATTGACAATCAATTAATATTAATGCAAACAATATTTCTATCATTTTTCTAATTTCAAATGATTAAAATGCTCCTTGTACATTACTTAAATTAAATGCAAGACTAAATGCATGGTTCTTTCATGAGATGTGGATAGGATGATAAGTAGGTGGAGGAGTTGGCATAGAGAGGTGGTATATCAAGCCAGAGGAGAGCTTGTATGGTGGTGGAAAGCACATTATATGGGATAGGACTCATAGATGATGTGATTCCAACATGTATAGTATTAGGTGTCATAGTATTATGTGTCCTAGTTTCAAGTGGTTTAAAAATTGATAATTTATATTTGTTAATTGATAGGGTGAAGAAAAGTGTTTGATGTTTCTCATTCTCTAAGTGGTACTAGAATGTTGTCTTTGGTTGTTTCAAGTTCATGGGAAATATTTAACTTGTGACAGTTGATCTTGCCTGTCAAGCAATTTTTTTATGACAGTTATCTATTCAATGGTGCCTTTAAAATACTATGACATACCTCAATATAAGTAAATTATATAAAAACCAAATATATATATCATCATAATCCTATATGAATTTTGATAGTTTGTCCAAAATCTCTCCTTTCATATGATATTATAATACATGTATAATGAGAGCATCTCCATCAGGGCCATATGATATTATAATACAGCCAAAATTATCTATTGCATGGGTGACTATTTTGTTAAAATGATAGTTGCATTGTTGCTGCAGTAACCCATTTCCTTCTCAATTTTTTATTTTTCCCTTCTTCTTCATGTGGTTTGGGAAATTAAATCAAATATATAGGGTTCGAGGGTAGTAAGGTCGACTATCATAATTGCAGTCCTTGGCCGAGGGTTCAAGAAAAAAAAGGCCTAATTCTATTTCCCTGACTGTGTGCGACCTGCAAAATAACACTAAATGTTAGGCTTTGACATTTAACACTGCCACTTAGATCATTTAGTAGTAAAAATTTACCCTTTGAAGATTATGTTATGGCTACTCAATGGTGATGATTTAACAAAAATGTTTGGCACTAATTCTTAATGCTAAATCCACTGGCGAATCTAACATATAGTGATTATTGTTAAATACATGGCAATTGAACTTCCACAATTACTCACCATACCCATTGCACACCAAGTTATGATTTCTAGAAGAAAACTTATATATTAAAGCAGTAAAACAAAAGACAAATGAGGTTTTATAGGTTTTAGGGTTTATGAGAGATTTTATCAAGTAAACCGAAAGCAGTGACACCGCAATGACAATGGGGGCAAGGGTATTGTGTAGTGCCCCTCACCTTGTTGTTTGTCAGATTGATGGTTTTTCTAGTAGGATTGGACACTATGACACTCTGTTTTATGATAACTGTTAATGAATCTACGTTAGGATGATGCTTGATCACTGATACTTTATGGTATCACAGTTTGATGCACATATTAGATGTTGTAGATTATTTTAATTTCAGCTCCATGTATTATTCGATCATGATTATGATGACATCTGTTGAAGTTTTAACTATTGACATTTTATGTTTTCACAAGTTGTATGGACATACTAGATGTGGTGGATTAATTTAATTTAGAGCTTATGTTTTATCTAATCTTTGTGATGATGTTACTATTGATAACTTCTCAATAGATAGTGGTCATGTATAACGTAGTGACTCGTCAATGTGCTTATGTGAATGGAACAGTGTCGCATTACTCATGTTTGAGTACCCTGCCATGCTGCGACTTCCATTCACTGTATGATGATATATATATTTGCATGGTTGACTGTGTGGTTTGCTGCAGGGTACAGGTACCAGGCATCGACTCCACCTAAACTAGCAGGTCTGAGCATGCCCTAGCCAATGGAATTGTTGATCGGAGTTAACCTAAGGTCCCCTACTCAGTCAACATCCTCAAAGAGGATGAGTTTGTAGTACTATATCCTGTTGTCATCATTTGTTGAACTATTTGTTCTTGCGTCTTGGTCATGTCGTGTGGTCTTGTATGAAGTTCAGGTGTCATCTTATAGGTTGTGCTTACCGAATTCATAATGCTTGATTTAAGTCTGGCGCGTGTTTCATTAAATAAAGATTAATTTCAAGTTAAAATTAAATAAATTTTTATAAAGGAAAATTATGAATTGTTTACTAAACATAAACAATTCAATTATGATATAATTGTAAATATTAAAATAAGTATTGCAAGTTGTAAATCGAAATATAATTTGTAATATCACAATTTAATAAATAAAATAAATTATGTTAAAGTTGTAAAATTAAATTGTAACTTGTAATGTTACAATCTAATCAATAAATAATTAAGCGGGTAGTTGTGAATTGGTCAAATTATATTGGAATTAAAATATATAGATTAATCATAAAATGTGATAAAATTATCTAATTTGAAACATTGAAATAATATATATATTTTTATGGATACTGTAAATGGATATGGGGTTTATTATTTTTTTGGCTGAAGGCAGCCCGTGGATTTTCATGTGTCGTCGTTATCTACAAAGAGGGTTTGGTAGGCCAGGTGTGGGGCAGGTGTCTTTGTCCAGGCCTCATGGAAAACAGGTGTTTCCTCCTGCGTTGGGTGCTTCCCAGCTGGAGAGAGCTTTAATGGCTGTGGGAGGGGATGATGGGGAAAAGTCTTTTCTTTGGGACAAGGCTGCAGGAGGGTTTCGGAGTAGGAGAGAGAGGAAAGAGGGAGCAATCAATTAATGGAGGGATGGTAATGGCACCACCTCATCCGGGTAAGAATGTCAATATTAACAGACAAACTCATAGCCCCTTCAACTTCATTCAAACTGTATTTCTTTAGGATTTGCTTTTCCCTTCCTTTTGTAATTAGTGCAGGTCTTGTTCTTTTAGGCATATTGGGGTTTCTTGTTCAATCCACATGGGGTTTTAAGTGAACTACGACACACAGATCTTGTTCTCTTCCTTGTTTTGTTTGGGTGAAATTGTTTCTTCAACGAGGGAATTGTTAGCAATGTACTTTCTGATGTGGCCTCAACTTTATTGTTTCGATTCCATTGACTTTCGAATTGATATGGATCTCGGCTCAAATTTTAGTTGATTAGAATCAAGGCTCAAAACAGATCCTGCACAGCTCCATTAGCATCGACTGCTGCCTTCTGTATGGACATTGCCAAGAGCCCACTACTTTTTCTGCTCCTCCCGAATAATCCTGAAGTTTGAACATACAAAAACCCCATGGGCAAACTTACCAACATAGATATAATGAATGTATAGTTCATTGATTGTTGCAATATTTTGTGGTTTGCAGCTTGAAAAGATCATAGCCAAGTGACTGTCCATAATCCAAATGCATTGTGTAGAAATAGATTTTTTTTGTTATTCATTACTAAGGAATGGCAGGATGATCTTGAACTGATCTGTAATTGTTCAGCTTCTCCGTTGCAATAAACACACCTCTATACTCCAAAATGCAGTATCAATTTCACACTCTTCTATAGGATCTAACCCAACACACCTATATTATCCTCTTCGAGCAAAAATGTCTCTGCTGCCTTTAGTAAAATCACTTCATTTTTAAGAAATCACAGATTATTCAGTTAGAGCCAGTTGAATAAAAGGGCAAACTTCTGCACTATGCTAATGTTTGTACATAAAAACGAACTTCATTTGAGACGGTTGTCTTGAACGGATCCCATCTTAGAAATACCTTGCCATAATCGTCCTCTGAAAACTTTATGGGTGAGCTGCAATATGTACGATTTGAATTCCATAGATTATGTTTTAATTTGTTTTTCAGGGTAAAAGGTTGCAGCTTTCTTGTTTTAGGGTTTAGACCTTAGCTTGGTTCAATAAGAACTTATTGTGTTAGTTCATATTGTGAGTGAATTGTAACAAAATGTATAAAAATATCTAGTGCTGGGTACTCTATTTTATCTACATTTTATAACCATTTGGTTGATGATAGAAATAGCAAAATAGATTGGTAGTTACTAAAGAAATGCAAGGTAAAAATAGATAGAAATACTAGAATTTCTACATATCTAATCCAAGTTAGTTATAGTTGATCAACTGTTCCTCTTGAATCTTAGTTAATCCTTTAAAGTACTTGAAGTGACAAAGACATAAACATAGAGATACATCAAGAGCCCATCTTAGTGGTAAAGTCCACTTTTTGAATTACAATTTATGTTGCGGGCATCATGCAAACTCCATTAGATTTAAGATCTTTCCCCCTATACAGCTGTAACAAACCCCAAGTCAACATATTCACATGCCATATAATAAGCAGTTTGCCATGGTCATATCTCATAAGAGCCAAAGCTGAAAGGGTGGCTTCAAGAAAAAAAAAATACTTGTAAGGGAAATGCAGAGATCAAACTTGCTTCAAACATGTTCTCTCATGATTGATGCTCTGGAGAATGGTTCCCATGGTCTAGCACACTCCAAATTTGGCACAGACATTTGTTTATAGTTATACACATCAAATGACAACGTAGTGAAGAAATGCCCATAAACTTTACCTACCTGCATTGTATAAACAAGTAGTAAGGGCACCTGAAGCTATTCCCTCCATGGTTGAGGCCTAAGTGTTCAAATCTCATGGCATCAAAATCAAAATTGCTTCCCTAGCTCTAGTTTGATGTTTGTGTCCACCAATTGGCAAACACTGCCTATTAGGCCAAACTTTGCTCGAACTCATAACATACTGAGCGATTAAGATAAGTTTATATAGTCTCGTACCTAGTTCATGTTAATTATGCAAGTCCTGTTGTCAAAAATAAGGATGCTCAAAACTCTTAAGACTAGTTTTAGTTCAAATTCATACTCTGGAAAATTTGGTGTATTGTTCCAGCCATCACAAGTCTATTTTCCTGGTTTATATACACATGCACTGTTGTATAAAAGAACTGCTCTATTTTTTCTCGATATGCTTATCATTCCAAGGTCTCTGTATTTTCTGGTAGGTTACTGATGCCATAATGTCTTGTATTTGGATTCATCTACTTAGGTCAACATGAAAAGTTTCTTGTAGGAGTCTTATTTTCATCCTAATAAATGAACATATTGTTCATGGCTGGGTGATGGCGATGTACTTATTCTCAAGGTGGTGATGCCTTAATTGTTTTACTTTTATTACCATACTTTTTATGGCCATATTATTTTCTTGCTTCTCCTTATTTTCTAAAGAAAGAGGAATAGTGTTCTGTCTCTGGAAGATTTTTAGTTGATGATAGATTTATTTCTACACAAGTCTTTCCTGCTGATTCTGCATACATTGGGTTGGCTGCTCCTAGTGAAAATGGATCCTGGCAAAAGGAAAGTAAGGGTTATCAATTCTGGATGAAGACAAATCAAAATGGATTTTTTTCAAATTGTTAATATCATTTCTGGTGAGTATAATATATATGGATGGGTACCAAAAGTAGTCGGTGATTACAAGAATGAGATTGTCCTTCAACTTTCCCCAGGTTCACACACAGATCTTGGTGATTTGTTATACAAACCACCAAGAAAAGGACCAACTTTATGGGAAATTGGCATTGCTGACAGAACTACCGTGGAATTTTATGTTCCAGATCCAATACCGAAGTATATCAATAGCCTATATATAAATCAACCTGAAAAGTAAACAGTGCTTGCAATTGGGTCCTCCACCCATATATAAGAAGCAGGCTACAATAGTGGCTGAAAACAAAAAAAAATGTGAATCTTAGCGCTCATATAGAGTGGAGCACTGATAATGGAATAACATAGTAACTAGCTTCAATGTCTTTTAGACTTCCTTTATCATGCAGCAACACACTAACCTTCACAAAGATCCATCATCAAATTAAGGCCACTGGCACTTAGCGTCCAAAGAAAGCTGAATCTTACTGCCCACTAATTGATCTCTCTCACAATTATAAAATGAAGCCATTAGTATTATAATGGCGCAATCAGCACATACTCAAAGGTCTTAACAACTCTAGTAGTTGTTCCATGGGGCATGTTTAACAAACCAAATGCGATTGCCACCATGGTGGCAGCGAGATAATTATTCTTCCTATTTCTCCACAGTATTAAGTAAATATCTTGAATCTGGAAAATACCTTGCTGCCTTCATCTTACAAGCCAATTTCTCCAACTTTGCATAGGTCTCTGTCATCTATGGATGTGATCTGTCTACTACACAAAATCATGTACCATTTTATGCCCCTAAATCCAAGTGTAGCCATTGATATTTTTAAGCCCTTTATCTTTCTTTTATCTCTTAACCAAATTTGAACCTCACCACACCTGTCGACTTATGCATAGATGTATGAACATAAGTTGAGATATTCATATGTTATCTACAGGCACCAAGAAAACACATCCATACAACCACCACAGATTTAATTGCTTCTCCCATCTGTTGTCAATTGAGACCAATTAAGTTTAGTAGAAACCAATTTAATTGTTTGTCTAACTTCATTATACGATCTTAGAACTCTTGTAAGTATGGTTATAGATTGTTGTTGATTTTAATATGAATTTTTGTCGAGATATAACTAAAATCTAGTTGCTAATATGATTAAATGTAATGGGATATGAAAAAATTATTAGGGTAATGAATTGTAAATATATATATTTATATCTTGTAGTAGATTGTTGTTTAAAGACAAATGTAAATCAAATATTATAGTTAAGTGATTTTATTAAATTAAATTATTGAATTTAGTTGATTGGACCAGTTGATTTATCTATAGTTTGAAAGGAATACAATAAAGAAAACTAGTAGATATAGATTGCATTGCATCTGATGCATCTATTTAATTAGATTAATTAAAGGTTGATATGATTATATAGTTATAGATTTATTAATGTCATGAGTAATCTGCCATAGTGGATTAGTGGTTGAGAAGGCATCATCTAATTATAAGAGTTTTAATATATAATTATTTTGGGAATAGGTTCAATAATTACCTGTGTGTTAGAATTAGATATGTATCAAACGAAGTTATGTTATTGGTATCATGTTATTCTCTTTAAACGTTGTTGTAATAGATTTAATCAGTATTACTATTCTAGAATCACTAATATTGGAGATGTAACAGGGTGTATTTCCTTGTAAGTCAAGTCAATGGTATTGCAGAAAAAGTATGATAGCTTGGGAGAAGTAGGGTTTCTTTATTATTTTGGGCCATGCCATGTGAGTGAAGTACCTTGAGGAATAATCTTGTTAGTTTAAAGTTGTTAATGAAGAAGTCAAGTTATCCCTCTTAGTTATTAATGTTGAGAATATGTGTGAAGTTTGGTTTGAAGTGTTTTAGATCTTGAGGTATCATTTTGAAAACTGGTATAAGTAATTATATTGTGGCTAACCTCTAATTAACGTTTAGGCTATGTATTTATACTTTCATAATATCCCTTAAGTAGAGAATGTGGTAATGAATTAGGGGCCGCATATGAATCATGTTACTTTCTCTAAGACCCATGGTCGGTGTGTCACTTATATATGATGTAATTGTTGAATTTTATTGAAATTCGATGAGGGATCTTAGTCTATGTTGTCTATTTGAGAGAGCGTGTCGATGTGAGATTTTTGTGTTACAGTGGGGTCTAGGGGAAGTTGATTCCAGAGGCTAGGAGGGGTTGTTGTGAGTTGACCCTTGTGATATTTCAATCTTGTTAAAGGATGAACTTGTTCTGGTTTGATGTGATGTTGACTTCTCTCTGCTTATGGCTTATATGATTTTAACAACTGTGTAGGAGGGACAGTGCCTTGCTCAGTATATTTAGTCCTGTTGTTATGTTGAATCCATATTGTTGAGCTCTTCTTGAACGTTGTGGTTCCCTATTGTGTTGAGCTTGTTTTAAAATTCTATGTTGGTCTGTGTAAAGGATTGATTTTGGGAGCAAGAGGACCCATGCCTTACTCTGGATTACACTTTGTTATGGTTGAAATTTTGGGAGCAAGACGATCCATGCCTTGCTCTGGTTTACACCTTGTTATGGTCGAAATGTTGGAGCAAGAGGACCCATGCCTTGCTCTGGTGATTTATTATGTTGTGATTGGTTGCAAGATGGTTGATGCCTTGCATTGTTATGTATGAGGGCTGTTATGATGATAGTTGTTATGTTTGATGGATAGGGTTTCCTAGGTGCAGATAGGGGAGTGGCTTCCAATGTGGGGCTGGTGCCCAAAGTGGCTGCCAGGGTAACCCATTGGGAGTTGGTAATCAAGTGAAAACCTAATAATTAATCTAGGGGTTGGGTAGTTCTCACACTAACAAGATAATTGGATGCCTCACTCATGCCTGTAGTGTTCGTTCAGGCTAAGGATGAGATGAGAAGGCCATGGTTGGCAAAATTAACTTCCTTGTCCTCATGAAAGGAATGTTGATACTGCATGTGTCACCCTATGGGGCCGGTGCCTAGTGAGAGGCTGCCAGGGTAACCATAGATGGGGGCCGGCTTCTGGTGATAGATAGCCTAGGTAACCCATGTTAGGACCATGCGATGACACTCTCCCTACTGTAGCCTAGCATTCCCTAGTTTTACTTTCTGCATGTGTTAAGTGTTGCCTCTGGAAGTACTATTGTGTTGTTTATGATATTGACTTGTGCAGTTGGAAGTCATGTGTTGTCCTTGTTCTTATATTCCTCTGTCTACCTAACTGTCTATAGTAGTGGGACCTTATGTTATCTCCTAGCTCGGGGGGTGGACCTCAAGGTTCCACATGGTCGGGTGGAAGAGCTTTTTCCATTAGTTTTTTTTCCTTTGCCGATACTTGTAAGCGAGGGGGACATTCCTCGTGTATCAGACATCAGATCTTGTACCTGTTTACAAAGACACTTATACTACTCATGTTCTAGCTGGTGTATCAATTGAATTCAGATTGTATGTATTCAAATGTAATCAGAATAGTGATAATGTAATTACATAATGATGTACTCATTTGTATAAACTTGGAATATGTGCATGTAATCTTGTCCAAAGTTGATTATCTAATTGATGTCACGGAATGTAGATGTATATGTATAATCAATGATGTAATAGAGTTAGAATGATTTGTCGATGTTAGTTAGCAATGCATGTAAATGATGTTGATTATTTGTCAAGTAATGCAACCATGGCACCTTGGGAGACAAGTTGTTAGTTAATGATGTGTATTGATCTGCTAAACCTCACTTGTTATCTTATTCAAAAAAAAAAAATTATTCCACTTTGCTTGCATAGATGTGTTGTCTTTCAAGGTGTTCATGGCGGGGCATTACATCTAGTATCAGAGCGCAGTTTAAACACTGGGTACTCTGGGTGTGCATAGTCCCATTATGTTGTCCTAGTTGCTTAAACTCTAAAGATTTTCTTCTTCCCTTTTGTCATCCTCACCTAATAATGTGAGGGTGTCCCTTGGCGGTGTCTACGTAGGTAGGTGCCTAGAGGTCAAGGTAGAGGTAGTTGGCATGTAGAGATCCATCCCCTTGACTTCTCCCATGCAGTTGAAAAAATGTATGCGTCAAGATTGTCAGTTGTTTGTTGTGATGGTTAACGTTTGGGAGTTTAGGGGAGAAGTGTTCCCCGATGATAATCCTATCCATAAGGAGCTTCGGTTGTAGTTAAAGGAGTTGTCATTTAGAGGACTTGATGCTTGTGCATCCTCTTGTGGAGTAGGAATTCTTGGATATTCGTGGTGCTTATGTAGAGTCCTTATTGTATGGAATAAAGCATTGAGGATAACCTGAAGTTGTTCCCTCCTTCCTCGTTTGGTGGCTAGAATCTAGTCACACAGTGTTGTACAGTGCAAATTTCAAAGATTGTGTATTTTCTTTATAATTATTGATGATTTTCTATTAATTGAAAAGGCCGGTACTTTGTTTATATTGATTTGCGATGGTTTAGCCATACCTTGTGATCTTCATTTATGTGTAACCCTCATGGTTACATTTGATTTAGTGTTGAACTACGCGCATTTCTCATTTTATTGATGAAATAAATCTTTATTTGATATTTGTTTATGAATTTGATGGCTAAACTATTTTCTCCTTATCATTTTCGATGTCGGCCATGTGTCGTATTGTGATTCCTCTCCAAGGATGTATGAGGCAGACTTGGTGAGCGTATATGAGGAAGCAGACGTAGGGAACCTTGAGGATGGGGATATGTGAGGCTAGGACACACTACCCACCTATATGTGAGGACTATTTCATGGAGGCTAACTACTTTATGCTATAGGAGATAGGTCATTGTTGTCTTGTTTGGATGGTCTAACCATGTGTGTGTGCCCTAGCACCATCAAGTCTCTGAGTGTGTGGTATGGATTGTGTGGGATAGATGTTGGCTCTTGGCTCATGGATTTTGTGTCATGCCTTAGTAGGTCAGTTACCAGTGTCTAGATGGATCCTTGTGTAGCCTTGAGATGTGATTCCTGGTAATTTGAATTCGTGTATGTGTGTTGAATCATGAATATAGTACTTATAAAATGATAAATTATGGTACCATGCTTCTAAATGTGTAAAATCATTATATCAAGACTTTTCTGTTAATAGATCACATGCACAGAGTGTGCTCCCATGTTTGCATAGTGTTGTGAAAACTATCCAAACTCAATTCATTTCACCCATAATTGTTGCAGGCTTCTAGGAGTAAGCCTAATCCTAGGGGGGGAGGATGTAGTGCCCCTCACCTTGTCATCTGTCAGACTGATGGTTTTTCTAGTAGGATTGGACACTATGACACTCTGTTTTATGATAGTTGTTAATGAATCTGTGTTAGGATGATGCTTGATCACTGATACTTTATGGTATCATAGTTTGATGCACATATTAGATGTTGTAGATTATTTTAATTTCAGCTCCATGTGTTCTTTGATCATGATTATGATGACATCTATTGAAGTTTTAACTATTGACATTTTATGTTTTCACAAGTTGTATGGACATACTAGATGTGGTGGATTAATTTAATTCAGAGCTTATGTTTTATCTAATCTTTGTGATGATGTTACTATTGATAACTGCTCAGTAGATAGTGGTCATGTATAACGTAGTGACTCGTCAATGTGCTTATGTGAATAGAATAGTGTCGCATTACTCATGTTTGAGTACCCTTCCACGCTGCGACTTCCATTCACTGTATGATGATATATATATTTGCATGGTTGACTGTGTGGTTTGCTGCAGGGTGCAGGTACCAAGCATCGACTCCACCTGAACTAGCAGGTATGAGCGTGCCCTAGCCAATGGAATTGTTGATCGGAGTTAACCTAAGGTCCCCTGCTCAGTCAACATCCTCAAAGAGGATGAGTTCGTAGTACTATATCCTGTTGTCATCGTTTGTTGAACTATTTCTTCCTGCATCTTGGTCATGTTGTGTGGTCTTGTATGAAGGTCAGGTGCCATCTTGTAGGTTGTGCTTACGAATTCATAATGCTTGATTTAAGTCCGGCACGCGTTTCATTAAATAAAGATTAATTTCAAGTTAAAATTAAATAAATTTTTATAAAAGAAAATTATGAATTGTTTACTAAACATAAACAATTCAATTATGATATAATTGTAAATATTAAAATAAGTATTGCAAGTTGTAAATTGAAATATAATTTGTAATATTAGAATTTAATAAATAAAATAAATTATGTTAAAGTTGTAAAATTAAATTGTAACTTGTAATGTTACAATCTAATCAATAAATAATTAAGCGGGTAGTTGTGAATTGGTCAAATTATATTGGAATTAAAATATATAGATTAATCATAAAATGTGATAAAATTATCTGATTTGAAACATTGAAATAATATATATATTTTTATGGATACTGTAAATGGATATGGGGTTTATTATTTTTTTTGCTGAAGGCAGCCTATGGATTTTGATGTGTTGTCGTTATCTGCAAAGAGGGTTTGGTAGGCCAGGTGTGGGGCAGGGGTCTTTGTCCAAGCCTCATGGAAAACAGGTGTTTCCTCCTACGTTGGGTGCTTCCCAGCTGGAGAAAGCTTTAATGGCTGTTGGAGGGGATGATGGGGGAAAGTCTTTTCTTTGGGACAAGGCTGCAGGAGGGTTTTGGAGTAGGAGAGAGAGGAAGGAGGGAGCAATCAATTAATGGAGCGACGGTAATGGCACCACCTCATCTGGGTAAGAATGTCAATATTAATAGACAAACTCATAGCCCCTTCAACTTCATTCAAACTGTATTTCTTTAGGATTTGCTTTTCCCTTCCTTTTGTAATTAGTGCAGGTCTTGTTCTTTTAGGTGTATTGGGGTTTCTTGTTCAATCCACATGGGGTTTTAAGTGAACTACGACACACAGATCTTGTTCTCTTCCTTGTTTTGTTTGGGTGAAATTGTTTCTTCAATGAGGGAATTGTTAGCAATGTACTTTCTGATGTGGCCTCAACTTTATTGTTTGGATTCCATTGACTTTTGAATTGATATAGATCTCGGCTCAAATTTCAGTTGATTAGAATCAAGGCTCAAAATAGATCCTACACAGCTCCATTGGCACCGACTGCTGCCTTCTGTATGGACATTGCCAAGAGCCCACTACTTTTTCTGCTCCTCCCGAATAACCCTGAAGTTTGAACATACAAAAACCCCATGGGCAAACTTACCAACATAGATATAATGAATGTATAGTTCATTGATTGTTGCAATATTTTGTGGTTTGCAGCTTGAAAAGATCATACCCAAGTGACTGTCCATAATCCAAATGCATTGTGTAGAAATAGATTTTTTTTGTTATTCATTACTAAGGAATGGCAGGATGATCTTGAACTGATCTGGAATTATTCAGCTTCTCTGTTGCAATAAACACACCTCTATACTCCAAAATGCAGTATCAATTTCACACTCTTCTGTAGGATCTGACCCAACACACCTCTATTATCCTCTTTGAGCAAAAATGTCTCTGCTGCCTTTAGTAAAATCACTTCATTTTTAAGAAATCACAGATTATTCAGTTAGAGCCAGTTGAATAAAAGGGCAAACTTCTGCACTATGTTAATGTTTCTACATAAAACAAATTTTAGTTGAGACGGTGGTCTTGAATGGATCCCATCTTAGAAACACCTTGCCATAATCCTCCTCTGAAAACTTTATGGGTGAGCTGCAATATGTACGATCTAAATTCCATTGATTATGTTTTAATTTATTTTTTAGGGTAAAAGGTTGCAACTTTCTTGTTTTAGGGTTTAGACCTTAGCTTGGTTCAATGAGAACTTATTGTGTTAGTTCATATTGTGAGTGCATTGTAACAAAATGTATAAAAATATCTAGTGCTAGGTACTCTGTTTTATCTACATTTTATAACCATTTGGTTCATGATAGAAATAGCAAAATAGATTGGTAGTTACTAAAGAAATGCAAGGTAAAAATAGACAGAAATACTAGAATTTCTACATATCTAATCCAAGTTAGTTATAGTTGATCAACTGTTCCTCTTGAATCTTAGTTAATCCTTTAAAGTACTTGAAGTGACAAAGACATAAACATAGAGATACATTAAGAGCCCATCTTATTGGTAAAGTCCACTTTTTGAATTACAATTTATGTTGTGGGCATCATGCAAACTCCATTAGATTTAAGATCTTTCCCCCTATACAGCTGTAACAAACCCCAAGTCACCATACTCGCATGCCATATAATAAGCAGTTTGCCATGGTCATATCTCATAAGAGCCAAAGCTGAAAGGGTGGCTTCAAGAAAAAAAAAATATACTTGTAAGGGAAATGCAGAGATCAAACTTGCTTCAAACATGTTCTCTCATGATTGATGCTCTGAAGAATGGTTCCCATGGTCTAGCACACTCCGAACTTGGCACAGACATTTGTCTATAGTTATACACATCAAATGACAATGTAGTGAAGAAATGCCCATAAACTTTACCTAGCTACATTGTATAAACAAGTAGTAAGGACACCTAAAGTTGTTCCCTCCATGGTTGAGGCCTAAGTGTTCAAATATCATGGCATCAAAATCAAAATTGCTTCCCTAGCTCTAGTTTGATGTTTGTGTCCACCAATTGGCAAACACTGCCTATTAGGCCAAACTCTGCTCAAACTCATAACATACTGAGCGATTAAGATAAGTTTATATAGTCCCGTACCTAGTTCATGTTAATTATGCAAGTCCTGTTGTCAAAAATAAGGATGCTCAAAACTCTTAAGACTAGTTTTAGTTCAAATTCATACTCTGGAAAATTTGGTGTATTGTTCTAGCCATCACAAGTCTATTTTCCTGGTTTATATACACATGCACTATTGTATAAAAGAACTATTCTATTTTTTCTTGATATGCTTATCATTCCAAGGTCTCTGTATTTTCTGGTAGGTTACTGATGCCATAATGTCTTGTATTTGGATTCATCTACTTAGGTCAACATGAAAAGTTTCTTGTAGGAGTCTTATTTTCATCCTAATAAATGAACATATTGTTCATGGCTGGGTGATGGCGATGGACTTATTCTCAAGGTGGTGATGCCTTAATTGTTTTACTTTTATTACCATATTTTTTATGGGCATACTATTTTCCTGCTTCTCCTTATTTTCTAAAGAAAGAGGAATGGTGTTCTGTCTCTGGAAGATTTTTAGTTGATGATAGATTTATTTCTACACAAGTCTTTCCTACTGATTCTACATAAACTAGGTTGGCTGCTCCTGGTGAAAATGGATCCTGGCAAAAGGAAAGTAAGGGTTATCAATTCTGGAGGAAGACATATCAAAATGGATTTTTTTCAAATTGTTAATATCATTTCTAGCGAGTATAATAGATATGGATGGGTACCAAAAGTAGTCAGTGATTACAAGAATGAGATTGTCCTTCAACTTTCCCCACGTTCACACATAGATCTTGGTGATTTGTTATACAAACCACCAAGAAAAGGACCAACTTTATGGGAAATTGGCATTACTGACAGAACTGCCGTGGAATTTTATGTTCCAGATCCAATACCAAAGTATATCAATAGCCTATATATAAATCACCTTGAAAAGTAAACAGTGCTTGCAATTGGGTCCTCCACCCATATATAAAAAGTAGGCTACAACAGTGGCTAAAAACAAAAAAAAATGTGAATCTTAGTGCTCATATAGAGTGGAGCACTGATCATGGAATAACATAGTAACTAGCTTCAATATCTTTCAGACTTCCTTTATCATGCAGCAGCACACTAACCTTCACAAAGATCCATCATCAAATTAAGGCCACTGGCAGTTAGCGTCCAGAGAAAGCTGAATATTACTGCCCACTAATTGATCTCTCTCACAACTATAAGATGAAGCCATTAGTATTATATTGGGGCAATCAGCACATACTCAAAGGTCTTAACAACTCTAGTAGTTGTTCCATGGGGCATGTTTAACAAACCAAATGCGATTGCCACCATGGTGGCAGCGAGATAATTATTCTTCCTATTTCTTCACAGTATTAAGTAAATATCTTGAATCTGGAAAATACCTTGCTGCCTTCATCTTACAAGCCAATTTCTCCAACTTTGCATAGGTCTCTGTCATCTATGGATGTGATCTGTCTACTACACAAAATCATGTACCATTTTATGCCCTTAAATCCAAGTGCAGCCAGTGATATTTTTAAGCTCTTTATCTTTCTTTATCTCTTAACCAAATTTGAACCTCACCACACCTGTCGACTTATGCATAGATGTATGGATATAAGTTGAGATATTCATATGTTATCTATAGGCACCAAGAAAACACATCCATACAACCACCACAGATTTAATTACTTTTCCCATCTGTTGTCAATTGAGACCAATTAAGTTTAGTAGAAACCAATTTAATTGTTTGTCTAACTTCATTATACGATCTTAGAACTCTTGTAGGTATGGTTATAGATTGTTGTTGATTTTAATATGAATTCTTGTCAAGATATAACTTAAATCTAGTTGCTAATATGATTAAATGTAATGGGATATGACAAAATTATTAGGGTAATGAATTCTAAATATATATATTTATATCTTGTAGTAGATTGTTGTTTAAAGACAAATGTAAATCAAATATTATAGTTAAGTGATTTTATTAAATTAAATTATTTAATTTAGTTGATTAGACCAGTTGATTTATCTATAGTTTGAAAGGAATACAATAAAGAAAACTAGTAGATATAGATTGCATTGCATCTGATGCATCTGTTTAATTAGATTAATTAAAGGTTGATATGATTATATAGTTATAGATTTATTAATGTCATGAGTAATCTACCATACTAGATTAGTGGTTGAGAAGGCATCATCTAATTATAAGAGTTTTAATATATAATTATTTTGGGAATAGGTTCAATAATTCCCTGTGTGTTAGAATTAGATATGTATCAAATGAAGTTATGTTATTGGTATCATGTTATTCTCTTTAAACGTTGTTGTAATAGATTTAATTAGTATTACTATTCTAGAATCACTAATATTGGAGATGTAACAGGGTGTATTGCCTTGTAAGTCAAGTCAATGGTATTGCAGAAAAAGTATGATAGCTTGGGAGAAGTAGGGTTTCTTTATTGTTTTGGGCCATGCCATGTGAGTGAAGTACCTTGAGGAATAATCTTGTTAGTTTAAAGTTGTTAATGAAGAAGTCGAGTTATCCCTCTTAGTTATTAATGTTGAGAATATGTGTGAAGTTTGGTTTGAAGTGTTTTAGATCTTGAGGTATCATTTTGAAAACTGGTATAAGTAATTATATTGTGGCTAACCTCTAATTAACGTTTAGGCTATGTATTTATACTTTCATAATATCTCTTAAGTAGAGAATGTGGCAATGAATTAGGGGCCGCATATGAATCATGTTACTTTCTCTAAGACCCATGGTCGGTGTGTCACTTATATATGATGTAATTGTTGAATTTTATTGAAATTCGATGAGGGATCTTAGTCTATGTTGTCTATTTGAGAGAGCGTGTCGTTGTGAGATTTTTGTGTTACAGTGGGGTCTAGGGGAAGTTGATTCCAGAGGCTAGGAGGGGTTGTTGTGAGTTGACCCTTGTGATATTTCAATCTTGTTAAAGGATGAACTTGTTCTGGTTTGATGTGATGTTGACTTCTCTCTGCTTATGGCTTATATGATTTTAACAACTGTGTAGGAGGGATAGTGCCTTGCTCAGTATATCTAGTCCTGTTGTTATGTTGAATCCATATTGTTGAGCTTTTCTTGAAGGTTGTGGTTCCCTATTGTGTTGAGCTTGTTTTAAAATTCTATGTTGGTCTGTGTAAAGGATTGATTTTGGGAGCAAGAGGACCCATGCCTTGCTCTGGATTACACTTTGTTATGGTTGAAATTTTGGGAGCAAGACGACCCATGCCTTGCTCTGGGTTACACCTTGTTATGGTCGAAATGTTGGAGCAAGAGGACCCAAGCCTTGCTCTGGTGATTTATTATGTTGTGATTGGTTGCAAGATGGTTGATGCCTTGCATTGCTATGTATGAGGGTTGTTATGATGATAGTTGTTATGTTTGATGGATAGGGTTTCCTAGGTGCAGATAGGGGAGTGGCTTCCAATGTGGGGGCGGTGCCCAAAGTGGCTGCCAGGGTAACCCATTGGGAGTTGGTAATCAAGTGAAAACCTAATAATTAATCTAGGGGTTGGGTAGTTCTCACACTAACAAGATAATTGGATGCCTCACAAATGCTTGCATAGATGTGTTGTCTTTCAAGGTGTTCATGGCGAGGCATTACATTTTGTGCAAAACTTCTATATTTCTTTAATGGTTGAAGTAACTCATTATAAATACAATAAACATAAGTCATAAAACCTTTAACCTATTAAACACAAACAATAATAGAAATATACAACTGTCACTGTCAAAAATTTCAATCAACATCCAACAGATTCAATAGTAGTTTTTTGTATTCAACACAGAGATGACACTCTCATACCTAGAGGTGGAAGTTGGTAGGCCTATGTGCTCACTGGCTACTGTGGGCTCTAGGCAGAATTCTTTACTCTGACACAAATCTAGGCGAAAATGACATTATCACCTTTTCTTTATATGGTTCCACCCAGAACCTTACCAAGCGTAAACTTACCGCTCGATAACTTTCCACCTGGGAACGTACAACCACGTAGGCGCCATGTAGGTGCCAGGTGGTTCCAGGTGGATCAAATTCGAGAGGAATTTTACTGCCTGGAAACTATCCACTTGGAACTATTTAATTGGCTTAAAGTGGGACATTGCTCCGAATTTTCACCCTTTAAGATGCATTACTACTTACTTGATTATGATATTTGATGTATCTTTTATGAGAATTTACTACCATCAATACAAGATAGGGTCCTATTCTAGCATTACACCATTTTTTTGGGATCTTTTTGCTATCTTGAGAAATTATGAAACTAAGTTTAAAAAAAATAATTGTCACTTTTGGTCCCTCTTTTCCTCCTCCTACTTCTTCTACTTCCTCTTCTTTTATTTAAAAATTCTATATACCTACATTTAAGAATATTAATTCTAGTCCAATCTTATCACTGGTGGAACAAAAAATCAATGTTAATCATGTTGATCCATTTCCTTTAGCCTCTTCTTCTAATTTACAATTTTTTTACCCATAATCTAGTTGTCATTTTATTTAATTTGTTGATTCACTCCACTTTATCATGAATTAACTATTTGTAGTAAATCTTGTCACTTTTCCTCTTGTTTATCCTTTAGATACCTCCCTTCTTCTACCTTAAAGTTATGAATCAAAGGTGTTTTTATAATATCATTACATGCCTAGTCATGACATCAAGAGATGTATAGGATTATAACACAAGGCAAAGCCCACAATTGTGTGTCCCACTTGTGAGACATCTTGATTTTTTCTTGAAATCATAGATTTTTTAGAAAAATTAATGATTTAAGCCTAAAAGGGTTCCATCCAAGGGGGTTAGATCATACCTTGTTATACCAGACCACCTTGCGTAGACCCGTCCTAGGCTTAAATCAAACCATTGATAGAGTCTCCTCTGCACCTATCAAAATAGTAACAAAAAAAAATTGATTCATCTTTTGATGGATCAAATGAAATCATTTGGAAATGCCCTTTTGTAGGTATGTAGCCCTTAGTATTAGCTTTACAAAAAATACAATATGTATTATGTTTTGTCTAATATTAGATTTAAAAAAATTACAACATGAATGTAGGTCCATTATGAGAAAATAATGACTTCCATTCAACATACTACGAGAAATATTTTGATTTAATCAGATGACCAAACTAGACATGGGTGGTTAGGATTAGATGCACTCACAATGAGCATTTGTATCAATTTGTTAAAGATATTGGTTCTCCTATCATCCATGAAGATGAGAATTTTTCTACTAAATTAAAAATTAGTACTATTATTAGGAGAAGAATTGATCTACAGAGATATGACAATAACAGAGATTGGAATATCGAGCATAATTTTTATTTAACATATCTTTTCAGGCCAATTGATAGTAATGTCCTCTGGAGCGAAGCATAAGACATGCTGAACCCACTAGTAATATATTCTCCATCTTTTGCGTCTAATAGTATCTTTTTATAATAAAGTATCTTTGTAAAAGTTGAAAGTGATTATCACTGTCAGCATGGGATTCTGATAAACCAGTACTTTGATGCTTTTTTTCCGACTTACTCAGTTATTTGTAACTTATAAATAAATACCTCCCGAGGCTCATAGAGGCATCGGTCATTGAGTTTTCTTGAGCCATCAAGTTTGGAGAAGAAGAGTATGATCTTTCCTTGTGCCTAGTGTAATCTTTGAAACCAAATATTCATTATTCAAAAGTAAATCTTTGTACTTTTTAAGTTTTAAAGTAATGTAGAAGCCATAACCATTTGGCCAACAACCTCCATCATTGTTTCTGCTCATCAAAATTTAGTTGCGTGATGGTTGAAAAAAACAATTGATAGCACCATACAAGCCTGTCAAAGTAAAATGGCTCATCGAACGAGGGACAATTTCACGCTTGGTCTCAATGCTTGTTGCAATGGAGGCCATTTTTCGTCAAGGGTGGGTAACTTATTCAAGACAATGTTTAATACGAGCCTATTCAGTGTGTGATGGACACAACAAAAAACTTTAACTGTTTCCCTTGCAAAGTAAATGCATAGTGCTCTTATCCCACTCAATCCCAATTAAATTTAGTATCGAGCTGAGGTGGCACCAACTTGACGCTGACAACCCAAAAATGGCACTAACATATAAATAACAACCAAAATACACAAAAATCATAGTAACAAAAATTATCTTGACTTGGCTAAAGCCTCACTAATCCACACTGTGTTCATGACTTATCAGGTCCATACAACTCGGATGTCAAACTTTGGAAAGTCACCAAACTCTACAAGTCTGTTCAAGCTTGCAAAATCTACAAGGGCCTCAACTAGTCCAATAATTGTACTTAGAAGACATCTCTAAAAGAATTAAACATAGAAATAAAGAATCATAATATTGGGGAAAAAATATCAGCAAATTCACCTAAAATTTAGATTTTGCAATTGAACTTGATTTTTAAGTATTTTTTCAATTTTCACTTGAGCAAGGGAGAAACTATTTTTTTTCTAATTGACTATGGTTAGGATTTTTAGTTTCTTTTAAACAAATATTAGTACTCTTGAATTTAAAAGGAGAATAAAAAAAATTTACTGCTTATTTGAATTTTCAATACATCAACTTTCAAAACTTTGTTATTTATTTGCCAAAACACTAAAACATTCTAAACTTTCAACTCCACAAATATGTTAATAATATAAACAAAATATTACAAGAAAAAAGAATCCAACAAGAAATATCGGTAAAAATAAAAAGTGGGAGGAATAATGCATGTATGATGATTGTCATACATTTGGGGAGACAAACTACTCAAACTATCACATTGTGAGAATCCTGGTGCATGACATGAAACTATGTAGTTAAAATCCACATAATGTGATTGATTAAATTAATGCAATACTAGAAACAAATACCTAAAACCAAAAAATAAATGTGGGGTAAAATTGGGAATGTACTATTTCTTGAGGATGAAGTACAAGTTGGGTTTCAAAACAAATCCAATGGATTCACCATTTGCACAACCATTAACAGTTGAAACTCAAACTCGTGGGGCCATCCCACCAGCTAGCCATTTTAATTTTAATCCTACTTGACCACATACATTTTTTACCCCCATATGGTTCCTAGATCACAACCATCACTTGAAAGAACTACTTCAAATCAACACAAACATGAGTAGGTCAAGAGATCTATTTACACTTTTTGGTTATATTCTGACACACTTCTTAATAAAGAAAAGGAAAGTATTGATAAGTGATAGTTGAAGCTGTGTATACAGAAATATGGAAATCAAATAAGGAAACAATGCAAACACCCATGGCATACTTAAAACACAACAAAAGAAAGTAACTATAAAATGGAAATGAAACAATATCACCAAACAATCCTTGTTGCCCTAGATATTCCAATAATATTTTGACAGAGATTTGTATATGTTTGGTTGCTCAAACTCACAGAATAAAAATAGATAAAGGTGATGGATATGATTATAACAGGATATCTATGATGATTTTGATAGCATAATTGATACAGGAGTATCCCTAGTTCAAGAGTAATCTTGCATCAACCAAAAACATTTGATTTCAGTTTGTTTTCTTTCATTTTCCATTTCAGTTAAGTCAATTTAGTCAGTAGCAATTTCAATAGATTAGTTCACATTCGACTGCAGTTTCATTTCAGATCTTGCGGAGCTAGACTTAGCATCTAGACACATTCATGCACATCATATCCAAATCTCAGATCATTTGGATTAGGTACCAATAAGATATCTCTATTAGAAGATCAACTATTTTCTCATAATAGAGCATCCTAACAGTCTTTGATAATCAGCTAAAGGAGAAGACTTGCAGAGCTAATGACACATGATTCAATGTTGTTTGGTTCGTGGCCAACCTTCCCTAAGATTCGTACACCATTCCATTCATTTGTATAGGATTTCTATATGATTGGGTCCGACCTATCTATGTACACACGTTACAACTCTTCATTGGAGTTTGTGATCTTCCTTGGTTGACGCAGAGGAATCTTATGTTCTGGAAATGATATATATTGATTTAATAGATGCCTAGGAAAGTAGTGATTGATAGTTAGCATAATTTACAAGTTAGATAGTTTGAATTCTTTGTGAAGGAGCTTCAAAGCTACATCTTGTACATGTTCTACAATTCTATAATCAGGTCTATGAGCCCTAATTGTAAGCTTACATGTTGCCAGTCAGTTTGTATTTTAAATCTATGATATACTGAATGACTGAATCTGCATTTACTTTATATTTTAGTTGTTTCCGTTGTGTTTACTCTTGTTGCATGGTCTGGATTGTTCGCATTATGGACCCTCCTAATCATGACTGCACCAAGTGGTATCAGAGTGAAGTTTGAATCTTTGGGAGTGAATTGAACAAAGCTGGCAAAAGAATTCCATAAGATCTTGTTGTGAATAGATCACCAAATCCGAGGTAGACTACTTGTGTTGTCAACTGATTGTCGATTGTGAGGCAGTTGTCACATTGTAGTCCAATCACAGAACTTGAGGCAGTTGCACTTGTTCTGAAGAAGAAATGCCACTGAGAAGAATACCTATTGTTGGTACTATGGTTGGAAGAATGGATGAGATGATGGAGATGATAAAAACAATGTGAGTTCGGTTGGATGCTATTGAAAAAGATCGAAGAAGATGATTGGCACCTTGACCTAATGTTGAAAGTGATGATGATGAGGAATTCCAATCCGCTGATCAAAATGGTGAAGCCCTAGGAGATGAAGAAGAAGAATCAGACCAAGTGAAGATGTTGCAAGCTATTCAAAGATTGGGAAAGGACCTAGAGTTGATGTACTAGACTATACTAGTAATTTGAATCCTGAAGAGCTAATTGATTGGATAAATGAACTAGAAGAATACTTTGAGTATGAAGAAATTAAAGATCCAGAGAAGGTGAAATTTGCAAAGACAAAGTTAAAAGAACATGCTGCTATATGGTGGAAAGAAGTTCAGTTGGATAGAAATAGAAGAGGAAAAGAGAAGATTACAAAGTGGAATAGAATGGTGACAAAATTGAAGAATGAGTTTATACCTGCTGATTATGAGTTGGAACTATTGAAGAGATTGCAAAACCTGAGGAAAATGACAAATCTATGAAGGAGTACACTGAAAATTTTCATAAGATGATCATAAGGATAGGACATTGTGAAACAAGCAAGGAGAAAGTGGCTAGATACATCAATGTACTAAGATTGAACACTCAAGAAGAACAGAGTTTGGTGAGGATGACAACATTGGAAGAAGCATATAAGTTTGCCCTGAAAGTTGAAGAAAAGTTGAACAAGAGGCATGATCAGAGACAGAGAGGTAGAGGATGTAAATATCAGAGAGGTAGAACATTTTCTAGAGGAGAGAGATCCTATGCGGAGTAGAACAGACAAGATAACACATTCAAGAAGGAAGATAGAGATAACAATGCATATCGAAGAGATGACATAACTTTCTACCATAGAGGTAACCCTAGTCCATACTGGAGTGAAGGATACATAAGAGAAGGAAGAGGACTTGATAGGAGAACATTCAGAGGAACCTATTTCAAATTTGGAGGTGAAGGACACAAAACATTTGAATATAATCAAGGGAGTACAAGCAAGAAGATAGAGAACAGTGGAAGAGTAGCCTATGTAGAAGAACCTATTGAATCACCAAGTTCAGTTGGTAAACCTAAGAAAGGGGAATAATTAGTCATGAGGAGAGTACTATTTCAAGAAGAGACAAATGGGGAACCACCGCAGAGGAAAAGTTTGTTCAGGACCAGATGCAAATCAGGAGGTAAATGTTGTAAAGTTGTAATTGATAGTGGTAGTTTAGATAATTTAGTTTTAGAGGAGATGGTGACTAAGCTAGTGTTGGAAAGATTTGAACACCCTTACCCATATTAGATAGCATGGATTTAGGATGATCATAAGGTACTGTTGAGTAAACAATGTTTGCTGAAATTTCATATTGGATCTTATCATGATGAAGTATTGTGTGATATTATGCCTATGGATGCATTTCATATTTTGTTGGGTAGACCATGGCAGTATGATAGGAAAGCTATACATGATGGGAGAAAGAATACATATACTATAACATCAAATGGAAAGAGAATTACTTTGATTCCTTTGGAAGATGATCCTAAGAGTGAAGTATGTGGGAATGCTAGAATCTGTTTGGTAGATGGAAGGAAATTTCTGGATGGTTTGAGACATGAGAATATGTGGTATGTTTTGATTCTTAAGAAGCTTGAAATCTTGAAGACAAAGATTGAAGAATCACAACTGAAGGAGATAATTGAATTACTGACAGAGTATGAATACATCATATCAGATAATGTACCTGAAGGATTTCCACCAATCAGGAGTATTAGTCATTACATGGATCTTATACCTGGAGCTAGTTTTCCTAACAAAGTAGTACATAGAATGACACCAGCAGAGAATAAAGAACTGAATAGACAGATACATGAGTTTTTGAGGAAAGATTTGATTAGAGAAAGATTGAGTCCTTGTGCAATACCTACAGTATTAGCACCAAAGAAGGAAGGAGAATGGAGAATGTGTACAGACTCTAGAGAAATCAACAAGATAATGGTTAAGTATAGATTCCCTTTACCTAAGATGGATGATATTATGGACTGTTTGAGTGGAGAAAAATATTTCACAAAGATAGACTTGAAGAGTGGATACCATCAGATCAGAATCAGAGAAGGAGATGAATGGAAGACTGCTTTTAAGACAAATGAAGGATTGTATGAGTGGTTAGTGATACCTTTTGGAATGACAAATGCACTGAGTACTTTCATGAGATTGATGAATGAAGTCTTGAAGAAATTCTTAGGTAAGTTTGTTATTGTATATTTGGATGATATTTTGATTTTTAGTAAGACAAAGGAAGAACATTTGTGGCACTTGAGACAAGTATTGCAAAGATTGAGAGGAGAGAAAATGCTGACAAACATCAAGAAGTGTATTTTCATGAAGGATGAATTGGTATACTTGGGATTTGTGATTTCTATGGAAGGATTGAAGATGCACCCTGAGAAAGTGAGAGCAATTGTTGAATGGCCTACATCGGAGAGCATTGGAGAAGTCAGATCATTTCATGGATTAGCTAGTTTCTACCAGAAGTTCATTAGTAATTTTAGTTCAGTATGTAACCTTATGACAAAGACAATGAGAAGTGACAGAAAAGACTTTAAGTGGACATTAGGAGTAGATAAAAGTTTTGAATTGTTGAAGCAGAAAGTGACAAAACAACCTATGTTGGCATTACTAGATTTCAATAAGGTATTTCAAGTAGATTGTGATGCAAGTCAGAATGCAATAGGAGAAGTGTTAAGTCAAGAAGGTAGACCTATAGCATATTTCAGTGAGAAGTTTAATGATGCAAGGAGAAGATATTCAGTTTATGATTAGGAGTTATATGCCATAATTCAAGCCTTGAAGAAGTGGAGACATTACTTGTTGCCTAAGGAGTTTGTGTTGTATACAAATCTTCAAGCTTTGTAATATTTGAATAGTCAAGAAAAGTTGATTCAAAGTCACATGAGATGGGTAGAGTTCATGCAGCGTTATACTTTTGTACTGAAGCATAGAAGTGGAAAATCAAACAAAGTTGCAGATGCCCTGAGTAGAAGAACAAACTTGCTGATAGAGATGAGAATTGAAGTGTTAGGATTTGAAGAATTGAATAATATGTATGAGGATGATCTTGATTTTGTAGAACCTTTGAAAGCATGTAAGGAACCTATTGTGACAGATAGGAGCAAGTGGTTCGATTATTTCATTCAGGAAGATATGTTGTTCAATGGAAACTAGTTGTGCATTCCTAGGAGTTCAATGAGAGATAATCTGATAAAAGAGAAACACAGTTGTGAATTGGCAAGACATTTTGGCATTGATAAGACTATGGCTTTGGTGAGAGAAAATTACTTTTGGCCTCAGACACATAAGGATGTTAGGAAATTTGGGCAATATTGTAGAGTTTGTCAAGTTGCAAAAGTGAGTAGTTAGAATACTAGTTTGTACAAATCTTTAACAGTACCGATGAGACCTTGGGAAGACATAAGTATGGATTTCATAATGGGATTGGTGAAGATATAGAGAGGACATGATTCAATATTTGTAGTAGTGGATAGATTTTCAAAGATGGCACATTTCATACCTTGCAAGAAGACAATTGATGTAGTGCATGTGGTTGACCTATTTTTCAAGGAGATTGTGAGATTGCATGGATTACCTAAAAGCATAGTTTTAGATAGAGATACAAGATTTATTGGATACTTTTGGAAGACACCTTGGAAAAAGATGAAGATAGATTTGTGATGCAGGGACTTTCGGAGGTCATAACTTTTGACTCGGATGTGGGTTTTCTACAAAATTTTACAGGTGGAAGCATTATGAGGTGGCCAGTGGTTTTCCAACCCACCCTAGTCATTTGGACTTCATCTTGGCACTTTTTTGGGGCTTGAAACTTTCATCTTGGCCCTTAAAATGGCAAATTAGTGTTTTTTTCTAATTTTTTAAAAGTTATTTTTTTTAATAACTCAAAACTCATGTTTCGAATTTAGGATGTTAGTTGGTTTTTCGTCCTACCGTAGCTTTATGAGCTTTTTAGGAAAAAATTGGATTCTCAAGATATGATTGTAAAATTACCTAAAATGGCAAAATCTAACAATTATCGAAATCTGCCAAAAAAGGTAATTTTTTGGTTTTTTTGTTTTCTTAGATATAAGAGAGTTTTCTCTCATTGTAGGGGCAGAGTTGATGAATAGAAGTTTTGTTATGTTTCAGCTTCCAAATTTTTGTCTCTCATGTTTAATGGCACAATTCTGTTGAGTGTATGTTGTGTGCTACATCATTTGGTATCAGAGCCAGGTTGATGGCTGGGAGAGGAAGAGGAAGAGGTGGTCTTGCCCAGATGCATAGAGAAATGCAAAATCTGCAAAGGTAAATAGCAGAACTTACAACACGGATGGAAACCCAAAGACTGGGTAGAGGTGGAGACGAATCTAATGAAGAGATAGGTCAAGGAGGTGCAAATCAAGATACAGAACATGAAGAAGAAGAATTAGAAGGCATGAGTTTTGAAGAGAGGATGCTCAGGGCCTTAGAAGGAAAAAATGAAGGGATCAAGGTAGATGTTTCAGATTATGCAGGTAGTCTTAAACCAGAGGAGTTGATAGACTGGTTGAATGGCATGAGAAAATTTTTTGAATGAAAATCCATGATAGAGGAGAAGAAGGTAAAATTCGCATGCACCAAATTAAAGGGTCATGCAATGATTTGGTGGGATCATCTTCAAAAGGAACGAACAAGGAAAGGCAAGGATAAGATCAGGACATTGAATAAAATGGAGAAGAAGTTGAGAGAAAAATTTTTGCCCATAGATTATGTGCAAACCCTTTTTCATAGGTTTCAAAATTTAAAGCAGAACCTCTCTTCTATGCAAGATTATACAAATGAGTTTTATAGACTGTCTATACATATAGATCATCAAGAAACTGATGAACAAATGGCTACTAGATATGTGAATGCCCTGAAATTTTCTATTCAAGATGAATTGAGCATGCATCGACTCAACAATATGGAAGAGGCTTACCAATTGGCTCTAAAGGCTGAAGAAAAACAAAACAGACAGTACCATCAGAGGAATAGAGGAGGAAGAAGGGGTACATCAACCCCATTTCGAGGAGGTTCAAATTATGGCAGGGGAGAGTCATCCCATGGTTTGGAAAAACAAGTAGACACTCGGCAAGATCCTCCGAATCAAGAATGTGGAAGGGGATTTCAAAGAGGTAGAGGTTATGGTAGCGGTAGAGGATGGGAAAACCAGAGAAGGCCTTTCACTTGTTTCAGATGTGGAGAAGAAGGTCATAGGGCATTTGAATGCTCAAATTATAACATGCAAGAAAGAAATCAAGGAGGACAACCTAGGGTGAACATGATTCAAATGCAGCATGAAGTGGAAGGGACAGAATTGGAGGTTCCACCAGATGTGGGAGAAAGTCTCATGATGAGAAGAGCAATGGTGATTCCAGAGAAGGAGAAAACACCAAAAAATGGCAAAATCTGACAATTGTCGAAATCTGCCAAAAAAGGTAATTTTTTATTTTTTTTGTTTTCTTAGATATAAGAGAGTTCTCTCTCATTGTAAGGGTAGAGTTGATGAATAGAAGTTTTGTTATGTTTCAGCTTCCAAATTTTTGTCTCTCATGTTTAATGGCACAATTCTGTTGAGTGTATGTTGTGTGCTGCATCAATTTGAAGTTCAGTTTAGCATTTCATCCATAGACTAATGGACAAATAGACGTAGTAAATAGGAGTTTGAGAAACTTGTTGAGATGTTAGGTTGGAGAAAAGGTAGGAAATTGGGATTTGATTCTATCACAAGTAGAGTTTGCATATAATAATTTAGTCAATAGGAGTATCGGATGAACACCATTTGAGATTGTGATAGGAACTAACCCTAAAGGACTAGTAGAGTTGAGAGATATCAGTATGGAGGATAAGAGAAATGCAAAAGCATAAGAATTTGCAGGACACATGGAGACAATGCATAATAAGGTTAAGAAGCATTTGGAGGAGATGAATTGTAAGTATAAAGAGAAAATAGATGAGAAGAGGAGACACAATAAATTTTTAGTGGGAGATGAAGTGATGGTATACATGAGAAATGAAAGATTTCCAATTGGGACATATAACAAGTTGAAGATGAAGAAGTTTGGACCATGTAGGATACTAAGAAAGTTTGATTAAGGAAATACATATGAAGTGGAGTTACCAGAGACATTGGGCATATCACCTATTTTCAACATTATAGACCTACATCAGTATCATGAAGCAGAGTTCGGTGACAGCATTGAAGAAGACTTGAAGAAGTAGTTACCACAACATGCACTAGAGAAGATTAAAGACATCTTGGACAGTAGAATTAGACGTAGCACCAGAGGAAGGCAATATAAAGAATATCTCATGAAGTGGAAGGGTAGATGTGAAGAAGACTCATCTTGGATTTGTCGAGCTAAGATGGACTGTCTTGGTTTCCCTCCATCCCCAGCAAAGTGAGGGACTCACTTTTTCAACAAACCTAGATGTTTGATGCAGGAGCATCCCCGGTTCAAGAGCAATCTTACATCAACCAAAAATATTTGCATTTTAGTTTGTTCTCTTTCATTTTCTAGTTCAGTTCAGTCAATTTAGTTAGTAGTATTTTCAGTAGATTGGTCTACATTCTACCACAGTTTCATTTTAGACTTTATGGAGTTGGACTTAGCATCTAGACACATTCATGCACATCATATTCAAATCTCAGATCATTTGGATTAGGTACCGGTAAGATAGCACTATCAGAAGAACAACTGTTTTCTCATAACAGAATATCTTGACAGTCTCAGATAATTAGCTAAAGGAGAAAACTTGTAGAGCAATTCGCGACTTTCAGAGCTAAATAACACATCATTCAATATTGTTTGGTTCATGGCTGACCTTCCCTAAGATTTGCACAGTCCCACACCATTCATTTGCAGAGGATTTCTATATGATTAGGTCTGACCTATCCGTGTACACATGTTACAACTCTTCATTGAGTTGGTGATCTTCCTTGGCCGATGTGGAGGAATCTTATACTCCAAAGATGATATATATTGATCTAATAGATGTTTAGGAAAGTGGTGATTGATAGTTAGCATAATTTACAAGTTGGATAGTTTGAATTCTTTTTGAAGGAGCTTCAAAGCCATGTCTTATGCATATTCTACGATTCTGTAATTAGGTCCGTGAGCCCTAATTGTAAGTTCACATGTTACCATCCAGTATGTATTTTGAATATATGATATATTGAATGACTGAATCTGCATTTTCTTTATATCTTTGAGTTTTTTCTATTGTGTTTACTCTTGTTGCACAGTCTGGGCTATTCACTTTGTGGACCCTACTACCCGTGACTGCACAAATAATCTTATAGCATAAGATGTGTTGATAATGGCTTGGTTGAGGCTTGATTTATAGATGCTTGATTGATAAGATGAACTACTAGGATTAAGAGGTGTAAATGGATGGACAAGATTAAGAGGTGAAAATAGATGGCTAAAATTAAGATGTGCAATATGAAATGGAGGGTGTAGATTAAGAGGTCGAGGATTAGGGATTCTAGGGCATTCTTTATGTCAATGGCTATGATTGAGAGATGTAGTATGAAATGAGTGGCTACAATAAAAACTTAGTTTGACTTTTGGGACACTCATTTATTGATTGTGGCAAGTGGATGAGGATAAGGTCAAGTTAGTCATGTGACTCTCAAAATTTAAATTAAATAATTAATTATTGGAGAGGGGATGATGGGAGGACAAATTAATTAAATAAATAATATTTATCCAATTAATTTTGGCTAAAAGGGACAAATGGATGAATCAAATAAACACAACTTATTTATTTAATTTAGATGATGGAGGAAAAAATTAATTAAATAAATATAATTTATTTAATTTATTTGGGAAAGGGATTAAGGGACAATGTGTTCCAAGATGAAGGTCTAGGGGATGCCGAAGGGTTATGAGGACACGGTCAATTTTAGGTGTCTACATTTTGCCCCTCTTTAAGATGATGTTGCAATTAAGAGAAGTAACATCATTTCAAAGAAGATAAGGTGTGGATGATATCGAAGGGTTATGAGGACATGGTCAATTTTAGGTGTCTACAGAAGCCATTGTTCTTTTTTAGGGCATTTCAAAGTGCCATGTTTAAGCTTTAAACCTTGATGTTTGTGCCCAATTAGTCTTGGCCTACAGACAATCGCTCTTCTCTGACTTTTTATTTTTGTGTCTATGTCTTTGATTAAATTGATATCATCATAGTAGCATAACTCACCAATTAATTGTTATAATTTCCAACTGCAGTACAGGCAAATCCAATCTGAATTGAATTGGCATTTTTTATGAATCAAGACACAATCCCAATTTTCTCCCTTTATAATGAGGTTGTGGTTGAGGTAGGCCTACAAAATGTGGTTTAATTTATCATTGATAATGGTGTTAATTGTTTGATCATTAAATTTTTTTGATGAAGTATCCCACATTGTTTTGAAGCCCATGGATAAAATATTAAAGGAAGCCATGTCATATTTAGTTAGGGCCATACTATATAGTACCTAACATCTAGGTATTTATGCCTTTCATTTATGTACCATGGAAGGAAGGTTATTGGTTGAAACTATAAAAGGCCTTCTAGTTAAAAGGATATTACATGTAGACTATGTCATTATTTTTGCATTCCACACTAGCATGCCATGTTATTCTATCCATATCATATTTTAGCTTATAGTATTTTTAAGGAACCAGTTATGTCTTTCCTAGAATTTGTCCCTTTTTCCTCACATACTATCATCTATTATCCCATTTTTATCTCTATACATATGTATCACCCAACATTGAGTAGTTTACCAGTCCATATTTGGTCCTTCCCACTTTCCCCATGACATGGACAATTCCATGCTTGTTCATTCTAGAAGCTAATAGGGAAATCCTCCCATATCTTACCTCATTGAGAGTTCATCCCAAAGATCCCATCCTACTATGACCCTTGTTATCAAAGAAGAAGAAAAGTAAAAATAAATATAAATTACTTTTTCACCTTCTCTATCCTTTAGTGGTGAGCCCTCATATCTTATTAGTTACATGGGGGTATAAAGAGGGATGAAAAAACCACAAAAATGTAAAATTCCAATTTCCAAAAGTTTTAAATATAAAATAAAAATCCAAAAAGCAAAAAATTTAATCTAAAACAAAGCAAGCTAATTTGTAAATCAAAAGAAAATGCAAAATTTTACAGTAAAAGAAAGTAAAAATAAATGAAAAGAAAATAAACTGAAAGGAACAAAAATACATTTAGTATTGATGACAATAGCTTTAGGTGGATCCTGTTGATTGAGATTTCCCCTCCCTTTGGTCTAATCTATTAGTTTAGTCTAGGGTGAGTTTGTGAGTTGAGGTCTATCCCTATTTTTGTGATCTTGCATGGACTACTTATTGATATTTTAGTCACAATTCTATCCTTGCCTATTATTTTTGACCCCTAGCTCATTTGTTCTGATGTGTTTCTAATGTCTAGGGATGTTCATATGTAGTCAATCAACCTACATTTAGTTAGTTTTGTATCAATATACATAAATAGTTCCTGTACTAATAGTTCCATATCATGTCATTCCATTGTGTCCATGATTAGCATTGGCGGTTACATACATATAGAGTAAATAATAAATTTTATTGTCTACCCAAACCTCCATGTATTCATAGAGTATAAACAAAACATGGCATTGCTAGATTTGTATGCCATTAGTTGGTTCCTATTTCCATTATCAACTTTTTATCTTTCATCAATAGATGCCTAGCTTTTCCTCTTGCAGTTTTTCTCCTTTCCTCTATAATCTATTTTTTCTTAGGGGAAAGCATTTTTTATTTGGATATTTTGCATTCTCCCCTCCTTTTTTTCATTTGGACCCTTATTTTAGAAGGATCTGCATTTTTGGCATGAATTAATTATTGGTTTTAATTATCTCTATTTACCTCCACATAGCATTATGGTTTCCCTTTAAGAGTATTTACTACTTCCCTCTTTTTTCCCATTTGATTGTTAGGTCTTCCTTTTGCATTTTCCGTTCTTTCATTCCACCTTGCACTTCTCATTGCATCTCTATCATTTTACCTAGCTTTTTGTGAAGTGTATCGTCATTTGTTAGCTCTAGCTCTAGTCTCATTACATGATCTCTGGGTCCTATATCTCATCTCACACATATCTCACTTTGTAGATGATTTTACTTAAATCCTACGATTTATTTAGAATTTTGGTTGGTTTCTTTTTATTGATGGTATATTTTGCTAGACTAACCTCTTTTACAAGTACTCCATAATTGACAAGTAGTTATCTCTTAGAACCTCGACAAATTGTAAGCCCTCTTGTCTTTTATTTTACTAAGCATTCGTCAATATTTTCCATGTTAGTATGTGTGAGTCTATTTATTGTCATTTTCTAAAGGTTGGAATTGGAAAGTCACATGCATGGCATGGCTAGTATTCCCTATCCCTATTGATATGGTGAGTTTATCCCTCTCTCCTTTCATTAATTTTATTTTTTTGTCAAACTTCCATGATCATGTTTCTATTTATTTTGCAGATTGGTAGTAGGACAATAACAACACATCACTACAAAGTAAGTATAGGTAAGTGGGGGTCTATGATTAATCCTTGCCTATGTTTTGGACAAAGGCAATTACTTAGTTGTGCAATTTCCTTTTTTGAGGGGGCAATCTATAAGTACCTAGAAATTTTCACTAAATTGCATTAGATTAACATTTCTATTTAAGGGTGTACATTCTTACACAAATGTGCTTTGTAGCACATACAATTAATATTGTTCACTTCTTAGGTTGTCATGTCTTTAGGTCATACCCCTAGTTTTCCTTATTATCCCTCTTAACTCCTCAATCCCTATTTTCCTTTTTTGCATATGCCTTTTGGATTCAAATTTTAATGGTTTCATCATTTGCGACAAAATAATTACAAAAACTCTATGAGAAATCTAGCAATTTCACTTTTGACATGATGACCTTGTGACCATTATGACAATTTTAAAACTACTAGTATATTAAAAGTTATAATTTTGTACATTTCAGAATAAAATAAAATAAATGTATCTTCAAGGCACATGTTGTCATGTGTCAATCAAGTATGAATCTTTCATGGTGGCACCAATGGATCCAACTAGCATAGCAATTATGTCATTAAAAATAGTGTGGATGCTAGAAGGACTAAATGTCCAAACAACTGATCAAAGCCAAGCATCAAAATCATGTCTTAAATAGATATTTGTCCTTATCCAAAATTATCCAATTCATTATTTTTTTTATTTTTTATCATATCATATAAAAGCACAATAAAACTTTTTAAAGTTATAAAATATTAATTACTTTTTTAAAAATTAAAAACCAAACATTTAAACTATTTTATTAAATTTTTAAAATTTTATGGCAACATGCAACATAAAATTATTTAATTATTGATAATTATAAATTGTTTTTAAAACTATATAATTAACATACTTTCTCTACATTTTTTTGTATTATTTAATAAATATTATTTTTGTATATCACAAAACTCACACCAATGGAAAAGGTCCCTTGCTACTACTTGCACCAATAGGAGTTGTTGCTTTCAAGGTACATGCCACTACAATTTTGTTATATCGTAAAATGTCCCCTTAGGATTATTACGTCCTAAGTTTAGTTCCTAGGTCCCTTAGATTTAATCATGCATGTTAAAACTGAATCCTAGAGAAAAATCCCATGAAGCTCATGACAAATGGGACTTAGGGGACACTCTTGAGCCTAAACAAGTCCCAAAATAGGATGCTAGACATGGGCGCCCATGCCCTAGTCCAGACCTATTTTGTCAGGACCCAAATTTTAAATTTCTACAAAGTGACCTTTAAAAGGTTTCCCTTTATCGGGCTATTCAAATTGAATTATGAATGTTTAGTGAGAATGCATATATAAGCAAGTTTAAGACTTCATTTTACACCTAGATGGATAATGTAAACTTACAATCTTATGCTAAAGATATTCTGGGTTTTCATTGTGTTGCAGAGCAGTATTGTATTGTGTTTATACTAGTTTGTTGTAGATTTGTCTTCATCAATCCATCTCGTCATGGTGTGAAAGATCTTCATCTCCTCGTGAGAGATTAACCTCCAAGGTGACATCTATTTTGTGTATCAATCAATTTATCATATCATTTTCTTTTGTCTCTATCCATCAAAGACACGCACTCTATCTAAAAATGGTTTTGGAAGACTTGAATGCCATTACGGGGCTTGACCAAGGCAAGCTCCTTAACACCACAACCCCCAACCCCACTCTTGTGATTGCAGGTTACATGTGTCGAATCATATAGAGAGGAGTTGTAGGAAGTTAGTGCATAGCATAAAGATTCCAAATCTAAAGAAAATGATAGAAAATATCACCAATTGGACAAGGGTGCCTGCTCTTTTTTCCTCCAGTTTTGTAGTGTCAAGAATCTCTGAGTAGGTTACAGTCTAAAGCACATTTTGGTCCAAATCCCTCAGAAAAAGTGCCACCTTGAACAAGGGTGCCCAGTATTTTCTCCATGAAGTTTCTTCTTTATAGATTCTAAAATCTGGTATGTCTCTAATCTGCACTTAGGGCCTTCCTGTGTGAGCATTTTTTGGGTATTGTCCATTTGTTCACAATTTTCCATAATTAGGGTTTTAGGCCTAATTCGATTAAGATTTTAATAAATATAAATCTATTCTATCTTTACAATCATCTCATAGTAACATTAGACCTATAGTGGATTCATCTATCACAATTGTGACTTAGATCAATCTATGTCCTTGAATGTATGTGTGAAAGAAGGGTTTGATTGAATTTAATTAGCTATACACTTTATATATTTCATTCAACCCCTTTTTCATATATAACATTTTGGTGAACCTGTGTTTCGTTGAACATTGCATTTTGTTGAGTGTTGTAAATCATATATGCATTCATACATTTCATATTCATCATTATACATTTGAAAATCTTGCATAAAAATTAAAAAAATTTAAAAAAATAGGCATTTTTGTCTTACATTAAGACATAATTTGCACTATTTTCATTGAAATCATTTAAATATCTAATATTTACATAAGATCTGAGATAAATTAAAGAAATACACCATTTCATAATTGTTTACCTTGCATTTACATACTTTATTTGCTAGGGTTTTGCTTAAAATTTAGCATTTTTCTCATAACTTAGTAATTCCAAAAGCTAGGGTTTGTAG
Source organism: Cunninghamia lanceolata (assembly GCA_027924645.1). Taxonomy (NCBI): domain Eukaryota; kingdom Viridiplantae; phylum Streptophyta; class Pinopsida; order Cupressales; family Cupressaceae; genus Cunninghamia; species Cunninghamia lanceolata. Next base: position 1,893,194 of record BSBN01000719.1, on the reverse strand, counting down.
CTAAAATCTTATTTTAGATTTTACTACTCATTTTTGTACCTCATTCAAATCTTATTTTGGACTGCAGTGTTTCATCATTGTGTGTTTTTACATCTACTTTTCAAATTTTGTATTTACACATTGTGTATTTCAACAAAAAGAGGCATATTCATTCATCCTTCCTTAAAATTTGACTTGTATTGAGCATTGTAGGATTGTAATATAATTTTTAAATCTGATCTAAGTAATTTTATATATTAAATCAGATTACATTTCATTCATACATCATTGTGCATAATGTTATAACATTTTTTGTTCATTTATATTGAAAAAAACTGAAAACAATTGAGCATTTTAGGTGCATAAGCAAGCATAGTTTTTCTTTGTTTCATTGAATTATCATTCATTTCAGATATTTCATTCATTCTCAATCATATATTCATCTATCATTTGGAAATTTGGCATCATTTAATTTCTCTAGACTAAAAATTGGCATATTTTTTATATTACACATTATGTATTTCAACAAGTATATCTTGCTCCTTTGGTTTGTTCTATTATTTTGTGCATTGAGTGTTGTATGATTTTGCATGAGTATTATAATCTGCTTCCCTAATAGAAACATCCCTCTAAGGAGAAGTCTTAGATTAATGGGTTCTAGTGCTCCCGGTAGCAACGGTGTTTCTACATCGGAAAATCCATTGAACACCTACTTTACAAAAGGAGAAACACAAACTTTGCAAGATATCATATCTCCTATAACTACAATGGAAGAACAAACATTTCATGATTTTGAAGATCCTATTGATGTAATAACATATGTACATGATAAACAAATAAGCGAACTTGATAAAGAATTAGCAGATTTTCAAACATTTGTGGAAAAAGAAAGGATCGCAGAAGAAGCTATGCCTGTTGTTCATAATATAAGAGAGTTATTAAAAGAAGGACAAGATGGTGTTAGCATGCTTCATGGCTTAGTGCATATAGTAAATCATAATGTTATGCATGTGACTGAATATACGAATGTTATCAATAATATGTCATCACTGATTCATACACATGTATCGACACCTATATCGACTACTGGGATGTCTACTTTTACATCATCAATTCTCACTACTAATGCACATGCTTGTAGTAATTCTACCACAAGTATTGGAGTATCTAATGGAATTAATTCACAGAATTACAAGACCGTGGGATTCAATTATCAAAACCTAGCACCTAGGGGTCCTTCTTATATGAATAATCACACTCAACCACCTCTCCATTATAGTTATTCTCAACCACCTTTCATTACCACTCACAACCAATCACCTAAAAAATTAATCACCATAGCTTCTAATTACTCCCAACAATAAACTGCATCCCCTAATGATGCCCTACTAAACCAACTCTTGTAAAGCATGACTTCCTTACAACAAAAGGTGACAAGATTGACAAATTCTTCTCAACCTAATATACCAACTTATTATTCTTGTAATCCTCTATCTTATGCAATCCCAGGAGAACTCCTATGACTAAAAATTTTGAGACTCCTCGATTTGAAAAGTATAGTGGTAAAGGTGATCCTAATACTCATGTGACAACATTCATGGTGGTGTGTAGTGATTTCTTCCTGGAAGAGGACTTGTTATCAAAACTCTTCCTATGATCCCTCAAAGATACAACTTTGGAATGGTTTTGCTCTTTACCTCTGAGTTCAATACATTCTTTCTCACAATTTGTTGATCAATTCTTACAACATTTCCAAGTAAATATTGGACCTCAGGTCTCATTGATTGATTTAGTTCATTGCAAGCAAGGTTTGAAAGAGAAGTTAATCGAGCTTATCAGCTGATATCAAGCTCTCTATTCACAAATTCAATACTAGATGAATGATGAGGATATTCAAAAGGTGTTTATTACAAAATTTCAACCTAACATCCATGATAAGATCCTTTTAATGAAGTATAGTTCTTTTCACCATTTATGCATAGCTCTTCGTGATTATCAACTTTCATCTAGTCAGTATGAGAACCAAAACTCATCGGCTCAAGGTGACCAAGCTCAAGCTGGAACATCTCAAAAAAAATTTAAGAGGAACAACAAGAATTTTATTAAGATAAATGGGTAGAATTCAAACAACTTTTCACAAGTATCCACTATCACTAATCCAAAGAGGGCATCATTTTAGTTTTGACAACAACATAGACAATTTACTCCAATATTTGATTCACTACATTCTATTATGAATCAAGTAGTGAGCAATAATCTCTTGAAGCTTCCTCCCATCAAACCATTGGATAGTAATAGAATGCAAGGACCTCACTTTGATGCTAATGCTTTTTGTCATTATCATCAACAACAAAGGCATGACATTGAATGATGTATGCGTCTTAAACATGAAATTTAAGACCTCATCAACTCAAATGTAATACATGTAACTAGTGTGAATAACAATAGAAATAAGTCAGTTGCCCCTCTGAATCAAAATTTGTAGATCTTTACTAATCCATTTCCTAGGAATAGTGAGAATAATACGGTTGAACAAAACACAATACAATAGGAAGATGAAATTATCTTGACCACAGTGAAATAATTGGTATGATAGAAGTGCATAAGGAGAAAATTGAAGATTCACCTCATCCACAGCAAAAAGGTATTTATGCTAAGGTTCCTCTGTTGTTACCCTTCAAGGATCGAGAGTTAACCAAAATGCACCGGATATGCAAATTGAACAACCACGAAAAGATATTATAATACCAGAAAAGGTTGCCAAAGTGGGAAGTATTCCATTCCACTATGAAAGTTTTATTCATTGAAATAAGAAAGCAAAAGATCAGAAAAGAACAAGGTGGCTATCATCAATGGGAAATAATAAAGATTCCCCTCCTCACTAGAAATAAAGGATTTCAAATATACAGGGATTGTAGAAACAAGCACCACATGACCATCTTAGAAATACAAATCAATCAGGTACAAACCACTCAAACTTGATATAAAACTTAATGGAGCACCTTTCTAAGATGCTCACAAGTTCAGACTCTTTTTAGATAAAATGCCAATATATATCTATACGTATGTGTTGTGTTCCCCCGTGATGTACTATGTGTTGTTTAGGTGCCCTTGGATGACGCTTGATACTCTTGTAAGGTCAAGGATACCGGGAGACCACCTCTATTGTGACCATTCTTCTATATTGCATCTCCTCTATTTTATTGGTGTGTGTCATGCCTTAGGGGCATAGAGTTACGATTAATGACCTGGGGGCATCCTCCTACGTGGTGTTCCTAAGGCACTTGTTCTCCTCTCTCATTTTTATTATTTACCTTCTTCTAGTGATTCTACCTAGTTGGTGATGATGAAAAATAAATAATTACTAATATGGACCGTGCATCTCTTCAGTGAGAAAATAAATAATAGACCTTGTCCATACATGATGATGAGGTTAATACATATATATCCGACACTTGACTAGTAGAATCACTCTATGTGATGTATCATCTTATGGCATTTCTTGTGACTAACATTTTACAATCCACTCAATCTGCTCTTGTACACTTTGATTGGTATTCCACCTTGTTGCTAAACTCGGTGCTGAGGTACCTATACTATAGCCCAACAGTTATGCTCATCTCTGAACCCATAGTATAGCCTTGGTCCTTGATGTGACTATTTTCATGAATAGATTTAATGAATTGCTCTGGTTATTATCTTAGAGTAAGATTTCTAACCTCTCTTCTCATATTATCTTAAGCAAATCATATCTTATAACTGTGTTTGTGGGAACATTTGGCGATTGTGAGCACATGTCATCTTGGGGGCATGGGCTTTGTGAAACCTCTCATTCCCTTATGTGTTTTCTCTCTACCTTAATGTGCTTGATATTGGTAGACGAGATCAACCACCTTAAGGTGGGGGCATATATAATGATATATGTCTGATGATTTTGGTACTAATGAAGAGTGTTTGTAATCCTCTCCACGAGGTGGGATGCTATATATCCAGCATGAGTACACATATTTATTTATATTGCAATAAAAAATCCCTCTCCATGATGCAGGATAGCATATCCTTTATCAAGAAGCCCTCTGTGTGAGGTGGGATAACGTATCACTCAAGCTAGTGCATATCCTTTTTATTCAAAAGCCCTTCTATGAAAGGCAGGATGGTGCATCTCTTGAGCTAGTGCACATCCTTTTATTACAAAAGTCCTTCGTGGAGGTGGGGTTGGATCTTGAGACTATCCTCCCTTAGAATGTTTTTGGTAGTTGTTATGACATAAACCCAACTCTCAAGCATGTCTGCAACATGTTTGAGATGGTGAGACTTAGAAATAAGCTCCTTCCATCACCCTTGTTTGTTGTGTTTAAGATGTATAGTATGTCTATGGCATGTTATATGGCACTCGTGTATTCCATGTGTCTTCCATTTGATTTCCCCCATGTTTGGTTTCAAGGGTGTAGCAATGAGCTCCTCCCACACCTAGGTTTTGTATGGCGTATTTTCCCCTAGGTGTAGTATCAAGGGTGTAGTGATGAGCTCCTCCTACACTTTGGGTTTTGTATGGCTTGTTTTCTCCCATGTGTGGTTTCAAGAGTGTAACGATGTGCTCCTCCCACACTTAGGTTTTGTATGACATGTTTTCCCCTTGGTGTAGTTTCAAGGGTTTAGCGATGAGCTCCTCCTACATTTTGGGGTTTTCTGTTGCAATTTTATTTCCATGCATATATACGAAAATGTTATATCATTGTATTTATCATGAATTGTGTGATTGCTCTAATGTCTTCATCATGTTTCACATGTCTTCAATACTATCTTCTTTGTGTTTTGTGTGCTTGTTACTGTCTTCATTGTGTTTTGCATGTCTACGATGTGTTTTCTAGTGGTTACTTGAGACTAGGGGCTAGAAATAGTTCCTCAATATTTGTGTATGCCTTAGCTTCAAGTGCCTGATGTGTGTTTTACCATACTTTAATGCATGTATGGGTCATATGATCATACATACATTAAAGTGGGGGCTAAATGTTATGTCATAAAATGTACCCTAGGACTTTTACCTCCTAAGTTTAGCTCCTAGGTCTCTTAGATTTAATCATGCATGTTAATAATGAATTTCGGAGCAAAATCCCCTGAAACCCATGACAAATGGGACTTAGGGGACACTCTTGAGCTTAAACAAGTCCCAAAATAGGACCTTAGACATGGGCACCTGTACCCTATTCTAGAGCTATTTTTTCAAGACCTAAATTTTAAATGTATGCAAAGTGACCATTAAAAGGTTTCCCTTTATCGGCCTTTTCAATTTGAATTACGAAATCCATTTTACACCTAGATGGATAATGTGAACTTGTGATCTTAGGTTAAGGATATTCAAGGCTTTCATTGTGCTGCAGAGTAGTATTATGTTGTGTTTGTACTTGTTTGTTGCAGATTTGTCTTCATCAATCCATCTCCTCATGGCGTGAAATATCTTCATCTCACCATGAGAGCTTCACCTCTGAGGTGACATCTTTTTTGTGTGTCAATCAATTTATCATATCATTTTCTTTTGCCTCTATCCACTAAGGACACACACTCTATCTAACAACGGTGTTGGAAGGCTTGAATGCCATTCTGGGGCTTGATCGAGGCAAGATCCTAAACACCACAACTCCCAACCTATTATATACCTAGGGATATGCTATTATAATGTATTTGGGTGGATGGAGAAGCTGACATGTGGCACACATCCCTTAAGTTAGTTATATTGAGTCTTATGGGTAACTTCTGCAATTAATTATATTAGGTGTTGAGTAGGCCTTCATTAGGATTACCCTCCCATTACGTAATTAGGAGGTGGTATATATATAGGAGGTTAATATAATTGTAAGGATATGTGTTGAGTATGATATTGTATTGGAGATCTCTTGGAGATATAGCATGGAGTGGCTTCTTCCATAAGGAGTGTTGTATAGTGTTACCCTACCTCAAGGGTTTTTTTCTATTTCTACATATATTGGATATTAGGGCATATTGGCCCACGAACATCTCTTGTGTTTTGTGAGATCTATATTTTGCACTATATTATTTCCATTATTATATGTTTGGATCATATCAAGTGGTATCAGAGGATGATCTTGGCACCATGAAGGTAAAAACTAGACGAATTTTTTTCTGATTTGAAGGTCATTTTGGAAATCGCATAACTATTAGATTTTGGCAAATTTTTTATGATTTTTAAAGGGTTTTTGAAGAACATATTGAAGATGATAAAATCCAAAATTCAGATCATTTAGAGCAGACATAAGTGAGTTATATCAGAATTAGGGTTTCTGCCATTATTTTTTGAGTAGCACATATCTCTCTTATTTTGGCAAATTTGTGCAAGATTGTTTGTGGATTTTTCAAGATAATACTGAGGCTGCTACAGACCAGATTTGAGTGTAATTAGACAAAAATTAAGGGAATTATTGTAGAATTAGGGTTTTCACTATTTTCCCTCCTAGGGTTGAAATTTAAATATTTTTTCCTAATTTCTAGAGGGTTGATCAGTGACATAATGATACATCTACAACCCTGATTTGAAAGAATTTGGAGGTGTTTTTAGTAAGTTATGGGAATTTTATTATTTTTCATAAATTCACTTTCTAGGCTGCAAATCAAGGAATGTTTCTAAGATTTTGATATTTCTACAAAGCTCACCAAATTTTATTAGGGGTCTTTTAATGATGTTTTTAATTTTGAGGTTGATAACATTAAAAACAATTCAATCAAAGTCAGTTAGGCTGGAGAATTTTAAAAACTCTAGTTTCAATGAGGATTCCCTATTTTGATGGAAGTGGAGATGCATTAGAATGTTGGAAGTAATTTAAAAGAGTTTATGTTCAAAGGAAACTATGAAAATAGAGCTTAGTTTACATTTAATGGGTGAAGCTTTCAAATGGTATATATTATTGCATAAGGATATTTCTTTAGGTGAACTAGAACACGCTTTCTTTTATAGATGGGCTTAATAAGAAGGAGGAGGAGGAGGAGGAGGAGGAGGAGGAACAAAAGAAAAAGAGAATACAGTTACATGCACTTTAGCTCCAAGAAAGGAGGATTCAATCCTTCAAATTCATGGATTTATTCAAAAGAAAAAGTTATTGTTTCTATAAATCCTAGCATCAAGTATAACTTCATCAGCATAAACTTAGCCAAGAAGCTATAGGTACAAGCAAAGTACATCGAGAATTATCAAATATTGGGTAAGGATCAATTCAATTTTTTGAAGATTTGGAGCTCTCTATGGATAAATATGTTTTGCATTCAAACTTTCATGCTTTGGATATGGATGGATTGAATATTGTTCTTTGTTATCCTTGGTTAGAATATTTGTGAACAATAAACATCAACGTGTAAAATAAATTTGTGAAGCTTTGGTATAGAAGGACAAAAGTTACATTATAGTATATTACACATAATGAAGTCCAAAATAAAACCAAGGAAGTGCAAGTTCAAGAATCTACTGAAGATTGCATCAAGTAATTAGAGGAAATGCAAGAGGAGTAAGATGTAGAGAAAAAAGAGGAGACAAGTAATTCTCTTCATGAGACAACAAAACAAGTGGCCAAAAATGATGAAGAATCAGAGAAGACACCAGCGATAGCAAAGGGTGCAATATATAGGCATCCAGAACATTGTGAGAAGTAAGAATCATGGAGGAAACCATCATGCAGGAATGATACTACATGGAAAGACCAATCCAATTACTATGGACCCACATGGAATCAAAAGGACTACTCCAACAATCAGTGGCATCATAGAAGTAATGGATATTCATGGAAGCAAAGGAATTACTATGATAAGAAATGCAATCAAAGTGGTGCAACAAAATATGGATTAGGGATGGGATCTAGGTACTATCAAGATAAAACCATTGCAAAGATCAACTATGGATAGTTGGATGATTGGTCATGGTAGAACATTCATAACATGTGATAGTCTTACTATTTGGCTTCTTCTCATGTTTTGGGGACAAAACATGTCAAGGAGGGATGACATGTTATGTACCTAGGGATATGATATTATAATGTATTTGGGTGGATGGAGATATCGACATGTGGTACACATCCCTTAGGTTAGTTATATTGGGTCTTATGGGTAACTTGTTTAATTAATTATATTAGGTGTTGAGTATGCCTTCATTGGGATTACCCTCCCACTATGTAATTAGGAGGTGGTATATGTAGGAGATGAATATCATTGTAAGGATATACAGTGTTGAGTATGATATTGTATTGGAGATCTCTTGGATATATAGTGTGAAGTGGCTTCTTCCATAAGGATTGATGCATGGTGTTACCCTACCTTAAGGGTTTATTATATTTCTACATATATTGGATATTAGGGCATATTGGCCCACAAACATCTCTTATGTTGTGTGAGATCTATATTCTACACTATATTACTTCCATTATTATATGCTTGGATCATATCACAACCCCTCTCTTGTGATTGGAGGTTACAGGTGGCGGATCTTGTAGAGAGGAGTTGCAAGAAGTCAATGCAAAGCATAAAGATTCTAGATCTGAAGAAAACAATAGAAAATTTCCCTAATTGGACAAGGGTACCCGCTCTTTTTTCCTCTAGTTTTGTAGTGTTAGGAATCTCTAAGAAGGTTACAGTCTGAAGCATATTTTGGTCCAAAGCCCTCATAAAAAGTGCCACCTTGGACAAGGGCACCCGTTCTTTTGTCCCCAAAGTTTTCACTTTTTGGAATCTAAAATTTGGTATGACTCTAATCTACATTTAGTGCCTTCCTGTGTGAGCATTTATCAAGTTTCATCGGTTTGTTTATGATTTTACATTATTAGGGTTTTAGGCCTAATTGAATTATGGTTTTAATAAAATATCAATCTATTTTATCTTTCTAATCATCTCATAGTGACATTAGACCTATAGCCGAGTCCCTACCACAGTTGTGACATAGCTCGATCTATGTCCATGAATGTATGTGCTAAAGAAGGGTTTGATTAAATCTAATTAGCTGTACACTTTACATCTTTCATTCAACCCCATTTTCAAATTAAAAAAATGTCAAGCCTTTGAGTGGTCATTCATTAGCTACTCAACAAGAAGATGTCAAGCATATCTGATATATTCTCATTGATGAAATTAGTTTTATAGGCCCAAAATTGTTTGTTGATATCAACATTCGCTTGAAACAACTATTTCCATCACCTAGCACAAAAAAGTTTGGTGGAAGGTCAATTATCCTTGTTGGTGATCTTGCCTAGTTACCTTCAGTGTGAGACATACCACTATATGTAGGTGTCACTTATTGTATTACTATCCTTACTAAATTTTATTGTTGCAAATGTTTTATTTCTTAATCTATTTTAAAAATTGTACTTTCTATGTTTACAGGTAGCACTAATGGTAAAGCATTGTGGAATACATTCCAAATAGTTGTGACTTTGGACACAATTTTTTGTCAACAAGGGCATGATCCATAACAAGTAAGATTTAGAGAAATATTAACAAACATTACGAATGTAATTCCAAGATATGATGATTGGAAAATCCTTATGGATTAAACAAATGACTCAATATGTCTTAGGAGAGTCTAATATTTGATGCATCTATGAATTTATATGCCACAAACAATATCATCCTACTCCACAATAAGAACATGCTAAAGTCACTCAACATGCCAGTTGCACATAGTGTATCTATGTTGCAAGTATGTGCCTAACCGATGTTGCCATTGATGTCAACATATCAGTGTTGTCATTGGTGTCAACTGTGCTCTTATTTTGATGCTTGTTAGATGCTTTGTACTTTCCTATGTAATGTTGGAGATAATGAGTAAGTGACCCTGAGATTGAGTTTCCAAGTTCTTTTGAGAAAATTTGCTTCTCCGGTAGAAACAGTGTATAGAAGAGTATCTTTGATTATAGCAAAACAGTTCAGTAGATTTATTCACATTTCTTGTAGAATGAATATCATTGTCTATGGATTGGAAGTTATTTACATGCATGTTTGAAGATGCTATGTTTCAAGTTTGAGCCTTCGGTATGAAGATTTGAGTGAGTTATGTTCACCATAGTGAAAATTACTTTTTTTATATAATTTGTGGTGACAGGGAGAATGTATTATGCTCCACATTCCATCGCATTTAAGTAATTCAGTTTGTAGTTCTGGAATCAAGTTTGTAGTGATGTTATGTGCCCTCAAATCTAATGGTCCATGATCTAGTGGTCCGCAAGTGATCTTTTCTTTATGACAGTGGATGGCAGTTATGTTCAAGTGCTTCAAATTGAAGAATCTTCCTGAAAAAGTGATTAGAGGTTGTGTAGATGTTCTTGGTGATTACAATGTGCTTGTGGATGTCTCCTGATCATGTTCCTACCTTTGGATTGGTCCGTAAAGGGAAATTTGGATTGTGGATGAAGACTGTTTTTAGAAGACTTAGTGTTAACACTAGTCTTGACTGACTTGGTTGTTTTCACTACTTATGGAGATATATCAAATATTGTGAAAGTGTTTCGTGGTGTGGAAGATTGTATTTGAGTCCCAGCAAAGGCATAACATCATTTGTATACATCTTTACCTTAGCAGTTTTGTTTAGGTCTAGACCTATTTCTATGTATATTTGTAATGCCGACCTTGATGTACATTCCAAGGTTGATGAACAGTATAAAAACATATAATGTAGTTGCAAAAAAGATTTCCTTGTGCAAAAATATGAAGATAAGTGCGAAGGTGTAAGAAGAGCAGAGTAGAGGAGTTATACTATGCTTCAATTGAACTAAACCTTGGCATGAAGTAGATGCTAGCAAATCAGTTCACCAACTCTTGGCAGTGAGCCACCCCTTGGTAGTGAGCCTCACTATTTGGAGTGAGCATATTGGGGAGTGAGCCCTAAGGCATTGAGCCTCTATTTTTTTGGTTTTGATATAACATATATATTTCTATGGGCTCACACCCACCGTGGTTTTTCCCTTATAGGGTTTTTAACGTAAAAAAATTTGGTGTCTAATGTGTTGAATCTATTATTATGTTGAGCTTTGTGTTTCATGGTTTCATGGTTAATTCTTAATAACAAAGATTAAATATTTGATGTGATGATAAGTGGTTAAAGTTTTTGTGACAACTCATTCACTCCCCCTCTTAGTTCTCTGGTGTATTTCAACAATTGGTATCAAAGCTGGTTCCTCAGAAGAAAGCCTAACTACTTGAGGAAGATCTAGGATGTCTTACAGGAAGGAAGCTCCATAGTTTGATGGAATGTATTATTCTCTCTAAAAGGTATGAATGAAAAGAGATCTCCTTTGTCTTGGTTATAAAGTGTGGAAAGTGACAGAGACGAAGTATACCTTGCCTCAGAATGGTTAGCAAACTGAAGATGAAATCAAAGAATATGAGTTAAATATAAAAGATAGAGATGCTCTATTAAGTGCCTTGTCTAACACTGAGTTGATAAAAGTCATGGATCTAGAATTTTCTCATGAAGTCTGGGAAAAGATGGAAAAATTGTATGAAGGAGATGATTCTGTAAAGAGTATCAAATTGCAGGGCCTGGAAGTGAAATATGAGGGTTTAAAAATGAATGAAGATGAAAACATAACTGCCTTCATGCAAAAGGTTGATGAAATTGTCAATGGAATAAAAGGTATGGGAGGAACTATTGATGAGAAGGAAGTTGTGATGAAAATTCTTAAGTCACCACCTAAGTCCTACAATCACAAAGTAGTTACAATTGAAGAAATAATAACAGTGCAAGATGTCACTAAGGATCAGTTGCTTGGAAAGCTTACAACCTTTGAGATGAGAGATTTTGGTGATGTCCTACAGAAGGTTGAAGCTACTTGCAAAGCCAGTACTTCAGCGAATATATCTAGAGTAGAAAAGTACAAGGTAGAACCTGATGATGAGCTTGATGAAATTAAAGCCAACTTTGATGATAGACTGCAAAGAGGTTCTGGTAAGTTCAAAGGCAAATTACCTTTCAAATGTTTTACATGTGGTAAGGTTGGTCACTATGCTTCTAGATGTCCTGAGAGAATGGAAAGAAATAGAAAAAGATTTGAGAGCAGACCTAGGGTTCCAAAGAAATGCTACTAAGTTAGAGATCTTGATGATGAATGTGTGACAGATGATGAATCTGATGATGCTAGTACTAGTGCAAATGAATACTTTTTTATTGCAATTAAAGAAGAACCCATGTCTACTAATCCTGCTAGCTATGTCAAGGAAGAAAAACCAGTGGAAGAAAGTGCCTTGGATGTTTAGGTTGAGAAATATAAGGATGAATGGATTATTGATAGTGGATTTTCACATCACATGACCAGTGAAAAAAGTAAGTTTTTAAGTTTGGAAAAGTATGATGGAGGATTGGTTAGGTTTAGAGATAATGCAGGTAGTAAGATTTGTGGAAAAGTATCTATTTATTTTGATGGAAAGCACAACACTAATAATGTCCTATACATGAAAGGTTTAAAGCATAATCTTCTAAGTTTTGGCCAAATGTGTGACAAAGGCTATGATCTGAGATTCAAAGATAATGGATGCAAGATCATGGAGAGCTCCAGAACTGTGATTACTACCAGTAAGAAGACCAGAGGTAACATCTACCAGATTAAGAGGAACTAATGATTATTGTTTTGTGGCTCAGACATATGAGAGTTGGCTGTGGCATAGAAGGATTTGCCATATCAATTTTGACAATTTGGTGAAGATAAGTTCTGCACAGACTGTAAGAGATCTTCCTAAACTTGTGAAGCCTGTTAATACCATTTGCAAGGAGTGCCAATTTGGAAAACAAACTAGAACAAGTTTCAAAAGTAAAGAATATTTTTTTGATGGATTATTGGAACTAGTACATATAGATCTGTGTGGTCCCACAAGAACAAGAAGTTTGCACGGTGATAGGTATTTTAAGTTGCTTATTGATGACTACTCTAGAATGACTTGGGTCACTTTTCTAAAAGAAAAATCTAAATCCCTAGACAAGTTCAAAGTTTTCAAGGCATTGGTTGAGAATGAGTTAAAATTTAGGATCAAATGCTTGAGGTATGATAGAGGAGGTGGGTTCACATCAAATTAATTCAATATTTTCTTTGAAGAGCAAGGGATAAAGAGATAGTTGTCTGCACCTAAGACTCCTTAGTAGAATGGAGTTGTTGAAAGAAAGAACAAGGTAATTCAAGAAGCTTCCAGGACTATGTTAAAGGAAGCTAGCCTACCAGAAGTATACTGGAAAGAAGCCATACATACTACTGGGTACATCCTAAACATAGTTCAAGTCAAAGGTAGTAGATCTAAAACTCCTTTTGAATTATGGTATTGAAGAGTTCCTACAGTGAAGTATTTCAAAGTTTTTGGTACCCAATGTTATATTAGAAGAGATGAAGAACTAGGCAAGTTTGATGCTAGATGTGATAAAAGAATCTTTCTTGGTTACTCTACCATGAGTAAGGCCTACCAATGCTACAATAAGAGACAGAAAAAGATTGTTGAGAGTACTAATGTGAAGGTGGATGAAGACAGGGAAAGAATATCAGATCTGAGTCACTATGAACTAGATAAACCTGTGACTATAGTGAATGATGAAAAAGTTGAGCAAGAAGGTAGTCAAGATGAAGAAGAGGCTTCAGAAAGTGTTGCTAAGACTCCCAGGTATGTAAGGTTAAATCATTCTAAAAATCAGATTATAGGTGACAAAAACAAAGGGGTGTTGACAAGTAAAATAGCTGTAAAAAAACAAGTGAATTACTTTTTGCTTTCAAAGGTTGAACCAAAAACTATGAATGAATCTTGCAATGATGAAAATTGGGTAAAAGCAATGGAAGAAGAACTGATGCAAATAGAGAAGAATCAAACATGGGTATTGGTTCCTAGACCTGCTGATAAAAATGTGATGGGCACCAAATGGGTTTTTAGAAACAAGATGAATGAGATTGGAGAAGTAGTAAGGAACAAAGAAAGATTGGTATGCAAAGGATACTCTCAGGTTGAAGGGATAGATTTTGAGTAGACCTATGCTCCTATGGCAATAATTGAAGCAATTAGAATATTTTTAGCTTTTGTAACATCCAAAGATTTCAAGCTGTATTAGATGGATGTTAAGTCTGCATTCTTGAATGGTGAGTAGGAAGAAGAGGTCTACATTGAGCAACAAGAAGGGTTTCAATTATCATAAAAAGGTGATATGGTGTGCAGATTGAAGAAGGCCTTGTGTGGGCTAAAGTAAGCCCCCAAAGCCTGGTATGCAAGACTAGACAAGTATTTGTTGCAATTAGGGTTCAGTAAAGGCACTACAGACATTGATCTCTATTTCAAAATCAACGATAATCAAATTTTGATTGTTGTAGTCTTTGTTGATGACATTATCTTTGGAGGCAATGAAGCTATGTGCATGAAATTTGTTGGGGAAATGCAAAAAGAGTTTGAGATGTCTATGTTGGTGAAATGAATTTATTTCTAGTTCTGCAAATTACTCAATCAGATAAAGGAATCTTCATTTCTCAGTCTAAGCATGTGAAAGAGTTGTTGAGGAAATTTGGGATGGAGGACTCTAAACTGGTATGTACTCCCATGGTGGGTGGTTGCAAGTTGAGAAAAATTGTTGAATCACCTAAGGCTGATAAGAAAAGGTACATATCTATGATTGGAGGATTACTTTATCTAACACAAACTAGACCTGACATATTGCATGCAATTTGTCTTGTGGCAAGATTTCAAGCAGATCCAAGAGAGTCACATGTGATGGTAGTGAAGAGAATCTTGAGGTATTTAAAAGGCACACCAGATCATGACTTATGGTATCCAAAAGATAATGATTTCACTCTCAGTTCTTATATAGATGCAGATTGGGTAGGAGATGTTGATGATAGGAAAAGTATGAGTGGAGGTACTTCGTTTTTGGGCAATAGATTGATTTCATGGTTTAGCAAGAAGCAAGATTCAATTTCCTTATCCACTACAGAAGCAGAGTTTATTGTAGCATCATGTTGTTGCACTCAAGTGTTATGGATGAAGCAGACATTCAAGGACATAAGTATTGTGTGTGAAGATCTAATTGAAATCTTTTGTGACAACACAAGTTCTATAAACATTTCAAAGAATCCAGTGATGCACTCAAGAACAAAGCATATATCAATATGGTAGAACTTTTTGAGAGAGAAGGTGATGCAAAATGAAGTTAAGATAGAATATGTGTCTACAAAGGATTAGATTGCAGATATTTTCACTAAACCTCTTCCTAACGATACTTTTGAGTATCTCAGAGAAAAGTTAGGGGTTATTACCCCTCCTATTCTAAACTAAGATGCATAGGAATGCATCAATCCAGTGGTGCTTAGTGCTTCATTCATTGATTTGGATTGATATTTTGAGGGCTACCTCTCAGGGGGAGTAGCTAGATGTTATCGATATGTGTTCCTGATATAGAAAGTGTTGATATCAATGAAAGTTTAGATGAATTAGAGCAGTACAGTGCAAGTATGTACCCTTTGCCATTGATGTCAAAGGGGGAGAGAAATCATGTAAAAAAATTAGAGAAGAAAGAGCACAGATGTGTAAATAGGAAGGGGGAGAATCTTTTCTTGATGGTCTTTATAGTTTTTCACATCATATGTCACCATCAATGACAAAGGAGGAGATTGTTGCAAGTATATGCGTAACCGGTGTTGTCATTGATGTGAACATATCAGTGTTGTCATTGATGTCAACTATGCTCTTGTTTTGAGACAATGAGTAAGTGATCTTGAGATTGAGTTTCCAAGTGCTTTTGAGAAAATTTGCTTCTCCTGTAGAAATAGTGCATAGAAGAGTATCTTTGATTACAACACAACAATTTAGTAGATTGCTTCACATTTCTTGTCGAATGAATATCCTTGTTTATGGATTGGAAGTTACTTAGATGCATGTCTGAAGATGCTATGTTTCAAGTTTGAGCCTCCAGTATGAAGATTTGAGTGAGTTATGTTCACCAGAGTGAAAACTTTTTTTTCCATATATTTGGTGGTGAAAGGGAGAATGTATTATGCTCCGCATTTCTCTGCATTTAAGTAATTCAGTCCGTGGTTCTAGAATCAAGTTTGTAGTGATGTTATGTGCCTTCAAATCCAATGGTTCATTATATGGTGGTCCACAAATGATCTTTTCTTTCTGACAGTGGATGACAGTTATGTTCAAGTGCTATAGATTGAAGAATCTTCTTGACAAAGTGATTAGAGGTTGTGTGGATATTCTTGGTGGTTACAATGTGCTTGTGGATATCTCCTAATCTTGTTCCTACCTTTGGATTGGTCCACAAAGAAAAATTTGGATCGTGGATGAAGACTGTTCTTAGAAGACTTAGTGTTAACACCGGTCTTGGCCAACTTGGTTGTTTTCACTACTTGTAGAGATACATCGAAGATTGTTATAGCGTGGCATGGGGTGGAAGATTGCATTTGAGTCATAACTAAGGCATAACATGATCTGTATACATCTTTACCTTAGCAATTTTATTTAGGTCCAGACCTATTTCTATGTATGTTTGTAATGGCGACCTTGGAGATTGTTCCAATGGTTGATGCATGTAATGCCAACCTTGATGTACATTCCAAGGTTGATGAATTGTATAAAAACATATAATGTAGTTGTGAAAAAGATGTCCTGGTGACAAAATCTGAAGATAAGTGTGAAGGTGTAAGAAGAGTAGAGAAGAGAAGTTATACTATGCTTCAATGGAACTGAACCGAGGCATGAAGTAGATGCTAACAAATCAGTTCACCAACTCTTGGCAGTGAGCCACCCCTTGGCAGTGAGCCAATCTTGGCAATGAGTCAATCTTGGCAATGAGCCTCAACATTTGTAGTGAGCATATTGGGCATTGAGCCTCTATTTTTCAGTATTGATATAACATATATATTTTTGTGGGCTAACACCCACCGTGGTTTTCCCTTATATGGTTTTCCACATAAAGAATCTAGTGTCTAATTTGTTGAATGTGTTATTATGTTGAGCTTCTTGTTTCATGCTTTCATGGTTAAATCTTAATAACAGAGATTGAATATTTGATATGATGATAAGTGGTTAAAGTTTTTATGACAACCAATTCACCCCTCCCTCTCAGTTGTTTGGTGTATTTAAACATTCTACATATACTCAATGTATAGAATCACATGACGCTGATGATGAACACTTGAATATGGTGGTTCTACTATGTGTTGGCCAATGCATGACATCAGTATACAATTTGTTGGTAAATGCTATATTAGTTAATGGAGCACTTGATACTATAAAAAATATAGTTTATTATCAAGGTACTCAACCACCAGAGCTGCCATTATGTGTGATTGTCGAATTTGATAATTATGTGGGTGTACCTTGGAATTTTGACAACCCAAAGTTTGTCCCTCTTTCACCTATTACAAGAGGTAACCATACACAAATCCCCCTCAAAATGGCATGGGCTTTAACAATACATAAGTAGCAAGAATTAACATTGGAAAGATCAACAATAAATATTGGGTGATATAGAGAGGGATAGTTTAACATTCACTGCGATCTCTTGAGTTAAATCTCTCAAAAATTTGAGAATATCACCACCATTCTCATTTGAATGCTACATTAAGATAGAAAATGCAAATTATGTTAAGAATAGAAAAAATGAAGAGCATTGATTGCAATCATTGTCTCTAAGTTGATCATTGAGAGAATATCCAAGATATTCAATTTATTTGTTATTTATGTAAATAAATGAATATTGTGTTGTTAACAATAATATTATGGTCTTTTTACTAGAAATAATAATTTCTCTTTCAATTGTGTCCATGTAATATAATAATTGTATAAAATAAAATATTTTATGTGATCTTATTTCATATAGCTTACTATTTAATATGATATCCTAATGTGATTTATTAAAAGTTACATTCAAAATATTATTATATGTTTATGTTGTTATTATACATTTTTCTAGTGTTATTTCAATGTCTTCATTACTCTTTAAAATGCTTATGGTATGAAATATTTTATATAAGTTGTAGACATAGTGTAATGAGGCAATCATAAAGGGGGATCAAGAGCTTTCAACAAGTTGAAACGATCTTGCAATTACTAAATATATGTTTTTTTTTTAATTTGGTTTTATAATGGTACGTTCACGATTTAGTTCATGTTGTTATTCATTTAATACCATTTCATTTTTTATTTGCGAAAAAAAATCTTATAGTATTTATAGCCTTATCCACCAACAACTATATTTAATGATTTTTCAGAAAAAATATAAATATATACTATTTAATGATAAGCCTATAAGTATTTGTGCCTATGGACCATTTGATAGCACCTTTGGTGCATTTCCTAGTAAATTATTTTTCTATATCACAAAACATGTCATACTAAAGAACACGGGTGAATTCGTTACCATTCAATTGAAAGCATTTAAAACATAAAGAGATAATGTGCCTTCAAAAATCATACACAATGGAAAATTTGTGAGAATTCATATAGAGGTCCAACGAAGCAATGTACACGTGAATTCATATAGAGGCCAAAATGGATTTGAAAGTAGATTTAGCACGATTTAAATTCTATATTACAATTTGAAAAGATCTAAAAATAATTGCACTAAGTAAATGCTGAAACTACAATGCATTGTCTCACATGTGACTGAGCTTTTCTTTTCTGCTTTGTTTCTGTGTTTCCTGATTCATAAAATTATTTTTCAACTAGGAATCATGGAATCGAAGAATGTAGTTCAAGAAAAGGTTGATCCAGATCTCCAGATTATTCAAGTGAGGGATAATCTGTAGAGAGAGGAAAAAGAAGAAGAATGTATCTTTGTGTTCAATGTGCCCAAGGAAATGTTGGCAACGAAGCTAGAAGCATACACTACGCAGTGTGTTTCTATAGAGCCATTTCACCATTGGGGATGCAAGCTGAATGAAATGGAGAAATACAAGCTCCTTCATGGAGATTCCCCCTACATGGGATAAGCAAGCCATTCCCTCTATTGCTGATTTATATTTTGGGGGAGTGAAGTTCCTTCCCACGGACGGCGAATTCACCAAAATTTATCTGCCCAAAGTGAGAATGGATACAAACACAGAAGTGATTCTTAGAAGTCTTGTGGTGTTTGGAGTTTCAATTCTATCGGGTGATCTCATCTTCAGTTGCTACATCGATTTCATGAATGACATCATTAAGATAGCAGAATCATTTACAATCACCTGGAAAGCGATGTGAAAGTGTCAAGCCTATAGAACAGCATGAGGAAATGTGTGAAATTGACAAAAGCTAATCATTTAGATCAAGTTATTATGGACATGAATAATTATTATAACCAAACATGGAGTGTCTCCATGGTGGAATACATGAAGAAATATGTATTTAGTTGATGGTCATGTCTGTCTTTACTGGCTGCGTTGACACTCTTGCTTCTCACTTGTTTGTAGGCCTCCTGCTCTGTCTATAATTGTAAGCACTAGTTGAAGGAAACAATTTATTTCAAGACTAATGGTAGAAGACTTCTTATATACTCCATGCCTTCTCATTACTATCTTTAATTTGCCCAATCTCATGGTATGTTTTGATTTTCTGTTTTGATTTTTGCATGTTATGGAAGAAAGTCATTGTTGTTTTTGATAAAGTCAGCTGGAAAAAAGGGTCCAGAACCCTTTATAAAACAAACTAAAGGGCAGAGTAAAAGCCTCAGATAGGCAAGATATAATGCATTAATAGAAGACTAACAGATGCACAGAGCATCCAAAAAACCCAACCAAACTGACCTTGTGCAAAAACCAATGTTAGAAAACACAAGAAAACAACTAAGTATTTTCATCAACCCCATGCTCAGTAAGAAAATTGAACATCTCCTAATAGTCTCCCAGGTTGTTAACACCAATGCCTTGGGTCTTGTTATCAAACTCCTTCATTGTAGTGAATGCAGCAGTGGTGCAGTGAAGAACTTTAGCTGTAAAACCAATTAACACTCTCTAATTCTTCTATAGCTCCCTCACCTTTGAGCTAAGATCAAAAACCTTCTCTATGGTCTTCTTGCGTAGAGCACATTTACCTTTGTCCTCCTCCTGAACCTGGGTGTCCTCCTCATCCTCCGAGTAGGGGGTATTCATCTATAGGAAGTGATTGGTGCCTTCTTCTTCCTACATAGAACCCTCAGGGGTACCAACATCATCATCTCCCATGGTCTCTTCTTCAAACTCAGACTCCCCAAAAGTTCAATCCATTGAGGATTTCTAGAAGGGATCCCTGCAATGCGAGTAGACCTTCTAATACGCTAGTTGTTTATTAGTGATTCCCATCAAGTTGTCACCTCCACCTTTCCTATCCACCACATCCAAGTCCATAAATTTTGACACAATCACCTCATACTAAACAACCTCCTTCTCCTCCTTTAGTTTTTTTGTGGGTGTGGATCCTTCACTCTTCTAGTTCAATTTCTCTCCGAGTAAAGGAAACCTCCTCCTTCTTAACAGTGGTTGCTTGAGATTTGGGGCTCTTACTTTATTTCTTCGGGGTGCTTTTACGTTTGGGGGTTTTGGAAACCAGTTTGGGAATTGGAGTTTCAACTGATGGGGAGTCATGACTCTCCTCAATTCTAGGCCAATTCTTAGGGACATTGGTCATACCAGAGGAGGTTACCACCTCATTTTGAAACACCACAAACTTCTTCCCTTTACCCTTAACAATGGGGCTAATAGTGATAGGATTTGAAGGGGAATCATCAAGGACACTGAACTTAATGGTCTTGGGAGGGCACAAATCCAAGTGGAAATTGTATGGGTACAAAATGAGGCCTTGGTGGAGGGGGATGATCAGGCTATTTGGATTCTTAGCATGAGCTTCCTCATCATCCTTATCAAATTCTTCAAGGAAGATAAAAGAAAAAAAGCAAAGCTAATCTCAAAATTGTGGTGGAAGTGATTAAGCAAGGCAAAATGATAGTGAAAGTAATCTTTATATTGCCCGTTTAGGGTAAATATTTTATTAGCACCAAACACACCTAGTCCCATGGAGTTGAAAGCTTCTCCCGCTCAAACCCCCCTAGATTTTGGTCACAGATTCCCCCTCCCTGAAGAAGACCACCATACTTTCCAGGTCTGAGGCCCTGATCTGGCAGTAAATCGCTTCCTCCTTTTAGTAGACATCCCTATTGCCTGACCGATGACCTCTTCGGTCACCTCAAAGCCTATACCACCAAGACAAACATGTTGGTTGTCCCAAGAATCCATAAAGTGATGAGATAGGTTCTCATCATGCCCTATCAGACATTCAAAAAAAGAGTTCACCCCCTCATGGAGGATATACCAGATGGTAGGGTTTTGTTTAAATTCATCAGGGGATGAGGGTTCTATTTTTACAATGTCTCCTCCCATGGAAGCACTTCAATAATTTTCACACATTAGCAGATACATCACAAAAATAGGCAGCTTGTCTTTTTTATAGAGATTGAACCAACTTATGTGGTAGAGGGCATGATGGATTCTCAATCCTTCCATGCACCCTGTATCTCCCAAATGAGTGCTCTACTAGATTTGATGGGGATATTAGTGATGGATGATACATGAGGAGCTCCTACCACCTTGCTTCACTACCAAGAGAACATAAACTCACCACCTTGTGTTAAACTCAATTTAGAGGCAATAGGAGATGATATCATGATTATTGATATTTTTCCAGTCTATCCACCAGCTTCCCCTAGCAAGTGGGTCACTTTCCATACCAGAAGTCCAGTCAATAATAAGCTACTGACTCTTAAACTCCCAGTACACATCACCCTTCCCACCTTTAAGGATTTGAAAATCAACAGCTCCATCCCCTATTTGAATTTTATTTCCAAGACCACTTTTTTCCCCCTTTGGTCCTATCAACAGCCATACCTTTCCTCACACCCACATTTCTTCCAGCACCCAAGTAAATAGACATGACCCAAATAACCCATCTATATCTACCCCTACTTTCCATCCTCCCATGATGGTGTTCGACATCCAAGATATAATTAAAGGATATTACCATCTCTAACAATGAGAGCTTGAACTCTACTAGGCAAATCTGTAGCATTTATTTAGCATCTCCAAGAGGAGCTCTTAATGCCTACATTTTCCATAGCATCTACAACAACATTATCTTCTCTGAAAATATGGGAGACAACAAATTCCTCAAAGCCAAGTAGAAGAATTTTTAAGTCACTAACCACATCCATTAGATGCCAACTATGATTAGAAATACCATGGACAACATTAACAAGGAGTTTGGAATCTTCTTCCACATTCAGTCTTTTGATGCCCAATGAGTGAGCTAGTTTAACTCCCCATAACATAGCACAAGCCTCTGAATCATGATTACTCCTAATTCCTAGATCTCCAACATAAGCATCCATAAATCCCCCTTGTTAGGTCTAATGATACCCCCTCCACTAGCTTGCCATAGATTGCCTTTAGTTGCCCCATCAAAGTTCAATTTGCACCAATCCTTCTGAGGGGGACTCCAATGAGTATTGGCTCTAGCAAGCTTCTTGGAGTTATCTACTTGAGAGAGACCCTTGGAATCCTCCCAAGAGTTCACAAGATCCATGTAACATGACATCTCACATTACCCAAAAATAATCATAATTAACCATCTTAACTAAGAGTAAGAATACATCATGATTAACACAATCACAGTTAAGAAAGAATGAATTAATATCATCATGATAATTAAGCATGTTATTCTTTTCCAGAACATAACAAAACTTAGATTTACAATATCCAAGGATAACTCATTAGTGATTGACCTTCACATACATGTACAAAGTTGTGCTCAAGGCATCAAATATAGAAATATACATAATAACTGACTATCAAGTCATATAAAGAAAAACATTGTATTTGGAACTTTAACATCTAACTTCTTAAGCCTCCACTTGTCTTCTTCTTGGGAAGGAGAGCATCACCCAGGTGCTTTTCCTCCAACCACAGACTAGCGGTCCCCAACATAACTTCTTACCTAGAAGTGGCCATACCCTTCACGGAGGGTATAGATATAAGGAACTATTAGGTTTGCCATCTTAGTATCTAGTGTTGTGTCTTTCGTAATGTCTCATGTTCATATAACTATAGATCCACTCTAACTATGTATGACACTGCTAGAAACATTATTCCATCTAGACCACTGAGGACCGACAATGCATGCAGAGATGGATGCATTACTCTGGCCAAAGATTTACATACATAAACATTTTGCAATGAACATTGTCATGTGTCCACCACCTTGACTCAACTTAGAAGTTGTCTCATCCTACAGTAGTCATAGTTCGACCTCTTTAGGTCTAGAAAAGGTAGGTTCAGTTCATTCTTAGTCCAATTCTAGGACGATCAACTCCTGTCTTAGAAGTATATTTCATTATGTTACATTGTTTTTCACAATGGGAACCTGTGAATCCACGTCACTCTATTCCCTTCTTTTCAAAATGGAAATAGCCGAATAATGTTTTTCAAATTATGACCTTCTAGGTTTATGGCTTCATGTTTGCCCTATCACAAGGTTTAAATTCAATTCATGTCATCCAAGACTTATATCATAATAGTCTAGTAAATTGGTCTTATTAAAAAGACTCTATCTCAAGTGTCCACATGGATTTTAATATCTTATACCTTATTTGTTAAGTATGGCAATGTCAAAAAGAGATGGCTTTCGTTTATATTAAAATGTAAGAGTTTCATACTAACCATAGTATTAATTCTCATAAGTAAATAATTATCTAGGAGAAAGAGTTCCTCCAATGAACGTGACATGCTCTTAATGTTGCCTACAAAGCAATACAATTTACCTCTTATCTATTTTCTCCTTCTTCTATGAGCATTCAACATATCATTTTAAAAACATAAGATGCACCATAGTTATCATATTAACTATCATTAACAGTCAAACACTATTATTTGTAGTCTTAATGACCGAATACTAAGTGGCTCATGCACAACCAAGGGTTAAAGATTAATGATAATGTAATCAAGTTTTGAGTGAGGCTCTCAGCCTACTCCAAGATGGACCTCATAGTATACATACACAATCATTATGGTTTAATATATTCAACATAGTGGTCACACTCAGCTCAAATAATAACAATGAGAGATTCAAAGAATGAAAGAAATAGTTTCAATCCCTTGCCATATTGGCATACGACTTCTTGCATGTATTTTGCAATGCACAGGCTTAGCCTTATGGCCCCGGCCACCTTGCTTATAACACAATACTTATAGTCTTTACATTATTAATGCATATATGATGTCAAAGGTCAACAAAGATAACTCCACAGTGTAGGTGGTATCGTAGTTCATTCATAGCAATGGCTATGAAAGTGTTATAGTTTAATCACAACCTTGACTATAGGAGCATCACAGTTTAAAGACAACATTGTCCATGAAATATTATAGTTAAGACACTGCGTTGTCTTTGAAGTATCATAGTTAAAACAAAGCATATCTTATGGTGTATCATAGTATAGCATTTCTTACAGCCTCAAAGGCCTATAACCATAATACAGTGGCCAATTACAATCACATGTCGACACAGTCGACCATATATAGAATGCAATAGTAATATTATTACTAAGCTTCAAACTTGTTAAGGTTTAAAAAATGGAGTCAGCCTGTCATGTGTTAATTTCTAAATGTCTGTTGATAGCTCTATTTTGAGCTAGTGTATTCTCACCTCCTAGCTACGACTATAGCAGTATTCTCCTACAGAAAACTTTGATTATCCCCATTGTTCTTGTTCTCCAAGAGCATACTCCACACATAACACATAACAAAGGATTCACTCAAACTTTTGCATGTATCCCATGCAACATAGTTCACCACCTTTTTCTACTCCACGTAGGGATAAAATCCCATAACTAACTTCACCACCCCGTGGCCCTTTTGGGCTCCAACAGTCCACTATCCTCCATGATGGAGTGGGCAGCATGGGTAAGAGTTAAGATCAGTTCCACATCGGCCTCCACTCACTCCACTCATTGTGGCTAGTGGTTAGCCTATTAATAAAAGTCATTATATTATTAATAATAAAGGTTCCTGATCATAAAGGCTAGCGTAATAATATTGCATAAAGTTTCCCTTGCATCTAAATGATGTTTAGGGGTACACAAAAAAATCTAAAATTTCATTAAATGACAACATCATCAATAGGGAGGCACAATCAAATTATGACTTTGGGGTCGAGTACCACCCCCCCTTCTTCACCATGTTACCATAAGCAAAATTTAAAAGAAATAACAATAATAGTGACAAGTTTCTAGTAAGGAATTGGATAAGGGAACAAGGAAATACTTGACAACCTGATGAGATCACCCATCAACTATCATCAATGTTCTAAAAAGATCGTTTAGTTGAATTAGCACTAGAGATGTCTAAATGTCTCATCTTCTCAAGAAGACACTGAAAGAAATTGAAAATGACTAACCAAGGTAAGACATACTCATTCTTCTTGCAAAGGTTCTTAAGGACTAGCTTCGATACTTAGATGGCAATCTGACCTCTTCCAAACATCTATCTCATCCTCCTGGATGATACTCTCCTTCTGTTCTTGTAGGAAGATTCTTTCTTGAATACACTCACAACCATATAACCATTATTAGTGTATCATCATTTGATTCACAAATCAAAATAATTAAATAATCATATCAACATGTAATCTCATGTCTATCTAATATTAGTAAGTAATCACCTAATCAAAGATTAAATATGATATTGTCCACAAACATCAAATCATTAAACTATGATTAATCATCTTGATTACCACACAAAAGCAAGATTAAGCTAAATCATAAGTTAAAGATGTAACATATCTCCCCCATAAGAATCATCATCACTGATGATTAAATGTTTTCAAATATCAATCAACATAAAAAGAAAGTGTTGTGTGAGCATAGTAAAAAAATTTTCAAAAGAGATGGGGAAATCTTGCATAAATATCCTCATAGTTTTCCCAAGTGGCATTTTCATTTGCATACTAGTCCCACTAGACCTTGCATTGAGTTATCTCTTTATTACGTAAACATAGCTTACATGTTTCAAGCACCTTGATGGGATCGATCATCACCATTCCCAGGGCCTTCACCTATATAGAAATCCAATCAAGAATAGGAATTTGATTATCTCTAGAAATAAACTTTTTCGAATAAGAAACATGGAAAAAATTATACATCATGGCACAAGCTGGCGGTAGATCAATTCTATATGCAACTAGTTTGACTTGTTTGAGAACTTCGAAGGGATCCACATATCCAGGAGCCAGCTTGAATGTCTTTCCAAACTTAATGGAGCTCTTTTGAGGTTTTACCCTTAGAAGGACTTTTTCTCCCACTGAGAAATGCCTTTCGATGCGTTTAGCATCCGCATAAATTTTCTGGCTATCATTGGCTTCTGCTAGCCTTTTCTTAATCAGAAGGACTTGCTCTTCCATTTCTGACAAGATTTTAGGACCAAGGCTAACCCTATCTTCTAGCTTATCCTAGCTTATAGAGGTTCGGCACCTTCTTCCATATAATGCTTCAAATGGAGCCATCTTAATAGCAGAATGATAGGAGTTATTATAGGTGAATTCCTCCAAAGGAAGATAATCCTCCCAATTGTATTGTTGGTCCATGCAATACATCCTCAATAAATCTTCTAGAACTTGGTTTACCCTTTTAGTTTTACCATCCATCTTAGGATGATAAGTAAATCTTATATTCAACTAGGTTCCAAGTGAAGAAACCAAGGTTTACCAAAACCTCAATGGCATTCGAGCATCCATATCTAAAATAATCTTCTCAGAAATACCACGTAATCTAAAAATCTCTTGAATAAATGTGCGAGCTATGACAGATGCCCCATCCATCAAGTTTCCAGGTATAAAATGTGTAGCTTTGGTCAGGTACTTTCAAAATTGGTGTTGAATTCAATTTTTCCTTCAGTTGGTCAAATCCCTCCTGGCACTTATTTGACCACTCAAATCTCTTGCCTTTTCCCTATAGAGAAGTTATAGGATACGCAATTTTTGGAAAGTTCTTTACAAATTTCCTATAGTATCTTCCAAGGCCCATGAAACTTTGAACCTCATGTACATTCCTTGGTACTGGCAATTCCAAAATGGCTTTAATTTTAGTTGGGTCCATAACTATTCCCTTAGCTGAAATTATGTGGCCCAAATATTACACTTCCCTTTGAAAGAAAATACACTTAGAGAGCTTGCCATATAGTTTATGCTCTCTCAACCTCTAGAGAACAATCCTTAAATGCTAAAGGTGTTCTTCCTCATTCTTAGAGTAGATTAGGATGTCATCAAGAGAAACTTGACCAAACTTGTCCAAATAGTCTCTGAACACATTGTTTATTAAGTTCAATAAATACTACAAGTGCATTTGTTAATCCAAAAGGTAGGACAATGAACTCATAATGCTCATACCTTGTTCTTAACGTTGTTTTGTGTATATCCTCATCCTTTAACCTCAATTGATGGTACCCAAATTGAAGATTGATCTTAGAAAACACAGTTGCTCCTCTTATTTGATTGAAAAGATCATCAATGCGAGGCAATGGGTATTTATTCTTAATTGTTGCCTTATTTAGCATGTGGTAATCTATGCATAACTACAAAGTACCATCTTTCTTTTTCATAAATATTATTGGTTCTCCCCAAGGTGACACACTAGGTCTTATTAGTCCCTTATCTAATTATTCTTGCAATTGAGCCTTTAGCTCCATTAATTCCATAGTAGTCATTCTATATGGAGCTTTAGCCATAGGTTCTGATCCCAAAATTATATCTATAGAGAAATCAAAAGCTCTTTTAGAAGGTAATCTTGGTAGCTCATCTAGAAATACATCCTCAAAATCTCTAAGAAAAGCGTACTTGTTCATATCTGATCTCTCCTAATCTATGGAGTCCCTCTTTCCAACCCCATTGAGTTTCTGAGATTCATAAAACATTAAATCATCTTGGAAATTGGTTTCCTCAAAACCATTTAGTTTCTCCATCTTGACAGCAAAAAGTTGACATCCATTTCTTTGAGCTCTTTTCATTTGTAGGGTAGAAATTTGTCTTAGTTTGACTTCTCTATGGTTCCCTTCCAGAAAGACTTTGTTCCCTAAGTCATCTAGACATTCTATTGTTTTGGTACAACAGTCCACATTGGCTCGATGTCTCCATAACCAATTTATCCCAAGGATAACATCGTATGAGCTTAGTGGGGCTACATAAAGTTTCAATTTAGTGGAGAAATGTAAAAGTTTAACCCTAGCCTTAAACAATCATTGCTCTACCTAAGCCTTGGTCTGATTGGCATATTCAACTAACCAAGTATTTCCCATGTATCTACCCTTTCTAGAAATTTTTCTTAAAATTTTTGGGGAAAGAAAACATTCTATTGCAGTAGTATCTATCAAAACTAAAATTTGAAGGCCAGATGAAATACCTATAGTTTCAATGGGAGTAATTTGGTATTTGGCTTGCTTATTGTCCAAGGCTGGATGAATGCATTGTTGGGATGATGCCTGCTGAGAGGGCAAAGGGTTTCCTCATGGCTGTGCTCACTGCATCTTGTTAGGACACTGGTTGGCATAATGATCTCCACCACATGTATAGTACCCTCCCACGAGTCCACACCTTTCATGAGGTTTCCCAAAAAAATTTCCATTTTTCTTGGAGTGGTTATTACCCTTCTTCTCCCCCTTGGACTTAGTTTGCTTATGCTTGGCCCCTTTATCATTTTTCTCGGTAAAATCTCACTTTTCCCCCTTTTCTTAGAAGATTGGGAGGATTGGAACCAATTATACCTCTTTTTGTTCCTTTCCCTATAAGCATACATAACTTTCAATTTTTGTTCCTATTTGATGGCCTTCTCATAGACTTAGTCCATTGAATTGGGACCATGCACATCAACCTCACCCCCAATCTAGGTGTTCAACCCCATAATAAAATTTTGGGTGTGAAATCTCTCATCATGTTGATATTGTGAAGTACATACTTGAGTTACAGGCGAGTTCCAACTTTTCCCAATACTCAGTCACAGTCAGATCTCCCTGTCTTAGATTCTAGAAATCTATAAGATTTTGATCATAGAACAACTGAGACAACCATCTTTTCCTAAAGAGTTCCATGAACCTATCCCAAGTTAGACTTGTAGACCTCAAGCCTAACTACATCTTTTCATTCATCCACCATGTGGATGCTTTACTCGCCAACTGGTATGCTCCCCATATTGCTTTAGTGATCTTAGTATAATTTATTATTTTGAAATACTTTTCCATTTCTGTAAGCCATGCCTCCACGGCATCTCTGCTTATAGACCCATCGAACTTGGGAGGCATAACCTTTTTCATATCTTGGGATAATTCTAAATCCAAGTGGCTTCTTCTATCCTCTTCCTGTCTAGCCTTAGATTTATTCTCTCTGCATTCACTATGGGTGGTGTCATCATGATGTGCCTCATCATCACCCTCATAATAGGCTTCCCACCTGGGTCCATGCTAACCCTTGACCTCCTGCTCGAGAGTCCCAACTCTCTCTCTAGTCTCTTGAAGCATAACAAGGATCTGGTCAAGTTTAGATTTAGAGTGGCCTGAAGGTTGCCCTTCATCTTGGCTATCTCCCATCCTAGTTCTTATCTAAACCTTCCTGCAATCTACTTCACCTGAAGTTTGCAGATTAATCATTCGATTAGTTTGTCATACCAATGAATTCATTCATAATATAAATCTATTCTCATTCATGTAATCTTTAACAAGAAAGGAAAGATTTGCCAAAATTATTTCTAAATGCATTATACTTTTCCACATATTACATATAATCCTTCCAAAATTACAAAATTTTCTTTACATCTTGCTACTGGAAGTCATTATCAGATTGGGATACCTTCCCATGTTCATTTCTCATCCTTGACATTTATCAAATCAGTTTTAGGAGGTAGACATACTCACAGGTACTCATCTACAACCTCCTTATTAACATTAGGATCCTTATGTTCATTTTCCATGTTTGGTTCCTTAGGTGCAAAGGGTTTCGCTGATTCATTTTTAGAGATAGAGGCAGTAATCCTAACTACATTCCTACAATCCTTCTTGATGCATTTAATAGCATCACTGAAGGTTTCATCGTCAGCCAACCATGCGCCTACCAAGCAACCAGTTTGTTCATGGCATTTGATTCTTGAGGCTCGCTCCCTCGAGGCCTTAAGATAATGTCCATTTCCTGTTACCTTCTTTCTAGGTGTCATTCTTATTCTTACCATTCTAGCATAAGAACATCCAAACAATAGTAACTATTAATGTTGGATAAAGAAATCATTATGTAGTGAGCTCATAGGATCATGTATTGAACCTAGTAGCTCTGATACCATATGTAACATGACATCTCACATTACCCAAAAATAACCATAATTAACCATCTTAACTAAAAGTAAGAATACATCATGATTAACGTAATCACAGTTAAGCAAGAATGAATTAATATCATCATGATAATTAAGTATTTTATTCTTTTCTAGAACATAACAAAACTTACATTTACAATATCCAAGGATAACTCATTAGTGAATGACCTTCAATATACATGTACAAAGCTATGTTCAAGGCATCAAATATAGAAATATACATAATAACTGACTATCAAGTCATATAAAGAAAAGCACTATATTTGGAACTTTTACATCTATCTACTTAAGCCTCAGCTTGTCTTCTTCTTGGGAAGGAGAGCATCACCCGAGTGCTTTTCCTCCAACCATAGACCCGCGGTCCCCTGCACAACTTCCTACCTAGAAGTGGCCCTACCCTTCAAGAAGGGTATAGATATAACGAACTGTTAGGTTTGCCATCTGAGTATCTGGTGTTGTGTCCTTCATAATGTCTCACGGTCATACAACTATAGATCCACTCTAACTATGTATGACACTACTGGAAACATTATGCCATTTGGACCACTGTGGGCCATCAATGCATGTAGAGATAGATGCATTACTTTGGCCAAAGATTTACATACATAAATGTTTTGCAATGAACATTGTCTCATCCTACAGTAGTCATAGTTCAACCTCTTTAGGTATAGAAAAGGTAGGTTTAGTTCATTCTTGGTCCAATTCTAGGACAATCAACTCCTCTCTTAGGAGTACATTTAGTTATGTTACATTGTTTTTCACAATGGAGAACCTATGACTCCATGTCACTCTATTCCCTTCTTTTCAAAATGGCAATAGTTGAATCATGTTTTTCAACTTATTACCTTCTAGTTTCACAGCTTCATGTTTGTCCTATAACAAGGTTTACATTCAATTCATGTCATCCAAGACTTATATCACAATAGTCTAGTAAATCGGTCTTATTAAAAAGACTCTATCTCAAGTGTCCAGATGGGTTTTAATATCTTATACCTCATTCATAAAGTATGGCCATTCAAAAAGAGATGGCTTTCATTTATATTAAAATGCAAGATTTTCATACTAACCATAGTATTAATTCTCATAAGTAAATAATTATCTAGGAGAAGGAGTTCCTCCAATAAACCCGGCATGCTCTTAATGCTGCCTACAAAGAAATACAATTTACCTCTTATCTAGTTTCTCATTCTTCTATGAGGAGTCAACATACCCTTTTAAAAACATAAGATGCACCATAGTTATCATATTAACTATCATTAATAGTCAAACATTGTTATTTGAAGTCTTTATGACCAAATACTAAGTGGCTCATGCGTAGCCAAGGATTAAAGATTGATGATAATGTAATCAAGGTTTGAGTGAGGCTCTTGGGCTACTCCAAGATAGACCTCATAGTACACATACACAGTCATTATGGTTTAATATATTCTCCATAGTGGTCACATTCATCTCAAATAATAACAATGAGAGTTTCAAAGAATCAAAGAAATAGTTTCAAGCCCTTGCCATATCGACATCCAACTTCTTGCATGCAATTTGTAATGCACAGGCTCGGCCTTGTGGCCTCGGTTACCTTTCTTATAACACAATGCATATAATCTTTACATTATTAATGCATATACAGCCTCGAGCACCTATAAAGATAACTCCACAGTGTAGGTGGTATCATAGTTTACTCATAGCAATGGCTACAAAAGTGTCATAGTTTAATCACAATCTTGTCTATGGTATCATCACAATTTAAACATAACATTGTCCATAAAATATTATAGTTAACACACTGCATTGTCTTTGAAGTATCATAGTTAAAACATAGTACAGCTTACGGTGTATCGTAGTTTAAACATAACATTTCTTATGGCCTTATAGGCCTTTAACCATAACACAGTGGCCATTTACTATCACATGTTGACACAATCGACCATATATAGAATGTTATAGTAATATTATTACTAAGCTTCATACCTGTTAAGGTTTAAACAATGGAGTCAAGCAATCGTGGGTCAACTTTTGAATGTCCTTTAATAGCTCTATCTCAAGCTGATGTATTCTCACCTCCTAGCTATGACTATAGAAGTCTTCTCCTACAAAAAACTCTAATTATCCCCACCATTCTTGTTGCCCAAGAGCATACTCCACACATTACACACAATAAAGGCTTCACTCAAACTTTTACATGTATCCCATGCAACATAGTTTGCCACATTTTTCTGCTCCACATAGGGGTAAAACCCCATAACCAACTTCGCCACCCCACGGCCCTTTTGGGCTCCAACAGTCCACTATCCTCCATGATGGAGTGGGCAGCATGGGTAGCTGTTAAGATTGGTTCCACATCAACCTCCACTCACTCCACTCATCATGGGTGTTGGTCAGCCTATCAACAAAATTCATTTATAACATTAATAATAAAGGTGTCTGATCATAAGGGCTAGCATAATTATATTGTATAAAGTTTCCCTTGCATCTAAATGATGTTTAAGGGTAAACAAAATAATCTAAAATGTCATTAAATGACAACATCATCGATAGGGAGGCATAATCAAATTGTGACTTTGGGGTCAAGTACCACTCACCCTTCTTCGCCATGTTGACCATAAGCAAAATTTAAAATAAATAAAAATAATAGTCACAAGATTTTAGTAAGGAATTGGATAAGGGAACAAGGAAATACTTGACAACCCGACGAGATCACCCATCAACTAGAATTGACATTCTAAAAACATCATTTAGTGGAATCGACGTGAGAGATGTCGAGATATCTCACCTTGTCAAGACAACACTGAAAGAAATGGAAAATGACTAACCAGGGTAAGATGTACTGATTCTTTCTACAAGGGTTCTTAAGGACTAGCTTCAATACTTAGATGGCAATCTAACCTCTTCCAAACATCTATCTCCTCCTCCCAAATGATACTCTCCTTCCATTCTTGGAGGAAGATTCTTTCCTGAATACACTCACAACCATATAACCATGATTAGTGTATCATCATTTGATTCAAAAATCAAAATAATTAAATAATCATATCAACATGTAATCTCATGTCTATCTAACATTAGTCAGTAATCACCTAATCAAAGATTAAATCTGGTATTTTCCACAAACATCAAATCATTAAACTATGATTAATCATCCTGATTACCACACAAAAGCAAGATTAAGCTAAATCATAAGTTGGGGATGTAACAATCCACTTCGGCCTGGCTAGGAGGGGATTTAGAAGACTCAAAATTTCATGTGGATAGATTTTGAATCAAAAGTTTGGAACATGCATGAAAGACTTCAAGGGGGGTTATGGAGGTTTCCCTAAAAATCATTTTATTCCTCTCCTTCCATAGATTCCACCCAAGATGAGGAGGAAGTTGTCTCTATAGATCTTTGACCACTTGGAAATAAAATGGGGATGACCATTCCTTAACAAAGGCCTTTAGATTGTCATTGAACACACACTCCACACCCATCCTAGATACAACATTAAACCCCAAACTTCCCTAGAAAATTCACAAGAAAAGAGCATATGGAAAACAAACTCTTCAGCTTTAACACATAGGACACATCTGTTAGGAAGTTGAAATCTCATTTTTTTAAGGTTGTCCAATGTGAGAATCTTGTTATGATTAGCTATCCACTAGAAGAAATTAATTTTAGGAATGAGTCTAAAATTTGAAACTTTATTCCAAAATCTATCCTCAACAGGGTCTAACAGCAGACGGTATGATGTTTTCATAGTAACCAGACCTCTATTATCTTTCTCCCAAACTATTTGATCCCTTCTAGGGAACAAAGAGAGTCTATAGTGATCCAATTCCTTTTGAAGTTGCAGAGCAAGTTGTCTAACCTCACTCTAATCATGACAACAATCTAACATTCATTTCCAACTTCTGGAGTAGACATTGTGATCAATGTAATAAGAGACAATAGAACCAAATAAATTTCTAGCTTTGTCAGCCAACCTCCTAAAATTGAGCTCTTTGAGAGGCTGCTCCCTAACCCATATGTCCTCCCAAAACTTGATATTCATTTCATTTCCCACTTTCCATTTGATACCTTAGCAGAGAAGCCCTCTAGATTTTAGCATACTTTTCCAAATAACAGATCCCTTGGGGAAATTTTGTTTTGAGATGAAATTAGTGACCTAGCCACCCCTGAAGTATTTAGATTTCTTGATCTCCCCCTAGTCTTTATTGCCCCTAATCAAGTTTCACCCAACCTTGGCTAGAAGGGCCTTATCTATAAGATGAATTTTCCTTAGACCCAAGCCTCTCTGGGTTTTAGGCAAACTGACCAAAGATAACCTTCTTTCTTCCTCCATTCCTAACCACATACATTTTTTCTAGATCTACTCAAACTTTTCAGCTAAGTATTTAAAGGTTTTAAAGAGACTAAGAAAATAAGTCAGAATTCCTTGAAGAGAAGCCTTTAGAAGCTAAAACTTCCCAGCTTGACTATGAAGCCTGCCTCTCCATCTTGCCAATTTCTTCTGAATTCTTTCAAGGACTGAATGGTAGTAGTTAGGGGTAAGTTTTTTAATAGTGAGAGAGAGCCCAAAATAAGTAGCCAATAGAAGTGCACTAGAGTATCCCAGGATACCCTTAATTTTGAGCTACAGATCAACAGGGGTATTAAGGAAGTAAATTTAGCTCTTTTCAAAGTTTATGCTTTAACTAGAACTAACTTCATAATCATTTAGGAGATATTTCCACCTTCTAGACCCAACAACAGAAGTAGTCGCAAACAAGATCGTGTCATCAACAAACTTCTAAATGACCAAAGGTTGGACTATCGAAGCTGGCATGACACCTTGAAGGGAACCCTTGCTCAACATATTGTACACATTTATGTCCAAGACTTTAACCATAATGATAAAGAGATAGTGAGATAAGGGCCCCCCTTGTCTAATTCCCCTACTAGTTGGAACAATTAGAAAGAACCCACAAGGGATTCCATTAACAAGAATAGAGAATCTAGTAGTGGAAACAAACTACTTTATCAGGCTAATAACTCTTTCAAGGAATCCAAATCTCCTAAGAACCTTGAACAATAAATCCCAATTGACCCTATCATAAGCCTTAGAGATATCAAGCTTAAAATCCATACCTAGAGTATTACTCAAGGAAATGGAGTGGATGACTTCATGGGTGGATATGGACGCGTTAAGGATTTGTCTCTTTGAGACAAAGCCTTTCTGACTAATAGCAATAATTTTATCCAATAGAGGTTGGAGTCTGAACACCATGATCTTAGTAAAAATCTTATAGACTGTGTTACAAAGACTTATAGGTCTAAAATTAGTCATGGAAATGGGACCAATCCTCTTAGGGAAAAGAGCTAAGAATGTGTTATTCAACTACTACAAAATGTTCCCAATCCTAAACAAATCTTTAGCAGCATCAGTAACATCCTTTCCAACAATTTCTTTGAATTATTGGAAGAAAACAAGGGCAACCCATCTAGCCCTGGAGCCTTGAACACCCCCATTGAGAAAACCACAACCCTAACTTCATCCTCAGTGACTATTTTTATCAAAAGGCATTTTTCTTCCTTAGACATGAGTGAGGGAATAGGACTCAACAACATTTCTTCATCAAAGGAGGAGAAACTAATAGGATGGGGTACTAGCAAAGATTGAAAATACTTGGATGCCAGATCCCCAAGTTGTTTATCCAAAGTAGCTTCCATACCTTCCTCATCCAGCAACCGAGATATAGTATTTCTTTTCCTATGTCTCAGAGTAGATTGGTGGAAGGACACATTTCTATCTCTCTCTTTCAACCATTGAATACAAGATTTTTTCTTCAAAAAAAGCTCCTCCTTCCTTAGAACTAAATACCAGTCCTTAGTTGAGGATTTTTCTAGAGTTAAAACCCCCTCTAAACTATCCCCCTGCTTCATTTTGGTCTAAATTTTAGACAGATTGTTGGCCAAAACCTTCTTTTGATCCAACACATTCCCAAAGGAGAACCAATTCCAACCCTTCACCCTGTTTTTGACATTAATGAGTTTCTGGGCCAATCTGAACATGACCAACCATGGGACTAGAATTCTTCACTAGTTGGATAGATAGTCTTTGAAGTTTGGATGGACAAGCCACATCATTTCAAACCTAAAGGGATAAGGTCCCTTATGAGTTCTTTCTTGCTAGTTCAACAAGAGAGAGTTGTGATCATAACCAATTTTGGGGAGAACCTCCAACTTGAGAAGGAACTAAAAATATTCTAGTTAGAATAAATAAGGACCCTATCTAGCTTAACATGACTAAGGTGGTCTCCTTGAGACCTATTGGACCAAGTGAAAGATTGGCAGGAGGGTTCAATATCCATAAGTCTGACATTATTCAGCAACTCCATGAAATCTGTCATTCTATCAGAATAGTCTATAATACCTCCCAATTTTTCTAAGGGGAAAAGAGAGTTATTGATGTCACCTCATACCATCAAATGAAGCATTTTGTTATGGTTAATTTTGGAAGACCAAGAATCCCAAACCTCCTTTCAGCCCACCCTAGAATTAGGGGCGTAAACATTAACCATAGACCAATTAGTGTCCGGATAGGAGAAAGAGACTTCAAGATAGTGCCTAGTGTAGGTAACAACAAAACCCTTCACATTGTGTCCCCACATAGTAATCATGCCGCTAGGCGCCCCCTAAGCTTTATTGGTTGCAAAGTTAGAATTTGGCCATATGTTATTGGCAATAGGTTTAAAATTACCTTCAGACATCTTCACTTCTTGTAACAACAAAATGTCAATCTTGTTATCAAACAATATAGCTTTTAACCAAAAACTATTTGTGAGGACTATTTAGTCCTCTAATATTTCAAGAGAGAATATTCATCTCTTCAACTTCCTAGAAGGCATTTGCAATGTGGTTTACCTTCCATTTTCTATCTCTCGCTATCTAGTCTAAATATGTGAAGGTCTCACAGATCTTAGGTTGACCCCAACATCAGTACTCCTCCTACTTTGCCCTTTACCCTTCCTTTTAGCCGTAGACCAACGCTCAGTGTCACCGATATGTTTAATGGGACCTGCCCCTGGGGATGGAGAGAAAGCCTCCCCAAATGTGTTCAACTTACCTTAGGAAAGTCATTGTTGTTATGCATGTGGTTTTTATAAATTTTGATGGAGTCGAGGCTTTTTTGAAACAAAAGCATCACTAAACATCTGAAATAAACTTTTATATTATGTGGTCAATTATGTGATCGAGGATATTCATTAAGTATGCATGTTTTTTTTATAAAAAAGATGGAATGGCAATACATCAAGTTCTGAGTTGCGTGAAATTAGATAACAGACTGATAGTTATATTTTGTTGGATGAACTCTATGAACTTTCCAACTTTTTAGATTGATTTTGGATATATTCTTTTGAATAAGTTCTTTGTTGGTTTAGATTGATTTTGGATATATTATATCTTTTGAATAAGTTCTTTTTTGGTTTAGTGAATTTGAATCTTCTAAAAGATTAGAAATACTTGCTATTTTAAAAATAAGATTAGTGTAAATCCTTTTAATGGAAAGTTTTAGAAGTAGAAAACAATTATTAAAGGTAATAGTACAACATTGATTCTGCAAATGATTAATATTATATGTCTAAAAGTTTTAGAGATTATGTTATAATTGACAACATTTCCTAATAGATCTTATTTTATGAACTTATAGCTTAAAGATAGTAGGGAGATTATTATACATACTAGCTATTAGTTTAGCTAAAATGTAGTCCTAGAAGATGTGTTCACTAGATTTTGGTATGGTGCAAAGATGGTAAAGGAATGGGTTGAGTTCAAGGAAGTATATTTGGTCTACAATAGGGATCTTGGTGTGAAGCAATTTGCATACACATTATGGCTTCCTCTTCTATTAATTTCCTTTCCCATTCATGTCCTAGATCCTCTTGTTATAAAAACTTCTTTGCATCCTCTTCCTATATTAGATCTCGACCCTTTCATTCTTTCTAGCATTTCCCCTTTGGAATATTTTGGTCTGTCTACTTTTACACATGATATTAGTGTAGACATCCTCTTAAGATTTCACTTCTTTAGCAATAAATCTATTCATACACAACTCCAATCACCCCTCTTAAGAACTCATATAAAATAAAATTTTATGTTCTACTATTGAGGTTGATATAAGCTTAAGGGATTTGTTGAGGTAGTTTCCCAATACCACGAAGTAATTTTCCCTTTCCTCAAATGTCTTATTTTAAATATCTTAGTATTGGAAGCTAGTGTGAATAATTTGTAGGCACAAGAAGGAATAGAAAAAAAACTTGACTAGAACCTCAAAGTTGTAGAGGATTCATAGCTAAGGACACAAGTGCCTAGTACCCAAACATGAGTACCCCAAGGATCAAAATTCTTAGAAACTACTCATGTTTTTGAAGGATAATCCTACAAACTTCTTATTTATTGATTTTTGACATCTATTTTACTCCTAACTTGTTCTTTACCCCTACTTATTTCCCTTTCTTAAAGCTTAGATCTTTACAATTTCCATTACTAGCTTTAAGTTTTAATATATTAGATTAGATCTAAATTATTCCATGCTTTATGAAATGAAACTAAAATATTGTTTTTATAATATAATAAACAGACAAATATAAATTAGAACTCTTAAACACTTATGAGGTTAAAATGTGTTCTTTCATTTGGAAAACTTGATTCTAGTTCACTTCCTTGTTTTCAAAACATAAAAATTTGCAACACAAAACACAACTTTTCTATTTTTCTAAAAATTTGAGAAATATTTTATCATACAAGTCGCTTCTTAAATATAGATAAATTATTTGAGTGCCTTTACCTTTAAAATTTATTTCCCTTACCCTCTTTACAACACCCCTTCACCCATTCCTACAACCTATCCACCCTTGGTCTCTTAGTCTTACTCTTAGTCCCTATTGGAACCTTTACCATGTTATTTATTCATGCCCCCTTCTCACTATAGTTCCCACCTTTCCCATCATAGTTCTCTCACTCCCAAACATAGCCTTTGCCTCAACCCTACTATGTTTGGTCTTACTCCCATTCCCACTAGTGAAGAAGCCATAA
This sequence comes from Cunninghamia lanceolata, assembly GCA_027924645.1. Lineage (NCBI taxonomy): Eukaryota > Viridiplantae > Streptophyta > Pinopsida > Cupressales > Cupressaceae > Cunninghamia > Cunninghamia lanceolata. Next base: position 1,853,814 of record BSBN01000719.1, on the reverse strand, counting down.
TTTTCACTTCTTCTAATTATGACTTTGACCATGACACATATTATGAATATATTAAATTCCAAAATTATCACAATATCAAATTTCACATGCAAGCCTTTACAAATGATTTTGGATCTCATGAGGATGGCATTGACACTTCTTCTTTGGTCAATGCCTTAGGCTAGATTATTTTATTTCATTCCTTAGGACTTGACATATTGTAGTGTATTGGCCACATTGTCAATGCTAATACTTCATCTTGTTCTCCTCCTCCTCCTTCTTTCAAATCACTTTTGATGCTCTACTTCTACCCTTCCTCTTATGGTATTCCTCCCTCTCTAGATCCATTTTTTGCTTCACCTAATCCACCACCCTCCCAACATTAAGTGATCATGGTCATTACTATGGCTATATCTAATACCATACCTTCTCTCACCACCACTAATATTCACCTTCTTTCGTAGTATTAGATTTAGGTTAACCATCCTAATGGTTATTATGTTTCCTGCATGTCATTGCATTATTCACTCATTTAACATACCTTTTCCAACCCATTTTCTAAATTCTATCTTGTAACATCTGAACTCTCATTTGAGTCATACACTTTAATTTCTAAATTCTATCTTGTAAAAACTCTTTATCAACCTCTACACATACTTTATCCTCACTTAATGTTCATTTTGATAGAGGAATCCTCTAATTTGAAAAATCAACTATTTTGAGAGCTCTAGCTATCCAAATTTATAGATTTAATGCACTGCCTAGATATATCCCTTTCTATCAATATTGTTTTCCTCCTATATTATTGTCTCTATTGATGTTGTCCATAGATTGGAGAAGTAACTACACAGAGGTAATGTTATAATGTGGAATGCTTTAAGGACCAATAATGTATTTTTATTAATATTTTCTTAGAAAAATTTGGCCTTAAGTCCATAGAAATGTATTTTACAATTAGGTAGGTATGTGTTTTGTTTTTTATTTTTCGTATATTTTAGATAGATCATTAGATTGTTTGTGTTTTACTTAGAATTTATTTAGTAATGTATTACATTTTTTAGGTGTTTTTTATTTATGTTTTGTGTTTTGCTTTGTTTTGTATGCTTGTGTTAGATTCTAAATAACACCCAAGTTCTACCTTAGCTATAATAGACCTTTTCAAGGATCTATTTTGGAAGAGGGGTCTCTATCCTTGCCCTTTTAATTTAGGTTTTCATATTTCAACTCTATTTCTATCAAACCTAGACCTTTTAAGGTTTCTTATTTCCTTTATCTTGTTCTTGTTTGTTCTAGAAAGACACAAAAACTATGGATGAGGAAATTTCATTAATAATTGTCTCGTACTATTTCTATCACAATGTAGGATTGGTCTAAATTTCCCATAATCTATAGATTGAAACACATGACACATGCATTCATATAGATTTTCCTTCTAGGTATACTATCGTTGCACTGAGCCATTCTTTGGCTAGAAGGTGCTCTTCACATATAAACTTTTAAGGTTCTAATTTGACCTTCATAATAGGCAAAAGGGTAAATTCATTGACTTGATATAATTTTTGACATTGACAAACCCAATGTTAAGTCATTCACCTTTGGGTTAACTCTTTTCTTCTCTTGTTTCTACCTTCTTCCTCTTTTGTTTTATTTTCTAATTATTTTCAACCCATAAATGTGGTTGAATGTATGTATTGCAACCTCTTTAAAGTGTTCACAAATCCCCTTCGAAGTAAGGAAAAAATTGTGATTTTCCTTTTCATATATAAGGGGAAAATAATGATGTTTTGATAATGCATGCCATAATTAAAGGATTTAAGTCACTAAACAATCCAACCCATATAATAATTTATTCACCATGAAGATGAAACAAATTTAATAAATACTTAGAACTTAGAAAAATGGAAAAGAGTTGCCTTGCTAGCTTACAAGGTCAAATCCATCCTTTGAAGGAGATTTTTTTCCTCCTCCATGATCTAGTATAAAATAGGGGTATATATTATTGTAAGTATTCTCCTTCCTACTATTAAGTAACACCATCATTCATAGACTAGACCTTCTAGTTATAGTGGCCATCAAGGGCTCATGATATAAACTAGACAACTATCTTGAGAGGTTTTATGAGAAGCTATTCCTAGTCCATTTCCTTAAATCAAGGAGATGGAGGCTAAGCTCTGACACATGTAGTATGATCTCCTTCTAGTTAGTGGTGTTGATATTTATACTATATGATAATCTTGTACTTAGTAGGTTCTTAAAAAACACTAAAGCTAGTTTATCCACAATCACTTTTTAGGAGATCATAGCTACCTTGGTAGATTGCATTAGATAGTTGAAGATAGACTAATGTGTATTTTCTCCTCCTAGATAGGAGACTCTCATGACTAGGATATTATAAAGTGATGAGATGTACCACACTTCTAAATTCTCTTGAGTGTCAATGTAATGTTACTAGCCATTAGGCTAGCTAGCTCTTGCCTTAGTATTATAGTTTTCATTTGATAGCGACCAACTTTAATAGTTACCAACCATACCATTCTATCCTTCCTCCATAAATCTCTTAGATGATTTCATTTACTTTAGTACCACATACTTTACATGTTATTCCCTAATATCTTTCTTATTTTCCTCCTATAGGGTATAGTCTTCATTCCCATTTTGTGAATCATCCCATACTAGGTACCTATCTTGAGTACTTGAAGGAACCTCTAGATTTTATAATTAAGAAAATGTGTCTTAATAGATAACCTCGTAATCTTACCAAAATAATAGGAGGGTGAGACCCCAATGTGTATATCAAAGCCTACCATAGTTGATCAAGAGCTCCCTCCATGGGATGTTGTGATTGCAAAATATTTTCGTAAGACCCTTGAGGGAAAAAAATTAGATCAGTACTATAAGATACCCAAGGCTTCCATATCACAAGGTTTTAGAGAGTGTCCTTTGTATTGATAAGACCATTATTAATAGTATGATGTGTAACTATTGCTATTTATGTATGATTAGTTCTTTGTAGGTAGAGTAACAACAAGAGTTCTAAGAATAATCACTCTACAACAAAAATTTATATAGCAACATAAGTGCTACAATTGATGTTGTTTATGATACAAAGACATGTTGAGACTATAAATATTTTATTCATATACAACCTAAGGATTAATAACAACATATTATAGACATGTTTGTAAACTCTCATTATAAGTCCTTTCTTCAAAATCAAACGGCCATAACCATAAAGAGGGTGATGACTATTATGATAGAACAATAGTTAATGTGGTCCATTTCTCCCTTCTATAAGAATGGGTTTTAGGGAGAACAACATCACTAGATTCCAAAACATCTTTTGAGGGTAAAACAACTTAAAGGACACTAACATTACAAAGATTACCTTTCTCATTACCATTAGACCTAAGACTATACCTAAGAAATTCTAGGGTATTGAAAGAATATAAACTAGTTACAATGTTCTTCTAGGTTGACGTTGGATGTATAGAAAATGAAGGCTATCTCTTCCACCGTGTTCTAATACATCTACTTCCTTCATTTATGGAGAGTCTTTATAGAAAAGGGGAACCCAATTTCTATAGTTTAATTCAAGAAAAGAGCAAAAAATAAACCTAGATTTCATGCTAACTTTGAGCTCATGACAAACTAGCTTACCACCCATCCTTTCTCCTTTGGTACTTTTAGAAAAGTTGAGATGCCTAAAGTTGAAACCTTAATATTTCAACAAAAATCTCAACATAAAAGGGTAAAACTTATAGAAGTATCACTTGGTTGTGTCTTTGAAAATGACTACTAAAATTATGTGGATTCTAGGTAAAGATTGGCCTTTTGTCTATCCATTCAACATCCATTCCTTAGGAACTTCTTCCCCTTCCATCCTTGTGACCATTTTAGGAGACAAGGTTAATTATATCTATATGGTAAAACTATTTCATGATGAATATTTTTATTCTTATGAGACCTCTCATGATTATTCTAAGGATTCCTTGATGCCTTTACACTCCCTAGCAATTTTTGGGTTGTTAATTCTACTAGCTCCATGAGTGCCCTTCCTTCTACTAAGAATTGATTTTCTAGATTTCATATTAATTTTTCATGGAAAGAAATTGAAGTCAAAGATGAAAACCATGGTACTATTGAAATGGAAAGGATAATAAAAACAACTATTAGAATAAATATCCTATAGGTGTTTATAGTTACATGAAGATAATAACACAATGCCCTAGACATCCACGCCCATAAGAATGGGAGCAATTTTATATGTTCTAATGTGATAAAAATAAATAACATGCCAAAAAATATCTTAGACCTAGATACTTTTATGAGCCACATGGCCGATTACAAGTTTTGTGTTGAATTATCATTTCATTTATCATTCTCTAGGAGAAAGCATATATGTAGTAGGATTCCTAACCAATGGACTAATTTCTATTAGTGATCTATTAGATTATTAAAGAAGGACATGTCATGTTTAGTTAGGGCCATACTATATAATAGTCATGAGATCTACATAATGATGTCTTTCGTTTACGCACCATGGGAAGAAGAATGTGTGTTGAAACTATAAAAGGCCTTCCACTTAAAAGGATGTTATATGTAGACTATGTCATTATTTGTGAATTTGACACTAACTATAACATTTTATTCAATCCATAGCATATTTTGGCTTATAGTTTTTTTAAGGAACTGGTTATGTATCTTTTAGAATTTTTCCCCTTATCCTCACATATTATTGGCACTTGTTAAATCTTAAGGTTTTTGGTGTGTTTGCCTAAGTTAAATATCATCCCCCAAAACCCTAAACCCTTTGTGCCTTTTTAATGATGCTAATGTTATATTCTTTAGGTGACTTCCCTGCCAGTTGTTTGACATCTTAAGTTATTTTTATCCCTTGTGTCATCATGAGATATTGTCCCCCTATGTTAGGAAAACTAGTGATTCCCCATTTGCTATCCATTGGATTTAGCCTTTGAAAATCAAAACTAATGAGTAAATACCAAATGTCCATTCTACATTTTACTTAGCGCACAATGCATCTGGGTTAGAGTCTTCATTTTTATGTCTTGCACTAGTGTGCTTGCGTGACACTTGTCAGAGTCTTCTGCTTCCTGAAAGTGCATGGGCCACGAAGATTCCTAAGTCAGTCTGATGCTAACAAGTGGTCATATCTCCTCGATGGAGGAGATTCGTCTGTGGGTCCTTAGTCTAGAAGATGCAACATCCTATGATTTTGTTAGCCCCGAAGATGAAGAGTGCATTGCACATATAGTTTTTATTTGAGGAAATTTAGAACCACACAGGTGCGCAATAGTGCCACCTGTCCCCCGGTACAAGTCATAATCAATATCAATGTTTTAATCTTGTTCACTAAGGCTAATCCAATGGTTCATGCTTCGTGCAAAGATTTCAAGCGATATACAAACCTTGAATGCATGGATGCACCATGAAGACATGTGTCCTCTTGGTACGGATGATCAATAGTTGTGTTTTAATTGAAGGATCTGACGACTTGTGCATTATGCATTTCGCCAAGAATGTTTGCAATGAAGGTTTGCACTGTATTTTCAATGCCTGCTAACCGTTGATTTCTCCCAAAGTTGATCGATAATGTAGATTCAAACTAAGTGACTGTTCACGACACACAAGCAAGGCTGACGCTTGTGTGAGCTTTCAATGCAGAGGCCAAAGGATTTTAAGGCTTTTCTGATCTGTGCTGAGCATCATTTGCAAAATCTCAAATTGCTTAAAGCCCTAGATGTGATTGATGGTGCAGAGTGGATGACCATTGTAGCTGTTAGCTAGAATTTGAAGAGCAATAATTTTGTATGTGATTGAATTCTCCTTTGTTAATTGAAGAAACCAGTTGGGTACATTCTATGAGTGAAATTTAAGAAATTAATCAACTCTGCAAAGTAGAAGTATAAATTCCATTCAAGTAGTTTCATTCAAAATTTACTTGGCTTCTAATTCACCATGGGTCCAAAAGGGGGTCAAGGGAATTCTCTTAAAAGGGACCTATCCCAAGAAGAAAATGAACCCTCTTCATCACTATCAAAGAGGGGTAAACTGAAACAGAATGTAGGGGAATTCACAAGTAAGATGTATGACACCCAGGGATGCATCAGGGATGCAGTTCTACCTATTGGAGACTAGAAGTTGTTTGAATTTGGCTACTACCACCGTGATAGAGAGAGAGATCAATTTCACACCTGTGGGATCTTGATTTGGGTAGGTTAGTAATCCCAATTGTGTTTTTGAACTGTGACCTAAGTACAGCTATCAGTGAGGAGTATGATGTAATCAATTAAAGATTGTCCAATAGTAAAGGTGAACTACTTTTTTAGTTAGATAGGGATTTGATAATTAGGGTTTTTAATCTCTCCACTATTGCAATCAAGAAAATAGACATTGAAGAGTCAAAAAATATTAGAGAAAAAATAGGTATGCCTATAGGACCTACAAGCTACCTCTTCACAGAAAGAGGAGTTTAGGCAAGAATGTAGGGTTCAATGACAAATATGAAGAGCCCTTTAGAATTGATATATTTGAGGACTACTTTGTGTTGACCTATATGGCTATGTGTCAAGTTTTAGGCTTGGATTTTGATCATAAGATCTCGGACTACATGTTAGTCATGATCTGTGATATTCAAATAAGTTTGAATTCAGAATGTATGACTTTGCTTATTATTTAGCTCAGGAGATTCATGATGATTTGGTAGCATGTAAAAGGGTAGGGAATGCTCCCACCTATAAAAGATATTCACTATTAGCTCATATCCTATTGTCTTGTGGTATAAAGTATTGGGATAAGGAGTTGAGGATTAACGTGTGACTAAGGATGGTGAGCCCATGCCAATTTAGGGGATGGTGCACCTGTGGGATGTCTATTGCAATAGTGCTAACTATTTGGTGTTGAAGAAGTATTTTGCACAATGTATATTGGGATTACTAGGCTGGAATATGCCTAGGTTGTCAAAGGAGATCATGGATTTTCTTAGGCCTTTTGAGAGGGTACTAGATGGCCCAATGAGACATAATTGGGGAGAATGGTTTTTATATCATGATGCCATAGTTATTCGAGTATATGGGGCAAATGTGAAACCCCATTTATTGTTGGCAAAGGTACCAAATAGAATTGATTTCCCAGAAATTGTGTGGCAACTTAATGAATCAGATAAGTACCATTTGAGAGGAAGCAAGAAAGGGTCATTTTTGCCTACACCTCTTCAGTTTCCTAGTTTTGCAATTCATTCTTGGGAAGGATATGAAGTCTGTGGAAGCAAATTGTTAGTTTATAAGTTGACTTATGTGGATCGCATGAATTTTGTTCCTGAACACTTTATAGAGAAGATTAGAAGAGAGAAACAAAAGGTTGGTTTTGAACACTACTTTGACGAATAGGATGACTTACTCAGAAATGGCATGTCCATGGAAGAGTTATTTCAAAGAAGGCATATTTATGGGTGGGTTCCCATGGGAGAGAGACAAAGGGTGTTAGTAGATAAATCATATCTAGGAGCCTTCCCACAAGTTACTAATCCTATAATCAGTATGAAAATGCTATTGGATCATGCAGATAAGTTAAAGGATGCCCCAAAGAAGAAGCCTATTGAGCCAAGATCTCCTCACAATAGCATGACACAGAAGAAAGGGTAGATGAAACCCCTACCCTTGAAATTGAAGAAAGCGCAAAGGATGCTTGGGAACCCCTCCTCCTTGCAGAAATTGTAATGAAGGTACCATTGGTCAACTATGTCTTATCATAGGAGATGGGTGATAATCAGAATGACTTGGAGGATATCCAATATGTGGTAAGTTTTCCTAATAGGGATGAAACTTTAATCCCATCTCTAACTAGAACTCTAATGAGTAAGCAGGAAAGCAATGCTGCAATATAGGATGCAAGAGGTTTAGCTTGTCAAGAATTATTGTCTGATGATAATTTTATCAAGACTAAAGAATTCAGAGCCTTCTTGTTAAAAAATAAGTTAGAAGCCTTTATGCCTAAGATTAATGAAGACCAAGGTAAGGTGGATGACAAGGACAAAAATGAAATAGCTAAAAAGGCTATGGAAGAGGTAGATATGGTTGTGAGCAAAATTACTCCTGAGGAAGCTAGGAAAATGGTAAAGGATAGTGGTATCTTATTGTTTGAAGGATGGGATATCTCCTCTGCTATGGTAATGGACACCATTAGAAGGCAGGAGGATTTTGATGAGGATGAATTAACAAAGGAGCAAGCTGAGCAAGTCTTTGTGGCGGGATTTAGTGCAAATCATGAGGCCTTGGAAATTTAGGCCATGAATCCCAGTGATGATAAGGCCAAGGTTGCAAAAGATGAGAATGAGCTCGTTGGTCACCTCATTGTGAGAAGATTATTAGATACAACAGCCCTAGAAGCTACATCATTGGTAGTTGCTACTACGAAGTTTAGTGAGGCAGTAGTGAAGAAGCTCCATGTAGACATAAAGCAATTGAGAGAGGATAACTTGAGCTTAATGCAGGAGTACAATAGTTTGAAACTCCTTGTGCCTCAAATGGGAATTGAAGTGTCTTCCCCTACCCCTGCATCGAGCCTAATGAGCTCATCTAGACATGGAAATGATGTAGCAAGGATCAGTGACCTCTAGGCTAAGTTGGAATAGAGTACTAGCAGGGAATATAAATTGAGGAATGATTTGATAACTGAAAAAATTACATTGATAAAGGGTTTCTTGGAGCATCAGATAAATAAGGTCTTGAAAAATATTGATGATACATGGGTGTGTTATGGAAATTTGAGAAGAGCATCTAATTTTTACTTGCAAAATTAATCGAATCTATAACAGATTTTGAATGATTGATTCCCATGAATTACATTGATGACCAACATCCATACCAAAGCTATAATGGAAACAAATGTATTAGCTATTGCGGTCAACACTTTTCAATTCATGATCTTACTAAATGATGTGTCAACTTTTCATAGTAAACTTGAGTTGACTTTGAAGGCTAAATTGGAGTCATTTGAATCTCTCAAGAATTATTCATTTCTTGCAATAAAAAATAAGGATGGATCTGAAACAATTGGATGAGTGGAAGGGGGAGTTTGATAACATTGTGCTTGGTCCAATTAGTGCCCTTAAATCTGACACCAAAATTGGGGCAATTGAGATGTAATGCTAAATTAGATAAGATTCTAAATTTTGAGAGTGGCTTGGGTAACTTTGTCAAGGAAAACAAAGTATTATTAAATGCTAGATTTACTACTCATGTTGGTTGAGTAGAAAAGGTCTTGAGTCATAACTGGCCCACTAAGGAGGAGTTTTTATTATGGGTTCAGAGGTATATATTCTTTAAAAGGAGAAGAATTCAGGGATGTGTGACATGTGGCTAATCACCAATATAGGAGAAAAATAGCATGATGACTCATATACCATGCTCAAGGCTGGAGCAAGTAGGACAAAGAGGTAGTTTACCTTTCTACTATGGGCAATGATTTGATTTTCAAATGATTCTTTTCTCAATAGAATATGGTTTCATTGTTTTCTGCATTGTATTTCCACAAATGCAAGAAACCCATTGTAATTATAAAAGGGATGTGCTCATTTGAAAGAGGGGTTTGAGTTTTTTGAGTCTTAGGTATGGCAACTTGATTTGTAAAGTTTTGATTTAAGGAATAGGAGAAGTGTTATGTTATCAGATATATTTTGTGTATCAAAGTTTTGATCAAGATGGATTGATTTAATATATGAGTTATAATTTATTTTGTCTCCATATTTTGTATTCAAACTCTCATTAGAATTAATGGAAAGTCTTATTAATTTCATTTATGTGTCAAGGATATAGTCTATTTTTTGTTTCTTAGCATCTACTTAAGGGGTATATTAAATTTATTTTAACAAGGATCATGGGTTTTGAATATACTATTTTGGATTTCTAAGTAGAATTTAGATTGGAACTCAAATTAGGAATGTCTAATGTAAATCATTGATGTTGGGAGCCTTACGATTAAATCTAATTGATATGTTTGATATATTTGATGTCTGAGACAGACTCTATACCCTAGATAGGCACTAGTGAGGAATCCATAACCATCTAGAATCAATCCACCCTTTGAAACTCATCATGAACATTTCATGTTTTAATGTATCCTCTTGTTGTAGAATGCATGCTCTCTAGGACTGTAATCCATAGTAATCAGGAAGCCTTGCTAAGTTATTTTGAATTTTATGAATTCTTGATCTTAGTTGGAGAACATATCTGTCAAACAATACTCTAGTTGTAGATTGGTGAAAAACTTTGAGTATTGTATAGGGTAACCCCCTTTGATTTTATAGAGCCATAAGTGTAGGGGAATATCAGTTTAATTGATTCCTATTCGTTGGCTACTACCCTAGAACCCTCAATGTAAGTGTGTGGCAAACCTTTAGAGGATTTTAGGTAATCATTTGGAAACACCAACAAATTGGAAACTCTACTGGGGAGTTATCTAGAATTGTATCTTATCCTAAAGTAATTTTGCATCATTTCAAGGTTTCAAGCTGTCTAGTATACCTAGATTTCATGAGAGTTGAGAGTTTCACTCGTTATCTACATAAAAAGTACCATTTTGTGTGTTCATATTCTATTTACCATTCTTGGGTGGTGACTCTACATATCTCCAACCCGGTGAAAAATAATGATACATCAGAGTAATATTATGTATAGGAGAAGATCGATCCATCAGGGGCACCCCAATAAGCATGAGTTTAGAGCCTACAAATCAAAAGTGGATGGCTAAATAATTGGGTGAGTCTACTTCCCCTCCTATTACTGATCTTATCACTATGACTACCCCTCTTTTGGGTGGTAGTAGAAATTATTTTCATATAGAAGGAAACCAAAGTAAACATGCTAGTTCTTTAATCAGTCGTAATGTACTTGGTTATGAGGTTGATTCTGAAGTAAATGAAATATATCATTTTGAACCTCTTTGTGGTCCTCAAAGTCTGACCATCCCCCTAGAAAACCCTTCTCAATCAATACCCATCCCTACTACTCAATTTGTCCCTAAGTCCCAAAACCCATCGCCTTATGAGAGGTTAGGTTCCCCTTCATCTAGAAAAGCTAAATTTACTAATGCAAATGTGTGTACTATATACCTAATATAGCTTCTAATTCTAACACACAACACCAAATAGATGAATAATTAGAAAGGGTGGAAGCTTTGAAAAGAAAAGAAGACTTTCTCTTAAGAATACAAGCCATAAGTTATTCTACTGCTACTAGTAGTTATTGCACCCCTAGTGCATCTGCTAATAGGCAACACAAGTCACATCCTTTATCCACTGTCCAACAAGTTCACTTGATACAAATTACATCATTTGCACCACAACAAGGGACCTTTCCCACACCTACTACAACTGTGTTTGTCCCTATGAATAATCATGCGGTGTCAGTACCCATATGTCGGCCCCAGATGCAACAGTACCCATAGAATGCAAATGCAAGAATAACTAGCCAACACGTAGGTTACAACCCTTATGTTGGTCAAGGAGGGGAGCAATACCTAGGTCCCCAAGTAACCCAAAAAAAATTTGCACAACCTAATATCCAAAACTAGAATATACCATGCCAGCAACATTTAAAAGTCCCACAAAATCTTCAAGTGAACCAGAATAATCAAGATGGGCAACCAATAGAAAATCCCTTTGCTAGAAGACCAATACAATTAGAGAGGTACAAGAAACTAGATTTCACCAATATACCTAGCTATCCAAATCCCATTGAGAATGAAGTCAGGCATGCAGTCCCTAAATTTACAGGGAGCAATGTTGTGTCTAATGAATATCACTTGAATGCATTTCTCAATGTCGTTGATAATTTTGTGGTTGAAGCTGAAGATGTGGTAATGAAATTATTTATGCAATCATTAACAGAAGATGCAAGAGACTACTACAAAAGATTTCCAGAAGTAAGCATTGATTTTTGGAATGAATTTAAGAGAGTCTTCAAGGAGCAATATGGAGATAACATTGACCAACAGTTTGTTGTTAATGAATTCACAAATATTCAAAAAGGATATAATGAAGTTGTTCTTGACTTCAATGCTAGGTTTATGAAGGTATATAATAAGATTCCACCCTACATGAGACCTAATGAGCATATGTGTCTTGTGATTTATCATAATTCTTATGACCCAAAAATGAGGTATGAGTTGAGAAATAGGGAGCCACAAACCATCAAAGGTGTTTATAAGGTGGCTTTGCAAATTAAAATAATAGAAAATATTTAGGGAAAGTTCATAAGAGAAGTGACTTGATGCTCACCCCTTAGGACAGAGGACAAGGAAGTAGGACCCCTGCTATATATGAGTATGAGAAGTTATGGAAGGAAGTTAAGAAAATGAAGATATCTATGGCCAAGAGTGATAAGAGATCCCCAAAAGACAAGTCCCCTTTTGTTAGACAAGAAAGAATTCCTAGACTATCATATCAACCATATAATACAAACTAGAAAAATGGAAAGCCAATTACCCCTAATAACAAAGGGAATTTCTCTAAAGAAACCCTTGATGGACTTTGAGGAAGGGAGAATGCCCCTAATTCCAAGAAAGATGTGGGTACTCAAAGTAAGTTAAATGAAACATTGGCGAAATAGAATCCACATCATAATCTGTGTCATAATCCACATCCTAGTGCTAACATGTCAGTTGAAAAAGATAATATTAAGAAAATCCTTGTTCAAGCTAATCATACTAAGGACAAGGGAAATACACCTCAGACTCCTGTTGTAAAAACTGATGCATCTCATTTTAGTACCCTGCCTAAGTATATCCCATTGGATACAGCTCATGTGTTCAGGTAGATTAGAGTGACAATCCCTCTACTAGAAACGATGAGAATCCCATAGCATAAGAACAGAGTCTTGTCTATGATTGAGAAGGTAGTCCCCAAAGTGCCAGGGATAAATAATGAGAACAACAAAAGGAAAGACATCAAAGGAAGTTAAGAAATGGAGTTCCAAAATACCAAAGGTATATTTGGGAACTACTTTACATAAATACCCATCCTAGGTAGACCCTTTTCTTTGTCACCCTGATTATAAAGGGGAGGTTTGTTAAGAACTATATGATTGACTCAAGGGCTTCTACTAACATAATGCCACTCAGAGTAATGGAAACACTAGGATTACAATTTACTAGGGCTTATGGGAAGTGTTTTTCTATGGACTCTAAGGAATTCCCTGTCATTGGAGTCATTAAGGATATAAGTTTCAAGCTTGTAGCTTATCCATACAAGGAGTATAAAATGAATATCACAGTAGTGGACATTCCACCTCAATCTAGAATGCTGCTATCTAGAAAATGGGCCTCTACTATTGGAGGCAATATTCAGATGGATTCATCCTATGCCTTGACTCCAATGGATGGCAAAGAAGTAAGGCTTGATAGAGAAAAGAAGTCTCCTCAGATAATTGATGGCATTGAGGAGGGTGATGACCTAGTGTGCTTCTTAGATGTTGATATGGATAATTTTAGAATTGAGTCATTTGAAACTGATCAGAATGAGTAGAAAGATGAACATATCCAAACTATGCCTGATAACAAGGGCCTATGGTCCATGTAGTTTGATGGCACCTATTCTAGAGAGTGTTTTAGAGCCGAGGTTGTGCTTATTTCCCCATCTAAAAATGATTGAGATCATATTTTAAATTTGGTTTTGAATGCAATCACAATATTGCTGAGTACGAAGCCTTGCTCCTAGGATTGAAAATGACCATTAAGCAGGGAGTTAAGAAGCTCAAAGTCCTAGGGAATTCTGAATTAGTTGTTTCACAAATCAAATGCAAACATGCTTCCAAGAACTAGAGACTCAAGAAATACAGAAATGCTATCTAGGACACAATAGATGAGTTTAATGCTTTCTCCATTGATTAGGTAGAGAGAAGTAGAAATTTACTGGCTAGTTTTCCAGTTAATATTGCAGTCAGATAAGAGGATTTAACCCTAGCAGGAATCTCAAAGGTTGAGGTGTTGACTAGAGCTTTTATCCTGGATCATGTGTGCCACTAGAAAGTTTTTAGGGATGATGAAGACTTGTACAAGTTCATGAACTATATTGATGAGTACCAATGGCATGAAATTGATTTCTAGAATTTTGTTGAGATTGTGGATGGGAAGGAGACTATATCTCGGAATGAGATTATCTAGATAAAGAAAAACAAAATTCCAAGAGGCTTGGTTGCTTTGGAGAGAGTGTTTGATGGTAATGATAGAAAAACTACCAAAACATTACCATTACACCAAAATGATTTGGAGGAGGTATATCTTGGGACTAAATCCAAGCCAAAATATGTCTACATAGGTAAGTCATTAAATCCCACGATTAGAACAATGTTGATTGCTTTTCTCAAGAAATATAAAAAGGTCTTTGCATGGTCTTATGATGATCTTAAGGCATATAGGGAGGACCTTTTCCAACATGAAATCCCATTGAAACCAGATGTAAAACCCTTTAGGAAGAAACAAAGGCCCATAAACCCCACCTTAAGGCCTAAAATGTAGCAGGAATTAGCTAAGCTGAGTGAAGGTGGATTACCAAGCCCATTAGGCATTCAACTTGGCTATCTAATTTAGTTCCTGTCAAAAACAAGAACGGGGATATTAGGCTTTGTGTAGATTTTAGAAACATAAATATTGTGCATCATTGAAAGATAATTATCCTTTACCAAACATTGAGGCCATGTTGTAGAGGATATCCGGCTGTGAGCTCATGTCGATGATGGATGGATTCTCTGGCTACAATCAGATGATAATGGTGGTTAATCAAGATGATTTGACTGCTTATTCAAAAAAGGAAGGGGATCATTGCTATAACTTGGAACAAATTTTTGAAAGAAGCATGGAGTTTGGCATATCCCTAAATCCCAAGAAGTGTGTGTTTGGGGTAGTAGAAGGAAAATTCTTAGGCCATATTGTGTTCACAGATGGGATCAGGATTGATCCTAAAAGAGTTGTAGCCATTGATAGAATACCAATTCCCAAAAATGTCAAAGGAATTTAGTCTTTCTTTTGGTAGATAAACTTTGTGAGGAGGTTTGTCACTAACTTTGTAGAAATTGTGAAGCCCATTTCAAAAATGTTGAATAAGGTGAAAATTGTTTCCTAGGGTGATGAAGCCATTCAATAATTTCAAAATATTAAAGACAACATAAAAGGGCACATGTATTGAAGTCACCCGACTTTTTTAATCCCTTTCAATTGTTCTCATTTGTGTCTTTCCACACTATAATTGCGGTGCTCTTACAAAATAATGATGAAGGATATGAGTAGGTAATTGCATTCTTTAGCAAGTCCTTCCAAGTTACAGAACTAAAATATGATATCATGGAAAAACATGTGTATGCCTTGGTGAAAGCTGTGAAGAACATCAGGCCCTAGTTGGTGGGGGCAAATATAGTAGCATATGTGACACATGCAGTGGTTAAAGATATTTTTGGGCAACAAGAGGTAACTAGGAGAAGATGTAGATGTATAAACAACATCCAGGAATTCAACATTGATGTCCAGATTACCAAATTAGTAAGAGGACATGGTCTACAAAATTTAATGACCAAAGCAAACTTTGAGGTGGCTCAAGTGAATATCATCCAAGGGGAGGGAGACATGGTATGTATAGCTTAGGAAGAACCCCATGGTACACTAACATCATCTATTATATGTAATCCATGACTTGTCTTGTAGAGTTGACTGACAATAAGAAGAGAACTTTGAAGTTGCAAGCAATTAGATATATATTCATGAAAGGAGATCTGTATTGGAGGGATAGAGATGGAGTCCTTTTATTATGCTTCGATGAAGATCAAGCACAAAAAACCTTAAATGAAATGCATGGTAGAGTGTGTGATGGGCATTTCACTACAAAAACCACTACTCACAAAGTCCTCAAGATAGGTTATTATTGGCCTACATTGTTTACAAATACACAAAAGCTAGTAAGAAAGTGTGAATCTTGTCAAAGGTTTTTAGGAAAGCTTAAGTATTCAGGAGCATTGCTTCTTAAACACATGTAGATTAAAACCCCTTTCCATTAATGGGGTATTGATTTTATTGGTGAAAAAAAAGAGAAATCAAGTGGAGGATACAAATGGATCCTAGTGGCCACTAATTATTTCACTAAATGTATTAAAGCTATTTACATAAGGAAAGCAACAACCAGGGTGGTTATTGATTTTATCTTGAGTAATATTGTTACTAGACTCAAGGAGTACTGATTAGGGTGATTGTGGACACCGCAATGTGCTTTAGATCTGAAGAATTTGATGATTTTTGCAATTCTTATGGCATTAATGTGTCATACTCATAACCTTACCATCCACAAGGAAATGACCAGGGAGAATCTAATAATAAGAGTCTATTGAAAATTATCAAAAGAATTTTGGAAAAGAACAAGAAGGCCTAGGGCTCAAAGCTCAAGTCAACATTATGAGCAAATAGGGTTACCATAAAAACGCTACTGGTAAATTTCCACTTGAATTAGTTTATGGAGTTGATGCAAGGCTTCTAGTAAATAACCTACTTCCATTACACAAGTTTATTCAAGAGCATGATGATGAAATATTGAAACCCATGGAAAGTTGATTAAACTAGTTGATTGAATTGGATGAAACTAGGAGATCAGTGCAAAAGGTCAACTTAAAAAGACAATAGTACAAATATTTGTTTGATAAAAGAGCTACTGAGAGGAAATTTAGAGTTGATGACTTGGTTCTACTTTGGAATGCAAGATCTCAGGATAAGGGCAAGCATGGGAAATTTGAGGCTCTTTGGTTAGGCACATATGTCATCACTGAGTCACATGGGTAGGATTCATATTTTCTACAGAGCCTAAGTTGAGAAATTCATGAATTGGTAGTGCATGGACAATTCCTGAAACAATATTTTGCCTAAGAAAAAATCATGTTTGTGCACACTTGTACATTCTTTATATAGGGTTTGCTTTGTTGCCATGTTTTGTGTTTGGTGTGTGTGTTTGTGTTTTTGTCTGGTCTACCTTCCCTGCAGGCTTCTGGTTTCTCGTACTATAATATAAAACAATCATCCCCAACTAGAGTCACTGTTGGCACTTGTTAAATCTAAGAGTTTTTTGTGTGTTTGCCTAAGTTAAATATCATCCCCCAAAACCCTAAACCCTTTGTGCCTTTTAATGACACTAATGTTCTATTATTTCAGTGACTTCCCTGGCTAGTTGTCTGAGGTCTTAAGTTATTTTTATCCCTTACGTCATCGTGAGATACTAGCTCCTTATGTTAGGAAAACTAGTGATTCCTCATTTGATATCCATTGGCTTTAGCCTTTGAAAATCTCAGCTAATGAGTAAATGCCAAGTGTCCATTCTACATTTGACTTAGCATGCATCGCATCTGGGTTAGGGTCTTCTTTTTAATTTCATGTGTTGGTGCGCTTGCATGACACTTGTCAAAATCTTCTTTTTCCTAAAAGTGCCTGGGCCCTGAAGATTCCTAAGTTAGTCTAATGCTGATAGGTGGTTGTATCTTGTCGACAGAGGAGATTCATCTATGGGTCCTTAGTCTAAAAAATGCCATGTGCTATGATTTTTTTGGCCCCAAAGTTGAAGAGTGCATTATGCATATAGTTTTTATTTGAGGAAATTTAGAATCGTGTGGGTGCGCGGTAGTGGCACTTGTCCCCCGATCCAAGTCAAGATCAATGGAAACATTTTAATCTTTTTCACTAAGTCTAATCCAATGGTTTGTGCTTCACGCAAAGCTTTCAAGTGATATACAAACTGTGAATGCGCAAATGAACCATGGAGACACATGTCCTCTCCCTATGGATGATCAACTATGGTGTTTTAATTAAAGAATCTGATAGCTTGCGTATTGCACATTTCACTGAGAAAGTTTGTAATGAAGGTTTGTGTTGTATTTTCAATGCATGTTGACCGTTGATTTCTACCAAAGTTGATTAATGACATAGATTCAAACGAGGTGATAGTTCACGGTGTGCAAGCTAGGCTGATGCTCATTTGAGATTTTAATACAAAGGCTAAAGGATTTTAAGGCTTTTCTCATATGCACTGAGTATCATTTACAAAATCTCAAATTTCTTAAAGCCCTGGATGCGATTGATAGTGTGTAGCGGATGACCATTGTAGTTGTTGGCCAAAATTTGAAGAGCACTAATTTGGTATGTACTTGAATAATCCTCTATTAATTGAAGACACCAGTTGGACATTCTATGAGTTAAATTTAAGAAATTAATCAACTTCTTGCAAAGTACAAGTATAAAATTTCATTCAAGAAGTTTCGTTCAAAATTTACTTGGCTTTAACTCACCGTGGGTCTAAAAGGGGATCAGGGATGTTCTCTCAAAAGGGACCTAACCTAAAAAGAAAATGAACCCTCTTCATCACTATCAGAGGGGTAAATTGACATGGGATGTAGGGGAAGTCACAAATAAGATGTATGACTTCCAGGGACGCATTAGGGATGTAGTTCTACCTATTGGAGGCTGGGAGTTGCTTGAATTTGGCTACTACTATTGTTTTAAAGAGAGACTAGTTTAACACTTGTGGCATCTCGATTTGGGTAGGTTGGTAGTCCCAAATGTGTTTGTGAACTATGACCTAATATGGACTATCAGTTAGGAGTATGATGTAGTCAATCAAATATTGTTCAACAGTAAAGGTGAATTACTTTTTTTGCTAGATAGATACTTGATAATTATGGTTTTTAACCTCTCCACTATTGCAAAAAAGAAAATTGACATTGAAGAGTGAAAAAAAGATTATAAAAAATAGGTATGCCTATAGGACCTACATGTTGCCTCTTCACAGAAAGTGGAGTTTAGGCAAGAATGTAGGGTTTAGTGACAAAGATGAAGATCCTTTCATAATTGATATATTTGAGGACTACTTTGTGATGACCTATATGGCTCTCCGTCAAGTTTTAGGCCTGGATTTTGATCATCAGATCCTAGACTACATGTTAGCCATGATCTATGATATTCAGGATGAGTTTGAATTCAGAAGGTATGACTTTGCTTTTTATTTAGTCCATGAGCTTCATAATGATTTGGTAGCATGTAAAAGGGCATGGCATGCTCCCACCTTTAAAATATATTCATTGTTTTGTCATATCCTATAGTCTTGTGGTATAAGGTATTGGGATAAGGAGTTGAGGATTCAACATGTGACTAAGGATGGTGAGCCCATGCCATTTTAGGGGATGGTGCACCTGTGGGATGTCTATTACAGTAGTGTTAACTATTTTGTCTTTGAGAAGTATTTTGCATGGCATATATTGGGATTACTAGGCTGGAATATGCCTAGGTTCTCAAAGGAGATCATGGATTTTCTTAGGCCTTTTGAGAGGCTACTAGATGGCCGAATGAGACATAATCAGGGAGACTAGTTTTTATATCCTAATGTCATAGTTATTCAAGTATATGGGATAAATGTGAAACCCCATTTATTTCCAGAAAAGGTGTCAAATAGAATTGTTGTCCCAAAAATTGTGTGGCAACTTAATGAATCAAATAAGTACCATTTGAGAGGAAGCAAGAAAGGGTCATTTCTTCCTATACCTCTTCGGTTCCCTAATTTTTCAATTCATTCTTGGGAAGGCTATGAAGTCTGTGGAACCAAATTGTCAATTTATAGGATGCCTTATGTGGATCACATGAATTTTGATCTGGAACACTTCATTCTAGACAAGATTAGAAGAGAGAAATAGAAGGTTGGTTTTGAACACTACTTTGATGAATAGAATGACTTACTTAGAAATGGCATGTGCATGTAAGAGTTATTTCAAAAAAGGTAGACTTTTGCGAAGGTTCTCATGGGAGAGAGGCAAAGGGTGTTAGCAGATAAATCATATCCAAGATCCTTCCCACAAGTTATTGATCATATAATCATGATGAAAATGTTATTGGATCATGTAGATCAGTTAAAGTTTGCACCAAAGAAGAAGCCTATTGAGCCAAGATCTCCTAAACAACATCATGACACAAAAGAAAGGGTAGATGAAACCCCTACCCCTGAAATTGAAGAAAGAACAAAGGATTCTTGGGAACCCCTCCTTCTCCTTGCAGAAACTATAATGAAGGAACCATTGGTTGACTATGCCTTCTCAGAGGAGATGAGTGATAATTATAATGACTTAGAGGATATACAATAGGTGGTAAGTTTTCCTAAGAGGGATGAAACTTTAATCCCACTTCTAACCAGAACTTTGATGAGTAAGCAGAAAAGTAGTGTTGCAATACATGATGTAAGAGCTTTAGCTTGTCAAGAATTCTTGTCTAATGGTAATTTTATCAAGACTAAAGAATTCAGGGCCTTCCTATTTCAAAAGTAGTTAGAAGCCTTTATGGCTAAGATGAATGAAGAAAAAGGTAAGGTGGATGACAAGGACAAAAATGAAATAGCTAATAAATTTATGGAAGAGGTAGATATGGATGTGAGAAAAATTACTCCTGAGGAAGCTATGAATATAGTAAAGGATAGTGGTATCTTAATGTTAGAAGGATGAGATATCTCCTTTGTTATGGTAATCGACACCATTAGAAGGTAGGAGGCTTTTGATGAGGATGATTTAACAAAGGAGCAAGTTGAGCAGGTCTTTGGGACGTGATTTAGTGAAAATCATGAGGCCTTGGAAATTTGGGCCATGGCACCTAGTGATGATAAGCCTAGGGTTGTAAAAGATGTGAATGAGCTCACTAGTCAGCTCATTATGAGAAGACTAAAAGATATAACATCTCGACAAGTTGCATCATTGACAGTTGCTACTGCGAAGTTTACTGAGGCAACAGTGAAGAAGCTCCATGCAGAGGTAAAGCAATTGAGAGAGGATAACTTGAATTTAATGCAAGAGTGCAATAGATTCAGACTCCTTGTGCTTCCAATAGGAACTGAAGTGTCTTCCCTTGTCTTTACATCTAGCCCAATGAGCTCATCTGGACATGAAAATGATGCAGCAATTATCACTAACCTCAAGGGTAAATTGGAACAAAGTACTAGCAGAGAAGATAAATTGAGGAATGAATTGAGAATTGAAAAAATTACATTGATCAAGGGTTTCTTGGAGCATCAGATAAATAAGGTCTTGAAGAATGTTGATAATGCATGGGTGTCTTATGGAAATTTGAGAAGAGCATCTAATTTTTACTTACAAAATGAATCCAAGCTAAAAGAGATTCAAATGACTTTGAAGGATAAAGTGGAGTCACTCGAATCTCTCAAGAATTATTAATTGCATGCAATAAAAAAATAAGAATGGGTTTAAAAAATATTAGATGAGTGGAAGGGAGATTTTGATAACATCATGTCTGCTGCAATTAGTGCCATTACATTTGACACCAAAATAGAGCAATTGAGATGTAATGCTGAATTAGATATGTTTCTAAATTTGCAGAGTGGCTTGGGTAACTTTGTCAGGGAAATAAAAGTATTATTTGATGCTAGATTTATTGGTCATGTTGGTCAAGTAGAAAAGGTCTTGAGTCATAAGTGGCTCACCAAGAAAGAGTTTTCATTATGGCTTCAGAGGTATATTCTTTAAAAGGACAAGAATTTAGGGATGTGTAACATGTGGCTAACTCCCAAGGAAAAGGAGTAAAATGACATGATGACTCATTTACCACACTCAAGGCTAGAGTAGGTAGGACAAAAAGGGAGTTTTTAGGTGCAATGTTTTGATTTTCAAATGATATTTTTCTCAACAGAATACAGTTTCATTGTTTTCTGCATTGTATCTCCACAAATGTAAGAGACCCCTTGCAATTATAAAAGGGATGTCCTCATTTGAAAGAGGGTTTTGAGTTTTCTGAGTCTTAGGTATGGTAGGTTGATTTGTAAAGTTTTGTTTTAAGGACTAGGAGAAGTGTTATGTTATCAAATATATTTTGTGTATCAAAGTTTTGATCAAGATGGACTAATTTAATATATGAGTTCTGATTTATTTTGTCTTCATATGTTGTATTCAATATCGCATTGGAATTAATGGAAAGTCTTATTAATTTCATTTCTGTGTCAAGGATATAGTCTGATTTTTATTTCTTAGCATCTAAATTGGAATAGAGTACTAGCAGAGAAGATAAATTGAGGAATGAATTGAGAATTGAAAAAATTACATTGATCAAAGGTTTCTTGGAGCATCAGATAAATAAGGTCTTGAAGAATGCTGATAATGCATGGGTGTCTTATGGAAATTTGAGAAGAGCATCTAATTTTTACTTGCAAAAAGAATCCAAGCTAAAAGAGATTCAAATGACGTTGAAGGATAAAGTGGAGTCACTCGAATCTCTCAAGAATTATTAATTGTTTGCAATAAACAAATAAGAATGGGTTTAAAAAATATTGGATGAGTGGAAGGGAGATTTTGATAACATCGTGTCTGCTGCAATTCGTGCCATTAAATTTGACACCAAAATAGAGAAATTGAGATGTAATGCTAAATTAGATAAGCTTCTAAATTTGGAGAGTAGCTTGGGTAACTTTGTCAAGGAAATAAAAGTATTATTTGATGCTAGATTTATTGGTCATGTTGGTCAAGTAGAAAAGGTCTTGAGTCATAAGTGGTTCACCAAGAAAGAGTTTTCATTATGGCTTCAGAGGTATATTCTTTAAAGGACAAGAATTTAGGGATGTGTAACATGTGGCTAACTACCAAGACAAAGGAGTAAAATGAGATGATGACTCATTTACCACACTCAAGGCTGGAGTAGGTAGGACAAAGAGGGAGTTTTTAGGTTTCTATTATGGGCAATGATTTGATTTTCAAATGATATTTTTCTCAACAGAATACAGTTTCATTATTTTCTGCATTGTATCTCCACAAATGTAAGAGACCCCTTGCAATTATAAAAGGGATGTCCTCATTTAAAAGAGGGTTTTGAGTTTTTTGAGTCTTAGGTATGGTAGGTTGATTTGTAAAGTTTTGTTTTAAGGACTAGGAGAAGTGTTATGTTATCAAATATATTTTGTGTATCAAAGTTTTGATCAAGATGGACTAATTTAATATATGAGTTCTAATTTATTTTGTCTTCATATGTTGTATTCAATATCACATTGGAATTAATGGAAAGTCTTATTAATTTCATTTCTATGTCAAGGATATAGTTTGATTTTTATTTCTTAGCATCTAAATTGGAATAGAGTACTAGCAGAGAAGATAAATTGAGGAATGAATTGAGAATTGAAAAAATTACATTGATCAAGGGTTTCTTGGAGCATCAGATAAATAAGGTTTTGAAGAATGCTGATAATGCATGGGTGTCTTATGGAAATTTGAGAAGAGCATCTAATTTTTACTTGCAAAAAGAATCCAAGCTAAAAGAGATTCAAATGACGTTGAAGGATAAAGTGGAGTCACTCGAACCTCTCAAGAATTATTAATTGCTTGCAATAAAAAAATAAGAATGGGTTTAAAAAATATTGGATGAGTGGAAGGGAGATTTTGATAACATCGTGTCTGCTACAATTAGTGCCATTAAATTTGACACCAAAATAGAGAAATTGAGATGTAATGCTGAATTAGATAAGCTTCTAAATTTGGAGAGTGGCTTGGGTAACTTTGTCAAGGAAATAAAAGTATTATTCGATGCTAGATTTATTGGTCATGTTGGTCGAGTAGAAAAGGTCTTGAGTCATAACTGGCTCACCAAGAAAGAGTTTTCATTATGGGTTCAGAGGTATATTCTTTAAAAGGACAAGAATTTAGGGATGTGTAATATACATGGCTAACTGCCAAGACAAAGGAGTAAAATGACATGATGACTCATTTACCACACTCAAGGCTGGAGTAGGTAGGACAAAGAGGAAGTTTTCAAGTTTCCACTATGGGCAATGATTTGATTTTCAAATGATATTTTTCTCAACAGAATACAGTTTCATTGTTTTCTGCATTGTATCTCCACAAATGTAAGAGACCCCTTGCAATTATAAAAGGGATGTGCTCATTTGAAAGATGGTTTTGAGTTTTTTGAGTCTTAGGTATGGTAGGTTGATTTGTAAAGTTTTGTTTTAAGGACTAGGAGAAGTGTTATGTTATCAAATATATTTTGTGTATCAAAGTTTTGATCAAGATGGACTAATTTAATATATGAGTTCTGATTTATTTTATCTCCATATGTTGTATTCAATATCGCATTGGAATTAATGGAAAGTCTTATTAATTTCATTTTTGTGTCAAGGATATAGTCTGATTTTTATTTCTTAGCATCTACTTAAGGGGTAGATTAAATTGCTTTTAACAAAGATCATGGGTTTTGAATATAATGTTTTGGATCTCTATGTAGAATTTAGATTGGAACTCAAATTGGGAATG
Organism: Cunninghamia lanceolata; assembly: GCA_027924645.1. Taxonomy (NCBI): domain Eukaryota; kingdom Viridiplantae; phylum Streptophyta; class Pinopsida; order Cupressales; family Cupressaceae; genus Cunninghamia; species Cunninghamia lanceolata. Next base: position 1,829,515 of record BSBN01000719.1, on the reverse strand, counting down.
TCTAATGTAAAGCATTGGTGTTGGGAGCCTTATGATTGAATCTAATTGATATGTTCGATATATTTGATGTCTAAGACAGACTCTGTACCCTAGATAGGCACCGGTCAGAAAGCCATAACCCTAGCATAATCAAACCACCCTTTGAAAATCATCATGAACATTTCTTGTTTTAATGTATCCTCTTGTTTAGAATACCTACTCTCTAGGCTTGTAATCCATAGTAATTGGGAAGCCTTGCCAAGTTATTTTGAATTCTATGAATTCCTAATCTTAGTTGGACATGATATCTATCAGACAATACTTGAGTTGTAGATAGGTGAAAAACTTTGAGTATTATATAGGGTAACTCCTCTTGGTTTTACAGAGCTAGAACTGCAAGGGTATAACATTTTAATTGATTCCCATCTATTGGCCACTGCCCTATAACCCTAATTTATAAGTGTGGCAAAACTTTAGAGGATTTTAGCTAATCAGTTGGAAACACCAATAGATACTATCATCTATTAGCCCATTTTTATCCTTATACATATGTATCACCCTATTTTGAGTACAATTTTTGTGACCGGTCCATGTTTGGTCCTTCACACTTTCCCCATGACATGGACAATTAGGCACTTGTTTATTCTTGAACTAATAGTGGGCTGAGATGACAATACTATGTCCCAATTGTGGGACATGTTGATTTTCTCTTAAAATCACATGTTTTTAGAAAAAATAATGATTCAAGCCTAGAGGGGTTTGATTAAAGGGGGTTAGATGAAACCCTCATTTATCAAACCCCCTTGGATATAATTCCCCTAGGACTAAATCAAACCCTTGAAAGAGTCTCCTCTGTACCTTTCAAAATACTGACAAAAAAGAAATTTTCCTTCACCTTTTGGGGGATCAAATGAAGTCATTTAGAAATGTCATTTTGTAGATATATAGCCCTTAGTATTAGATTTACAAAATTTATAATATATATTATGTTTACTCCAATATTATATTTTTAACTTTTTTTTATAATGAATGTAGGTATATTATGAGAAAACAATGACGTCTATTCAAGATACTAGGAAAAAATAACAAACATTGTAAGAAAAAACTCAAAAAATGCACTGCAATCTACCTAGATGTCCTTGTTTAAATGAAAAGCAAAAAAAAAAATTCTAATATATATTCTAAGAAAATTGTGTGATAGATTAATAAAGGTCTAAAATTTTTGTTAGTACTAATTTAAAAATTAATAATAATAAAATATCTAATAAAAAATTACCAAAAAATTCCATGCACTAAAATTGGAGCCAATGATATAATTCCAATAAATCATAGAAATTTTTTAGTTGTAGTGAAAGTTATGCATGATCAAATATTGTCATCGATTAAAAAATAATAGGAAAGTAAAAATTAACTAAAGAATAAAAATAAAAAATGATAGAAATAATTAATTAAAAAAAGATTGAATCTACACAAAAAAATTCATCAACTTATTAGTTTATGTTATCCTTAAAATTTTGACCATTTGTTCCCTATAATTGACACAAATTGGAAAATGCTGAAAAGTGTTGATTTTGAGCATCCTGCTTAGGCCAAAAAGTGGGACACACTATTGTCAGATCACCCATGGAAATCCTCCCATATCTTACCTCATTAAGAGTTGATCCCAAAGTTCCCATCCGATTATGATCGTTGTTATCAAAGAAGAAGCAAAAACCTTCGAAGTCAAATGAAAATAAAAAATAATTTTTCACAGGGTCTTCTCTATCATTTGGTGGTGAGGCCTTGTATCTTATTAGTTACATGGGGTTATAAAGAAGGAGATTAGAAAAACACAAAAATGAAAAATTCAAGAGTCAAATAATTTTAAGGATAAAATAAAAGTACAAAGATAAAAATTCAAACTAAAATAGAGAAAGCTAATTTGTAAATCAAAAGCAAATGCAAAATTTTATAGTAAAAGCAACCAAAAATTAAAAAGAGAAAAAACTTGATGGAATAAAAATGCATTTATTATTGACCCCAATAGATTTAGGTAGATCCTATTGATTATGTTTTCCCCTCCATTTGGTCTAATCTATTACATAAGTCTAGGGTGAGTTTGTGAGGTGAGGTCTATTCATATTTTTGTGATCTTGCATGTACTAAGATTGATATTTTAGTCATCATTCTATCCTCACCAATCATTTTTTTCTTCTAGATCATTTGTCTTGATGTGTAGGGATGCTCATAAATAGTCAATTAACCTACCTTTAGTTATATTTGTATCAATATACATATATAGTCCCTGTACTAATAGTTCCATATCATGTCCTTCCATTCCATGAATATCATTAGCAGTTACATACATATAAAGTAAATAATAAATTTTATCGTCTACCCAAACCTCAATTTATTGCTAGAGTATGAACAAAAGGTGGCATTTCTAGATTTGTATGCCATTAGTTGGCTCTTCTTTCCATTATCAACTTTCTATCTTTCATCAATAGATGCCTAGTTTTTGTTCTCGCAATTTATGTTCTTTCCCCTAGAATCTATTTTTTCTTAGGGGAAAGCATTCTTGCTTTGGGCATTTTTCATTATCCACCTCCTTTTCTTTCATTGGACCATTATTTTATAAGGGCTTGCATTTTTTGCATGGATTAGTTTTTTGTTTTAATTAGGTCTCTTTGCTTCCACATATCATTTTGGTTTTCTTTTAAGAGTGTTTACTACTGCCCTCTTTTTTCTATTGGGTTCTTAAGTTTTCTTTTTGAATTTTCCTTTTGTTCATTGCATCTCCTTCATTTTACATAGCATTTGTGAAGTGTATCTTCATTTGTTAGATCTAGCTCTAGTCTTTTGCATGACCTCTAGGTGTTAGATCTCATCTCACACATATTTCACTTTGTTGTGATGATTTTACTTTCCTTTGATATATTTAGAATTTGGGTTGGTTTACTTTTTACTTGTGGCATATTTTTCTAGACTAACCTCTTTTGCAAGTACTCCACAATTGACAAGGAGTTATCTCCTAGAACTTGGACAAATGGTAAGCCTTCTTTTCCTTTATTTCACTAATCATTTTAAAATATTTTCCATGCTAGCATGTGTGAGTCTATTAATTATAATTTTTAAAGGTTAGAATTGGAAAGTTACATGCATGGTATGGTGAGTATTTTCGAGCATGATGGATATGGTGAGTTTCTCCCTCTCTCCTATCATTAATTTTATATTTTGTTCAAACTTCCATGATGTTACCATGATCTTGTTCCTATTTCTTTTGAAAATTGGTAGTATGACAATAAAAACACATCACTAGAAGGTAGGTATAGATAAGTGTGGGTCAATGATTAATCCTTGACTATGTTCTAGAGAAAGGCAATTACTTAGTTGTGCAACTTCCCTATTTGAGGGGGCAATTTATAAGAACCTAGAACTTTTCACTATGTTGCATTAGATCAACATTTCTACCCAAGGATGTGCATTCTTCAACAAATATTTTTTGTAACACATATAAGTAATATTATTCACTTCTTAGGTTGTCATGTCTTTAGGTCATACCCCTAGTTTTCCTTAGTTTCCCTCTTAACTTCCAAAACCCTATTTTCCTTGTTTGTCCATGCTTTTTGGATTCAAATTTTAATGGTCTTATTATTTGTGGAAAAATAATTACAAAAATTCTATAACAAACATAGCAATTTTGCTTTTGACATGATGATCTTGTGACTATTATGACAATTTTGAAACTACTTGTCTACTAAAAGTGATAATTTTGTACATTTTAATCAAAAAGGAAAAAAAAGTGCCCTCTCACCTCTCATTTGAGTCCTGCACTTTGATTTCTAAATTCTTTCTTGTAACACCTCTTTATCAACCTCTACACCTCCTTTAACCTCACTTTCATGTTCATTTGGATAGAGGAATCCTCTAATTTGAAAAATCAACTATTTTGAGAGCTCTAGCTATCTAAATATATAGATTTAATACATTACCTAGCTAGATCCTTTTCTATCAATCTTGTTTAGGTCTCTTTTCATCGTATCTTATTATCACTATTAATGTTGTCCAAAGATTGGAGAAGTAACTAGACAAAGGAAATATTATAATGTGAAATTCTCTAAGGACCAATAAAGTATTTTTATTCATATTTTCTTGGAAAAACTTGGCCTTGAGTACATAGAAACATAGTTTACAATTAGATAGGTATGTGTTTATTTATTTTTTGTATATTTTAGATAGATCATTAGATTTTTTGTGTTTTAGTTAATATTTATTTACTAGTCTATTGAATTTTTTAGATATATTTTATTTATGTTTTGTGTTCTGATTTGTTCCTTTTTCTTGTGTTAGATTCTAATAAAACCCAAGTTCTACCTTGGATATAATAGACCTTTGTAGGGGTTTATTTTCAAGAGGGAACTTTGTCCTTCTCCTTTTTAGTTGGGATTTCATATTTCAACTCTATTTCTATCAATTCTAGACCATTTAAGGTTTCTTATCTCCTCTATCTTGTTCTCGTTTGTTGTAATAAGACACGAGAATAATTGTGAAAATAATTTACTTGATTGTATGTGAGCTTCTAAGATCCTTATATTGTTGTCCTTTCCTTGAACAACCTCCTTAAAAAATTGTAACCATATTTATATGCATCTAATGTGTTGTGTAGGTTACGAATATCCTCTTAAGACTTATTTTTGCACTCTTTTATACTTCCAGCAAGCCTATTTAAACATTTGGGTTAATTGTGAGATCACTAAAGTGCTAGGTATTGCCATAGTCATATTTTTTAAAATCCTTCTAAGGCTCATTTGCTTGTTTCTCTAACCTACAACATCACACTTGTACACACATTTTGTTGTTCAAACATTACTTGTGCCTGGAAACTATAAAATATTCATACATCTATTGATTCCTTTCTTTCTAACTCCATATTCTTTGTTGCACTGATCTATTCCTGTCACTTTATGTTTATACATGTTTAGGATATAATCTATTACATTACCAAACTATTATTCATGTATTGATAATCATTGAATAAATTTAACACGGACATTAAAAACATATTACTAATTTATTTTTTAATCTAATCCATTACAACAATAATTTCTAGATTCTATTTTAAACTTCCTTTGAAGTGTTTTGTGTCACAAACATTTATCATTCATTAGAAACTATAGTTTACATTACATTTACATTCTAGATTGGTTTAAAATTACATAATCATTAAATCATTCAAATAGATTCAAATATCAATTGCCCTCTTTCTTGCATTTAAAACAAACAATTGCATTAGTGAGAATAATTTCTAAGGGAAAGATCATATAGGGATTTTGCATATAGATATTCCATTAATATAGTTGCACTCATTTAGACAAACATTCCTTTGTCACATAGTAGTTAGTAAACACTATTAAAAAACATCATAAAAAAAATCCAAAACCATAAAATATTAAAAAATAGAAAAATAATTCCCATTTTGCTATTGCATGCATGTACATCCATGTGCTTTAGGATTCAAAAAAATGTTTTTGAGGAGATATGAGAAGAAGGAATTCTCCCTCCCCTATTATTAATCTGCTTCTTTAATTCGTAATTGAAGTTGAAGGATTTGTAGTTGAAACCATTACACTATCAACACCCTCAGAAAATTCATTTAGTAAATCTATCCTATATGATATTTGATCATAAAATCTTAAATAACCCCCCTAATTTTTATTTCTACCCTTATATCATGAATTTTTTCATACCCCCTCCTAATACACAAATCCTATTAAAATACCCATTTCTTACCATATATCTTAGGTGCCTATTTTTTTAATGACATTTCTATAAACTTATTTATTTTTACCCATCATACATTCAACTAAATGTTTCATTTTGATCATTTCATGCCCACCTCCAAATCAAAATTATATTACTGAATGCATTTTGGTAAATGATTATGAAAATAAAATGCATTAAAAATATTGTTATACTACAATAATTTAGTTCACTGATCCCTAATGGAAAATATAATAAGAAATTAAGTGTAATTATTTGATGTGAATACATGGTTATTTTAAAAAACATATCATTTAACCTTTATCTAAAAAATATTTAAAAATGGTAAAAGTACAATCTTATTTTCTTGTAATTGCCAAGTAGGACACTATGTTCATGTGTGGAAACATCATTTTAGTGGATGCCCACAATAAGATTCCTTTTCCATTTAGCATGTATATTGTCCTACAAAGTGTGCATAAGTCAAATCCCTCTTTTTGAATCAAACATTTATCTCCTCTATGATGTACAATTACCTTCATCATTTCACTCATTTAGGACTAAACATTTATATATGGAATCCCACATAAATAGTATAATCAATTCTTTTTTCTAGCCCTATGAAAGATAAAATTAGGGGTAAATTTATATTTCAATTTTTTACCCAAGTTCCTATCCTTTAGACCTAACCCCGAACCACTTCCACTCTCTTACATCCAATACCTAGGAAAAACATTAATATAATTACCCCGTCTACCTCTACTACCTAGCGATATATTTTTCTATATTTTTCTAATATTAAATACCCCATTATAAATTCATGTGCACTAATATTGCCTTATGTAAGGATGCCCCTAGGTTGACAATGAATCATGATCCACTATGTCTACATATTAATAAACATTTCCTACCTTATCTAGGGATGTTTGAGGTTGACATTGAGCCCTAATCCTCTATGCCCGCCTTTAATAAACTTTTCCCAAATGTACCTCTTGTGATTACCTTTCTATTGATTAGTGTGAATACCAAACTTTATTGATCTATCCATGGATCTCTTATAGCCTCTGGTTAACTTGATTGGTACATGACATGGTGTAGCCCTAAATTGAACATGATGAACCTCGACCTTATCCTAACAAACCTAGATATGACTTCTTCCATCATCTTCACAAAGCTAGTTCTTAGCATTCAATTGAAAGGCTTTTTAAAAAGAAAGAGATAACGTGACTTCAAAAATTGTCCACAATGGAAACTTTGTGAGAAAGAACATGCATTGGTGTTACGATACATAGCTGTCCAAGGAAGCAATGTCCTTACAGGTAAATTCATATAGGGGCTAAAATGGATTTGAAAGTGGATTTAAATTTTATATTACACTTTGAAAAGATCTAAAAATAATTGCACCAAGTAAATGCTGAAACTACAACGCATTGTCTCGCATGTGACCGAGTTTTTCCTTTCTGCTTCGTTTCTGTGTTGCCTGATTCGTTAAATTGTTCTTCAACTAGGAACCATGGAATCGATCAATACAGTTCAAGCAAAGATTGATCCAGATCTCTGGATTTTTCATGTGAGGGATAATCTGCAGAGAGAGGAAGAAGAAGAAGAATTTTGTACCTCTGTGTTCAACGTGCCCAACGAAATGTTAGCAGCGAAGCCGGAAGCATACACACCGCAGTGTGTTTCAGTCGGGCCATATCATCATTGGAGATCTGAGATGAACGAAATGGAGAGACACAAGCTCGATGCTGCTCGCCAATTCCAGAAAAGAATCGGCGGTCACAGGTTCGACTCCGTCGTCAAAGAAGTACGCAACTACGAGCGCCGAATTCGTAGTTGCTATCACAAATACCTCGACTACAACGGCGAAGTGCTGGCATGGCTCATGGCTTTGGACGCCTGCTTTGTGCTGGAGTGCTTGCAATTCTTCGTCAAGCAGGCTGACGAAGCTTTTTCAGAAAGGAATCAGCTCGCAAAAGTTTTAGATCCATTTGGCAGAAGGGCTACCCACAACGCCATAATGATGCTGGGAAATCAAGTGCCGCTATTCCTCTTGCAGAAGCTGTTGGAGATGCAGCTGCGCTCACAAGGCATGAAGAGAGGCTCTGCAATCTGGTAAGACTTGCTTTTATCAAATTGTCGCCATCTTTCTTCAACGTGCCTGACTGTTCATGGCTGCGTATAAAAGAGAGGAGTCACATACTGGAGGCGCTCTATTTTTCTCTTGTTCTGTTTGGGGGCAAAGATGATCTCAACGCAAAGGGCGATAAGGACGTGCAGCCGCCTTCGCCCGACAAAGCAAGATATCAGTTGTGTATGGAGGGCTCTTGTTTGTTGCACATCGTCCGGTTCGTGACGAAAATGCCCTTCCGCCTCTTGTCTGCTCTGAGTAAGCTGCCGGTGCTGCAACTATTGAAGGGGCCCTTTTCTTTTCTTTTCGGATCTGATAAAGCAGAGGATGAAGAAGAAGGAAGCTCCTCCGTAGATATTCCCTCTACACGGGATGAGCTGGCCATTCAGTCTGTTGCCGATTTATATTCTGCGGGAGCGAAGTTCCGGCTGTTCTTAAATATCGTCGAGTTCAATAGTCAAAGGTCAACTTTGGCCAATAAAAATAGGACAAATATTTACCACTTTTTGTTGTGAATGAGGTGTAAAATTTCTATTAGATGTTTGACCATTGAAGTGGATGATATTTAAGTAGAGTGCCATGGTGGTGCTTCCATGAGATTTATTGTTGTTTGCTATTTACCCACGCTTTGTAAAATGAGATCAATGGCAATGGCTCTTTCATGGACGTCTAATTCAATGTGGTATTATCTAAGCTCAGCGCTGGTGTCCATTGTCAATGGTACCACCAATCATTTTGGAGATGGCATTGGATGGCTTTCAAGCAATAAGTTGAATAGAAATCACCTAGATCACTTGCACTGGCTTCTCTGTTTTCTCGGCTCTCTCAATTTTACTAATTATCTTATGTGGTCAATGGAATAGCTTAACCAGCCGATGTGTTGTAAACCACAAACCTAAGGCCACCGTGTGGCAGCCAACCCTGCACTGATGAGCTGTACGGATGCATTCGCCGATGTTGACTGAGCATATGTAGACAGTAGGTGAGGTTGACTGAGTAGGTCGAAGTGGTTACCGTACAACTAGTCGTTTACAACGAACTGGCTGTTTATGGTGGGCGTGGTCAATGTGGTACACTTATAAAAAAAGCTGAGAAATTAATTCCTTACATCTTTCAAAGGACCTGATATTGATTCCTTAGAAACAATTGTAAAGAGATGGATTTTATTTACTTTTATTTATCCAGTACTCAAATGACAAGTAACCAGTTCAATAGAAATGAATTTAATTAATAAAGGTTATATATTTTATACGCCACTACAGCGTCTGCATTGTCTTGATTGGTTTTGTGGCTAGTTTCGTAAGTAGATTGAGAACACTAACGAAATTCTGCACTTATTAAATGTGCTCTAGGGATTCTCAAGCATTTAGAGGGAATTCTTTAGGATGATAAGATAAATACAAACCATGTAGGCTTTACTAGATTTGGTATTTCTAGGTAAATGATCCTTGCAATTTGAACATTTCATCAAACCATTTATGTACGTCGTTGATGGCCAAGGCTTTTCATTTAAGCTTTTCTTTCTTCCCCTTAGAAGATAAAAAATGTTAAATAGTTGCGTAAGAACATGGAAATTTAAATATATTCTTAAAAGGCTAAAATTCTAGTTTACATTTAATTTTGGGAATGAGGTTTTTTTATTTTAACAAAATCAAAGTGTTTTTATCATTTAATTTTTTAATAATTCTTCCATTTGTTTAATGAATTAATTATATATTAAATACTTTTAAATACCAAAAACATAACATATCGTATAAATCATATTGCCAATTATGTATTTATGTTCATATCTAATTATTTTAATGACAAGAATATATTATTCTAATTGGCATAGGCAATGATAAATTGCAAATGTTCTAGTGAATATAGCACGTTCTTATAAGAGAATTATGTCACTCATGAATTGCATAATGCTTGAAATCTAAGATTGTGTATAGGGATCAATTGTGGAAGTCATATAGTGTAGAGTTGGTCTGAATTTGTAAGCTATGAAGCTTAAGGATGAAGCTCAATTGTTAATCATAAGTCATTTACCCAACCTTGTATCTTTCCATGGGAGGCTAGTTAACTAATTTAATTCCTAACTGAGGGAGTCCAATTTCTCCTATCTCATAATTTGGTAAAAGGGGAGTCTAAAATTTGATTCAATTGCATTGGTATTATAATACATCTATGCATCATGAGATTTTCTTCAAGTGGAGACTATGAATCATCATTGGTTACCTTGGTTTGTGTTGCTAGTTCTTCTTAATACTACTATTGCACCTTGGCATTTGGTTGAACAACAAGATCCTTGACCTTTTGATTGATAATCCATACCCTTAAGAATTCTCTACATGTATTTCCATGGTTACATGGTTTTTATTAGTAAGAAGAGCATTGACCATTGATCTCATTATTGATACAATGACTCATACAATCGTAAAACTTACTAGCACATACTACTAGTTCTATGTGCACTAGCCATCTGATCTAAATTAGTCTTATGGTTTACATAATCCCTAAGAAACCTTTGAACAATGTTAGATATCCATTGCATCATTGATTAGCTTGGTCCAAGTCACTCTTATGGTGGGCCCTCTCCCATCTATTATTTTATTAATAAACTAGGTAATAGATGATGTTAGTAAGTGACATGTCAAGTTTCTACATTCCTTAAAGGATGTTAGAACTAATGTGTTCTTGGTTATATGACAACCATTAAATCTCCTTTGAATCTAATGACCCTTGCACTTCTCATGAGTCCTTTCATTCTATATAATCAATTAGCTTAGTGTTTCTTCGCTCAAGCACCTAAATCAACATGAATTCAAAGATGCTATCACTTGCTCAATTCATCTCAAACCCTAAGTAACTAGAATGGTACTCCATCATAATCTTAGAATGACTTACCAAAGGAAATTATTGTGATCTTTAATTATAGACGATATGAATTATAGCTATAAATCTACAAAAAAGTTGGTCTAATTTTCTTGATAGCTCATAATAGGGTGTTACATTTGGCATTAGAGTATTGGTTCAAAATGTAGGGGTCAAATAGGCTGATTAAATCAATGGTTATATTAGAGAGGGAATAGAGAATTGATTGATAAGAATGATAATAGAAATTAGGATTTCCATTAGTCCTTATTAATAAGAGAAGAAAATGTTGTCAATAAAGGCACACCAAAAATTGTGAAGATTATAGAATATTAGGAGAAACAGAAGTGATGAAAATAGTAGAAGTGTTGATAGAGATGAAGATTTTTTCACGAGAATATTTATAGATCTGAAAGGGATATATCAATCTACCCTTTCAAGTTTTCAACTAGATCCATAAAGTTCATAAAGTTGGCTTTGTTCATGCCAACACATACATAAAAACCATATATCCATACAAACATAAAGATCTATATTATGATAGCAACATCCAACCATATGAAATCAACAAGCCATAAAATATCTAATATCATAAAACTATAAGAGGTCCAATGTAAACAAAGAATTTTCTAAGGAGTAATATCGTAAACACATATTAGTATGGGAAGGGTCCTTAGATAATTCCTCAGTTGCTCCATAGCAACCACTATCATGGGTTCTCATGTAATATGATTATATAATACAAATGGAGGGAAACCATATCCACATTGATGTATCAAAAGTTTAGTATCATAATATAAATGATAAAGGTAAGAGTGCTTCTTTACATGTTATAGTGCAATTCTATGTTATGGGTTGTATCATTAAAAAAAAAAATTAATCTATATGCTGAATTAGACTTAAAGCTTGTTATGGGGTCAATAAATGACATGAAATTTCCCAAGAAAATAGTCGTTCAAAGATCTTCAAGTGCAGTGAGCATTAAAATAAAGATTTGAATTTTGAAAATTTCCCCTTGCTTCCATGGCTATCATCAAAGAGCAACCATGGACTGTAGAGCTCCATAATTGTTATGCCTGAAAAAGACATTAAAAATGATAGGGATGATGAATGAGACTTCATTTCCTCTACAACATAGGGTCGTTGGGGAGAGCTTACTTCGGGACAGAGATCTCTTGTTATACTCCCTCCATGCTAGTAGGGAAAAAAAACACTGGTTGTCACAAGCCCCCATGGATATGCACCAAAATCATATTGATATTAAAGCTCTTTGAAGATGTTGATATTTTCTATCATGGAGATATTTGGTGGAGATTAGGAATCAAGATCTTGAGTCTATCTTGCTCTTCCTAGGATTTTGTCAAGACCTTTGTATGATCTGGAGAAGGGTTGAAGTCTCCAACTTGAGCTTGGGAATCCTTCATAGATATGGATGCCTCACCTTCTTGTTCTACAAGTCTTCATCACCGTCATCTCCTTGAGATGAAGTTGTTGTTTCATTGAGTGAAACATTGTGAGGATCTATCCTTGGTGCTTCAGCCATTTAGGATCTTGCATTTATGCTTACACATTTGATTTATGAGCACACATATATGCAAACTTTACCACTGGCTAATGTTGAGGTGGAGATACCAAAGACATGGTTTGACTGAGGCCAACTCCTATACAACCACAACCATCTTTCTCCTTCTTTTGTATGTGTGGGTCACATTCAGAAAGATCTGGGGAAAAGGAGCAGAAGAAGAATAGGTATTACAAATACAGTCGTCACAGAACTTTTAGTTTCATTATCAGAGAATCTTTGGGACTACGGGGTGGGTGCCCTAGTCTAACATGGCTTCAAATCTAGGATCTGGAACCCTTGACAAAGACTCTGATACCTGATGCAGAAAGATTGACAATAAAAAAAATTTAGACAATGGGGTGGGTGCCCTAGTCTAACAAGCCTTTAATTTCTGCATATAGAGTCACTATAGCTTCTGATTTGTATTTTTTTAATTTACTTGTTATTTTCTGCTTCGAAAATCAGTATGTTTTTGTATACTTTACAATTAGGGTTTTTGTAATAAAGTTGTCTAAAGCTTGTGAAAACCTAATTGAAACATCTATTCAATTACAACAGCATAAAAAGGAAAATAAATTAGTAGCTTGATCCTTCATAGTGAGAAAGCTCGGTTCCTATCTCCTAATGTTGTGTGTAGCTGAAAAGACGGGCTTAATTTGGTTGATACAAACTATCTTTCTCTTTCATTTTTCTCACATAACAGTTTGCAAGGGCTTATGATATTATAATGGATAGCCATGGTCAATACTTTTATGGAAGCTAGATTAATCCTCCCATATGCACTTATACACTATGATGGATAAATTGTAATGAAATAAAAAGAGTTCAGATTCATTGGCCCTAGAGTAATTTAGACTACTATAAATTAATCTAATGTATGAATTTGTCTCATTTATATGTTTTTCAATTTGGACTTATATAAATTCTCCTAGCATATTATGTAACTTATGTATATGTATAAAATCTATTTCTTATAAGCAAACTCTAAATATCTTATTTCTCATCACATTGTCATTGTCATTGTGGTTTATGTTTCTCATTTTCGGTAACATGGATTTGACTATATACTGTCAAGACTAATATAGAGTTAATTGTTTGACATTTTCATATATTATTTTAGAATTGACTATTAGCCTACTCTTACAATACAATTGATCTTAGAATTGAAGGGAAACATGTCCACTCATCTTGAACTAGGATCTTTATTATGGTCTATGCTAGAGGGTCATATTATTGGATCTTAAATTAAAACAATCAAAATAATCTTAGAGAATCCATTTTAAAACTAGACACTTCAAGGAACAATCATCTAAATGGATTCTCTTATTAATATTGTTTAGTTTAGAGCATAAGTCTAATTCTGCTATAGCTTAAATATTAATTTTTTAATGATACAACCTATAACATGGAATTGCACTATAACATGTAAAGAAGCACTCTTACCTTTATCATTTATATTATGATACTAAACTTTTGATACGTCAATGTAGATATGGTTGCCCTCCATTTTTATTATATAATCATATTACATGAGAACCCATGATAGTGGTTGCAATGGAGCAATGGAGGAATCATCTAAGTACTCTCCCCATACTAATATGTGTTTATGATATTACTCCTTAGAACTCTTTGTTTGCATTGTTTCACTTATAATTTTATGATAAATAGATATTTTATGGCTTGTTGATTTCGTATGGTTGGATGTTGCTATCATAATATAGATTTTTATGTTGCCATGGATATGGTTTTTATGTATGTGTTGGCATGAACAAATCCAACTTTATGAATTTGATGGATCTAGGTGAAAACTTGAAAGGTTAGATTGATATATCCCTTTCAGCGTTCTATAAATATTCTCATGAAAAAATCTTCATTTCTATCAATACTTCTACTATTTTTATCACTTTTTTTCTCCTAATATTTTATAATCTTCACAATTTTTGGTATGCCTTTCTTGACAACATTTTCTTCTCTTATTAATAAGGACTAATTTCTATCATCATTCTTTTCAATCAACTCTGTTTTTCCCTCTCTAATCTAAAAATGCATTCAATCAACCTATTTGACCCTTACATTTTGAACCAATACTCTAATGCCAAATGTAACACCCCATTATGAGTTATCAATAAAACTAGACCAATTTTTTAGTAGATTTATAGCTATAATTCTTATCGTCTATAATTAAAGATCACAATAATTACCTTTGGTAAGTCATTATAAGATTCTAATGTAGTACCATTCTAGTTTCTTAGGGTTTGAGATGAATTGAGCAACTAATACCATCTTTGAATTCATGTTGATTTAGGTGCTTGAGCGAAGAAACACTAAGCTCATTGATTGTATATAATGAAAGGACTCATAAGAAGTGCAAGGGTCATTAGGTTCAAAGGAGACCTAATGGTTGTCATATCACCAATAACACATTAGTTCTAACTTCCTCTAAGGATTGTAGAAACATTCAACATGTCACTTATTGACATCATCTATTACCTAGTTTATTGATAAAATAATAGATGGGAGAGGGCCCACCGCAATAATGACTTGGACCTAGCTAATCAATGATGCAAGGGATATCTAACATTGCTCAAAGGTTTCTTAGGGATTATGTAAACCATAGGATTAATTTAGATCAAATGGCTAGTGAACATAGAACTAGCAATATGTGCTAGTAAGGTTTATGATTGTATGATCCATTGTATCAATAATGGGATATATGGTCAATGCTCAATTCATACTAATAAAAACCATGTAACCATGGAAATACAAGTAGAGAATTCTTAAGGGTATGGATTATCAATCAAAAGGTCAAGGATCTTGTTGTGCAACCAACTACCAAGGTGCAATAGTAGTGTTTAGTATTGAGAAGAACTAGAAACACAACCCAAGGTGACTAATGATAATTTATTCTCCACATGAAGAAAAACCTCATGATGTACAGATGTATTGTAACACCAATGCAATTGAATAAAATATTAGACTCCCCTTTTACCAAATTATACAGGTAAAAGCACAAAGATGTGTCACACTTTCAGCTGACTTATCAGCACAAGTGAATTTAAGTATTTCTAACTAAAAATTAATTTTGGTCAAACATATGATCTTGTAAGATTCATTCTAGCTAAGTTAGATATGTCCACAACTTTTCCAGCTAAAATTGTTGGCTAAATGCATATGTAGCACCATTATGAGGCCAATTTACCAAAAAAATAAAATTATTTCAAAAACTTGATATTTCAACAACTTCTAGTCATGTAAATAATATTTTTAAAAAAATATAAAAATACCCTTTTGTAGATCTATAAGTTTAGTTTTCAAATATATATATATTTTAATAGTTTAATTACTATTTATATTTTCCTTTCTATTTTTACTAAAAGTAGGTTATTAATACAAAACATTAGGTAGATTACCATGTCAAGGAAAAATAGTAAAACTTATTAAAAAAAATTGAAAAAAATATGATGCACAAGATAAAAGAATCTATATCAAGATGGTATAATTTTTTTTTTTTTTAGATAAATAGTTAATATGAAAGTTGACGTCGAATGGAAACAACTACGTTATAATACACACATTTTATTATTTGTTTAAAAATATACATTTATTAAAATTGGAAAAAAATATATCCATGCACTAAAGTTTCAAGTTATAAATATATTAAAAAAAATTGAAAAAAAAATGTAAAATCTACTATATAAAGATTGACGTCTCATGTAACTTCATTTTTCAGCATTTTATCAGTAACTAAATTATAGTGTCAAATTATTAAAAACTATATTCAAATTATTTTTTAAATTTTTTCAAAAAATACAAACATAAAATATGCTAAAAAATAAATATTTTATTAGTTTACATCATTTCAAATTTCAAAACATGAATGTCACTTTTTAGTGATTTAAGTTTAAAAGTTGGATTAGCGTTGGCCGTTTCCTTTATAAAAGTGTGACACAACTTTGTGCTTTTACCCATACAAGATAGGGGAAATTGGATTCCCTCAATTAGAGATTAAATTAGTCAACTTGCCTCCCATGGAAAGATACAAGGTTGGATAAATGACTTATGATTAACAATTGAGCTTCAACCTTCAGTATCATAGCTTACAAATTCAAACCAACTCTACACTATATGACTTCCACAATTGATCCCTATACATAGTCTTAGATTTCAAGCATGATGCAATTCATGAGTGACATAATTCTCTTATAAGGATGTGCTATATTGACTAGAACATTTACAATTTATCATGGCCTATGCCAATCAGAATAATATATTCTTGTCATTTAAACAATTGGATATCAACATAGATACATGATTGGCAATATAATTTATGTCATATGTTATGTTTTTGGTTTAAAGTATTTAATATACCATTAATTCATTAAATCATTAAAAAAAAGAGTGATAAAAACACTTTGACTTCCTTAAAATAAAAAGAACCTCATTCCAAATATAGTATAAGCATACATGGTTTGTATTTATCATATCATCCTATATAATTCCCTCTAAATCCTTGATAATCCCTAGATAACATATAATAAGTGCATAATTTTGTTGGTGCTCTCAATTTATCTACCAAAGTAGCCGGAAAACCAGTCAAGACAATGTAGACACTGTAGCGGCATATAAAACATTTAACCTTTATTAATTAAAGTAATTTCTATTGAATTGGGTACTTGTCATTTAAGTACTAGATAAATTAAAGTAAATAAAATCCATCTCTTTACAATTGTTCCCAAAGAATCAACATTAGGGCCTTTGAAAGATGTAAGGAATTAATTTCTTAGCTTTTATAAGTGTACCACATTGACCACATAAGATAATTAGTAAAATTGAGAGTGCCGAGAAAATAGAAAAGCCAGTATAAGAGATCTGGGTGATTTCTTTTCAATTTATTGCTTGAAAGCCATCCAATGCCATCTCCAAAATGATTGGTGGTGCCATTGACGATGGACACCAGCACTGAGCTTAGAAAATATGACATTGAAATCAGGGCTTAAATTTGATGGTTGTGGCCGTATTTGGCTATTTTTGCTATAAAATACAACCAAATTTTAAAAAGATTGTATCACATGAAAGGGTAGATTTTAGATATAATGTCAAAATTTCTATAGAGTTATTCTTATATATGTATTTAGTTTATATATAATTTTTTTATAATAAAAATGTCTTAATATTCAAAGGGCAAGTTTGAGTAGATAATTGTCATGAAAAATTTGCTTGACAGGTAGGGTTGGCCATCAAATTTAGGCCTTGATTGAAATAGACATCCATGAAAGAGTTGTTGCCATTGATCTCATTTCACAAAGCATGGGTAAATGGAAAATAACAATAAATCTCATCAAAGCACCGCTATGGAAGCCATCATTAAAGGCTTGCATGTCCCATCAACGTCTCTGTAGATTTGAGTAGATTTTTAAACAAAATATGGAGGCATGAGGTTAACCAGGGTAAATCAGGGAAAAAACTAGATTAAATCTCCTGTGCTTCTACATATTCAAATTATTTTTAGTTGATTTGTTTGGTTTCCCATCTAGTGAAAAATTGACTCAAATGTTTCTAAAAATAATTTGGAAAAATCCAAGCATGCAGACAACAGTTGAGTGACTTTAATCATAGAGTTAATCTCTAGATGGATGGGCAGTTAACATATGGAGTTCTGAAAGTTATGGGTATGGTAGCATCTATGACCATGGTGCATTCTAAATGCTCGATAGATGTTGCGTCCAAGAATGGTCTATCCAAAAAAATAAAGTCAAGATTATATGATGCTTCTTTAGGGCTTCCGAACTTTCTAGTGAGACGCTATTTTAGGGCTGCAAATTAGGGTTTTTAGCTAATTTTTTTCTCTACCTGAAGAGTTTCTTGCAAATTTTTGCCTAAAGTAGCTTAAAGAAGCAGCTAGGTAGGCAAGTTCAGAGTCTAACGCTAGTGTAGAAGAAGTGCATGTCAACAATAATCTGGTCTACGCCAATACTAAGGAAAGTCTTTCTGCTATGGAATCTTCGCTTGAGGAAGGCAAAGTTAAATCTAATAGTCATGTGCAAGAACCGGGAGAACCTACTAGCAAAGGAATTATAGAAGAAGACGAGAAACAAGGTAAGGTTTTGGAATTCCAGTTGTCGGATGATGTTATGGAGTTTATTGTGGAATGCCAAACACGTCCTGTTATCTTATTTTCATAAGGCGTGTACCTACAAAAACAGATTTTTATAAATGGGCTAAAATGAATTGGGAAAATAGGGGATGGGAAATAGAAAGCATAAGGGGTTTGGGAAAAGGCTATGTGTCTTGCATGTTTAAGTCAGCAGATCATGCTTAGGTAGTCCTACAGTACAGCACATGGGTTATTTGCAGATAGGTGTGTTACCTCCAGGCATGAAATTTTGAGTTCCACCCTGAAGGGCCATCTCATTCGCACTATCCCATGTGGATAGAACTACCTTATTTAAACCTGGCATTCCAGGCTTTTCTGAAAGACATTGTTGCTCAGCTTAGCAGGGTTATTTGGTGTAAGCATAGCTCAGATAAATTCTCTAGTCTTCAAGTTCATCCTCGAGTATGTGTGGAAGTTGACTTGAACAAACCTTTACCTAAGAGCATTAAATTAATTAGACCAGGATTTGAAATGGAGTAGCCTATTGTATATTTAAATAAACCTAATGCTTGCTTCTATTGCCGAACAGAAGGACACTTGATCCATGACTACCTTGTTAGGAAGGCTAAATCCGCTCAATCTGCCACACAATTACCCCCTACTTAGCCTGTTAAATCTTTGTAGCCATCGTCTTCTCGTTCATCTTCTCAAACCTCTTCTATTCCTCAAGTATCACCCTCTTTGCCCATCAAGCCTCCTTCCCTCTCATCAGACAATCCCACAAATATAGTTGTATCTTCAACCCCCGTCTTTCAAAGATGCTATTATGACTGACAGTTGGAGAGTAGTTAGGAAAAGGAAAGAACCTTCTGGCCCTGCCTTTCCTTCTTCTCACCACTCTCCTGTTAGGGCTTGTCCTTCTTCTCTAACTCATACTTCCCCTCCTCATCATTCTCCCACTCGCTTTCATTCTCCTTCTCCCTCTTCTTCCCTACCTTGTCATCCTAGTGCTCGTCAGAGATCTAGGTCTCCTTCTGCTTCTAAAGATTCTCAATTTAATGAACAGGATGTGCTGTCCAATAACCGTTTTAGTGTATTGCCAGTTGAGGAAGAAACTATCCTTTCTTGAGCCAACATGAATTGCAATGTACTTTCTTGGAATGTGAGAGGGATGTCTCTCCCTCATAGAAAGTTTAGTGTCAAGAAAACCATTGAAAGATGGAAGCTTGATGTTATATTTTTACAAGAAGTAAAGATAAATAATTCTCGGCTTGAAATGTCTCTTTACAATATGTGGAAAGACGTTTTCTTGCATACTTCTCATAGAGATGGTAGTGGAGGACCTATCTAAATTTATCATTGACAAAGGGGAGGATCCATCTCACAGTTGTGTTTGGGTTCTTCTCTTTATCAATGGACAGACTATTGGGCTCTGCTCCATCTATGCTTCTAATCTTGCTAAAGAAAGGATTTTCCTTTGGAATTGGATGGCTTCGAATCTCCCTATTGTTGATTGGATTCTAGGTGGGGATTTTAATATGGTGGAACATCATAATGATCGTAGTTGGTTTAACTATTCTAAACTTAGTAGAGAAGAATTTGAGAGCTGGACCTTCTGTCGCAATTCTTTGGGTGTAGTTGATCCCCTATGTGACAAGTTTTCAAGTCATGTTAATAATTGATACACTTGGACAAATTGTAGATCTGGACTGGAGAGGAAATTCAGCAAGCTAGATAGATTTTATAGCTCTCTCAACCTCCGGGTTTCTCCTTTTCCTTTTGGCTCTATGGTTAGAGTGGATTACTCCTCTATTCTCTTTGATCATTTCCCTATTCTCTACTCCATTTCTCTATCTTGCTCGGATCCTATTTTTTACCAACTACCATTCAAACTTAACACAACTCACCTAAAAAATCCTAATTGTGTCACATCTCTCATGGGTATATGGAATTCTATTCCCAAACCACAAATTAATGGTTCTTGGACCGCTTCGTGGTGTGAGGCTCTGTCTAGATGCACTAATTTTCTGTGCTCATATGGGAAACAAATGGCGTGGCAGCATAAAAGAAAAGAAAAATCCCTTCAAGGGAAACTTGATCATGTTAGAAGATAGCTTTTCATGGATCCTAGTAACACCAAGATCCAAGCCTTCATTGCATCTATTGAAATGCAGCTACACAAATTGGACATCTATAGAGGGCAAGGTGCTAGAGTACGATCCAAAATTCAATGGATTAAAGAGGGAACTAGGGCCTCAAAATATTTCTTTAATTATCTAAATTACAAGCATAAGAAAGAAAAAAATTGTGCAATTACAGATGATAATGGTGTGCATCACACGGATCCTACTAAGATAATAACTATCTTCCAAAAATTTTATGGGAATCTTTTCAAAGAGGATAGTAATTGGGATAATGTTCAAGAAACTCTTGAGGACATCATTAAAAACTGTATTCCTAAAAAAATTGATCCTGGTTACAGTAAATTTTTAGATCGGATTCTTGCTCCAGAAGAGTTGGAGAGGGCCCTTTTCTCTATGCAGTGCAATAAAAGTCCTGGTTTTGATGGGATGCCTATTAAATTTTACCAAATCATGTGGCCTCATATTAAAGATGATTTTTACCTTTTTTACCTTGAAGCTTTTAAGAGAGGTTCACTTGGTTCAATTACTAACAAGGGATTGATTAAGCTTCTTCCTAAAGGGAAGAATGAGGATTCTATTTCAGGTTGGCGCCCTATTACTCTCTTGAATACTTCTTACAAAATTATTGCTAAAGCTCTAGCTTTAAGAATTAAACCAGTTGTCAAGGGCATCGTTAGGCCAGAGCAAACTGGATTCATTGGAGGTAGATTTATTTTAGACAATCTAATTTTAGCCTAGGAGACTTGTGAATGGGCGCAACAATTGGGGTAGAATACTATCCTTATTAAACTAGACTTTGACAAAGCCTATGATAGAATACGTTGGAGATTCATCATCAATATGATGCAATGATTGGGTTTGGGGCCTCAAATCTGTTCTCATGTTCTTATGTTCTTCAAAGATGCAAATTCTCATATTGTGATGAATAAAGTTATGTCTGAATCATTTCCCTTGCAGCGATCAATCAGACAAGGCTGTCCCCTATCACCCTTTTTGTATGTTCTCACTGCTGATGTGTTGGGATACTTATTACAGAAATCCAAACAACTAAATCTTATTCAAGGCATTGCTATTCCTCAAAATAATGTGGTTATTAATTCTCACTTTGCTGATGATAGTCTTCTTTTCTTGCAAAACATAGAGAAGGAAATAAATAATTCCCTTGACATCCTAAATCTTTATTGCTCAGTGTCTGGATCCAAGTTAGCTCATCAATAGATTAAGTTTCTAATGAATCAGACTGGCCCTATTCCACAATGGATACCCAAAGCTTGGAGGCAAATCAGACATGGGGAAATCACTCAATATTTGGGTATTCCTTTTGGGTTGGGTCTGTCTCTTACTGATATATGGAAATGGTATATTAATCGGTTAAAAGCAAAACTGTCCAACTGGGGTAACAAATTTTTATCTTAGGCTGGTAAGGTACAGGTTGCCAATAAAATATTCTTGGCTACACATGTTTATATTTCTTCATGTTGGATGCCTTCTAGAAAAGGATATGAGGATTTATGTAAGCTTATCAGGCAATTCCTTTGGTCCAAATGGGATGGCAGAGTTGGTTATAGTGCTATCTCTTGGTTGCATTGTATTCAGCCCAAACACAAAGGTGGACTCGGGCTCATAGACCCTGAAACCCAAGGAACATGTTTGGTTGCCAAATGGATTATTAGAGCTGCTAAAGGCAATGAACCATGGAAAATACTACTCAGACATAGATTTATCACAGCGGCTATGAAAGGAAAGTGGCAAGATGTTAATTGGTTAGATAAAATTCTTTTTGCTCCTAACTTCCAAATTAAGGCTTCCGCCCCCATGCAATCAATTTGGAAAGCTTGACAGAAAGTGTGTCAATTCTTCTCTTGGAGAGATTCTCTGCAACATGGTTTCAACTTCTCATCTTCTTCCATTTTGTGGAACAAGCATGTCCAACTTCAAGAGAAACCTCTTGCTATTATGTTTCCTAGATTAGCGGTCTATCTTTTCAAAAAGAATATTAGACAGTTCAGGGATCTATGGGATTTTGAGTCTATGCAATGGCTCTCATGGCAGAATATTAAGGATAAGTATGGGCTAAGCAATAAATATAAACAATTTATTAGTTTCATACAATCCTCGGTCTCTCCTAATCTTGTCATCAAGCTATGTACTCTAATTGAATGTAATTTTTTTAAGGATTAGCGTTGGTTATCTACCCATCATTTTTTTTCCTTCCCTTTGAAACAGGTATACCTCAATCTTCTTCCATCCTTGAATTTTACCTCCCGGCTTAACACCAAATGGAAGTGTAGTCTAAGTCATAAATGCTGGAAAAATCTGAACTTGCAAATTTGGAAGTCAAAATCAGATGCTGATGCTCAATTGCTTGCATGGAAGTTATTACATTATAAGTTACCTATCAGGGAAATATTGAGAGTTTTGCATGCCCAGCGAATTAAATGCCTTAATTGTCATGGTAAAGAAACAATCAAACATATTTTATGGCACTGTAACACTGTTAAAACTCTCTGGAATACAGTTTTTAGAGACTTGCCTACGATATTTGGCCGTCTTTTAAGATGAAAGGAAGCACTGCTTGGTCTGGGGCTGAGGAATAATATCATTGTCAATTCTATAAGAAATATTATTTTGCTACATTTGTGGAAAATTAGATGTAATGTTATTTTTACTAATGCTTCCATTCACCCTATAGCTGAAATTCCAAAACTTTACTCTAATATTTTTTTCAACATTGCTGTTGTTTATGCTCAATTTTAGGCATCAAAAAAGAAAAATTTAAAAGTTATCCATCAGCTAGAGCAAATCAACTGCCAAATCCAATCTTTGAGAAGTGGAACAAGTATGTCTTTAGCTACATGGAGAAAGATGGATAGTTATTAATCCATACAGGGGTTGATTTTTGTATAGCGATTAGTTGGAAGTGTTACTATGTATAGCGTGGGTTCAGAAGTTTTTACTTGCTGCTGTTTTCAGCCCCTTTTCCGGCTGTAATTGCCTTCTGGATTGTGTATTTTGGATACTGTTATTGTTGTTCTGTATTTAGTTTACTTCTTAAATTGTTTGTAGCTGGCTTTTATTCTTTTCTTGGCAACTTTTTGTTGCCCTTATCTTTGTAAATTTTCTGCTTTGCACAATATTAAAAAAAAAAGAATGGTCTATCCACTTAGAATTGTCTAAATTCACTCAAATTTCCTTGTTAGTCCTACTATCCTAAGATTGATGGTCCATGGGTGAATGGGGCCCGCGTAGAAGGAAATGGCTATCCAACACCGCAAATCGTATGCGGCATGGATAGATTCTTATTTTTCTCAGTCAAAACTTAAAGTGGGCTGCTACGTGGATGTATGAAACGGGCTTTAAGCCTTTACTTAATTTGACTTATTACGTTGTTTTTTTAATCCAAGTCAGAAGAATAAACATAAATAATTTCTTTGATAGATCAATAGAGAACTAGAAAGCCGAGGATATAAAAAATATTTAAAAGAAATATATTTAATATAAAAAGTTCACGGAGATGAAAATAACTTCGTAAGTAAAAACTAAACAAAATAATATTAAATCAATACTAAATTAAATATACATAAATATTATAACTATTATATTATTTATATATGAATATTAAATTTAAATACTACATATTAAATATCAAATACATAATAATATTTAAATTTTATAATTTATATTATATAGAAAACAATATATTTAATAATAAAAATAATTAGAACATAAATTTTAGATAAAATAGAATTATAATTAATGCTCAGAGGCATTCTATAATGGGAGAAAGGGGTGGAGTGTAATGGTGTGAGTGTGTTAAAAAAAATTATTACCTTTTACCTTAAAATTGACAACCATTTACATGTCAAATTACTAATATTTAGTAATAAATATAATATAAATCCAAAATAACATACCAATAAACAACTTTGGATAATCATCATTCTTCTCATTTTCAAAGTGTAGCAAGAAAGTAAAATAAAACTCAAAAAAAATGTTACAAAATCAAATATTGTTAAATGAAATCAATTT
Organism: Cunninghamia lanceolata; assembly: GCA_027924645.1. Taxonomy (NCBI): domain Eukaryota; kingdom Viridiplantae; phylum Streptophyta; class Pinopsida; order Cupressales; family Cupressaceae; genus Cunninghamia; species Cunninghamia lanceolata. The sequence goes on along the minus strand of BSBN01000719.1, from coordinate 1,804,976 downwards.
TTTAAAAAGTTTATGGGTTAAGAAAAAAAAATATTTTAATTTTTTAATTTGAGATTTTTTTTAATTTGTTAATTATAGTTGAGAAATTGATGAACATAGGGTTGAGTGAAAAAAAAGTCAACAATATCAATTTTGAAGTAAAATAAAATAAAAAAAACTAAAAGTAAATAAATAAAACAACTTAAATAAATAAAACAACTTCAAATTAATATCTCTTGCCATTTAATATTAATATTTAATAATAAACATAATATTTCCAAATAAGAAGGTAAAACAAAGATATGCCAAAAAATAAAACTAACAAAATGTTGGAAAGTCAAAACATTACTTTGTATATATTAAATGAAAGAAAATGGTTGTAATTTTCTAAAAAATTGTTAGAAAATGAAACATTGTATTATTAAATTTGATTTGTTAATTAATTTGATTTGTTAATTAATTTGATGGGAAAGATATAAACCTTAAATAATCAAATAATTAACCAAAATTATGTATGTAGTAAATAAAATGGTTTTAATGCGAAGTAAATAAACTAACTTCAAATTGATATCTCTCAGCATTTCTTTAGATATATGTATTTAAGATATCTATACTAGTTAAATAATAAATATATATAAATATTATATATAATATAAGGAATTCAAGAAAAGAATTTTGTAGGGTGAGTTTAACATTTGCAAATAATGAGTTAGGTCTAAATAGATTTTCATAGTTTTTAATTATTGTATGTTTTTTAAATAGACTTTATTGAATATAAATAATTATAAATAGTATGTTTTAAAATTAAATATCGATTATATTAAATATTATAATTGTATATAAATATTAAATATTTATTATACATAAATATGAAAATTAAATATTATATTAAATAAATAACAAATATATATAAATATTATATATAAAATATTTCACTAATTATAATATACAATAGATCATGTCTATAAATATTGAAATTAAAAATTAAAAATTATATAGAATATAATATATAATAATGAATATTATTGATTTTATATCATTCTATGTTTATTAGAGAGAGGAGGGAGAAAGACCATGAAAAGGAGAGAGAGAGAGAGAGGAATCTAAGAATAGGAATCGAAGAGATGGAGATATAGACACAAAGGTAGAGAGAGGTACAAATATAAAGAGGAGACAAATATAGATAGAGGTAGAGAGAGAAGTTTGAAAGAAAGCAAAAATAAAGAAAGACAAGATATATATATATATATATATATATATATATATATAGAGAGAGAGAGAGAGAGAGAGAGAGATCACCTTAGTTCATAAGCACTTCTAAGAAATATAGCTTTCTACCAACAAGAAAGGAAAATATATGGGCAACCAATTGCAAATGGAGGAACTAGATACATAGGTTATCATTTACATATTACATTATCTTCTTCTCCACTCTTTGTCTTCCTAATACATAATTGTATTTGAATAATATTATATTAAATTTAGAATACGTAAATTTAAATATATTATAATAGAAAGGGAGAGAGAATAGAGAGGGAGGCAATGTGAGATAGAGACAGATAGACAGAAAGAAGAAGAGGGAGAAAGGGATTGAGAGAAAGATATAAGGAGATAGATAGCAATAGATAAAGGGAGATATAAAGAAATAAAGAGCTATATAGAGATAATAGGATAGAAAGAATGTTAGAGAGAGATAGTGACAAAGAGAGATAGAGAGGGAGGGACAAAGAGTTAGAGAAAGGAACAAAGAAGTGGAGAGTGAAAGGGGAGAGAGATGACAAAGAGAGATAAAGAAGAGAGAGAGATAGAGAGAGAGAGAGGGAAATAGAGAGGGAGAGATAAAGATATAGAGAGTGAGGCACATATAGAAGAGAGAGAGTGTGAGAGGGATATAGAGAGAGATATAGGAAAGCTCTCTATATCATTATCTCTCCCTCTCTATTTCCTATATCTCTCTCTATATCCCTCTCTATATATCACTCTCTATATAGGAAAGCTCTCTATATCTTTATCTCTACATGGAGGGAACGAGAGGGAAATAGACAGGGAGAGAAAAAGATATAGAGATTTTGTATATCTCACTATATCCCTCTCACTCTCTCTCTCTCCTCTAAATGTGTCTCTCACTTGATATTTTCTTTATCTTTCTTTATTTTCCCTCTCTTTCTAACTTCTCTCTCTACCTCTATCTATATTTGTCTCCCTCTTTATATCTTTACCTTTCTCTACTTTTGTCTATATCTCCATCTCTCTGGTTCTTGTTCTTAGATCTCTCTCTCTCTCTCTCTCTCTCTCTCTCTCTCTCTCTCTCTCTCTCATTTTGATGGTCTTTCTCCTCTCTCTAGTAAACATAGAATGATATAAAATCTATAGAATTATATAATATTTAATTTTTAATTTCAATATTTATATACATGATATATTGTATATGATAATTAGTTAAATATTTTATATATAGTATTTATATATATTTGTTATTTAATTTAATATAATATTTAATTTACATGTTTATGTATAAAAAATATATAATATTTATGTACAATTATAATATTTAACATAATAATTTTTCTTTTTAAAGATAATGCGCCTAGTGGGGGTTTAAACTCTGGTGGCCACCCTACAACTAAGCGACTTAACCAACGAACCATACCCTTATCAACAACATAAGAGTTATTTAATTTTTAAACATATGATTTATAATTATTTAAATTCAATAAAGTCCATTTAATAAAACATACAATAATTAAAAACTATGCAAATTTATTTATACCTAACTCATTATTTGCAAATGTTAAACTCACCCTACAAAATTCTTTTCTTGAATTCCTTATATTATAGATAATATTTATATACATTTATTATTTAATTATAATTTTATTTTATATAAAATCTATGTTATAATTATATTTATTATTAAATATATTGTTTTCTATATAATATAAATTATAAAATTTAAATATTATTATGTATTTGATATTTAATATTTATATATATTTAATATAGAGTATTTAAATTTAATATTCATATTTAAATAATATAATAGTTATAATATTTAAATATATTTAATTTAATATTGATTTAATATTCTTTTGTTTAATTTTCACTTCTTATGAAGTTATTTTCATCTCCGTGAACTTTTTATATTAAATATCTTTCTTTTAAATCTTTTTTATATCCCCCGCTTTCTAGTTCTCCATTGATCTGTCAAAGAAATTATTTCTGTTATATTCTTCCAACTTCGGTAAAAAACAACGGCATAATAAGTCAAATTAAGTAAAGGCCTAAAGCCCATTTCATACATCCACATAGTGCCCCCACTTTAAGTTTTGACTGAGAAAAATAAGGGTCATTTGTTAAGGGAATGGTCATGGATGCGAAGCGGCTATCCATGGCACATGCGATTTGTAGTGCTGGATAGTCGTTTCCTGCATGGAAACGGTGGCAATGGCCGCCCTTCAACCCTCTCGCGGTTAAAGACAACAACGAGAAAAGGAAAAAAGTGAAAACATGTGGAAAGAAAACTGAAAACTACTTCAGTTTCGCATCATAACAGGTGTGGCTTTAACATGCGATCGTCATAACATGTCAACCAGTGAATGGAAATCACAAAACCCAAGATGATAACCACGTTAACAAGAAATGTATATTAACTTCCTTAGGTTTCGGTGCCTTCAGTACAAGAACACTCATAGTCGTCTTGTCTTTCACTCAGGAATAACTGTCAAAACTATTTACAGCACTGCGAGACAATTTTCGTTTATCTATCAGTTTGAATCATTTAGAATTTCACACAATGTGTTTTTTATTTCACTAGAGCTTCCTAGAACTGTGTTTGTGGCTCTAGAAAATATGTTATAAGGAATTGCGCGAGATGCTAGAGCAGGGAAAGATTTGAAAATGAAGATCTGTTGTGAGGCCAAGAAAGGGAATTGCAGGCAGAGGAGGAAGGGTGGAAAAAGGGTTTCCAGGACTAATGTCACTGGCACAAAGGAATGGAAATGAATTGTGGTGACTTCTTTTGCTTCTCATGAAAAATCTGCTAAATTATTTTTCTCCATTTTATAGTTTTCATTTCATTCACATGGCAATGATATCTTTAGTGTGATGAAGGGGGTAAATCATAAAACACACAACAATATAAATTGCACACAGAAAATAGAATGTTCTTTTATTGATTTGAACAACTCATTGTACATTCCAGAAGTTCAAATACAATCAGAGGATGAATTCTCCACAAGGTGCAACACATCATAGCTCCTTATCTCAAGACTCTGGGATCTTTTGCCTTATGTAACCCCAAATCAGTTAGGGTTTCTATTTTGCCACCTTTGCTTGACTCTACACTTTCCCCCTTATCTCTACTACTGCCAAGGGTTCCCAAAAGTGGTTATAAATAGCCATTTTTGGTAGCCTCTAGCCAAATTTTAAATTTTACATCTCCCTCAAAAAATAGGTCAACTTCCGGGAGCCATAACTTTTGATCCGAGTGTCTGATTGACGAACCATTTGAAGCGCTGGAAAGATCTAGGAGTGCTCTAGATCTTAAGATTAGGTTTTTCTGATTCCTCCCATTTTTAGGGCCATACAGGGTCGTTTAGTGCCTCAAACTTGAATTTAAATAATTATTACGGGTTTTTCAAGAAACAAAAACTTTAATATCTTTTAGTCCACAAATGATCTTTTCCTGATTCCTTTGCCAAATCTCTTATTTTTCACTTACAAATATTCCTATAAATTTTCACTTCCATAGGTGTTCAAATTCAAACTTTCTAAAAAAAACAGTTTGGAAAAAAATTGAAGGTTCTACATCATTATTCAAGCGATTATGGAACCAAAAATACTAATTTTAAAAAGAAATGAAAACAACATCAACAATTTTGAATCAACATCTTTTTTGGGTGATGTAAGATTTCTTTTACACCTCTAGATTCTCTTACATTACAGTGGTTGCATGTTTGTTGCATTCATATATCAATAAAATTTTCACTTTCAAGTTTGATATGTTTGTCTTATGTCAAGCATGTTGTAATTGCTAGACATATGCACTTTGACTTTTCTACACTAGTTTGTTTGTGAGCCCCTAAATGTAGAGTAAATTCTTTGATCCCCAATGGCAGCTCAAAAGATTGTGCAAGGTGATTTTGTTTTTTGTGTTGGGCTTATTTCCATATCCATTTCCATATTTGAAGACTACTATTTTAAAAATTACTATTGACTATTTGACTATTAAAATGTGTGATATTTAAATAAAATGGTTTTAAAGAACCTTCATTAGACTAAGACTTGTATTGCCTGAATTTCTTGCAACTCTTTTGGAGGGTTTGAAAGTTTGTGCAATTCACCTTCACGTCTTACAACACCTAATGCACCAAAGCAAGCGAGTGAATTTCAAAAGGCACGAATATATTTCGAAGACATGAAGGAAATGCCTTCATTACTATTTTCCGTGGACACTCCAGCTAACTATGATAATGCAAAATTGCCAAACCAGAATCATTTCTTGAGGTCAAGAGGCAGTATTACAAAAAATGTTTTATTTGTTGAGGATGAGCTTTGTGATACAGTGGCCCAAAATAGACTGTAATTTCATTCTATATGGAGTTTCACTTCTAAGTTTTGTGTCATAGTAAACCATCCTGAAGAACCGTGGAGTTGGCCCAAAAATTTTTTCTCATCTTTATTTAGCATTTTAGAACAGTAGTTACATCTGTATATAATGTGGATCAATCTCACTTCCTATGAGTTATCCATGACATTCTTTTCGTTCATGTACATATATTGGGTATTGAGTCTCATTCTTTGAGGTCTTGATTAAAAAAGATTACATTCTATTCAACCCAGGATTGAAAAGAATATCTAGTTGTAACATTGCAATTTTAAATTTTTTAGCAAGTCAAAGACCCCACTTTATCAAGAATTCTTTGTACACATACTAAAGTGTTTGGAAAGAAATGTTTTGAAGTTTGAACTATTTGTAATCTATAGTAGCCTTATGTACCCGTCAAGCTCTACAGTTGTTTTACAATTCAGTTCTTAAGTTGATCTAATATCCACAAATCATCCATGTTAGTGTTTGCACTGTACACTTTGTAATGATCTCTAGTTTGATGTTGCAAAGAGATTTGGGATAAAAAAACATGGAAAACCATGTTGAAGGATTTAACTATATTATTGTAAAGGAAAATGAAATTTCCTTATTTGTATACACATAAGCACAATGTAATTAATTAATTATACACATATTCTAGAGTAATTAATTATTAATAGCTGGTGATTATTGTAATTTGTCACAAGTAATTAAATGTGGAAGTTTAAATAAAAATATGTTACTTGGCAAAAAAATTAATGTCGACATAGAATAAAAATATGTGTACTTAGCCAAAAAATTAATGTAGACAAAAATATGTGTACTTAGCAAAAAATAAAATGTAGACATTAGTGTTCACCTTGGAATAGAGTAGTTTGTTGGCATTGTGCAGGGACAGATTTGTTATGTACCTACAAACTTATACTATATGTTGGCATATGACCTACTGTAAGAGTTGGCTATGAAGATATCCTAGGATGATGACAAATGTCTTAATCCTATAACATGAGACAACTAGAGGATAAGATTACATGACAACTAGAAACATCAAGAAAGATTCCTAGAGCCCTAAGTCAACTTAACATGTGAACAAGTGTGAATAGGTTTTAACTAATGACTAGTTAGATAATGTGCCTTGTTCACACTACAAAAGGGAAACTGGATAGGCAATACCTTTGTTCACACCAACACCCCCCTTAAGTGCAATTTAGGGAGAAGTAAACAAATGCAAAGATGCATGATGATGGATTGTAGCTACAAGGCCATGTTAGGTACTCATGTAGTAACAATCTCTCATAAATACAATAAAGGAGAAAAGTCCATAGGAAAAAACCTCTCTCCAAAAGAGAGGAAACATGAAAACTTTGATGGAAGAAGTGATGGAAGGAGGACTCAACATGACCCCCTGAGGACTACTTCTATCATGAATATACATTCAAGTACCCCCCATAGGAGAGAGAGAAAGAGAGAGAGATTGAGAGAGAGAGAGTAGGTTCCCTCACAAAGAAGTAGCTCATATGCCAATGGTAAATGCTTGAAGATGAATGTTGAAGAGTATGCAATCCTTACAAACAACATTTCTTCCCTTAGGAAGAAACTAATCCAATGGTTAATGTAGAAAAAATTCATCTCCAAGAAGACATAGGAGGGAAGAAGTCTCATGATAGGTGCCTCTTAAAACTACTCAAATGTCCACATGTCAGAACCAAAGGATGACACAAAGTAGTGAGGTGTAACCAATCCAAAAACCTGTGTAGACTCATCAAGAAAAACATCCAAGGACAAAGAACATGAGACAATAGTTTTTCTATAACTGTCATCAAAGAGGAAATGAATTTCCTCAAGTATGTCTCCCAAATTTGCAATATGAGACACAAAACAAATCTGATATACCTGTCAAGAAATCATCCCACAAAGATGAATCTAAAAGACTAGAATGATCCTGCTCAACTGAAGTAGATGAAGCCATGACAATTCTAATCTATGAAGATGTAGTAGGTGAAGGAGATGGAAGCTCAACACGAGTTTCAAGAACTCTATGGTTCAAGTGACCAAACTTCTCCTTACAAATTTGATTCACACTTGATGCAAGAGTGTGAATATCAGTCAATGAAACAACAACATCATCAGGGGAAAAATAGGAAAAGATGTACAAGTGAGATGCATGATCAACCATCCCAACAACAATAATCTTTCTACTCTCCAAGTCCCTAATGATCACTGAATCAGGTGTGAAATCAACATCCTTCCTTACATCGCTATGTGTAATTTGATAGGTGGAAAGGAGAGTAGTTGACAAGGATGGAACATCAAGTACATCTTGAAAAATACCTTCGCCTATGTCAATAGATCCTTTCCAAAAAACATGCTTATATGTGTTGTTCCCCATCAGAATGTTGGCAACATGCGTTGTCATTGATGTCAACTCAATATGTGTTGTCATTAATGTCAATGAGGCCATGTTTGCATAGAGATTTTGTATAGAAGTTGAAGAGACTAATAAATAATTAGAGATATATTGATATAGTTGATGGATAGTGGGAGATTTGAAAGAGATGGTTTGACACAGTTAGAGACATGGGGTCAAATTTTTTAAGGCAAGTTAGTCTAGAAGACCTAGTAGATGCTGAGATGTTTAGAAGCATGTTACTTGATAGGTTGAGGTTTTGTTTATACTTGTTTTGTTGAGAGAAGTTGTCTAAGGTAAAAACTGCATATTTTCCTAAGTCAGTGACCCTATTTTTTACTCTATATTCTTTTGAAATGATAGATATGGTTGTGTAAACTTTCGGATATGTTCAAAGTGGTGTATGGGTGCATTCATATGTGTTTTAGATGTTTTGGTAAACCGCAATGCAATATCCTAAGTGTTGATGGATCATAGTCAGTCTGAGATGCTCTATTTTTAGTAGTTCAATATGTTTCACCTCTTGTGGCATCATATAATGATTAGATACTTCAGGACAAGGTTGTAAGGATACTATTGATAAAATATATTTCTCACATTTTGGTCCACATAATGTTTTTGGTTTCTCCCCAATGGTGTAAAGATGAATAGTTGACAGTTTTGATGTTGGTTGGACCGACAATCTGGTTTCCTTCATTTGTGGTTGATCTTGCTTAATTAATTTTTCTTTGAAGGATGTGTTGCAATGTATTTGACCCTATTATGCCATGTGTAGTGATCCACAATACATTTTCTCTTCATGATATATTTGTTTTGAGCCGACCTATGCAGTATCACATGTTTCATCTAAAGGTCTTCTTGGTGCTAAACTAATTGAGGTTTTGAGTTGTTACAGAGGGTATTTATAGAAGAAAAAAATTATTTGTGAAGGTGTTGGATATAGATTGAGGAGGGTGTTAAGTATGAAGTGTATGAAGTCAATATGATGGAGTAATTATGCAAAAAAGGGGACTGCATTATCAGCATATGTTAGATGCCTAAATTGCAGTAGTTCATGTTCATGTTTACATTGTAATTTTCATGTAAGGTCCTTGTATCTTTCCCTAAGGTTGTGTGCCTTAGTTTACAAGTCCATCAGGGAGTAGTGAGCTTCCTTAGGCAGTGAGCCTTAAAATAAAATTGTAATTTTTATAAGCAGCGAGCTTCATATATTGTGAGTTAATCCTCATTGTGGTTTTTCACTCATTGGGTTTTCCACATAAAAAATATTGGTGTCTTTGTGTGGTGCATATTTTTCTTTCTGTTATTCTTCTTTTGGTTAAAGTGATTTGATGTTTAAATGGAATTGATTCAAACGTTAGAAATAGACTGATTCACCACCCCTCAGTCTCTAGATGTGTTCAATAATTGGTATCAGAGCTAAGTGCCTTTGAGAAGCCTAACAACTAAGGTAGATCCTGCACTTGAACACATGGAATCTGAAACAATGTCTAATGATATGTTTTCTCCAGAACCGGATATAGAGTCAATGGAAACTAAAGGTTGGGACTTAAATCTAGATGATTGTGAGATAGACTTTGAAGAAGGACTCTGGTCAGCTCTAAAATATGAGGTCATGCTTGAAAACTCAAAGGAGACAATTACCAAATTGAAGACACAAGCTAGAGAATCAAAAGAAGAAATTAGCAGACTAAAAACTTAAATAGAAGAAGTCAAAGGATGTGAAATTAAACTCAAGGAGGTAGAAGATGTGATCTTTAATTTGAAAGCCAAAGTCAAACAAGGCAAGAGGATTGAAGATTGCTTAAATACCAAGCTCAATGGGAAAGCAACTGAATGTTCAAAACTTGAGGAAGAAGTTGTCACTCTGAGAAAAGAGCTAGAAAAAACAAAAGAACAAATTGACAAGGGTTGAAAATTAAAAGGAGATTCTGAAATTCTTGATGAGTTGATTAACTCTCAAAAGCCATCAAAAGAAAACCGATCTTTGTTTTGAAAAGGGAAAAGCCCTATAACCGGTGCATCTACAAACTTATATGATAACTTCAAAGTAAAATGAATGTTTGAAACAAAGGAGGAAAAAGGTTGCACTTAAGATCCTATGAAGAATGCCTCCAAATATACAAAAGAAGATGGAATCATTCCTATCCAAAGACAAAGAAGATTCAGAGTTCCTCCACTTGCAAGACAACATGTTTGTACCAGGTTCAATCAATCTTTTCAAGGACATTATTTTTCTTGCAATAATTTTGGGCATAAGGTTGTTAATTGTAGACCTAGAAAAAGAAGAAATAATTACATGAGTAGAAAACCATTTGTTCCTCAAAGGTATGGTGTCATGTCATTTCATGGTCAGTGTTGTGCTTGCAAAAAGGTTGATGAATACAGAAGTAATGATGAGGAATAGTTTCATGAACAAGAATAATGCTATGACTTCTCAATCCTTCTATGGTTACTACTACACATGCAACACATTTGATCATAAGGATGCTAATTGTAGATCTAATGTGAGAAGAGGTGATTATGCTCCACAATCTAGTATCACCTACTACAATTGCAATAAATCAGGACACATTGTAAGGTTCTGCAAGGGAAAGAATGTAAGATCTTCTGCTCCTCAAACGAAGATTGACATTGATCAAAAAAAGAAGGAAATGAACATGATATGGAAGAAGGAAGAAAGTGAAGTAAAGAATGAATCTATACCTCTACCTGGTGTAGATGGATCTTCCAGAAACTAAAAGAAAGTATTGGCTTAGGGGGAGTTACAAATGTAAATCTTTTTAAACCCCTATAGAGAATAAGATGCTGAAATATTTATCATAATGGTTAATGGTGACATGGATATGTTTGGCAAGTGATATTATGACATTTTCTCAAAGTTCCAAAGCAAATACACTCTCTATAGAAGTTTGTTGAATGACCATGGATCCTTGTGTTATCTTAGGACAGTTTGTGTCAAGAAAAAAGAAATGCATTTAATGCAGAGCATATAGGGTAGGTGTGAAGCATATTTAATCCTTACTTGATCAAAATTGATCTCATTTGAACGATATCAATTTTCTACAAGAGCCAAGGAAGAGAAGAAGGTTTTTCAGTGAAATCTTGTGTACAAAACCTAAAAAAAGCATTCACAGATATTCCTCAAATTTTCTTGTGAAACCCTATTTTTGAGAAAGAATTATCATGGAAACACCTATGGTCATTGACATTGTGGAAAGGCCAAGGCCAAAATTCAAGAAATATTCATACAAATCCACTAAGATTGATAAATATGGAGCACTTTTCTATGTTCCCATCAATGTATTACATATAGAGGATGTCTGTATCTATACTGACTCATAGATAGATGAGTACAATCATCTAAATTTGGAATAGTTCAGAAGCAATCATCTCTTGGGTGATGATTTTCAGCTCAATCCGAAGTATGCAAATGTTGAGAAAAAATAGTTAGATGTATGGAAGGCTTTCCCTAATTTTTGCTATAAAGATGAATTGGTTAGAATCACCTTGAGCCAGATTCATGAAGATGTCTTTTTCCTTGATCAACCCTAGATGATCATAAAGGAGGTTATCTGAGTTGTGACTAGATTATGCTCCTTCGGACCTATGCTAGCACTGAAGGGCATAAAGAATGAAGAGGTTATGAAGCTTACAAGAGAAAATTTTGACAAAAAAACCCTGACTATGGATGACATCATTGACCTAGGGGTTTAATATGCCACGATGGGTATTGCATACAAGGTCTTTTACACAAATAGAGAAGGGTTTGCTACCGCCATCGCCATCTACACTACTCATCAGATGGTGAAGGAAGGAAAGGACTATGATCTTTGTGAGCTCTTGTGGCAATAATTGATGTATAACTAGAAGAGAACCAAGGAGACACGCTACAAATTCTAGTTGGCTCTTTGATTATTTGTCTTATGTTCTATTTCCTAAAGGAATTGCTTGGTTTGAAGAATGTGATCTAGAGAAGGGACATTCCTATTGCACAATAGATTAGGGACCACATGCATAGTTTTCTAGATACCAAACAGTGTGACACAATGTTTTGGGAATTCTTCAAAACATTCCAAAATGAAATGAAAATGAGGGATAGAATACCATAGAAAGTTGTGGAGAAATACAAGAATGATATCACTTTTATGGTGGCTAAGTACAACTATTACATAGAGGTAGTTGAACCAAGAAATGTTTGGATAACTACATTTCCCTATGAGGTCTCTAGACATGACTAGACTAGATATGCTGAAATCCTACTCAGCAAACCTAGGGATCCCTCTATAGAGAGATTTGGCACATATGATTAGATAACCAACAAAATAGTCAAGAAGGAGGTAGAGGAAAAGGTGGAGAAGATGAAAACAAAGTTGAAAAAGATGTTTGATACTTTTGAGGGTCCTGTTGAAGAATCGCAGATGACTTCTGCCACTCCTGCTCTTAGAAGGACAAGTAGGTCTACCTTTGTCACTACCACTTCTCCTAAACCTTCAAGACATGGTCAAACACCTCAATAAATATGGCTACTGATGCACCAGTGCAAACTAAAATGGAGAGAAGAAGAAATTGAGACCTAAGACACAAGAAAAAAGGGGAAAGGTTAATCCAGTGAATGTGGATGATGATGAAGAGGAAGAAGAAGAAGAAACAAAATCTTTTACGTTGACGAAGAGAAAAAGACAAAGAGATGATGAAGAAACATCAAAAGGAAAAGGTAAAGAAAAATCAAAGAAAACATATAAGGCTTCTCTGGAAGCACCTTAACATTAGCCTCTATAGCTTGAGGCTACTATCAATGCAATTGCACAGTATGGTGCACTAAAAGCAGTTATAGATCTTTATGATGAGAAGCCTTCTATTGACAAAGCTACACTTGAAAAATCTATAGTTATGTATATGATGGGCTTAAATGTAGCTCTAAATGAGATTATTGATTGGCTTCCAACAAGTCTTATAGAAACACTTAGCAATAAAAGGAATGAAGCTATTGTGGAAAAAGGCAAAATGAGGAAACAAGATTTGGAGAAAGCTAGTTCATCCATCTCTCATGAAGAAAGGGTTAAATTAGTCCAAAGAAAGGCACAAGAATTTAGAACCAAACATAGAATAAGTACCCTAATGGGGAAAGATACAGAAGAGAGAAAGAATGGAGAAATAAAAATAAGAAAAGATAGCCAAAATTCTTGAAAAAATGAAGAGGGTTGAGATAACTGTTGAGAAACAAGTTCCTTTGGATACACCTAATGTGTCTACCCAAGACATAGACTTATCAGCCTTTGAGGGCAAGGTGATAGGTGGAAATGAGGTAGAGAAAAATGATAAGCAGAATGAGGAGACCACTCCTCTAGAGAATACAAATGCACAAGATGCACGAGATCAAGGTGAAGTGAATGTATCCCCTCCAAGGACCACTAATCCTAATGAAGAACATAACATTCCTCTGTTGCAAGTATGTGCAGTTGGTGTTTTCATTGATGTCAACAAGCTTTTGTTGTCATTGGTGTCAACTATATGAGTAAAAGATGTTGCAAGTGTATGAGCAGTTGGTGTTGAGTGAAAGATGTCTCTAATGATGAGGAAGTGTGGAAGATGGTGATAATATGTGTTTGGTGCTTGGTTTCCGAGTGCTTTGGAGAAAATTTGAATAAATTAAGAAAACAAAGTGTGATAGTGGTATTTTGTGTTGCAAAGAAGTGTTATGGTTTTTCTCTACATTTCCCTTATATAAAAGATCTATTTACACAGTTTGGATATCTTTTTTAGAGGTACTTAGTGATGCTTCATTCATAATTTGGTCTATTGAATCGATGTGCAGAGGGAGATGTGTGAACTATGTATTGCAGAGATGTCTGGGAGAAATATATTTTCTCTATATTTCTCCGCAAAGTGGTCTTAGGTATTGCAGTTCTACATGTGTGATTATAAGGTTAATATCTATTTTTAGTTGAAGTTATTCATGGTTCAGTGCTCTAAAAGAGGATTTATTGAGTTGCAATGTATGGCAAAGACATTTGAGTATGTTGGGTAAATAGGAAAAGGTTGTACAATAGGTGAAACTTGTTGCAGAGGAATTTGTTGGTTTTAAGGATGTTTGTGGGATAGTATAGATTGTGCTCAAGCATGGAATATGGTCCACAAGTCATCTTTGGGTTTGACGAAGTGTGTACATAATTGTCTATGGTGTTTACACTAGTTCGGATAACCTTGGGTGTTTACACTAATTGCGGAGTTACTTCAATTATTGTGTAAGCATGGTGTAGCATGTATAAGTGGATTTAGGTCTAAGCTAAGGTGTGTTGAAGTCTATCTTCATTCCTTTCCACTACAAGAATGTTTTAGGTCTGACCTAATTTGAATTTAGAAAACTAAGGTGCTTTCCCAACCTGGGAGAATGCTTTCAAGGTTTAAGACAGTTTATATAAGTATCAAGGGATCGTAAAAGGGTGTGCGCATGATGTATGTGATGTGAATAATAGAGTGGTAGAATTTGTGGTGTAGTACAATCTTTCATATTTTAGATTACTAGATGCAGTGAGTAGAAGGTGTCTACAATTCTTTAGTGTGATTGCAAAGGTGTTGATGGTGTTGTCGTGGAATTCTTTGTTGCATTGAGATAGTTTTCTCCTTGTAACAATATTCTCTATCTTATTTTATATTCTAGTAGTGAGCCTTTCTTTTGGGAAGTGAGCCCTTTGGCAGTGAGCCTATTGTTTTTGGTGTTGATATTACTTTATACTATGAGCTAATCCTCACCGTGGTTTTTTCCTTCTTGGGTTTTCCATGTAAATCTAGTGTTCTCTTGTGTTTGATGTTGATTTGATTCATTTTTTGTTATTTTCTTTCATGCTTAATCATCATAATAGTTTAAGGGTTAATTTCAAATTGATGTGGATCTAAATGTGTTTGAGGGTTTTGGAATTATAAGTTACAACTGATTCACTTCCCCCTCTCAATTGTCTTGTGCATTCAACAATTGGTATCAGAGAAAGGTTCCTTGGAAGAGAGCTTAACTGCTTAAGGTAGATCTAATATGGTGCACAAGGATGTTACCCTATTTGATGGAACAAATCATATATTCTAGAAAATAAGGATGGAAGGTTATCTAATTTTTCTTGGATATGAGATCTGGAATTATGTTGAGACCGAATACACTATACTAGAAAGTGGTCCAAGTACTGCAAAAGAGATCAAGGCTTATGAAACCAATGGTAAAGAAAGGTATGCTCTTTTAAGTGGTCTTACTAATTTTGAATTGGTGAAAGTTATGAATCTAAAAACTACTAATGAAATCTGGAAAAAGTTAAAAAGTATTTATGGAGGAGACGATAAGAACAAGAAAGCTAAAATGCATAATTTGAAGCTCATGTTTGAAACCATGCAAATGTCTAAGGATGAAAACATTATGAGCTACTTACAGAAGGTGGATGACATGATCAATAGCATCAAAGGACATGGTGCAGATGTGGAAGAAAAAAGAAGTGATATTGAAGGTACTCAGAACTCTTCCTAAAGCTTATAGTCATAAAGTTTCTGCTATTGAAGAATTACAAAATTTAAATCAGTTTACCAAAGATCAGTTGCTTGGTACCTTAACTACTTTTGAAATGAGAGAATTTGGTACAAGTAGTGCAAAGGTTGAGACTACCTTCAAGGCTGACAAATATGAGAAGACCGTGGAATCAGATCAGGCTGATTATAATGATGTGCAAGATAACTTTGTGAGAAAGATGAAATTGAGTATTGGTAAGTATAGTGGTAAGTTGCCTTTCAAGTGTTTCAGTTATGGCAAGATAGGTCATTATGCTTCAAGATGTCTGAAAAGAATCTTAAGAAGCAAAAATAGGGAGAACAAATGTAGAGTGCCTAAGAAAAGCTACTATGTTAGAGAAGATGCAAGTATATCTGATGATGAATCTGACTATGAAAATGATGAAGATAATAATTTTTTTTTCATAGCTTTAAAAGATGATATTGTCTCTGCTAACTCTAATAAATGTGTGAAGGAAAGTTCTCTAGAAGTAAGTATTAATAATGAAGGCACTTTGATATTTGCTTTTCATACTAGATAAGAAAAGAACTAATGGGTCATTGACAGTGGATGCTCAAATCATATGACCGGTGATAAGAGTACATTTGTTAAACTTGAAAAATATGATGGAGGACTATTGAACACCCAGAGTACTGAGAGGGAGGGTGAATTTGTATTTTCTTAAACCAATTAAGCATAAAACATTTCAATCCATTTAGCATATCCAATTGTTGTAAAGTAAGTTATGCATGAAACATGCAACCATAAACCATAACACATAGACACTAGGATTTTTAAGTGGAAAACCCAAAAAGGGAAAAACCACGGTGAGGATTAGCTCACAATATATTATAACTAGTTAAGGTATTATGGAAATGCTCACTGTAGGTGGACTCACTGTCTAAGTGGACTCACTGCCCACTGAGAAAGAAAGAGAGAAAAGAAAGAGAGAAAGAAATGACTCCCTACCAATGATGAAATATTCTAATTGCATCTACAAATGCATGGAATACAATTCCAATGAAGCACAATCAAATTCTTCTTCCACTGATCTAAATTGCCACTTTGCTCTGCTCTGCAATCACATTGTTTGCTATGTTCTTCCTCAATTCACATATGTAGGCTCTAATCACATTATTATAATCACACATACATATCATATTCTCATCATACCTCCTCAAAGTATCAAAAACAAACCTCTATATATATCTACTTCTTTTACAACATCAAGTAGGTTGGCATGGATGGATGTAGCGTGCAAAACATGCCAAACAAAAACTGTCATCTTCCAAACTTTACACACTCACTTCACCCCAAGATTTAAACTTTGAAACAACTTGAAATAGGTTGGGGTGGACCTAAATTAGTTCCCACTTAACTTCATAAAACATGTTTACCAACATCCTCTTTACTCATATCATCAATTAGGTCAACCAACTTAAGTGAAACGTGTAGGGAGCACTTGTTTGCCTCAACCTGCTAACAAAAATGCATTGCAGAGTGAATGAGAACTTGAAACACACTCTCCTAGGTTGACATGACTTATAGAATCTCTTAAGACAACACTTCAATCTTTGGATTGCTTCGCATAAGGTACACATCTTCAAGTCAGCTTCATAAGTAGGGTAGCATAAGTGCATATTGATTGTTAGACCATAACTCAACATCCAGACCTCCAAATCATCTCAAATTTGAAACAAATAATATTTGGACATATCCAATAACATCCCTGTATCTACACAGCAAAATATTTGCATGTGGTGAAATATGGAGTACTGGAACTTGGTCTCTGTCATAGTCAAACATTTTTTAATCCATGTAGCGATATTTTGACAAACTTATCTATCACTCCAAAAGACCTATGAAGAGGATGAAATTTTGGATTTAGGTGTCTCTAGTGATCCATAAAAACTTATCAAATCCACAGAACAAGATCTTTAACATCTGACAAATGCGGACCAAAACCCTATAGCTCTATACATTGACTGTAACATTCTGACACTTAGCCAATTTTTACCAATTCTTCTTCTAGATAAAAAAATTTTGTATAGATAAATTTATGAGGACATGAACCTCTTGTGAGGGACATTACTATAACCTCATAACTTAGTTTTAATATTTGAACTTTGTTTCCATCAATGACAACACTTCTTGAATATCATATTCATCAGCATACTAGCAGTGTCTCTAACATTGATATTTCCAACAATCTCCCCCTTTGGCATTGATGGCAAAACATGATGTGAAAACTATCAAAACCAAATCTTTGAATATTCTCCTCATGAGACAAATATTTTCCATATCTGCATCTCTCCTTCAAAAATAACTTTTTCACATCTGCTTCTCTCCCCATTTGACATCAATGACAAAGGATATGAACTGTTTACTTGATCTCGTTTTAGAGTACATGAGTATATACAAACTAAAGTTTGCTCCCCCTAAGTAATTGATTTCTATGTACATCAAAATATCAATATTATTTTTTCTAATCTTCTACATATTTACAAGAAATCAAGAAAAACTTATTGATTCTTAGGAAATATAGCACTATAGATAGTCTTCATTTATACAGCATCTAAATCCCATCATGCCCTTGCATAGCTCAAACAATGCACATGCCCATTAATCTAAGATAGCATATCTTGTGCCTTATCTACTGTGGTAGGGGCCTCTGTCATCTTCCTTACTTTTTCTGCTTCACTGATCAGACCCATTATAGGAGCCATCCTAAAGCTTACAATTTCTCTTAATTGGCTCATCTGATCTTTAATTGTCTCCTTCTACTTCTACAGATTCTTGATTGTTGCATGAGTTTTCTCTATTGCAGATCTTAATTTTCCATTAGGATCATTCATTGAGTTATAGGTATTGGAATTTTCAACAAGCTAATTCTCCAGGCTATCAATCTTATCCTTTATATCCTTAGTTGTTATTGGCCATGATAAGGCAAATTTATACATATCATTTGCATCATTGATAGTTGTTTCAACATACTTAATGCTATTATCTAACAAAATTTGTGCCTTAGAGCATTTGTTAGTTAGGTCTACGAACAAAATTTGTGCCTTAGAGCATTTGTTAGTTAGGTCTACTAACCTCTTTTTGTGAATCTCTTCTCTGACTTTCTTTTCTACCACTCGTTCAAATGATTCAAAATGACTGCACACTGACTCCATAAGCTTCTTCATTTGAAAAGTGAGAGTCAAAGATGTATCTCTCTTAAGTTCTAGCATAATCTTTTCAAAAATTGTCATTGCTTCCTCTACAAGCTAATTGCCTTCAATATGTGACTTCAAAATCTCCTCTTGAGTGGTGGCTTGGAAAATTGTTCCCAATTTTAGCTTCTATAAGTGAGACATACCAGCCAAATTTATTTGTCCATATAATGATGGCACTTGCAACAACTCAAGGGTAGACACACTTTGTGACTCTCTTTGTTTAGCCAAAAATTCTCTTAAAGAATCTAGAGGTGATGATTTTGAGCTCTCACCAACAATGTCTCTTCTCTCATTTCCAGAAGACACTTGTGTAGCTACAATCTCTAGAGGATTTTCTCCAATAGGTGCTTGTTGCTCTTCTATGTTCCTTGGAATAAAAATGTCATCCATTTGTTCTATAGATTCCTCTTTCTTCTTTTCTTTTTCTTTAGTAGTCTTCCCCTCAGCTAATTCCCTTATTTCTTCAATGTTTTCTGAGGTTACCAAACGAGGGATCACTCCTTGATCCATTGTATTTTTGGGAGGTGGTGGAGATGGTGCATTTTGTTTACCTACCACATCAGGGACTGCACTTGAGGTGTCAACATCAAAGTTCATCTTCTCTCCTTCATTTGTTTTTGCAATAGTTAGAATTTAAAGTTCATCAAGCACACTTATGGTTATCTCTATAGTTTCCCTCTCCAACCTCTCAATTTCTTTCTTATCACTAGCCATAATAGTATTTACTCTTATTTTGGTTCTGAACTCTTTGTTGAGCCTCTACATGGCTTTGATTTTGTCTTACCAAGAAAGGCGTGGACAAATTTTCTTCAAAATTCTTTCATTCATTTCCACATCTTTTTCCATAGCCTCATCTCTTTTAGCAGTTAAAATACTGGCTAAGCTATCAAGTAAGTCATTAGTTATTTCAATTAAAGCCTTATTGAACATATCCAAATACCTGATAATAGTTGCTTCAATAGTTTCTTTATCATTGTCTGATCTTTCATCATACAAGTCTTCCACTTGCTTTAGATTGCCATGCTCAACTATGGCATTAATTGTAGCTTCAAATGTCAAAGAAGTATCATCATTCTTGTCCTTATTTTTCATTCCTTTTCCTTTTTCATTAGAAGTAGCTCTTTTTCTCTTCTTCTCCTCAACTTTTGAGGACTGGCCTTCTTTCACCTTTTCAGAAGTTTCTTCTTTTTCTTTTGTTTGAGTTCTTTCTTTAGGAATAGTAGAGACTTTTCCTTTTCAGACTAATTTCTCTTCTTATTTTTCTTGTTCTTCCTCTTCTTCTTCACCACCACCATGGCTAACATATACATATTTGTGGCCTTTTCTCTTGACTCTTTTCCTCTTTACTAGTTCAAAGGCATTGGCCTCAACATTCTTCTCTGCAACATCGATAGTAGGAGCTCCAAAGGCCTTAGATGCACCAGCAGGGGAGGATGTAGTCCTTGTTGTCCTTCTAGTGCTAGGTGCACACTTCTTTCCTTCAATTTTCTCTTCTAGTTTCTCTACAGCATCATCCTCTTCAACAACTTTTCTCTTTGCTCTAGATTGTACTTGTTCTCTGGTTAACCCTATGATTTTAGCATGCTCCTCAACCATTCTTTGCACTTTCCTCTAAGATTGTGGCTTGGTTTTCTCAAGATGGATTTTCATGGACTTTTCCTCATAAGTGCCAAACCTCTTTTATGTGGTATCACAAGGTTTGCTAAGCATTAGTTCTACCAGAACTACAAGAGTATTTTCTAAAACTTCATATCCCATCTCTGGGATCCACACTGTTTTAGGCTCAACTGCTTCCATTAAACTTTCATCTTTTGTCACCATAAAAGTGATTTCATATTTGTATTTCTTTCCCTAGCTTGCAGCTTTTCTTGAAATACCTTGAAGTAACCCCACAGAGCTATATTTTGTGCATCATCATTGCCAATCCTTTGCATGTGATATCTAATTTGTGTAGAAAATGGAATATCTCTCAACCACATAATATTCAACACTCCAAGTAGCTATTTCAAATAGTAAAACAATAAACAAATAATGAGAGTACCATAATTGAATGCGTACTTGGAATCTTTGGTTTTCTTCAAGTTCTCCAAAAGTTGTTGCCAGAGCAACTCACAAAGATCATAGTCCACATTTTATTTCACCATCTGATATGCAGTATAGATGCTTGTAGCTGATACAAAGTTTTCTCTATTGGTGAAGTAAAATTTGTAGCCAATCATCATAGAGGCATACTTGACTACTAGATCCTCTATGTCATTCACTGTCAAAGCTCTCTTGTCAAACTTAGCTCCTATGAGATTCATCACCATATCGTTCTTCATAGATTTTAGTGTTGGTACAATATCAATGGAATACAAACGTGTCATGGCCTTAATGGCCTCCTTGCTGATCATATGAGGAACATCTAACCACATGAACTTGTCATGAATTTTGCTTAGCACATATCTCACCCAAGCATTTTCATAACATAAAATGGGAAAGTTATTCCATACATCCAATGTTTTCTCTACTAGGGCACTAAATTCTGTCTTCAAACCAAAGTTATCATTAGTCAACTCATCCACCCATACTTTCCCTAGCTTGGCATGGTTATATTCTTCCAAATTTGCATGAACATAAATCGTTATATCCTCAATGTGCAAAACGCCATAGGGCACATCTAAAAATGCACCATCCAGATCAGTTAATGTTGACTTGAAAGGGTATTTCTTATATTTAGGATGAGGTCTATCTACAACATCTATCACTTGTGGAGTAGAAATTTTCAATATTCAATAGAGAGATTTCTAGGGTAGGATAAGAATTGTAAATACCTTTTCAAACATTTCCAGCTAGGGTTTTGATGCATCGATCTTTGATTTGCCTTGAATTCTTCTTTTGCTCAGATGTGCTCTCAAATTCACTCTTTGAAAGTTTTGTGAATGATTTTGTAAACTAAAATCTCCTTTTGTCACCCTTTTTCCTTCATGACCTAATTCATCATAAATGCTCTGTTTAATAAAGTTTTTAATACTTCTTCTAATGACATAGTTGATTTAAATTGCTTCGTAATCTTCTGCAATAAGATATTTTATTCTGCAATTTGCTTCAGTGGATCAGGCATGTTGACCTTCAACTTGTATCTTCATGTTGAGACATCAACACCAATCCTTTGGAAGGGGGTGAAAGATTTCCATTAATGCTCCCCATGAGCCAAAGTTCTCATCTAAGTTTTTGGAGGAAATGTCTGCACCAGATGCTAATACGTGTTCATCATTAACCTCTGTTACTTCCTTCTTTATCCAAATATTATTCATCTCCTTCTTAGTCTCTTCCTGATCAACCTTTTGTACTGGTTTGTTCTTCTCCATTGGATAATTCTTCTTCATGCTTCTACATCTGCAGAACTTTGAAATGTGTCCAAGTTTATTGCAATTATAACATACAACATCCCTTTGACTAGTATTCCTTCCATTCATTCTAGATCTGCAATGGTTAGCTTTGTGCCCAAATCTATTGCATGTATAATAGTAGTCATTGAAGGATTGAGTCATTCTACCATTATTATACCCATTCATCCTTTGACTTCTGCATTCATTAGCTTTGTGACCAACCTTCTTGCATGTAAAACATTGACCAGAGAAAGATGGAAAACTTTGATTCCTTCTACTCCTACATTGTGTAGCCTTATGTCTGAATTTATTGCAAGAAGGACAATAACCATTAAAAGATGGGTACCTTTGAGAAAATTAGGTTGTCTGAATGGTGGTCTTTTACCTCCTTTCTTTTGATTCTAGATCTGCTTGCCATTGTTCTTCTTATTTTCAACTTTTGATGCTTGACCTGATTTTGAACTTTCACCATTTTCAAACCCTAAGCCTTCTTTGTCATGGGGATCTTTCTAATTTGCAATCATCTCATCAAGCCTTGCAAAAATTATCTTAAATTTTTCTTCATAATTCTTTGAACTTTCACCATTTTCAAACCCTAAGCCTTCTTTGTCATGGGGATCTTTCTAATTTGCAATCATCTCATCAAGCCTTGCAAAAATTATCTTAAATTTTTCTTCATAATTCTTTGCCTTCTCTAGATCTGATTTCAATTTCACAACTTGTTCAAGCCTTATGCATTCTTTAGATTTGCCTTTCACCATTGAATCTAGATATTCCTCAATTCTTGCCTTTTCTTCAACTTACACTTTCAAACCATTCATGGATTCATTTTCTAGCCTCAATTGTTCACAAACCTCCTTATGCCTTTTTTTGAACTTCTTGACTTGGTCTCTCAATTTTCTGATACATCCATCTTCTTTGACATTCTCCATCAGATCTTTGATTTCTTCTTCAGTTCTTTCTAGGTATTCAAGAGCAACCTTGAGTTCTTTACTACTAACAGACATGCATTCACCTTCTGAAAATTCAACAGTAGGAATCTCTTCCAGAGGAGTAGGAAACTTTCTAACTCCCATGTGTTCAATCTCTAAGATCTTCCTTGAGTGGTTAGGCTTCTTCCAAATGACCTTGCTATGATACCAATTGTTGAACACATGGAATACTGAGAGGGGGGGATGAATCAATATTCTTTTAAACCAATTAAGCATAAAATATTTCAATCCATTTAGCATATTCAATTGCAGTGAAGTATGTTGTGCATGAAACATGAAACCATAAACCATAACACATAGACACCATGATTTTTACGTGGAAAACCCCAAAAGGGAAAAACTACGGTGAGGATTAGCTCACAATATATTATAACCTATTAAGGTATTATAGAAATGCTCACTGTCCAAGTGGACTCACTGCCCACTGAGAAAGAAAGAGAGAAAAGAAAGAAAGAAATGGCTCACTAGCAATGATGAACTATTACAATTGCATCTACAAATGCATGGAATATAGTTCCAATGAAGCATAATCAAATTCTTCTTCCACTAAATTAAATTGCCACTTTGCTCTGCTCTGCAATCATTTTGTTTGCTTTGTTCTTCCTTAATTCACATCTGTATGCTCTTATCACATTATTCTAATCACACATACATATAATATTCTCATCATACCTCCTCAAAGTATCAAAAACAAACCTCTATACATATCTGCTTCTTTTACAACATCAACTAGGTTAGCCTGGGTGGATGTAGCATGCAAAACATGCCAAACAAAACCTATCATCTTCCAAACTTTACACACTCACTTGCGCCAAGATTTAAAATTTGTAACAAGTTGAAATAGGTTGGGGTAGACCTAAATTATCTCCCACTTAACTTCACAAAACATGTTTACCAACATCATCTTTACTCATTTCATCAATTATGTTGGCCAACTTAAGTGAAACGTGTAGGCAACACTAGTCGGCCTCAACCTGCTAACCAAAATGCATTATAGAGTAAACCAAAACTTGAAACACACTCTCCTAGGCTAGTATGACTTATAGAACCTCCTAAAACAACACTTCAATCTTTGGATTTCTCCGCACAAGGTACGTTTCTTCAGGTTAGCTTCATAAGCAGGGTAGCATAAGTGCATATTGACTGTCAAACCATAACTCAACATCTGGAGCTCCAAATCATCTCAAATTTGAAACAAATAATCCTTGGACATCTACAATCACATCCCCAAATCCACACAACAAAATTTTTCCATGTCGTGAAATGCAGAGTATTGGAACTTGGTCTCTCTCATAGTCAAACATTGTTTATCCATGTAGCTATATTTTCACAAACTTATCTATCACTCTAGAAGACATAAGAGGATGAACTTATGGATTTAGGTGTCTCTATTTATCCATAACAACTTATCAAATCTACAAAAGAAGATCTTTAACATATGAAAAATGCGGGCCAAAACCTTGTAGCTCTATACACTGACTGTAACATTCTGACACAGCCAATTTTCACCAATTCTTCTTCCAAATCAAAACTCTTTGTATAGATAACGTTATGAGGATAGGAACCTCCTATGAGAGACATTACTATAACCTCACAACTTTATTTTAATCTTTGAACTTTGTTTCCATCAATGACAACACTTCTTGAATATCATATTCATCAGCATACCAGCAGTCACTCTAACATTGATATTTCCAACAAAGACTAGTTAGATTTGGTGATGATACATTTGTTGGACCACGATTTCTCTTAGACCAAAACCCACAAGAATTAATCTTCTCTACAAATTCTAGAGTTAGGATCCACAAGAGGTGGTTAGTCCATGTCACGAAACATCACGGTGTGCGTTGGGTGCACATGCCAACAATCTCACCCCCAGCATTACCCGGGGAGTTTTGAACTTGAGACCTTTTGCTCTGATACCAATTGTTGGACCACAATTCGCATTAGACCAAAACTTACAGGCTTTAATCTCCACTACAATCGCCAGAGTTAGGATCCACAGGAGGTGGTTAGTCCATGTCAGGAAACATCACAGGGAGCGCTGGACACATATGCTAACAACATTTGCTAATATATGTGGAAGAGGTTCAATTAGTTTTGATGGAAATCATAATACTGATGATGTTTTTTATGTTAAGGGTTGAAATCATAATCTCTTGAGTCTTGGACAAACGTGTAGCAAAGGATACAATCTTGTGTTTCAGGATGGTGGCTGTGAGATCAGGAAAGACTTTGGAACTGTGATAGCTCCTGGAAAGAGGATAGATGGAAATGTTTATCAGCTTAAAGGTGGTGATGGTTATTATTTCATGACTCAGATTAGTGAGATTTGGCTATGGCATAGCAGATTATGTCACATCGATTTTGATAGAATGGTAAGAATAAGTTTAGTTCAAGGTGTAAGAGATCTGTCAAAGATTACAAAGCCTATCAATGGTGTTTGTAACTAATGTCAAGTTGCAAAGAAAACAAGAAGAAGTTTCAAAGTCAAGGATCAATCTTCTACTAGACTATTGGAATTGGTGCATATAGATCTTTGTGGTCCTACCAAGGTAAGGAGTTTTCAAGGTGACATGTATTTCATGCTACTGATTGATGATTATTCTAGAATGACATGGGTTACTTTTCTCAAAGAAAAATCTAAAGCCCTAGATAAGTTCAAAGCATTCAAAGTCATGGTTGAGAATGAAATTGATATGAGAATTAAATGTTTAAGGTCAGACAGAGGTGGAGAGTTCACCTCCAATGAGTTTAACATGTTTCGTGAGAATCATAGAATAAAGAGGCTTTTACATTATGGTCCCCTTTTTGTTCTTTCTTTGCATCCTTAATGGACTATTGTCTTGCATTTTTAATTTTATATTATAACATCTTATTTAATATCATTCATTTTAAATATATTATTCTAATTCCTTTTTACATTTAGTCTTCTCCTTTCTTTTTGGATCTTGCATTCTTATTGCATTACAAGCATTTTATATTTTTCACTTGTTCCTTACTTTGCTCAGTCATTTAGTATTACTTTATCTTTTATTAAATTTATTATACATATTATAGATTATATTGTGTGTTACATATTGTAGTAGGCGAAATTTTATTGCTTTCTTATTTCTTGTATTTAATCTTACATTTGTTCATCACTTTTCACACATATTTAGTATTACTTTATATTTTATTAAATTTATTATACATATTATATATTATAAATATTATTTATTATTGTATTATATATGATTTATTATACATATTATATTATATTATAGTGTGTGATACATATTGTAGTAATTGAATATTTTTATTGCTTTCTTATTTCATGTATTTAATCATTTGTTTAGTTCTCATTACATATTTTTTGTTATATCCTTTGTCTGACCTATTTATTGGTTTTTTATTTTAATTCATTGTTCATTATTTATTGGTTTTTTCATCCACCTCACCAACCCTAATCCCCCTTCTCATCCTTTTATAGCGAAAATCTGCAATCCATTTCACTATAATGCTCTTCCTAATGATCGATCACTAAGTATGATTTAAAATGTCGATACGAAGAACTATACACAGTTTAATCCAAAAGCTCTTATATCTGTAGGCTTTTATCTGCCCCTGGGACTCCTTGGCAGAATGGAGTGGTTGAAAGGAAGAATAGAACTATTCAAAAAGATGCAAGGACAATGATAAAAGAAGCAAATCTACTATAGGCAAGAGAAAATAGAACAAAGACCCCTAATGAGTTATGGTATGGAAGGATTCTAGTGCAGGGGCCCAAGACAAATTTTGAATTTTTGGTCTCAATAAAGAGACTAGGTGGAATTTTCCTTCATAACTGATGTAATGAAGTCTATTAAAGACTATTTTTGTTGTATTTGTGGTCACCTAGAGTGGAGTCTTGATTATGGCATAAGATTAGGACAGTCTATTTTTGGCATTGTAGTGGACAGGCTATTTTATGCCTTCTTTTTGGCTTTTCCACAATGAGGGAGTTATGAAAACATGAAGTTTCAATGTAAACATGTTATTTATACCTCACACATTTTGAGGTAGATCAGAGGAGAAGATTGGAGAGAAAGGAAATAAAGATTTTTTGAGTTTTCTGCATATTTTATGTGTTTTTGGTTGTTCCTATGTCCTGTACTATTCTGTACCAGACTGTCATGACTTCTAATGCCCAAAATGTTGAAATGAGTTGAGTTAGTTTTAATTTGCACATAATTTGGAATATTTTCATTGCGGTTGAAGCATTTTATCAACCATTTTCTAAAACTCAGTCTTAAACCCTAGTTTTGGAGGGTTTTAGCAAATCAATGGGGTTTTGACCCATTCCACCTATGTCAACTCTCAAGCATGGGTGGAATGGAATTAGATAGGTTACATTTCTATGTTTATTTCATTGTAGGAGAAGGGGACTTGATTGGTGTGACATTTGAAGCAAATTGAGCCTAATATCCTCATGTATTAAGTCTTCTAGCATAGGTAGAGTAGTGATTTGGTGAAAAGTTGACTTGGGATGAACTAGATCCCTCAATATAGCATATTCAATCCATTTTCAACCTAATTCATGCCCTAGAGTAGGTCTTGGAAGTTTGGATCAAGTTTGTCAAACACGTGCTTTGCAAAAGAGGCATAATTAGGCCTAATACAACAGGAACAGTCAATTTTTTAGGCCCATGTTCCAAAGAAAATTATGCTCCATGTCTGATATGTTTTGTATAAGCTTAATGGGTATCTAGAAAGTCAATTTGTTCATTGGTTTGCCAAGTATTCTGCATGTTATGTGTGAAAACCCCTATTTCGAGGGTTACAAGCAATTAGGGCTTATTACAAGGGAACATCTAGAAGGGCATGATGTCATGGTTTGTGGAGACCTTTAGTGGTCTTAGTCTACCAAAATAGAGTAGTTAAAGGTGTGGTAAAAGTTTAGTAAGAGGGTGAACTCATAAGACCTTGATTGGTGCATTTCTCAACCATTGATAACCTTGTTAGTTGAAGAGGAAGCCTGTCATATTGGAACAGTCAGTCAAGTGAATCTCATGAATCTTTTTTAGGTGTTTTTGAGGAGCCTCCCTTGCTTTTCATCAAGTGGTATCAAAGCCTAGGTTCAGGTTCTAATTGGGAAGAAAGAAGAAAGTTGAAGTGTGAAGGAGGAATAGGTGCAAGGTGCCTCCTAGAAACAATCCAGTCCTCACTAGAGAAGTGAGAATGATGAAGGAATCTCAATATGGATTCCTAGCTAGACTTGCAGCCATAGAAGTAAACCTAAGAAGAGGTAGTCACTGAGGAAGAGAGTGACCAAGAGGAAGAGAATGAGGGTGAGAGTACATGCCCTCAAAGGGGATCCAATGAAGAAGAGATGGATCCATATGATAGAAGGTTTATGAAGATGTTGTAGGTTGTGAAAGGGGAAAGCCCTGATGTCAAAATGGAGTTACCCCTGTATGAAGGAAAAATGAACAGTGAGGAAGTATTAGATTGGATTGGTTCCTTAAATAACTACTTTGAGTACAAAGAGATGCTAGAAGAGCAAAAGGTCAAATTAGCAAATACCAAGTTGAAGGGACCAACATTGACATGGTGGAACTATATTCAATCAGAAAGGTTGAGGAAAGGTAAAGAAAAAATTAGTTCATGGGACTGGATGGTGTCCAAAGTGAAGAGCCAATTCCTACCAAGGGATCATGCAATTCAAACCTTTAGAAGGTTGCAAAATTTAAAACAAAAGGAAATGGATGTTATGGCCTATAGTGAAGAATTCCACAAGCTGACCATGAGGACAAAACATAATGAAGATGAGTTTGAGAAAATTGCTAGGTATATCAATGGTCTTAGGCTCAATATTCAAAATGAAATAAACCTTGCCACCCCTAGAAATTTGGAAGAATGTTTCCAACTGACAGTAAGGGAAGAAGAGAAGATCAAAAGAAGACAAGAACAATAGGCTAGGGGAAAAGGAAAGAATAATAGAGGTAGAGGTAATTTTGGGGGAAGGACACAATTCCAAAAGCAACAAGGAGAATCAAGTGGATAGCAAGAGTAAAAAAGGGAATCAAGTGATAGGGGCAGTTTTAGAGGTAGAAGACCTAACACTAGAGGAAGATTTAGTGGCCAAGGAAGAGGGTCAAGCACCTTCTTAAGTAAATGTCACAACTGTAATCAATTTAGACATCCTACATTCAAGTGTCCAGACAAGAAAGCATCAAGTTCTCAAGGAGGTGAACGTAGAACCCAAATAGTGGATGAAGAGGATAGTGAAAGTGTCAATTCACCACTTTAGCCTGGTGCTCCTGAGGTAGTGATACATTGATGATAAGGAGGACACTCCTCAAGGTGCCAACAACCAGGGAGCCTTCACAAAGGAAATCATTGTTTAGAACAACTTGCAAGTCACATGGAAAGCTATGTAAAGTAGTTGTTGATTCTGGCTTTATTGATAATATGGTTTCCTTAGAAATGGTAGAGAAGTTGAACCTGAAAAGAATTCATCACCCCACACCCTACAAACTGTCATGGTTAAACAAAGATCAACAAGACTTGGTAAATGAATAGTCATGGGTAGAGTTTAACATTAGGGGTTATAGAGATAAGATCCTTTGTGACATCATTCCTAATGATGTTTGTCACCTGCTTCTAGGAAGACCCTGGCAACATGACAGAAAGACCAAACATGATGGTCAGAAAAACACTTATGTGATAGAGAAGGATGGAGTCTCATTCTCATTAACACCCCTTCAAGAGGAAGAGTCTGATAAACAAGTTGGGTCTAGCATTATGGTAGTAGGAGAGAAAGAGTATTTGTAGACAATGAAGGAATAAGGTGGATAGGGATTTGTAGTAGTAATTAGACCTAAGACCAAGTTTGTTTTAGCAACAAAGAAGGTGGAAGACATACCTAGTGAGATTCAGTCTTTGTTGAACAAGTACAAGGATATTGTGGTAGATTATTTTCCAAGTTCCTTACCTCCCATGAGAGATATCAACCATCAGATAGACTTGATCCCTGGTGTTAATTTACCTAACAAGGCTGCATACAAACTGACCCCATAGCAGAATGAAGAAATCAAGACACAAGTCCAAGAATTGTTAGATAAGGGTCTCATCAGAGAAATCTTAAGTCCATGTGTTGTCCCTACTATTTTAGCACCCAAGAAAGGTAGAGAGTGGAGGATGCATACTGACTCAAGAGCAATAAACAAAATCACAATCAGATATAGGTTCCCAATACCTAGAATGGAGGACCTAATGGATTGTTTAGGAGGTGCATGTTACTTCTCAAAGATTGATCTCAGAAGTAGATATCACCAAATTAGGATAAGGGAAGGAGATGAATGGAAAATTGCTTTTAAAACTAATGAAGGACTATATGAATGGATGGTAATGCCCTTTGGACTGTTAAATGCTCCTAGTACATTTATGAGATTAATGAATGAGGTCTTGAAGCCTTTTATTGGAAAATTTGTTGTTGTTTATTTAGATGACATTCTTGTGTTTAGCAAGACAAAGGAAGAGAACTTATGGCATCTTGACATGGTTTTGTAGAGATTGCATGAGGAGAAGTTGATGATAAACCTAAAAAATGTGAGTTTATGAAAGAAGAATTTGTGTACCTTGGTTTTTTGATCTCCAAAGGCACATTGAAGATGGATCCTTCCAAGGTTGAAGCCATTCTCAGTTGGCCAGTTCAAAAATTAGTAGGAGAGGTAAGAAGCTTTCATGGTTTAGCTACCTTCTATAGGAAATTTATTAAGAACTTCAGTCATATCTGTTCTCCCATCCTTGATACCATCAAAGGAGACAAGAAGAGGAAATTTTAGTGGACTGATGAGGTAGGTAAGAGCTTTAAATATCTAAAACATAGAGTTGCACAGTAGCCCATCCGTGCATTACCTGACTTCAATAAGATCTTCATAGTGGAGTGTGATGCTAGTGGATTTGCAGTGGGTGCAGTCTTGAGCCAAGAAGGCAGACCGGTGGCTTTCTTTAGTGAAATGCTCAATGAGGCCAAAAGAAGATATTCTTCATATGACTTAAAACTCTATGCATTAGTGTATTCCCTAAGGAAGTGGAGACATTACCTCTTGCCCAAGGAATTTATTGTTTTCACAGATAATCATGCTCTAAGTTTCTTGAATAGCCAAGACAAGTTGAATCATGGGCATATGAAGTGGGTAGAATACTTGCAGGTCTACACCTTCACAATCAAACATAAGAAAGGACAGTCAAATAAAGTTGTTGATACTTTGAGCCAGAGGTCTATGATGGTCCAAAAAAATCAACTTTAAAGTATGGGGATAGAAGCACTCAAAGGTATGTATGAAAATGATTATGATTTTAAGGAACAATATGCTGTTTATAGTCAATTTCAAAATACTTTTCACAGTGAGTTCTCTAATTTTATGTTGCAAGATGGATTGTAGTATAGGGGTACTCAGTTGTGTGTGTCTAAGTGCTCTATGAGAGCCAATTTAATAAGACAGAAGCATTGTGGTACTTTGGGTGGACATTTTGGGTTTGACAAAACCTTAGATTAGGTGAAAAGGTTCTACCATTGGCCAAGGATGCATGCAGATATCAAGAAGTTTGTGGAAAGTTGTGGGATTTGTCAAAGAGCAAAGGGCTCTAGCTCAAATGCAGGACTATATCAGCCTCTCCCAATCCCTAGCAGACCTTGGGAACATCTTAGTATGGACTTTGTATTAGGTTTACCTAAAACTTAGAGGGTAGTGGACAGTGTGTTTGTGGTTGTGGACAGGTTTAGTAAAATGGCACACTTCATTCCTTCCAAATGCACAAGTGATGCCTCAAACATTGCAGGCCTATTCTTCAAGGAGATAGTTAGAATTCATGGACTACCCCTCTCTATAGTTTCAGACAGAGATTGTAAATTCATAGGTCACTTTTGGAGGACCTTATGGAGGAAATTAGGAACAAATTTGACTTTCAGCTCTGCCTATCACCCACAAATAGATGGGCAGACTAAAATAGTTAATAGGTCATTGGGAAATCTACTTAGGTGTCTCACAAAAGAGCATAGACAACAATTGGATCTTGTCCTCCCTCAGGAAGAATATGCTCATAATGACTCCATTAACAGGAGCATAGGGAAGAGTCCTTTTGAAGTAGTGTATGGATTGAACCCAAGAGGTATACTTGAACTTAGAGATTTGAGAGGGTTAGAGAAGACAAGTGTTGAAGGAGAGGAGTTTGCAATGGCTATGAAGGATATGCATGATCAAGTTAGAGAACACCTCAAGAAGAGTGTGGAAACTTACAAGAAGCATGCAGATTTGAAAAGGAGGTATGTTCAATTCAAAGTTGGAGATTTAGTACTTGCACATCTAAGAAAAGAGAGGTTACCTAAGGGTAGATACACTAAGTTGTTGATGAAGAAAATTGGGCCATGCAAGGTGGTCCACAAGTTTGGTGAAAATGCATATGAGATAGAACTCCCTCCTGGAGTTGTTATCTCACCAATCTTTAACATTGCTGATTTATATCCTTTCAAGGAATCTTTGGATGCAAGTACAGGTATTGATGAAGGTACTACTGATGCTAATTGGGTTAAAGATCTTCCTCCTGTTGCACTAGTCAAGCTTAAAGCTAGTTTGGACACCAAGGATGTCAAGAGAATAAGACATAAGGTTTATAATGAATACCTTGCAAAGTGGCAAGGTCTTCCTCATGAAGATGCCACATGGATGACAGCTAAAGACATTACAAAACATAGAACCTCAGTACTTGATCTAATCTCAGGTGGAGACTGAGATCCTTTCTCCTTGGGTGTATGGTGCAGGCGCCCAAGACAAATTTTGAATTTTTGGTCTCAATAAAGAGCCTAGGTGGAATTTCCTTCATAACTGATGTAATAAAGTTTATTAAAGACCATTTTTTCTATATTTGTGGTCACCTAGAGTGGAGTCTTGATTATGGCATAAGATTAGGATAGTTTATTTTTGGCATTGTAGTGGACAGGTTGTTTTATACCTTCTTTTTGGCTTTTCCACAATGAGGTAGTTATGAAAATATGAAGTTTCAATGCAAACATGCTATTTATGCCTCACACATTTCAAGGCAGATTAGATGAGAAGATTAGAGAGAAAGGAAATAAAGATTTTCTGAATTTTTTTGCATATTTTTTGTGTTTTTTGCTATTCCTACATCCTGTACTATTCCGTACCAGACTGTCATGACTTATAATGCCCAAAATATTGAAATGAGTTGAGTTAGTTTTCATTTTCACTTGAATTGGAGGATTTTCGTTGTGGTTGAAGCCTTTTATCAATCGTTTTTTGAAACGAGGTCTTAAACCCTAGTTTTGGAGGGTTTTCACAAATAGATGGGGTTTTGACCCATTCCACCTATGTCAACTCTCAAGCATGGGTGGAATGGACTTAGATAGGTTGCATTTCTTTTTTTATTTCATTGCAGGAGTAGGGGACTCGATTGGTGTGACATTTGAAGTAAATTGAGCCTAATATCCTCATGTATTAGGTCTTCTAGCATAGGTAGAGTAGTGATTTTGTGAAAAGTTGACCTGGGATGAGCTTAGATCCCTCAAACTAGCATATTCAATCCATTTTCAACCTAATTCATTCCCTAGAGTAGGTCTTGGAAGTGTTGGTGCCTGAATTGACTATCAGTTTTTGAGCAAATTTTTTATGTAGGCACCTTCCCAAAAAATCCAAAAAATTTCTAAGTTTTGGAGCCCCTTAGTGTTTTTCAACATTATCATGATTTTCTGAGGGAGGGGGTCATCATTGTCATCATTTTCTAGGTTATCACCTTGATATTTCTGTGGGGTCGTCGAGTTTTATGTCATCAATTTGTTCATCGGGATGACTTGGTGTATCAGGCGAGCTGGCATGAGGTATGCCGATGTATTGGTGTCAGGGTGATGGAGATGCACATCGGCGTGATTTTGTTATCAGCCAGGGATGTTGTTTTCTTTTTGACAGCTTGGATCTCACCGACGGGGGCTATGAAGTGTCTGTCGGCAAGACTTGGTGTATTGGCCGAAGTGCTTTGTGGTTCGCCAACGTGTTTGGTCTGGCCGATATCGTTCATCGGCGTGTGTGTGGTCATCGGCGGGAGGAGTTCCAAGTTGGCCGATGGCGTGGGTCTTACTGATGGCAGATGGTATGGGTAGGTTGGTGACCATTGAAGAGAGTGGGTGCATCGGTGAAGGTGCAATGCGTCAGCCCGACAGGGTTTTTCTTGCTGATGGGAGTGGCATCGGTGTGCCACTGTGTATCAGAGAAGTGGGCAAGGTGTTCGCCAATGTAGTTGGTCTCGCCGACAGAGTGTGATTTGTGGTGGTCATCGGGGTGACATTGTGTATCAGCCCAGGCAGGTGAAGGGTCCGCCGATGGTTGGTGTTTGGCCGACAAGGGAGTGCGGAGGCTTCATCAATGTGACACGGGAGGTCGGAGAGAGGATTTTTTATTGCTCCGATGGTGAGGGGTCTGGCCGATAGGCTATTGGCGGATGTTCATGGGTCGAGCGGGGCAAAACGCTTGACACTTAGTTTGTTTGCGCCATGTTTATAAAGTGATAGAGTGGTTACTATAGGGTGAATGTGGGATAATTAGATCTCACTTGTTTTGAAAAGTCAGTGATGGAATGAGGGACTTCCCACGTGGCGCAATCTCACTAGTGACGAGCCTTTTCAAAGTGCCAACATTGATTTGTGACTTGTAAGAGCGGCTTTGGACCGTCGATTTTGCGTGTCTGGAGCCCGATCCTATAGCTGAGTTTGAACGATGAAATAGCTATCTATTGGTGCCCTTTTTGCGCGTTCTCTCCACATTTAGCGAACCTACTGCACGGCAGTGAGAGGCGTCATGTCTAATTGTGTACTCAGGGTCTGGGTTGCTTGCACCGCAGGCTTTTATGGTGATTCTGATGGCTTTAGCGACAGAAATTTATGAGGATTCGATTGTTTCTTTGAAAATCTAGAAGGAGTGGTCTTTGCATTTATGAAATCTGTCAGTGTGTAGGTGGCCGGAAGCTTGTATGCTCCTTGAAAAGGAATCCATGGCCATTCTATAGAGGTTGGATGTTCTTGGGCCTTTTGCTCTGACTCTGAACACATGGTGTTCACATTTTGAAAGGCATTTTTTGTTACAGATTCGGTCCTTGGTCTGATGTATCAGTCTATCCTGTCTTGTAAATGATAATTTCCTATATGATGATCTTCTATATAGATTGAATTTAAATGAAAAACACCTATTGTGTGTATTATTTATGATTGTCTCATGTATGTCATTTGTTTTCTTTTCAAACAAGGTTGTCAAGGGCTTCCAAGTTTTTCAGTATATGCATACTGTGTGTCTGATTTATTGCATCTACTCAAGGAGTGGTTAAATAGGCTTTTGATCAGATACAAAGGAAAGTTGATTGCATCATAGGATTTGTTAAGTATGATCATAAGTAATACTCTTTCTTGGACATGTTGCTGTTAGGCAGTAGCATTCTTCTCAAGTCCTCTAGATATGAATTTTAGTTGTCATAGGGGAACATTTACATTCGTTGATTTGACTCTGCTGCCCAGATAAGGCACTGGTTTGGGAATCTGTCTATTCAATGGGTCTAGGAAAGTCTCATAACTCCAAACATCAATTCAAACCATTTCATACTTCCACCTGTTAGTTGTAGGAGTAGGATTAGGAACCCCCTGCATGCTCTCATACCCACCAGACAAATATGTCCAAGAATGTTGCCAACCTTGTGATCTATTATGCAGATCTTGGTCCAAACATGAGAGTATTTTGCCTGATGCTGTCAAGCTAAATCTTCATATCATTAAGCCAGTCAAGGTTACATCTTGAGTTATAGGGATACCCCCCTTGGTGCGGCAGAACTAGAAGTGAAGGGGAGGAGCTCACACAACCTCCTATATTTAGTTGGCTGAATCTGCCTGTG
This sequence comes from Cunninghamia lanceolata, assembly GCA_027924645.1. Lineage (NCBI taxonomy): Eukaryota > Viridiplantae > Streptophyta > Pinopsida > Cupressales > Cupressaceae > Cunninghamia > Cunninghamia lanceolata. The sequence goes on along the minus strand of BSBN01000719.1, from coordinate 1,768,976 downwards.
CATTAGAACTGGCAAACCCTAATGCTGATTCAGAAGAAAAACCAACAAAGTGGCGACTCTGTTGGGGAGTCTTTCATGTGAATGATAATGCTCTCCTGGTGGAATGAACCTAGAAAAGTAGCTTTCAACTATTATTTTGTCCTCTCTGGAGAGGTGGTGACTCTGTAAAAAGATTCAATTGCACATGAAAGATAGATGTATGTTATGTGACAAAGGATTTTCATATTTTTGCATCTGGATGAGAAAAGGTACTTAGTTTCTTCCCCTTTATATTTGTTGTTTACTACATAAGTTAGATGCCAGGGGGAAGCCTTAGGTCTTACGCAGACAAAGGATGTCTAAGGTTGAAAATTTTATGAATCCAAATATGTATACACCTGTGCTCAACCAAGAGGGAGATGCAATGTTAAGTGACAGAATAGAAGAGATAAGAAATAGGTTGATACTCTTAGAGGCTAGGTAGGCTCAGTTGAATAATGATAACCCTGTTGTGTCTGCCAGTCAGAAAGCTAAACCTCTTGTCAGCCCTTTTGATCCTTTGTATGACCAACTGGATTTGTCATGGGTTGATTATAAAGTAGAAAGTATGCTTGCTAGAATATACTATCAGATGCCTAGATTTAGTGGTCACAATGTGTGTGATGGGAATGCACATATCCAAAATTTTCATGAGTTCATGGGAAAACATTCATTCAGAGATGAGGATATGTGGATGAGGTTTTTTGTTAGATCCTTTGATGTAAAAACTAGAGACTGGTATTTGAGCTTTCCAAAGAGATCCTTTGCCTGTTGGGATGAGCTTGCTGACTATTTAAAAAAACAACTTGCAAGAGAACCTGCTGATCTTGTTGCAGAATTAATGAAAATTAGAAAACAAGATGAAGAGCCATGTGTTGATTTTAGTCATAGATTTGCAACAGCCCTTTCACAGATCCCAGAAGTCTTCAGACCTGATATTTCAGCCTGTGTTGGCATATATTTTGAGGCTTTTGAGGAGGGCTCTAGTGCATTACTGAGGGAATTTAAGGTGACAAGTATGCAGATGGCATACAATTTTTTAGAAAATGTGGAAGAAATGAGAAATATGCACCTGCTGAATTCCTTATCCCCAGGCTTTGGTGTGAGAAATTGCTGTGAAGCTACAAGTGACCAAGTGATGAAGGCATCATGTGAAGATGAAAAGATGAATATTAAGGATGCCAATGAAGGGACTAGTGAGGACTCCCATTGCAATGATGAGGCATCTGGCCATGAAAGTAATAATGAGGTTGTGGATAGCAATGAGCAACTTTTTGAATGGATTTGTGGAGATAATTGTGAGTATTGCACTCAAGACAGAGAAGATATAAGCAAACAGAGAAACAGTTCCATGTGGGAACCATTGCCTTCTTTTCAAATACATGGAGATCATGAAGAATAGTCAGAGATTGAAACAAGTGCTAGTGCAGGGCATGATTGTTTTTCATTTGATGATTGTTTTGCTTATGACACATAGGTTGATACTCCTCCACAAAGGGAACCCATTGGTGATGAAGATGCATGCTCTACTGCCCATGAACAAATGGCATATTATGATCAAGCTGAAACACCTAGATCACCCATTTTTGACACATATGGTGATGAGGATCTATTTGAGTATGGTGAAGGTTTGAGCACTATTTTTGACTTGGATTCTATCTCTAATCCTAATGAAAGAAAAACCAACATACATCAGGTAAGTGACTATAAAAATGTGCCTAATTTGAAAGAGGTGCCAGAGCCTGATCTTTTCTAGTTTGGTGTTGCTGTTGGTTGTGTGCATGATGTGCACAATTGTGAATTTGAAAGCTTTTCTTTTGATAGGCCAGCTGATGAAATGAGCCCTGATCTTCCCAGCTGTGTGGTGGACTTTGAGTGTTTCCTATTTTTAGTCCAGCTAGGAAATCATTTTGCAATGCATAGTGATGATAACTTGTGTCATGTGCCATTTGAATATGCATTGCTTGATACATGCTGCATCCACTTGTTGCTTGATGCTGAAGGTTGCTTGTATAGGGTTGACAGTGACAAGCTAAATCAGAGGGTTGAATATGCAAATAGCCAAAGTTGCTTATGGTCAAATCATGGCAGCGTTCTCAAGCTTGACCCAGTGTATGCAGATGAAAACAAGGTATTTGACAAGGGGAAATACAGGTTTTCCCTTTCTTGGTGGCCTTAGGCCATCAAGTTTGATTGGTGATGCAGATCATGGTAGCTTTATGACTCTATAGCCCAATGGATGAGGGACTGGTCTGCATCCCAGAGTTTTGTGGTTCTTGCCATGCCTGCAAGAGGCATGCATCCCCAGACAGAGCCACTATTGGTGCCTGAATTGATTGTCAGTTTTTGAGCAATTTTTTCATGCAGGCAGCTTCCCAAAAAATCAAAAAAATTTCTAAGTTTTCAAGCCCCTTAGTGTTTTTCAACATTATCATGATTTTCTGAGGGAGGGGGTCATCGTCGTCATCATTTTCTAGGTTGTCACCTTGATATTTCTATGGGGTCGTCAAGTTTTATGTCATCAATTTGTTCATTGGGATGACTTGGTGTATCGAGCGAGCTGGCATGAGGTATGCCAATGTATTGGTGTCTGGCTGATGGAGATGCGCATCAACGTGATTTTGTTATCAGCCAGGGAGGTTGTTTTCTTTCCAATAGCTTGGATCTCACTGATGGGGGATATGAAGTGTCTGTCGGCAAGACTTGGTGTATCAGCCGAAGTGTTTTGTGGTTCATCGACGCGTTTGGTCTGGCCGATATCGTTCATCGGCGTGTGTGTGGTCATCGGCGGGAGGAGTTCTAAGTTGGCCGACGGCGTGGGTCTTACCGATGGTAGATGGTATGGGTAGGTTGGTGACCATCGAAGAGAGTGGGTGCATCGGTGAAGGTGGAAAGCGTCAGCCCGACAGGGTTTTTCTTGCTGATGGGAGTGGCATCGGTGTGACACTGCGTATCGGAGAAGTGGGCAAGGTGTTCGCCGATATAGTTGGTCTTGCCGATAGAGTGTGATTTGTGGTGGTCATCGGGGTGACATTGTGTATCGGCCCAGGCAGGTGAAGGGTCCGCCGATGGTTGGTGTCTGGCCGACAAGGGAGTGCAAAGGCTTCATTGGTGTGACACGGGAAGTCGGCAAGAGGATTTTTGATTGCTCCGATGGTGAGGGGTCTGGCAGATAGGCTATTGGCGGATGTTCGTGGGTCAAGCGAGGCAAAACACTCGACACTTAGTTTGTTTGCGGCCCTGTTTATAAAGTGATAGAGTGGTTATTGTAGGGTGAATATGGGATAATTAGATCTCACTTGTTTTGAAAAGTCAGTGATGGAATGAGGGACTTCCCACGTGGTGCGATCTCACTGGTGACGGGCCTTTTCAAAGTGCCAACATTGATTTGTGACTTGTAAGAGTGGCTTTAGACCGTTGATTTTGTGTGTCTAGAGCCTGATCCTATAGCTGAGTTTGAACGATGAAATAGCTATCTATTGGTGCCCTTTTTGCATGTTCTCTCCACATTTAGCGAACCTACTACACGGTAGTGAGAGGCGTCATGTCTGATTGTGTACTCAAGGTTCGGGTTGCTTGCACCATGGGCTTTTATGGTGATTTTGATGGCTTTAGTGACAGAAATTTATGAGGATCCGATTGTTTCTTTGAAAATCTAGAGGGAGTGGTCTTTGCATTTATGAAATCTATCAGTGTGTAGGTGGCCGGAAGCTTGTATGCTCCTTGAAAAGGAATTCATGGCCATTCTACAAAGGTTGGATGTTCTTGGGCTTTTTGCTCTGACTCTGAACACAAGGTGTTCACATTTTGAAAGGCATTTTTTGTTACAGATTCGGTCCTTGGTCTGGTGTATCAGTCTATCCTGTCTTGTAAATGATAATTTCCTATATGATGAACTTCTATGCAGATTGAATTTAAATGAAAAACACCTGTTGTGTGTATTGTTTATGATTGTCTCTGGTATGTCATTTGTTTTCTTTTCAAACAAGGTTGTCAAGGGCTTCCAAGTTTTTCAGTATATGCATACTGTGTCTGATTTATTGCATCTACTCAAGGAGTGGTTAAATAGGCTTTTGATCAGATACAAAGGAAAATAGATTGCATCATAGGATCTGTTAAGTATGATCATAAGTAATACTCTTTCTTAGACATGTTGCTATTAGGCAGTAGCATTCTTCTCAAGTCCTCTGGATATGAATTTATGTTGTCATAGGGGAACATTTACATTTGTTGATTTGACTCTGCTGCCCAGATAAGGCACTGGTTTGGGAATCTGTCTATTCAATGGGTCTAGGAAAGTGTCATAACTCCAAACATCAATTCAAAGCATTTCATACTTCCACCTGTTAGTTGTAGGAGTAGGATTAGGAACCCCCTGCATGCTCTCATACCCACCAGACAAATATGTCTAAGAATGTTGCCAACCTTGTGATCTATTATGCAGATCTTGGTCCAGACATGAGAGTATCCTGCCTGATGCTGTCAAGCTAAATCTTCATATCATTAAGCCACTTAAGGTTACATCTTGAGTTATAGGGATACCCCCTTGGTGCGGCAGAACCAGAAGTGAAGGGGAGGAGCTCATGCAACCTCCTATATTCAGTTGGCTGAATCTACCTATGCATTAGAACTGGCAAACCCTAATGCTGATTCAGAAGAAAAACCAACAGGAAGTTTAGAGCAAGTTTGTCAAACACTTGCTTTGCAAAAGAGGCATAATACAACAGGAACAGTTAATTTTTGAGGCCCATGTTCCAAAGAAACTTATATTGCATGTCTGATATGTTGTGTAGAATCTTAATGGGTGTCTAGAAAGTTAATTTTTTCATGGGTTTGCCAAGTATTATGTAAGTTATGTCTGAAAAACCCTATTCCAAGGGCTACAAGCAATTAGGGCTTATTGCAAGGGAATGTCTAGAAGGGCATGGTGTCATGGTTCGTGGAGATCTTTAGTGGTCCTAGTCTACCAAAATAGAGTAGGTCAAGGTGTGGTAAGAGTTCAGTAAGAGGGTGAAGTCATAAGACCCCCATTGGTGCATTTCTCAACCATTGATAACTCTGCTAGTTGAAGAGGAAGCCTGCCATATTGGAACAATCAATCAAGTGAATCTCATGAATCTTTTTAGGTGTTTTTGAGGAGGCTCCCTTGCTCTACATCAGATTCCTACTCCCAAATACTTCAGATTGTTTGGAAGAAAATTTTGTATTAGAAGGAATGAAGAAAATCTAGGAAAGTTTGATGCAAGGTCTGATGAAGGTATCTTCCTTGGGTATTCTACTAAAAGAAAATCTTATTGATGCTACACTAAGAGGCTAAGAAGGATTGTTGAGAGTGTAAATGTCAAAGTTGATGAAGATCTACAAAATAATTTATAAGTGAATGGATATGAATCAAATGAATCTTCTTGCAGAGAAGAAGAAAATGCTAAGGAAAAGGAAGTGCAGGTTGAAGGGGAAGAAGCTCCAAAAAAAGACTCCTAAAAATCTTGAGTATGTGCAGAAGCATCATTCTAAAGATCAAATCATTGTTGACAAGAACAAAGCTGTGCTGGCAGGAAGGAAAGCCGTTGAAGAATATGTAAATCTATATTTAAGTTTTCTATAGTTGAACCTAAAATAGTGATTGAAGCATGCAAGGATGAGTATTGGATCAAGGCTATGGAAGAAGAAATAATGTAGATTAAAAATAATCAGACTTGGGAACTTGTCCCAAGACCAGCAAACAAAAATGTGATTCGAACTAAGTGGGTATTTCAGAACAAACTGAATGAGAGTGGAGAAGTAGTAAGAAACAGGGCAAGGCTTGTGTGTAAAGGTTACTCAGAAGTAGAAGGAATAGACTATGAGGAAACTTATACTCCAATGACAAGAATGGAGGCTATCAAGATGTTTTTATCTTTCACAGCACATAAGGATTTTACAGTATATCAAATGGATGTAAAGTTTTCTTTCTTGAATGGTGAATTGGAAGAAGTATACATAGAACAATTGGATGGATTTCAGTTATCAGATAAATCAGATATGGTTTGCAGATTGAAGAAGGCATTGTATGGTTTGAAGAAAGCTCCCAAATCTTGGTATGCAAGGTTAGATAGGTACTTAATACAACAAGGATTCAATAAAGGTTATGCAGATAGTAATATGTACATTAAAGTAGGAGAAGATCAAATTCTGATTATGGAAGTATATGTGGATGACATAATCTTTGGGGGAAATGAAGGTATGTGTAAGAGTTTTGCAGATGAAATGTAGAAAGAATTTTAAATGTCAATGTGTGGTGAAATGAACTTCTTCCTTGGGCTACAGATCAATCAGACAGATAAAGGTATTTTTATTTCACAATCAATGTATGTCAAGGAGATGTTAAAGAAGTTTGGAATGGAAGATTCTAAACTAGTATGTACACCCCTATAACTACTGGTTGCAAGCTAATAAAGAATGATGAATCTCCTAAGGCTGATCAGAGTAGATATAGATCAATGATTAGAGGACTGCTATATTTAAATGCTACTAGACTGGATATTATGCATGTAGTGCCTCTTGTGGCTAGATTTCAAGATCATAGAGAGTCACATGTTGTAGCAGTGAAGAGGATATTCAGGTATTTAAGGGGCACTTTAGATCATGGCTTGTGGTATCCAAAGGATGATAACTTTTCTCTAAGTGCTTATATAGATACAGATTGTGTTGGTTGTGTAGATGATTGGAAAAGTACAAGTGGTGGTGCAATCTTTCTTGGAGGTAGAGTGGTGTCATGGTTGAGTAAGAAGCAAGATTCGGTATCTTTGTCTATTGCAAAGGTAGGATACATTGCAGTAGCATCTTGCTACACACAAGTGTTGTAGATGAGACAAACCTTGAAGGATATCAGAGTTATATATGATGAACCAATTCCTATCTTCTATGATAATACAAGTGCTATTAACATTTCAAATAATCTGGTGATGCATTCAAGGACTAAACACATCTCAATCTGGTATCACTTTGTAAGACAGAATGTTGCAGAGAATGAGGTGAAGCTTGAGTATGTGCCTACAAAGGATCAAGTTACTGATATATTCACCAAGGCTCTTCCTAAGCATACATTTGAGTATCTCTGGGAGAAGTTAGGGGTTATTTCCCCTCCTTTGAACTGGATGCATAAGGAGATGCATCAGTCTAGTGAATTTCAAGATTCATTCCTTATTCTAGACTGATGTTGGAGGCTACCTCTTAGGGGGAGTAGGTAGTGGTCATGATGGTTGTTGTAGTCAGGGGGAGTAAGTTCTAATATTGGTTGTTTCTAAGGGGGAGTATGAAGAGGTGTAAAAGGAAAGATGTTACAAAGAAGTAGTGAGCAAGTACAAGTTTGAGTAGTTTTCTAAAGGTGAGAATGAAAGAGAGATGTGTATACCTTTGCCATTGATGTCAAAGGGGGAGAGAGAGCAATGTGAAAAAGGAAAGAGTCTGTTGTTAAGAAGAGAGTAGCATGTTGAGAGGGAGAGAAAGAGAAAGGAAAAGAGTTGGTATGAAGCATAGTATTGAGGATGTTGTTGTGTTGATGATTTTTCACATTATGTGTTGCCATCAATGACAAAGGGGAAGATTGTTGCAAGTATGTGCAGTTGGTGTTGTCATTGATGTCTACAAGCTTGTGTTGTCATTGGTGTCAACTATATGAGTAAAAGATGTTGCAAGTGTACATGAGTAGTAGGTGTTGAGTGGATGCTATCTCTAATGATGAGGAAGTACTAAATATGGTGATAATATGTGTTTGGTGCTTGGTTTCCAAGTGCTTTTGAGAAAATTTGAATAAATTAAGAAAACAGTGTGTGACAGTGGTATTCTGTGTTGTAGAGTAGTGTTCTAGTTTTACTCAGCATTTCCCTTATATAGAAGTTTTTTTATGTAGTTTGGATATGTTGTTTAGAGGTACTTAGAGATGCTTCATTTAGCATTCGGTGTGCTAAATTGATGTGCAAAGGAAGATATGTTCACCAATGTGTGAACTGTTTATTATAGAGGTGTCTAGAAGAAATGTTTTTGCTCCACATTTCCTTGCAAAGTAGTTTTAGGTCTTGTAGTTATGGATGTGTGCTTATAAGGTTAATATATATCTTCAGTCAAATTTAATCATGGTTTGGTGCTCCGGAAGAGGATTTATTGAGTTGTAGTGTATGGCAAAGACATTTGAGTATCCTGGGTAAATAGGATAAGGTTGTACGGTAGGTGAAAGTTGTTGGGGAGGAATTTGTTGGTTTTAAGGATGTTTGTGGGATAGTATAGATTATGATCAAGCATGGAATATGGTCCATGAGTCATCTTTGGGCTTGAGGAAGCATGTACATAATTGTTTATGGTGTTTACACTGGTTCAGCCAACCTTGGGTGTTTACACTAATTGTGGAGTTGCTTTGATGATTGTGGAAGCGTGGTGTAGCATGTATGAGTGGATTCAGGTCCGAGATAAGGTGTATTGATGTCCGCATTCATTCCTTTCCATCGCAGGAATGTTTTAGGTATGACCTAATTTGAATTTATGAAACTAAGGTGCTTTACTAGCCTTGGAGAATGTTTTCAAACTTGAAGACGATATAAATAAGTATCAAGGGATCGTGAAAGGGTGTGTATGTGATGTATGTGATGTGAATAATAGAGTGGTAGAATGTGTGGTGGAGTACAAGATTTCATGTATTAGATCACTGGATGTAGTGAGCAAAAGGTGTCCACAATGCTTTAGTGTGACTGTGAAGGTGTTGATGGTGTTGTGGTGCAATTTTCTTTTGCATTGAGATAGTTTTCTCAAGTAAAAATCTTCTCTATCTTCTTTTCTATTCTAGTAGTGAGGCTTTGGCAGTGAGCCTTCTAGTAGTGAGCCTATTATTTTTTGGTGTTGATATTACTTTATACTATGAGGTAATCCTCACCGTGGTTTTTCCCTTCTTGGGTTTTCCACGTAAATCTGGTGTTCTCTTATGTTTTATGTTGATTTGATTCAGTTACTATTATTTTCTTTCATGCTTAATCATCATAATAGTTTAAGGGTTAATTGAATTGATGTGGATCTAAATATGTTTGAGGGTTTTGGAATTATAAGTTACAAATGATTCATCCCCCTCTCACTTGACTTGTGCATTCAACATCCTCCTCAAGAGAATTGAGGAAATGATGAGCAAAAGAAAGAGAATAATCCTGAGAAAGCTCAAGATGTAACATAGAATATTGTTGAGAAGCAAGATGCTTCTAAGGATATAGGTCTGGATTCTTCATCTTCAGATTCATTTAATGACCTACTAGGGCTACAGATGTAGTTTCAACCTATGGTGACTCCCTAGCTCCTACAAATTCATACTCATGAGGGACAAGTTGACTTGTCAAATATTTCTCATCTTCATAAGTTATAGCTTGGTGATATTCTACATGCTTCTACAAGAAAGGAGTTTCTACAAGGTCATTTGAACAAGACTAAACTAGTTGATGATGTAGTAAAGATTATTCATGAGAGTCTACCTCAGGTAAACATTAATTTTTCTTTACCTCTGGAACAAAAATTGAATATTTTAATGGATTCTTTCAAAGATCATTCCTCTCACATTGAGCAAAAGGGAGAAAAAGAGGCCTTGAGGAAGATAAATGACAAAAGAATGACTGATGCATCAGACTGGTGTGGTAATGTACACAACAAATTGCAAGAAAATATGAATATGATTAAGGAATGTATTGATGAAGTCACTTCATTGTACCTATTTTCCTAAAATGGCCAAATTCCACCAAGAACATCAAAAATCAGATTGACTCCATTGAGCTATAGATCACTAAATTGGCTGAGATATATGACTTGTCAAAGGACAAGGATGGATCAACTAGGGCACAAATAGAAAATCTTCGTTCACAGATGTCATTGCTTCAAGATCAAAGAGAACAAATAAAGAAATAGTTTGGTCAACTAAGGGAAGCAGTCAACTTGAGACTTGCTTCGTTATCTAGGTTACTAATTGAAGAAGAAAAGATTGATCAAAAAATAAAGGCTCCAAGTAGTGTGGATGAGGCTGAGGATTTATGCATACAATTTAAATGTTAGAATCACATTCTTTCCTTAGCATAAGCAAACTGGGTATCTACCCTTGCCCAACTCAAACTAATCTACAAAAGCATTCTACCTTTTAAGTGAGTTTTAAGAGTATTGTAGATAAGATAATTTTGGCTTTGTATAGACTTGCAGAGGCTTGTTGTGTCTTTTTTGGTTAAAATACTATGTACATAGCGTCAGTTTTTGGGGCATATCCATCTCAAGGGGACTGTTATTTGTAGAAATCATACAGTAAGGGGGATTTCATATAGTTTTTGAGTTGCTATAAGTAGAAGATATTATTCCCATTGTCCTTGATGTCAAAGGGGTAGAATATGCAGATGATTGCCTTATCAGTTGGGACAGAAGAAAGGAGGAAAGAAGACTTGTCAAGAAATGTATGTTGCCATCACTAACAAAGGGGGAGATTGTTGGCAATATGTGTTGTCATTGATGTCAACTCAATATGTAATGTCATTAATGTCAACTTGAGGCCATGTTTGCATAGAGATTTTGTATAGAAGTTGAAAAGACTGAGAAATTATTAGAGATGGGTTGATATAGTTGAAGGACAGTGGGAGATTTGAGAGAGATGGTTTGACATAGTTAGAGACATGGGGTCAACATGATTGATACAATGGAAATTTTGAGAGAGATGGTTTGACACAGCTAGAGACATGGGGTTAAACTATTTAAGGCAAGTCAATCCAAAAGACCTAGCAGATGCTGAGATGTTTGGAAGCATGTTACTTGATAGGTTGAGGTTTTTTTTATACTTGTTTTGTTGGTTGAAGCTATCTAAGTTAAAAACTACATATTTTCCTAACTCAGTGACCCTATTTTTTTCTCTACATTCCTTCGAAATGATAGATATGGTTGTGTGAACTTGGGAATATGTTCAAAGTGGTGTATGGGTGCATCCGTATGTGTTTTAGGTGTTTTGGTAAACCGTAATGCAATATCCTAAGTGTTGATGGATCACAGTTAGTCTGGAATGCTCTGTTTTCAATAGTTTAATATGTTTCACCTCTTGTAGTAGCATATAATGATCAAATACTTTAGGAGAAGGTTGTAAGGATTCTATTGATAAAATATATTTCACACAATTTGGTCTGCATAATGTTTTTGTTGGCAAGAGACACGTTGTGGCTTCATGAGTGTTGTCATTGATGGCAACAAAGTCCATCCCACACATCTGCAGGACATGGTGTGTCTATGCCAGAAGTCAAATTGAAGAGTATTATGGTCCGGTAAGCAAGAACAAAGCATGTAGCAAGGTCCGACAGTCAGGTCTAGATCTCCCAGAGGAAGTATCTCAGTAAAGTGTAGACTTAGGGAAGTCAAGAGGAGTATCATGACTGATATATTCTAGAGATTGAGCCTCTGGTGATGAAAGAGTGAAGAGATATGAGCATCTAAGTGTGGGTTCCTGTTTGGCAGAGTTGACTGACGAATAACTGACCGACAGAGCATCAGACCTTAATCTGGATGAGTTATTGATGGTAATCAAGTTTCTTGAAGTATCATTCATGATTGGTCAACATGATTGATGACTTCTATAACCATCTTTTTGATACGTATCACTTAGTAAGCATGGATTTAGCTGACAGACCAGAGTTTGGAAATATTCTAAGTTTCCCGGATGTCGACTAGAAAGATGATTGAAATCATTGATGCGGATATATATACCAGATGTATTTCGATGTGAAGAATTGTGTGATGTGTTGTAAAGTGCAAAGAAAAGTAGAGAGTAGTGTGGAAGTAGTAATACAAGTCTGGTATGTGGCAGGACAACAGCACCAAAGAAGAGGAATAATGAAGTGCAACAGATCAGTATATTAAGCCTAACTGGAACTAAACTTTAGCATATGTGGATGCTTCTCATCAGTTCAAGTATCTTGTTACTTTCTTGTACCTTGTAGACAGTGAGTCTCTTGTAGGTAGTGAGTCTCTTGTGAGCAGTGTGCTCAGGCAGTGAGCCCTAATTGGCAAGTGCCATTTTGTACTTCTACTCTTTTAACAGAGAATACAATCTTGGGTTAGTCACCCCGTGGTTTTTCCCTTAACAAGGTTTTCCACATCAAAATCATTGTGTTATGTGTATTAACTTTATTTCTACTATCATGGTTATGGATGCTTATTTGTTTTGATGCTACACTAAAGAAGAACAGAAAGTTAAGTTAATTTAGATAACTGATTCACCCCCCCTCTCAGTTATCAACAGTCTTTGGTTTCTCCCCAGTGGTGTAAAGATGAACAGTTGGCAGTTTTGATGTTGGTTGGGCTGATAATTTGGTTTCCTTCATTTGCAGTTGAGCCTAATAATTAATTTTTCTATGAAGGATGTGTCATGATGTATTTGACCCCATTATGCCGTGTGGAGTGATCTGTAACTCATTTTATCTTCATAATGTATTTGTTTTGAGCTGACCTATACAGTATCACACGTTTCATCTAAAGGTCTTCTTGGTGCTGACCTAATTGAGGTTTTGAGTTGTTATAAAGGGTATTTATAGAAGACAAAAAACATTTGTGAAGGTGCTAAGGATAGATTGAGGAGGGTGTTAAGTATGAAGTGTTCGAAGTCAGTATGATGGAGTAATTTTGTGAAAGGACTGCAACATCAACATATGTCAGATGCTGCCTTTGCAACAATTCATCTTCATGTTTACATTATAATTTTCATGTATCCTACTATTAGATAGTGAGTCTCTTTAGAAGGTCCTTGTGTCTTGCCCTAAGCATGTGAGCCTTTGCCTTCCAGTCCATCAGGAAGTAGTGAGCTTCCTTAGGCAGTGAGCCTTAAAACAAAATTGTAATTTTTATAAGCAGTGACCTTCATATATTGTGAGTTAATCCTCATCATGGTTTTTTCCTCATTGGTTTTTCCACATAAAAATCTTGGTGTCTTTGTGTGGTGTGTTGGTGCCCAGAAAAACTAATTCCTAAAATGCCTTATTTTGCCCCAAGAAACCCAAAAATCCATCAAAATCTATCAAATTTCACCACGTTTGCCTTTGAATTTCAAAACCAACCATTTAGATCCGATCTGAGATAAATTATATGGGTTTTTATCCTAAAACTTTCTAATTAATGTCCTTCCCATTGTTTTGGTTTTCTTCCTTAGGAAAAATTGGCTCATTTGGGTGCTTTATCACCAAATTGGTGAATTTGTGAACTAGCGAACTAGTTCACTAGTTTGAAAATTTGTTAATTCACCGATATAAGCAGCCAGGTAGGAAACAAAAGTTTCTAAGGCTGCAAAGTTAGAACATTGAGGCCTTTGTTAGTGAATTCTCGAGTTTGCAAACTTGAAATTTCATTGATGACAAACTTCGCCAACGAGAAGGCAAGACATCAAAAGATGTTGCAGCAAATGAAATGTTTCTAAGGTAGAAGGGGGAGAATAGATTACCTATTGGTGAAAGTGGAGGTTTGAGAACCTCCAAGTTCATCGACTAGAGGTTCTCCTGACACAAGATTTGCCTATTGTGACCAATGGAGAGAAGGTCGAGGCAAAATGATGAAGGTGAAATAGAGATGGATCCAGCTAGTTCAAAAAAAGATGGATTCACCAACAAAGAAGAAGAAAGGCAGAGATGGGGGAAGTTTGAGAATGATCAGATTTTTCGATAAGGAAAATAAAAAGGAGCAAGAATTGACTAAGGAAAAGGGTAAAAAAGGGCTATGTCAGGGAATAGGCAGAAAGCTGAACTAGAGAAAAGTTTAGATTTTTGGTGATTTGTCGATAAGGCAAATTGGCCAACAAGGTCAAAAGGGGAAAGAGAAAGAAGAGTTTGACAAATTAAAGATTTTCTGATAGGGGCCAAGTGTGTGGCGAAGGGAGAAGTTTGAAAATGGTAACTTTTGCCAACTAAAGAGATAGAGAGAGAGAGAGAGTTTAGAAAATTAAAGATTTGTTGATAAAGACAAAAGAGTGAAGAAAAGGTGTCAAGGGGTAATGTTCGAGAAAAGTCAAGTTTGCCGATAAAGTAAAAAAGGATCCAAATCAATGTGATTCATGAAAATGATTTTTCACCAACCAAAGAGGATAGAAAGTAGAGTTCAAGAAAATGAAAATTTGTCGATAAAGCGCAAAGGTGGATTAGTTTGGGAAAATCACTTTTCGCCAAATAAAAGGGATAAAAATAAGAAGAAAGAGATAGAAGGTTCAGCAAAAGATAAGTTTGCCAATAGGGGAGATCACATATATAGAAAAAGAAGACTGGTTTGACAAAGGGTAGATTTACCGATGAAAGACAAAAGAGGCCAAGTTCAAGAAAAATACAAATTTGCTGACAAAGCGGCAATGGAGCAAGGATGAGGAGTGGTTTGCATCAATCCAAATTTTTTGACCAGGTGGCAGAATTCAAATATAAAATTTAGTGGAATGCAACAGTTGCTTGCCTAGAAACTTATTTTCTACGAAGGGGTACTTTGCTGATGAATCATACAATCGATTCTATAAATGTGTGGGTACTTAAATTTGGTGGGGATGTAGTGTTTCAGTGTCTAGTACTTTTCTGTAGGCCCTCTCAAGGATGGAAAATCAATTTGCAAGGCATGGGCTTCCTTCTAATCTATCGATCTTCTAACAAAAGGCCATGTGCCACATTCATTATAGCAGTGGTTTCTTGTTAATCAATTTTCTAGTGTCTAAGTGTTGCACAAGAGCTGAATGGCTATATATGCGTCAATTTTAAACATTTTGAAGGTTGGTTGCTAAGCCAATTGTCTAGTCTAGGAGCGCCTAAGGATTATTCTCTGGTACCAAAACACATTATGTCTTATTTGTTAGTGAAGGGATGTATTCAGCATAGTATATGAAGGCTATGTAATGCAAATATGAATGTAATGGTATGTCTCCATGGGACTTTGTAGTGATTTTGGTAAATGTATAATCACAATTGTATATTTTTCCCTTGCCACATTCACTAGTATGATTGTAACAGATGTTTGGAGATGTGTGACATCATCCAAGTTAATACAAGGCTTTGTATTCATGATAATTTTGTTGCATATGAATCATTGATGTTCTCTTTTGGATTATTAAGTATTTCCATTATATGTGAATCTATTAGTGTCATATATGTGAATATATGTCTAGTTCTGTTGATCCTATGTTGTGTATTTTCTTTCCTCCTTGCATTCTATGGCTTTGTTGCCCAATGGAATAGGCATCGGTCCATATTGGAGAGGGACCAATCACTCTTTAAAATCAAATAAATCATTCACCTATGGTTTAGGGGGGAAAACCATCTTTCTTGTGCATGTACATTTGGACAGTTGAATTAGTTATATATGGGTTTTGTGATAGCCAGTCATTCTTGACTTATTGATAACTTTTGGAGTCAAGATGATGAGTTGGGTTTGGTTGGTCATTTATTTTTAGTTATTCATATGGTTTGAACTTAATACCTATTCAGGTATACTTCTTTGGAATATCTCTCAAGAGTCTAAGATGAGTTTGAAGTGTAGAGGAGTCTACCCACTCCTGTTAGTTGGCCAAAATCCTCCTTAACTTGTTGATAAACCTCTTCCTATCACCTTGACGACAATCTCAGACTTAGGTGATTTAGGAATGTTTTAGAGTTTTGGGTCATAGCTATTTTGTGTCCCAATAGATTGGCATTGTTGCTGGGGATAATGTTACTTTTGCCATTCCAGGGTTTTAGGTAGCTAGAACATTTTTTAGACCCTATAACAATAAGTTTGGAGTTATGTAGTTTGTTGTGTGTTGAGGTTGGCAGCCCATCAAATTATGCCAACAAATTGGCTTTGTTGCTGGGGATAGATAAAGTTCTAGGTTAGAAAGATTTGAAGAATCTTTTGGTATGGACAAACCAAAATCAATTTCATTACCTTGAAGATTGTCACGCTTCAAGGGATTTTCTCATTCAATGAGGTGGCAACTCTATTGTCAAAAGAAAACAAAGTTTTGTTGCTGTGTGCATGTTTCAAGGAGACTACAACTAGTTAAGGTACATGTTTTTACTCCATCTTTGGCCATGATTTCTTTCTCAGTAAAGGAACATATTATTTGATCTCCTTTTCTTGCACAAGTGGTTTGTAGTTGGTCATGGCCAATTGGTATGAACATGGATACCCTAGGGAGAATTCTTCCTGTGCATCTTCTTATGTAGCAGACCTTAGGAATTATATGTCTTTTGACCACTAAGAAAATGTATTTTCTAATCATAGCCCTACCAGCTCTACAAACCTAGACTTTTTTGAACCCTTGCATAATAGAAATGAGTCCACTAGGCTACAGTATGAAATTGAAAAAGAAAGCAGTTGCTTGAGTCTTTGTTGCAGCAAGAAAAAGAATTAGAAAGCCAAATCAGGCTACACCAATCTAGGTCGTAGTCCAATCCCCCTCATGTTGTTCACAGTTACTCTTTTTCTCAGCCTCCCCTATTGCAAATGAAAACACATATAGATAGCTAGACCTCTCATGGGTTAGTTGTGAGTAGAAATCTATGCCTAAAAATATTTATTATCAGATGCCATTATTTGATGGGTGTGAGGTTTATGATGGGAAGGCGCACATTGAGGCATTTTAAGATTTCATGGACAAGTTCTAGGTTGAAGATTAGGATATGTAGATGAGTTTTTTTGTTAGATCTCTATGTGGGGTAGCACAGAAGTGGCTGGTTAGTTTCCCTGACCAAAATTTTGCTTCCTAGGATCAATTGGTGGTTGTATTTGAAGACCTTACAACTGGTTTAGACCTTGTATTTCTTGTCCAAGAACTTGAGGATATTAGAAGGTAGGAAAGAGAGTCTAGCATGGAGCTCAACCATAGATTTGTGGTTACCCTGTCCCACATCCTATAAATGTTTAGACTTGATCTTCTTGTTTGTATTGACATGTATTTGAAAGCTTATGATGTGACCTTAAACCCAAGTTCTATATAGGAGGAACTCAATCTAGTGGGCATGCAACAAGAATACCTATTCAAAGATTATGCTGACAAAGTTAAACAAGATATGATTTCAAAATCCTTATCCTTGAATGCATAGGTAGCTAGAAATGAATAGGCTATTGTAGGCAGCAGGGACATGGATGCTTCATGTGATCTAGGCATAATGTCATGTGATGATTATGTGTGTAGGAGGGTAGAAGAAGGTGCTAGTGTAGTGTATGACAATAATTGAGATGAAAATAGTAGTGACTACACCTACCTTCAATTGGATCAATCATCAATAGATGATGAGATGAGAAAATCAATGATGATTCCCAATTCAGTGAAGAGAATTATGACCCTACTACTTGTTCTAGTATTGTGGACCGCATGCAACGTATGTGTGCAAGTGAAAATTTGAATGACTCAGCTCATGTAGTTGATTATACAAAGCATACATATATTGATGAAGTAAATAATGATGAAGAGATGAGCATAAGGCACAATGCCCTTTATGAAGAGCATACATGTCTGTTAGGTAGCATAATTCATGATTATCATTGGTGCATGGATAATTCTTTTTTTGAAAATGACTTAGAGTTCAGTGAGTTTGAGTTGTCAGCTTTGGAAGTGGAGAATCATATACAATATGACCTTGCTACCTATGGATACCAAGTGGATAGGGAGTGATGTGTACAAAATGATCTTAAGGGTGAACAAGAGACTAGTCTCTTGTTTAGTGTGTTACCATTATTTATCCCCGATGATATCATTGAAGTCAGTAGTGCTTGTTTGCATGATGATGTTGTGGATTATGCTTCAGTCGAACATCATGAAGGCACTACTACAACTACAATTGATTTTGAGGTAATAGTTTCCCACTATAAAGAATCTATCATAGATCATTTTCTAGAGTTTTGTTTAGGACAGTTGTCTCTTATTGATGTGGATCATGTTGAGGCCCTATTTTTGAGCTCATTGGTTGGACCTGATAACATTAAGGTTGGATTTTCTAGTGTGGGCCAAGTTTTTGATCTGCAGGGTGAAGAGGATAAAATCATTAGTGATTTTCTTAGCAGAAATTTTTACATAGTAATGTGTGTAAAGGAATTCAAAACAAAGATGTAACTTAAAGATTGTGAGTCTTCATTTGAAGTTCCTCAAATTTCATATTTATATGTTAATGGTGTAGATTTAAATCTAAATCATATCTTTGATTCAGTCATGGAGGAGTACATTAGCATCAGTAGTGTAGCTAGGCCACACAAATTAGAATAGTCAAATGACATAGCCCAGCATGAGACCACCCTGGGCTAGATACATTTCAGTTTGATATTTTTCTTCATGCTAATATTTATGCAAACCCAAAAATGCATTATGCTAACAAGGATCTTGAAGGTGAGTAAACTTCTTTGTGAGTTAGCATGATGATGAGTCATATTTTCTATGGCTGCCTTGTCCTAGTGATAATTATTTACATCTTTAGCATTATGATGCGAATGTCTATATTTTGTATGTCCATGCATGTATAATGTTTTTATTGTTGATGTTGGGTGATCAATGTAGCAAAGGATTGATGGAGATTAGCTCCTTCAAGAGTCTTGTCTTTGACAGAGGCAAGAAACTTCACCATTTTTTTTCTATAAGGGTAGTCTAAAGTGTCCTAAAATTTTGGATATAGTCATTTTTGACAATATGTTGTCTTGTAAATATGTTTTGTGTGTGTCCCTTCATGTGTTTTCTATTTTGGTCTTCCCAGAGATATTTTGTGGTTCTTGTTGTGCCATAGAAGTTTGGCACATGTCCCCAACCAGAGCCAGTGTTGGTGCCTAGAAAAATTAGTTCCTAAAATTCCTTATTTTGCCCCAAAAAACCTAAAAATCCATCAGATTTCCCCACATTTTCCTTTGAATTTCAAAACCCACTATTTAGATCTAATATGAGATAAGTTATATGGATTTTTATACCAAACTTCTCTAAGTAAATTCATTCCCCTTGTTTTGGTTTTCTTCCTTAGAAAAAATTGGCTCATTTGGGTGCTTTATCAGAAAATCAACGAATTTACGAACTGGCAAACTAGTTCACTAGTTCAAAAATTCATCGATTCACCGATATAAGCAATTGGGTAGGAAAGAAAAGTTTCTAAGGATGCAAAGTTAGTGCATTGAGGCCTTTGTTAGTGAATTTTGGAGATCACGAACTTGAAAGTTCGTCGATGGTAAACATCGCCGACGAGAAGAAAAGAAATCAAAAGATGTTGCGGTGAATGAAATGTTTCTAAGGCAGAAGGGGAGAATATATTCTCTATCAGTGAAAGGGAGGTTTGAGAACCTCCAAGTTCACTGACTAGAGGTTCTCCCTGTTGGAATTAGAGGTGGCAACTGAGAGGGGGGGTGAATCAGTTATCTTAAAACTTTAAAACTTGCAGCAGTTAATTTCTTTTTACTACTTCATTAATAGATTAATAATCTTATCATGAAAAGCAAGAATCAACAACACATGAGCAGAAGTAGAAATAACACATTTGACATCAAGATTTTTGATGTGCAAACTTGGTTAAGGGCAAAAACACTGTGGGAGTTAACCCACAAAGATTATACTCTGTTAAAAGTATTACAATGGAAAATGCACATGCATTCGGGCTCACTGCCTAGAGCTCACAGCTCAAAGAAAAGGCTGACTACCTACAGAAAGGAGATTACAATGAGTTTGAACTAATAATAGCATCTACCAATGCAAGGATTTAGTTTTGGTTAAGCACAGCACACTAACTTAATACACTTCATCCTTACTCTACCCTTTTTACTATTCTGCTAACATCTGAACCTTAGACCTCTGCACTTTTCACAATTAATCCATAGTCATATCATACACACACCAAAATCACTTAAATCCATTAGCTATATATATCCACATCATGATATTGAATTACTTTTTAGTTAGCTTCAAGAACACTTAAAACTTTGATGAAGACTCTGCTCTGTTAGCTAAATCCATATATAACTTGTAACACGGACCAAAACTATCATTCACAAATCATCAATCATGTTGGCCACTATCGCTAATCATCACAAATCATCCACTTGACAACTTCCATTTATCTAGAACCAAGATCAATAACATGGTCGGCCTGTTCTTCTGTTGTCTACACTGTCAAACTGTAACCCCATACTTAGATGAAAATAACTTTTGAATCCTTCATCACTAAAGGTTAAAATTCTAGATTTAGATTGCCCTAACAATCCTTATGACTCCTTCAGATCTGTAGTACCCTATGATTTACCATCGGAGAGATCTGGACCAAGATACCGGACCCTGTCACATGGTCTGTCTCTAGCTACCCAGACTTAGATAAATTTTGATTCTAACTTCTAGTGTGAACAAATTATGTTATGTGGATGAGTGGAATAGTCTTAATTTCCATCAATGACAACACCAGTCATGCGAAGGAGTGTCTCTTGTCAACAATCTCCCCATTTGGCATTGATGGCAACACTTAGTGAAAAATGACTAAGTGTTACTCCCCCTTACTCTATACTCTTATGCTCTCCACTGATTCCGAAGCTCCCCCTTTGCTAGATTCCTCATTTTTCACTATTCTTCACTCCCCCTTTAACATCAATGCCAAAGGATGGGGTATGCAAGCCAAAATTCTCAAAAATACAGTGCCGCATATGTACACCCAATCATTAAGTTATATTTACATGAACTTGAGAATATCTACAAAACTACTTTTCAATTACTCAAGTTCAGAGGCCCAACCTCTTTTCATGCTATCCAAAATTGAGATGTGTCCACTTAGTAGAAATGCGTATGCTTCTACCTTTGTCAAAACTGAAGGATCACTTGTCTAAACAGTAGTTTGAGCTTCTGATAATGCATTAAACATTGTTTCTAACTTGGGGGCAATCAATCCTTGGAGCTCACACATTCTGTACACAATATTACCTTTTTCTTTAAGAAGCTTCTTTATTTCATCGATCAAGCTAATTACTTGACATTCCTGACTTATAGGAGAAACTGTTAGAGGGTCAAGTTTTGAGATAGGTTTGACAATTTTTGTTCTTGGTCCTTTATCTTCTTCTCAAGATCCTTACTAACTTTGGGCTAGGATAGACAAAATTTGTATATATCACCTCCATCACTTAGAGCATTTTGAATACTCTTTATACTGATACCAAGTATCATCCTATCATTCCTTATTAGGCTCTTTATTTCACTAAATTTCTTATCCAAAAATTCATTTCTAAATTTAGTCTCTACAGACTTCTCAAAAGACTCAAAATGTGTATTTAAAGAACTTACAAGATTCTTTAGATTTCCAGAAGGAGAGTCAGAGGAATTCTTCTAGAAGGTTGGCATTACCTTCTCTAATACTCCAGTTGCAAGGCCTAGCAGCTCACTATCCTCAGTGTGAGATCTCAACATCTTTTCTCTTGCCTTGGCTTATGTGAAGGATGCTATCTTCATTACTTAAACCAGAGAGAGAGCATCTAGATTGATTGGTCCTTGAAGTAGCTCTAGTTCATCAAACTCAAGCATTTCTTTACTTAGAAGACTTTTTACTACATCTACAGTGTCTCTTGCCACAATTCTTGAACCACCTTCCTTTCCTTAAGTTTTGTCAATGTTAGTATCTGGACTAATTTGTTTAGATGCATGAACGTTTGCACCATCTTCTTCTATTTTATCTTCCTTACCTTCTTCTTTCTCTTCCTTTGCTTTACCTTTCTCTATATCATTTGTAGTGGGAATCTTTTCTTTGTCTTCACCACTTGCTATCTGTTCTAGAGGGCTTTGTGTAGTAGCAATATTATCTTCTTTTCTAGATTGATCAAGTGGAGTTAGAGTATCTCCTGCATCATCAGTTTTGTCCACCATCTCCATGTCACCTTTGTTTATTTGCTCCTCTTCTAGAACAAAGGAGTCATCAACTTCAGTTTTTTTCTCACTGATGTTTACTTTTTCAACATCCAAAATTGATGAATCAATCCCATCATCTATCTCCTCATAGGTTTGCTCCAGAGGATCTAGATTGTCATCTTGGTCATCATTTCCTTTTCCAATTTCTTCTTTTGAGGTTTCTAGTTCTGGAACTATAGGATTACCTTCCTCAACTTGTTGCCTATAGACAACATAATATTTATCTTTATCCAGGGCCTTCCTCAAAATTTCCTCTATTTCTTTCACAATTTCCTCAGTTTCCCCAAGCATTAGCTTGTTCATCCTTACCTTGCTTCTGAAATCATCTTTTACCTTTTTGAGTATTTTATCTACTTCCTTTTTGGACATTACTAGACACAAAGTGGAGAGGACATATTCTCTAAGTTCTAGATCTTTAGCCTTGGATGCTTCCTTCCTCATCTCCAGTATTTTCCTTAAACTTTTAGGAAGTTCTTGTAGAATTTCCAGTAGAGCTCTATTGAATTTATTCAAGTACATGATGGTGGCATCTTCCAAAATTTTCTTATTTGCTTAATCAAAATTATCATAATAATCTTTGATAGGCCTTAGATTTCCATGAAAAATAATTATTTTTACAATTTCATCAACTATCATAGAAACCTTACCAGTTTCTTTCTTTTTACTTGCCTTTTTGCTTCCGAAAGGTTGGTCCTCAGAAGCCTTTGAAGTTTTGGCTTTCTTGGATCTTATCTCTTTAATTTCTTCATCTGTCTCTGTCTCTTCATCATCTTTTGTGCTCACATATGTTCTTGCAACCTTTGTTTCTTTCTCTTACATCCTTCACCAAATGGTCTGTCTTCTAGTTTTGTAGGTTTAGGGGGAACATAAGCAACAATAGAGCTTCTAGTAGTCCTTGAAGTGGAGAATGGTTCCACTGAAGCATCTTCTTGTTTCTTTTCCTTCCTTTCCTTTTCATCTTTTTTTAATTCTTTCTTTGTTTTGCTTCACTGCTTCCTTGGTTAGTCCAATGCTCTCAACATACTTTTCAACTTGCTTCTACGCTTTCCTTTTGGTCTCTGGTTGTCTGAGCTCTACATGTAATTTTAGACTTAGCTCCTTGTATGTTCCAAACCTTTCTATAGATGTGTCTTTTGATTTGCTCAGGAGATGTTGAGCATACATTTCCAAAACTTTCTCATCAACCTCATAGCCCATTGGCATAATCCATATGGTTTTGGGTGCCATAGCCTCCATCAGACATTGATCAGTGTCAACCATAAAGCATATTTCATTTTCATATTTCTCCACAACTAACTTAAGGATTCTCTCTCTTGTATGCATCATACTTTGAAAGTTTTTGAAGTAACCCCAAATGGCTTTCTTTTGAGCTTGGGAATCACCACGGTTGAGTAGATGATCTCTTATTTGCCATGTAACTAGCCTGTCATTTGTCCAGTGCACACCTTGAACTCCAGGCACTTCATTCATAAAATAGAAGAACACACATATAATCAAGGAACCATACTTGAAGGTATTTTTCTTATCTCTCTTTATTTTGGTCATATTCTTAATCAACTAATTTTGTAACACCTCACATAGGTCATAATCAGCATTCTCCTTCAACATTTGATAGGCTGTATATATTGTAGTTCTAAAGATAGAATTTTCTCTGCTGGAGTGGTAGACCTTGTAGCCAATCACCATGGATGCAAACTTGACATCTGGTTCTATAATGTCATTAATCATCATTGCTCTCTTGTCAAACTTGGCACTGGTTGCATTAGTAATAGTTTGGTTTTTCACAGCTTTCAGCATGGGTAATCCACCAGTTGAATTTAACCTAGTTACAATCTTGATAACAACCTTTTTAGTGTTGAATGGTTTCAATAGCCATATGAACTCATCATGTATTTGGCTCAAGATATATCAAACCCACTCATTCTCATCAAATGTAAAAAATTTATTGACTTGCAGAAAATGTTTTCTTTCTAGGGCTTTGTATTCCAGTTTCAATTTATAGCTATCATCCCTCAGGTAGTTGTTAAACAAATCCAAGAGTTTTAGATTCCTAAATTCATCAATGCTATAGTGGATGTATGCCCTAATATCCTCAAGATGTAGTACACCATATGGGACACTAGAAAATGCACCTAACAGTTCAACTTCAACTGACTTGTATGGGTGCTTCTTAAATATTGGTCTGGGCCTTTCAGTTACATCAACAACTAGAGGTGTAACCATTTGCAGAGATTGAAATTTCAAGAGATTTCATAGAAAAATAGAAGTACCTCGTTCCGTAGGTTAGGGTTTTGGTTGGAAATCCTCTTCACACTTCAACTCTTGAATATTCTTAGCTCAGAACTTGTTCACTTCCTTTCTTTTTTCTTATTTCTAATGCAAAGTGAATCAAATGAAGAATGAGCGACCCTTTTATGCTCTGCAAGACCTAATTTGTCTTTGTAATAAATGCTCTACCCTAACACATCTGGTTGCTCTGTTTCTATACACAGTTGACCTTTAGTTGCTCCATAAATCATTAAATCCACTTCTTTTCTTCTAGAAATTCTATATGATTTGTGGTGACCCAAATTATCTTTTCCCTTTGTGCTAGATTCAGGCACCCACTTACTACCTAGGGGAATTTGATTTTCAATGCAACTCCCCCTGAGCTAGAGCTCCAAATTTAATTCCCAAAGGAATTATTAGCATTGGATTAGAGTGTGGACTCATTACTATTGTTCTCAATTGTTTTCTTAACCCATGTCTTGCTCATTTCATTTTGGATCTTATTCACATCAATTTTTCCTTTGCCTTTGTCTTGTCTTTGCTCATCTAGTTTTCTATTTTTGAAACCTCTTCTTTCATTATTCCTACTTTTGCAAAATCTTGCAATATGACCAGATCTATTACAATTAAAGAAAACAACATTTCTTTGCTTATATGCTTGATTTCCTCTTGATCTGCATTGATTAGCCATGTGTCCATATCCATTGCAAGTAAAGTAGTAACCATTGAAAGAGTTGCCATTTTCTCTAGAGTTGTTCATTATCATACTTCTGCAATCATTTGATCTATGACCATACCTCTTACACTTGAAGCATTGTCTGGAGAAGGATGGACAATTTTGATTTACTCTGCTTCTGCACTGAGTAGCTTTATGACCAAATTTATTGCAATTAAAATAATTTCCATTGAATGATGGATATCTTTGAGTATTAGGTTGTCTTACCAGAGGTCTTCTAGGTTTGTTTCTCCCATTCCTTGGTTGAAATTTTCTTTGTTTGGATCCAGAGCTTTCACCTTTTTCATAGCCAAGACCGTGCTTGTCATCAGCCTTTTTCTATCCTTCAAGCAGTGCTTCAATTTTAGTTGAGCTTATCTTAAACTTCTCCTTGTATTCACTTGCAACTTCTAGGTCATGTCTGAGAATGACAATTTGCCTTTCAAGTTCTCTTTCATTGTCTCTACTTTCTTGTAGGTCAGACTCTAGATGGCCAGCTATTCTGTCCAATTTGTAATATTCTTCAATTTTTTCTTTTAGAATTTGATTCAAGTCTTCTTTAGTCTTCTTCCTTTCCTCAATTTCTTTGGTTAGCCTCATTGCCCCAGATTCCATCTCAACTTTTAGAACAACTTCTTTTGACAGCTTCTCACACTTCTTTGTCTTTTCTTCCAAGGCTTCATTCATGCAATTTTCTTCAGTTAAACTAGATAATTGCAGAAGTAGCTCCTTTCTCTTTTCCATAGATTTCTTTAATTTATCTTTTAACATTTCAATGGTATCATCAGCATCTCTAAGCTCATCTTTCAAATTAGTTATTTCTTCTTTGGACTAATCAAGATCTTCTAAGGCCAACCGAAGTTGATCTTTGAGTGAACCCATTGAAAACTCCTTCTAAGATCTTTCCTCAAGCTATTAGACTTTTTCAAAGGAACCTCACTCTGATACCAATTGTTGGAATTAGAGGTGACAACTGAGAGGAGGGGTAAATCAGTTGTCTTAAAACTTTAAAACTTGCAGCAGTCAATTTCTTTTTACTACTTCATTAATAGATTAATAATGTTATCATGAAAAGCAAGAATCAACAACACATGAGCAGAAGTACAAATAACACATTTGACACTAGGATTTTTGATGTGGAAACCCAGTTAATGGAAAAACCATGGTGGGGGTTAACCTAGAAAGATTATACTCTATTAAAAGCATTACAATGGAGAATGCACATGCCTTCGGGCTCACTGCCTAGAGCTCACTACTCAAAAAGAAGGTGCATTACCTATAGAAGGCTCGTTGCCTATAGAAAGCAGATTAGAATGAGTTTGAACTGATAATTAGCATCTACCAATGCAAGGATTTAGTTCCCATTAAGCACAAAATACTAACTTGATACACTTCATCCTTACTTTGCCCTTTTTACTATTTTGCTAACATCTGAACCTTAGATCTCTACCATTTTTGCAATTAATACATAGTTGCATCATACACACACCAAAATCACTTAAATCCATTGGCTATATATATCCACATCATGATATTCAATCACATTTCAGTCAGCTTCAAGAACACTTAGAACTTTGATGAAGACTCTGCTCTGTGGGCTAAATCCATGCATAACTTATAACGTGGACCAAAACTATCATTCACAAATCATCAATCATGTCGGCCACTGTCACTAATCATCACAAATCATCCACCTAACAACTTCCATTTATCCAGAACCAAGATCAATTACAAGGTCAGCATGTTCTTCTGTTGTCTGCACTATCAAACTATAACCCCATACTTAGATGCAAATAAATTTTGAATCCTTCATCACTGGAAGTTAAAATTCTAGATATAGATTTCCTTGACAATCCTTGTGACTCCTTCAGATTCGTAGCATCCTCTGATTTACCATCAGAGAGATCTGAACCAAGATACTAGACCCTGTCACATGCTCTGTCTCTAGCTACCCGGACTTAGATAAATTCTGATTCTGACTTCCGGTATGAACAAATTATATTATGTGGATGAGTGGAATAGTCTTAGTTACCATCAATAACAACACTAGTCATGCAAAGCAGTGTCTCTTTCCAACACTCCCAACACAACATTTTCTGACTATGGTCGATGGGGAGAAGGTGAGGCAAAATGATGAAGGGGAAATAGAGAAGGAGCTGGTTGGTTCAAAAAAAGAGGGATTTACCAACAAAGAACAAAAAAGGTAGAAATGGGGGAAGTTTGAGAATGATCAGATTTATTGATAAGACAAATAAAAAGGAGCAAGAATTGACTAAGGCAAAGGGTAAAAGAGAACTATGCTGAGGAATCGGTGGAAAGCTGAATTAGAGAAAAGTTTTGAATTTTGGTGATTTGCAGATAAGGCAAATTAGCCGACAAGGTCAAAATAGGAAAGAGCAAGAACAGTTTGGAAAATTAAAGATTTGTCGATACGAGCCAAATGTGTGGTGAAGGGAGAAGTTTGAAAATGGTAACTTTTGTCGACTAAAGAGATAGAGAGAGAGTTCGGCAAATTAAAGATTTACCAATAAAGGCAAAAGGCTGAAGAAAAGGTGCCAAGGGGTAAGGTTCAAGAAAATTCAAGTTCACCGATAAAGTAAAAAAGGATCAAAAGAAATGTGGTTCAAGAAAATGATTTTTTGATAACCAAGGAGGATAGAAAGCATAGTTCAAGAAAACTAAAAATTGCTGATAAAGGGTGAAGGTGGATTAGTTCAGGAAAATCACTTTTCACCAACTGAAAGGGATAAAAATAAGAAGAAAGATGTAGAAGGTTCAACAAAAGATAAGTTTGTCGATAGAGAGACCATGCATATACAGGAAAGGAAGACTGGTTCGGCAAAGGGTAGATTTGTCAATAAAAGGAAAAGAGGCCAAGTTCAAGAAAAATACAAATTTGTCAACAAAGTGACAATGGAGCAAGGATGAGGAATGGTTTGCGCCAGTCCAAATTTGTCGACCAGGGGGTAGAATTCAAATAAAAAAAAATGGAATGCAGTTGTTGTGTGCCCATAAACTCATTTTCTGCATAGGGGTACTTTGCTGATGATTGGTACAGTGGATGTTGTAAATGTGTGGGTACCCAAATTTGGTGGGGGATGCAATTTTTTAGTGTCTGATATTTTTCTGTAGGCCCTCTCAAGGACATAAAATCAATTTGCAGGGCATGGGCTTCTTTCTAATCTACTAATCTTCTGACTGAAGCCATGCACCACATTCATTGCAGCAACGGTTGCTTGTTGACCAATTTTCCAATGTCTAAATGTTGCACAGGAGCTGAACAGATATATATGAATTAGTTTTAAACCTTTTCATGGTTGGTCACTCTACCAATTGTCTGGTCTGGGAGTGCCTAGGATTATTCTTTGGCATCAGAACACGTTCTGTCTAGTTTGTTAGTGAAGGGATGTATTCTATCATGTCCCTATAATGATTTATAATTGAATTGTTTATTTAAATAATAAGTTAGCCTTATATAAACTAATATAATTAAAATATAATATATAATATATTTATTTAAAATAAATTATTAATAAGTATTATTTAATAAATAATATTATTAATTTAATATAATTTCAATATTATAGAATATATGAAATATATATATTTAATTAACTAGATATATTATAAATATAAATATTTTAATATAATATTTATGTGAATAATTAATAAGATATATTATTATATATAAAAATAAATATTACGAAGAGTCTTACCTATTAAACCTAGAAAGTAAAGTAATTTGGAATAAGGCAAAGTAATCTGGTTAAACAAAATGTCAAATTCAAAATAAAATTATATAAAGATAAAAGTCTAATAAGATGAAAACATAATCCCACCATATATGCTTGCGAATAAAACAAGATAAAAGAGATCCCATACTTAATAACAAATGTATTTATTTATACTATATATATTATATAAATAATGTACTTTAAAAAGATTAAGGGGAGGCCGAAGGAGGATATTTATAAAAAAAGAAAAACATTATTAATATATATCCTTGTTAACTAGATTAAAGCTGCAACTGTTGGAAAGGGTATATCCTTTTACCTACGGTAAACCCTTGGAAATATATAAAAGGGCATAAGGGAGTATGATGGATAAAAAAGGGGAGAAATATATATTATAAAATATATAAACGCAACAACAATATAATAAAAATTATAATACAGGTAAGGAATCCCAAGTAAAGCTACAACAGGTAAGTAAGTATTTATATTTACTTATTCAATTTATGATTTGTAAGAATTTATATTTACTTGTTCAATTTATAACTTGTAAGATATAAATGATAAGGTTATTAAGTAGGAACTGATATATGTGTTTATGTATGAAATTCATATTTTAAATATGTATCTTTGTTAAATTATGTAATTGTCCAATGTTTAACCCGATAATATATTGAGCATTAAGTAGCGAAATTCTAATGATGAAAAGTGTTAGTTGATTACATGTGATAAGTTAATAATGAAGGAGAGATTAGAAATAGAGGCTCGTGGCCCATCAATCAATATCCCAAGGATTGAGACAAAGGGAAAGGAGGAAATGCAATATGGTATTTTGGTTGATGCCTGAGTTGGTCAAGAGAACCTTCCGGGCTAAAGACCCAATAGGCCTTATCTTAATGTTGGTCTGTAGGACCCCACAGGGATAAGTTTCCCATTGTCTCATGTTGGTCAAAGGGACCCCATGGGACAATGGATAGGCCCTTGTCTAATGTTGGTCTAGAGGGCCCCATGAGGCAAGGGATGGGCCTTTGATTTGGGTTGGTCTCCAAGTCAAAGGAATGAAATATGGACCCCATGATTGTATCTCCTATAGGCCCTCTCTCGTGGGAAAGTGAATTGATGGACATGAAGGCCTAAGTATAACTCTCTCAATGGATATGTGTAATAGTTATAGTGAAAGTATAATACACATGGGTTATGTTTATAAAGTTTGAATTAAGATTTCTTATGGTTTATTATGATAAATAGAAGAATTGAATTCTAATGTACTCTTTTTGCAAGTTGAAATTATTTTCGAGGTTGTAAAATTTTGGCTTGTGAAAAGGGGACATTACATATTCAGCATAGTCTATGAAGGTTATGTAATGCAGATATAAATGTAATGGTATGTCTCCATGAGATTTTTTAGTGATTTTTGTAAATATATAATCGTTGTTGTATATTTTTCCCTTGCCACATTTTCTAGTATGATTGTAACAGATGTTTGGAGATGTGTGACAGCATCCAAGTTAATACAAGGCTTTGTATTCACCATTCTTTGGTTGCATATGAATCATTGCATTTCTCTTTTGGATTATTAAGTATGCCCAATATATGAGAATCTATTAGTGTCATATATGTGAATATATGTCTAGGTCTATTGATCCTATGCTCTGTATTTTCTTTCCTCCTTGCATTCTATGACTTTGTTTCCTAATGGAATAGGTATAAGTCCATATTGGAGAGGGACCAATCACTCTTTAAAATCAAATAAATCATTCACGTATGGATTAGGGGAAAAACCATCTTTCCTGTGCATGTGCATTCCCATGGTTGAATCAAGTATATAGGGGTTTTGTGACAACTAGTCATTCTTGACTTAGTGACAACTTTTGGAGTCAAAATGATGAGTTGGGTTTGGTTGTTCATTTATTTTTAGTTGTTCATCTAGTTTCAACTTAATACCTATTTAGGTATACTCCTTTAGAATATCTCTACAGAGTCTAAGCTGAGCTTGAACTCTAGGGGAGTCTACCCACTCCTATTAGTCGGCCAAAATCCCCCTTAACTTGTTGATAAACCTCTTCCTATCACCTTGATGACAATCCCTAGCTTAGGTGATTTAGGAATGTTTTAGAGTTTTGGGTCGTAGCTATTTTGGGTCCCAACATGGTACATGCTTTTCTCTCTATTCTTCTTCTTTTGGTTAAAGTTATTTTATGTTTAAATGTAATTTATTTAAAGGTTAAGAATAGATTGATTCACCCCCCTCTCAATCTCTAGATGTGTTCAATAGATGTATGTTAAAGTATAAGGCTCAAATGAAGAGAACATACCCTGTGATGATGCCATATTATGTGAGGCTCTAGAACCAAGAAGCCATCTCCTTGACTCAAGACTTGTAGATGCCAACAATTTTTTGCCTTTTTCATTTTATGTTTGATTAGAAAATCTAGTTTACCTGACTGTGTGGATGATGATGGTGTTGAATAAGAAGGTGAACTAGATGACATAGATGTAGGCAATTGGATATTGTGTTTTTGAAGATGTGTCAACTAATCAAACCTTTTTCATAACACTTATGCTCACCATGTCCTAGTTTCTTGCAATAGTCACAATTTGGTTTCTCCTTCTTAGATGATTCCTCTTTGGAAGAGGATGATGACTTAGGAGAATTATTTGAATCCTTGGTTTGCTCATTATTCTTCAAATACTTGATTTTTGTTTCTTACCTTTGCTAGTTGAAGCATTTTGATCTCTTGTACCCTAATTAGCAATAAGAGCGTGAGGTTTTGGAGATGCCAATTTACCCATTTGTACTAACTTGTCTTCTCCTCAGCGAGTCATGTGACAAATTTATCAAGTGAAGACATTTTGAATGTAGTACCAAGAGCATCAACAAGAGCATAGAATGTAGAAACAAAAATTGAATAATCAAGACTAAGTTTGGCAAGGATAGAAATAATCAATTGAGTGGCATATTTCTCAATACCGCATTGTTATACCTACAATTTAAGTGATTTTAGTTTTGTGAAGAAGTCTTGGATGCTATAAAAATATGTTGGATTCAAACCAATTAGTTCATTCTTCAATTTAAAACCTCTCATAGTATCTTTCTTTCCAAAGAGACTCTCTTTAATGCAATCCAAATCTGATTTGGTGTAGTGCAAGATTCAATGTGAAAAAGGAGATCAGGAGAAACAAACATGAATAATGTTCCATAGGCTTCATCACATCTATTATACCACTTTCTCTTTTTTGTAGCAACTATTGGTTCAATTTTTGTACCTATTGTAACTTTAGGTAAACTCAGGCATCTCAAATGAATCTTAATGTTTTTCTTCCAATCATGATAATTGTATGGGGTGAGTAGAGTAATTTTGGTTTAATCCATGATGAGGTTACAAGAATACAAAAAATGAAACAACACAACTACAACCTCCCTTTTAATCAATCAATGAGATCACCCCCAACAAAAATATGATTGTGGAACTTTATAGTGCAATTATAATTGCCACTAGCCAAAACAATAAATTGGTCATTGATTTTGGTACAATGCAAATGCCAAATTAAAGGCCTTAAACTAAAAGTATAATTTTTGAACAAAATTGGATCAAAATTATTACAGATATAAGAAGTATGTCACAAGAGGACATGTTCTCCTAGGCTAAAATATAGAAATGTATATGAATGATTGAAAACAACAATCTTTAATCATGCATATGCTCCTAGAATGATTGTGAATCTAGATTATTTTAGTTCACCAAATCTAGGGGTTTTGCACCTTAGAATGTGGGAGGACTCGTGAATATTTGATAGTCTAAAATGAAGCACAAATTTGTCTTTGGTAGGGTGAAAGTGAGAGTTGGTTAATTTAAATTTTAAAATTTAATATATTAATTAGGGTGTGATGAATTTACAATCATGAGGATCTCTCTACAACCATGAACTAGTCCTAGAACATGAAATAGATTAGATCACACATGGAAGTATGTGTGTGCATGGGTGGGATCAATAAGTGGATATGTGAATGTATGGGGATGAAGGGTGCATGCATATGAATATGCATAATAGCTAGGTGGATAGCATAGGGCAAGGAAGTAGAATTCATATAAAATTACATTATTTGTCATATGTCTATGTTTTATAAACTTGAAATGATGTATATTACCATTTTTTAATAACTTTTGATTTTAAAATTAAAAAAGATTATATGTGACCGATCTAAACATAATTTTTTACACACTATCATGTTATAATTATTTTAGGTCAAATTTTGTGGGTCATACATGAGGGCTTTTAGATTTATATCTTGATCCTACTAAATAATTAATAAAAAATAATATATTTGATAAAAAATTATAAAAAATATCCAAACAAAACTTCAACATCTAGATTTTAAAAAAATACTTCCATTTACTTTTTATGTGGGTCATACATGTTGGGAAAATATGTCTCAACCTTGCATTTCTAATGCTTAATATTTAATATTTCGTTTGCATTTACTATTTCTTCTTTAGTGTATTTTGTCCTCACATAGGAAGTTGGCATCCCATTTTGAGGTGGCATTATTTTTGTCTTTAGTGAATTTGTCCTCATATGAAGAAGTAGATGTCCCACATTGAGGTGGTACTCTTGGCCATGTGCTAGCATCTTGGAAGTTGTGTAATCTAGCATCTTGATTCATGATAAAATGAGTTATGAAATATTCTTATGACACATAAGACAATGTAAGATGGAGGTTATACTCAAATCTTGACTAAGATTATGACAAGTTTAGACACTTGTCATGGAGCATATTTAAATGGGTTGAATGAAGACAAATTGGAGTACCCTTTGGGTGGTTAGATATTTCATTTATGACATATGACATGTTGTAAATAATATGCTAATATAGAAATGCTAGTGTAGGTTTTTATTTTCCTAGTGGGTTATTTATTTTCCTATTTCCTATGTTTTTCCTATAGTTTTATCAAGCTTTCTTAGGTTAAATTTATAAAGTCAGTTTAATTAGGTGAGTGGGTCATTTGAAGTGTCACCATCCTACAAGGGAGTTATATTTACTATGTTTAGACCATTTCGTGGTCTCTCCCTATTGGTCAATTTTGTCACCTCTACCCCTCTCCCTAGTCTATATAAACTCAATACCTAGCTTGCATTTGCATCTTGCATTAAAATTATACCAATCTTTTGTAGCTTCTTTTGAGATCTTGTAATGCAATTCTATCATCCTAACATGTTTGTATATCTTTCATAATCATTGGTTTTCTTTTGTTTATCCATTTACAATTTTTGTAGCTTAGAATCTCTCTTGAAAAGTTCTTAGGTTATTCATCTATTTCATATTTATAACATGGTATCAGATATTTTGCTTCAAGAGTTTTGAGTTTTTAGATTCGTGATTGAGAGATTGAGTTCTTTGTGAGTTCTTGTAAATCATGTATGATGCTCTTGCATCTTATAATGATTTCGAGAATTAGAAAGGATTTATCAAGACCCAATAACCTCTTCATTTTGCGTATGTGTGTTGTGAGATCTAAGTGATTACAGTTATTCTGGTTATACTTGTAGCATTTTTTACTATTCCAACATGTCTAGGAGGCTCGAGAAAGATAAGATTAGATTTTGTTTAATCCAATTTGGAGATTGTTTGACATGGTTGGAAACAAGGGTTTGAAGCTCATATCTGGTGATCAACTTTCATACAAAATAATTTTGGCTAAAAAAGGACCCTTCCATTGAGTCTAGAAGGCCAAACAAATCAATTTTGATATAAGATTTTCCTAGTTTCTGTGTCAAGAGCTTTCAAGGCAAAACCAAATTCCCAAGAGGACCATTTTTGCCCCCTAGCATGTAGATCAAGGTAATTTTTGCAAAAAACATCAAATATTTTTAAAAAATTATAAAGATGCACTCAGTGCATATAGCACTTTAGGAATTAAGCATTGTGTATTAGGAGCTTTAGGCACTTTTCTTGTAAAGGCTTTACAAGAAAAGTGCTTAGGTTACAACCCCTTTAAGGTGTACTTAGGTTGGGTGTGTTTTCAAGCCCACCCACTTTTGTACGTCGACCCCTATGCCAGATCTCACCACATTTAGTGAAGCTTTAGTTGTTTACAATTTTTAGTGATGACTAAACATATTTAGTTCCTCCTCCAAACAAGTGACAACTATCTACATTTGCCAGTCTTTTATATCTAGCGGTATGCAAAAATTGGTGGTAATTCTTCTAAATTTGCCAGAGGTTGTTTTTCTAGCAAACCAAGCCCCCTCTTTGTTTATGATTTTAGTTTTTAAGACAAACTTTTGAGGATTTGTTTTGCATCATATTGGCTCCTTTTTGGAGAAATTTCTTTTATATTTGGGCTATTTTTTCATGCTCTATGTGCTGGAGCAGATGGTTTAGATTTTGATGCATATTTTTTTCATAAATTATAGATTCCTATAGGTGAAACTGTACAATTCTCATTTTGGGAATTTTGAAGACTCATAACTTTTGCATACGATCTTGGATCAAGGTGATTCTTTATTTGAAAGTGGATGATTTTTTAGTACTTCGTAGTGGTGCTATTTGTTTCACTTGGTTTTATTCTAGTATTATACTTTCAACATGTACTCATTTGTTGACAATTTGTAAATCATTGAGATCAATTCTACGCAACATTTCTTGCTAGTGGAAATCCTAATTGCACTAATATAAAGTGCCAAATCATATTCTCTTTGGGGGATTCTTTGATTGAGTAAAAAGGGGGTGTCATGTGTGCTCTCTTTGACTTTTTGTATTCTGATTTCTACCCAACAACAACAATAATCTATTTTTTACATTAAAATTAATCAAGTAATAGTACCAATACTCACACCCTATAACTACTTTGATTGGAAGTCAAAAATGACAATCTATCTTAAAAAAGAGTTGTATAGGGTTAGAACAGGGCTAGAAACTGAACCAACTCTAATTGTAGAAAAGCCAAAATGGTTTAATAAGTGTGATGAAGCATTGAAAATCTTGTCTATATCTCCATATTTGTTTTTCATATTTAATCTATTTCTACACCAAATGATGTATGGACCATTCTAGAAAATCTCTTTGGTACACAAGATGAAATAAGAGGACATCTACTAGAGAATGAGCTCGTAGAGTAAACTCCTACCAATTTTGATACTATTTAGGACTTCTTCACTAAACTAAAGGGTATAAGATTGTATTTAAAACAATGTGGGATTGAGAAGAAAGATTCTCAATTAAGCTTAAGTATTCATTCAAAAATTGGTCCTAACTATTTAGTGTTTGCTTCCACATTTCATGCAACTAAAAGTGCCTTAAGAACCACATAAAATTCCTTCTCTTAATGATTTTGTATATGAACTCTCAAAGGAGAAAGATAAATTCATTCAAATGGGCATAATTAAGCCCTCTAAATCTCGTGCCTTGGCTACAAATCAAGGTGCTAAATATGGAAAAGGGTCTAGTAAGAAGAATAAGAAACAACAAAACCAAGGAGAGAAGAAACAAGATTAGAACCCAATTGTCTCTAATATAGCTACTCAGGCCTCTTCCTCCAAAGATGACAAGCCTAAGTAGGAGAAGGTAAAATATGCATATTGTATGAAACTTGGTCATGATGAACATAAGTGTTTAAAGAAAAAGATTGATCATCTTACACATCCTCATGAAAAGAACAATATTACCTGATTAAGTCAAAATGAGTTCATCTCGGGAATCTTCAAAACATAAGGGAGAAAATTAAGGGGACAGGAAAGGGCAAGGCCCTAGTTGTTGTTTATTCACAACCCAATACTTGGATCATTGACTTGGGTGAGTATTACCACATGGCTTTGTCACAAGATGGTTTTGCCTCTTTGGAGTCATGTTCTATGTCATCTATACTAATTAGTGATGACACTCCTATTGAGGTGGATGGGAGAGGGTCTATTAACATGGGAAAAGGACCATTTCATGACATTCTTTGTGTTCCATCTTTATCAACTAATCTCCTATCTATCTACCAAATCACTCACACTGGCTCTAGAAAGTAGGTTGAGTTCACTCTAGACATAGTGGTAATTAGTGAGATGCATAGTGGGTCTACAGTTGATGTGGGTAGAGTTGATCATTAGTCTAGATTGTATCACTTTTCTCACTTTTCCCATAATTCTCCTTCACTTACTTTTATCACTCAGTCAAATGAGGTGAGTCATTTGTGGCATTGAAGTTATTTGGCCAATTGAACTACTATTACTTGCAATAGCTCAATGAACAAGACATGGTTTCAGGGTTGACTTCTATCCATTTTTCTCATGGAGTTTTCTAGGGGTACATTCTTGGTAAGCATCCTAAAGAGAAATATGACAAAGGAAAATAATGGAGGGCCACACAACTTCTAGAGTTAGTACATAGTGACTTGGTAGGACCATTTCCATATCCTTCTTTTAGTATGACTCGATATGCTTTTTCATTGATGATCTTTCTAGATGTACAAATGGGTATACTTTCTCAAACATAAGTCTAAAGTATTTGAGTCTTTTGAGGACACAAAGATTTTGCAGAGAAACAATCCAAGAAGGCCATCAAGATTTTGCATACAGATAATGGTGGGGAATATGTCAACCATAAATATGATCAGTTTTGTGCATCTGAGGACACTGATCTTTAGTACATAGTTCCCTATAGGTCATAATAGAATGGTGTCGTAGAACTAAAGAGAACTTCCTTGAAAGAGATGGCTAATTGTATGATTCACTGCAGGTCCATGGTACCTCAGTATTGGGTAGAGGACATCTTCTAAGTCGTCCAAACACCCTACTACACAAGATTTGGCCTACAAATACTTTAGGTTGAATTCAAGAGGTTTAAAAAGGCATCAGGAAAGAGTATATTAATGGACCACCTTGAGGATGTGACTAAATATGTTAGAGATGCTCTTATTCCAAGTATTGGATGGGATCTCTTTAAATACATCTTTAACAAATTCTTCAATTCCATACCTCTAAACAGTGCTTGGAGATTTGACCTAGGAAAGGTCATTGTGCCCAATTTCTTTTTCAATATTGACCTACTAGGATGGATATTTAAGCAATATGATACTAAAACCAAAGAAGAAAAGTTGACAAAAGAGAGAAATGGAGAAAGATTATAAAGGTTGAGTTAAGGAGGAACCACATTGACCCTCAATAGAAAGGAGCATATGTAGAAGTGAAGGACAAAATTGAAAGGAGAGATAGATTGGTAGAAGTGGACACTTTGGGCATAATGCCACCAAAGTTAAGGCCATCAAGGCCAAGGGTCCCAAATAAAAATAAATAAAAGCATGTAAGTCTAGATCTGGAAGCCCCTATCACACATGTTATTCCTAATATAAATTCACTAATACGGCCATTTGTTATACATCCACCCATTCAAGAAGGAAAACATCCTATGGTTGATGTTGAGATCCAACCTCTAGTTGATTACCCTAAAATAGAGGAATATGATGAACATATCCCATATTACAACCCTACTAGAGATGTTCTTGGGTCATGTTGACTATTCTTAGAATTCTAGAATCAAATAGTCTTCCCCTTACGGATCTTGCAATTCTTGTTCATATTCACCAGAATCCTATATTTGTGCCCCTCTTTGCCTTGGCCCTTTTGACCTAATGTTGATAACCGATCTAAGACATCCAAAATAGGTCATTTGAGGCCAAAATGAAATAATACATGGTGAGAGGCCTCATGGTTTGAATGAGGAAGACAAAAAGTCAACCTCCATTCTTAATCTAGTTGAGGCCGTTTCATATAGATATTGAATTTGATTTCTTCATTTGTCATCTTGGAGTCTTTTGGTTCCTAAAATTACAACCCTAAACCCTAAAACATTTCACACTCACCTAGGCCAGGGGTGTCATCAAGGTGATTTAAAAAGGTTTATCACTAGGTTAAGGGTGATTTTGGCCAACTTACAGGAGTGGGTAAACTCCTCTACACTTCAAACTCAGCTAGGCTTAGCATAGTAATCCTGAGGTATCCCTTAATAGGGTTTTGAAACTACACACTATTTATTCTTAGATTATAAATTTGCAATAATACCCAGATAGTTATTTTAATCCCATGAACTATCACTAAATTAAAACACACTTGCTGCACATTTGAACCTCATTATAAGCTGATGGAAATAATCTTGCATAATTACAAGTTGTTGAGATGCCTAGGTGATTTGCTTAAGATGGTTTGAAAATAGTTCTCCATTTATATTCCTTTGTTATAATACAAATCACACAAGACATAAAAATTGATTACTTCTACCTCACACTAGGTTGATTTCTTTGATTTATAAAATGTTTAGGTGATCAAAACATCATTTAGACCAATGTCTTCAATGGGTTACATATTCTACAAATAAGAAGAGACAACAATAATGAAACATGTTAGGTGAATATTCTGTTATCAACTAACTAATGACAAAATGGTTATATCAACAAGAGTATGATGAGATTATATCTCTCCTCTCAGAAAGGGGAGTCTCCCTTCTTATTACTAACTATGATCAACAAGTGATTAACTATGCTTATTTACACTAAAACTATCACATGGGTATTTACATATCATCCAATTCTCTTTTTTTAGAATTGATGTTCACTTACAAACTTATAACAAAACCCTTTTTGATGTTTACAATATATTATAAACCATAAAAATACCTATTGGAGAAATAATAATGGATATCCAAATTAGATAAACGTAAGAGAAACCAAAATGATACTAGGATGTGTCAACAACAAGAAACCCACAAAAGCCCAAAGTCTTTTGTTGCTTCTTATGCCAATTGGAAAAATGAAAATGTATGGAATATGATGCAGCCCAAAGTCCTTACCATATACCAAAAGAAGATTAAACAATCTTAGATAATAACTTGCAACTCGAAGTCTTTCAAGTCACCTCTAATTAAAAACATAAGACACCAATCAAAAAGTGATATCATAGCCTAAAGACTTCAAAATTAGATTTAGAACACCTTTTAAATTATTTAATTCCATGCCATGATTTGATCAAATACATAAGAAAATGCAATGGAAAAGACTTAAGAACATTCCCAATACACCACAAGCTTGTTTCAAGACAAAGATTGAATGCCCACTTGCTTTTATTATATTCATTGAATAAGATTTACATTTTGAACACAAAGTCTCAATATGCTCCTCAATGTAGCAGCATTTCACTTCAATAGCTAAAAGATAATATTTACAAAAGAGGCCCCTCTTATTTATAGAGGGAAGCTACAAGCAAAAATAGGAAAGTTACAACTACTTTGACTTATTCAAGACAGAGTCTAATTTTGTTTAGGACACTATACTTCTCCTGCATGAAAATTGCATATTACAAAAAGACATATAGGATGTCAATTACATAAAACAAAACTACATAATGAAAGCATAGAAAATAATCTAAGAGTCTGAAGACACGGGAATTTCTTCCTCTTTGTCATCCAACAACTCTTCATATCTCTTCAAGGCCTCCTAAACTTTATTATCATCTAGTCTCCGTGTGTATCTAGAGATGGTGAATACTCTGATGATGGAGTCTATTATGGTGATAGGCCCACTCTTGTGCTTGTTTAGGATCCTATTACGGAGTGAAAAATAGGATAAGAAGAAGAACATGCTTAAGGATTTTCTAGTAAGAGAGAGGAATTGAGAACTAAGAACAAAGAAGATACTCCTATTTCTAACTAGAAGTTGAAATTTGTTCTTGAGAACAAAGGAGAGAAAGGAAAAGGTAAAGAAAAAGAGGGAACATCTTCTCATGTAGATGTTTAATAAGAACTTGTAGCCACTGAATCACAAGATCTTCCTATTGTCTCTCAGTTGGAGTCTTCTCAGGTAATACCCCCCTCCTCACCTTCTGTAATTTCAATAGTGCACTCCCCACCTCTTGTTGTTTCAAGTGCACAACCTTTACCTTCTATTTGTGCTACTCCCACTATGTCTATTTAGACTATCCATTCGTCTCCTTCCTCACCCATGAGTGAGTCATTGTTTCAAAGTGCTTCCCATTGTAATATGGAACATGTGTTTGGGTCACTTTCTTCTTTGCCTTGTTTTTTTGAGTGTCATCACCATTTATTGGCACATTCATTACTACTCAATTGGACTTTGATAAGTTCATGTCTGCCTCTGCACCTTAAGTGTCAAGTAGTGTTAACCCCACCACTGTGTTAACCCAAACACCACCAATTGTCACCACTACTTCCATTCCACTTGCATTTCCATCCATTTTAAAACCCAATATTACGACTGCCCCACCATCATAAACTTTGGTAATAGAAATAGAAGAAGAATCATCCATTCTTCCTCCTTAGATAATGGATCAAAAACTAAAGAGGAAGAAACAATCTGTATCTCCTGATGATTTTGATTTTGGCCAATTGGTTTCGGTAAAGTCTAAATCAGAAAAGAAGGCTAAAACCATATAAAGGGTCATGGTTGATCGATTAGTTAATAAGTATGCATAAATGGCTCTGTACTTCTCCTACATACAAATTGCATATTACAAAAAGACATATAGGATGTCATTTGCATAAAAGAAAACTACATAATGAAAGTATAGAAAATAATCTAAGTTTCCTAAGACACAAGAATTTCTTCCTCTTTGTCCTCCATAAAATCTCCATATCTCTTCATGACCTTTCGAACTTCATTATCATCTGGTCCCAGTGTGTATCTGGAGAGGGTGAGTACTCTAGTGATGGAGTCTGTTATGGTGATAGGCCCACTCTTGCGCTTATTCAGGATCTTGTTTTGGTGAAAGGCCCACTTCAACATTATTATTACCTGATGGATCAACCATCACCCTTTATGTGGTTTTGTCCTTCTTTGTTGATTTAGGCTTGACTAGAACCAATTGGCCAAAATCAAAATCATTAGGGGATACAACTTGTTTCTTCCTCTTTGGTTTTTCAAACATTAACCAAAGAGGAAGAATGGATGAGTCTTCTTCTATTTCTATCAGCAAGGTTTGCGACAATGGGGTGGTAGTAACAATGGGTTTTGAAATGGATGGAAAAGCAGGTGGAATGGAAGTAGAGGTGACAATTGGTGGTGTTTGGGTTAGCCTAGTGGTGGGGATCACACTACTTGACACTTTAGGTGCAGAGACAGACATGAACTTATCAAAGTCCAATTGAGTAGTAATGAATGTGTTAGTAATTGGTGATGACACCTCAGATAAACTAGGCAAAGAATAAAGTGACCCAAACACATGTTCCCTATTACAATAGGAAGGACTTTGAAACAATGACTCACTCATGAGTGAGGAAAGAGACAAATGGATAGTCTGAACAGACATAGTGGAAGTAGCATAAATAGAAGGTAAAGGTTGTGCACTTGAAACAAAAAGAGGTGGGGACTGCACTACTGAAATTACAAGAGGTGAGCATGGGTGTATTACTTGAGAAGACTCCAACTGAGAGACAATAGTAGGATCTTGTGATTTAGTGGCTACAAGTTCTTCAACATCTACTTGAGTAGATGTTCCCTCTTTTTCTTTGCCTTTTCATTTCTCTCCCTTTTTCCTAAAAAAAATGTCAGCTTCTTGTTAGAAATAGGAGTATCTTCTTTGTTCTTAGTTCTCAATATAAATAGAAGGTAAAGGTTGTGCACTTGAAACAACAAGAGGTGGGGACTGCACTACTGAAATTACAAGAGGTGAGCACAGGGGTATTACCTGAGAAGACTCCAACTGAGAGACAATAGTAGGATCTTGTGATTTAGTGGCTACAAGTTCTTCAACATCTACTTGAGTAGATGTTCCCTCTTTTTCTTTGCCTTTTCCTTTCTCTCCTTTTTTCCTAAAAAAAATGTCAGCTTCTTGTTAGAAATAGGAGTATCTTCTTTGTTCTTAGTTCTCAATTCCTCTCTCTTACTAGAAGCTCCTTCAGCATGTTCTTCTTCCGATCCTATTTTAAAAAGTTTTATCTTTATCCCTTTCCCTTCCAACCAAACATTGGTATTTTCTAGAACATGTTGGAACCTTTCCCTTATAGAAGTGGACTCCTTTTGTGACCATTGATTTGGTGGAAGAGGAGCGTCAGTAATTTTATCACTTACATAAGTAGGGTCCAATATATCACCCTCTTCTTGCATATCATTAGGAACATCAACAAGCTCAAAATTTCTAATTTGTTCTAAGGTAAGC
This sequence comes from Cunninghamia lanceolata, assembly GCA_027924645.1. Taxonomy (NCBI): domain Eukaryota; kingdom Viridiplantae; phylum Streptophyta; class Pinopsida; order Cupressales; family Cupressaceae; genus Cunninghamia; species Cunninghamia lanceolata. The sequence goes on along the minus strand of BSBN01000719.1, from coordinate 1,726,219 downwards.
CGACTGTAGTCTAGCTTCCTTCATCTTTTTTGTACTCAGCCCATATATCTTCAATCTTGGATGGACATGAGTGTAGTTTCCCTTGAGTTTCTCCTTCATGCCCCTATAATCAAAATCATTCGTATTCTTATATATTTTGAGAATTATCCATTGCATCTCCATTTCCATTGCCTTAGCTTTTGGTGTTGCCGATACTGTGTATCGAGCAATGGTCACTGGGAACTTGAAACCAGATCTATGAGATTCTACTTGTTTTCTATGTGCATTCATCATTTGTCTACATAATTCCATCAAGATCAACTTGTCACCTAGATACCTTGGCAACATGTAGGGTTTCTCATTGAAACAACCAACTCTGATATATGTAAAAGTAGGAAACTATAGAAATAAGTAACCAAACCTTTTCACTTTCTCCCGTGCAGCATCAGAAAATCTTTTCTTTTCTAGGTCTTTCTCAAACATACAAATTTACCTATAAAATAAGACATCATTGACCCTTCTAAAATGTTTGGTACTCTCTTTCAAGGTCAATTGAGAATAGTATTCATACATTGGTATATTTCTTCTATCACCTACTAAAGTCAAACCAAGGAAGGATCTCATACAAGTAGTAGCATATGCCAAATATGAAGTCATATAGAATTTTAGTGAGGTTGGCACCTCAAACACTTGTTAACAAATACAATCATTGATTTGTTTTCCCTAGAATATTTTCTAATTACCTTTCTTAATGACAACTATGTATTGGTACATCCATTCTTGAAAAGTATTGGATGTTGGGTGTCACTTGAATCTACTCAAAAGAGTAATCAAATCACCTACCTCTTCATTGAACTCACTCAGAAATATGTTTTTAGTCCACCTTGTGATAGTAGTCTTGGGAGTCTTGAGGTACAGAGCATAGATATTTTACTTCCACTTCTCCATGTTTTTGTCATAGTGATCATGTACTGACTCCATAGTGACATTTGAAAAGTCTTCAAAGTTAGGAAAACTAAATATCTTATCAAAGAACTCTTCATCAAGCTTCATTACCACTTTACCAGTAGAATTCATTATACTCTTTCTCTCTTTGTCAAAATGAGAAGCTACTTCCAAAACAAACTCTAGATTCTGTGTTGATACTAGAAAAGTAGAAACCAAGTTGATGTTACTATCACGCATAGCCTGCATGTTTGATGCAATGGGTTGTTTATTCAGTCTCTCTAGAAACTTAGACATATCTAGGTGACCAATCTCCATGTCTATGATGTTGTCCACATTAGTCTCCATAGAGGTCATAGTGATCACTTGGTTATATTTGAACTTCATGTTTTTCTTCTTAAGAGAAGGCTCTGACATTTGCTGATGAACTACAAAAATGAGTTTGAAGACCTTAGGAGTTAGAGAATTTTCATCCATCAAAGAACTGTGCAATTTCAGAGAAAAACTACACTTCTGTATCTTGAAACAATGTTTGGTGTAGTTCAGAGAAAATTCTCTGAACTACACAAGAAATATCATTGTTGGGGTAGGATCAAAAAACAATTCTGACATTACATTGGTATTGCAAATTGGGTGTAGTTTGAAGAAAATTCTCTGAACTACACTAGATAGGTTAAACAAATATGATGCAAGTCAGAGAATTTTCTCTAAACTACATCTTTGGGGTAGGTCTTTGGATGCGAGTTGGAGAAAATTCTCTAACTTACATCTTACAATTAGTGCAAGTTTTATGCACTTCAAAGAAAATTCTCTGAAGTACACATGCTAGATCTTTTGGGTGTACTTTGGAGAATTTTCTCCGAAGTGCATGAGGATAAAAATCCTTTGTGAATTTCATAGAAAATTCTTTGAAAGTCATATTGATCTGGACACTACCTGGTGAGAAACCTACAGTATTATAAAACACACAACAAACCATGTGCAAAACAATTTTATTTCATAAAAGAAGAGCTCATACAAAGCAATGTGAGCAATCTCAATGGATGAGATGTATGCTCTGGAAACTCTATTTGGGAGAGTCATTCAGCAATCTCAACGGATGAGATGTATCTCTAAGAAGAGATGTGTACCTAGAACTTCCCACCTTATTACTTTGAATTGAACTCATTTATACATTTTCAAAGAAGCTAAAAATTTGTTACTTCCATGTCCTTATTGGAAGTTGAAATGGAGAGTCTAAAACTGAAAGGTCACCACACTTTGTCTTTCTTGGAATTTGAATGGACAACTAAAAAGGTCACCACACCTATTTCTTTATTTGAAAATAACATTTAGATGAGGATATTATTTAATTCAAATACCATAATTTATTTACATCATTCGTCCCCTCTTGAGAGGCAATGGGCCCCATTGCATCTGCTTAAAATTATGGTCTTGATCCATATGGAGGTGAATTTGAGTATCATTGATGCCACCTTATAGAGTTGTATGCCTTTGGTAACCACCTAATGTGGTTGTGGGGGAATGTGGAAAGGCAAATAGGCTCTGCTACCTTTCAACAAGCTCACATAATATTCTTGGATTACCTCCTAAATTCTACAATTAGATAATTGGTCACTCTCAAATGCTATGGTCACATCGATTATAGCCAGACCTGAAAGTTGTGGTACAACACCTAGGTAGTTGCTTGTGCTGATGATCAGAGAGACAACTTATCTTATAGTTTACACCAATTATCAACCAATTTCCAATGGAAACCAACAAAAACACTACTATTAATGCCCTCATCCAGGATGGACAATGGATAAATAGGCCTGATCCCTACTATTGAAGATGTAGTTTAATGGCATTGATAACAGCTTGAATGTCCCAGTTGATGGCTATGTTGACCTATTAGATTATAACATATTAAGAATGTGCCTTGAGTACTACCTGCCTGGCACTCACTTGATGAAAATGAACACTCGAACCCCTATCAAATTGGTTCAAAGTCCCACAATTTATCTTTGAGATGATGTTTTCCATCGGAGCCATTAGAATCATCGATAATCTACGTGATACATTATTTGTGTATGCTACAACTGCCACCCTCATGAATCAATATGGAAGAGAATAGCAACCAATAATGGACATTGGTTCATTTTCAATACTAAATGATTACTTCCAGCAGCCTTTTAATCAAAGACTTCTTCAAAGCCAAGCGCCCTTACAGGAATGTTGAACATAGAACCGCAACAAGTTGACCGTGCTCAAATGTAAACCAAGATTCAGAAATATGAACAAATGACAGATTGAATGATAGGAACCAAACATTAAATGGAGACTACAACAAAAATTATGAAGAAAGTTAGGCTAGATTAAAATAGATCTAAATCAGTGTTGGGGCCATGAGGCCAAAGAGATAGAAAACCAATCGGGTCAAGCAAATAAACCATGACTGGAGCTTGGACAATATATAGAGATCACCCAACTACAGGTTGGAAGTAGTGATTCCATCACAACAATGCAAAAATGAAACCCTCCAGAAGGACTTTACATGGGCAAGGTCTCTGTGGGAAAAGGCCCTCGAGGTGGATTATAGAAATCCCACACTGTGGCTTCTCTATGCCAAGGTGGAGATAAGGCACAAATTTATAAACCATGCTAGGAATGTGTGGGACTATGTGGTGTTGTACTTGCCAAGGATCAATCAGCTTTGATACCACTGATCTGGACAATACCTGGTGAGAAACCTGTAGTATTATAAAACACACAACAAACCATGTGTGAAACAATTTTATTTCATAAATGAAGAGCTCATCAAAGCAATGTGAGCAATCTTAGTGGATGAGATGTATGCTCTGGAAACTCCATTTGGGAGAGTTGTTTAGCAATCTTAGTAGATGAGATGTATCTCTGAGCAGAGATGTATGCCTAGAACTTCCCACCTTATTACTTTGAATTGAACTCATTTATACATTTTCAAAGAAGCTAAAAAGTTGCTACTTCCATGTCCTATTGGAAGTTGAAATGGAGAGTCTAAAACTGAAAGGTCACCATACTTTGTCTTTCTTGGAATTCGAATGGACAACCAAAAAGGTCACCACACCTATTTCTTTATTTAAAAATAACATTTGTATGAGGATATTATTTAATTCAAATACCATAATTTATTTGGATCACATATGGGGGTAGAACTTCCAGTTAATGACTTTTATAGAATTATCTTCGAAAGTCACAATTTGTTTTACATTTTTCTTTAAACTTAGATGATGGTAGGTATTCAGTGTGGTGTGTTGTTTGAAGATTTTTCTCTGAACAACACCGGTCCAAAAGACCAATATGTTGTTCAGAGAAAAATCTCTGAACAACACACAGAGTTGTATGTTACAAATGACAAGCAAATTAGGGTATGTTGAGCTTAACAAATTTCACACTAGTGGTTTGAATGATGTCACTCAAAATCCATCAAAATCCTTATTTTGCCCCAAAAAACCTAAAAATCCATCAAAATCCATCAGATTTCCCCACCCTTTCCTTTGAATTTCAAAATCCACTATTTAGATCTGATGTGAGATAAGTTATATGGGTTTTTATCCCAAAATTTTTTAAGTAAAGTCCTTCCCCTTGTTTTGGTTTTCTTCCTGAGAAACAATTGGCTCATTTGGGTGCTTTATCGGCAAATCGGTGAATATACGAACTAACTAGTTCACTAGTTCAAAAATTCATCAATTCCTTGATATAAGCAATCAAAAAGGAAACAAAAGTTTCTAAGGCTGTAAAGTTAGTACATTGAGGCCTTTGTCAGTGAATTTTGGAGCTCACAAACTTGAAAGTCTGTCGATGGTAAACTTCACCAATGAGAAGGAAAGACATCAAAAGATGTTGTAGTGAATGAAATGTTTCTAAGGCAGAAGGTGAGAATATATTCTCTATCAGTGAAATTGGAGGTTTGAGAACCTCCAAGTTCATTGACTAGAGGTTCTCCCAACACAACATTTTTTTACTGCAGTCGATGGGGAGAAGGCGAGGCAAAATGGTGAAGGGGAAATAGAGAAGGAGCCAGTTGGTTCGGAAAAAGAGGGATTTGCTGACAAAGAACAAAAAAGGTAGAGATGGGAGAAGTTTGAGAATGATCATATTTATTGATAAGGCAAATAAAAAGGAGCAAGAATTGACTAAGGCAAAGGATAAAAAAGAGCTATGTTGGGGAATCGACAGAAAGTTGAATTAGAGAAAAGTTTTAATTTTTGGTGATTTGCAGATAAGGTGAATTGGCTGACAAGGTCAAAATAGGAAAGAGCAACAACAATTTGGAAAATTAAAGATTTGCCAATAGGGGCCAAATGGGTGGCGAAGGGAGAAGTTTGAAAATGGTAACTTTTGCTAACTAAAGAGATAGAGAGAGAGTTCGGCAAATTAAATATTTACCAATAAAGGCAAAAGACTAAAGAAAAGGTGCCAAGGAGTAACGTTCAAGGAAATTCAAGTTCACTGATAAAATAAAAAAGGATCCAAAGCAATGTGGTTTAGGAAAATGATTTTTCATTGACCAAGGAGGATAGAAAGCATAGTTCAAGAAAACTAAAAATTGTTGATAAAGGGCGAAGGTGGATTAGTTCAGGAAATCACTTTTCACTAAATGAAAGGGATAAAAATAAGAAGAAAGAGGTAGAAGGTTCAACAAAAGATAAGTTTTCCGATAGGGAGACCGTGCATATATAGGAAAGGAAGACTGGTTCAGCAAAGGGTATATTTGTCAATAAAAGGAAAAAGAGGCCAAGTTCAAGAAAAATACAAATTTGCCGACAAAGTGACAAGGAGCAAGGATGAGGAGTGCTTTGGTCCAGTCTAAATTTGCCAACCAGGGGGTAGAATTCAAATATAAAAATCAATGGAATGTAGTAGTTGCGTGCCCATAAACTCATTTTCTGCGTAGGGGTACTTTGCTGATGACTGATACAGTGGATGTTGTAAATGTGTGGGTACTCAAATTTGGTGGGGGATGTAGTTTTTTAGTTTTTGATAATTTTCTGTAGGCCTTCTCAAGGACATAAAATCAATTTGTAGGACATGGGCTTCTTTCTAATCTATTGATCTTCTGACTGAAGACATGTGCCACATTCATTGCAGCAACAGTTGCTTGTTGACCAATTTTCCAATGTCTAAGTGCTACACAAGAGCTGAACAGATATATATGGATTAGTTTTAAACATTCTCAAGGTTGGTCACTCAGCCAATTGTCTGGTCTGGGAGTGTCTAAGGATTATTCTCTGGCACCAAAACACATTCTATGTAGTTTGTTAGTGAAGGGATGTATTCAACATAGTGTACGAAGGTTGTGTAATGCAGATATGAATGTAATAGTATGTCTCCATGAGAGTTTTTAGTGATTTTTGTAAATATATAATTGTTGTATGTTTTTCCCTGGCCACATTTGTCAGTATGATTGTAACAAATGTTTGGAGATGTGTGACAACATCCAATTTAATACAAGGCTTTGTATTCACCATTCTTTGGTAGCATATGAATCATTCCAGTTCTCTTTTGGATTATTAAGTATGCCAATTATATACAATCTATTAGTGTCATATATGTGAATATATGTCTAGCTCTATTGACTTTTTTGCCCAATGGAATAGCCATGGGTCCATATTGGAGAGTGACCAATCACTCTTTAAAATCAAATAAATAATTCACTTGTGGATTAGGGGAAAAAACCATCTTTCTTGTGCATGTATATTCACACAATTGAATCAGGTATATAGGGGTTTTGTGACAGCTAGTCATTCTTGACTTAGTGACAGCTTTTGGAGTCAAAATGATGAGTTGGGTTTGGTTGTTCATTTATTTTTAGTTGTTCATCTAGTTTGAACTTAATACCTATTTAGGTATACTCCTTTGGAATATCCCTCTAGAGTCTAAGATGAGCTCGAACTCTAGAGGAGTCTACCCACTCCTATTAGTTGGCCAAAATCCCCCTTAACTTGTTGATAAACCTATTCTTACCACCTTGATGACAATCCCTAGCTTAGGTGATTTAGGAATGTTTTAGAGTTTTGGGTCGTAGCTATTTTGGGTCCCAACATGCAACATGCTTTTCTCTCTGTTCTTCTTCTTTTAGTTAAAGTTATTTTATGTTTAAATGTAATTTATTTAAAGGTTAAGAATAGATTGATTCAGCCCCCTCTCAGTCTCTAGATGTTTTCAACAAATGTATGGTAAAGTATAAGGCTCAAATGAAGATAACATACCCTATGATGATGCCATATTATGTGAGGCTCTAGAACCAAGAAGCCATCTCCCTGACTCAAGACTTGTAGATACCAACAGTGTTTTGCCTTTTTCCCTTTATGTTTGATTTGAAAATCTAGTTTACCCTGACTGTGTGGATGATGATGGTGTTGAAGAAGAAGGTGAACTAGATGACATAGATGTGGGCAATTGGATATTGTGTTTTTGAAGATGTGTCAACTAATCAATCCCTTTTCATAACACTTATGCTCACCATGTCCTAGTATCTTGCAATAGTCACAATTTGGTTTCTCCTTCTTAGATGATTCCTCTTTGGAAGAGGATGATGACTTAGGTGAACTATTTGAATCCTTGGTTTTCTCATTGTTTTTCAAATCCTTGATTTTTGTTTCTTACCTTTTCTAGTTGAAGCATTTTGATCTCTTGTACCCTGATTAGCAATAAGAGTCTGAGGTTTTGGAGATGCCAATTTACCCATATGTACCAACTTGTGTTCTCCTCGGTGAGTCATGTGGCAAAGTTATCAAGTGAAGACATTTTGAATGTAGTACCAAGAGCATTAGTAGTAGCATACAATGTAGAAACAAAATTTGAATAATCAAGACCAAGTTTGGCAAGGATAGAAAGAATCAATTGAGTGTCATCTTCCTCAATACCACATTGTTTTAGCTACAATTTAAGTGATTTTAGTTTTGTGAAGAAGTCTTGGATGCTATAAAAATATGTTGGATTCAAACCAATTAGTTCATTCTCCAATTTAAAACATCTCATAGTACATTTCTGTCCAAAGAGACTCTCTTTAATGCAATCCAAATCTGATTTGGTATAGTGTAATATTCAATGTGAAAAAGGAGATCATGAGAAACAAACATGAATAATGTTTCATAGGCTTCATCACATCTATTATACCACTTTCTCTTTTTTTTAGAAGCTATTAGTTCAATTTTTGTACGTATTATAACTTTATGTAAACCCAAGCTTCTCCAAAGAATCTCAATCTTTTTCTTCCAGTCATGATAATTGTATGGGGTGAGTAGAGTAATTTTGGCTTAATCCATGATGAGGTTACAAGAATACAAAAAATGAAACAACACAACTACAACCTCCCTTTTACTCAATCAATGAGATCACCCCCAACAAAAATATGATTGTGGCAATTATAGTGTAATTATAATTGCCACTAGCCAAAACAACAAATTGGTCTTTGATTTTGGTACAATGCAAATACCAAATTATAGGCCTTAAACTGAAAGTATATTTTTTGAACAAAATTGGATCAAAATTATTATAGACCTAAGAAGTATGTCACAAGAGGACATGTTCTCCTAGGCTAAAATATAGAAATGTATATGAATGATTGAAAACAATAATCTTTAATCATGCATATGCTCCTAGAATGATTGTGATTCTCGATTCTTTTAGTTCACCAAATCTAGGGGTTTTGCTCCTTAGAATGTGGGAGGACTCGTGAATATTTGATAGTCTAAAATGAAGCACAAATTTCTCTTTGGTAGGGTGAAGGTGAGAGTTGGTTAATTTAAATTTTGAAATTTAAAATGTTAATTAGGGTGTGATGAATTTGTAATCATGAGGATGTCCCTACAACCATGAACTAGTCCTAGAACATGAAAGAGATTAGATCACACATGGAAGTATGTGTGTGCATGGGTGGGATGAATAAGTGGTTATGTGAATGTATGGGGATGAAGGGTGCATGCATATGAATATGTGTAATGGCTAGGTGGATAGCATAGGCAAGGAAGTAGAATTCATAAAAAAATACATTAATTTTCATATGTCTATGTTTTATAAACTTGAAATGATGTATATTACTATTTTTTAATAACTTTTGATTTTAAAATTAAAAAAGATTATGTGTGACCAATCTAAACATAATTATTTACACACTATCATGTTATAATTATTTTAGGTCAAATTATGTGGGTTGTACATGAGGGCTTTTAGATTTATATCTTGATCCTACCAAATAATTAATAAAAAATAATATATTTGTTAAAAAATTATAAAAAATATCCAAACAAAACTTCAACATCTAGATTTTAAAAAAATACTTCCATTTACTTTTTATGTGGGTCATACATGTTTGGAAAATATGTCTCAACCTTGCATTTCTAATGCTTAATATTTAATATTTCATTTGCATTTACTATTTCTTCTTTAATGTATTTTGTCCTCACATAGGAAGTTGGCATCCCATTTTGAGGTGGCATTATTTTTGTCTTTAGTGAATTTGTCCTCATATGAAGAAGTAGATGTCCCACATTGAGGTGGTACTCTTGGCCATGTGTCAGCATCTTGATTCATGATAAAAAGAGTTATGAATTATTCTTATGACACATAAGACAATGTAAGATGGAGGTTATAATCAAATCTTGACCAAGATTATGACAAGTTTAGACACTTGTCATGGAGCATATTTAAATGGGTTGAATGAAGACAAATTGAAGTCCCCTTTGGGTGGTTAGATATTTCATTTATGAAATATGACATGTTGTAAAGAATATGCTAATATAGAAATGTTAGTGTAGGTTTTTATTTTCCTAGTGGTTTATTTATTTTCCTATTTCCTAAGTTTTTCCTACAGTTTTATCAAGTTTTCTTAGGTTAAATTTATAAAGTCAGTTTAATTAGGTGAGTAGGTCATTTGAGGTGTCACCATCCTACAAGGGAGTTATATTTACTATGTTTAGACCGTTTTGTGGTCTCTCCCTATTGGTCAATTTTGTCACCTCTACCCCTCTCCCAAGTCTATATAAACTTAATACCTAACTTGCATTTGCATCTTGCATTAAAATTATACCAATCTTTTGTAGCTTCTTTTGAGAGCTTGTAATGCAATTCTATCATCCTAACATGTTTGCATATCTTTCATAATCATTGGTTTTCTTTTGTTTATCCATTTACAATTTTTGTAGCTTAGAATCTCTCTTCAAAATTTCTTAGGTTATTCATCTATTTCATATTTATAACATGGTATCAGATCTTTTGTTTCAAGAGTTTTGAATTTTTAGATTCATGATTGAGAGATTGAGTTCTTTGTGACTTCTTGTAAATCTTGCATTTTATAACGATCTGGAGAATCAGAAAGAATTTATCAAGACACAATAACCTCTTCTTTTTGCATATGTGTTTTGTGAGATCTTAGTGATTATAGTTATTCTAGTTATACTTGTAGCATTTTTTTACTATTCCAACATGTCTAAGAGGCTCAAGAAAGTCAAGATTAGATTTGGTTTCATCCAATTTGGAGATCATTTGACATAGTTACAAATAGGGTTTTGAAGTTCATATCTTGATGTAGAGGCAAATAGGATGGTAGAAGATAGACAAACTAGACAAAGTTCTATTTTACCTACAAGCCCAAAATCAAAGATCTTTGCACAAAAGTGGGAACAACAGAACAAAACTCCAGGATCATCATGGAAATGTTGGTTTGGGATGTTAGGGGACCCATTCCATCCATTGGCCAAGGTAGATTAGACTTCAGGTTGGTACTTCCTTCACAAACCCCCCCAAAATGGCTTGTAGCCCTCCAAAATGACAACAGTCCAAATAACATTTGACTCAGACCTCCAAACCTAGATCTTAGACAATCAATAGATACCCATTATGGCCCTCTATCACATATCCCAAACTTGACATAGGTTGTTTTGGACGGACTATCTCAACCAATAACCCCTCTCTATGACCTAGAGCCCCAATTAGGCCAAAATTACAAAGAGACCTCTCCAAAATTTATGAAAAAGACCAAACCAATGATTGGAACACTTATAATACATGTTCAAACTATGGATTTCAAGGGTTTTTTGGTCAAGATGCAAGACAATTTCATTCTATGCTTGTTTTCCCACTTTAAATGCAAGAATAACAAGGAAAATGCTGCTATAGTCACCTAGGGCATCATTTTAAACACACCAAAATAATGTTTTCAGTCTTGATCCTTGGTCAACATGTCAATCAATCCCTCTACTTCCATTCCACTAAGTTTTAGAGGATTCCCACAGTGGAATGAGGTTTTATGACATTTTTCCTACCAAAACCCTAGTTAACCTAGTTAACATAGTAGTTTTAGAAAAAATGTGATATCTTCATCTAGGAATCGAGTTAAGACCTCAGACTAGATGCATTTGAAAGGTACTTTGATCCTCTTTCCAGAAATATATGGATTGTCCCTATATCTATCCGTACAATAAGGGTTTAAAATCACAAGTTTTAAATCCAATTCACCTCTATTCATCTTGGTTCAAGTTTTACATGCTTAAATAGGTGTCCACATACACAATATCAACCTCCACATCAGTTTAACTAAATAACTACCCTCTTTTAACACAATGAATCTTCATTCCCCCTAATCTTGCCTTGACAACTTTACAACTTTTGCCATTTTTCAATGTTGACAACTTTATACAAAATCTCCATCCTAGACCACCTTTAACATGATAAAATGGACTAATTATGATCATTTACAACCTCTCAAACCTTTCCTTGGCCATTTTGACCCTTTGACCAATCTTGACCATATTAGGACCTTTTAGGTCTCTTGGCACAAAAATGGGTTCCCAAGCTTTACAAATGAGTTTTTTTTATACCAATAGACTTCATGACATTACAAATCATGTATGAACATTACAAATAAGCAAAAATGCACTTTGACCTCATAAGATACCTTTATGCTTGGGTGCCCCTGCACCATACAACCGGCCTTGAAACCTTTCCAAGTCCCTTGGAAATAATGGAACAGCAACCTGTAACAATTCTTTGTCTTGGATTGATCCTCTCTCTGAAAACTCCCTTATCCTTGCCTTGGTGTCATTCTTTGCCCTTACCTCTGCCTCTTGCCATTGCCATCAAGTTCATCTTCAAAAGGACACAAGATTGTCCTTGCATTACCTTTCCATCTTCACCTTCTCACCCATTCCTATTAGTGGAGTACTTTATTGGCTGCAACTTCAAGTGCCTTTTCCAGTTAGATGTCAATCTCTCCTTGTTGATGGACCACACCAACAACAAACCATCCATCTCACCCACCAGCAAATCCTAGAAGATGCCTCACTCTCTTTTTACCTTGTACCTTCTACCTAGATTGATCTCTATTGGAGAATGGTCATGACAGAGCTCCTCTTGTCTGCCCACACACAACCTCATAAACCTCCTTCTTGCAGCTATATGGAACAAGCACTTGCAACCAAACAACTTAGCAACACAAAGTCCAAAATTTTTAGGAAGGTCCTAGTGTGGATTGCCTCCTTCAGTGGTCTATCTACACACTCAAGATCTTCTAGCTCTAATACTACTATGATGTAGAGGCAAATAGGATGGTAGAAGATAGACAAACTAGACAAGATTCTATTTCACCTACAAGCCCAAAATCAAAGATCTTTGCACAAAAGTGGGAATAGAAGAAAGAAACTCCAGGATCATCATGGAAATGTTTGTTTGGGATGTTAGGGGACTCATTCCATCCATTGGGAAAGGTAGATTAGACTTCGGGTTGGTACTTCCTTCACAAACCCACCCCAAAATGGCTTGTAACCCTCCAAAATGACAACAATCCAAATAAATTTTGACTCAAACCTCCAAACCTAGATCTTAGACAATCAGTAGATACCCATTATGGCCCTCTATCACATATCCCAAACTTAACATAGGTTGTTTTGAACAGACTATCTCAACCAATAACCCCTCTCTATGACCTAGAGCCCCAATTAGGCCAAAATTAAAAAGAGACCTCTCCAAAATTTATGCACAGAACCCAACCAATGATTGGAGAACTTAGAATACATGTTCAAACTATGGATTTCAAGGGTTTTGTTGTCAGGATGCAAGACAATTTCATTCTATTCTTATTTTCCCACTTCAAATGCAAGAATAACAAGGAAAATGCTGCTACAGTCACCTAGGGCATCATTTTAAACACACCAAAAAAACTTTTTCAGTCTTGATCCTTGGTTAACATGTCAATCACTCCCTCTACTTCCATTCCACCAAGTTTTAGAGGATTTCCATGGTGGAATGAGGTTTTATGACATTTTTCCTACCAAAACCCTAGTTAAGCTAGTTAATAAAGCAGTTTTAGAAAAAACGTGATATCTTCCTCTAGGAATCGAGTTAAGACCTCATACCAGATGCATTTGAAAGGTAATTTTATCCTCTTTCCATAAATATATGTATTGTCCCTATATATATCTGTACAAAACTATACCAAATGCTGCAACAGGACTGTTGCAAGGAAAATCTAAAAATTACAGTCCATAAAAGACTCATATCTTCCTCAATATTGCACCAAATTCGATGAGACTTGAACCAAAATGAATATTATTCATCCTAATTAAATATAAAAGTAAAATTACATAGGTTCCAAACCGTACATGGCCATACATGGCCTGGAACCAGAGAAAAAAATGTTAGAACTACAGAATAAGGGTTTAAAAATCACAAGTTTTAAATCCAATTCACCTCTATTCATCTTGGTTCAATTTTTAAATGCTTAAGTAGGTGTCCAAATACACAATATCAACCTCCACATCAGTTTAACTGAATAACTAACCTCTTTTAACACAATGACTCTTCATTCCCCCTAATCTTGCCTTGATAACTTTACAACTTTTGCCATTTATCAATTTTGTCAACTTTATACAGAATCTCCATCCTAGACCACCTTTAACATGACAAAATGGACTAATTATGATCATTTACAACCTCTCAAACCTTTCCTTGGCCATTTTGACCCTTTGACCAACTTTGACCATATTAGGACCTTTTAGGTCTCTTGGCACAAAAATGGTTTTCCAACCTTTACAAATGAGTTTTTTTATACCAATAGACTTCATGACATTACAAATCATGTATGAACATTGCAAATAAGAAAAAATGCACTTTGACCTCATAAGATGTCTTTATGCTTGGGTGCCCTTGCACCATATCTAGTGATCAACTTTCATATGAAATATTTTTGGCTAAAAAGGACCCTTCCATTGAGTCTAGAAGGACAAACAAATCAATTTTGATATAAGATTTTCTTAGTTTCTGTGTCAAGAGATTTCAAGGCAAAAAAAATTCCTACGAGGACCATTTTGCCCCCTAGCATGTAGATCAAGGCAATTTTTGTAAAAAACTTCAAATATTTTTAAAAAATTATAAAAATGCACTCAATACATATAGCACTTTAGGCATTAAGCAATGTGTATTAAGAGCTTTAAGCATTTTTCTTGTAAATGCTTTAGCCTACCTTTAAGGGGGCAGCTCCTTTGTAAGGTTGCAACCCCTTTAAGAGGTCTACAAACCCTACAAATCCTATAACCCCTTCTTGGGGTGTAAACTCTATTTAAATAGTACTTGTACTTGGGTTGGGTGTGGCTTTGGGCCCACCCACTTTTGTACTTCAGCCTCTATGCTAGACCTCACCACATTTAGAAAAGCTTTAGTTGTTTACTATTTTTAGTGATGACTAATCATATCTAGTTCCTCCTCCAAACAAGTGACAACTATCTACATTTTCCAGTCTTTTATTTCTAGTGGTATGCTAAAATTGGTGGTAATTCTGCTAAATTTGGCGGAGGTTGTTTTTCTGGCAAATCAAGCCCCCTCTTTGTTTATGATTTTAGTTTTGAAGACAAACTTTTGAGGCTTTGTTATGCATCATATTGGCTCCTTTTTTGAGAAATTTCTTTTATATTTGGGCTATTTTTTCATGTTCTATGTGTTGGAGTAGATGGTTTAGATTTTGATGCACATTTTTTTCATAAATTATAGATTCGTATAGGTGACACTATACAATTCTCATTTTGGGAACTTTGAAGACTCATAACTTTCGCATACGACCTTGGATCAAGGTGATTCTTTTTTTGAAAGTGGATGATTTTTTAGTACTTCGTAGTGGTGCTATTTGTTTCACTTGGTTTTATTCTAGTATTGTACTTTCAACATGTACTCATTTGTTGACAATTTGTAAATCATTGAGATCAATTCTACTCGATGTTTCTTGCTAGTGGAAATTCCAATTGCACTAAATATAGAGTGCCAAATCATATTTTCTTTGGGGGATTCTTTGATTGAGTAAAAAGGGGGGTGTCATGTGTGCTCTCTTTGACTTTCCGCATTTCAATTTCCACACAACAACAACAATAATCTATTTTTTTACATTAAAATGAATCAAGTAATAGTACCAATACTCACACCCTATAACTACTTTGATTGGAAGTAAAAAATATAATCTATCGAAAAAAAAGGGTTGTATAGGGTTACAATGGGGCTAGAAACTGAACCAACTCTAATTCTAGAAAATCCAAAATGGTTTAATAAGTGTGATGAAGCATTGAAAATCTTGTCGATATTTCCATATTTGTTTTTCATATTTAATCTATTTCTACACCAAATGATGTATGGACCACACTAGAAAATCTCTTTGGTACACAAGATGAAATAAGAGGACATCTACTAGAGAATGAGATCGTAGGGTAAAGTCCTACCAATTTTGATACTATTCAAGACTTGTTCACTAAACTAAAGGCTATAAGATTGTAGTTAAAACAATGTGGGATTGAGAAGAAAGATTCTTAATTAATCTTAAGTATTCTTTCAAAACTTGGTCCTAACTATTCAATGTGTTCTTCCACATTTCATGCCACTAAAAGTGCCTTAAGAACCACATATAAAATTCCTTCTCTTGATGATTTTGTAAATGAACTCTCAAAGGAGAAAGATAAATTCATTCAAATGGGCATAATTAAGCCCTCTAAATCTCATGCCTTAGCTACAAATCAAGGTACTATAGATGAAAAAGGGTCTAGTAAGAAGAATAAGAAACAACAAAACCAAGGAGAGAAGAAACAAGATTAGAACCCAATTGTCTCTAATACAGTTACTCAAGTGTCTTCTTCCAAAAATGACAAGCCTAAGAAGGAGAAGGTAAAATATGCCTATTGTAATAAACTTGGTCATGATGAACATAAGTGTTCCAAGAAAAAGATTGATCATCTTACACATCTTCTTGAAAAGAACAATATTACCTAATTGAGTCAAAATGAGTTCATCTCAGGAATCTTCAAAAGATAGGGAGAAAATTAAGGGGACGGAAAAGGGCAAGGCCCTAATTGTTGTTTCTTCACAACCCAATACCTAGATCATTGACTTGGGTGAGTATTACCACATGGCTTTGTCACAAAATGGTTTTGCATCTTTGGAATCATGTTCTATGCCATCTATACTAATTAGTGATGACACTCCTATTGAGGTGGCTTGGAGAGGGTCTATTAACATGGGAAAAGGAACATTTCATGACATTCTTTGTGTTCGATCTTTATCAACTAATCTCCTATATGTCTACCAAATCACTCACACTGGCTCTAGAAAGTAGGTTGAGTTCACTCCCGACATAGTGGTAATTAGTGAGATGCATAGTGGGTCTACAGTTGATGTGGGTAGAGTTGATCATCAGTCTAGATTGTATCACTTTTCTCACTTTTCCCATAATTCTCCTTCACTTACTTTTATCACTCAATCAAATGAGGTGAGTCATTTGTGGCATTGAAGTCATTTGGCCAATTGAACTACTGTTACTTGCAATAGCTCAACGAATGGGACATGGTTTTGAGGGTTGACTTCTATCCATTTTTCTCATGGAGTTTTCTAGGGGTGCATTCTTGGTAAGCATCCTAAAGAGAAATATGACAAAGGAAAAGGATGGAGGGCCACACAACTTCTAGAGTTAGTACATAATGACTTGGTAGGACCATTTCCATATCCTTCTTTCAATATGGCTCGATATGTTTTTTCATTGATGATCTTTCTAGATGTACAAATGGGTATACTTTCTTAAACATAAGTCTAAAGTCTTTGAGTCTTTTCAGGACATCAAAGATTTTGCAGAGAAACAATCCAAGAATGCCATCAAGATTTTTATGTATAGATAATGATGGGGAATATGTCAACCACAAATATGATCAGTTTTGTGCCTATGAGGGCATTGATCTTTAGTACATAGTTCCCTACAGTTCATAACAAAATGGTGTCGTAGAACTAAAGAGAATGTCCTTGAAAGAGATGGGTAATTGTATGATTCACTCCAGGTCCATGGTACCTCAGTATTGGGTACAGGACATCAACTATGCATGTTATGTCTAGAACTAAGTTCCTCACCAAGATTTGAAGGGGGTCACTCCTTTCCAAGCTTGGACTAGTCAGAAACGCATAGTAAAGCACTTTTGCGTGTTTGGTTCTCCTGCAATGGACCACATTCTAGTAGAGAAACACAAGGCTATGGATCTAGAAAGAAATCCTTGTATATTTATTAGGTACTTAGATTATGTCAAAGACTATAGGCTTCTTCACCCTACCAATCATGAGTTGTTCATTGAGAGGAGTGTTCTTTTCAAGGAGGATGTTTCTAGTTATTCTCCTAATACTTCTCCATCTACCATCACCTTGGAGACATTGCAACATGATGACAGTTCTTATGATGATCTTACTCCTAATCTTGATGAGGAGTCTTCTTCTTCCACTTCAAATGGTGATGACAATGATGAAGATTCATCTTCATCCTCTCCTAGTCATCATTTATAGGGTGATGATTCTCCTCTAGATTCTCTAGCAACTAAAACTCTTTGTGTTCGTTAGACATTGGAGTCAATAGGTGATTGGGTTGGTGACCCTTTAGATGCAATAAGAATAAGGTCATAGTTCCAATAAGCTCCACATCTCTTCATTGTTTCATATTTTGATCCACAATCTTTTTGGGAAGCTTCAAGTGTCCATGAGTGGGATGTTGCTATGTAGAAAGAGTTTAGTTCCTTAGAGAGGAACCATACTTGGGATTTAGTCCCCATTCCTAAGGGAAGCAAACTTGTTTGATGCAAGTGGATATGTTGAACAAAATTTTCTATAGATGGGTCGATTGATAAGAATAAGGGTCACTTGGTCACTAAAGGATTCTCCTAGGTTCTAAGGATTGACTACTCTGAGACTTTTGTGCCAATTGCTTAAATGAATTCCATCTAAATTGTCCTTGCTATTTTTGTATCCCATCAAATGGAAGTTCATCAGATGGATGTGAAGAGTAGGTTTCTTCATGGCGACCTTTAGGAGGAGATATACATGGAGTAGCCACAAGGGTTCCTACATCATCCTTCACTTATTTGTGATCTTTGAAAGTCTCTCTATGGCCTCAAATAGGCCCCTTGGGCCTAGTATGCCAAGATGGACTCCTTCCTTCTATCAGTTGGGTTCACATGGTTCCATTCTAATCCAAATGTTTATATTCAGTAGAAGGATGATACTCTCACCTTCCTTTTTCTCTATGTTAATGACTTGTTTCTCATAAGAAGTCACTCATCCAACATGAAGGTAGTGAAAATTTTCCTTCATAATCATTTCTTGATGTCAAATGTGGGCCTTCTATACAACTTCTTGGGGATTGAGATCACTCAATCTTCATCTGGTATTTTCATTGTATAGCCCAAGTATGCACTTGGTAGTCTCTCTATATTTCACATGATTGACTGTAAGCCTGGACTGACTCCATTTCTATCAAGGGTCAAAACTTGATGCTCATTGTACTTCACCATTGATGGATGCTACATTGTATGACCAATTTGTCAGGAGTCTCATATACTTGACTCACACAATTCTTGATCTTTCATATGATGTGGGCTTGGTCTCTAGGTTCATGTAGGAGCCACATGAGCTGCATTGGAAAGTAGCTAAGTAGATTATTCACTATGTATAGGGCACTCATAGTTATAGGATTAACTATGTAGCGGGCATGGATATTGACTTGGTGGGACATATAGATTTAGATTAGGTAGGAAACTATCAGGATCACAAGTCTACTTCAGGTTGCTTCTCATTGGGTTCTAGTCTAGTTTCTTGGTCAAGAAAGAAGTAATCTGTAATTGCTCTTTCATTTGCAAAGGCAGAAGATTGAGGAGAAATAATGCTACTACTGAGGCCATTTGGCTTTAGAACATTCTCACTAAGTTTGGTATTCCTTTCCAAAAGCCTACATTCATCTTTTATGAAAACCAGAGTGTGATACAAATCTCTCACAATCTAGTCCATCACAAGCATACCAAACACATTGAGATCCACATGCACTACATTCGAGAGTTGATTCATGGGAAAATCATTGATCTTAATTATCATCTAACATCAGAGAGGATCACAAACATCTTCACCAAACCCTCAACTGAGAGCAATTTCTTTCATTTGCAAGCTTTTTTGGGGTGCAACAGGTGTCCACTTTAGGGGGCTTCTTAGTCCTCTTTTCTCTTTCTATTCTAGGGGGTTGTTCTCTCTCTATTTGTGGGGGGCTTCTATGCCTTTTTTTGGAAAGGGAGGGGGCTTCTTCTCTTGGGGGGATTATTTGTACAAGGGTGTTACCTCATTAGGATTCATTTTTTAGGACCCATATTTTCACCCACCTAAGCTATTCTTAAGGGGGTGTTAGTGTAGGTTTTTATTTTCCTAGTGGGTTATTTATTTTCCTATTTCATAGAGTTTTCTTACAATTTTATTAAGCTTGCTTCGGTTAAATAAAGTGAGTTTAATTAGTTCAGTGAGTCATTTGAGGTGTCATCATCCTACAAGGGGGTTACATTTACTATTTTTAGACCGTTTGGTGGTCTCTCCCTATTGGTCAGTTTTCTACCTCTACCCCTCTCCCTAGTCTATATAATCTCACTACCTAGATTGTATTTTGCATCTTATATGGAAATTATTCCAATATGTGGTAGCTTTTTCTTTGATCTTGTAATGCAATTCTATCATCCTAAAATTTGCATATCTCTTGGAATCACTAGTTTTCTTTCATTTATGCATTTACATATTTTGTAGCTTAGACTATCTCTTAAAATGTTCTTGGGTTACTCATTTGTTTTAGATTTCTAACAAGAAGGACAAAAACCATAGAGTGGTGTTAGAATTTGGACCCATGCACTTGGGAACCATGCCTCTTATGGTCTTGCAAATGGTTTTAGTAAACCATTCAAATTTTGTAGTTTGAGTTTCTCCTATTTATTTGTGCTTAGAGTTGAAGTTCTATATCAGTGTTTTAGAAGTATCATTTTTTTGTTAGAATTAATCTAGAATTGTATGTTGGTGATACTCCTTTAATAGGAATAGCCTCTTCATTGTATTGTAACCATGGTTTTTGTTGAATAGTACAAGTGGTTGTTCTTTTGGAGTGTGGGGTTTTTCTCTTGAAAGGGGTTTTCCCATGCAAACCTTCATGTTAAATGGTATATTGTTTTATGTTTTGTATGTGTTTTCTTCTTTATATTTGTAAAGATCATTGTATTTGCACAATTATCTCCTCTAAGATTAGTGTAGGAAGTGTTTTTTGCATACCTTGCTTCCTTTCAGCACACGTGCATATTTTGGCCTCTAACATACTTTTTTTAAAATATCACTTTTGTACATTCATTACTTAACCAACTTTTATCATTTGGGTATTAGAATAAATTATATATTTAAAAACTAGAAACAAAATCCTACACTTCTTTTTTTTATACCATGTTAATATTCAATCTAGAAGTGCTTCAAATCATTACCCCAAGTATAACAAACTCTAATTTTCAAGAAAATGAAATCCACTTTTTGCCAATTTTTTATTTCATTACCTTGCACTTACCCTTGAATTGGTCAATTATCTTGTTAATCTTAACTTTCATTATCGATAGGGTTAACAATAGCTCTTCTTATATCCTCTTCTATCGCATTTGGACATTCCTCAACATATTAAACATTTCCTTGATTCTTTTGATAATGTGGAGGACACATTGGCCTCTATCCATCCTTTGAGGAGGCATGTTCAAATTATGAGTAAATTGCCTCTAGTCTAGTGATCTATTTACAATTAACCCAATAGGAACCTTCTATTAAACACTCATTTCTAGAAGATTCACTCTTAAATTAACTAACTCTCTTGAAGGATTCTACACCTTTTTCTTTGATACCAACTACTACAATCCATATCTATGCTTTGTACTAACTAAGCTTTGAACTGGCCACTCCTTCCACAACACTCCCATGTGTGTAGTAAAATACTACTCCATGTCAATGCTTTCAACACACTTATCAACTAATAACATCTTAAAACACATAGATAATTATTTTAGCAACTTGTATTGAGTAGGAGTGAGAAACTTATGGTGCGCCTCTTCTACCAAACTATAAATAGAGACTAGCTTTTTAGGATGTAAGTATCAATATTTTCTTTGATGAACATGTCAATTACACACATATAGATTGTATCTTAACATTATAGTAGCACAATATTATATGCATTATATTGGCATTCCTTTTAATTTTTTCCTTTTGTTCATGAAATGGACTTGTTTTGACCTTAGGGTATGTTTTCTCAAGAATCCATGGTTGTTCTAACCTCACCAAAACCATAGTCATTTAATTTTTGTTAATTCCCTAGCCTTTTCTTATGTTTTATTAGTAACTTTTTAGTGTTGGTTGAAGCTCCCTTAAGTCATTGTTATGTATCCTTTGTTGTGGTGTTACTAGCCCCATCACAAGATTTCTTTGCATTGTAAGGTGCCTATTATTGACATCGACCTACTTGCCAATGCCTTGTTTCTCTGTGGCAGTCATTTTAACCATTGGGCATGTGTCATGTGTTATATGACATGTTTTTATTGCATCATTAAGTATATTTGCATTGCTAAGTACCTCTTTTATCTTTAGCCCACTGCATAATGAACAATGTGCTACCATATGTTCCTATTCAAAGGAATATCACTATGACCTACCTATAATAGGTCCATTTTCTATCTATTTTTTCCCATGTAGATTCCTTTCTCATCCCAATGTACACATGTATTTATTTTTATTTTGTGGCACATTTCCATTACATCATACATGTCCTTTGCATAGAAAAGTGTTTTGTTCATCTCAATGTTGATTGCTGATGAGTTATATCCCTAGCAATGTATCCTTATGTTTTCTAAAGAACCCCAATGAAATCAAAGTGATGCACCTCATTGGCCCAAAATATACATGTATCATCCTAAAGTGTTGAAAAACCAATTGCACATGTCAAAAAGTGCTAATGAAGTTCCTATGATGACTTGTCATTTTCTATTACATTGCTCAAGTCCTTTGTATCACAAAGTCATTACTTAACCATTTCAATTATAGTGCTATGACTAATGTATTTTATAAAGTGACACATCATATCTACCATGGAAACAGTACCACTAAGGTGTCCACATGTCAATGAAGAAGTACTCTTGATCTTAGTGTTGGGCCCACCACATATCTACATATGCCAAATATCTTAAAGGTTGTTGTTTTCAAAAGGAGGCTATGTGACAACTTCTCATTCCATTAAGGGACCTCTATGCATAGTGGAGTGTATTTTTCCATTAACATTTAGCTTTCCCTTATATGATGAGTCAGATTTTGTTGTAGATGTAAGATCAATGGCTCTATTCAAAACAAATTTAAAAGCTTTAGTAGAGGGTAATGAATAGGCCATTAAAGAAATATTTTTTTGTGAGTGAGAATATGTGTTGTCCTTTTTCATTTAATTAATTAAAAAAACCTAATTTTCTATTGATGACTACACTTAAAGACTTAATTCAATCTAAAATGCCTGCAAACACCAATATCAAATTGAAAGCAACATTTTTTTGAATACACAGATAGTTGTTCCCATATCTCAAGCCATCAGGCATTGCAAAGTGTAGAATCCCTATCAATTTTTTAAATAGTTGCAAGAACTATGTTTTTTATTATACCCAAGCTTATGAATCATTACATTCTAGGGGAATAGGGTTTCAATCTTAATTTGAGGTTTAAATATATAAAATATTTTGGGTTTTTGATCTCTATTTTTGGATTTAAGGGTCTCTATCTCATAATATTTGTACTCGTTAAAAACATTGAAAAAATCATAATTCTATCCCCTATGCATAAAAATATCTTCTAAGTCATCCAAACACCCTACTACACAAGATTTGGCCTACAAATACTTTAGGTTGAATTCAAGAGGTTTAAAAAGGTATCAGGAAAGAGTATATTAATGGACCACCTTGAGGATGTGACTGAATATGTTAGAGATGCTCTTATTCCAAGTGTTGGATGGGATCTCTTTAAATACATCTTTAACAAATTCTTCAAGCCCATACCTCTAAATAATGCTTGGAGATTTGACCTAGGAAAGGTCATTGTGCCCAATTTCTTTTTCAATATTGACCTACTAGGATGGATATTTAAGCAATATGATACTAAAACCAAAGAAGAAAATTTGACAAAAGAGAGAAATAGAGAAAGATTATAATGGTTGAGTTAAGGAGGAACCACATTGACCCTCAATAGAAATGAGCATATGTAGAATTCAAGGACAAAATTGAAAGGAGAGATAGATCGATAGAAGTGGACACTTTGGGGATAATGCCACCAAAGTTAAGGCCATCAAGGCCAAGGGTCCCAAATAAAAATAATTAAAAGCATCTAAGTCTAGATCTGGAAGCCCCTATAACACATGTTATTCCTAATATAAATTCACTAATATGGCCATTTGTTGTACATCCACCCATTCAAGAAGGAAAAGATTCTATGGTTGATGTTGAGATCCAACCTCTAGTTGATTACCCTAAAATAAAGGAATATAATGAACATATCTCATATTACAACCCTACTAGAGATGTTATTGGGTCATGTTGACTATTCTTAGTCTTCTAGACTCAAATAGTCTTCCCCTTAGGGATCTTGTAATTCTTGCTCATATTCTCCAAAATCCTATATATGTGCTCCTATTTGCCTTGGCCCTTTTGACCTAATGTTGATAACCGATCTAAGACATCCAAAATAGGTCATTTGATGCCAAAATGAAATAATACATGGTGAGAGGCCTCATGGGTTGAATGAGGGAGACAAAAAATCAACCTCCATTATTAATCTAGTTGAGGCCCTTTCATGCAGATATTGAATTTGATTGCTTCATTTGTCATCTTGGTGTCTGTTGATTCCTAAAATTACAACCCTAAACCTTAAAACATTTCACACTCACTTAGGCCAAGGGTGTCATCAAGGTGATTGAAAGAGGTTTATCACTAGGTTAAGGGTGATTTTGGCCAACTTATAGGAGTGGGTAAACTCCTCTACACTTCAAACTCAGTTAGACTTAGGATGGTAATCCTGAGGTATCCCTTAATAGGGTTTTACAACTACACACTATTTATTCTTACATTATAAATTTGCAATAATACCCAGATAGTTATTTTAATCCCATGAACTATCAATAAATCAAAACACACTTGTTGCACATTACAACCTCATTATAAGATGATGGAAATAATCTTGCATAATTGCAAGTTGTTGAGATGCCTAGGTGATTTGCTTAAGATGGTTTGAAAATAGTTCTCCATTTATATTCCTTTGTTATAATACAAATCATGCAAGACATACAAATCTGATTATTTCTATCTCACACTAGGTTGATTTGTTTGATTTATAAAATGTTTAGGTGATCAAAACATCATTTAGACCAATGCCTTCAATGGGTTACATAGTCTACAAATAAGAAGAGAGAACAACAATGAAACATGTTAGGTGAATATTTTTTTATCAACTAACTAATGACAAAATGGTTATATCAACCACAGTATGATGAGATTATATCTCTCCTCTCAGAAAGGGGAGGCTCCCTTCTTATTACTAACTATGATCAACAAGTGATTAACTATGCTTATTTACACTAAAACTATCACATGGGTGTTTCCATATCATCCAATTCTCTTTTTTCGGAATTGATGTTCACTTACAAATTTATAACAAAAGCCTTTTTGATCTTTACAATATATGATAAACCATAAAAATACCTATTGGAGAAATAATAATGGATATCCACATTAGCCAAATGTAAGAGCAACTAAAATGATACTAGGACGTGTCAACAATAAGAAACCCACAAAATCTGATAGTCTTTTGTTGCTCCTTATGCCAATTGGAAAAATTAAAATGTATGGAATATGATGCAGCCCAAAGTCTTCACCATATGCTAAAAGAAGATTAAACAATCTTAGATAATAACTTGTAGCTTGAAGTCTTTCAAGTCGCCTCCAATTACAAACATAAGACACCAGTCAAAAAGTGATATCGCAGCCTAAAGACTTCAAAATTAGATTTAGAACACCTTTTGAATTATTTAATTCCACACCATGATTTGATCAAATACACAAGAAAATGCAATGGAAATGACTTAAGAATGTTCCTAATACACCACAAGCTTGTTTCAAGAAAAAGATTGAACGCCCACTTTCTTTTCTTATATTGATTGAATAAGATTTACATTTTGAACACAAAGTCTCAATATGCTTCTCAGTGCAGCAGTGTTTCACTTCAATAACTAAAAGATAATATTTACAAAAGAGCACCCTCTTAGTTATAGAGGGAAGCTACGAGAAAAAATAGAAAAGTTACAACTACTTTGGCTTATTCAAGACATAGTCCAATTTTGTTTGGGACTCTGTACTTCTCCTGCATTAAAATTGCATATTACAAAAATACATATAGGATGTCAATTACATAAAACAAAACTACATAATGAAAGCATAGAAAATAATCCAAGTGTCTGAAGACAAAGGAATTTCTTCCTCTTTGTCCTTCTCCAAAAAATCTTCATCTCTTTTAAGGCCTCTTGAACTTCATTATCGTCTAGTCTTGGTGTGTATCTGGAGATGGTGAGTACTTTGATGATGGAGTCTGTTATGGTGACAGGCCCACTCTTGTGCTTGTTTAGGATCCTATTATGAAGGTCAAAACAAGAATGGAAGAAGAACATGCTTAAGGAGTTTTTGGTAAGAGAGAGGAATTAAGAACTAAGAACAAAGAAGATACTCCTATTCCTGACAAGAACTTGAAATTTTTCCTTGAGAACTATTATCACTTAGTTTTGTACCCTTGCATACAGCTGTGAAACCTCTGCAAACTGGAGTAACATGGGACTAATCTCTAAGTGTGGGACTTTGCTAAATGAGATCAGACCTCTAGAGAAGGTCGGCTTCCTCTCTCTAAGCCTAATGCTCAGAGAAATTCATCTAAACCTAGTGCTAATGCTTGCTGGGAAAAGGGTTAGAAGGAATGCTGAAAAGAAATGCTAAAATAAACTAAGTGATACACCAGATTTAAATGTGTTTGGCTACAACTGAATAGACACAGTAATAATCTCATAGCTGGAAATACATTACACAGACCCATATTAATTTTAGAGAGGTCTAGAAGAGTAGACACAGGCCAAAAAATAATAAGAGAGAGGCAAAAATACCAGTTTATATTGATCATAGAGGCCAAATAGCCATTACAAAGAATAACCCAGAAGAACAACCAACCCCTATACATCTAGTTTTACATGTATATATATCATTTCATTTTGGCCTCAACCCCTTCCCATCAATTTTGCTAATGGGTTGTGTATTAGAAAATATCTTTGCCTGAAGGGACGTCCACTTGAAAGAAGTTATGGCACAAAAAGATCTGAAACTAGGTAGATAGAAGATATTTTCCAGGTCTTCAATGCAAGCTGCATACTCATCAATTTGTAGCAATAAATGCAACAAATATATGCATTTGAATATCAAATGTTGCTGTTGAAATGTCACGCTGACCAAAACATGCAAAGCCAAATCTGAAAAATGAAAACTAGAAAGTCCCCCCAAAAACCTACTCAAATGAAAGAGGAGGCAAAAATATGTACTTTTGCCTCCTACAGCATGTCGAAATTTGCTGAAATGGGGAAGATACAGGTGGTCAGAGATCTGGTCAACTGCCTATATATATTGCTTCTGCATCTGCATGTATATTGACTTCTGAAGATAGCTCTGAATCTAACTTTACATGTACAAACCCCTTTGTATGTATCTCTACTCTTTGCCACCAAAAGGCCTCTGTAATCACTCCAGAAAGATGCATTTGAAATTGCTTTGTATATGCAAGAGCCTTTGTATAGGCATTCGCCGCTGCCACGTGGCACCTTCTAATTTGCCGCTGTACCGAAGCTGGGACCCATCGCTAAAGAACTGCACCCTCCATCGACCTTCGGAAAGACCCAAAAATAAGTTGCCGATGCATCATGTCTAGCCGAAAACTCCCTTGCATATCGGCTTGTATAGGCAAAGATATAAGAAAATATACAAACAACTAGAACATACAAATATGCATTTTGCCCTTTGTAATCGTGACTCGCATATGCATACAATCACCCTTGTATATACAAGTCACAAACTTCAAGCTCTTAAAAAGCAGATGGGAAACATTTTGAAATTCAGGTTGTATCTAACCTCCTTTGTATCTGCAAACATACAAGCCGCAGACCCCAAACTGACCATTAACTATATTTGACTACTCTGTCAGATCCGGCCTGTATCTCTGATCTTTGTATATCACTAACTTGTATATCGCAATATATAATCGCCCATTTACAAGGCAGACCCAAAAATTTTAATAAAACAAGTTAAAAATATAGTCGGGTCTGGCTTGTATATAAATGTTTGTATATTGGCTTTGTATGTGAAAACATACAAAGCAAAATATACAAGCCACTATAGCAAATGTATCTTTGGCGAAGGTCCCTTGTATCTCTGATATGCAATCGGCCTTGCATGTGCGCGGGCCCCACCTCTTGCACATTCGGCCTTTGTATGTTTCTCTGTATGTTTCACATGTATATTCAAAACATACAAGCAAAATAGACAAAGAAACATACAAGGCTGAATGTGCATTCCACTATAGCGGATGCACTTGCATGTTTGAAAACCTTGTACCCTTTTGTTGCATGTGCAAACATACAACACAAAATGCATTTGAAACCTGATATACAAGAGGGAATATTCCTGCAATGCATCCCCTGCAATGCATCTCTTGCTTTGTATATTTCTTTGCTTGTATATCTCCATTGTATGAGCCAAATATACATGCAGACCCAATATACATTTAGCGAATATTCTGAGGATCTACGATGTATATTCCATCCTTGTATCTACCCTTGCATCCTTCCAGCGAATGTATATTTGCTTGTATGTTGAAATTAAAAAGGCAAACATACAAACCTTCCAAACATTCAAAAGGGGAAACTTGAAGAAAAATGTGATAGATGCACAATATACCTTGTATGTCTCACTTGCATATCGCCGATATACAAACTGGGAATATTCCCAGGGACCTGCGGGAGATTCCCAAAACATATATGTCTCTCCTTGGCTTGATATACATTTAGAAAATGCATAAAACCTAATTTTTTCAACATCTTCTAAGGCCGATGGAGATCTGCAAGCCCGCCAAATGAACATTTGAACTGTATGTTGACCCAAACTTTTGACCATGAATAACTTCTTTGTTTGGCCAAATTTTAGGGTGCTGTAAAAAGAAAACCTGCCTATTTTTTCAAGCTCTTTCCAACGGTAAGGTTCTTTAGGCAAGGCTTCTTAGGAAATTTGGCACTTTTGCTTTATAGGGGCCTTAAAGAGGGATTTTCAAGGAAAATACCAGGTGGACTATTTGGCTCTAAACAGAGGAAAAAATAGGATAACATTCTTGGTGACCTCTATAGGATGTTTGCCTGCTAAACATAAGATCAGTGGCCTTATTGCATCCATTGGGCATGGAGTCACACCTAAAACGTGCTGGAAAACTAGAACCTGCCTCCAAAACACAAAAAGAGGAAGGGGCCTACATTCTCCTAATGACAATGTAGCCTGTGCAGAAGCACTTATGGAAAGGGAAAACTAAAACAGAAATGAAACCTACTTCTAACTCTAAACTAACCAGTCAGACATGACCTTAAACAAAGCCATTAACTGGTTCTTGAAAATAACTGCCCCTCCTTAACAATTTACAATGTTTCCCATTCTTGTGGGCAGTTAAAAAGAGATAAGGGGAAAATGTACATATGACAAATTGACAAAACACCCCCCACAAAATGGAGATAAACTCACCTATCCACCTAGACTGATTGTTGATGTTGCTAACTTGTGGTGAATAAATGGGTTGATCCCACCCATTTTGATGCTCAACTTCATGCTTAGAGGTAAGCATGACAAGTGGTGACTCCTCTTGATATGTCTCCAGCTAGGCTAGATGCCTGATTGGGCATCCCCTTGAATGCTCTGATTTTTTCTCTTCTTGCTCTTCATTTGGTATGCTGGTGACCTCCACCCTTCTATCATGTTGCTCTTGTGTGTGAAACAACTGACCTGAGACCTCATGGTTTTTTCCTTCATCCCTCAAAGAATCCAAGAAAGCTAACATAATGTCATAATGGCTGCAATCTTCCTCTTCTTGCTGGTCTGAAAACTCTAACTCATGTGATTCCATTATAAATATGGCTACCTGTACCTTATGAACAAGATGTTCATGATTTTCAAATTTAGGCTCAAAAAATGAGCCTTGCACATGTTCAAAAGAGAAAACTTCCCCACCAAGAAGTTGATATCTTTGTTGGATAACAAAGAACAAATCTTCAATTTGCTCTTGTCCATGTTTAGTCCCTTCATTATTTTCAATAAAGCATGGGAGATCCTCAAGCACATCAGCATAATCAGCCTCTGTACCATCTATCATAGGGCAGCAAGTTTGGCCTTCTTTATGGTTTGGAACGTCACTGTCGTGCTCAGCCCCAAATTGCAGCAATTTGTTATGATTTTCTGCATTCTCTTGTTGCTGCCTGTTCACAACCAGCTGCACATATTCTTCATCTTCAACGTAGTGAGGTAGCTCATGAAGTAGGGTAGCATCATCCATTTCTAATGTGACATTAACAATACTCACAAGTGCAATAGGTTCAAACAATTCCATCCTTGTGAGTGCAGGAACAAATTGTTCCTCATTAGTTTTATCTTCTTCCACCTCCTCTTTTGGCTCATCTTTCCAAAAATCCTGGTAGACAACTTGCCCATCCTTTTTGATTGAAATAGCATTAGGGAAAGAGGCTTGAATATCTTCTTGAATTTCTAGGAAGGGAGAGGGTTCTATATAAATTTGTTCTTGGGGAGTGATAGCTTGAGTTTACACAGGAACAGGGGCCTGTGAAGGGATATAGGCGTTGAAGCCTGGAAACTTATGGAGTCTAGGGTGCTCTTGTTTAAGTATAGGTTCCTTCGGTGGATGAGACCCTCTAGAGCTTGAACTATTCAATTCAGGAGACTCATCATGCTTGAAGCTTGGTATTCTGAAGTTAGGAACCTACTCCTCAAAGAATGGATTTGGAAGAGTGAGGGCTGGCTGAGTTTCCAACCTTTGACATGGAGCCAACAAAACCCTATTTTGCTCTTCTTTTGTTGGCTGAATGCTAGAACATTTTTCCATTTGTATGTTTGGTGAAGGGTTTTCGCAGGGTGGAAGAGATGGCCCTTTCCAACTTGGAACCTTCAAGGCAGAAGGATGTCTGAAACTTGGGATTATGACAGGCCTAGATTCTATAACCCTTTCCTCCTCTTGATTTTGAACTGGCATGAGACGATTGGCCTTCACAAGATTCAGCATTTTATAACCAAGATGATTGGCCCAGGAAGGCTGCCATAACATAGAAGCCTAAGCCACATTCACAGATTCACCTTGGTTTGGGGGATGGACCTGCTTGAAGCTGGGAATAGGAGAGAAACTTTTTCTTTGCATGTTCAAGCATTCCTCTTCATGCACTCTTCTATTTTCTGCCTCCTGCTGGTGCATAAGAACCTGGTAGGCGAGCTCCTCCTGCTGCTCATTATACTATGCTTCTCTATCTATTTCTAACATTTGCCTTTTGAAATCTAATAACCAACCTTTAATGCTACCCAAATCAGCATTTTGGGACTGACTAGGGAGATTGCAGGCTTAATTTTGAGCATAAAGGGTTTCACAAGGCTAACTATAAGAATGGACAGGCTGCAAACAAGGATGGACCAGAGTGGTTTGAAAATGCTCTTGCTGGTACTGCTGACTGCAATCAGGAGAGGGGTTGTTTGGAGAAAATTCAGAGGCATTGGGGGCCTGGTATTGCTGATATGGGGGCCAATAGCTGGAATTTAGATTAGGGGTAGGGGAATAGCCATGACTCCCATAAAATTGTGACATTCTATGGCCTCTAAATGCTGGATATTCATAAACATGTCAGAATTAGAGAAAAATAGGTCTGCAACCCAAAAAAGACTGGATACAAACCAGAGAGGGAGGCGCCAGGTGATTACAATGCTTCTTGAAGCTAAATAGGCCAGGAAAACCACCAAAATCCTGATCTTTAAAAATTGTTTAGGTATTGGGCTGCTGAATCCAGCTGATTCATTCAGTAGAGTCGCCATAGTGTTGTTTGTATTGCCTCCAAAGGCTGGTAATACTAGGAGAAACACCAAAAATCTCTTAGTATCTTGATGAGAAGTTCATCGAACTGGTCCCATCGGGCATGCCAAAGTTGTTATCATTCAGTTTTGCACCCTTGCATACAACTGTGAAACCTCTACAAATTGGAGTAACATGGGACTGATCTCTAAGTGTGGGACTTTGCTAAATGAGATCAGACCTCCAGAGAAGGCCGGCTTCCTCTCTCTAAGCCTAATGCTTAGAGAAATTCATCTAAACCTAGTGCTAATGCTTGCTGGGAAAAAGGTTAGAAGGAATGCTGAAAAGAAATGCTGAAATAAACTAAGTGATACACCAGATTAAAATGTGTTTGGCTGCAATTGAATAGACACAGTAATAATCTCATAGGTGGA
This sequence comes from Cunninghamia lanceolata, assembly GCA_027924645.1. NCBI lineage: Eukaryota > Viridiplantae > Streptophyta > Pinopsida > Cupressales > Cupressaceae > Cunninghamia > Cunninghamia lanceolata. The sequence goes on along the minus strand of BSBN01000719.1, from coordinate 1,694,351 downwards.
AAGACATTACATAGACCCATATTAATTTTAGAGAGGTCTAAAAGAGAAGACACAGGCCAAAAAGTAATAAGAGAGAGGCAAAAATACCAGTTTATATTGATCATAGAGGCCAAATAGCCATTACAAAGAATAGCCCAGAAGAACAACCAACCCCTATACATCTGGTTTTACATGTATATATATCATTTCATTTTGGGCTCAGCCCCTTCCCATCAATTTCGTTGATGGGCTGTGTATTAGAAAATATCTCTACCTGAAGGGATGTCCACCTGCAAGAAGTTATGGCACAAAATGATCTAAAACTGGGCAGATAGAAGATATTTTCTAGGTCTTCAATGCAAGCTGCATAGTCATCGATTTGTAGCAATAAATGCAACAAATATCTGTGTTTGAATATCAAATGTCACTATTGAAATGTCGTGCTATCCAAAACATGCAAAAGCCAAATCTAAAAAATGAAAACTAGAAAATCCCCCAAAAACCTACTCAAATGAAAGAGGAGGCAAAAATATGTACTTTTGCCTCCTATAGCATGTCAAAATTCTCTAAAATGGGGAAGATACAGGCGGTCAAAGATCTGGTCAACTGCCTGTATATATCACTTCTGCATCTGCATGTATATCAGCTTCTGAAGATAGCTTTGAATCTAACTTTACATGTACAAACCCCTTTGTATGTATCTCTGCTCTTTGGCGCCAAAAGGCCTCTACAATCACTCCAGAAAGATGCATTTGAAATTGCTTTGTATATGCAAGATCCTTTGTATATGCATTCACTGCTGCCACGTGCCACCTCCTGATTTTCCACTATACCAAAGCTGGGACCTATCGTTGAAGAACTACACCCTCCATCGGCCTTCAGAAAGACCCAAAAATAAGCTGCCGATGCATCATGTCTGGCTGAAAACTCCCTTGCATATCGGCTTGTATATGCCAAGATACAAGCAAATATACAAACTAGCACATGCAAATGTGCATTTTACCCTTTGTAATCACGACTCGCATATGCATACAATCGCCCTTGTATATACAAGTCACAGACTTCAAACTCTTAAAAAGTAGATGGGAAACATTTTGAAATCTGGGTTGTATCTAACCTCCTTTGTATCTGCAAACATACAAGCCGCGGACCCCAAACTAACCATTAACTGTATTTGACTGCTCTGTCAGGTCTAGCCTGTATCTCCGATCTTTGTATATCACTAACTTGTATATCGTAATATACAATCGCCCATATACAAGGCGGACCCAAAAATTTTAATAAAACAAGTTAAAAATCCAATCAGGTCTGGCTTGTATATAAACGTTTGTATATCAGATTTGTATGTGAAAACATACAAAGCAAAATATACAAGCCACTGTAGCAAATGTATCTCTAGCGAAGCTCCCTTGTATCTCTAATATACAATCGGCCTTGCATGCACATGGGCCCCACCTCTTGCACATTCGGCCTTTGTATGTTTCTCTATATGTTTCACATGCATATTCAAAACATACAAGGCCGAATGTGCATTCCACTATAGCAGATGCACTTTCATGTTTGAAAATCTTGTACCCTTTCGTTGCATGTGCAAACATACAACACAAAATGCATTTGAAACTCGATATACAAGAGGGAATATTCCTACAATGCATCCCCTACAATGCATCTCCTACTTTGTATATTTCTTTCCTTGTATATCTCCATTGTATGAGCCAAATATATATGCAGACCCAATATACATTCAGCAAATATTCTGGGGATCTGTGATGTATATTCCATCCTTGTATCTACCCTTGCATCCTTCCAGTGAATGTATATTTGCTTGTATGTTGAAATTACAAAGGCAAACATACAAACCTTCCAAACATACAAAAGGGGAAACTTGAAGAAAAATGCGATAGATGCACAATATACCTTGTATGTCTCACTTGCATATTGCCAATATACAAACCGGTAATATTCCCAGGGACCTGCGGGAGATTCCCAAAATGTATATGTTTCTCCTTGGCCCGATATACATTCCAAAAATGCATAAAACCTAATTTTTTCAACATCTTCTAAGGCCAATGGAGATCTGCAAGCCCGCCAAATGAACATTTGAACTGTATGTTGACCCAAACTTTTGACCATGAATAACTTCTTTGTTTGGCCAAATTTTAGGGTGCTATAAAAAGCAAACCTACCTATTTTTTCAAGCTCTTTCCAATGGTGAGGTTCTTTAGGCAAGGCTTCTTAGGAAATTTGGCACTTTTTCTTTATAGGGACCTTAAAGAGTGATTTTCAAGGAAAATACCAGGAGGACTATTTGGCTCTGAACAGAGGAAAAAATAGGATAACAACAATAAAGGAGAAAAAGGCAAAGGTAAAGAAAAAGAGGGAACATCTTCTCATGTAGATGTTCAATAAGAACTTGCAGCCACTAAATCACAAGATCTTCCTATTGTCTCTCAGTTGGAGTCTTCTCAGGTAATGCCCCCCTCCTCACCTCCTGTAATTTCAATAGTGCACTCCCCACCTCTTGTTGTTTCAAGTGCACAACCTTTACCTTATGTTTGTGCTACTTCCACTATGTCTGTTTAGACTATCCATTCGTCTCCTTCCTCACTTGTGAGTGAGTCATTATTTCAAAGTCCTTCCCATTGTAATATAGAACATGTGTTTGGGTCACTTTCTTCTTTGCCTAGTTTATCTAAGGTGTCATCACCAATTACTGACACATTCATTACTACTCAGTTAGACTTCAATAAGTTCATGTCTGCCTCTGCACCTAAAGTGTCAAGTAGTGTGATCCCCACCACTATGTTAACCCAAACACCACCAATTGTCACCACTACTTCCATTCCACCTGCATTTCCATCCATTTCAAAACCCAATATTATGACTGCCCCATCATCATAAACTTTGGTGATAGAAACAGAAGAAGAATCATCCATTCTTCCTCCTTGGATAATGGATCAAAAACCAAAGAGGAAGAAACAATTTGTATCTCCTGATGATTTTGATTTTGGCCAATTGGTTCTGGTAAAGCCTAAATCAGCAAAGAAGGCCAAAACCATATAAAGGGTCATGGTTGATTGATTAGGTAATAAGAATGCGTAAATGGCTCTGTACTTCTCCTATATACAAATTGCATATTACAAAAAGGCATATAGGATGTCATTTGTATAAAATAAAACTACATAATGAAAGCATAGAAAATAATCTAAGTTTCCTAAGACACAAGAATTTCTTCCTCTTTGTCCTCCATAAAATCTCCATATCTCTTCATGACCTCTTGAACTTCATTATCATCTAGTCCCAGTGTGTATCTGGAGATGGTGAGTACTCTGGTGATGGAGTCTATTATAGTGACAGGCCCTCTCTTGTGCTTATTTAGGATCTTGTTATGGTGAAAGGCCCGCCTTAGCATTATTATTACCTGATGGATCAACCATCACCATTTGTATGGTTTTGGCCTTCTTTGTTGATTTAGGCTTGACTGGAACCAATTGGCCAAAATCAATATCATTAGGGGATACAACTTGTTTCTTCCTCTTTGGTTTTTGAGACATTAACCAAGGAGGAAGAATGGATGAGTCTTCTTTTGTATCTATTACCAAAGTTTATGATGATGTGGTGGTAGTAATAATGGGATTTGAAATGGATGGAAAAGAAGGTGGAATGGAAGTAGCGGTGACAATTGGTGGTGTTTGGGTTAGCATAGTGGTGGGGATCATACTACTTGATACTTTAGATGTAGAGGCAAATATGAACTTATCAAAGTCCAATTGAGTAGTAATGAATGTGTCAATAATTGGTGATGACACCTTAGATAAACTAGGCAAAGAATAAAGTGACCCAAACACATGTTCCATATTACAATGGGAAGGACTTTGAAACAATGACTCACTCATGGGTGAGGAAGGAAATGAATGGATAGTCTGAGCAGACACAATGGAAGTAGCATAAATAGAAAGTAAAGGTTGTGCACTTGAAACAACAAGAGGTGGGGATTGCACTACTCAAATTACAAGAGGTGAGGAGGGGGTATTATCTGAGAAGACTCCAACTAAGAGACAATAGTAGGATCTTGTGATTTAGTGGATACAAGTTCTTCAACATCTACTTGAGTAGATGTTCCCACTTTTTCTTTGCTTTTGCCTTTCTCTCCTTTCTTCCTAAAAAAATTTTAGATTCTTGTTAGAAATAGGAGTATCTTCTTTGTTCTTAGTTCTCAATTCATCTCTCTTACCATAAGCTCCTTCAACATGTTCTTCTGATCCTATTTTAAAAAGTTTTATCTTTATCCCTTTCCTTTCCAACCAAACATTGGTATTTTCCAGAACAGGTTGGAACCTTTCCCTTATAAAAGTGGACTCCTTTTGTGACCATTGATTTGGTGGAAGAGGAGTGTCAGTAATTTTATCACTTACATAAGTAGGGTCCAATATATCACCCTCTTCTTGCATATCATTAGGAACATCACCAAGGTTAAAACTTTTTATTTGTTCTAAGGTAAACCAACTGTAGTCTAGCTTACTTCATCTTTTTTGTATTCAGCGCATATATCATTAATCTTGTGGATGTGAGTGTAGTTCCCCTTGAGTTTGTCCTTCATGCCCCTATAATCAATATCATTCCTATTCTTATGTATTTTGAGAATCATCCATTGTATCTCCATTTCCATTGCCTTAGATTTTGGTGTTGTCGATATTGTGTATTGACCCATGGTCACTAGGAACTTGAAACCAGATCTATGAGATTCTACTTGTTTTCTATGAATGCATTCATCATTTGTCTACATAATTCCATCAGGATCAACTTGTCGCCTAGATACCTTGGCAACATGTAGGGTTTCCCATTGAAACAACCAACTCTGATATATGTAAAAGTAGGAAACTATAGAAATAAGCAACCGAACCTTTTCACTTGCTCCCATGCAGCATCAGAAACTCTTTTCTTTTCTAGATCTTCTCAAACATACAAATGTACCTATAAAATAAGACATCATTGACCCTTCTAAAATGTTTGATACTCTCTTTCAAGGTCAATTGAGAATAGTATTCATACATTGGTATATTTATTATATCACCTACTAAAGTCAAACTAGGGAAGGATCTCATACAAGTAGTAGCATATACCAAATATGAAGTCATATAGAATTTTAGTGAGGTTGGCACCTCGGACAGTTGTTGACAAATACAATTATTGATTTGTTTTCCCTAGAATATCTTCTAATTACCTTTCTTAATGACAACTATGTATTGGTACATTAGTTCTTGAAAAGTATTGGATGTTGGGTGTCACTTGAATCTGCTCAAAAGAGTAATCAAATCACCTACCTCTTCATTGAACTCATTCAAAAATATGTTTTTAGTGCACCTTGTGATAGTAGTCTTGGGAGTCTTGAGCCACAGAGCGTTGATATTTTTCTTCCACTTCTCCATGTTTTTGTCATAGTGATAATGTGTTGACTCCATAGTGAAATTTGAAAACTCTTCAAAGTTAGGAAAACTGAATATCTTATCAAAGAACTCTTCATCTAGCTTCATTACCACTTTACCGTTAGAATTCTTTATACTCTTTCTCTCTTTGTCAAAATGAGTAGTTGTTGCCAAAACAAACTCTGGATTCTATGTTGATACTAGAAAAGTAGAAACCAAATCGATGTTACTATCACACATATCCTGCATGTTTGATGCAATGGGTTGTTTATTTAGTCTCTCTAGAAACTTAGACATATCCACGTGACCGATCTCCATGTCTCTGATGTTGTCCACATTAGTCTCCATACAGGTCATAAGGATCACTCTGTGATATTTGAACTTCATGTTTTTCTTCTTAGGAGGAGGCTCTGACATTTGCTGATGAACTATAAAAATGAGTTTGAAGTCCTCCAGAGTTAGAAAATTTTCATCCATCAAAGAACTATGCAATTTCAAAGAAAAACTACACTTCTGCATCTTGAAACAATGTTTGGTGTAGTTCAGAGAAAATTCTCTGAACTACACAAGAAAGATCACTGTTGGTGTAGGATCAAAAAAAATTTCTGACATTACATTGGTATTGCAAAATGGGTTTAGTTTGAAGAAAATTCTCTAAACTACACTGGATAGGTTAAACAAATATGATGCAAGTCAAAGAATTTTCTCTGAACTACATCTTTGGGGTAGGTCTTTGGGTGTGAGTCAGAGAAAATTCTCTGACTTACACCTTACACTTAGTGCAAGTTTTATGCACTTAGAAGAAAATTATCTAAAGTACATAGGCTAGGTCATTTGGGTGCACTTCGGAGAATTTTATTTGAAGTGCATGAGGATAAAAATTCTTTGTGACTTTCATAGAAAATTCTCTGAAAGTCATATTGATCTGGACAATACCTAGTGAGAAACCTGCAGTATTATAAAACACACAACAAACCATGTACAAAACAATTTTATTTCATAAAAGAAGAGCTTATACAAAGTAATGTGAGCAATCTTAGTGGATGAGATGTAAGCTCTGAAAACTCCATTTGGGAGAGGTGTTCAGCAATCTCAGTGGATGAGATGTATCTCTAAGAAGAGATGTATTCCTAGAACTTCCCACCTTATTACTTTGAATTGAACTCATTTATAATACATTTTCAAAGAAGCTAAAAAGTTGCTACTTCCATGTCCTTATTGGAAGTTGAAATGGAGAGTCTAAAACTGAAAGGTCACCACACTTTGTCTTTCTTGGAATTCGAATGGACAACCAAAAAGGTCACCACACCTATTTCTTTATTTGAAAATAACATTCAGATGAGGATATTATTTAATTCAAATACCATAATTTATTTGGATCATTCATACCCTCTTGAGAGGAAATGGGCCCCATTGCACCTACTTAAAATTATGGTCTTTATCCATATGGAGGTGAATTTGAGTGAGTATGATTGGTGCCACCTTGTAGAATTGTATGCCTTCGGTAACCACCTAAACTAGTTGTGGGGGAATGTGGAAAGGCACATAGGCTCTACTACCTTTCAACAAGATCACATAATATTCTTGGATTACCTCTTGAATTCTACAATTAGATAATTGGTCACCCTAAAATGCTATGGTCACATTGATTATAGCCAAACCTTAAAGCTGTGGTACAACGCCTAGGTAGCTGCTTGTGCTGATGATTGGAGAAACAATCTATCTTATAGTTTACACCAATTATCAACCAATTTCCAATGGCAACCAACAAAAATACTACTATTGATGCCCTCATTAAGGATAAACAATGGATAAATAGACTTGATCCCTACTACTAAAGATGTAGTTTAATGGCATTGATAACTGCCTGACTTTCCTAGTTGACGACTATGCTAACCTATTAGCTTATAACAGATTGAGAATGTGCCTTGAGTACTACCTACCTGGCACTCTCTTGATGAGAATGAACACTCGAGCCCCTATCAAATTGGTTCAATGTCCCATGATTTATCTTTGAGATGATATCTGCCACCGGAGCCATCAAAATTGTCAATAATCTATATGATACATTATTTGTGTATGCTACAACTACCACCCTCATGAATCAATATGGAAGAGAATAGTAACCATCAATGGACATTGGTTCATTTTCAATACTAAATGATTACTTCTAGCAAGCTTTTAATCAAAGACTTCTTTAAAGCCAAGTACCCTTATAGGAATGTTGAACATAGAACCACAACAAGTTGACCTTGCTTAAATGTAAGCTGAGATTTGGAAATATGAACAAACAATAGATTGAATGACAAGCACCAAATATTAAATGGAGACTATAACAAAAATTATGAACAAAGTGAGTCTAGATTAAAATGGATCTATATCAGTGTTGGGGCCACGGGGCCGAAGAGATAGAAAACCAATCAGGTCAAGCAAATAAACCATGACTAGAGCTTGGAGGATATATAGAGATCACCCAACTACATGTTGGAAGCAGTGATTCCATCACAACAATGCAGAAATGAAACCCTCCAGAAGGACTTTACACAGGTGAGGTCTCTATGGGAAAAGGCCCTCGAGGTGGATTATAGAAATCCCACACTGTGGCTTCACTATGCTAAGGTGGAGATGAAGCACAAATTTATAAACCATGCCAGGAATGTGTGGGACCACTAGTAGAAAAATAGGAAAAAATGACTAAAAAACTACCAAAAATTGGTCATGTGATTAGTAGTTTGGTCACGTGACCATTGGTAGTTTATTGCCGGTCATTTATCTCACGACCAAATTTATGACCAAAAAAATTTTAGTCATTAATTTGGTAGTATATTTAGTCATTAATTTGGTTGTATATTTAGTCATAAATTTGGTAGTATATTTAGTCATTAATTTGGTAGTATATTTGGTTATAAATTTGGTAGTATATTTAGTCATCAATTTGGTAGTATATTTGGTAATTTGGTGGTATATCTAGTCATCAATTTGGTAGTATATTTAGTCACGTGACCATTGGTAGTTTATTGCCGGTCATTTATCTCGCGACCAAATTTATGACTAAACAAATTTTAGTCATTAATTTGGTAGTATGTATATTTAGTCATTTATTTAGTCATTGTAATCATTTAGTCATTGATTGTTGTTAACTGGTCATTTATTTAGTCATGGTAGTCATTTTTATTTACTGGTTTCCATTAATTGGTAGTAAATTTAGTCATGATATGAATAATTTATTAAATACCATAAATTTTATAATGCAGAAAAAACATATTATTAAATTTGAATTAAAACATAAAAGCAAATAAATTTGGAAAACTATATATTTTATGATGCTGCCAAGTAAATATTGATAAATTTGAGCCAACACTTTATATTTGAGAATCGGCCAATAAGAAAATGAAACAAGATAAAGCAAAGAGGGAATAAATATTTTTTTGTATTGGAACAATATAGGAAAAGAATTACAAATAATTAAAAAGTAGCACAAGGTTTCCATAACTAGAAAAAACTAGTTCATCTCTGTCATGTACAACAAACTACAAGGACTGGCTGAAGAAAAAACCAATTCAACAGCCACATTAGATACAATAAAAAAATAATGGAAAGGCAGGTCAGACCGATGAAGCCCATCACATCTTTTAGCACTTAGAAAAGAGATGTTGCCACTAAACATTCCGTGAGACATCATTTCTTTTGGCACTCTGTTAACCAATTTAGGTGCGTTGACTATAGCCTTAGTGCATTCCATATTCTCCTTCATACAAGCCATTGAGTTGTTACCTGTGTATTCAAACAACCCTGAACCATTGTGAACAATATCTGAATAACAACCTGAGAATGCTACTTAGAGGCCCCTGTAGCAATGACCCTGTAGCAACAAGAAAACATACCATTCCCTGTAACCTTCCATAACATGGTCCCAGATAGCTGAAACAAAAGCGGCACTTGAAATAGTGAAATCCAACCAGTCAACAACATGCTAAAGATGACAACATGGAAATGTTTTTGGTTTCGTACAATTGTAGTAAAATATGAATTTATTTAAAACAATGTTTTCATGATATTTTCTTCATTACCTCAAGAAATCATAAAATAGATATTTACACAAAATCTCTGCTCTTAGATTCAATATCTTCCCTTTCTCACATGGCAATACTACACTTGCACATTCAAACTATTAAATTTTAGAAAACAAGCTAAATAGCAGACATTCAAATGACCTCTAGCATAGATAGGATCTGAAGTTCACTACTGTCTTATTGTAGCCAAAAGTGCAACATGTACACTACATAGCAAAACATATAGAAGAAGCTTATGATGCAAAAGCTATTGTTCTAGTATCAACAAAGTTCACCATTTGTTATCCTGATTGTGGTGTTTGTAATGTTGCAGGGTGCATTTTCCCATTTTCATCAAAAGGTTTTGCTCCAATCCAAAGTTCCATTGCACAATGCATTATTAGTAGTAGCTCAAGGAATTTTTAACAACTTTTTCAATTTCTCCACAAGTTTCCAATTATCATTGGACAAATCATCCTAAAAAAATAAGAAGAATATTCCATTTTAGACATTAAAAAGTTGTTTTATCAACCAAAAATGAAAAGCACAAATGTTCAATTAGTATAAAATGCATAATAGTAAATACACTGTAAAATTACGTAATGTGGATATCAAATAGCCTTACCTTGTAGTTTTGTTTCAGTATATCTATGGATCTTCTAGTGAGATGACTCACAAATTCATCCTCCATTTCAAAATGACTACCAAACATTTTTTGTGCTTCATCAGTGTTGCTCCCAATAATCTGTAAAGTTCGTATGATAATTCATTAACAAAAAAATTTCAAAAATTAGCATCTAAAATCATATAAAACTATTAACAACAAAGACAGCTTCTCAAAATACCTTCATGGTGACTTTTTCACCCTTCTTAGCCATTTCAATAGATTTATGATTGATCTCAATTGAGGCTATTTTTCCAATATCTATGAAATCTTTTGTGGTAACACATAATGGCATGCCAATCTGTAGATGCAATCACCACATATGGCTTTAGACAAACCAAAAATGATACAACAATCTTTTACATGCATAAGTCATAACACCGAAAAGACTAGGTTTAGATACTGACCCTTGCAATGCCTTCAAGAGTATCAACACCAACAATTATAGGATCCTTCTTGTTAAAAATACAATTTGGCAAAATGCTTAGTACACAGGGGAAAACAACATCTTCTACAGCCTCCTTTTTCCTTTCTTCCTTAAGATTGTCCATATATGGTTGAAACTAGTCAAATAGATGATAAATAATGTCTACTGCAAATATCTTGACACCAACTTCATCTGCAAGCTCTTGACACCAACTTCATCTGCAAGCTCCCGAGCTTCAAGAGTAATTTTGACATCAAATTCCAAAATTGCAGCATACTCTTTCTTCTTTTTCTCAAGCATTACACTCACACGCATGACATCTTTTTTATGCATAGGCCTAATACCAATTGCAATAACTAGGATGCTTACAACTGGGGTCTTCAGGAACTCAAGTAAAGCCTCCAAATATCCAAGAGTTGAAGCTTGAACATGAACTCCTTCCCCACTCTTGTCAATATGAGACATTACATTATTGATATCTTGCATTGCTTCTTCCTTAATATCCTCTAAGTCATTATCAGGTCCAACAACATATAACTGAGTTCCTTCTATGGCATGCTTAAGACCCTAAAATCAAAAAATTACACCAAAATTTCATTGTCCACATATATTTGATAAATTTATGCTCTTATACATAAAATTATTAGCCTAAAATTTAATACTTGATCTTCTGTAGCCTCCTTTTTCCTTTCTTCCTTAAGATTGTCCATATATGCTTTATACTGGTCAAATAGATGATAAATAATGTTTTCTCCAAATATCTTGACACCAACTTCATCTGGAAGATCCCGAGCTTCAGGTATAATTTTCACATCAAATGCCAAAATTGTAGCATACTCATTGTTCTTTTTCTCAAGCATTACACTCGCATGCATGACATCTTTTTTATGCACAGGCCCAATCCCAGTTGCACTAACTGGGATGCTTACAACTGGGGTCTTCAAGAACTCAACTAAAGCCTCCAAAGATCCAGGAGTTGAAGCTTGAACATAAACTCCTTCCCCACTCTTGTCAATCCGAGACATTACATTATTGATATCTTGCATTGCTTCTTCCTTAATATCCTCTAAAATCATCATCAAGTCCAACAACATATAACTGAGTTCCTGCTATGGCATGCTCAAGACCCTAAAATCAAGAAATTGTAGCTAAATCTCATTTTCCACATATATTTGATAAATTTATGCTCATATACATAAAATTATTAGCCTAAAATTTGATACCTAAGCGGTTATCTTGATTCGCTATGCAATATTTAACTCATTATGATGTTGATAAGATCCCTAAAACCAAAAAACATCTTAAGCTATGTAATATATTATATTATTTTAACAATATGATCAATGTGACATTGTTTGAGTAATCTAAATTTGAGGTGTAGATTATTGTATTCTAGCATAGTAGATCACAAATACAACCCATTCTCCTTTACTATAAAAGAGCATTTCAATTTTTTTAACACCACATATACTCCATTAAATAATATGGCACCATAAGGCTTCCAAGAATACATTCCACTATGTAGGTTACCACAATGGACCACTCATAAAGAACACTTTAAATCAGGATCAAAGTCACCTAGATCTTGAAACCAAAAGGTAATCCCTTGGCTTTTACACCATATATATCAATTTTATCTGCCCTATGTCTTGATGTTTCAAAAGGTAACTCATGGTGTCTATAATTTCTCATACTGTCTAACCACTCAACATTTACAAACTATTTTCTATTTTGAACAATTTCTATATCCAAGGTTGACTTGATGATGCTATAGTATGGTAAGCTTTTACCAGAGTTCTAGAGCAAGTTTTGGGATATAACATTTATTATTTGTTAAGTTACCTAATTGGTAGAAAAATAGGGCATTTCTAGGTACTATTCATCCTAGAATCAGATTCGGAATCGAATCGCCTATGGAATTGGGCATGGTTGGGATTTTTTTGCCTGAAACGGTGTGGAATCATTGAGGTACGAACCCTGGTGACTCCAAGATAGACATGGCATTTTGAAGAAGTTTCTATGACGATTCTAGAGGCAGGTAATGTTATTAATGCACTTTTTAAAAAAATTACATATACGAACAAGATACAACATGCTAGAATTAAAAGATTGATTCAACATCATGATAAAGAAAGGTAATCTGTAATAAAAATTATAATGCAAATATATATATATCAAGTTATAAGATATCAAAACTGTCTAAGAGTATATATATAAATATAATCAAAAATGTCATTGTTGTCTAGAGTTTTGAACTCTTTCAAATACACCACAAAAATTAAGATCCCTAAACAACACATTCAAAATACTACATAAAGTAGTGGGCCAAGATATCTAACAACAAGTACATGATAAATATCAACTATGCCATTTTTTGCAAATATTTTAGTGGCCACCGTGTGAGGGTTCCTTCTTTCTCTTTCAAATGGATAGCTCCATCTATTTTTTCTTCATAAGCAAGCTATATGTTACTTGTGACCTATAAAATATTTACATTTACATCTCCTATTCCTTTCAAGTTGACTCCCTATACAATAGATAGTGAGTGAATCCACCTAATGCCCACATCAACACCATCACATGGATCCAACACCCTAACTTTATCCCCTTCTTGGAGTTTATCAATACATATCTGAAAAAACAAAAAAAATACACATTATATGGAAATACATAATAATTATTATATAGGTAAAGATTACCCTTATTTACATAATAAAACAACCATTACTTATGTTGGAACAAAATTTTAAAACCCTAAAATTTTGTTAATTCCTGCCATTATTCCAAATAAACTATTCTAATGTCTCACCTATTAGGACCTCTAGAAAATTTTGCACATTTCCATCCTACTTGATCTTTTCACTTGTATATGACCATTTCTTAATAGACATTCATGCCAAAATTTTATGCCATTTATTTCCCAGGATCACATAACATGGTCATTTTGAGGAGTATGCAGTTATTCTTAATCATTTCCATGTTTTTGTAGTTTACCGCAATCTCAAAGGCCATCCTCATTGTCTTGGCGACAATGCAGCAAATAGAGCAACAAGAATCATGTATACTGCACTCCTGTTGGAAACATACAATTTGTTCATGGCATGGTGATAGAAAGGGCTCGGTCAACCATGTATACTGTGGTCCCTCAAAGGTCTCACCACTTGGTTACATCTTGGCAATAAGGAAGAGAGTTCAATATAAACTGATCTCGTGGTCCCGCATTAGTCTGGCAAGTTGTTCATGGCATGGCAGTAGTAAGTGTCCAAGTTACCGGGCTCCCATGATGGCTTTCAAAGAATGTTTGTAGCAAGGCGGTAAGCAATAAAAGTCGGCAACATAATTACCCCGTAGTAATGAGAACACGCACTTGCAGGTTGACGGTAATGGAAGAAAATGGAATAAAGGGGGTTATAAGCCCCGTGATCCTGCTTTGTTTGAGCATAAGGGCTGAGGGTTGGCGGTAACCAAGAAAAGTGAACAAAAGGCATTGAAGCTTATCGCCATCCCGTGACTAGTTTAAACAATCTCTGCAATAGTACGGTAATGATAATAAATGAGTAAACATACTCAGTGCGGGTATACGATTACCAAGAAATTTGAAAGATCTTGTCATTTCATTTGATCATTAGATCAAATTTGATCAAGGGCTTATATTTGAAATGAATTGCATGCTGAGAGTTTATAATCTCGTGGCATGACCCAAAAATAATGGTGGAATGATGAACATTCTGGCTCGATAAAATCTAGAAATCTCTCAGCATTTGCTTAGTTCAGAGATTACAGATTGGCTTGGAGAAGGCATCCAGTTTGGTCTATTCTTAGCAAGCTTCGAATTGTTCAAGTAAGTCCATCTCTACATTATCGACAAGAAAGTTTAAAGAATCTTTGCTCTGTTTCAATTCTCCATGCATTTGCTTGAGTTAGGAAACCCTAGTTTGTATAATGGCACCCAAGAAGTCTAAATCCACAAGTAAGACCAGTAACCCTGATCCTGTCCCTAAGAAAAGATCACTGTAGCAATTTTTGCTAGATTTTTTACCCAATTCAATTGACAAAGGTTGAAAGAAAGTATTTAGGGATGTTGTTAAGGGTTGTAGGGATACCATAATTCCCATTTCTGGCTGGAAATTGTTTTGGTACTTCTGTCAGAAGAAGGATGGTCAGGGATTGGTGGGCAATCCATGGAAGCTATATTTGGCCAAGATAATTGTTTCAAATGTATTCACGCATGTGGAACTAATTCGTACTCTAGCACTGCACTACCACCTGGCTACTAAAATAGTAAGGTTGCCAAATGGATCTTCTCTATTGAGAATTGACTATTTTATGTTGAACAAACAGGCTCTCACCAAAATTGACCTACAAAAGATTTAAGAAGAATACAAAAGTTTGAGAACACTCAGAAGTGATGAGCTGCCAACATTTATGAGAAGAGGTGCAAACAACAGGATAGTTGATATTTCTTCCAATGCAGTTAAACCATTTCCTATGGAAGATTTTGCATTCTATTTCAAATGGACCTATTATGCATTGTGCCAAGTACTGGGAATTGATGTTGATCAGAGGATGCCAGTTAATTTGATGATGATGGCTATGAAGATACAAAATTTAGAGATGAACATTGAGTATGATTTTGCCTCATATCTTGAAAAGAAAATACATGATGGATTCATCAGTGTGAAGGAAGATAAGAAACCCATGAACTTCAAGTTTTATTCTTTGGTTTGCCACCTGATCCTATATCAAAATAGGAGTAAATGGTCAAGTAAAATGCACATCAGCATGATTGACAAGACAAGGCAAAGAATGCCTACTCAATGTTGGTTTTACATGTGGGATTCTCATTGCCATACTGGTAACTATAATGTATTTCATAATGAATTTTCTATGAAAATAATGAATTCTTTTGGTAATTGGGTCCTCAGATTGTCACCAAAAATTAGGGTAATTCTGAGACCTCTTACACATAAAATAGAGCAAGGTCATACTTTCAATTATGTTGATTGGTTCTTCCTACCAAAACACACACTAATCAGGTTATGTGATTGACCCCAACCACCTCACATATTTCCAAAGTTTGTTTATGATAGAATTGTATTCTTGGAATTCATGTGGCAAATGATGTGGAGGGAAAATGAAGTGATGAAAAAGCAGAAGAAAGGCACCTTTTTACCTGATACCACTGCCTTTGGAGATTGGTCAATTGGTTTAGACACTCTTGAGGAGCTACATGCCTATTTGAAGGCCAAGCACTCTTTAGAATTTGGTGTTGAAAGAGTTTGTGACCCTGAAGGTCATATGAACTTTATGAGACAAGTGATCTTGACTAAGATGGGCATCTCCCATAAAAAAATTTATGATGAAGATGTGATAAGGAACCTGGTTACTTTTAATGAAGTGTATGATAGGAAGAGGAAATGGGAGATCCTCAAGAAAATTGAAGATGACAAAAAGGAAAAGAATCTAATTTTTGAAGGATTTTTTGCTGAAGAGAAAGATTCTCTAAAGAGGATTAATACAATGATTGAAATGTTTGAAAGTATTTATGCTAAATCTAAAGTACAACCTACCAAGGCTACCAAACTTCTAGTGAAGAAGTCTGCAGGAATTGAGATTCATGAGCCTACCCCTAATGTCATATTAGTTCAAGATCCATAGATCCCTCAATCACCACCACACAAAAGGCAGAGAATTGAAAGCATGTCTCCTCTGGTCTCATATGAGATGTCTGAGGGTGTGGGGGATACTAATGAAGTTGTAAATATTTTGACACAATTGCAAAATGGAGAGTAAGTTGATCAACCATTGGTTGGTCAAGAAACTGATGTATACAAGCCTAAGGCTAGGATGGAAGAACAAGCCCAAATTGATTCAGAGCTACAGGAAGATGAAAGGGTGGTGGCATCATTGAGATTTATTCAAGATGATGATTTCATCAAGACTCTAGAGTTTTGATATTTCTAGTTAAAAATGAAGATGAAGGAATTTGATGAAAAGGTAGAAATCAATAAGATGGGTGCTGATGAGTCTCAGTATGATCAAATAACCACCTAAACAATCCAAGAACTAAAAGTTGATGAAATCAATGTGACTCCTGAGGAAGCAAGACAAATGGTCTTGAAGAGTAACATGCTGATCATCCCAGGTCTTGAATTGAAAAAGGTATTCTTGACCAATAATATTGTCTCTGAATTTGATTATGAGGATGGAATGAGTGGATGTGGTTTCAACCCAAAGACAGAGAATATTGCCATACGGACAAAACAGAAGAACACTAGTAAACCAATGTTGTTAGATGTTGTTTAGGAAATGAGGGGATCTGCTATGGTGAAAACCTTACAAGATACTTCAGGAATTGAGACCTTTGCTCTTACAGTACATTCTACCATGTTCACCCATGCAGTTGTAAAAAAGTTGGAAAAACAATTGCAGGATTATGAGAAAAGACAACAAGGCACGAATGATGAAGTGAATAGGTTGTTCATTGAAAATAGGCAATTAAAAAAGCAACTTCAAGATGTGGGTTCTTCCTAGAGTCTGTCAATAGTTCCATAACAACCTTTTGTGCCACCAACAACTGGTGATAACACAATGACAATGCAAGATTTTAATGCTTTGAGAACAAAATTTAAAAAAGAAGTTAAGGACCTCAAGAAGAAAAATGAGGAAACAAAAAATGAGACAAGGTTCAAGGTCCTTGAAGTCTGAGAAAATTTTGGAATATAGGATAAAGCTGGTTGTGGATAAACTTGGGGATGTGCATGATTGTTACTCCATGTTATTTTAGGCCATTAAACAATTGCAAGCAAACTTTTCTATTTTGGAGCCACTACACAAGAAATAATAGCCTTCCTTGCACAATTTAAGCATGCTTTATAGGATACTTCAAAGAAATCTTGATGCTTCTACTAAATTGAAGCCCATAGAGTAGATGGTAACTATGATCATTGAAGAGCATCAATATGCCAGCACTGAAGACAAAAGGATGCAGGCCAAACTTGAATTTTTTTCTACTTTCAAGCATCAATTTATCCCCTCTATTGTGATAGAGGAAAATAAACTAGTTAAAGGCCTTGATACTTGGAAGGCAGAATTTAGAACAACGGTGTCTGTGGTTATGGAATTCTTGAAAAATGAGCAGGATATAGATACTTTGAGATTCAACGTGATTTTGGATAGGGTCATAGCCCTAGATGGAGGATATTAAAAATTTGTAATTGATGTTAAAGCTATGTTGGATAAAATATGGAAGGACCATCAAACCAATCTACTTCAAATTCAGGAATTCAAATGGCCCAATGACCTTACATTTGATATGTGGGAGCAGACATACTTGAAAGATTGATGTGCAACTATAGGTTCAGGTGGAGAAGGAGCAACAAGCAATTTTGTTGGCATCAACATGGAGAACAAGGACAAAATTTTCACACTTTTTTGTGATAATAGATAGGAGCACAACACACTTAATAGATATTGCAACATGAAGATGAGTACCTTGTCAGGCCTAAGGTCACGGGTGCTCTATGATGACTAATAGATTCAGATCCTGGTTAACTTGCTTATGCCTTTAATTTCTCTTTATTAAACATGTTTAGTTACAATAGGATGTGATTTATGAACAATTGTGTTGGTTCAAGCCTAAAGCTTGTTGCTTCCCATATTTATAAGGGAAACCAAGGCCTAGACAATCATCATCTTTCAGCAAAACAATTTATATATTCCCATACTATCTATCCAATCATATTTCATATTCAAGACATTACACTTCTATGATAATTTAATATTATAATGGGAAAGGATGGTTAAATTTGTGCACATATATGGTGTTTTGATTTTTTGTTAATATTCAAGTTCATAAGTTGTTTGATTATCTCCATATTGGCTATTTCCAATTATTCAAATCAATATATTTATCAAGGCACATTTGATGACATTGTGTAGATGCTTTTAATTGGTTTCTATTAGAAGTTGATGTAATTCCCTTTAAGTGACTTACATTTATTGGTCTCTCTCTAAAGTTAAATCCTTTAAAGTAAATCATACTGGTGGGTTTTCCTTCAAATAGAATTAAAACAACTTACTTGAATAGTACTTACTTGCATGTGTGTGTTAACAACAATGACTACCATGAAAGACATAAAAATAATAAATAACACTCACCTCAATTCCAACACCATTACCACTACTCTGAATATCATGTAGATTCTTATCAAAATGGTCAACATAATCAATATCATCATTGTCCTCATGTTGTGTAGCTTTGTAGAGAGCTCTATTGACAAGGCCTTTTTCTTTTCATTTTGCTTTCATATAATTTATCTACATGCAGTTTAATCATCATGAAAAAATTAATATAAGTCAAGTAAAGAATGCAAAAACTACAATTTTTTGTTCAAAATAATATTTTTCTTCCACTCTTAAATGACTAAGTCAAGGTATCTTGTGAGATTCTTCCTTTATTGTAAGAAATAGATTCCAGTTTATAGGAGGATTCTTATAGTCATGAGCATAAGATTTTCAATAAGGGACAATCCTAGTCCTTCATATGATAAGGAAGATAGTAAAAGTTGTAAGATGGCAGTACATATTGTTGATGAGTGTTTTAGCACACAGCAACGCAAGTGTGATTATTAGTTTCACACCTCTCTTGAAAAGTATCCTACCCTAGGTAAGACTACTCCAAGGATAATACATCTAGGTCTTAACTTGTTTGTAATAACTTCAGTGGAATGTCTGGCTGTGCCAACAAGGGGTCTTACATGCAATCTATAGATCTTCAAGTTGGGACAGCAAATACACTTAAACCCTTTATGATTTCAGCTAATAAAATAATGTAAAATGTTGCTGAAATTCCTAATCTAACCAAGGTTTTTTAAGAAAATGCAAAAGGTATAGAGTTTTAGACAAATCCTAAGTGACATTCACAATACATAGATTTTACTTTAAGTAGACAAATGCTCTAAAACTTAACCAATTTTTTGAGTTCCCAAACTAAAATATGTGTTACAGCACTGCAGAAAATGGTGTTATCTTCAATGGAAATCTAGAGATTTTTAGATTACATTCATTCATTAAATACCCAATGATTGGTGTAATTCACCTCATGAAATACAATTGAACTAAGCACAATTGATAAGTCCAGACTAACTTTACACAGCTATCTACCATCAACAAATAACCAAAAGTATGGACTAGAGCATTCATCAAATACTTTCAGCAAACCATAAACATTATATAGCACAACTAATTAACTACGGGAGAGCAAGAAGAGAACCATGAAAACCAAAATGAGCCAATACAAATTCTCAAGAGAATTGCAGAAACTTGCTTTGCATTACTTCAAATGGCAGAGTGTCAACAATTCGATATCAAAATCTCTCTTACAAATGAGAGAAAAGGATGACCCTTGTATAGACAAGACACCATACCAAGTTTTTCAATGGATAGTGGAGATTGACTCGACACCAACGGTCCATATTACATGGCATTTAATGAGATACATCAGTTTGTTACATTTTCAGATTTGCCTTTTTTTGTCGGAAAAAGACAAAATACAACTTGCAAATACATTGAATCTAGACAAAATGGATACCCATTTGGCTGTATATGATAAGAAGTCAATTGTCAAGGCCTAATAAAGCCAAAATACAATCACATGACACTTGAAAACTTGAGCTGATGTGGATTCATGGGATTCCAATTGATGACTGGATGAAAAGGACTATTTTGGTGAAGGTATATGCAACTAGATGCTTGCTGGACTGATTCTTCATGACTGGACTCTTGGGACAGCTGTATGCATGTCTTGGTGATCTAGTCTAGGGTCATTTGAGTGGTATTTTTGGAAAAATATCAAAAAATATAATTTTTGGTATTTTTTAGATCATAGTAAATTGTATTTTCGGAGGCCTTTGAAGTGGAATGGGGGCTCAAAACTTCTCAGTTGCTTGGCATTAAGTCTTAGCAGCTAGGTAGTTCAAAATAGATAATCAGTTTATCTTTCTAATGAGTCTAAGAAGTTTAAATTATGATAAAATAGCTAGGAGTTATGACCCCCGGACTGGATCACTTAGACATTGGACAGGATTTGGAGGAACATCAGTGATTTGGCATGATCTTCTATTTCTTTCAGCTTCTAAGACTCATCTTTATCATCTTGGACATTATACTGACTTCTTTTTGCATGTGCAATAGCAATTTGGTTGATAGAATATCGATTATGCATCTCTGGATCAGCAGGGTACCTTTATATGTTCATCCTTCCAAGACGGCTCTAGTTGGCTCCTTTGTGCTCTTAGATCTACAATTTACATTGCAAAGCATAAATTTCATCTTAACAAGTCATTTTCCATCAATTTGGATCAAAACATGTATTTGTAGCCATGGATCAGTCAAAAACAGCTCATTGTCAATGTTGCTTCCTTATAGACAACTTCATAAATCTAATGATTTTTGCATATTTTTTGTTTTTTTACCATTTTTGAGTACCCATTTGGCCAATATGATGATTGGGTAATAGGATCCATTTGCAAACTTTAATTTCATATTTTTCTAGCCTTTTCTGCAAAAAGCGAGATTTTTGGGGGTCACAGACTTTTCATGTGTAGTAGCATTAATTATCATAAAACGTACCAAAAATCCACACAAACTTGGTAAAATGTTCATCATGATGTGACAAATAGATATGCAATTCAAATCCATCAAGAAAATACAATTTTCCCCTTGAAAAACTCAATTTTTGGCCCAAAATACCAAAAAGTGCGGGTTTTGGGTGTCATAGACTAAAAGTCAGTGGAGGTCAAATTTAGCACAGGTCCGTGAGGTGCAATTCTAGTACAAAATGGTTTTGGCACTGATTTGGGGTCCAACCGACCTTAGTGTGGATTTTGGGTTGTCCGACCTTAGCCCAAATTTTAGGTCTGACCGACTAAAGTCAGTGAAGACAGTTTTCAGTGCAGGTCTATTTTTAGTGCTAACTTCATTGGCGGGGATTTTCAAAGTGACCGACCTACATGAGTTTTAGCACTGACCGGCCTACGTGACTTAAGTCAGTCAAAGGCCATTTCAGTGCAAGTCGGCGAAGTGGGTTTTCAGTGCAAAGGTCGGTAGAGGCTGTTTTTAGCACTTTTTACAGTTGGGGTCATTTTTGGCACAGATTTTGAATTAGCCAGGGTGAAAGTATATTTAAAAATATATTTAAGTATAAGTTTAGATACTTATACTTTAAATATTTTTAAATATACTTTTAGGATGTTTGAGATGGGTTCCAGATCCATAGGATTTCATATGCAGATTCTAGAATTTTGAGGTTCCACCAGATTTCAAACTTAGTCATTTTTTAGGATTTTTAGGGTTTCAGACTTAGCCAAATTAGGGCTTCAGGACCATGCATCAGAATGAAAGTATATGAACCCCTTAGTGAAAACTTGTGGAATTTGACATGATTTTGCAACTCTAAGACTTGGAAACTAGGAATTTCAACATGACATCCTGCAGTAGTAATTTCAAGGCCAATATCCAGTGACATAGGATTTTGGAACAAAATGTAGTAACACCTAATTTTAACACAAAAGGCAACAAATGGCAATCTTTCAAGCACAAGACCACTCAAGACACTTCCAAATCAATCATGCATGACATCAAATCACTTCAAACATGCCAAGAACTAAAATTTGAAGAAAATCCTGCATTCTAAGTACAATTTCACCTTCTCATCATCATAAGGAAGAAGGTTGAGACTTCAAGCCAAAAAAAAAGAGGGGGTCTCCATTTGGAAAAATGGGGCATGTGTACAAGGCACAAAAAATGGTGACTCTGCTGGGAAATGCTCCAGAGCATTTCAATGATAAACTTTCAGTTCAAACCTAGAATCTCTGTGTTTCCCACATGCTAAACAAGAAAACATGATATCCTATCAAAGAATCAAAGACCACTAACTAGTGCAACCATCCATATCTTGAAAACCTGAGTGTGTACAATTGCATTCATTCCCATCCCTTGGCAACTAGGTTCACCCAATATCCTTCATGCTAAGCTATGAAGTTGGGACTATTTTACCATCAGGAGAATGCTCGGATGCTGAGATGTGATGAGCCTTGATAGAAGTGAATGATGATTCTTCTAGTAACAACTCTTCTACAGTGATATTCTTTCATGATAATGCCTTTGATGATCTTGAATGCTAATACTCTTCAAATAATATTCTTCATATGAGAGTCTTCAAATGATAATCTTCACATTGATACTTTGTAATGGGTCTGGTGTTGAAAAACACCTTTTATTTTACCCAATAGGCTAGTAGTACTTAGTACCACCTACCACCCTCATCTAGATCTACAGAACTGATGTTGGTGGTAAAAATGGGGATCCAAACTTTTCACTTAACACAAGATCACCTAGACTCACTTAGCTACCTAAAGATTGTTTAAAGTGTGAGAGATATATGGTTAGAAAATACTTTAGGTGCACCAAATAACGACTCTTTTTCAATGAACAGACATCATACTCCTTGATATAACAATAGAATGCACAGGAAGACCTAAGTAGAACTTCAGCTTCTTAAAGAAAGACCACAAATAATTTACCCAACAAGGAAGCATCTGCAGGTCCACATAACTGCCACCACATTGTAGAAACAAGAACCCTATGCAAAAGTAAGCGTAGCAAGCAAAAGAAAAGAAAACAAGCAACTAACCTAAACAAAGAAAACTAATCTAACCAAAGAAAAATAGGCAAAAAGAAACAACTAGCAACTAACAGCTAAGGAAAAGAAAAAATAGAAAGCAAAAACTAAACTAAACAACAAGAAACTAACTAAAACCTAACTAGAAACAACAAAGACTAGGTACAAAGATCTTGGACAGAAGATATTTACACTACCCCATGACTTATTTCTCAGGACATGCATAAATAACAAGGTGCAGATCAGTGTCCTAAGTTTGGTAATTTCATCTTTGTACTCTGAAAAGTGAGGTAGAGGCATGCTAGGTTCATGTTCAGAGTACCAATTATGCAAGATCAGCAATTAGGGGAGTTCATTAGGGCCATGGTCAATCCAAATGCAACTTGTCTTACCTAAATCACCATAATCAAATTGATAATTGGAATTGAGTGGAGAAAGGGAAGATACAACCTGATTTGCAGTAATGTTGATCAGAGATGTGGTTCAACACCTTCTTGCATTGCACCAAATACCTTGTCATCTTTAAGGGGACTCAGCTCGTGTTTGGCCATATCCTATTCAGCAAATACCTCTGGAGCACTGAATCCTATAGTATCTTCCCAAGCAAATAGAAAGTCTGGACAACTTCCTTTAGAATGTGGATCATCTGGATGAACTCTGCATGAATTAGTTAAGGAAAAGTTTGTCATATGCGGTGAATTCCCATGCAGCAGCATATCTTTTCTCATTAATGACACCAACTCAATGATGTGATCAAGTGACTGACATGAAAAAGCTTCCAATCCATCACTTTGTGTGATTGTTTGATTTTTATTTTAAGATTGCAGACTTATACTTTCATTTCTTATCATTAGATCAGCATCAACCATGTGAAGATCTTCTTCATTACATGTGTAAACAGGAGCAACTTGATGAGTACATGATATACTTGAATTTACTTCATCTAGATCAATCATATGTTCTAAAAAAACTTCCTCTGTATCAATTAGTAACCTTCTTATTTGGACTGCACATTTATTTTCTGCAGTAGCAACAAGATCTCCTTTCTTCTACATAACTTGATTCTTGATGTCAATGCTGCCTTGAAGTGATGCATTATCTTCTTCTTCATTTGGCTCATCTTGAGATTCTTCTACAACAATTGCATTGTCTTGATATGGTTGATTATGATGATATACTAGGTTGATGCAGTCAAGAGTCTGATCACTTTTCTCTGAATAATTTGATTATAGCTCAGATATGTCAACTAAAATGATTTTTTGTATTGCTATCCATGACTGTTCTTCATCTTGAGGATTGATTTCTTCTTGTTCTTGCATATTTCTGATCTAAACAACCTATTGTTCTAACTATGAATTATTAGTAGTCTGAAATGGATTGCTATTCTCCACCTTTGCAGCAGCAAATTTAGCCTTGGGACTTGATGTTTGTGAAACATTTGATTGCTGATCTACATCATCAACATGACTATTCATGAGGGCTGATTCATCGTCAATCTTATCAACATTTTTAGTAGCAGAAATCTAATCTGGCATCTTGTTGTATTCATTGTCTTATGACTGAGAACTAGGCTTCAACCATATTGGGACTATATTTTCAAAGTCCAATAGATGAAAACTAGGTTTTAACCAGTCAGGGACTGTATACTCCTTAGTTGGGTGACCTACAAACCACAAGCATTGACTACCATCATCATCTGGATATGTACTTTGATGAACAACTTGATTTTTTTCCATATGCACACTGCCCTCTTTACTATGATCAACTATGAATGGTGGATTTATAGCCTCAGCTCTTTGTATATTCTTAACTGAGACATGATCACATGCACATGCATCCATCCATTTTGCAACTCCTTGTGAGGTCTTGCTCTGTATATGTATGTCATATCCATATCCCACTTTAGGCTTGTATATTTCAAAAATAGGGAGCAATCCTTTTAAGTGTAGATCCAACCTTTGGAGAAAAGCTAAATAGTCAATCTTGTCATGTAGCTCTTCAGGATGTACAGTGCAAACCTGAGGTGAACTAAAATCAAGAAAGGTTAGTGGAGGATACTTCACCCTGATTTTCCTATCTAACACTTCTTTGAAAAGTGGGATGTTCACTTGGAAGTTCTCTTCATGATACAACTGCTAAGATGGTCCTCTTAAGAATGAAGGGATTTCATGATTGAAACCCTTATGTGTATCCATTGGATCAAAAAAATTTGTACATTCACTTCATTTCAGCATGTGCAATGAACCAACAAAATTGAAATCTTGCATAAAATCTTGGTTTACACCCTCCTTCTAGCGCCAATTCTATTGATGAGTGTTTTAGCACATAGAAATGCAGGTGTGATTGCTGGTTTCACACCTCTCTTGAAAAGTAGTCTTACCTAGGGTAGGATACTTTTCAAGAGAGGTGTGAAACCAGCAATCACACAGGTGTTGCTGCATGCTAAAACACTCATTAGCACATATCTCTATCTTAGGACAGTCTGTTAGTTATTGTTGCACCAAAAGATCAACCTGTTAATGCCCGATACAACCACTTGACTTAACAAGCAGGGGAGGCGGTTAAGCCCTTGTCACAAACCCCCGCAGCGCAACACTGAATAAGAAGACCAAGGGTCACACCTTGCAACAATCCCCCCAGCGCAAGCGCGGGGTTTGAACCTGTGACCTCGGCTCTGATACCAACTGTTAGTTGTTGTTGCACCAAAAGATCAACCTATTAATGCCTGATACAACCACTTGACTTAACAAGCACGGGAGGCGGTTAAGCCCTTGTCACAAACCACCGCAGCGCAGCATTGAACAAGAAGACCAAGGGTCACACCTTGCAACACAGTCCATAGCATAGAAGGTATAGAAGAAGATAAAGAGATACAACAGCTAGTAGGGTTTCACCAAACAAAGAGAAGAGATAAAGGCACTATCAAAACCATTAGACAGTCACCAAGAACCCTTGGAATGACAACAACAAAGCAGATATGACAGCGTTGACTTTAGGATTAGTGATTAAGAGCTTTACTAAGACATACTCAAAGTGACTGTCTAGAATGATAGAGTTAAATGTCATAATATAGGAGCATGTCAAAAACATGACAAGGACAACAATAATGAAGTGAATACTCAAGCAAAATGGTTTCAAGTAGAGCCTGGTAAATTGCAGTATTGCATGTTTCTTTTGGTTCTGTAAGTAAAATAGTGAGACAATTCGTGATAATGCATTTATGTAAAGCATCAATGCTAAGGTTGTAATGGCTAGAATTGCAGTATTGCATGTTGAGGGTAGGTTCATTCTTTGTTTACAGTATCCAAGAGTTATGATAACTATTGAAGTATCCAAAAAATGCAATCACAAGGAAGTATAACAAAAACATGGTACAAGTTTACCCAATAACAAGCACACAAAATGAAAGCATAGTAATAGAGCCTCTTACCTCATCTGCATCCATAATATTATGCCCATTCCATGCAGAAACTACAGGCTTAATGGAGGAAGCCAACTGTGACCATTTCTTAGTGAGACTGTGTAAGCAACTCATTATATGTTGGTACCCTTCATTTGAGTTGACATGATCTGTAAAGGCTCGTACTGGGCATCTAATAGATGTCTCTAAAATCTCTATTGATGAACTAGATTTCCACTTCATGTACTACTGTTAGATTTACTAGAATCTAGTGCTTCCATATAATTGAGAATATCTTCTACACCTACTTCTCTATTACTATTTTCCACCTAAAATACAATGTCAATATCAACATATAGTCAGTTCAATAAAAATTTGAAATAAATAACCAACATAAATTGAACCAAAAATCCATACCCTTACTCAAGTTTGTCCATTTTGGCCTGCAACCCACCGAGTAGCCAAATGTATATCCAGTTGCCACATTATCTCTTGCCCTCTTTCCTTTATAACTCTTTGTCAAATATTCTTTAGAACACATTTTCTTTCAATGCCTCCCACTGTTTGGGAGATAGAAGGGATTCTAACCTCTCTTTTCCCTCCAAGATTATTTTTCTACAATTGTATCTAAAATTGCTCATCAAAAGTCTCATCTTTTGCTTGTAATATCTTCTAGAGATTTGTCCACCAGTAGTCTCAAAAACATTTTCCATTTTTTGCATAACATTTTCCACACTTCATGGATCTTTCTCTACAAAATTTGATTTGCAAATATCCAAATGGGCCCTACATCTCACACCCAATTCAGAGGCCCACCTTGCAGCATTTTTCCCAATGGGCTCACCATCTCTCGATACCTCAACCAAGAATGGCTTCTTGCCTTCTAATCTTCTTTGTTTTACATTCCTCTCTGTAGATCTGTATAAATCTTAACTCAATCTTTTTCTTTTGAAAAAAGTAGGCACATCTTCTATTAAACCACTAGCAATATTTTTGGTTGATCCACTAGTTCCATCAAAAGTTGTAGTAGGTACATCTTCTATTAAACCACTAGTAATATTTTTGGCTGATTCACTAGTTCCATCAAAATTTGTAGTAGGCACATCAAATGCAAGTGGTCTCTCTTTATACTTTCATTAACCGGAACTTCATCATCCTTGGCCACATCAGGTGTGTCATGAGTAGGTGTGTCATGAGTAGGTAGATTAGTACCAGTCTTTGTAGATTTCACTTCAAACACATCCTTTAATCTTGAATAAATCATTTGCAGATCAGTTACTCTTCCTTTCCTCTCATTGTTTTCAATAATCTCTGTTAGACTCTATGCTAAGAGATCATGAGGACATTGTACATCACCATGTGCTATATCAGGTTGCACATCACCATGTGCTATATCAAGCTACACATCACTATGTGTTATATCAAGCTGCACATCATCACAACTATTATTTTCACCAACTACAACGAGTTGGCAGCACTATATCTTTACTTTCCTTTTGTTTTCTCTCTGCATTTTCTTTGCACTCCTTTTCTTTCCTATAAAACAAAAAAATATCATATTATGTCTTATATACACAAACCTCTTGCCTATAAAATTTCATAAACACAATTAAACAAATAATATACTACTTAGTGAATTTACAACTTGCCTGTTTGTCAAACCAAGATGTGATAAATATTCACTATTCTTTGCCACACATTCTTTACGAAAGTGCTCATAATCTATCAGTGGAACTTTAGCAACATGATCACTATCATCTAAATTGTGCCTCAAAGTCTTTTTCCTCATTTCCTAAAGTCCAAATAAACAATAATATATAAATTAGCAACTTGAATCAGTAGAACAAGAGTGCAATATAAACAAAGCCATTATTTTTAGTCAACTAGAGCATATAAACAAATGCAGTCATAGTATATAAGGATTTCATTTCCATTTGAATGATACAGTATATAAGGACAGTCCCCATATGAAATACATTCATAGAGCATATAAGATGCATTCTTAGAAACTAGAGGAGACAGTCTATGACAAGTGACATGACATAGGATGATATCATATAAGATGCATTATATGGAGGAACAAAAATTCAGTAAGTAAATGTAGCACACAGATTGAAACCCAAAGGAAACTCTATTTGTTTATCCTTCTAGTTGAGAAGAAACTAATTGCCTTTCTAATAGTGTGAATCATCATTATTTCTACTTATATAATCCTCATTATATCTACTTATAAAATCCTCATTATTTCTACTTATATAATTCTACAAAAATTATGAACACACAAATGTAAGTAAACAAAAACAATCAATATGTGCTTTAAAAATGAGTAATTTATTTTTGGAACAAATATAACTAGTTATATGCATGACCTGTAACAAGATAAGAACTAGAAAATTAACAAAAAGTAGAGCTCAACACAAGAGATTACCCTAAAAAACCCAAAGTGGAAGAAATTCTTGTTCACTAATGCCCTTTCTTATCATGCTTCTTCTCTACTACATTTTACAAGCTCACTATTTTCTTGATGCCTTCACTAATCATCTGCATTACTAGCAAGATCAGAATCCTGATCACTCATGTCTGCATCTTCTTGATTTTCTTCCTCATCCTCATCTATGTCATGCAATACATTCTCTCTCCCAATCTCTTTATTGGTAATCAAAATATCTTCTCCAAACACTCCATCATCATCTTCATCCACTACTTCGAATGTTTCTTGTAAATTAACATATTGCCCATCAGGCATTATATCAATAGCTTCCATGAATTTTCATTTTGAATAAGACTCTGTTTGAATGACATATGATCATCCTAGGCTTCTCACATCATCAATTAGAAATGATTGGTTAATTTGAAAAGGGAAAACATAGGGCTCATCCCTCTATGATAAAAATTATCTTGTATTTGCATGTACAAATCCATACTTATCAAAATGTACTGCGGATAGTCGGAGCCACTTACATTTTAATAATATAGGATTGTTTTCACCAAAATCCACTTGAATAATTTCTTGGATGAATCCAACATAGAATTTCTTCTCAGTTTCATGAAGAAATTCAGCACTTACAACACAATCACAATTTGTCTTTCCTTTGTCTTTTTCCTCCACTCCTAAATGGCTACCATAGGCCCAAATTCCACTAAAAAACATAGCCCATAAATGTGGAGGTTGTGAAAGCTCACTTCCCTCTATTGTTATATCTTGACCTTCTTCTTTTGCATCACTAACTACATTAGCAATCCATTCTTCAAATTTTGGAAAGGAATCAGCTCTAACCAAATCATGACGTCTGCACTTTTGAGGTCGATGTTGCATCCAACTTTGATTCTCTTCTTCATATGTTCTACATAAAATATTAATGTGCAAATAGTAAGATTAATAATATAAATGTGTAAATGCAATTGAGTAAGATTAATAATATAAATGTGTAAATAAATAATTGTGTAAATTTTTAAATAACCCGTGCCACTTATCAAATGAAGATGTGTTTTGAAGAATAAAGGCATGTATCGCACTTCTTTCTTGATGTGATAGCTTGAAGTGACATCCATTGCCTTCTAATACTTCACCTGCAACTCTCTCATCTTCATCATCATCCCATACACGTCGATTGACATTTTTAAAATCCTTCATATATTCTGTGCAAAATCCAATGGCCTCTTGCATTGAATATCCCTCAGACATGCTACCTTCTGGTTTTTCCCTAGTACAAACAATTTTTTTCAAAACCTTCATATATCATTCTATAGGATACATCCATCTCATTCTTAATGGACCACAACGCTCTAGTTCATATTCTAGATGTATCAAAAGATGCATAGAAATGTTAAAGATTGTTGCTGGAAATTCCCATTCCAATAGACAAAGGACTTCAACAACCTCCTCCCTCAAACTATCAAAGTTTGAAGGATCTAATACATGTGAACTCATTCTCTTTAATATTAGGCCCAACCTTATAATTGCCAATCTTGGCCCCTTTGCCAAACCTGATATATTTACCACAATAGGTAAAACATTTTTTATTATAACATGATAGTCATGGGTCTTTAGGCCTCTTAAGCTATTAATGTCAGTTTGGCTTCTGATACTACTACTTACATATCCAGTGGGAAAGTGAGTCTAAGATATCAACTATAAGAATTGTGCACGTTGTTCCTTTGTCCAGACATAAGGAGCACTGGGTTTTCTATATTTTGCATCATCATATTTTTCAACCCAAAGATTTCGATGAATCTTTACTTCTCGAAAGTCTTCATGTGATGAAATAGTATCAAAAGCACTAAAAAGAGTTTCTATAATAGCATCTAGGATATATTTTTCTTATTATGCATAAAGTCAATAGTATGCCTAATGGTTATATCCTTAAAGTATGGCAACTTATAGAATATGCACAACCATGTTACACCACTTTCATTACATGGATCATATCTACTACCAACAATCCCACCATTTTCAATAAATGACATTCTTTTTTTTCCATTCTCAATAATGTAATCACCCGTTATTAGCAAAGGTGCTTCACAATTATCTTATTGACCATTGAAACATGTTTTTTGTTAACGATATGGATGACCCACTTTAAGGTAAGCACAATGTCCACAATAAATACACTTACGCAAACTTCTTGAGTACCTCGTAAAATCCTTAAAGTTGCAAGTAAGATAGCCATGGTATCCATGAACAGTGAGACTAGACAATGTACCATATGAAGGAAGATCATGAATCGTAACCAATAAGGAAGCTCTTAAAGTGAATTTGATGTCAATAGTTTGTATCATCATTTGACCAAAACATGAAGTAAACTAGGTTAATTAGAATAAGTTTTTATGAGTTAGTTTAGGATAGAAATGAGTCTTGAAGGCATATATAGTGCGGGCATCATCATAAGCTTACGCTCCTTGGTCGATAATTCAATGTAGGAATGCAATGATAGAGTGGATTGTTCAGATAGGTTTACCCCTAAATTTTGTTTAAGTCTACAATGCATTAGTTTTCCTCTACATTTTTGGTGCCATTGCCAAGGATGGTGCTACCTTCATAGTCTCATTAGTTTTATGTTCTTTCATAGTTTAAATTTTTATTCCAGCATTAGAATTAATGAATTCATTTTTCTTCAGAAAACACCATACATTATACTAACATTGTGCAGGACCGTGGAAATATCAAGCTAAAACTACTGTATGTAGAGGCAGAGAGATAACCGAGGTAGATTCCTCCCTTCAACTTCTCAAGATAACGAGGACACAACTAACTTTATCAATTATACAATAGAAAGTGCTAAAGAAGAGTTTCCTCTTGCATCTTCATCAACACCTTCTACATCTCCATTAGCTTCCTCCATAGCTATAGAAGGGACTTTTAGAACCATGGTAGATGCTGCAATAGAGGATCCTCTAGGACAAGCAACATTTGAATTCCCTATCCCAGACCAAGCATAGGCTGCTACTCTGAAAAATATACCACCTTCTACATTGCTTGTTTTCTACGGCTTGGTGACTGAAGATACTGACACTTTCTTGTTTGAGTTTTATGTCTTGTGTAGGAGTTATGACTACACCACTAATCCTTACATACTCAAGTTGTTCTCTGCCACATTAAAAGATGCTTCTTTAAGATGGTTTATGGGGTTGGAGAAAGATGTCATTCCAGACTGGGATACCATGAAGACAAAGTTAATGGAAAAATATAAAGACTATTACAGAGGACATGATAGGAGGAGACATGACATCTTCAGGATGTCATAGAAAGAGGATGAACCACTAGAAGACTATGTTGAAAGATTTTAGTTTGCCTTGATGAAAAACCCCCAAAATAGATTGTTTGAAGAATCACTGAAGTTGGTCTTTTTGAGGGGAGTTAATGATGACTGCATGGATGCCCTTAATCTCATTGGAATAGGGGATATATCTCAACTTCCCATTGAGGATGTCTGTAGAGCTTGTAGAAATTATTCTACAACCTTTTTACAGAAAACTAAGGGGAGAAAGAGCAGCCATCACAGGCAAGGCAACCAATGAGGTTTCAAGAGTGCAAATTAGTAACCTACTGACCAACATGAAAGAGGACATTATTAGCCATATGGCTACATGGCTAGACACTCTTCATATCAAGAAGAAATAGGAAGAGGCAGATGCAATGCTTACTGAATACTGCTCTAGTTGTAGATAGAGGAAGGTTAATTGTAAATGCAAAAGGGTGGCCAGTATCCAGCAAGAAAAGATTGGAAGGCTAGAATTATAGTCATTTGAAGGAGAAGATGGACAACTATTCTTCATAGCACAAAGGAGACCTTGGCATTAAAGACAAGGTATGCCCTCTGATCCACTTAATTTTGATTCTCCCTTTCCTACTGCAAACTAGAATTTCTCTTCTTGGAATATTCAACAATGGCCTGGTAATCCAAATGCATGGCAAAACCCACAATGGCCTACTCCACAAGCTGGTTGGAACCAACAATAGCCAAACTCATGGCCTTAGCAAAATTTCCTAGGTCCCAACTATAACTCCCAGTGGCCTACTCAGTAGCAACAATGGCAGCCTCACTGGAACAAGAGCCAACAATGGCAGAAAAATGCACCTTTTCAGTAACCAACGATTCCATCTCAGCCATAGCAACCAGCCATAATACTGCCATCAACACCTCAAAATCCACCGCCAAGACCTACCCAAATCCTTGCCCAAACTACACCTAACCCTAATGTCAAGCTTGTCCAGCAGGCTTATAGTAATGAGGTAATGCAACATCCAACCTATGGGGTAGAAGTGAGTAATGTTCATCTTAGATCATGGAAGCAACTTGTAGGACCTTCATCTCCCCAAATCTCAGAGCTTGAAGATGAAGAACCCACCAAAGAAGCTTCAGATAAACCACCTTTGGAACATGAATCAACCCAAGATGCCTAAACCACCTTACATCAAAAACCTACTCTTTTCCCTGAGTGCTTGGCCATGCAAAAGCAAACAGTCCAAACTGATATTGTCCTTCTCAGCTAGCTAAAAGATATAAGCATCAAGATTCCCTTAATCCAATCCATCAGGGATATTCCTATCTACACTAAGACTATTAGGGATCTTTGCATAAAGAATCTAGGAAGGAAGAGAATAGAGCCTTAGACAGTACATGTTTTAGGTAATCTTACTAATATCATGTTGGGCAACATAACTATTCCCAAATATATAGATCCAAGTAGTCCAGTGGTGGATGTCAAGATCAATGGGACTCTGATTAAGAATACTTTGATAGATTTATGTGCTACAATTAGTGTCCTGACCAAGGAGACAATGCAGACACTCCAATTGAACAACCTTAGGCCTACTCAAACAATCTTGCAATTAGTTGATAGGTCTACAATCAAACTTGAAGGAGTCATAGAAGATTTGATCATTGCATTAGATTCTTGGGAATACCTTACTGATTTTATAGTATTGCAGCCAAAGGTTAATCTTGTTGGTTATCCTCTTATACTAGATAGACCATGGCTTGCCACTGTTGATACATTTATAGGTTGCGGGTCTGGTAACATGATCATATCCAATGGGAGTATGACTAAGAAATTGGTTTTATATCCACCAACCTAGTCATACCATGAGCTTGAGCAGACCATTTGGCCTAGCCTAGAGGATGAGGAGACCTATTCCTTGCAAACCCTGATGACTATTGAATGCAGCCCCTTATTGGATATTCCAGATGAAGATGAATTAATTGCTCACGTTATACAAAATAATTGTGGGAGGCACCCACAGCAGCAAGACTACCTATCCTTCTTACAAGACCCTTTGAGCAACATAATACCTAACAGTTCCTTGAGGGAGGTATCCCAAATATTTCATGCTTTATTACCCCAGCAATGCTTACCTATACCACCCAGCCTTGATTTGTCTTCTATGCAAGAACTATCCAAACAAGTAGAAATCAAGCCAGGTAAGATGTTGACAATACATTGACTGATGAACAACATCAATCCCTGCATGAAATATTGCATACACACTCAACAACATTTGCCTCGGGTTACAGTGACATGAAAGGTATTGATCCTGCCTTATGCATGCACAAATATATATTGATGATGGCTATAGACCCATCAGGCAGCAGCAAAGGCGTATGAACCCCGCCCTCAGAGAGATTGTGAAAGCTGAGCTTCAAAAGCTTCTATATGTATGCTTTATATACCCCATTTTAGATAGTGAATGGGGTTCACCATTGGTCATAGTGCCCAAGAAAGGTGGCAAATGGAGGGTTTGTGTTGATTACAGAGAACTCAATACTGCTAGTAGGAAGGATCACTTTCCATTGCAATTTATTGACCAAGTTCTTGACTCTTTGGCAGGCAAGAAATATTTTTCCTTTCTTGATGGCTTTAGTGGGTATAACCAAAGTAAGATTGCTCCAGAGGATCAAGATAAGACAACATTTACTTGCCCTTGGGGGACATATGCATATTCTATCGTACCCTTTAGTTTGTGCAATGCTCCAACTACATTTCAAAGAGTAGTCCTTAGTATTTTCTCTGATTTTGCCCATGATAGCATGGAGATTTATATAGATGACTTCAACACATATGGTGACACATATGATGAAGCCTTACACAATTTAGAGAAAGTGTTGAAAATATGCACAGAGCACAACCTTTGTTTGAGTAATGAAAAATGTTTTTTGATGATGACACAGGGAATAGTCTTGGGACAATTCATCTCAAGTGCAGGAATCCAAGTTGACCCAAAGAATATTGAGATCATATCTACCTGTATATCCCACAAAGATAGAAGTATGTAAGGAGCTTCATGGGACATGTAATATATTACAGGAGGTTCATTCAAGACTTTAGCAAGATTATTACACCTCTATTTACTCTGTTGACCAAGGACGGTGAATTTGAATGGATACCAGATTGTCAAAATTCTTTTGAAAAGAAAAAAACATCATTAACACAAGCCCCTATTCTCAGAGGTCCAAATTAGACACTACCTTTTCACATCCATACAGATGCATTAGATTTTGCCATTGGGGCAATCCTAGGCCAACAGGAAGGCAACAAAGAGTATGATATATACTATGTAAGTAAAAAACTGCAAGGAGCTGAGTTAAACTACACTGTGATAGAGAAAGAGATGTTGGCAGTTGTTTATGCAATTAACAAATTTAGGCACTACATAACTGGTTACAAGGTATTCATACATACAAATCATGCATCCATTAGATATTTGATGAATAAGCCAATAGTGGGTGGAAGACTTGTAAGATGGTTATTGTTGTTATAGGAATTTGATATTACAATTATTGACAAACTAGGAAAGGCCAATGTAGTTGTTGATTTTTTGTCTAGACTACCTACACAGTCTTCAGAAGGAGTGGTTGATGATTATTTTCCTAATGAACATCTATGTGCTCTAACTATACACACTCCATGGTATGCAGATATTGCCAATTATTTGGTTACAGGGCAGATTCTAGGATACTTCTCTCCAAGGGAGAAGAGGCAGCTAATTCACAAATGTTTCTCTTACTCTTGGATTTTTGGATTCCTATTTTACATTGGCCTAAACAATATTATGAGAAGATGTATCAGAGAGGATGAAGTGTTTGATATAATGAAGGCCTACCATGATGAACCTTGTGGGGGACATTTTGCAGCCAAGAGGATAACCTTCAAAATACTAACAACAAGATATTACTGGCTAACACTTCATAAAGATACTATCACATATACTAGGAGCTGTGATAGCTGTCAGAGAATGGGGAGGCCTACAAGAAGTAATGAGATGCCTTTGCAGCCACAAATCTCATTGGCCCCTTTTGATAAGTGGGGACTGGATTTTGTGGGACCTAGATCTCCTACATCTAACAATAAGGAGTATATCCTGGTATGTACTAATTACTTAACTAAATGGGGTGAAGTTAAAGCCCTATAGTTTGCTAGGGATGGTAATGTGGCTAAATTCTTGTATGAGGACATCTTCACTAGATATGGTGTGCTAAGGGAGATAGTAACTGATCAAGGACCACAATTTACGTCTGATTTGATCACCAAACTGGTAGAAGAATATCATATCAAACATAAGAAATCCACTCCCTATCATCCTCAGGCTAATGGTCAGATGTAAGTCACAAATAGGGAAATTGAGAACATCTTGACAAAGACAGTACAACTTCATAGAAGAGATTGGGTTTCTAGGCTCCCAGAAGTTGTTTGGGCATACAAAACTACCTGGAAGACAACTATAGGATTTACACCTTATGAACTGGTCTATGGCAAGACAATAGTCCTACCTATAGAATTTGAACACAAAACCCTGAGGACAACAGTGGAACTAGGGATGGATCTAACAATAGCTCAGTAGGATAGGCTACGTCATTTGAATGCCCTAGATGAAATCTGATTGGAGGGCATCCATCACACAGAGGTCATACAAAAATAAAGAGCCAAATGGCATGATAAGTACATCAAGACTAAAGAATTCATTACTGGTGACTGGACACTCCTCTATGGTTCAAGATACAAGGACTTCAAGGGCAAGCTTCAGTCTCGTTGGTTAATGGTCAGGTGTAAGTCACAAATAGAGAAATTGAGAACATCTTGACAAAGACAGTACAACTTCATAGAAGAGATTGGGTTTCTAGGCTCCCAGAAGTTGTTTGGGCATACAGAACTACCTGGAAGACAACTATAGGGTTTACACCTTATGAACTGGTCTATGGTAAGACAATAGTCCTGCCTATAGAATTTGAACACAAAACCCTAAGGACAATAGTGGAACTAGGGATGGATCTAACAATAGCTCAGTAGGATAGGTTACATCATTTGAATGCCCTAGATGAAATCTGATTGGAGGGCATCCATCACACAGAGGTCATACAAAAATAAATAGCCAAATGGCATGATAAGTACATCAAGACTAAAGAATTCATTACTGGTGACTAGACACTCCTCTA
This sequence comes from Cunninghamia lanceolata, assembly GCA_027924645.1. NCBI lineage: Eukaryota > Viridiplantae > Streptophyta > Pinopsida > Cupressales > Cupressaceae > Cunninghamia > Cunninghamia lanceolata. The sequence continues at coordinate 1,656,790 of BSBN01000719.1, read as the reverse complement.
TGGTTCAAGATACAAGGACTTCAAGTGCAAGCTTCAGTCTCATTGGTTAGGTCCATATGAGATTAAACAAGTCGTTCCTAATGGTGCAGTTCAATTGTAGACTATTGATGAAGTTTAGTTTTCACTATTAGTAAATGGGCACAGGCTCAAATTGTATAAAAAGCCACTTCAAAAGGATGAGTTTCATGTTTCTTTAGCTTCTCAGTATGGTACTCCTGACACTCCTGATAAAGATGATGAGACACCAAATGATACACCTTCCAATGCTAATCCATCAACATTGTCCAATGATGTGGAGGTTGAGTTGCAATACTCAACCCCTGTCGCTAAAACATAATTTTATTTGCTTTAAAATCACATGCACACATGACACAATATCCATGGTTACTACAATTATGTCAACCAAGATTTGTTTACAACTCACACAGTAGGGACCTAACTCAGCTGGGACCTGATATATTTCATTTGTAATTACACAATCAGGACCTATGCTGGCAGCACCTATAGCCACTCCTGTATGTAGCCTTCCTTTGCAGTTTGGTGAACAGTACCTAATTTTTACTGCCCATTCCACATGCCAAATTCATTTCAAAATCACTCTGCTCTATTGCCACAAGTGTCAACTCACATTTATGAGTTCTCCATTTTTCTCCACCTTTATGTGCCATCGCATCATAATTCTATAGTCATACCAGCCACCTTACTATTCATCATATGCATATCAACTTGACTCATCAATAGATGTTCACAAATTCCAAGGTGTGTTAATTATTTCTTTCTATTCAATATATGCATTACGTAACTTTCAGTCATTAAAACTAGCTTTCTTTTTATATTCATGATTACTTGTAGTTTATTTCATGCATGCAAGAATATTATCCACCATTCCATTTAATCAATACTCTTCATTCCATATTAAATGACATGTGAAGTGAGGTCACTTCAAAATTAAGTTGTGGGGAGGGGTTTATTTTTTGATTTTCACTATTCACCATCTTTTGCCTTGTAAGAAAAACTAGATAAAGACTAAATAAAACCTCCTATGCCATGAGCTTACCCTGTTTTGTCAATAAGTGAACCTATTACCCGAAGGAAGTTGCAGTGGAAAATAAAGGAGAGTCAGAAATTGTAAGTGGTTCTTTTTGGGTGCTGAATTGAAGCTACAGAAATTGTCTTTTGGGGTGGTGACTTGAAGTGGCAGATATTGACACTATTTAGCAGAAATTAACATTGTAGAGATTACAATTGCAATTTATAGGAATCATGGGAGGGGACACAATCAGAAGAGAACCCTCTATGCATAAAGAAATACTAGAAGATGTAATGGTTTTCCCACTCTTTACAAGAGTGGGTTGGTTAGATTACTTTCTAAAACTGATAGAATATGATGATGAGATGGCAAAGGAATTTACATTTACATTACAGTATAATGAAACAATGGTAAAAGGATTGACTATAGATGCTTCTGAAATAGTTATTGCTTAGGTCACAGGATTGCCATGAATAGGGTCTGAATACCCAACTAGAGCTGATGTAGCCACGGTGAGGGAGGAATTCTGTGAGAGAGGTGAACACCTGGACTTCACCACACAAGGTATGAAGAAATTATCTCTTCCCTTCTTTTGGGGGAAATGTGCTTCATACATTATCATATATATTACCTATGATGGTCTTTATAACATGTTATATACTGTACATTTCAAATTGCTCAATCATCTATGGCATGAAAAACTAGTCAATGTCCCAAATTTTCTGTATAGTATGTTGAAAAGAATGTCTTTAGAATACTAGAAACAATAGTCAGACACCACTCTATCCCATCATTGTTTAATAGCCCTACTAATAAAGAGAAGTTTGAGAATTCAGTACCCACATGTTGAGTGGGAAGCTTTTAAGTAATGTGTGTATATTTCAACACTATTAGAGGCACCTAACCTAGAAGATGAGCCTCCATATGAGTCTGAGCCTCCATATGGATCTGAGCATGAAGAGCCACAAGATGAAAATCCTCCACAATTTAGGCCTGTAGCAGTAGAACCCTCATCATCCACCCCTAAAGCTAAGAAAAACAATCCTTCAGCATTTGGTAAAGAAAAGAAGAATAGGAAGGGTGTGAAGAAACACAAGAGAACAATGAAAGAAGGAAGCAAAGGGACAAGAAGAGGAGGAAAAAGGAAGATAAGCAAGAGGCTATCACTCCTAGATGCTCAGGTAGGCTAAAGAGGCAAAGTGTTAAAGAAAAAGTTGTTGAGGAACAAAAATTAGAGGAAAAAGTTAAAGGCTAGCAGAACAGTGATCCAATTCCACTGAATATAGATTCAGATAGGGGAGAAATTCCTCCAGACATCAACATGTCTAGCAGGAAAAGAAGGTATGTTTCTTCTTTTGATTATGAGTCAGGGAATTTGTTTACCGCAAAGAAAATGGGGATGTCTGTACCTGATAATTCAGCTTAAGAAGGTTTTGATATTCTTTGAAAAGGTGATGATGAAAATCTAATTTTTGAAAAAGAAAAAGATTATTGGAGGACAGAAATATTAGAAAAAAACTTCAAGAGGCTTTGGATGGGATAAGATAGTTAGAAGAACAAGTAAAGGGGTATGTGGAGAAAGATAAAGAAAAAGAGAAAAGGATTCAAGAGATGGAAGAGATGATTTAGACTTATGGCCTTGGTTCCAATTTGGATTTATTAGCACAATTGGTTGAAAGTAAAATAAAAATTGAAAAGGATGAAGTACTCTCTCTCCAACCTCCTGTGACAAAAACCCTAGGGTACCATACCACTTTGTCTCTAGGCTTTGAATTAATGAAGCTGACTCATGAAACCAAGTAGGAAAAGGAGAACTGGGAAAAAGAGAAACTGAGTCTTAATGCATCAATTGAGGAAAAAGATTTGGTAATCAAAATATTAGAAGGGAATATGGCAGAGGTGATTAATAGAGCAATTCAAATCATTGAATGTGGACCTTTACCAAGAGTTTATACATTATTTCTTAAGGAAAAGTTTCTTAGTTTTCAATTCAATAGATTCATCAATGATCAATCTATTTCTATCTATTCAAGGCATGATTTTTTAGTTTGGAAGAACAAGATCAGTTGTGTGAATACTATTTGTAAATTATTTGATGGAAGAAGATGTAGAGTGGAATCCCTTGATTTATGTTGGTGATCTTCAAGTCAGAGCTCTGATGTCTTACCTCAAAAATGAGCATCTTAGAGGGGAGCTAATGGATAAATATGAGGAACAAGAAAAGAAGGTACCACTGCAGATTAGGCAAGAAGCCTTAAATCCTAATGTGATCCTTACCCAATGGTTAACACTCCTCTCTCATAAGGGTCCAAGTAAGGTAATTATGGATTTAAGACCCAGGGATTATAGAAGGATACAATGGTTGGCAGTATCTATCATTCAGAACTGCAAGAGGTATGTGCAGAATAGATGGAATAGTCTAACTCCAGAATTGCAGAGGAAAGAGCCCCACTCCTTCCACAATTTCATGAACATGTTTGAGAGGCTACATAGGTATATCAAGATTTTAGAGAGAATAGGAGCAGCATGGATGTCACTCACATTTAACCCTCCTATTCTTCCTTACCCAGTACCACACTCAACAAGAGAAAAGAGTGATAAATGTAAGAATGTAGAGTTGGTCAGGATGAATAGGCTTGCCTGCTACAATGGTTTTTATCTCAAACAGGGATAAGGAGTCAGGGTAGTCATGGACCTCAGAAAAATCACTCTACATTATAATCTCCTCCCCTAGATGTTTAGTTCCTTGATTTTTCTTGAGGGCAAGCCAAAGAGTAGTTGGGGGATATGATGGGTTGAATAATTGACTTCCTTTTATGCTATTTTTATATGTTTTAAGACCATTTCATATGATCCTACAAATACTTTACAAACATTACTATTACATATGTTGTTTCTCATATACTTTTCAAAGACTTTAAACCTATGTTGATAATATGGAATATGGTGGTTATATTATCAAGTGAATGATTTAAATTATAAGTATGCATGTAATATACCTAGAATCCTATGGTTTAAATATGAGAGTTATTTTGTGTGCATATGTTTGGATAATTAACCATGTGCAACAAGCATGTGGAATCAAGGAAAGAGCAATTGCAGTGAGTTGTAGGATAGGGGAATTAAGATAAGTGTAGTTTGAATGCCAAGAGTGAAGATAGATGGAGGATGAATCTGTACCATCATGGATTGGAATAAATGTAGAAAGGAAGACTTGTTCTAAACATAGTCTATGAGTGGTTTTTCATACAAACCGTTTCATGGGAGTTCTTGTTTGAACATGACTTTTCTTCTTTTGATTAGTTAGATTAATAAATCAATCATGCAACTTGTATCCCAGTATCTAGGGTTGAATTGATTGAGGATTAGTTAGTGGTTGTATAGGACTCTCCTAATTTTGTATAAGTTAGAGGGATGAGTTCATTGCTAAGTTAGTTGCTTTCACTTTCCAGTTACTTAGCCGTTACTCTATTTTTCAATTATTAATTATCCAGACATGTTTTGATTTGAATAAAATTTGAGAAGATTCTATTTCTACTATGAGTTGAATACAATTCGGTGTTATGAGAATGCATGAGAATATGAAGTAGATTTGGTTTCCAAATTAAGTGAGATAGTTCCTTGAGTTGGCCACTTAAGGTACTAACCCTCACTTCATATATTTCTTCTTTATTTATGCATTCCTAGTTAAAACTATTTTTCTGTTACTTCATCAATTACATCGTTAAACAAGTGAAGTATCTTGATTAGTATTTCTAGTAGTTGTGATTCATGAACAAGTGCATATTTTAAGTCCTCCAAAGGTTAGTGTTAGTTCTTTTATCATTCTAAGTATTTTGAGTTAATTCTATAATTCTCTATTGAATATAGTTATCTTCAGCTTATGTTGAAGGTACCCGTAGCAACTGGATTTTTAACTATTTTTATTGTTCTTACATTTCTATGAACTTCAGTAAACTAGGTTAATCAGAATAAGTCTGTATGATTTAGTTTAGGATAGAAATGAGTCTCAAAGGCATATATAGTGTGGGCATCATCATAATCTTACGCTCCTTGGTTAATAATTCAATGTAGGAATGCAATGATGGAGTGGACTGTTCAGATAGGTTTACCCATGAATTTTGTTTAAGTCTACAATGCATTAGTTTTCCTATACAACATCCAACCATGAACATTACTACATCTCATTTCTTTTTTCTAACTGCAAGCATGCTCAATGCACCTTGTCTTGACATTAATCTAGGCATGATATCCAACCATGAAACCCACTATGAACCTCAGGAACATCACTGGATATCAGCAACCCTAAACATCGGCAACACCACTATATCTATGTATCTCACTAGTATATCATATGTATCTCACTAGTATATCATCATCACAAACTGAGTGTTGACCTTACTCTAAGTGTTGACATCGATGACATAACAATGATAACACATAAATTGCCAACAACAATGGGCATGGGCAATTGGAAAAACATGTTAAATCTTCTCCTCTTCATCCAAGGCTATAACAATGTGATTTGTAATGCTATATATGCATACTTGAAAGATGTATTTATGTTGGTTGGTCACTAATTCATTATCCAGGAAGAAGGATCCAATTTTTTATGTTGGCCTTATGACATTTCCCAGATGATGGATTGTGTTTGTTTTGGACCTCTCATGTCTTCATTTTTTAGTTCAACTATGAGGGGAAAGATACTATTTTGTGCCCTATTCTAATCTTTTTTGGATCATTATTTATTTGTAATGGATATTTAGCCTTCATGATCAATATAACAAACTAAAATTTTCCTCTCATGTTCTTCTACATTGTGTTTCTTTGAGGATTGCATACTTATCATGTGGATGAATCATCTCTCTTGTAGTGTTTCAGTTCTCTACCCTAACCTCTGTTGAAGTCTGTTAACATGTGGATGAAGCATACTACTATCATTGTTGTGAAGCTCCTCTTCATGGAGAAACTATCATATCCATTCCCATTTGAACATCTTGGAATCATAGGAAGGAAGTGCACCTTCTAAGGGCCATATTCATAGACAAGATCATTTGTGATAGGCGATCAATGGAAGCTACGAATTAAAGGACGTTTGCTTTGTATTGTTCATTGTTTAATTGAATCTCTTTTGTTCATTATTTCATTGAGTTTTGGGTATTTTCATATTTATTATATTGATCACTCATGTTTACACCAATTTTCCCCTAACATTTTTGGTGCACACCATGGGGCCTAGCCCCAAATTCAACCCAAAAACTAAGTTTTTGTGTTTTAGAAAGTCGTACACAAGAGGAAATCATGCATATGACACATCCTAACATGCATTTGATATCTATTATGGCACATACGTTCCTATGGTGCATATAGACTCTATTTTGGTGCATTTACTCTCTTATACAACACATCTGATACTTTAGCACATATATACTATTTTCCTACACTTTTAACCTTTGTCTTAGCACATATGTACTATGGTACTTCTATGATCTGTTTCTGTGCATTCAGTCTCTAAAGCTACGCATCTGATCTAGGCAGTGATTTTTAGGGTTTTCTTGAAGTTTTTGCTAACGCTGATGTCTTTTTTGTAGGAACTCTCTTGATCTGTTTTGCAGGCTAGGTACTGGTTTAGAATCATATAGTTGCACTTGTTAACTCACAATTAAATTTCTAATGGGAAAGTAAATGGATGCTTATGTAAATCTCACATAGTTTAACTAGGAAGGTGATAATTGAATCATTGCTATCTTGCATATCATTAAATCATTGCTATATTTCTAGCTTTCAAAGTTAAACAAACTCATTACTATCTGGATAAAATTAAACTCATCATTGCTATCTGGGTAAAACTGAACCATTGCTATCTTGATTATCACTTCAAAGTTAACAAATTTGTGCTATTTAGATAAAATTGAACTCATCATTGCTATCTGGGTAAAACTGAACCATTGCTATCTTGATTATCACTTCAAAGTTAACAAATTTATGCTGTCTAGATAAAATTGAACTCATCATTGCTATCTGGGTAAAACTGAACCAGTGCTATCTTGATCATCACTTCAAAGTTAATGATTCATGCTATCTGGGATAAAATTGAAAACATCATTTCTATCTTGGTAAAATTGGACCATTGCTATTTTGTTATCACTTCAAAGTTAACAAATTTCTGTGCTTGCCCAAGTAGATAGCTCATCTAGTTTTTCTCATTTTAACTAGGAGAAAAAGAACCACTGTATTATGTGTTTTGAGAATGATACTAGGCCTATGCTTTCCCCTATCTTGGGTGACCAAAATGCCAGACTTATCATTTTTGCATGTGTTTTTCCTTTAGAGGGGCCTACTCTTGGATACCGTTCATCCAAGTAGGAATGACCCTAAGTGGTAATAGGCTAGACGCCAAGCCCTTCCAAGCCACTATAAATAAATTGTGTTTGGAGAAAAAGATTCAAACAACAAGTGCAGTTGTGTTATACTAATAGCCAACCTCCCCCAAAAACCCTCCAAGACGCAACCCTTGCAGGCTGGGAGACTCCATAACTGAGAGTAGTGTTGCCACATGTATAACCACTCGAACGGTTGCCTTTATTACTCATCCTTGTTTTAGTAGACCAAAAACCCTTATAATCCATTACAGGGAAGGGCGATTATCACCTCCCAAAGATGCTTCACTAGAGATAGTGAGAATTTGGTTTTATACTATCCATTGAAACCTAGGTTGATACTTGCTTTCTTTTTTAGTCAAAAAACAGTCAAAAAATCACAAAAAAATAATAAAACCATAAAACATTCTTTGTGTTTGCTATGTCTTCTTACCAAAATTTTAGAAAATCATATCAGAAAGACCTTCTTGCAACCAAAGATACCAAAAACATTAGAAAAGTTTCCAAAAACTTGTAAAAATACTGAGAAACCCAAAGTGGCGCATTCATCCTCTTTTGCTGCACATTTGTGTCGACCTGCGGTGCATCTGTACTGACTTGCAGTGCTTTTGATACCTATTATAGTACATTTAATTTTAACCAGTGTGGCACATCTGTCCTGACTTCCTGTACATTTACCAGTTTTTGCAGCGCATCTGTACTGGTGCATGCATGATAGTGAGCACTTGCACAATCTTTGAGAGAAAAATTTTATCATTTCTAGGTACCCATTTCAGTCTAGTTCCAAGTTTTGAGATCAAATCTTACCTTGTAGTCATTTGTCCATCCATTTTGCATCAAATTATCTCTTTCATTGGTCATCCCATTCACCTTCTATCAGGTCTTCCTAGTCCAAAGTCAAAAGTATCCCATATCAGATCAGCATAGGCCCCTTTTTCGTATCATTATGGATTCAAGTAACCCTATTAAGTCACAGAACTTTGTTAGTGGTCTAGGTGCATGACTAGTCCCTACATAGTAAGATAGGTATCGAGTACCCTTACTAGTGGCTATCATCTTGTATCAGTCGTCTTACTTGGAATCATTGATCGAAAGAGTCCCTTGTCCAAATCTTGTTGTAAGTATCCTATTCTCAATAGTCTCTACTGGCATCTTGCCAAAATCTCTAGTTTCATCCCACCTCATCCCACGTCACCTTGCATGGTTCTTACTAGATCTCAATACAAAAACCAACTTGAAATGGCCAGATCATCCAACCACATTATCACACCTCATGATAGTGATGAGGAAATCTCTCATGAAGAGTATCAAGGAACCCTCCAAGATCCAAAATTCCAACACTTGCTAGAAAAAGTGCTCCATGAGGACCCTCACAAGTATTTTTATCATCTTGCAAATCTTGGAATTAAGCTCCCCACTAATTTTGATCTAAGCACAATCCAAGAAAACGTAGAGGATAATCATGAGAAAAGAAAGAAAGCCATAGACCCAAGCACTCCTATGGAAGAAATGAGGAAATAAATTGAGGGTCTAACACAACAAATGACGAATCTTAAGATGGGTACAAACACTAAAACCTACTCCTTGGAAAGTATTAAACCGTACCCCTTTGATAAAAGTTTGAACATGACACCGTTTCCCTATCAATTTGAAATTCCTAAGTTTGACAAGTACAAAAGGAAAGGGTACCCTAGAGATCACATTAGGGAATTCAATGCAGCATGCATGGAAGTAGCTCACAATGAGACTTACTTAATGAGACTATTCCCTAGATCTGTAGGTAGTCAAGCCATGGAGTGGTTCTCACGGCTTCCATCGGGCATCAAAACATTTGATGAGTTAGTCAACAAATTCGTCACGCACTTCTCATACAATATTGAACATGAAGTCTCCATGCTCGACCTATGCAACACCAAGAAAAAGAGTAGCGAATCATTTGCCTTGTTCCTACAAAGGTGGAGACAACTAGCAAGCAAATGCTCATATGATGTACCCGAGAAGCAATTAATGGAGATGTTTGTCCATAACCTCAACTCCAATCTTAGCTATCAAATACAAATTCAATGCCCTACTTCCTTTTCAAAGGTCATTTAAATGGGATTGTTCATAAAAAAAGCTATGATCGCCAAGGGACAAATCAAGTTATACAAGGACACACCTACCTCTAACTACACGACTGACAAATCAAAGTTTTGGACTAAGAATATAAATGTCATCAATGATGGAGTAGTTGATGCCAAGGTGGTAGCTCCCAAACAATAGCCATTACTGAATCTCAAAGGAGAGGCAAGCAATGTTATGCCCAACAAAACATTCTCTCGGGAGCTAAGACCATGGTTCAAGTCAAATCCAAGGTGAAAGTTCACACCGTTGGGTGGGTCCCAAGAATCCACATTAAGGAAGCTATTGGCCAACAATGAAATCTCTCTACCACTAACAAGTGATTATGAACCTCAAATCAAACCTCACTATTGGAAAGACACTGACTATTGTGAGTATCATAGAGGAAGAGGGCATACAACCAATAATTGTATTCATCTCAAACATGTTATTCAAGACATGTTTGATCAAAATCAAGGAGGAGCTCATCAACATACTTCTAATGAGACACATGTGGCTTACAAAGATCCACTTCTCAATCATGATAGGCCATACAACAACAACAACAATGGCAACAACAACAACCACCGCAACAAGCAAAATCAGAATAATGGGAATAGTAATGCCAACTACGCAAGTGTGCCATTTGACTATACCATCAATTGCATATTAGAGCATGTCCCACAAATCAATGTGGTCATGCCCAACCAACAATCAGAACCCAACAGAACTGATTGTAGTATCATTACTCGTAGTGGTAAGGTCACCTTGAATACCATTCCTCCAAGGTCATCACCTTCTTAGTCCAACTTCCATCACTATAGCATCATAGACCAACTACGGAAGCCTCTGGCCCACATTTCTATCTTAGAATTGTTGTGTCTATCTCCTTCCCACAAGGAGATTCTCGATAAAGCCTTAGTGGAAACCATTGTCCCCACTAACTTGGCCCAAGAAACATTTTAGGCCATGGTAGGTAATCTGATCTCCCCAAGTACCATATCATTTACCAAACAAGATGACCTCTCAGTGTCTCAACCCCATAACACCCCTCTACATATTATCACCTTCATCCATAAGCACTGCATCAAGAGGGTTCTCATTGATGGGGGGGCCGTTTTAAATATTTGTATGTTGAAGCTAGTCCTTACATTGGGGTTCTCTAAGAATGCAGTTGATCCAAGGAAGAAGATTACTATCAAAGCCTATGATGAAGAGGAGAGAACTACCAAGGGAATAGTGGTATTACCCATACAAGTCAGACCGGTGATAAAAGACGTTGTGTGCCAAGTCCTAGATAGGGAGCTTGTCTATAATATTCTCCTAGGTAGACCATGGATTCATGCCATGAAAGTTGTGTCTTCTACCTATCACCAATGCATAAAATTCCATCATAATAGAAAGCAAGTCACCATCCAAGGTGACCCTGACCCCTTTCAGCATTGCAACTCTGTCCTTTCAAAACTTGATTGCATCATACCAAAGAATAGAGCATCTACATCCCCTACCCCACAGCATGATTCTACCCCTGAAGCTTCCTCATCAAAGCCCAAAGAGCAGAAAATTACCATCAAAGAAATAGGAGTAGGGGAATACTCTATTGAGCACAGCCTCAATCTAGCCAAGATGCCTTTATCTCCTAGATCCTTTGGGTGACCCAAGAATTTTCCAAAGCCATCTACTCCTATGCTTCCCACAGCTCCCTTTGTAAAATGGAGGACCCTATCAGATGAAATAGAGGAAAGAGATATCCTACAATGGCTTTACATAGAAGAAGGAGAGAACATACAAAAAGAACTACCTAAGCTCCCAATGGAAATCTATGGGTGAGGTGATTCTATCCTACACATAATGGGTTACGAAGGACAAGGCCCCATTGGCCTAAGAAAAGAAGGAATCATAGAACCCATTCAACCTTCTTCATCCTCATTGGCTAGAACTACGAAAGGTCTAGGATATAAGGATAAAGGCAAAGCTAAAGCAAATGCTTGTCTAGTGGAAATGATCCATACACTTCAAGAGGACAATGACATAGATTCCCATGAATATGAGTTGGATAAGCTGACAGAGTATTCCTCCGATGACAAAGAAGTTAATACCATTAAAAATTATAGCCCCTACCATGAGGGACAAATGCTACCGAATCGGCCACTAGAGTGTGATTTACCTATCTCTGAGAATATGACTTTCGAGGAAGGTTCGAGTTCTATCATGATAAAAAAACTTGGAGGAAAGTACCATTCCGAACACTCCCCCTACCAATACCCCTACCATATCCATTCAAACTATTGATGAATCAGATCTATCCTCTGACTCCCTCCCCCTTGTGCATCCTGAGCTTATTGACTGGGACCTACAAGGAACCCCGCAACTAGATATGTTCCAAAACGACGATGCCTATATTGACTATATGGAACTTAGGGACCACCTACCTAAAGCAGATCATAAAGTTGGCTTCGCTATTGAACTTAATACCATGGCTTATTTCAAAGAGGGTGCCAATCCTTCCAGTCACAAAAATATCAAAATAAAAATTGGATCTGACAATGAAAACTGCTCCGCAGTAGTGTCAGATCCCAAAATAGTAAAAAGAAAGGATGTATCTGAAGGTGAAAACCCAACTATGGCACCTGACGATGGAAGGCTTGACACTGTCCCCGATAACATGCACCAAGAGAAGTCTCAGATTGCTGTGGAACTGACAGAACCTGTTAACATTGGAATAGAGGAATAGCCTAAGATCATTCACTTTGCTAAGTCTCTAACCCCACCAGAGAAGACTAAGTTTGTACCATTCTTCAAAAGAAAACAAGTCAATTTTGCTTGGTCATATACAGATATGCCAGGGTTAGATCTAGAACTGATTTTACATCATCTTCCATTAGATCCAGGAGTGAAACCAGTGAAACAAAAGCTTAGAAAGATGCATCCACATATAGCACTACTTGTAAAAGAAGAACTCAAGAAACTACTAGATGTAGGGTTCATCAGATCTATAGACTATTCAGAATGGGTTTCCAACATAGTACTAGTGTCCAAACCTGATGGTTGAGTTAGACTATGCAATGATTTCAAAGATCTAAACAAAGCTTGCCACAAGGATGATTTTCTGTTGCCAAATATAGATATCATAGTTGACTTAACAACAAGGAATACCATGTTATCTCTCGTGGATGGCTTCTCAGGATACAATCAGATCAGGATAGCACTAGAAGACTAGCATAAGATAGCTTTTACTTGTCCATGGGACACTTTCTATTGGAATGTCATGCCATTTGGGCTAAAGAATGTAGGAACCACATATCAACGTGCTATGACCACTATATTCCATGATATGGTGCACGTAATAATGGAAGACTATGTAGACAATATTCTTGCAAAGTCACTCACAAGAGAATCACACCTGGATGTGTTAGAGAAAGTCTTCCATAGACTAGAACAATTCAAAGTTAGGTTGAACCCAAAGAAATGTGTGTTTGGAGTCACCTCAAGAAAGCTCTTAGGCTTTATTGTATCAGCAAATGGAATAGAGGTGGACCCCACCAAAGTCAAGGCTATTATGGATATGCCACCACCCAAGACTCTTACTCAACTAAGGTCTCTATAGGGCAAGCTATAGGCAATCCATAGATTCATATCACAACTGACAGACAAGTGTCAACCATTCAGTCATCTTCTGCACAAGAACATTCCATTTAGATGGGATGAGAAATGTGAAGAGGCATTCAAAAAACTGAAAGAGTATCTTATGAATCCACCTGTTCTCATGCCTCCTATCCAAGGGAACCATTGATGGTGACTGATTGTCATTGATGTCAAAAAGGTCTTGTAGGATCTTGGGTTGATAATTAGGAGTATATCATCTTGTGTGTTGTTTGTTGTTGCAGTGAAATATGTGTTCACAATTTGTCATGATCTTCATAGATGTGGTCTTCAATCAGTATATCTCCAAGCATGACAAAGTTGAAATGATAAGATTCTATCAGGGGTCAGTATGGTTGCATGAAGTTTGTTCATCAAACGAAAGGTTTGTTCATATTATTCTTTTGATTAGTAGTAGTTGCAGTAGTGAGTAATCAGATGTGTCAGATATGTTGTTTGAAGTTGTTTTCTATGTATGAGTCTTCATTAGTGTTGATGACGATATTTCACTTCTCAAGGCATACAGTGAATTTACATTTGCAGAGATAGACAAAGATCTACATATGATTTACTCATGGACTTTACTTGATCTTCATGTGGAATCAAAAGATTTGAGAAAGACATCAAATGTCATAAGCATTTAATAAAGCATCAAATATGCTCAAATTGGAGAACATGGGTTAAATATGAAAAAGTCTTCAAATATGTGGAGCATGTTTTCAGGAAAAGACATTGAATTGTTTTAGAAGATCATGTTTTATGGAAAGGGGCTGATTTTTTAAATATACTATGGGGAGCACATTATAAGGAGCATTTTTTTAAGGTGCTTTATGCATAAAATAAAAGCATTGAATATGCTTTATTTTTTTAGAAAAATATTGAAGAGTCTTATTTGTTTATGAAGAGCACGTTTTTTTTCTAAAGAGCTTTCGAATAAGCTATATTAAGCTTTATGAGTTTATTTAAAAAGGGGACCATGATTATGTTTTAAAAGACATAAAAATCTTTATTTAGTGTGTGGAGTTCAGATTTTTTAGGAAGGCATAAGAGATTTTTATTAAGACTATTTTTAGTCTTTTTTTATAAAGGAAAAGGCACAAAATTTATAAAGCTTGGAATGCTTTTAGGAAAAGGCACGAATTTATGCCTTGTTTTTTTTTAAAAAGTTTTTTTTAAAGAAATTTGTTAAATTTCTATTTTATTTAAAAGGCTTGAATTCAATATAGAATGCATATGAGTTTTTCAAAGAGCCTTTATAGGAGATGGCTGATTTTTTAAAAGCAATATTTTTGGAAAAAGCCATTGAAGAATTTAGTGAATTTTTTTTATGTGAGAAGATTGATTTTTGATAAATCATTTTGCATAGAAGATGAACAATTTTTTGTTTTCTTGAGAAAATAAAGAGGTTGTTTGCAAAGAAGAATTTGAGGAGATTTTCTTTTGTAAAGCAAATATTTATGGAGAAATTGGAGATTGATTTTGAGAGGATTGCTTTGACAGACAATATAAAAATATCAAATGATTATATTGCAGATTAGTGAAGTTATTTATGTAGATTGAAAAGATTGAAGAGTCATCTTTGAAGGAATATAAAGAGATGAATTTTTTTTTTAAGGAACAAAATGTTTTTATCAATTATTTTGTGAGCAGGGCATTGGATGCAGATTTTTAGTTTTGAAGATGATATTTTTGCAGATTGAAAATATTATTTTAATCCAAAGAGAGATTGAAGATACTCTTGCAGATTGACAAGAAGAAGAAGCTCAAGGGTTTTGAATGTAAAAGCTTGGAAGTTTTTAAGGAGATTTTTTTTTACAGATGATTTATTTTGAAATGTGGAATATGAAGATTTATTTTCTTTGCAGATTGGAGAATACAAAAAGAAGATTCAAGATGAAAATTGAAAAGAAAATGATTTTATTTTGTAGAAATGTAATTTGTTGCAGGATAAAAAGAGGATACAGGAAGAGTTTTTATTTTACAGGGCACTGATTAATATTATTGAAGATTTTTGTATAAATAAATTATTTATGCAGATGTCAAGGGTCAAAAGGTGAAATTGACACAAAAATAAAGAAGAAGCTTTTGAAGAGAAGAGGAACATCAAAAGTCTTTTTATTTACAATAATCTTTCAGGTGCATTGATGTAACCTTATAAATAGACAGAGATGAAACATAAAAAATAAGTAGTGTTGTTGGTTGGATCAGAATAAAGGATTGTTGAGTGTATCCGGATGTAAGATTAATTTTGAATAGAATGACCATTTGACAGACATATGTTTTGTATTGAATGGAAACAGAGTATCCCTCTGATTTGTTTATTACATCTGTTAGTGATTTGGTTTGCCAATGAGGCTTTGTATTAGCCAGTGAGGCTTTTTGGTCAGTGAGACCTATTTGTTTACCAGTGAGGTATATCAGTGTTGGAAGTGGGTGCTTCTGTTTGGTATTGGAGTTGGTGCTCCTAGATACATATTGTAGCTAGTGAGGCATGTTTTCCAGTTAAGCCAGTGAGGTAGTTTTGAGTGGTTTTTCTACCCAAAGAGGGTTTTCCACTCCAGTAATTCTTGTGTTAATGATATACTTCTATGTGTGTTCTTGCTTCTATGTTAAGATTTATCTCTACGTGGTCCTACTCATAATTTTTATTATCAAATTTATACATATATGTGTAATAGTTCATTGATGACTTTCTCTTTCTGAGTCTTGTAAATTAAAAGTTATAATAAGTTGCAAAAATCTACACAACACTGATTCACCCCCCTCTCAGTGTTCTCTGGACTCCTACAACCATTGTTATTATACATATCTACTACACCAATAGCTCTTGGGGCTCTTCTAGCACAACAAGATTATGAAAATAAAGAAAGAGATGTCTACTATATTAGCCGCACATTGGTGGGCTATGAGTTGCAATACTCTTAGATAGAAAGATCACATCTTGCTGTAGTTTTTGCTTCCCAAGAACTCTGACATTATATGCTTGCACATCCAGTCAAATTTATTACAAAAATAGATCCACTAAAGTACCTACTAAGCAAAGCAGCTCTAAGAGGTCACCTAGCCAAATGGGTAATGCTCCTAAGTGAATACGACATTGAGTATGTAGACAGAAAGGCCATCAAGGGGTAGGTCATTGCTGATCAGTTAGCAGATGCACCACCACAAGACATCACACCAATGAAATTTGAGTTTCTAGATGAATCCTTATTCAGTATATCAACACATTCCTAGACACTTTACTTTGATGGGTCCTACACAAACCATGGATTGGGGGTAGGAATCTTGTTTGTAACTCCTCATGATGACACCATATCGAAGTCTTACTGTCTATTATTTCCATTCACAAACAACATAGCAGAATATGAAGGCTTGGTCATTGGCCTCAAGATGGCAATAGAGTGGAAAATCAAAGAGCTACATGTCTACGGTGATTCTCAACTAGTGATCAATCAAGTCAATGACGATTACCAAACCAAAGATGAGAAGCTTGTCCCATACAAGCGGATGGTCAAGGACTTTAAGGAATACTTTGTGATCATCTATTTTGACTAGATACCTCAGATTGAAAACAAAGCAGTAGATGCCATGGCAACCATTGCCTCTCTTCTTGAAATACTAGAGAATGAGTCACAGTACGAGTTCTTAATGGAATCAATTCATAAATTAGCTTATGATCTTCCTGAAACCCATTCCATATTCCATTTAGTTAGATCTGATTTACCTTGGTACGATAAGGTTTACACTTACCTCGAGGACAACACCATCCCACCTAACTTATCTTCAAACTAATGATGAACCTTTATACGCCAAACCTCTCGTTATACCATTATTGCTGACACCCTATACCGATGTGGTCTAGATGGTACTTTACTCTGTTGTTTAGAACAAGAAGAATCCCAAACCACCTTACAAGACGTACATGAAGGGATCTATGGAACACACTCTAGTAGTCCTTCCTTAGCTAAGAAACTCATGCATTTGGGTTATTATTGGACGAACATGGAAACAAATTCATATCAATTTGTGAAGAAGTTCAAGCAGTACCAAATACATGGGAACCTGATAAATGCACCAGCTCAAGAGTTGAGACCTTTAATGACACCTTGGCCCTTTTGCCAATGGGGACTTAACCTTGTGGGTAAAATCCATCCACCCTCATTCAACGGCCACAAATTCATCATAACCACCACTGAATACTTTACCAAGTGGATTAAATCCATCCCTCTCACCACTATCACAGGTAAATAAATCTCCTCATTCATCTTGAATTACCTCATATACAGATATGGAATTCCCTCATCCATTATCATGGATAATGAAAGACCCTTCAAGAACCAGGATGTCCAAGAACTCTATGACTGATTCAAAATCCAACATCATTTCTCCACACCCCATTACCCCCAAGGAAACGGTCAAGCTAAAGCATCCAACAAGACCATCTTGAAACTCCTCAAGAAGACGGTCAATGATGCTGGCTATGATTGGTACATCCAATTCAATCCCGCTCTGTGGGCCTATAGAACCACTATACGCATTCCCATAGGTGCTACCCCTTACGCCTTTATCTATGGCTCAGAAGATATCCTCCCCATAGAGGTCGAATTACCATCTCTTAATGTGTTGTTAAAAGGTCTCATAATAGATGAAGAATATAGAGTTTCCAGATTGCAAGAACTTGAGTTGCTAGAGAAAAGAAGACAGAAAGCCTTTGATCATCTCAAGGCATACCAACAAATGATGTCAAAAAGCTACAACCATAGAGTCTGTCTAAGGGTATTCAAGGTTGGAGATCTAGTACTTAATGAGAATCCCCGCAATCAACAGGATCAGGAAAAGAAAGGCAAGTTCAAACCCAACTAGCTTGGGCCTTATGTGATCGTAGCTGCTTATGGATCAGGGGCATATCAGTTAGCAACATTAGAGGGTGAGTTGTTCGATGACCTAATCAATAGTATGCATCTTCACTGGTTCTATACCTAGGAGAACCCCAATGTAAGGGGGGCAAAAAAATACAAAAAAATCAAAAAATCAAAAAATTAGAAAAATACAAAAAAATCATCCTTTGGTGAAAACCTGGCAAACAGGTGTCATGCATACTTTATAGCTTTCGTGCAAATAAAAGCAAGTGGTGAAAAACCTAGTAAACAGGTGTTACTTGTGATAAACTACTTCCTCCATCTTTGGGAAACCAATCACCTTGTGTCCATTCTTCCTTCACTCGTGTCCCATTCGATCCGTATCTATTTCATAATAAAAACCTATTGATAACCTATCATGGATTGATACTCTATCTCTTTGTTGCCTTGTCAACCAAGGTTTTATCCCATATCCTATCCACAGTGTTAGCCTAGCATAGTCTCTCGTTAGTATCCATGGTCCAAGTCCATGAACTACGTTGCCTCTGCGTTGTCACGTAGGCAAGGCCATTATTCAAATGCACTCCTGAGGCTCTATTGTCCCATCCGTCACATGTCTAGTCCTTCTATCTATCTGAGCCCGCACCACTTTCTACTGCCTAGGTCTTAGGTTCGTTAGGGTTTACCCCGAACTAAGTTGCCTCTGCGTCGTCACGTAGGCAAGGCCATTTAGCAATGAGCCCCCGAGGCACTAGGTTAGTTCCTTAGGGTCCATCTCACCAATAAGGATTATGGAATCTTCTCACCAGACAAGCAAGCAAAAGCAAATCCTGCTTCTGAAGCAAGAAATCTTGATGCAGGACATTAACCTATCCAAAGCAAAGCAAACAAACACCTAAGGCATTCTAAATGATTTTACCCAAATTATGGCAAGAAACAAACACATCTAAATGCAAAAATGTTTTGTGGATTGGAAACATGGTTAAAATATAGAGTCTTGATTTTTTCTATCACGCCTTTCTATGCTACTCGAGGATGCCAAAAGCTAGAGATGCTATGATGGGAGCATGATTATTTTCTTTGTTTGTTGTTTGTGGATTAAACTTTAGTAATGTGACACCTTGTCTAAAGACATGATCAGAAAAAAAAATCATCGAGAACATCAAAGGTCTAACATGAATGGGGGCAATCCTTGTCTGTTGATACGCAAGAAATACTTAGGTCATCTCAGTTCAATTATACCTAGATGCTTGTATTAATTTACAACATTTATAAAAAGTACCAAAAAAATTGCCCAATGATGAAATAAGCACTTCAAAATACTTGCACCATCAAGATGTCAAAAGCAAAGCATCCATTATACATCCATTTATACATCCATACATCCATATCCCAAGCAATAAAAGATCTAAACAATGCAGAGTATCAATACAAATAAAAGCTTGTGAGTTCTTTTTTCGAGTCATTTTTCTATCTATCATCATATCTTTCATCCTTGTCCATTTAGTCTAAGCAGTGATCCAAATGCAAGTCCATCCTTAATCCATACCAATCAAGTCAAGTCAATCTTGTCAAATTATCCAAGCACCCTCAGTGGTCTTGATCCTTGTCTGGTTGTAAACCAACTTGATCAATTATAATCAAGCATTTGTCTTATACAAGATGTAACATTGTCAAAATTAGACCAACACACACATCTTACACAACATGTTTCATTTCTTGAAACTAGACACTATCCTTTGTGATGCTCTAGGGATCTATCATTCCCCACCGTGACAACATGCCTGTCATGTTGGTCTAGGGATATATCGTTCCCCGCCATGACAACATTGTCGTATATCGTTATCAATATATCATTGGTTTACCGCTTGACAAGGGCAATACCTTGTTTGTTCTTGTATCATTTGTGCATACTTTCTTACTTTCTTGTGTGTGTTATCATTCTATCTTGCATAGCATATCATTTGATTCTTTCTTCATCCTTCTTCTTTGTGAGATTGTCCGTCTCATGTCCCTTCTACCTTCTTCCCGTCTAATCTCCCGAGGGGGCATCCTATCATCATAACCTATACCAGGAGCAAACTAGGGCATGTATCATTATTCAACAATCTATTTCTTTGGAGCAACACCATAAACTGCATTGCATCAAAGAGGGGCAAAATGTATACACCTAAAAATGACACGACTCAGTCTAGATAAATATTCTTAATATTTATTCCCTTCTAATTCCTCTATCAATAAATAAATAAACATTTTTTTTTATTTGATTCATATTACTCTAAGTTAATTAAATATCAAAATATTTAATTACCTCTTCTAAAATCAAAATTAAATAAAATCATTTATTTAATTAAAATCTTCCAAACAATTAAACAATTCTTAATTATTTAATTAAAGTCAAATCATTCTTCCAAATTTGAACAAATCAAATCAAATTTATTTAAATCCTCTCAATCTCTAAAAATAAAATATAATCAAATATTTTATTTATTCTTCCAAATTCATTATAAATTAAATAATATCAATTATTTAATTGTTTCTTCCAATAATATCTTCTCTAAATTTAAATAAATCAAATATTTATTTAAGTTGTCTATTTCTTCTAAATTGAGTTATCTCTAAATATAATTCAATCCTTGTGCACATGCAATTGAATATTCTAAATATTTAATTGAGCTAAAATATATTCTCATCCTCATGCAATTTCCATTCTCTAGTTCTATTCTCTTAACTGATTGATCTATTATTTTAATTGATTTATCTCTTCAGTTAACTCATTCTTCTTTTTTATTAATTCCTCTCATGCAAAATATAGCAAGACACATGTCTTCTTCCCATTCGTGCACTTTCCTCAACCGTTCTATACTGTTGATCTTTTCATTCTTTCTATACCGTTGATCTTTTCTCTCTCAAGTCTATAAATTGAACCATATTCCTCTATTTCATTCATCCAAGCTTTAAGTAAACTTACTCTGCAAGAATTACAATGCACTTTTGGCACCAATTCCTTCATTGCTTGTGATCACACTCATTATTGCATACTACTATCATTGCTGTGAAACTCCTCTTCATGGCGAAACTATCATAGCCATTCCCATTTGAACATCTTGGAATCATAGCAAGGAAGTGCACCTTCTGAGGGCCATATTCATAGATAAGATCATTTGTGATAAGTGATCAATGGAAGCTATGAATTAAAGGAGGTTTGCTTTGTATTGTTCATTGTTTAGTTGAATCTCTTTTGTTCATTATTTCATTGAGTTTTGGGTATTTTGACATTTATTATATTGATTATTCATGTTTACACCAATTTTCCCTTAACATTTTTGGCACCCACCATGGGGCCTAGCCCCAAATTTAACCTAAAAACTAAGTTTTTGTGTTTTAGAAAGCCATACACAGGAGGAAATAGCGCATCTAACACATCCTAACATACATCTGATATCTGTTATGGCACATACAGACTCTGTTCTGGCATATTTACTCTCTGATATGGCGCATCTGATACTTCAGCACATATATATTGTTTTCCTGCGCTTTTGACCTGTACCAGTAGTATGCAATAACGAGTGTGATCACAAGTAATGAAGGAATTGGTGCCAAAGGCGCGCTGTAATTCTTGCAGAGTAAGTTTACTTAAAGCTTGGATGAATGAAATGGAGGAATAGGGTTCAATTTATAGACTTGAGAGAGAAAAGATCAACGGTATAGAAAGAATGAAAAGATCAATGGTATAGAACGGTTGAGGAACATGTGCGAATAGGAAGAAGACATGTGTCTTACTATATTTTGCATGAGAGGAATTAATAAAATAGAAGAATGAGTTAACTGAAGAGATAAATCAATTAAAATAATAGATCAATCAGTTAAGAGAATAGAACTAGAGAATGGAAATTGCATGAGGATGAGAAGATATTTTAGCTCAATTAAATATTTAGAATATTCAATTGCATGTGCACAAGGATTGAATTATATTTAGAGATAAATCAATTTAGAAGAAATAGACAACTTAAATAAATATTTGATTTATTTAAATTTAGAGAAGATATTATTGGAAGAAACAATTAAATAATTGATATTATTTAATTTAGAATGAATTTAGAAGAATAAATAAAATATTTTATTGTATTTTATTTTTAGAGATTGAGAGGGTTTAAATAAATTTGATTTGATTTATTTAAATTTGGAAGAATGATTTGACTTTAATTAAATAATTAAGAATTGCTTAATTGTTTGGAAGATTTTAATTAAATAAAGGATTTTATTTAATTTTGACTTTAGAAGGGGTAATTAAATATTTTGATATTTAATTAACTTAGAGGAATATGAATCAAATAAATAAATTTGTTTATTTATTTATTGATAGAGGAATTAGAAGGGAATAAATATTAAGAATATTTATTTAGACTGAGTCGTGTCATTTTTAGGTGTATACAAAGTCTTATAAGCCTATGTGTGTTTATTCAGCCTTTGAGATCATTTCTATGTTTATCAATTTCCAATCAAACAACTAAATCTCGTGTATCACCCTTTACCTTTCTTACATCCCTCCTCATTTTTCCCCTGGTGCCTGTTAGCATTAGGTTTAGTTCTCTGAGCCTCAAAACTTAGAAAGAGTAACTAGCCTTCTCTAGAGAACTGATCTCATTTTGTAGGGTCATACACCTAAGTTCACTCCCATTATTTCATTGGAATGTATGAACCTAGTTTAGATAGGGTGCAATTTCATGTGATAATAGTTTTTGGCATGCCTGGTGGGACCATGGTTTGAGGGTTTGCATCAAACCCTCATTTTCAATCACCCATTGAATAGTTTGGTGTGTTCTTCAATGTATTTCTCCACTCAAAGTAGTTTTCTCCAACACCATGGTGACTCGAAAACTTAGATATGCTAGTTCATGTAGCCCGATTGCTTAAAACAACCTTCAAGGATCAAGATTTCAATGATATTCTTGATATCTTCTTACTTTTAAAAGTATCTCAATCACCTAGCAACTCCCTTCTCATATGTACTCATCTCTTAAAGGGGAAGACATGTTAGCTCTTACTTTAAAAAGAATATTTTAATGAGTTTCTATGTTATATTATGTCAAAATTTTATAAAATCTATGGCTATTCCCCTCCACCTTGTCAAAATGCAACTTTCACACTTCCTTATCAACCATATCAGACTCAAAGTGTTCCTAGTTTCATGCCACACACCCCTGTTATAGTAGGTTAACAATATTCTAATAATGTTTTCCTTCCTCCCACACCTGCTCAATCTTCCTAGAAGCCTAATCATGCCTATTACATGCCCCAAGAAGACTATTTTTCTCCTAATCAACCTAGCTACCTTCCTAGTGAACAAGATATTGCCAAAATAGATGTTGGTAGCCTCTAGGACCTCATTCTATCCTATTATAGAAGGTTGGATGAGATGTTAAAGGTTGTTCTATGTGAAAAGTGGGAAGATGGGAAATGAATTTTAAGTATATCAAATCAAACCCATCTTTCACAATAACATTCAAGGACAAAAACTGAGCCAAGTCACTACAGATGAATGAGGACTCAGCTGTAGTTTTATGTGCTCAAGAATGATATGGAAAGAATAGATTAGATTAAAAGATTTATCAAACCCTAATTCAAATAGGCATTAAACCCTAATTATAGTGCAATCAGGTACACACAAATAGAATGCTATAGGAAATCATACAAGAAGATACTTAGGGATGATCAGAAACATACCAAAAGTTGGGTTTCTAGAAATAGAGACTTTGCAGACTACGAGTTATAATAGGATAGAATTTATGTAGATCTAGAGCAGAGAGATGTGTTAGACTATATCTAGATCCTGAGTTAGGCCCCAAGCCTATCAAGAGGACTATGGGGCATGCACCCAAGTCTAGGAGGGAGGAATACCAACAAGTTTATTCAAGATCTTGAAATCTTATCCTTCAAACTACTTTGTTGCACCTGTACTTTTCCAACTCCACCTATAACCTGCAATCACAAAGAAAGGGGGTTAGGGGTTGTTGTGTTTAGGAGCTTTCCTCGATCAAGCCCTAGAAGGACATTCAAGTCTTCCAACACCATTGTTAGATAGAGTGAGTGCCCAAGGAGGGTAAAGGCCAAATCTAATGATGAAATGAAATGATTGAAACATAAATTGATGTCACCTTAGAGCTAAATCCCTCACAAAGATGAAGATGTTGATAACTAAGAGGGGGGGTGAATCAGTTATCTTAATTACTTCAACTTTCTGATCTTCCTTAACAATTATTGCAACATCAAATCATATAAGAAAATATAACCATGAAATAGAAATAACATCAATACACATGACACAATGATTTTGACGTGGAAAATCTTGTTAAGGGAAAAAACCACGGGGTGATTAACCCAAGATTGTATTCTTTGTTAAAAGAACAAGATAGTACATGTAGACACCCTAAAATGACCAAGTCGCTGCACCACTTGCTTTTTGCCATCTATCTAATCACCTGCAATCAACATTAATTAAATAATCTAATTATTTAATTAATTTCATCAAATTCTTCCAAATCACATAATTTTGACATTAATTGAATAAATTCTCTTTATTTAATTAATTAAATTAAATTCCTCTATTATTCTTCCATAATTAAATAATTTTAATTATTTAATTAGATCATCGTCACCTTCCAAAATTCACATCCATATAAATTAAATAAACCTAATTATTTAATTAATTCAACAAATTCCCTCTTATCTACAATTAAATAATTCTTAAATTATTTAATTAAATCAAAATTATTCTTCCAAAATCATGCACAACAATTAAATAAATTTATTTATTTAATTTGCTTTCAAATCTTCTAAATTAAATAATTCTAATTATTTAATTATTTCTTCCAAAATATCTTCTCTAAATTTAAAAAAATCAATTATTTATTCAAATTGTTTTTTCTTCTAAATTTGAGTTATCTCTAAAATAACTCAAGCTTTCTTGCTCATACAATTAAATAATGGGAGACCATTCAAGAATCAAGATGTCCATGCCTTGTGCACACAATAGAATATCCAACATCACTTTTCAACTCCCTACTATCGTTTTCATTGACGCAATGCTTTAAACTGCATCGCATCAAAGAGGGGCAAAATGTAGACACCCTAAAATGACCAAGTCGCTGCACCACTTGCTTTTTGCCATCTGTCTAATCACCTGCATTCAACATTAATTAAATAATCTAATTATTTAATTAATTTCATCAAATTCTTCCAAATCACATAATTTTGACATTAATTGAATAAATTCTCTTTATTTAATTAATTAAATTAAATTCCTCTATTATTCTTCTATAATTAAATAATTTTAATTATTTAATTAGATCATCGTCACCTTCCAAAATTCACATCCACATTAATTAAATAAACCTAATTATTTAATTAATTCAACAAATTCCCTCTTATCTACAATTAAATAATTCTCAAATTATTTAATTAAATCAAAATTATTCTTCCAAAATCATGCACAACAATTAAATAAATTTATTTATTTAATTTGCTTTCAAATCTTCTAAATTAAATAATTCTAATTATTTAATTATTTCTTCCAAAATATCTTCTCTAAATTTAAATAAATCATTTATTTATTCAAATTACTTTTTCTTCTAAATTTGAGTTATCTCTAAAATAACTCAAGCTTTCTTGCTCATGCAATTAAATATTTCTAATATTTAATAAAGCAAAATATCTTCTTATTCTCATGCAAATCTCTTCTTCTTGTTTTAAATCACTTAATTGATCATTACATTCTGTTAATTGCTTTAACTCATTCTTCTATTCTTGATAACTCCTCTCATGCAAAAGAAAGCAAGACACTTGGTTTCTTCTTATTCGTTGCACGTTCCTCAACTGCTCTCCTCCGTTGATTCTTTTGAATTATCTAGACCGTTGATCGATCTTCCTTGAAACCTATATAAACCCCCCTCATCTCTTTCATTAAGTCTCTCTCTCTCTTCGATCTTATTCTCAGGCATACTTAACAGCGCTTTGAGCATACATCGCATCGATTGAGCAACTTTACGATCTCTTAACATTGATCTTTTGAGCACACTACTTGCTTGTTGCAATCTTGGTTTTGCAATGATAATTGAGCAATCTACATTCAATCCAAAGGAAATAATACAGATTTCGGTAAAAGTCTTTATATTTCATTGATTTATCTATCATGGCTTTTAGTTAAATTCATTTTATTTATGTGATTGGTTTTTGGTTTTATTAGTTTAGATTTAATCAATTTTTCCTCATACACATTTTGGCATGCCCGGTGGGACCCACTAATCCCTCTTTTTCTTTAAGAAATTGATTTTTTTAAGTCACAGTACGGTACGGCGCAAACAACATTGCAAAGCACTTTTGGCAGTATCCTTAAGCGCTCTTGGAGGCACATTACAGCGCCCTCGGGGGCACTGCGGCACTTCTGGTAGCACAGAGCAATGCTTTTGGTAACACATCATGGCGCTTCCGGTAGTTTCATTAAGCGCTTTTAGCTAAAATAGGTTTTTCTGACTTCACTTGGTGTTTACAGGGTTTTATTCGTTACATATCTTTTGTTTGTCTGACAAGCTGTTGTATTTGTCTTTCAAACTGGCTTTTGATTCTTCCTAATCTAACTTATTTAGGGGTATCTTTGATATTTGAGTTAATCTATTGTGTTACTACACTTTCTGAGTTTTCTAGATTTCACGATTCAGATCTATCAGATATTACTTCTCAGAACAGTAGATCAATCATGGAATCCCATTTGGATCTGGTTATTTTGATAAAAGCTAATCTTTTTGTGATCTGAGATAGTGCAGCACATTTGGTATAATAGTATCACACTTTTAGATGCACAGTACAGTGCTTCTGGATCTTTTTCAGTGCTTCTGGTAGTATTCTACGACGCTTCTGGGATGCATTACATCGCTTTTGACATAACAGTATCACGCTTTCAGATAGATAATACAACACTTCTGGATCTTGTTCAGCACTTCTAGTAGTATTCTACGATGCTTCGAGTTTGTATTTCAGCACGTTTGGTAAGACAGTAAAGCACTTTCGGTATAGTAGTAACTCGTTTCTGGTCAAATTGATTTGTCTTGGCTAACTTGTGAATCTTTGTGGAACTAACTGACTTGTTGCAGCTTCTTATTACTCACACAGGGCAAATAGGTGTTTTTAACATGTTCATGCAGGACGAGCGTTGAAGAAATCTGGATTTATTTCACTAAGTCTTAGAAACACATTGCATTCTTAAAGGGATAATCGAACAAATCATTTCTTTGCAATCTAAGTCTTAGGAACATACTGCTTTATCTTAAAGGACAATGGACATGTATGTAAAAAACACCTCAACTTTCTAAGGGACAATGGACATGAATGCCAAACACTTCAATTTCATAAGGGACAATTGACAACTACAAATGTGTGTGTGCCTAATTTAGTTGCACCTTATTTTTCTTATAACGGGACAATTGAACCTTTGTTTGACGTGCTTGCTCTTACATTTCAGTATTTCCTTTAGAAGGGCTTGCTTTTGGATTGTGTTTCATCTAAAAGGGATGACCCTAAGTGGAGTTTTCCTTTGAACTGCTATATAAGAGGGATAAGGCGAAAGCCAAGTCCTAACCGACGTCAGCCTTACCTTGTGGTGCCAAACTAAAAAGAGGTGTACTAGCTCTTTGTGGAAATGATTTTCACATTGAACGAAGTGTTTGATACTCTTAGTAGGATTGGTTAAAGCTTTTAGTAGTTTGTCGCATTGCTCATAAGGCATTGGTCCCTCAAAGTTACTAAGAACCATTCTAGATAGAGACTACCCGACCTACCTCCGAACATTGCAGTAATCATCAGTGCAAGGGGAATCGATTTAAGCCCTTAAGACACTCACCATTGGCTCCCTTGAGAAGAGATAGTATTCCCTTGGCCATAAAGCTCTTGTGACCTACTTGAGCTTTCCAAGGGGAGGGTGAGATATCCCTACCTATCGTCTCTCGCAAAGATATAAAATATCTGACACCTTTATGGAATGATATTTTTATCGACGGAGTATTAAGCTGTGAGCTGATCTACTACAATGAAACCTTGTCTCTAGGGATAAAAAGTGCTTGTTATTGATTGCAATTGTCTTATACCTGTGGAAACATTGGGCTTTTTTGTAAGCCTCGAACATACACTATCTGTTGTGTCAGTCCCTTATTTTGCCAACATTGTTTGCTATGTTTTCTCTTGCCAAAAAAAATAATCCAATCAGAAACTAATTTTTTTTGCATCAGACACTACTTTAGCACCTTTGGTATTACAACAGCTCGCTTTTGGTAATACAGTAGATCACCTTTGGTATAGCAGTACCTCACGTCTGGCAAAAACTCTACTTTAGCACCCTTGGTATATTAGTAGCTCGCTTTTGGTCACCTTAGCTCGCCTTTGGCATAACAGTACATCGCCTTTGGCAGCTCAGTCCATCGCCTTTGGTATCATAGTAGCACACTTTTGGTTGCACAGTCCTGCGCCTTTGGTCAAACAGTATAGCGCCTTTGGTCCAGTACATTGTGCATCAGAGTTTTATCTTTTTCAAAGCACCTCACAGAATCCCAGCATTACCTTTTGTCCTAGTGTATTCCATGGTAACCACTAGGCTCCAGCAAACTATGAAGTCCAAGCAAGTTGGCCCTAGGAAGCACAAATCGCCTCCTCACACACCGCAATTCAGTCGTCTCAACATTACTCCCAAGGTTACTCCTAGTACACCCGTGGCAAAACCAATTAGCTCTCCGAACATGCCGCACATCGACCAACCAAGCAATCCCCAAGAAGGTAGGGTCCCTTTGGTAAGTACACCCCAATATACCACCGGCTTGCCTCCAGATTTTGTGCCACAAGGATATACTATTGAGCAAATCCCATCTTAGGAGGAAAGGGTCCCTTTGGTACACATTCCTCACTATACTACAGGCCTGCCTCAGGATTTTGTACCACAAGGTTATACTGCAGATCTAGCCCCATCTCAAGAAGAGTGACACTTTGAAATAGGTCAATCCTCTTAGAGAGATAGGCAAGATCTTGATGAATTCATACAAGAGCCTAGAGTCGTGGATTCCTTTGACAAAATCCTTAGTGAAGACCAAGATCATTTCTTTCGCTTGCTCGTAGAGCAAGGAGCCAAATTACCTCAAGATTTTGATTTAACTAATCTCAAAGAGACAAACAACACCCTAGACACCATACAAGCAGTGCAAACCATGTCAACAGTGACCACGCCTTTACAATCCAGGGAACAACTATGTAGCCATGCAACAAGGGTCTCAACAAATACCACCTCCTATATCATCAAACTTTCATGTCTCCCAACCAATTAAAGTCATGCAACCCCAACCACAACATTCTTCTACTCTCATCATCAATTAACCTCAACCATTGCAAAACACTTCTACCTACATCCCTCCTCCGCTACGTTCATCCACGCTAAATTTCTTCAAAACCTTGCTTAGCCACCCTCAACATTCCCAACATCAAGTTTCCCAAAGCTATGTGCCGCCACCGCAACCGAATACAACGCACTTTAGCTTTCCTCCACCCAATTCTTTTCCTCAACTGTCACAAAGCCAACATTCTTACCTAGCACCACCTCCACCTCTACTGAATCAAAACATCCAATTCCAACCCAACCTCAACCCAACATACAACGCATATGACTCCAACCAATCATACGACCCTTATAACACTAGTGCGCATGGCTTACACTATAATCTTCCATATGGGCATCAACAACCACTCCTTGGACAACAGGAGATGCTTCCAAATCCTCCCACAATGATAGAGCTAAAAATTGTGGAAGTGCAACAATAGCTATCTAATCTTATGTTTGGCCACACCAAGAAGACCTTCTCTTTAGAAGAAGTGTGTCCTTATCCTTTTGATCGGTCATTACCAATGATCCCTTTTCCTCAAAATTTCACTATTCCCAAGTTCGATAAATACAAAGGAAAAGGTGACCCAAAAGACCATCTCAGGGAATTCTATCTTGCTTGCTTCAAGGTCTCACATAACGACACATATCTTACGCATCTCTTTCCTCGCAGTCTTAGAGGGCAAGCTATAGAATGGTTCTCACTTACCCACAGGTATCAAGTCTTTCAACGAGCTAGCCGAGAAATTTACCACCCATTTTTCTTACAACACAGAGCATGAGATTTCCATGACTGATTTATGCAACAATAAATAGAAAAATGGTGAAACTTTCATTTCTTTCCTTCAACAATGGAGACAAATGGCTAGCAAATTCCTTTTCAAGATTCCAGAGAAATAGCTTGTTAGCATATTTGTGCAGAACCTCAACCAAGAGTTAGGTTTCCATTTGCAAATTCTTAGTGCTACAACCTTCGACGAAATCACATACAAGGGAATCAACATTGAAAAGGCCCTCATTGCTAAGGGTGTGGTCAAAATCTTCAAAGAAACGAAAGACAACGCTCTCATCAACAATCGAATGATAAACCCAAATATTGGAACAAAAACAAAAACATGGTCAACAATGGGGTGGTCGATTCTAAACATGTCTAAGCGTTGCAAACACCACTGTAGCTCTCCAAACCAAGTCAAGCTCCACCTCAACAACAGCAACAATAGCGGCAACCTTATCAAAACCAACAACAACGACAACAAGAGTGGCCTCAACAAGATTACCCTCCGCGACGTCAATTCACTCCCTTAGGAGTGCCCATCGAATCGGTCTTACAGCAAAATGTGCAGAAAGGGCTCATCACCTTACCTGATGCTCCCCCTATGGTGAACCTGTTTACAAAACTGCGCGGTATAGAGAAAATGAATATTGTGAATTCCATAGGAGAAAAGGGCATAGAACCATATCGTGCATGAAACTCAAGCACCTAATCCAAAATCTCATCGACGGAAACCAAATCACTTTTGAAAATGAAACACTAGCTCAACACACGAACAAAGATCTTGATATGTACAAGGAACCATTCCCTCCTCATGGTCCACCTCCTCCTCAGGATAGAGGTAAAGGTATCAATCATGCTTCCACTTCCTTTGATTCCATTGTCGGTCATTTTGAAGAGAGTCGAGTGTCTACCCTCACAATCAAAGGCAAATCTACGGATTGCGCTATTACAACTCACTGTGGTTGTGTCACCATTCGTGGTCCTACACCCAGTCTTTTAGCTCAATCTAATTATAATCTTGTCAAACATTTAGGGAAAATACCAGCATAGATCTCTATTTTTGACCTTCTACAGTCATCACCTGCACATAGAGTGGTTCTAGAAAAAGCCCTCCAAGAGTCTTCGGTTCCTAACAACATAGCAGTTGTAGATTTCCAAGCTATACTAGGTAACATTGCTTCACCTTACAATGTGGTCTTCTCTGAGAACGACCTCCCATCCCATGATCCTTGTCACAACAATGCCCTTCATATTGAGGTTCTCATCCATAAGCGCAAAATCAAACGTATACTCATAGATGGTGGTGCTGGTCTCATCATCTGTTCTTTAAAGTTACTTAAGCAATTGGAATACTCTGAGGATCATGTCAACTCTGATCATAGTATTACAATCAAGGGGTACGATGATGCTAAACGCCGCTCAGAGGGTGTTATCCACTTGCCCATACAACTGGGCCCTGTCATGCTTGAAACTCGGTGTCAAGTCCTTGATATTGAGTTGCCTTACAACATTATCCTAGGTCGCCCATGGATCCACACAATGAAAGCTGTTCCCTCTACGTACCATCAGTCTCTAAAGTTCCCATTCAATGGTATGGAGATCACTATCCCAGGAGACCCCAATCCTTTTGAATTCTGTCATGTCTTGCAAGGCAGTTATAAGAATTGCAACCAGGTGCCTAAAAATGACAAAGCCCTTGAATCCCCACTATATGTTGACCCTGCAATGCTAACTCTAGCCTCTGCAAGTAACCCTAATCCTCTGCCTGTAATCATAGCTCGCATCCGGGATATAGGCTTTGGCACTTATGATATCTCAAAATCTTGTTGTGTAGGGCGGATGCCTTTATCTCTAAAATCTTACGGCCAACCACCCATTGCCAAAGTAACTAAACAAGCAGCTATCCCTCCCCCAGCATTCTTAACCATATTCCAACAAGGAAAGTTATTGGAAGAGGAAATTATTGAGGACATTTCTTCTTGGCTCTATAAGGAGAAAGAACCAGTCATAATACCAGTCAAACAATATGGCAATGGCTTAAGGATAGTAAAAAACATGGGATATAAAGGTAAAGGTGGCCTTGGGAAATAGAATCAAGGAACTATGGAACCCATTGTTGTGACAAAAAAACTAGACAAGAAGGGATTAGGATTTGGTAAGAAGGTACCACATGCCTTGGACATCGAGTATATCCTCGACGAGGTAGCTGACACTTTTCCTGCCGATTCAACGTCTACAGAGGATATCATCAATGACTCTTTCCTCCACATGACCAATTTATTCACAGAATCCTCCATTTTTACGCTATCCTTTGTATCCTTAACCTCCACCACCAGCACCCAGAACGTAACACTTGTCTACCCTAAACTTATCGATTGGGACCAACAAGGGTCCCCCGTTATAGATGTATTTCAGAATGACGAAGCTTTAGTTGAGTTCATGGGACTTTGGGAAGGTATCCCCCTTGGCAATCATAAAGCAGGTTTTGTCATGGAACTAGAGCCAACAGCTTATTTTGGTGAGAATGCCAAATCCTCCAGTCGCAAAAGTAAAAATAATGAACGATCTCTAGGTGAAAACCACACTGTGGCACCTCCTGATCACAAAATAGTAAAAACAAAGGACGTATCTAAAGGTGAAAACCCAACTGTGACACCTGAGGATGGAGGATTTGACCTTCCCCTACCATCTAAGTATCAAGAGAAGTCAACTCTCCTAGTGGAAGATTCTATAGAGATAAACCTTGGCACAGAGCAAAATCCAAAGTCCACATTCCTAGCAGCATCATTATCTGAAACAGAGCACAGAAATCTTAACAACTTCTTCTTGCAATGAACCATCAACTTTGCATGGACCTATGTGAATATGCTAGGGTTGGACCCTAAGCTAGTAGTTCATTATCTCACAGTTGATCCCAAAGTAAAACCAGTCAAACAGAAGTTGAGAAAGATGCACCCACAGATAGCTCTCTTGGTAAAAGTGGAAATATAGAAATTATTAGATGCAAAATTTATACGACCCATTGACTATTCAGATTGGGTCTCAAACATTGTACCTGTGTCTAAACCCAATGGGCGCATCTACATGTGTAATGATTTTAGAGATCTCAACAAGGCATGTCCCAAAGATGACTTTCCACTACCGAACATTGACATTATAGTGGACTTGATAGTAGGTCACGAGATGCTTTCTCTCATGGATGGATTCTTGGGCTACAATCAGATAAGGATAGCAGAAGATGATCAACATAAAACAACATTTACTTGCCCTTGGGGTAATTATTGTTGGTGTGTCATGTCGTTTGGTCTGAAAAATGCAGGAGCAACCTATCAAAGAGCAATGACAGTAATATTCCATGACCTCTTTCATCACATCATGGAGGACTATGTGGATGACATACTAGAGAAATTTTCTAGGTCAGATCACATATAGGTTCTAGGATAGATCTTTGACAGGCTTGAGAAATACCAAGTAAGACTCAATCCAAAGAAGTGTGTCTTCGGTGTAACATCAGGAAAGTTGTTGGGATACATAGTATCTCGTAGAGGCATTGAAGTAGATCCAGCAAAAGTAAAGGCTATAGTGGAGATGCCTCCACCCAAGAACCTTAAAGCATTAAGGAGACTTCAGGGAAGGTTGCAATCCATTAGGCGTTTCATCTCACAGCTAGCAGATAAATGTCAACCATTTCAACACTTACTCCGAAAGGATGTCTCATTTCGATGGGATTATAAGTGTCAAGCAGCATTTGATCAGCTTAAAGAGTATCTAGCTGCACCTCCTGTATTGGTTCCACCAGTTGCTGATAAACCTTTGATATTATACATCTCAACTACAACTTCGGCCCTAGGGGCCTTGCTAGCACAACATGATGAAATAGGAAAAGAGCATGCAATTTATTATATCAGTAGAACCTTGGTGGGATATGAACTCAATTATTCACTGATGGAAAGAGCTTGTTTAGCAGTAGTGTTCACCTCCCAAAAGTTGTGGCATTACATGTTGAATCAACACACTAATCTCATAGCAAAAATTGATCCCTTGAAGTATCTACTAGCAAAAGCAGCCCTTACAAGTAGACTAGCTAAATGGGTCATGATCCTTAGTGAGTTTGACATTGAGTATACGGATCGCAAAGCAATCAAAGGACGAGCCCTAGCAGATCAACTAGTAGAAGCACCCATGATAGATACACACCCTATGGTAGCAGACTTTCCGGATGAGAATCTATTCACTCTTACCAACTCAATAATGTGGAAGTTATACTTTGATGGTTCCTACACACAGCATGGATCAGGGGCTGGCATCTTATTCATCACACCTCAGAATGACTACATTCCAAAGTCATATCGGCTTGCATTCCCTTGCACCAACAACATAGCTGAGTATGAAGCACTCCTCATAGGTTTCAATACAGCAGTTCAATGGGACATCATAGAATTACAAGTATATGGAGACTCACAGTTAGTCATTCGCCAAGTCACAGATGAGTACCAAACAAAAGATGAAAAGTTGGTCCCCTACAAACAACTAGTGGATGCCTACAAACCACATTTTTCTAGCATTACATTTGAGCAAATTCCAAGAGAGCATAACAAGGCTGTAGATTCTATGGCTTCTGTTGGGTCATTGATTGACATGCCTGCAAATACACAGAAGTGTGAATTCTTGATCGAGCAATTGTTGATACCAGCCGTCGATGTTCCTGTTACTGAAATCATCTGTGAACTTGTTGGTCCCAATTCCCCATGGTACGAAGATATCTATGAATACCTCAAGAACAAAACCTTTCCCCCTAACCTATCATCCACCCAACGCAAAACCTTTATCCGTTGATCCTCTCGTTACGTCATTCTGGGTGATACACTATATCGCTGGAGTCTCGATGGTATCCTCTTACGATGTCTTAACACGGAAGAAGCTGAGGCTACCTTACGAGACATACACGAAGGTGTCTGTGGCACACATTCTACTGGTCCTAATCTTGCTAAGAAGATACTCAGAACAGGTTATTACTGGCCTACAATAGAGCAAGATGCTGCACAATTTGCTAAGAAGTGTCTACAATGCCAGCAGCATGGAGATTTGATTCATGCACTAGCTCATGAATTACAACCTGTGACAACTCCTTGGCCTTTTTCTCAATGGGGTCTCGACATCGTAGGATAGATTCACCCATCCTCCTCCAATGGCCACAAGTTTATCATTACCGCCACTGAATATTTCACAAAGTGGGTGGAAGCCATTCCCATGACCTATATCACCGGTAAGCAAATAGCCAAGTTTATCCTAAACTACCTCATTTGCCAGTATGGTATTCCCCAAGCCATTGTCACTGATAATGGGAGACCATTCAAGAATCAAGATGTCCATGCCTTGTGCACACAATACAATATCTAACATCGCTTTTCAACTCCCTACTATCCGTAAAGTAATGGCCAAGCTGAGGCTTCTAATAAAACCATTCTCAAAATCCTCAAGAAAACGGTCAATGAAGCTGGTCATGATTGGCATTTACAACTCAATCCTGTCCTATGGGCCTACCGCACCAGCATCAGAACACCAACTGGTGCCACACCCTATGCCTTAGTCTATGGCTCTGAAGCCATCCTACCTATAGAGGTCGAGATCCCATCCCTCAGAGTATCCATGCAGGACCTGATCGGCGGAGACAAGTATTGCACTTCCAAATTAGCTGAGCTTGAATTACTAGATGAGAGGCGCCTTTCCACACTTAATCATCTCCATGTCTATAAAAACTGCCTCCGGCATAATTACAACAAAAAGATCAAAGAAAGACGGTTTCAAGTTGGTGATCTTGTACTTAAAGAGAATTAGAAAAATCAAGTAGATCGAGAAAAGAAGGGCAAGTTTGAGCCTAATTGGTTAGGTCCCTTTATTATCACAGCAGCATATGGATCAGGAGCTTATACTTTAGCTACACCTGACGGCATTCCTCTAGATGAGCCACTTAACAGTGTCCATCTCAAGAAGTTCTATGCCTGATCCTTAGAGTATTCTAAAAAAAAAAATCCAAAAAAGTCCATCCTCTGGTGAAAACCTGGCAAACAGGCGCCTTAGATAAGTACCATAGTGAAAACCTGGCAAACAGGCACTATGTGTAGAGTCAGCACCCATCGTCTATCGAGTCCTGTCCACTCCATGTCCAGTTTGCAGCACACTTTCCATCCATCCATAATAAAACCATTGACTTTGTTTGCATTTCCATCTCCCTATCTAGTATAGCTTGGAAATTTGTCAATGTCCCTCGTCGTCATCCCACATCTTGATCTGTGTCAACAGTTTGCATTGTCTGGTCCTAGGTCACAACTTTCTAGGTCTTCTTCGTCAGTCATCCATGCAAATTCCTCTACTGGAATGGGGGCAACTCTTTCCTTAACTTAGGTTTAGGATTGGTTCCTTGTTCGTGGTTCACAACGTGCTCTTCAATCTTTCTCCTTTCCGCAGATAACACTCTTTAACGGACACATCGCTCTTATGATAAGGTTGTTATCTTCTCAACACTTTTCCTACATCATCATACCAACCAGAACTACATATTATCTCATTTCAATCTTAAGGTACCTTGATCCCATGGATATGGGTATGTAGGCAGTCTGGAATACGAAGGAAGTATCCAGTACTTAGGTACATAAGATCTCCCCCTTTCACTTTGACCCATTCATCCCTCTATCAAGAACTACATATTATCATCATTTCAATCTTAAGGTACCTTGATCCCATGGATATGGGTATGTAGGTAGTCTGGAATACGAAGGAAGTATCTAGTACTCAGGTACATAAGATCTCCCCCTTTTCACCTTGACCCATCTCATCACTCTATCTAGAACTACATATTATCTTCTTCCATCTTTCCTCGTAATGTGCCTTGATCCCGTGGATACAGGGTATGTAGGCAGTCTGGAATATGAAGGATGTATCCAGTACTCAGGCACATACGATTCATCATTCTCCACCCATTTCAATCCATTAGCACTGTCACCTTTGTTATCTTCCATGTTTCAAAATCCGTTCACCTCGACTTGACTAACTCAAGCAGCAAGCTAGCGCATCCTTTCAAAGCAAAAAGTCCTTAACAAGCCTAAAGCAAAGCAGCTTTCTTCCGAAGTCATCTACTGTCCAGCTATTCTGATTGCCAACATCAGCTAAATCCTGCTTAACCACAGCACCAGATCCACAGGCTTGTCTTCTGCAAAGTGTTCCATGATCAAGACCAACACACACGTCTCCTGCGACATGTGGCATTTCTTGCAGCAAGACATTATCTTTTTAGGTAGATAGCACCCTTTAACGGACACAGAGTTCCTACAGTAAGGCTGTTATCTTTCCTATGCAATCTATCCTGAGCAACCTCTTTGGCAAGAGAATATGTTGGCTGTAGGTTTACTTTGAAAGTCAATCACTTTTCTTTTTTGGTTTTTCTTTTGTTCCTTGTCCATTACCTATTCAAGGCTACCTTGATTTATCTATAATCTTGGTATGTTGCGATGCAGTACGGATTGGGGGCATAGTCATTGCTTTTGTGTGCCATGTTTGAGGAATGATCTTTAGTATCTTTCTTAGCATTATATTTATCTTGTGTGTGTTACAACCTAGCATCTTACATATTAATACACTTCTTGCATTTACATGTATTAAAGTTTATTTTATGTTCAAGACTATGGCTCATTCACATATACCAACAAGGTCATATTATGTCTAAGGGATCTAAGTTCAAACTGCTTGCTTGCAGAGTCAACGTCCATGCACTCGGATATTACTGCACCTTGGTCTTTTATACCTTGGTGGTGAACTATCCACATGCTATATCAAAAATAAGGATTGATCTTTATAAACAAATGTGAAACCATTGCAACAAGCTCATCCATTTACACCATCCATTTTTCCATGGCCTTATATAGTTTTTCAAGCAAAGATCAATCAACATCCTTTCTCTCATGTTCTCTCCTATCTCCTTTCTTCTATCTATCATCAACCCAACCTCGTCTATCTCCAACAATATCTTCTAGTTGAGCATCAACACAGCTCTTCTATCACTTCCCTGTCTTTCCTCTCAAGGGGGCACCCTACGCTAGCTACGCTGGGGCAACTAGCATTAAAATTGTATCATGTCTTCAACAATCATTTTCTTTGACGCAATGCTTTAAACTGCATTGCATCAAAGAGGGGCAAAATGTAAACACACTAAAATGACCAAGTCGCCGCACCACTTGCTTTTCGCCATCTGTCTAATCACCTGCATTCAACATTAATTAAATAATCTAATTATTTAATTAATTTCATCAAATTCTTCCAAATCACATAATTTTGACATTAATTGAATAAATTCTCTTTATTTAATTAATTAAATTAAATTCCTCTATTATTCTTCCATAATTAAATAATTTTAATTATTTAATTAGATCATCGGCACCTTCCAAAATTCACATCCACATTAATTAAATAAACCTAATTATTTAATTAATTCAACAAATTCCCTCTTATCTACAATTAAATAATTCTTAAATTATTTAATTAAATCAAAATTATTCTTCCAAAATCATGCACAACAATTAAATAAATTTATTTATTTAATTTGTTTTCAAATCTTCTAAATTAAATAATTCTAATTATTTAATTATTTCTTCCAAAATATCTTCTCTAAATTTAAATAAATCAATTATTTATTCAAATTGCTTTTTCTTCTAAATTTGACTTATCTCTAAAATAACTCAAGCTTTCTTGCTAATGCAATTAAATATTTCTAATATTTAATAAAGTAAAATATCTTCTTATTCTCATGCAAATCTCTTCTTCTTATTTTAAATCACTTAACTGATCATTACAATCTGTTAATTGCTTTAACTCATTCTTCTATTCTTGATAACTCCTCTCATGCAAAAGAAAGCAAGACACTTGGTTTCTTCTTATTCGTTGCACGTTCCTCAACTGTTCTCCTCCGTTGATTCTTCTAAATTATTTGGACCGTTGATCGATCTTCCTTGAAACCTATATAAACCCCCCTCATCTCCTTCATTAAGTCTCTCTCTCTCTCTTCGATCTTATTCCCAGGCATACTTAACAGTGCTTTGAGCATACATCGCATCGATTGAGCAACTTTACGATCTCTTAACATTGATCTTTTGAGCACACTACTTGCTTGTTGCAATCTTGGTTTTGTAATGATAATTGAGCAATCTACATTCAATCCAAAGGAAATAATACAGATTTCGGTAAAAGTCTTTATATTTCATTGATTTATCTATCATGGCTTTTATTTAAATTCATTTTCTTTATGTGATTGGTTTTTGGTTTTATTAGTTTAGATTTAATCAATTTTTCCTCATACACAGTACAAAATGGCACTTGTCAATTAGGGCTCACTGCCCAAGCACACTGCTCACAAGAGGCTCACTACCTACAAGAGACTCACTGTCTACAAGGTATAAGATAACAAGATACTTGAACTGATGAGAGGCATCCACACATGCTGAGGTTTAGTTCCAGTTAGGCTCAATATACTAATCTGCTACACTTCATTCTCCCTCTTCTTAGGTACTGCTATCCAGTCACATACCAGACCTATATTACTGCTTCCAGATAGTTCTTCTACTTTTCTTCGTACCTCACAATACAGCACACACACCTTCACATCTAAATCCATCTGGTATATATATCCGCATCAATGATTTCAACACCTTTCTAGTCAGCATCTGGAATAGTCAATATTTTCCCAAACTCTGATCTATCGGCTGAATCCTTACTTATCAAGTGATGCATATCAAAGAGATGCTTATAGAAGTCATCAATCATGTCGGCCAATCATGAATGATACCTTAAGAAACTTGAACACCATCAATAACTCATCCAGATTAAAGTCTAATGCTCTGCCAGTCAGTTCTTCCTCTATCTACTCTGCTAAGCAGGGACCCAATGCTTAGGTGCTCATATCTCTTCACTCTTTCTTCACTGGAGGCTCAATCATTGGAATCTATTAGTCAAGGTACTCCTCTGGACTTCCCTAAATCCATATTCTACTAAGATACTTCCTCTGAGAGATCCAGACCTGACTATCGAATCTTACTGCATGCTCTGTTCTTTCTTACCAGACCACAACACTTCTTCAATCTAACTTCCAGTAAAGACTCTGTTGGCAAGAGACACATTGTAGCTTCATGATTGTTGTCATTGATGGCAACAAAGTTCATCCCACCCATCCGCAGGACATGGTGTGTCTATACCGGAAGTCAGATTGTAGAGTAACTTGGTCTGATGACAAAGAACAGAGTATGCAGCAAGGTCTGAAAATCAGGTCTGGATCTCTCAGAGGAAGTATCTATGTAAAGTGGGGACTTGGGGAAGTCAAGAGGGGTACCTTGACTGATAGATTCCAGGGATTGAGCCTCCGTTGATGAAATAATGAAGAGATATAAGCACCAAAGTAGTGGGTTCCTGTTCGGTAGAGTAAACAGAGGAAGAACTGACCAACAGAGTATCAGACCTTGATCCGAATGAGCTATTGATGGTGATCATTCATGACTGGCCAACATGATTGATGACTTCTATGAGCATCTCTTTGATACGCATCACTTGATAAGCAAAGATTCAGCCGACAGACCAAGAATTTGGGAAAATAGTAAGTATTCTGGATGCCGACTAGAAAGTGGATGAAATCCTTGGTGCGGATATATATACCAGATTGTTTTCAGTATGAAGGTGTGTGTGTGTGTAGAGTGTACAGAAAAGCAGAAGAGCAGTAAGGCAGGTCTGGTATGTGACAGGATAGCAACACCAAAGAAGAAAAAGAATGAAGTATAGCAGATCAATGTATTGAACCTAACTGGAACTGAATCTCAGCATATGTGGATGCTTCTCATCAGTTCAAGTATCTAGTTTCCTTATATAAACTATTGTAGGCAGTGAGCCTCTTATGAGCAGTGTGCTCAGGTAGTGAGCCCTAATTGGCAAGTGTCATTTTGTACTATCTTATTCTTCTAATAGATTATACAATCTTGGGTTAATCACCCCATGGTTTTTCCCTTAACAGGGTTTTCCACGTCAAAATCACTGTGTCATGTGTATTGATGTTATTTCCATTTCATGGTTATGTTTGCTTATATGATTTAATAATGATTAATTGTTAAGGAATAATCAGAAAGTAGAAATAATTAAGATAACTGATTCACCCCCCCTCTCAGTTATCAACAATTAGTATCAGAGCTAAGTTCCTCCAAACAGAGCCTAACAGCTTGAGGAAGATCTGGGAATTCAAATGGATGTGTATGGTATGAGGGAACAACTTCAGTCTGCCCTAGATGATCTTGAGCAATCTAACTCTGAAGTCAATGAATTGACGGAAAGACTCAAACAG
Source organism: Cunninghamia lanceolata (assembly GCA_027924645.1). Taxonomy (NCBI): domain Eukaryota; kingdom Viridiplantae; phylum Streptophyta; class Pinopsida; order Cupressales; family Cupressaceae; genus Cunninghamia; species Cunninghamia lanceolata. The sequence goes on along the minus strand of BSBN01000719.1, from coordinate 1,615,220 downwards.
GCTGATGATTTCATAAATGAACTAAAAGGGAAACTGAGTACCTCTATGAAAAAGAGAAAGGATCTACTTCAGCAATTGGCAAGTCAATGTGAGGACAATGATAGAAATGAAGATCTGAAGGAGAAAACCAAGTTATGTGAAAAGTTATCAAAAGAGGTCATTATGGTAAGACATTAAATGGAATCAGGAATTATGAAATTTACCCAAGAAATTGAAAAGAAAAGAAAAATTGAAGATGATCTAAGACAATCTCTCAAAGAGAAATTAGAAGACTGCCACAAAATGGATAGAATAATCAGGCATCTAGAATCTGATCTTGAAGATGCTAGAGATAATGAATAAAAACTTGAGGATCAAATAGACACTCTTAAAAAGGATCTTCAAACAACAAATGAATACAATGAGAAATTCAAGATAAGCTCTGCTCAACTTGAAGTTCTTATTGAAAGTCAAAAGAGGGTAGATGACAAGCATGTCTTGGGATATGAAAAAGGTGAAAGCTTTGGATCTGATCAGAAGAATTTTAAACCAGGAAATCAAAGAAACTAGTCTAGAAGACCTCTGGTAAGACAACCTAATGCTCAAAGATATCCATCCTTCAATGGATATTGCCACAACTGCAACAACTTCGGTCATAAAGCAAATCAGTGTAGAGCTTGGGATATGAGAAAGGTGAAAGCTCTGGATCCGGTCAGAAGAATTTTGGACCAAGAAATCAAAGAAACCAGTTTAGAAGACCTCCAGTAAGACAACCTAATGCTCAAAGATATCCATCCTTCAATGAATACTGCCACAACTGCAACAACTTCGGTCATAAAGCAAATCAGTGCAGAAAGAGAATGAATTAGACTAATTCATCCTTCTCTGGATAGTGTTTCAACTGCAAAAGGTATGGTCACAAATCTCATGAATGTAGAAATATGCAAATGAACAACTCATTCAATGGTAGATGCTTTGCATGCAATAGAATGGGACATATGGCTAATCAATGTAGATCAAGAGGATATCAGTCAAATATGCAAAGAAATGTTGTTTTCTACAATTGCAATAGATCCGGTCACATTGCCAAATTTTGCAGAAGTAAGAATCAAGACAAAAAGGGTCTAGTGGATCATAATCAAAACCAAGGTAAAGGAAAAGGAAAAGTGAATGCGGATAAAATTCAAAGGGAGATGAACAAGATATGGGTGAAGAGAAGTATAGAAAATGATGGGGATGGATCCACACCAGAATATGGTGTTGATATTCCTTCCAGAAACTAAATAGAAGAGCTCTGGCTCAGGGGGAGTAACAAAAGAAAGACATTTTCCCCCAGCCAGTCATCAGGGGCCCAAAATTGGCACATAAAAGGTTGCGGATTAAAGGATTCTCAAAGAAACATATAAAGAAGGTTTGGTAAAGATATGAAAGATCCACAAGAAGGTTTGAAGAGTCAAATCTTCCAAGATAGATCCAGTTTTACAGTCATCCTGTAAGAAGCAGGTCTTTGCAGTTAGATCTGTTTTCATTCAAAATTGAGGAATTATGATCTACAGATAGATTAAATGATTGAGGAAAGAAAGATTGTCAATAATCACCAAGTATAATTAGAAGCATATCTCAGTGATCTGAAAAAAGATCTTTCTCAGAACAAGGAGAATAAGGCAACCAGAATGACTTGAGTTGCGCATTTATTGCAATGTGAAATTAGGGTTTGTTCAGGGATAAAAGGGTTCATTTACTCTTCGTTTGCACATTTACATTAGTGAAATAGACAAGAAGAGCTCTGCAAACAAGCCTGCCTCATCTCTCTCAAGGATCATTCACAAAATTCAAATTAGCTGGTGATCTCTTCGGATCATTCCGTGAACCCTAAAAGGTGTAAGAGGTATTTTCCGTTCTTTCTCTAAATCTTTAAAGATGACTACTCTGAATGTTGTGAAGATTTATGATAGGCCACACCCTAAATTTAAGAAACATCCCTACAAATCTCTAGAAGTGGATCCTTTAGGTACATTTTCCAGCATTCCACATGGGTTTTTGCATGTTGAAGACGTTAGGGCATACATTCATGCGAACATTGAAGAGTTTGGAGAATTCAAGTTGTCAGATATCTATCACAATCAGTTATTAGATGACTCTTTTGATCTCAAACCTCAGTATAAAGCTATCTAAGACAAACATTTTGCACAGTGCATTCATTTCCCCTATTTTCCAGAAGATGAATGGGTTCGGTATATTTTGAGTAGAATGCATGACAACTTCATGTGGTTGAACAGGCCATTTAAGATCACTAAGGATGCCATTAGGGCAGTAACCGGATTACACTCAACTGGTGGGATGCCTACTCTCAAATCTGTCAAAAACCAAATTGTAAGTGAGGCTACCGGATCAAAATTTGATAAAAGAGCAATGACAATTAAGGATATTACAGATCCAAATATCAAGTTTACATCAATGATAATTGGATATAAGATATATCACTCCAGCAGGGAGAATTCAGTATCCGGAACTACTGTATATACTGCTTATGAAATGTTGAGGAAAAATGTAGACTATGATCTTTGTGAGCTCCTTCTGAACCAACTTTTGGACAATCTGTAGAAGATAAAGAAGGATAAGAAGAATTCCTTCAAATACGATGGTTTGATACTTTGCCTATTCTTTTACTACATGAATGAGCTACCCAGATCCAATGGATGGGTATGGCAAAATAACAGACCGGTTGTAATTTAGATCAGAGATTACTTGCATGGGCTTGGTGATGCCAAGGCACAAAACACAGTGCTATGGGGCTACTTCAAAAACTTCCAATGCATGATGCAAGCTAGAGAAAGAATCCCCTAATCTCTAGTTGAGAAGTACAAAGATACAGTGTGCTTTATGGTAGAAACTAATTAGTACCTAATGGAGGCTGTGGAGCCAAAAATAGTGTGGATCATGCCAATGGGGTATGAAGTGGATGAGAAAATTGTAGAGCTGCAGGTTTAGCACATGCTAAGTCAGCCCAAGGATCCCAAGGTAGAAAGGTTTGGAACCTTTGAAGAATTGAGTATAAAGATTCATGTGGAACTAAGACAACTGGAGATGAAGAGAAAAGTGAGAAAAGAAGTAGAGAATGTTGCCAAAAGATATGGCATCTCAAAAAAGGCACTTGATGCACATAGAGAAAAGATGGAAAGGACAGAAAAAGAAAAGGAAGAGGCAAAAAAAGAAAGTGCTCCGGTAGAAGCCCCCTCCTAGACCAAATCCTCTAAGAGCTCTGCATCTTCCACTGCTAAGAGCTCAAAGGCATCAAAACCGGAAGCAAAATCATTCAGTAAAGGAGAAAAGAGAACAAAGACAAAGGCAACAAGGTCTTATATCAGTCAGAAGGATGAAGAAGAGACAGAATCTGATGAAGAGAATAAGAAGATGAAGAAGAAAAAAGTATCTAGTGAAGACAAGGAGGCAAAGGTAGAAGAGTTTGTTGAAAGGCCTACTCTGTCCTTAGATGATGTAGTTAAAGCAATTACTGTGGATGGGAACCTGCAACCAATAACAGAATTCTATGATGCATATAATGATGCCGATAGAAAGATCTTGGAAGAAGCCACAGTTAAGTACTTGAACATATACAATAAAGCATTTATTGAAATAATTTCTCTAATTCCTCAAATTTTAGAAAAGGAACTTGAAATGAGAAAAGAAAATGCCAAGGCTAAGGACTTAGAGATTAGAGAATAGATATCTATTCAGCTCTATCCTTCAATTACTCTGAAACAAATGGATATGATCTTCAAAGATTGCAAGGATGAGTTCTAGAGTAAGGCTAGAATGAATTGGCTCATGCTTGGAGAAACTAATAAAATGGCAAAAGAAATAGAAGAAATCCTCCGGAATGCCTATAAAAGATTCAATATTCCTGTTATAGAGGATTTAGCTAATGATCCCTCAGGAATGGATAACAAAGAAGAATCTACTGAGACTATAGTAGAAGAGGTAAAGGAGACAGGTGAAGAGAAAGATAAGGACTTAGAATCCTCTGCTCCAGAAGAGGAGATCCATGAACAAGCAAACATCTCTCCTCTGGTTTCCACTGCTAACTCCAGATCTAAAGAAGAAGAAAGAGTAGAAGAGAAGATCAGTCAAGAAGCAGAGGGGAAGGAAAAAGAAGATGACAGTAATAAGGGTGTAGAAGGAGAGAAAACTCCAACAGAAAAGACCACAGATGATAGTGGTAAGGCTGCAAAAGGGGACAAAACCCTGTCACCGGCAAGAGACATAGCAAAAGCAGTCGAAGAATTCTTAACCAAGGAGATGATGGAATTTGATGAATTGAAACTTCTTCAAGGGCCATTCAATTTTGACTCCCTCTCCCTGGTTCAAACCATGAAGCTAGCATCCTTTACTTCAGCAAAGGCAAAAGAAAAACTTCTGAAGTCTCACATGGAAGACTGCAAGCTCATAGAAACTGCATCCGGTGTATTGGAGAAGATCATGCCATCTTTTCAGAAGGATCCCTTAGCCTCTTCATCTATTAATCTCAAATCTCTAGTAAATAGTGTTAGCACACATTTTGATTCCTTAGAGAAGTCAACAGAAGATAAAGTCCAGAAGGAGTTTGTGGAAAAGAGATTCTCTGAAGTACAAGGACTAATAACCAATGATAGGAGAAATATGGATATAGGGATAAAGAGCTTAGAAAATTCTCTTAAAGATGGCGGGGAAATGTATAAATTTTGTCTATCATGGTCCAAAGTAACAGTGGAGATTGAGAAGAAATTGAAAGAACAGGAGGATAAACTAACAAGACTATCTCAGAATTTTGATCCTCTTACCACTTCCATATTAAATCAAGAATGTCAGACTATTGCAGTCTTGAATGAAATTAAGAAGCTTGAGAAGGAGAAGAAAAATAGAATAAGTAGGTTGAGTGAGCTTAGAGGGTTAATTATCCCTAAGTTAGAGGCCATGCATGAAGCCTTAATTGATGCTCAAACCATAGCCTGGACAAGTGATCTGATAGATCTGAAGAGGGCAGAAGCTCTTACATTCCTGTTGAGTGGTCACATCTCAATTTTGGACAGGATGAAGCTGAGCTAGGCAACAGAAGTTGTACAATTGAAGAATACTTTTGCAAATATACTAAAGTATATGTAAAGCATAACCGGATAATATACTTATGCGATAGATTGAGTTTTTAAAATTTTGGTGTGCAGACCCCACCCTTTGCCATTGATGTCAAAGGGGGAGTGAGGAGCAGTGAAAAATGAGGAATCCAACTAAGGGGGAGCTCTGGAAAATGTACATAAGAACAGAGCATTAGCCAAGGGGGAGTATAGTATGACACTTAGTCATTTTTCACTAAGTGTTGCCATCAATGCCAAAGGGGGAGATTGTTGGCAAGAGACACATTGTAGATTCATGAGTGTTGTCATTGATGGCAACAAAGTTCATCCCATCCATCTACAGGACATGATGTGTCTATACCGGAAGTCAGATTGTAGAGTAACTTGGTCTAGTGACCAAGAATAGAGTATGCAGCAAGGTCCGACAATCAGGGTCAGATCTCTCAGAGGAAGTATCTATGTAAAGTGCGGACTTGAGGAAGTCAAGAGGAGTACCTTGACTAATAGATTCCAGGGATTGAGCCTCCGGTGATGAAATAATGAAGAGATATAAGGACCTAAGTATTGGGTTCCTGTTTGGCAGAGTAAACAGAGGAAGAACTAACTGGCAGAGCATCAGACCTTGATCCAGATGAGATATTGATAGTGATCAAGCTTACTAAGGTATCATTCATGACTGGCCGACATGATTGATGACTTCTATGAGCATCTCTTTGATATGCATCACTTGATAAGCAAGGATTCAGTCGACAGACCAAGAATTTGGGAAAATAGTAAGTATTCTGGATGCCGGCTAGAAAGTGGATGAAATCCTTGGTGCGGATATATATACCAGATTGATTTTGGTATGAAGGTGTGTGTGTGTGTAGAGTGTGCAGAAAAGCAGAAGAGCAGTAAGGCAGGTCCGGTATGTGACAGGACAGTAGCACCAAAGAAGAGAAAGAATGAAGTGCAGCAGATCAGTGTATTAAACCTAACCAGAACTGAATCTCAGCATATGTGGATGCTTCTCATCAATTCAAGTATCTAGTTTCTTTATATAAACTATTGTAGGTAGTGAGCCTCTTGTGAGCAGTGTGCTTGGGTAGTGAGCCCTAATTGGCAAGTGCCATTTTGTACTATCTTATTCTTCTAATAGAGAATACAATCTTGGGTTAATCACCCCGTGGTTTTTCCCTTAACAGAGTTTTCCACATCAAAATCACTGTGTCATGTGTATTGATGTTATTTCCATTTCATGGTTATGTTTGCTTATATGATTTAATACTACATTAATTGTTAAGGAAGAATCAGAAAGTAGAAATAATTAAGATAACTAATTCATCCTCCCTCTCAGTTATCAACAGACTCACCATGTCCTGTGGATGTGTGGGATGGACTTTGTTGCCATCAATGACAACACTCATGAAGCTATACTATGTCTCTTGCCAACAGAAGATCCTACAAATCATGAGGAGATGGATTGATGAAGCCAAATCTGCAACAAATAAACATAATGAAGGCCTTGAAATCTATTTTCTCAATATCATAAGTTTGCCTTATCTATCTAGGTGTAAAATGAAGTCATAAAATCACGTATATATGCTTTCCTACTAACAATCATAAATTAAATTGAAGAGGCTGACAGAGGGAAACCTTTTGAGGGGGCCCAAGGTGACATACATTTATTTTTATCCCAGCAAATCAAGTTGGACTTGGGCATGGGTGCCCAAGTTCCAAGGCCTCATTTGGTCATGTTTAAGGATATAGAATGGGCCCTTTAGTCGCATTTGACATGGGTTTTAAGGGAAATTGCTCCGGGATTGGCATTTAACTTGCAAAGTGTAAACACGGGGACCTAGGAGCTAAACTAGGCGGTAAAAAGGCATAGGGAAACTTTTTAATCTATAACATTTAGCCCCCACTTTAATGTATGTATGATCTTACAATTTCATACATGCATTAAAGTACGGTCGAATCACATCAAACATATGAAACACACCAAGCACATAGAGCTAAGGCATACCTAAAGGTTGGAGGACTATTTCTAGCCCCCAATCTCATGTAAGCATTAGAAAACACATGAAAGACATGCAAGACACAAGGAAGACAATAAGAATCACATAAAACACAAAGAATACAATGGAAGTACACAATACATAGAGAATACATGAGAGCATTCACGGAATACACAAAGTATACATTGATTTAACAACTAAAATAAATCCTAAACTAGGGGGTGGAGGCAGCTCATCATTACACACCTTTAGACCATAAAAAACATGCAAAATGAAACCCAAAGTGTGGAGGGAGATCATTACTATGTGTCTTTAGGCCACACCAAGGGGAAGACACATCCAACAAAAACCCAAGTGTAGACAGAGCTCATCGCTATGTGCCTTTAGACCACACCCGAGGGAAGACACAACAAACACATAAGGAAGACACATGGAATACATAAGCACCACATAGTATGCCATAGACACACTATACATTTTATACATGACAAACATGAGCAATGGGAAGGAGCTTATTGCTAAGTCCCACCATCTAAAACATGCCAAACACAATTGACGGTTGAGCTATGCTACGACAAATACCAAATACATGCTTAAGGGTAAATAACTCAAGATCTAACCTCACCTCATGATGAGGACTTTGTATAAAAGGATGTGTACTAGCTCAGAGATACACCATCCTACCTTCTATAGAAGGGCTTTGTATAAATGGATGCACACTAGCTCAAGAGCTATGTCATCCCACCTCACGATGTGGGATTTTTGCTTTTAAAAAGGATGTGCACTAGCTCATGAGATACACCATCCCACCTCGCGATGAGGGCTTTCACACATGCTTTGTCAGTGTAAAAGTAATTAGACAAATACCATTATATATGCTCCCACCTTAAGGTGGTTGATCCCACTTTCCAATATCAAGCACATTAAGGTAGAGTGAAAACACACAAGGGAACAATAGCTTTTGCAAAGCCCATGCCCCCAGAGGTGACATGTGCCATGATTGCCAAATGTTCCCACAAACACATTGATATTATTTTCTAACATAAAAGATATAAGATAATAACCAAATCAATTCATAAAAGCTATGCATAAATCATATATTAGATCACATCAAGGACGAAGGCTACACTTGTAGGTTCAGAACTAAGTATAGCCATTGGGTTATACTGTAGATTTCTCATAACTGAGTGTAACAAGGTAAGATAAAAAAACCATCCAAAGTGTGTTGAAACAAATTGGGAGTATTACAAATGTTTGTTATGAAATGACACATCACATGGAGTGATTCTACTAGTCAAGCATTAGATATATATAAATCAACCTCATCTTCATATATGGACTAGGTCCATTTTCACTATCTCGTTGAAGGGATGCACGATCCTTATCAATATTTGTTTGTTTTCATCATCTGCCAACTAGGTAGAATCACTGAAGAAATAGAAACAATAAAAATGAGAGAGGAGACAAGGGTGACTTAGGAACACCACGTAGGAGGATGCCCCAAAAAAATCCTCCGTAACACTATGCCCCCGAGGCATAACACACAATAATAAAATAGAGGAGAGAAGAGTAGAAGAATGTAGAAACAAATAGAAGAATGGTCACAACAGAGGTGGTCTCCTTGTATCCTTGACCTTACAAGAGTATCAAGGGTCATCCAAAGAGAGGTAAACAACACTTAACACAACACAGGGGGAACATAATACATCAGAGGAGGCCATGTAAGTGAGCAAAAGGATGCTACAAAAAAGGTGGCTAAAAAGGGTTAGCAATACTTACTTGTTATCTTTGATCTTGATCTTTACATTTATTGTTAAGGCTTTGTCCCTTGTTCTTCCTTCTTGTTGAATTATGTTATCCACATTGTCCTGAATTTGTGAAGGGGAAACTATAGGAGTTGAAAATGGAAAACCCCTCTCTTGAAGGTTTTCTCTTGTAATATGCAAGGATGGTAGAGAAGGAGCCTCATAGATTCCCATTTTAGTTGAGTGAGGTGATGAAGGAGCTAGGAAAATGCCCATTTCAACTAGTTTAGGTGGTGTTGGAGTACCTTGGTCCTTAGCAACAGTATGTTTCTTTATGTTTTCTAAAATATTAGAGTTTTCCAAGGTATGTAAGTGTTCAGGTAAGGATAGGTAATCTATGTCTTCACTTAAAATGCAGTTAAGAAGTGTTTTAAGATTGATAGATGAACTTCCAGTATCAATGAGTTATTCACAAAGGGAATGTTGATCATGCAATGCTTCATCTTGGCCAGGGAGAGCATTGGAATGAATAGACCATAGAGTGGTGTTAAGAAATGTCTCAATGATTTCTTCTTCTTGCGCCAACATATCCCCACAAGTAGGAGTTGTGTTAGGAGAAGTCTCAGAATCATTGGATGAGGCACACAAGGCTATGCTAGCCTCATATGTCTTAGAGATGATGTCCATTATATCATCATGAAATGTAGTAAGAGAAGGGGGAATGTCTTCATCATTACCTTCCTCATGATTATCCATGGAGATGAAATTAGTGAGATTTTCCAAGATCAAAGGCTAGATACTCATGAGAGTTGTGAAGCTTTCAAAATCAGATATGTAACATAGAATTTCATGTGTAGAACTCATGAAAATGTCAATATCATAGATGTATACTATTTGTTGTAGGACTTGAGGATACTTATTAGTGAATTTGTAGAAATTGTCAACATCTATGATGTATGCAAACAAAGCTTCCAAAGAAGAATAACATGAAGCATCCATGATGAAAGTATAACTCCTTGGTGTACAATAGTTTGGGGAAATTGGGTTTTTAAGGAGCAAAAAACCCACAGATTTCACAACAAACAAAGTAAGATGGAAATAGTGCCACACACCAAGGTGAGATGAATGATTTTAAAAGTTCTCTTAAAGAGGTGTGAAAAAATTGTGTAAAACCCTTAATGTTAAAATACACAATGTGTAATTGCAAATTTTGAAATTTTAATCCAAAAAAAGCAACACTACAACTCAAAATCAGATTTGAATAAGTGTTTAAAGGAGTAACAAAATCTGAAATAAGATTTTGACTACTAACCCTAGATTTTAGAATCACTAGGATATATGTAAAATGTAACTTTTTAAGCAAAACCCTAGCAAATGAAACTTTTAAATGCAAGATTTGATATGAATTAATGATGAATTATTATTATAAGGATCAGATCTGATGCAAATATTAGAAAATTAAATCTTTTTATCATATGCAATACAAAATATGCAAAACTATGCCTTAATGCAATCCAAGAATGCTTTTTTTTCAAATTTTTTCAAATGTATGCTAGATTTTTCAATGCAAGATGATAAATATGATATGAACGAATGTAAGGACTGATTACAACATTTAGAAAGACACAAAATGCTGATTGTTCTAGGTTCACCAAAATGTTATATGTGAAAAGTGGGAAGATGGGAAATGATGTTTAAGTATATCAAATTAAACCCTCCTTTCACAATAACATTCAAGGACAAAAACTGAGCCAAGTCACTACAGATGAATGAGGACTCAACTGTAGGTTTATGTGCTCAGGAATGATATGGAAATAATAGATTTGATTGTGAGATTTATCAGACCCTAAGTCAAATAGGCCTTGAACCCTAATTATAGTGCAATCGGGTATAAACTGATAGAATGCTATAGGAAATCGTATAGGAAGATACTCAGGGATATAAAACATATCATAAGTTGAGTTTGTAGAAATGGAGACTTTGCAGACTACATGATGAGCTTCCAAGTCCAATAGGGTAGAATTTTTGTAGATCTAAAGTAGAGAGATGTGTCAAACTGTATCTAGATCCTATGTTCAAGCCCAAGCCTGTCAGGAGGACTACAAGGCAGGCACCTTAGTCTAGGAGGGAGGAATATCAGCAAGTTTCTTCAAGATCCCAAAAGCTCATCCTTCAAATTACTTCTCTACACCTATACTTTTCCAACTCTCGCACCTATAACCTACAATCACAAAGAAAGGGGGTTGGGGGTTGTGGTGTTTAGGAGCTTTCCTCGGTCAAGCCTAGAAAGGACATTCAAGTCTCACAACATCATTGTTAGATAGAGTGTGTGCCTAAAGAGGGTAGAGGCCAAATCCAACGATGAAATGAAATGATTGAAACACAAATTGATGTCACCTTTGAAAGGAAACAAGGTATGTGGAAATGCTTCCTACACAAATCTACTGAGGAAAGATTTATGCAAATTTTTACTTTATCAGTTATAGATTAAGATGCACATTAACAAAAAAATAATAAAAACTTCCAAATGTAAACACAAAACTCACAACACAAGATATACGTGGGGAAAACCCTTTCAGGTAGAAAACCCCACACTCTAAAGCTACCTAATATATTGTTTAGGAATCAAAAAGATTACAATATACTTGTAGAGAAAGTGTTTGTGGGAGTATATCCAACCAAAGATCTAGGAGGTAACTCAACATCTATAAGATTCTTATATACAACCTCCATCTCTAGCTCTTGATATATAGGAGATACAATACAGTAAACTGTTACCGGTAATTACAAAACCATAAGCCAAAACCACCCAAAAGTGGTGCCCAAATTTGTTGGGAATTAAGGTGTCTCAACCTTGGTAATTCCTTACATTTGTAATGTTTGCATTTATTATTTAATTGCCTATTTTGTAAATACTTGTAAATTCTATATTGTCATATTGTGGGATGTGGCATGGTGATGTGTCGATCCTACATGGAATATGACAACTTGTAATTTTGTCCTCACATGAGGAGATATGTGTCCCACTTTGTGGTAGGAGTTTTTTTCCATGTGTCGACATCTTCCATGTTGTGTAAGGGAATGTTTGAGTGAAATGGTTATGATGGATTCCTATGATGAATCTATGACATGTAAGAGTCAGAAATAGAAGGTTATAAGACAGGAGATGACATGTGTCATGAAGCATCTTTGAATAAGGCATATTTGGGTGCCCCAAGGTGGAATATGACATGTTGTAAGAGAATATGCTATTTATAGCATGTGTATGATAGATTCTCTTACAGCTATAAGTTGTAACCACTATGATAGATTCTATGACGGTCATAAGTGTCGTAAGAGCATCTGTCATAGCCCATTTTGGAAATAGGTGACCCCTTTGGGATGGGAGCTATGGACAAGTGGCAGCCACATTGTAAAATGTTGACCAAGTGTCCTTGGGCATGGGTTTTGGTCCATGAATCCATGTTGGATGCCCATTCCAAGAAAGGTCCAATATTGCCTTGTATTTCCTATTTCAACAGGTGCTTGGAGATGGAGTTTGTATCACAGGTTTATAGGTACTGTTATGCTACCGGATTGACTCCAAACATGAGTGTCAAAGACCATTGAAGATTGCATTGCAAATGTATTGTAAACAACTTTCAGATTTGTTAATACATTGTGCAGGTTTCTGAGTGTGGGGTTTTTCACCCGATAAGGGTTTTCCCCACCGTAAATCTTTGTCTCTCTTCTTCTGTCTACTTTCGGGTTCTTGTGTTTTACTGCAATATCTCATGTTAATGGTTTAACATTACTATAATAGTTAGGATAAATTTAAATTTGCATAGCCCTCTCCTCATTAGATTAGTGTAGGAAGCGATTTCCACACACCTAGCTTCCTTTCAGTTGGTATTAGAGCTTGATCACCTTTGGTCCTAGTTGTTGGGTAGGGGTTTTTTGAGCTAATCTTAGATTGAGTGGGAGTCTGTGCAAAGCATTCTGTATCTTATTGCAGCAAGGAGATGGTAGGCACATCCGAAAGATTTGAAGTGGAGAAGTTCAATGGCAGTAATTTTGAATTGTGGAAGCTCAAGATGGAAGACATGCTTGTTAACCGAGACCTTTGGGAAAGTGTTAATGGAACTAAACTAGCTACAATGTCACAAGATGAGTGGGATCTCAACGATCAGAAAGCTAAGGGTCTCATAAGACTTAGTCTTGTTGATTCTGTGTTGTTAAATGTCAATGAGGAGACTACTGCAAAACTACTTTGGAAGAAGTTGGGGGATGTGTATCAAGCCAAATCCCTAGTTAATAAACTTTTCTTGAGAAAGAAGTTGTATTTGTTAGGGTTAGCCAGCAGAAGATATCAATTAAATGCAAATAAAGATTAAACAGAGAAATGGAAATACACAGAAATAATAATAGCGAGAGACAAGTTTTAACGTAGTTCACCCAAACTCGGGCTACATCCACCAAACAGAGAGTCCAATATTATTATCCAGTAAATCAAACCGATTACAATCAGCAATCCCTGCAACTCAATTCCGCTGCAAAATGCTACAATACAATACCAAAACCCTAACCCTTAGCTGCTTTTTATCAAGCTTTTTGTCGGTTACAAAATAGGGTTTTCTTATGTCGGTCAATGAAAAAATTAACTCCCGGTGCATTATAAAATAATAAAAAACCATGTGAGGTTTTGGGGGCGCTGCCCCTGGACCCCGCAAGGGGCACTGCCCCTTGACCCCGTAGGAATTTGGGGGGAAACCGCACTGATAAAAGTGGGGTAAATATAACTTCCGAGTCTGATTAGGCTCCATATAACAACAGTATTCCCTTTGAAAGGAGGACAGAGGATTTGTTGCTGAACATATGAATTCTTTTAACATGTTGGTTGCACAATTGACATCTATTGGTGTAAAGATGGAGGAGGAGGATCGATGTATGACCCTGCTTTGTTCTCTATCGGACTCATGGGATCATCTTGTCATGGCAATTAGAAGCACCACATCCACATTCAAAATGGAAGAAGTGATTTCTTCGCTATTTTCTGAAGAGATGCAAAGAAAGTCTTCTGAGACAGCCAAAGAGGCCCTTGAAATTTGTGGAAGACCCAAGGAGAAAGGGAAGAAGAAGGACAAGAAAGCTGAGAAGGGTAGATCCAAATCTCCTTGAAAGTCCAAGGCTCTTTGTTGGAACTATGGTAAAACTGGGCATTTCCTAAAAGAATGCAAAGAGAAGAAGAAGAAGAAGAAGAAGAAGAAGAAAGCTCCTGATTGAGACTCTAACAAGTCACAAAATGATGGTGATGCTTTCATCGTAGCCCTGGAAACCCATACATCTAATGATGTGTGGCTAATTGACTCTGGTGCATCATTCCACATGACCTCACATTGAGATTGCTTCACTAAGTATGAGGAGTTCGATGGTGGAAAGGTGTATCTGGGTGATGACTCTCATCTGAAGATTGTTGGTCATGGAATAGTCTCTATCCAATTCCCTGATGGTCAAGTGAAGGGGATCTCTAAGGTTATGCACATCCCAGGATTAGCACGAAACCTACTTTCTGTAAGTATGTTGAATGATGTAGGTGTGCAGGTTGTCTTTTTGAAAGAAGGATGCAAGATGACTAGAGGAGCTATGGTGCTTGCTAAGAGTACTAGGAGAGGTACTCTGTTTCAGCTGGAGGCATGCATTTGACAATGCAATAGTTCTTTTGACTCAAGGAAGAGGGAAACAGTCACTTCATACCCACCATCTGAATGAGCAGTGAAGAAATCTATTATTTCTAGTCTTGATGGTTGTAATCGTGCATTAGAAGTTAAACTTCCTACTGAAAAGATATTGTTATGGTATAAGAGATTTGGCCACATTGGTGAGAAGGGTTTGCGTACCCTAAAAAATAAGAAACTCGTTGAAAGGTTAGATGATTGTAATCTTGAGTTTGACTTTTGTGAACACTGCATTTATGGAAAAACAAACCATGTTCAGTTTTACTCAAGTTCTCATAAGTCTTCTGGTGTGTTGGACCTTATTCATTCTAATGTGTTGGGTCATGCTAATGTTCTTTCATTATCAAAATCTATATACTTTGTATCTTTTATAGATGATTACAGTAGAAGGACATGGATTTATTTTCTTAGAAGCAAATCTGAAGTCTATAGCAAGTTTAAAGAGTTTAAAGCCTTTGCTGAAAATCAGACTAGTGAAAAGATTAAATGTTTGTGAACTGACAACGGTGGTGAGTTATATTCTATAGAATTTGATAAGTATTGCAAGGAACTTGGGATTGAAAAACCTAAGACAACTCCATACACCCTGCAGAAAAATGGAGTTGCAGAGAGGATGAAGAGGACACTGATGGAGAAGGCTAGGAGTATGCTTAGTGGAGCTGGCCTAGAACAAAAGTTTTGGGATGAAGCTATTGCCACTACTTGCTATCTGGTAAACAGATCTCCTACATCATCTCTTGTTGGAAAGACACCCATGGAGGTGTGGTCTGGTAGAAAGCCTCCAAAAAGGCATCTTTGTGTTTTTGGCTGTGAGGCATATGCACATGTGCCTAGGGAGAAGCGGTCAAAGTTGGAGAACAAGGTTGTTAAATGTATCTTCATTGGCTATGGTGTTGGTGTGAAAGGATACAAGCTTTGGGACCTCATGGTTAAAAAAGTGTTGTATAGAAGAAGTGTCATCTTCAGACGGCTTACACCTTCTTCCACTGTTTTGCAGCCAGAAGAAATAGTAAAGAAAGAGGATGTTGTTCAGCTTCCTCCTACCCCTAAGAAGACTAAACAAAAAGACAATGTTGGGCCTGATGATGAGGAGAGCTCTGGTAGATCTAAAAGCTTAGATGAAGAAGTTGAACCTCAACTTGAGCTTTTGAGGAGGTCTACATGGATAAAAAAGCAACCTGAAAGGTTTTGTTTTACATTGCTTGATTCTAGTTGTGCTTATGCTTTAATCATTAACAGTGATGAACCTAGAACTATGTCAGAGGCTTTGGATATGAAAGATGCAGGTTCCTGGAAGGAGCCCATGGACAAAGAAATGGCTTCTTTTGAAAAGAATCAAACTTGGGACTTGGTGCCTTTGCCTCCTGGATGAAAACCTATTCAATGCAAATGGGTGTTTAAGAAGACAATTGGTGCAGATGGCAATGTTGAGAAGTATAAGGCCAGATTGGTTGTGAAAGGGTATTCATAAGTGGAGGGTATAGATTATGGTGAGATCTTCTCTCCTATTGCAAAGCTGACATACATTCAATTCTTGTTGTCTATCGTAGCAGCTTATGACTTGGAGGTAGAACAGATGGATGTGAAGACAACTTTCCTTCACGGTGACTTAGAGGAAGAAATCTACATGTCACAGCTAGAGCATTACATGATGAAAGGTAAAGAAAATTTGGTTTGCAAACTTAAAAAGTCTTTTTATGGTTTGAAGAAATCCCCTAGGAGATGGTACTTGAAGTTTGATGCCTTTGTGTTGTCAATTGGATTTGTGAGATCAAAATCGGATCATCGTGTGTATTATAAATTTGATGGTGATCATATTCTCATTGTTGCACTGTATGTTGATGATATGTTGCTCATTGGGAAGGGTAAGAATATGATTTCTAATTTTAAATCTTAGTTGTCAGCTCAGTTTGAAATGAAAGATTTAGGGGCAGCCAGGTACATTCTAGGAATGGAAATCTGAAGAGACAGAACCAACAGAAAACTTTGGTTAAGCCAGAGTAAGTATGTGAAGACCATGTTGGACAGATTTAGTATGGCATATTGTAGACCATTGTGTGTTCCCATTTCTATGGGGACAAAGTTGTCTATTAAGAATTGTCCAAAATCTCCTAGTGAGGTAGAGGACATGAGTAGAGTACCTTATGCTAGTGTTGTTGGTAGTTTCATGTATGCTATGGTCTACACAAGACTAGACATTGCCCAAGCAGTGGGAGTCCTTAGTCTATTTATGGCTAATCCTGGATGGGTTCATTGGGATGCAGTTAAATGAATGTTCATATATTTGAGGGGTACTTCTGAGTATTCCATTTGCTATCATGGTAATGTTTTAGGACCTTTGCATTCTATTGATATTCATGGATTTGTGGATTCAGATTGGGCAGGTGACATTGACAGCAAGATATCCACCAGTGCTTATGTGTTTACACTGTTTGGTGGTGCTATTAGTTGGATGAGTAAGCGACAACCTGTTGTTGCTTTGTCCATGACAGAAGCTGAGTCTATGGCAGTAACTCATGCTTGTAAGGAAGCCATTTGGTTTAAGAGATTGTGTTCAGATATTGGTGTTGATGTAGGTCAGATCACTATCAGTTGTGACAATCAGAGTGCAATTTGCTTTGCGAAGAATCCAACTTTCCATGCTAGAACAAAGCATATTGATATTCAGTTTCACTTCCTACAAGACATGGTTGAGGATGGAAAGGTAAATTTAGAGAAGGTAGATATTTTGAGGAATGTTGTAGATGTATTAACGAAACCAATGAGCACAAAGAAGTTTAGATGGTGTTCGGAGTCTATGGGACTTTCATCCTATAGCAATTAAATCTTGTTTTTCTATTGGCTCTTACAAGGTGTTCGACAAGTGGGAGAATGTTGGGAATTAAAGTATCTCAACCTTGGTAATTCCTTACATTTGTAATGTTTGCATTTATTATTTAATTGACTATATTGTAAATACTTGTAAATTCCATATTGTCATATTGTGGGATGTGGCATGGTGATGTGTCGATCCTACATGGAATATGACAACTTGTAATTTTGTCCTCACATGAGGAGATATAAGTCCCACTTTGTGGTAGGAGCATTTCTCCATGTGTTGTCATCTTCCATGTTGTGTAAGGGAATGTTTGACCAAAACGGTTATGACGGATTCCTATGATGAATCTATGACATGTAAGAGTCAGAAATAGAAGGTTATAAGAGAGGAGATGACATGTGTCATGAAGTATCTTTGAATAAGGCATATTTGGACAGCCCAAGGTGGAATATGACATGTAAGATAATATGCTATTTATAGCATGTGTATGATAGATTTTCTTACAGCTGTAAGTTGTAACCGCTATGACAAATTCTATGACGGTCGTAAGTGTCGTAAGAGCATCTGTCATAGCCCATTTTAGAAATAGGCAACCCCTTTGGGATGGGAGCTGTGAGAAAGTGTTAGGCACATTCTACAATGTTGACCAAGTGTCCTTGGGCATGGATTTTGGTCCATGAATCCATGGTGGACACCCATTCCAAGAAAGGTCCAATACTGCCTTGTATTTCCTATTTAAATAGGTGCTTGGAGATGGAGTTTGTATCACAGGTTTACAGGTACTATTATGCTGCCGGATTGACTCCAGACATGAGTGTTGAAGACCATTGAAGCTTGCATTGTAAGTGTATTGTAAACAACTTTCAGATTTGTTAATACATTGTGCAGGTTTCTGAGTGGGGTTTTTCACTCGATAAGGGTTTTCGCCACCATAAATCTTTGTCTCTTCTTCTGTCTACTTTTTGGTTCTTGTGTTTTTCTCCAATATCTCATGTTAATGGTTTAACATTTCTGTAATAGCTAGGATAAATTTGAATTTGCATAGCCCTCTCCTCATTAGATTAGTGTAGGAAGCAATTTCCATACACCTAGCTTCCTTTCAAAATTATCTCCAATCAAAGATGCCTTGTGATGTGCCAAAACTCACACCAACATGTGTAACTCTCCTCTTTACAGCTCTTTTATGTGTCCAACACATTTTTACATTTCCCAAAAATAGGAGGTCCAACTTCCAGAGGTCATATCTGATTGACGAACCATTTGATGTGTCAAAAAGCTCATGAAGTGATCTATCACCCTGTAACCAACCTCATCAATTACGACAATTTTTGGAGCATCTAGGGACCTCTAAGTGCCTCAAAATTGAGTTCAAAACTTTTTTGGTAGTTTTCAAAAAATAGAAACTTTAATATCTCATGATCCAGGTATGATCTTGAGTCAAAACTCACCTGAGATGTTTACTTACCTATTCCGCACCTTCTGGAAAAATTTTAGGTCAATCTGAGGTCAAATGTAAACTTACTTAAAAATAGTAAGTTCCCACCATTTTTATCCCTTTTGGAAACATTGAAAGTTCTAGATCATTCTTCAAGATAAAGGGTATTCAAAAAGACCAAAACCTGGAAGAGTAGTAACCTTTGGAAGTTGCAAGGTTGAGAAAATTTTCTTAACATTCTCCCACTTGTCGAACACCTTGTAAGAGTAAAGGGAGTATCAACACCATGATTTAATTGCTAGGGGCCAAGAGGCCCATAGAATTTGAACACCATCTGAACTTCTCTATGCTCACAGGTTTTCTCAAGGAATTTGGAATATTCATCAAAGTATCAACTTTCTCCAAGTTTACCTTCCCATCCTCTACCATGTCACAAACAAAATGGTACTAGACATCAATATGCTTAGTCCTTGCATGGAAAGTAGGATTCTTTGCCAAACATATGGCACTCTGATTGTCACAATAAATAGTAATCTTTCCTACATCAAACCCAACATCAAAACACAATTTGTTAAGCCAAATGGCTTCTTTACAAGCATGAGTTGCTGCCATGTACTCAGCTTCAGTAGTGGACAAAGCGACCACAGGTTGCCGCTTACTCATCTAACTAATAGCACTAGACCAAACATAGTGAAGACAAGCATTTGTGGATCTCCTACTCCCAATGTTGTAGTTAGGGTAAAATTGTAAATAGGGTAAATGAATAAACAACAATGATCAAACCCTAACAATTGCACAATGAAGCACAAGACAACATGAAAATTAAAATAACAAATGTAAATGCAAACTGATCTCCATGCTATGCTCGATTTATCTCCATTGTTCTTCTCCACCTCGCATGAGCATGCAATATTTTGAAGGATGATTGTTGGAGGAATGTTGGGTGCTCACTTCTGCAGCATAATGATAATATAAAGATGATAGATGAATGATTGATAGATGAAAGATGATGATAATGGATGATAGATGCAAAGGCTCTAATGTGATTTCAGCAGGATAAGGATACTCCAACTCAATGCCTCCTAATGGATTGGGATAGGGTTGATTTATAGGAAAGTCTTGGTTCAAATGGATGGTTGAGATTAAAAGGATAAATGATTAATGTGGATGGCTAGGATTGATTAGTTATTCCCACTTTTCAAGGGAGTTGTAGTCATGTGACAAGTGTACAAAGTAAGATAAGGCTCATATGTGACCGTATACACAAAAAGTACTACATGTGTGATTGTGTATATAAAAAGTACTACATGTGAAAGATATTAAATAAAAAATGTAGTACCACACATGAGTCAATTGAGAGATGGACAAGCGTCAAAATGTGGTGAGAGGTGAGGATAGTTAGTTGGGATATGTGAGGGAAATTAATTAAATAAACAAAATTTATTTAATTAATTGGGAAGATGATTAGGATAGGATTGGGATATGATGTGAAAATTAATTAAATAAATAAAATTTATTTAATTAATTGGCTAAGTGGGACAAGGATGGGATTAAGATGGAAAATTAATTAAATAAATAAAAATTATTTAATTAATTGGCTAATAGGATTAAGAGTGGGAATTAAGATGGGATTTTAATTAAATAAATAAAATTTATTTAATTAATTGGCTAGTGGATTAGTGGAATTAGGAGTGGGATAGGACAAAATGCTACATGATGTCTAAGATAATATTTTTGACAAGGTGTTGCAAGACATGGACAAATTTGGGTGTCTACATTTTGCCCCTCTTTGAGATGATGTTCAAGATGATTAGATTTATGTTGAGTAACATCATTTCAAAGAAGCTAAGGTATGGATAGAGGAAAAGGATGGGATACAATAGAGATGGTGATGACAATGGGAATAAAGGATGAAATGGGATGATGGTGCCCCTTTGAGAGGATAGGTGGCTTAGACAAACACAGGTAGGCTCTTGAAAGAAAATGAATTGGTCAAGAAGATAAGGGGATGGATAGAAGAAATGAATGATGTGTTATGCTGCAATGAAGGTGAGCAACCATGATGTTTGATTTAGAACTATACATTATTCACCAAGGTATAAGGACCTAGGTGATGATGTGTCTTCTACCCCAGCATAATACAACCTTGTCTAACATATGAGGAAGAGAACTTAGAGCATTAAAGTCCTAATGCACAAAAGGTATGATATGACCTAAGATGCAAAGGATAATGCAAAAAACTATTCCAACATACACAAGATATGAATATTAGCTGGAATGATTCAGATGTGATACAAATGTAATATAAAAAAATAACACACACAAGAAAGCAAACAAGAATGCACAAATGATACAAAAACAAACAAGGTATTGCCCCTGTCAAGCTGTAAACCAATGATTAATTAATTGATGATGATGATAATAGTGTTGTCATTGCGGGGAATGCTATATCCCTAGATCAACACAAGGATGATGTTGATTGATTGATTGATTTGATTAATTGATTGGGTTTACAACAAGATTAGGATCAAGACCATTGATTGCAATTAGATAATTTGACTTGATTGATTAACTTGCTTGGTATGGATTGATATGACTTGCATTTGGATCATTGCTTTGATTCTTTGGATTGATTTGATTTGCTGAATTGATTTAATGGTTGGATTAATGTGCTTTGATTTTTATGATGATGGATTGCTATAAATGGATTGATTGGATTTGAGTTTGTTGAATTTGATTGATTGAATTGATGGTTGGTTTTATTACTTGGATTTTTTATGGATATTTGAATTTTTTTGTGTTTTTGGAATATTTGATTTTTTGTATTTTTTGAAATGTTTTTTTTTGTATTTTGGGATATTTGATCTTTTTGAATTTTTTTGAAATGTTTTGGAAAATGCCAATGGATTTATAATTTAGGTATCCTTTGTGCTAGATACCAATGACAAGGGAGAAAACCAAGTCTAGGTGCAAGGATGGAGGTAGGATGGATGGATAAAAGGATGGGTGATTGTGGATAGGGTGAAAGGCTCATGATAAATGGATGGATAAAAGGATAGGCTATAGTCGGTGGGATGTACGCACCATAAGGGAGTTAGGATGTGATCTCCAAAGACTATGTCACATAGGAACAACATGCCCCATTCTAGATGGTAGGCTTAGGATTTTACTTGACAAGGATTATGACAAAAGGTTGACATGATGGATTTTACATGACAAGGCTTATGATAGGCAGATAATGATAGGATTGTTTGGAAAGGATGAAGTATATGAAGAGATATCCAAAGCATATTTCAACATTTTGTCCCTATAGCTTTATCAAGATCAAAAGGAGGAATGGTGGATGAATAGATTGATAGGTATATGACTATAATAGCTAAGGATGGTAGGATAGGATAGGGTAGGATAGGATAGGACATGATAGGATGGAAAATGATAGGTTGGAAATATTAAGATGGATGAGACAATGTGCCCCCAAGTGTAAGTGACATAGAAGATGAACCTACACATGATGCTTGTTTGCCAAGTTTTCATCATGGTACTTATCCAAGGTGCCTACTTACCAGGGTTTCACCGTTGGACGAAGGGATTTCTCTTTACTTTTTTTATTTTTATTTTTTATTTTTTTATGGGATGACAATTACACATGGTGCCTATTTGCCAGGTTTTCACCATGGTAATGGATAGGAGGGACTCAAGTGGCTAGTGTTATAAGAGTGATAGTTTCATTTAAGACGGATGTCTCATGGACCATGTCAAATGTTAATATACTCAAGATGTTGGTAAGGGATTGCATGAAAGGGAGATGGATTAGGTAGATAGTGGATTAGGATGTGGATTATGTCAGACTTAGGATGAAAAGCTTATGCAAAAGCATGGACCATAGGGATAGGATGGGGGAGATATGTAAGATAATGGATTAAGGTTGGGGAGATGGAGGTATGTGGAAATGTTGTGGAATGGAATGGAACCATGACCAATAGTTGCACACACCATGATAAACATTGAAGCTTTTGATGGGAAGGTTGTGTGAGAAGCAATGGGGATGTTTTCTTAGGGGATGGATGACTTAGCAATTTAGGTACCCACATAGACTTAGTATTTTTATGATTTTTGCTTGACTTGTGGGATAAAGGAGTTTGAAATGATTGAATGGAATGGCAATTTGGAATGGAAGGGGATGGTTGGGATTTCTGAGAAGTGGATACCTCATTTGATTTTCTTAGTTTTTGCTTAGGGACCCAAAACATTTTAGTTTTGGCCTTTTCTTTTGGACGTATGGGCTTGGATTGCTTTTTGGATGTACTTTGCTTTGAAGATGGATGATTTAGTGACTTTTCACATTGATGCCTTAAGGCATGAGGGTCCTTAGGATTTTTGGTAGGAATGAGTGGAAGCTTCATGTTTAGGTAATGTGTGCATTTGTTGGTCATGATTAAGAATATAAGGGTACTTATGGATAAGTGGATAATTAGGTGTTGGTAGAAGTGGAGGTAAAGTTGATGGAGGGAAATTAGGAGTTGGAAGGAGTGGAGGTAAAGTTGATGGAGGGAAATTAGGAGTTGGAAGTAATGGAGGTAAAGTGGATGGTGGAAGGTGTATGGTCACATGCTTTTGACATTTGTAGGTTGATGGAGGTGGAATGACTACATATGTTTTGGGTATATGATGTGGTTTGTGATGGAAAGTTGTGGACTTAGGATGCATGGAGGAATTACCAACATATTTAAAGTGTTTACCTTGGGGTGTATATCCAAGGCCATATGAGCATGGATAAATGTTGACATGGTTTAGCTCCAAAATACCTTGTTCATAAAGGCCTAGGCCTTTACCTTGGTAGTTCATGTTTTAGAGTATGCGATGGACTATAGGACTTGGTGTGCTTTAAACATTAGACTTGAGTTCATTATTGGATGGAGAAGGTGAAGTGGAAAAAGGTTGTTGTCTTCCTAAAGAAGAACACTCATGTATAAGGGTGGTAAGACCAAGTGGATATGATGGTGGACTTGAAGTGGAATCAATGGTGGATGTGGAAGGACGATCATTAGGACCTTGATTAACATTGTGTTCACTAAGATCTAAGTTATTTGTTTGATCTTCTATGCTTACTTGGGGGACAAGTGTCTCATCATGACAAGTGGATGTTTGCTCATTATGGATAGGGCTAGATGGCGGATGACTAGGACCAATGTGGATATCTTGCTCATGGATAGATATAGGATTATGGATAGGATCAAGGTGCTCATGGATAGCTTCTTCATAGGTATCATCTTGATCATAAAAAAGGTAAATGTTATGGATAGGTTGAATTTGGATAGCTTTCTCATGAATGGTTGTTGGGAGATGGATAGGATCAAGTGTCTCATGGATAGGTTCATTATTATGGATATCATCTTGATCATGGAAAAGATACATGTTATGGATAGGTTGCATAAAAGTGATTTGACCTTGAGTTGGACTAGGGCTTAATATTTCCACATGCTTAAGATTAAACTCTTGACATACCTCTTGGGTTGCTTGAATGGAAGTGGATAGCTCTTGGAGAGGCTTGACATGTTCTTGAGGGTTATTGACATGAAGGTACAATAGCTCTTAACTTGGGTTCGTGATAGGCTTGATTGTTTGTGGGTCACATGATGGTGTTAGGATAGGACTAGGAATGGTGTAGGACTCTTTTATAGGCTCATGAATGGGTGTTTGACATGGGGGTGTTCTATTCCATGCTAGTAGCCAATGGATCACATCCTTTGCAAGTGTATGGGTATAAGGACAATATAGGGGATGGATGATAAGGATGGATAGAGTTGGAGGCTTATGATCGTGATTAGGTTGAGGGCTAATTGGATTGGATGGATTAGGACTAGAAGGATATGGAATAATAATGGAATTAGATAGATTGGTTTCAACTAACACAATCTTACCACAATCCTTGAGGTTCTTGACCAATCTCTTAAGTTTGGCACAATTGAGTGTCATATGGCCCTTAACCCTATGGTATGCATAATAATACTTTTCATTATACCAATGGGATTTAAAGTAGATCGCTTCAAATGATTTTATAGGTGGAAGCTCAATCAAATTTACTTGGACCAATTGTTGTATAGTTATGTCCAAGGGATCTTGTGGTGGAGGATTGGTGGAACATGGGGATGAAGGTAATGTAGGTTGATGGACCAATGCACTAGGGGTGGGATCACATGGTGGTGTTGGGATAGGACTAGTTGGCTCATGTCTTGGCATGTGATTGGATGGTGGAGGCCACTCATAGGATGCGTGATCTAGATTGGTATCTCCCTTGTCAAAGGTAATTAAATCTTGCATAGGATAACATGGGCTTTGATTTATGTATAAGGGGCCACTTGGATTTGGATATGCTTCTTGTTGCAAAGGTGGACTTAGGTCTATCAATGGTGCTTGGTGGTCTTGTTGAAAAGGTGTACTTGGACTTGCTTGATTTATGTACAAAGGGCTATTTGGACTTGCATGTTGTTCTTGTGAGGACACTTGGTTGCCTTGTGGATGGTTTTGGTGGTGTGTTAGAATGTTAGAATGAGGAATTGGATAATGTTGAGGCGGAGGTTGATAGGTTGATGTGGCATAGGTTGATTTGGATGACACATAGGATTGAGTTGGAATTTGTTGAGGTTGGGATGGTGTTTGGACTTGTTGTGATATGATTTTTTGTTGTTAGAATTGTTGAATGGGATGTTGTGATGGTTGGATTTGTTGAATTGGTTGATGTTGTTGTGGTTGGAATTGTTGATGTGATGACAATGGAGGGGTTACATAGGATAATGATTGTTGTGATATGGGTTGATATGGATAAGGATTGTGATAGGTTGATGAAGGGTTGATATGACATGTGGAAGGTGATGACATGTAAGGTTGATGTGGAATTCATTGATGTGATGATTAGATTTGATAAGTGGCCAAGAAGTGTTGTGCGTGTGCTAAGATTTGTCGCAGTTGAAGTGATTGGCTTTCTTGAGATTGAAGTTGTTGAATCATGTCATTGGCCTCTTGAATGATTTGTTGGTCTAGAGGTGATTGGCTTGCTTGAGCTTTACAAAGTTGGAGAATGAGTTTAAATGCTAAGTCTTCTAATTTTGGCATGGTGTCACACAAGTGTTTAAGTTTTAAGACCTTTTTAGCAAGTGCTTGATTATGATTCAATAATGATGTGGACTGTTTGGATGAAGTTGATTTCATGATTAGGATGAAGGTGACTATGATGAAATTTATTTGGATATGATTACTTGTTTATGTGTCTGGTGTTTATAGCTTGATTTGACAATGTTCAAACAAATGATTATGCATATACACACATGAATCACTCATGCAAGACACATAAGCAATTTTTAACTTTAAAAATGAAATGTGATGATTATTAAGAAAGCACTTGAAAACACATCAACAAGCCTAATGTCTTGTCAAGTGGGTATGGCCAATTAGGTCTTAGGCTAGTTTGGACAAGGTTGACTATGGAATTGAAAGTGAAATCCTACCACACAACCGGGAGAAAGGGGTAACCCACCCTTCACCTTCACTTCCCAAAGGTATAAAGTTCTTTGGGGCTTAGCCAAGAGTGATAAGATTCCAACTCCTAATGAGGGTGTCTTTCAATTCAGCCTTGATTGAGGTCATTCCTTGCAGTGGTGTGTCTCCAAGCAAGCCTCTTAGATAGGGTAAACAAAAACAAACCAAGTGATCTGTCACTTGATTCACACTCGCACTTGTTAATTGACCCTTTAGAAAATGAGATGTGTGGAAGACAATTCAAGAACTTGTTTGTTTTAGATCTCAAAATCCAAATGTGTAGGAAGACACTTGTTCATTTTATGCCCAATTTCAATGATTTGTGCTTGCAAACAAGATTGATTTTAATAGCCCAAAGTCCAAATGTATGATCAAACAAGTTGTTCTTTTTAAGCCCCAAATTGAAGCATGTTGACAAGCAATGATTAGAGATGAAAGATTAGAATGAGTGCACCTAGTTATTTTCACTTTCCACTTGTTGTTGTGACTAATCCAAATGTTTCTCTATCTCCTTTGATTCACCTACAAGTCGCCAATTCTAAAAAGAAACAAGTAAACTTGGATAGAAGAAAGCTATGTGAAAAAAGATGAAATCTAAAAAATTCTGATTAATATGACCTAATATAGTAGAATGGATTGCATAAACAAAAAAAATAAAAAAATTTATGCACTTTTAAAAAAAAAATATTGAAAAAGGATAAAAATGCAAAAGTTATGCTTGTTTGAAGTTTGCAATGAAAAAGTGTTAAGATTAAAAAATAAACCCTACAAAAAATTAGCAAATAATGTCATCCAATAGTAAAATAGATATGGCCATGAGATCCCTTACAATTTTCTAATCAATATCAAAAAAAAATTTGCTCAAATTGGACTCCATATACAAAAGTTATGTCATAAACTAGCGTTTGAAACAAAATTATTTTTTTGACAAAAAATCCATTTGTGCCATAGATTTGAAAAATAATGATATAGAAAAATAGATTTAAATATTTCTAACCACCTACAAAAAAAAGAATGTGATTTGGTTAGCTAGATTGGAAGATATGATTTTTTTTTCTAAAAGTCGCACGTCAATTTTTTTTAAAAAAATCAGAATCGCAGGGTCAACATCAAATCATCATAACTCCTTGAATATTGATCCAAATCTTTATTGTAACCACTTTTTGGAAAGCTCTCAAAGTCCTCTTTCCAATGAATCTAAGATCTCATTTTTCCAGGACTTGTGTAAAATAAAAAAAAAACCCTCTACAACAGATCTGGTCCTAACTAAAGAAAATCAGCAATATAAAATATCTTCAACCTACAAATCAAAGTGCATAAACCTACAAAGCAAGGGTTAGTCCCATCAGGCGTGCTAAATGTAGTTAGGGTAAAATTGCAAATAGGGTAAATGAATAAACAACAATGATCAAACTCTTAACAATTGCACAATGAAGCACAAGACAACATGAAACTCAAAATAACAAATATAAATACAGACTAATCTCCATGCTATGCTTGATTTATCTCCATTGCTTTTCTTCACCTCACATGAGCATGCAAGATTTTGAAGGATGATTGTTGGAGGAATGTTGGGTGCTCACTTCTGCAGCATAACGATAAGATAAAGATGATAGATGAATAATTGATACATGGAAGATGATGATAATGGATGATAGATGCAAAGGCTCTAATGTGATTTCAACAGCATAAGGATACTCCAACTCAATGCCTCCTAATGGCTTGGGACAGAGTTGATTTATAGGACAGTCGTAGTTCAAATGGATGGTTGAGATTAAAAAGCTAAATGATTGATGTGGACGACTAGGATTGATTAGTTATTCCCACTCTTCAAGGGAGTTGTAGTCATGTGACAAGTGTACAAAGGAAGATAAGGCTTATATGTGACCGTGTACACAAAAAGTACTATATGTGTGATTGTGTCTATAAAAAGTACTACATGTGAAAGATATTAAATAAAAAATGTACTACCACATATAAGTCAATTGAGAGATGGACAAGTGTCAAAATATGGTGAGAGGTGAGGATAGTTAGTTGGGATATGTGAAAGAAATTAATTAAATAAATAAATTTTATTTAATTAATTGGGAAGATGATTAGGATAGGATTGGAATATGATGTGGAAATTAATTAAATAAATAAAATTTATTTAATTAATTGGAAAGTGGGATTATGAATGTTAAATTAATTAAATAAATAAAATTCATTTAATCAATTGGCTAAGTGGGACAAGGATGGGATTAAGATAGGAAATTAATTAAATAAATAAAATTTATTTAATTAATTGGAAAGTGGGATTATTGCATGTGAAATTAATTAAAGAAATAAAATTTATTTAATTAATTGGCTAAGTTGGACAAGGATGGGATTAAGATAGGAAATTAATCAAATAAATAAAATTTATTTAATTAATTGGCTAATGGGATTAAGAGTGGGAATTAAGATGGGATTTTAATTTAATTAATTGGCTAGTGGATTAGTGGAATTAGGAGTGGGATAGGACAAAATGCTACATGATGTCTAAGATAATGTTTTTGACAAGGTGTTGCAAGACATGGACAAATTTGGGTGTCTACATTTTGCCCCTCTTTGAGATGATGTTCAAAATGATTAGATTTATGATGTGAAGAAAGTCTATATGATGAACATGATTATTGTGCATACCATAGGACCAAAGGCCATAATACAAATAAATGCCTAATATTTGTCCTAATTGTTTACAAGGTATATCAACATACAATAAGAAATCATGTCACATCATCCAAATCCCATGTGTCACCCCCATCTAATCCAAATCCTAATATGTCCAATCTCATTATCCCCCCATCCAATCCTAATCCTAATCCATCCAACCTAATTATCCCTCAACCTAATCCTAATAATAAGCCTACAACACCATCTACCCTTATCATCCATCCATTATATTGTCCTTATACCCATACACTTGCAAAGGATGTGATCCATTGGCTACTAGCATGGAATAGAACACCCCCATCTCAAACACCCATTCATGAGCCTACCAAAGAACTTCCAAATGTCATGTCCACTCCTATAGCTCCTTTACATAGCCCACATATCCTTGAGCCTCTTCAAGAGCCCTCAATTAACATGCCTAGCCCTTCAAACCCTTCATGTGGTCCACAATCCATTAAGCCTATTCAAGGACCTCCCATAAGTCCAAGTCAAGAATCATCATATTCTCATGTTGTTGACTAAGAGCCCATCCAAGAACCTTTCACTTCCATTCAAGCAACCCAAGAGGTATGTCAAGAGTTTAATATTAAGCATGTGGAAACATTAATCCCTAGTCCAACTCAAGGTCAAATCACTTTTATGCAACCTATCCATGAGCCACTTGATCCTATCTATCTCCCAACAACTACTCATGAGCAAGCTATCCAAATCCAACCTATCCATAACATTTACCTTCTTTATGATCAAGATGATACCTATGAAGAACCTATCCATGAGCACCTTGATCCTATCCATAATCCTATACCTATTCATGAGAAAGATATCCAAATTATTCCTATCCATCCCCCACATAGCCCTATCCATGATGAGCAAGCTTCCACTTGTCATGATGAGACACTTGTCCCCCAAGTAAGCATAAAAGATCAAACAAATAATTTGGATCTTAGTGAACACAACGCTAATCAAGATCCTAATGATCCTCCTTCCACATCCACTATCAATTCCACTTCAAGTCCACCATCATATCCACTTGGTCTTACCACCCTTATACATGAGTGTTCTTCTTTAGGGAAACAATGACCTTTATCCACTTCACCTTCTCCATCCAATAATGAATTCAAGTCTAATATTCAAAGCACACCAAGTCCTATAGTCCATCGCATACTCTAAAACATGAACTACCAAGGTAAAGGCCTAGGCCTTTATGAACAAGGTATTTTGGAGCCAAACCGTGTCAAGGTCCCTCCAAGCTCATATGGTCTTGGATATACACCCCATGGTAAACAATATAAAGATGTTGGTAATTCCTCCATACCTCCTAAGTTTACTTTCCATCACAAATCCTATTATACACCCAAAACATATATTGCCATTCCACCTCCATCAACCTACAAATGTTAAAAGCATGTGACCATACACCTTCCACCATCCAATTTACTTCCATTACTTCCAACTCCTAATCTCCCACCATCCACTTTACCTCCACTCCTTCCAACTCATAATATCCCTTCATCCACTTTACCTCCACTTCTACCAATGCCTCATTATCCACTTATTCATAAGTACCCCTGCATTCCTAATCATGAGCAATAAACGCACATATTGTCTAAACATGAAGCTTCCACTCATTCCATCCATCCCATGGGATTCCAAAATAAACATTTAGATGCCTCTATCCATAAAGCCAAAAGTCCTATCAAAAAACCTAAGGACCCTCATGCCTTAGGGCACAAACATGAAAAATCAATGCAAAGAACCAAAGCAAAGCAATCCAAAAAGCTACCCAAGCCCAAGTCTTCACAAGAAAAGCCCAAAACTAAAATGGTTTGGGTGCCTAAGCAAAGAGAAAGCAACTCAAATGAGACATCCACATCTCAAAATATCAAATATCCCCTTCCATCCAAAATTTCCATTCCATCCAAAAATTCCAAATATCCCACAAGAAAAGCAAAAATAATAAAAATACTAAGTCTATGTGGGTCCCTAAATTACTAAGTCACCCATCTTCCAAGCAAATATCACCATTGCTTCCTACACCACCTTCCCATCAAAAGATTCAATGTTTATCACGGTGTGTGCAACCGTTGGTCATGATTCCCTTTCATTCCAAAACATTCCCACATACCTCAATCTACCCAACCTTCATCCATTATCCTACATATCTCCCCAATCACCTTCCTATGGTCCATGCTTTTGCATAAGTCTTTCATCCATCTTTTTCCATAAGTCCTACATAAATCCACACCATAATCTACTAGCCTACCTTTACATGAACCTTCCATAATCCACATCATAATCCACTATCTACCTAATCCATCTCCCTTTCATGCAATCCCTTACCAACATCTTGAGAATATTAACATTTGACATGGTCCATGTGATGACATCCATCTCTAGTGGGACTATCACCTTTCATAGCATTTGACACTTAAGCCCCTCCTATCCATTACCATGGTGAAAACCTAGCAAATAGGTGCCATGTGTAATTGTCATCCCATCCAAAAAAAATAATCCAATAGTGAAAACTACTTTGTGGTGCTTTAGATGACAAAAAATATAGTACAAGATAAATAATTCATCCTCTGGTGAAAACCTGGTAAACAGACGCCTTGGATAAGTACCATAGTGAAAACCTGGCAAACAAGCACTATGTGTAGAGACTAGCCTCCATCATTCACTTCGTTTGTTTGATCACATCTTTCCATGACTTCCATCTACTATCATGTCTCCATAATCCATATCATAATCCACTACTATCCTATATAAACCATTATCCTTTATCCATCCATAATAAAAGCCTTCCCGCCCTTGCCTCTACCATGCTAGCTTTCATAGTTTGGACTTTGTTGGGGTTAAGATATCATTTGGCACCTTAAGACACTATTCGCATGACCACATCCATCGTAGCGTCTTCCTAGCAATCTTCATCCCACACTGGGGGCACTTGTTATGCCTTATTTGGAAGTGGTTACCTATAGCTCTAGCTCATAACATTTCAACCAAAATATAGCAAACATCTGAAACCAACGTCAAAGCACAACAATCACCAAAACAATCAAAATAGAAAAAAAAATCAAATATTCCAAAACACAAAAAAAAATCATCAAAACATCCCAAAGATCCAAGCAATAAAGTTGATCCTTTGACATCAACCATCAACACAATGAGCAAGAACTACATCTTAGCTCTATCGTTCAAAGCCTTGATCCCATGGATACAGGGTATGTAGGCAATCTGAGATGTGAAGGAAGAACTCTGATTCAGGCATATACGATAGCCCCTTCTCCCATCATCCATCTTTTCATCTTTCTTCTGATCACCCTCTAATCCTTCATCTTCATTTCTTCTATATTTCATCACTTACATCATCAATAAGCCCAGAACTACATATTCATCATCTCTCATCACTATCGTAAATGTGCTTTGATCTCATGGATACAGGGTATGTAGGCAATCTGGAATATGAAGGAAGTATCCAGTACGCAAGCACAGATGATCCAACTCATCTTCATTTTCTTTCATCTTCCATTTTCTTCTCTTTGACTAGCTCAAGCAAGAAGCAAACTATGTGTACTAGTGAAAGCCCAAGAAGTTTAACCAATCAGGGATAAGCTAGAAGCTATTTGTCTGCGTGCCTTAAGCCAATATTTTCTATAGCATTTTATCAACATCTTTAGCCTTCAATAGGATACAACTTTCCTCTCAACAAGGCACCAACTTAATCCATCCAAGAGCACTTAAATTTGGCAAGAGAACATGATGGCAATATCTTTTGTTTTATCTTTTGATTTATCTTTTGTCCCTTTTCTATGACTAATCAATACTGCCTTGATCTATCTATATCTTGGTACATTGCGATGAAGTAAGGAATGGGGCATGGTCATATTGTTTTTGTATGTTGTGTCTGTGGGATGATCTTATTCTCTTCCTATGCATATTGGTATCTTGTACATGTTGGGATTAGCATCTTACATATCAATATCTTTTGCATCTAAGAAGCTCAATAGTCTCTTATGCATTGAGACTATCCTATGTTAAGAACTAGCTCCATACATATAACCAGCAAGGTGTCATTATGTGTAGTGGAGATAAGCTCAAACCTTTTCTTGTAGCGTCAAAGTCTATTTTGGAACATTAGCTGCTATTCATATCTTGTGTAATATGGTGGTTAAACATCTTGACCTCATGCATTTAGACAAGATTGTAGTACGCTAGTTATGCATTGGATACCTCAACACCTTGGTCTTCTATACCCTGGTGCATATCATCCATATACTATATCAAACATAGGAACTGCATTTCTTTATTTCTGAGAAATTACTTTAAAAGCTATCATATCATTTCTCCATTCCATCATCATCTTATATAGTCCTCAACCAAGATCAATCATCTTCCTTTCATCCTCCTTGTCCGCTTTTGTCATTTCCCTTATCTCCATCCTGCAAAACAAGTGTGTTAGGCATATATAGGTCCATATCATTATCATAATCTCATTATTAGCCATTACCATTATGTGCATTTTCATTACCATACATTATCATTAGCATAAGACATTTCCATTATTACCATTTGCATACTTATATCATTTGCATAAACATCCATATAAATCATGAAGAAATACGAAAAAATGCATAACATCATAACATAAATACATCCATAATCATTACAATATCATAGAATCAAAGCCATCATATATATATCACAAGTATCAATATACAAGTGTCTACAAATACAACATGGGCTATCCATGATCCATCAAAGAATGTTACAATCAACTCATACGCCTCATCATGGTACAATACAATACAACAAAACAAGGTAGCGCTAGTGACTACTGGCAGCTCCCTCACCTTGTCCGCCACCACTGGGCCCTACACCTAGCCTGCCATCTCTAGGAAGCCCCATCACTAAAGCTATAGACCATGATCCTCCTGTCCTTCATGAACTAGAAGCCCCTGATTTGCTCTTGAAGCTAGGTTGTCTCTGCTCTATAGGCACTACTCCATAATATAAGCCTCTATAATACTCAGCCTCACCCTGTGCTCTCCTTAGCTCTCCCTATGTCTATGTCAACTGGGTGGCCAGATACATAGTAGCTCCATCTATCCCCAAGGCAACCACTACCCTATCTCTCTCCATCCTCAGAGCATCTCTCTCTACTGTGATAGCCTGCACCTATTGCATGGCTACATCCCTCTCAAAAGTCATAGCCTGAACTTGTTGTACAACAATATCTCTCTTAGCCATCACTGCCTGTACCTTCCACACTACTACATCTCTCTCCCTAATAACTCTCACTAGTGTCCCATCATCTTGTCCATCTCCTTCCTATACCCTAGCCTATAGATGTGCCTGATAAGTCTAAGCCTAAGCTCTAGCATGCCGCAACCCTATCACCGCCTGATGTCTGTCTATCTCCACTCTCCTTAGCTTGAACTGAGCCCGCCGCCTCCATCTCCGCTCCTCTATGATCCTCCATCTAAGTTGTTGTATCCCCACATCATCACCTCCTAGCCCCTATGCCTATGGTTGTGCAAGAACCTATGGTGGCACCTGTCCTTGTATTTGTATGCCCGAAGCTACTTGCACTACTGCCTATGCTACTAGAGTTCGTGTCTTCCTCCTAACTAGCCTCTCCATCCCAATCTCCCCTATCTCCCTAGGCCTCTTCAACCAAGTCAGCCTAGTTGTAACCCAGTGTGCATCATAATTTGGTAAAGTCCCTAGATCTGCAGGACCCTACATCCACTACCACATAACTGGTTGTAATCCATCCCTCTCCACCAAAGCTATGTCAACCACTATCTCTAGCCCCCAATCAAAAACCTCCTACTGTGTCCTCCCAAAAGTGGCATCCCCTACTAGTGCTGCATGTGGAACCCCGAACTATGTCAACACCCTCTTGGGAAAATAGCGCTCTATAATATATATCCCGCGACCAAAAATATATCTAGCCTACCTCGCATAGACAAGCTCTCCATCCTCCTGATCCCATCTCTCGCATCCAAGCCATGGCCTCCATACAAATCTATCCACCTCATCCAAAGTCTACCTCCAGTATACTATCCCTCGCTACTATTGATAGGTAAGAGCTCCTCTGTACATCCTCGCATATGGCTCTCCTGCTATTCTAGCCACCCATTCATCTGGCCTCATCACTGGAATGTGCTCATAAGCCCATACATGTAACACTGTGACTCTAGCTGACATACTAGCTCCAAACATATATGTTCAGTCATGCAGATAATGATATAGCTATCCCGGTACACACTTTGCCCATGCATATCTGGTACCATATGAAAACATCCCCTCCATCACTGTCCCCCATCCAACCGGAAAACCTCTAGCTTGTCTGTTTCCCACCAACCACCTGATGATTGCCACAACTACTCACTGTAATCTATCACATAGCTCCTCCATCCTAGCTATCAGAATCTCTAAGCCCTCAGCTCCAATGTCTGGAGTCCTGAACAATCACCTAAATGTAGCTAGACCCATGTCAGGATCATAATCTACTTTGTCTCCATCAATAGGAACACGCAAAATCTAGAACACATCCTCTAAGGTAATCATCACCTCTCCCGTCAACAACAAGAAGGAACTGTGCTCACTCCTCCATTGCTCAACAATCGATGCCATCAGTTCTTGATGTGCCTACACTGGCTCTAATCTTGACACATGCTCTAAACCAATAATATCTAAGAACAACCACTCCTCTGCATCCAATAACATGACTAATTGCAAGTCCCTAGGATGTGGCTCCTGAGACAATAATGGTGTAGTACCTCCTACATCATTCACTACACCTTGTCAGTTTCTTACATTCACAATTTGACTTTTGACTCCTAGCAGCTACCTACTTTTGCTAAAATTGACTCATTTTTCTATGTGCACAAGCCTTTTGACCATAAGCGAGCTATTCTATTGCAAGCGCATAGTATCTTCTTATACACGACATCTTTCCCATAAGTGAGCTACTGCTAGATGGAAGCAACCTCAATTCCTATATACGACTCACTGTCACTCACAAGTGAGCTCTATCTCTACATGCGGTCACTTTCTGCCTACATACGACCTGCATTGACATTATGCACCTTTTGCCTAGCCATTTGCCTTAGCTGACCAGAAGTAACCTCATTTTTCTATAAGCAGTCACTTCAAGCCTATAAGCAACCTATTTTACCCTAAGCGACCCCTTTTCCTACACAAGCGACTTGAACTACCTATCCGAAAACCTAGTCACTTTTGGTGAAGTGTGTGCATTTATTACGCTTTTAACCTAAAAATATCATGCATTTAGCAAAAGTTTCAATACATACCAGTGTCCCTACTCCCACTAGTCACCCATGTGTCCTCACTCGCTCAACCCGATGATCACTACGTGGAATCACCATCCTGATAGCTCTCCAACCCTCGAAGCACCAAAACTCTAGGGAGCTCTAGATCTCTATAGCTACTGCACACAAATGAGTACAAATGAGCCTATTTGCCCTTGAGGGGCCTACTTATAGCCCCTTTCCATACCCTAATTCTTCTATACCAAAGCCTATTTTCTTCTAAATCATCCCCATTCACCCAACCCAACCCCCATTTTCTTCATGTCAACCTTGTTTCTAGCCTTTCATCTTATCGCAAGCCAACCCAACCCTTCCTGGTTACCCTAGTTTACCTCTTGAGGGGACATCACCTACCAGTTACACTAGGGCATAACCTGTTAGACTTAGGGCATACAATTGAGAGGGGGGTGAATCAGTTGTACGAAACTTTCTCTTTTTAAACACTTGAATCATCTTTAGCGATTAGCATAAAATTGATCATGAACCATAATGCATTCAAATCAAAAGCAGAAACATATCAACACATATGACACCAAGATTTTGACATGAAAAACCTGGTTAAGGGAAAAACCACAGGGTGATTAACCCAAGAATGTATTCTCTGTTAGAAGAATAGAAAGAACAAAATGGCACATGCCAATTAGGGCTCACTGCCCGAGCACACTGCTCACAAGAGGCTCACTGCCTACAAGAG
Source organism: Cunninghamia lanceolata (assembly GCA_027924645.1). Classification (NCBI taxonomy): domain Eukaryota; kingdom Viridiplantae; phylum Streptophyta; class Pinopsida; order Cupressales; family Cupressaceae; genus Cunninghamia; species Cunninghamia lanceolata. Next base: position 1,578,160 of record BSBN01000719.1, on the reverse strand, counting down.
ACACACTGTCTACAAAGGAATAAGTATCACCTGTATGAACTGGAGAATAGCATCTTTAGCATGCTTGAAATAGTTCCATTTAAGCCCAATACTTCTGCTCTACCTTTCGCACTTCTCTTCGCTACCACACACTCATCATCGCAAAGACACACTTCAAAATGAATTCACAAACCCTTATTTATACAAGGCATCAACTTAGGAACAATCATCTAAGTCGGCAAACATCTACAAGAACATCCGTAAGACGTGTAATACATCCGGTCGGCCAGTCTCAAGAACACCAATATCCATGGTTATTCTTCAAATGCAAACTCTAACTTCAATGCAGACCACCAACATTAACTGGACATGATCCAACAATCATCATAACCTTCTCTGAATCACCAAGAACATCCGCACTTCATCATCCTACTGGAATTCTTCTCTCCTTCATCTGGAGCTACAAGAACATAGTCTATCATCACTGTCACAAATGAATAGGCTCTTTCAGACCTTCAACCCATGAACTAATCTAGTTGATACTTCACATGGATGTCCTCAACACTCCCTCAGATCCACAGAATGGGATAATGAAATATCGGATCTCACCGGACCTATCTGTGGCCCTCTATCACCTCTAAACACCTGCCAGAACCGGTTCTACTTGAGTGACTATAACTTCTTCAGATCTTCATGTGTACCTCTGAAACCTTGATTGGAGCATCTCAAGACTTATATCTACAAACCCTTTAAACTGCATCCTCTGATCCTTAACCTATTGAGGACTTTTACCTTCTTGTCATCACTGTTCTTCACTGTTCTTGATTGAGACTTATTTTCTCAATATCCTCAGCACATAGCTCATCTAATCCTTCTCATTAATGCAACATGAGTATGTTGACATCAATGACAACATTGGTTAGGCCCATACTTGCAACAATCTCCCCCTTTGTCATTGATGGCAACATATGATGTGAAAAATCATCAAGACAAGAACTTCTCCTTGCTGTTACAACTCCCCCTAACAACAACAACTATTCACATGTCTTCTCTCCCTTTATTGCTCCCCATTTGATCAACAACCAGTTGTTTTTCACATGTCTTCTCTCCCCCTTTGACATCAATGGAAAAGGGCTCATACTTGCAATTTCACCACCTTAGACTCATACCTGCTACTTCCCCTGAGTAGCAGCTCCCCAACATCAATCTGAATCACAAGATGTGACTGTGATACTCACCGAACTGATGCACATCAGTGCACCTTAGTTCATCACCGGAGGGGCAATAATCCCTAACTTCTCCCTGAGATACTCAAAAGAGTCCTTAGGTAGAGGTTTAGTAAAGATATCAGCAATCTGATCCTTGGAGGGCACATACTCCAATCTGACTTCATCCTTGTTCACTTGCTCTCTCAGAAAGTAAAACTTGATAGATATATGCTTAGTCTTAGAATGCAACACTGGATTCTTAGAAATACTTATTGCACTTGAATTATCACAAAAAATTGTGATAGGCTCCTCATATTCTACTTGAATATCTCTTAGCATCTGCTTCATCCATAGAACTTGAGTGCAACTACCTGCTGCTGCAATGTATTCTACTTCAGTAGTAGATAGGGATATTGCCTCTTGTTTCTTGCTTAGCCAAGAAACCAGCCTTTTTCCCAAAAAGAATGCTCCTCCACTTGTACTCTTCCTATCATCCACATCTCCTACCCAATCTGCATCTGTATATGCATGAAGAGAAAAATTATGATCTATAGGATACCATAGACCATACTCAACTATTCCTTTTAAGTACCTAAAAATTCTTTTGATTGCCATGACATGAGATTCTCTGGGATTAGCCAGGAATCTCACCATAAGACCAATAGTCTGCATTATATCTAGTCTAGTTTGAGTGAGATACAATAATCCTCCAATCATTGATCTATACTTTGTCTGATCTGTCTTAGGAGAGTCATCATCTTTGCTCAGCTTACATTCGATTTCCATGGGAGTGTTCATTGACTTTGAATCTTCCATTCCAAATTTCCTCAACAATTCTTTCACATACTTGGTTTGAGAAATAAAGATTCTTTTCTTTGTCTGAGTAATTTGCAGACCCAAGAAGAAGTTCATTTCACTGAGCATTGACATTTCAAACTCACTTTTCATTTGATTTGCAAAGGTTTTACACATACTGTCTCTTCCTCCAAAGATGATATCATCAACAAATACTTCAACAATCAAAATATTTTCATGATCAATTTTGAAATATAGGTTACTATCAGCAGTACCTTTGTTGAAACCAATCTTCAAAAGATGTTTGTCCAGTCTTTCATACCATGCTCTTGGTGCTTGCTTTAGACCATACAGTGCCTTCTTTAATTTGTAGACCATATCACCATGCTCAGATAACTGAAATCCATCCGGTTGGTCAATGTACACTTCTTCTTCTAAGTCACCATTTAGGAAAGCAAATTTGACATCCATCTGATACACCTTGAAATCCTTGAAGGCAGCAAATGGAAGAAATAGTCTGACTGCTTCAATTCTTGCCACCGGAGCAAAGGTTTCTTCAAAATCAATTCCTTCTATTTGAGAGTAGCCTTTGCAGACCAATCTGGCTTTATTTCTGATTACTTCACCAACTTCATTTAGTTTGTTCTGGAAGACCCATTTGGTTCCAATCACATTCTTGTTTCTAGGTCTGGGAACAAGATCCCAAGTGTGTTTTTTCTCAATTTACATCAACTCTTCCTCCATTGCTTTGGTCCAATTTTCATCATTGCAGGCTTCATTTATTATCTTAGGTTCAATCTTTGAAATCAGACAATATTCATCTGAATTTTGAGCAATTTTCCTTCTAGTTTGCACACCTTTGCTTTTGTCACCTATGATCTGATCTTTAGAGTGCTTCAGTCTTACATACCTTGGAACTTTGGGAGTTTCTTGCATTTCTACTTCTTGATCAGGCTCATTCAGACCTATCTCTTCTTCCTGATTTACCGGATCAGTCTAAATCTGACTTTCAAGAGAGGATTGAGCTCCTTGAACCAGAACACCATTTTGATCATCTTCATCATACTCATAAAACCTTAAAGTTTTCTCTATTCCCTCATCAACCTTCACATTTGTACTTTCTATCATCTTTCTTAGTCTCTTGTTATAACACTGGTATGCTTTGCTTTGAATAGAGTAACCCTAGAATATTCCTTCATCACTTCTAGCATCAAACTTGCCTAAATCTTCATCTCTTTTGATGTAACACTTGCTACCAAAGACTCTAAAATATCTTACAGTAGGAGTAATGCCAAACCAGAGTTCATAAGAGGTCTTACCAGTATTGCTTCTGATTTGCACTCGATTAAGAGTATAGACTGCAGTGTTGACAACTTCTCTCCAATAGATCTGAGGAACATTTGCTTCCATCATCATAGTCCTTGATGCTTCTTGGATGGTCTGGTTCTTTCTCTCCACTACTCCATTCTGCTATGGAGTCCTCAAAGCAAACAATTGTCTCTTAATTCCATGTTTCTCACAGAATTCTATGAACTCACCAGATGTAAATTCTCCACCTCTATTAGACCTCAGACATTTCAACTTTATTCATGTTTCATTCTCTACCATAGTGGTGCAGGAGCTCCATAGTTTAATAATTGTGTTTTTTTTCCTAGTTGTTTTTCATGTTATTTGTTTACCTCTAAGGCTTTGGAAATCCATTTTGATGTGTTAAAATAAAGACTTAGTCATTTGATTGACTAGTCCACTATGGAGTTAATCTAGGCCTATTTTATAGGAGTGTTTCTTTTAGAAACTTATTGTTTTTTGTTAAACAGCCACTTCCATCAGTTCACTGCCTTTCTTGGGCAGTTGTATGGACTGTTGGGAAGTGGAAATGTTTGGGAAAGTTTCCTATAAACTTTAGTTTGTAAAACATGCCAAATATGAATGGAGAGGAGGAGTTTTTCAAGGAAAAAGATGTGTTTTATGGTTTTTGTTGAAAGCAGTCTTCTTGTACGGCTTGGTACGGAAGGTAGAAGATCCATGGTCTAAAAAATATTGTTGTAGGTCAGATTACCTTTCATTTGCATCTATTTAGAGCTCTTGAAACATTTTTATTGCTTTGTTTGATTCCATTGTTTGCAAACTGGTTTTTTAACCCTCTACAGCTAGGGTTTGGGCAAAATGCTCCATTCTTCCTCTGTCCTCTAAAGGTGGTCACCCATTTCTTGGTGGGATGGAGGAAGACAAAGTAGTTTTTATGTTTTTGATGTTTGTATTGTGGTTCTCCTTCCTCCATGGTGGTTGGTATGTCTCTATCTAGTCAAAATAGTGACTAGTTAGTTAAGAAAAGGCAGAAGACAGCAAGAGTGCAAGAAAATAGTCAAAGACTTGATCAAATGGTGTTGATCTTTGTGTTTTAGAAGGAAGGTAGACCTACACAGGAGCCCTACTAATCTAGACAAAGGGTCTTTGATACACATCTTCCCATAACCTCAAATTAGATTGTTCTCTAGAAGAAAAGAAGACAGTTTGCTGACATAAATACAGTCTGTTGTTCATGCACGTGGGGTATAGTCCATTCAATAAAGGTATTTGGAGTGTGCATTCAAAGGTAAGTGTCATTTGGAGTCTAGAAGAGTTAGGATTGGCTTATCTTTTCCCATATACTACAAGGTTCAAACATTCTTGAAATGTTGTTATTCTATGACAGTCATAAAATAGTCATTGCCTCTGTCATAGTAAGTACAGTAGTATGTATTGTGTCAGTGGATCCTATCCTTGGTGAATGCATGTGGTGTTTGAGGAGAAGATCTTTATTGATATAGGAGTATAATGCTAGTTTGTTGTTCTTATAGGCTACAAGCTGTCAGTTTAGTACTGTCATAGGACAGTCAAGTTACAATTGTTGTCCTCTATCTTGTATAGCATAGTGTGAGCCTGCATATGAATAAATAGTTGTTTGTCTACATCGAGTGTTTAATATGCATTGAATGTTGATGGTCATTTAAGGCCTTGAGAAGTTGATTGAGCCAATCCTACAAGATCTGAGCCTTCTTTAAATACTGTCAAAAGACAGTCATATAGAGGTTTGATGTCCACTATCTTGTTAGGAGTGGAATGGTAGTTCTTGGTCAGTGACCTTGTTCCCTGCATGTCATAGGTAAGTGTATGTTAAATGGATGTTGTTGTCCATGTTGGTAGAGGTATTGGTAGTAGGGGTTGAGCTCTTGAAGGTGGGTTGTGCTTCTAAGTTGGGTTGAGCTGTGACTCCCCAAAGTGAGTGGTGAGTAGCCTGAGTGGATGACACCAGAGGGTGATCCTAGGCTAAGTTGATTCCTGGAGTAGTCTTGTGAGGCTTGTAAACACAAAACACCTTGTAAACCTTTTTGGAGAAAGTTGAGTGATTTAAGTTCATTGAGTGAACTTCTACAACCACTACCTTTACCTCTGCATCACATAGCCTTGATATTTTGAATTTCTCAAGAGTTTCTGATTTCTCCTTTATGAAGGTTACCCACATCATCTGGGAATAGTCATCTATTAGCAGCATGAAGTATCTATCACCTTGAATACTTCTAGTTCTTGCCAGACCACAAAGATTAGTGTGAACTAAGTCCAATAGTCTGGTAGAAGATAGTTCCTTGCTTTTGAATGTGACTCTGCTCATCTTACCCAACTGACATTCCTTGCACAAGCTATTAGTAGGTTTCACCAATTTTGGAAGATCTCTTACAGCCTGAGTATTGCTTATTTTGATGATATTATCAAAATTCACATGACACATCCTTCTATGCCATAACCAACTCTGATCAACTTGAACAAACAAGCAGCTTTTACTAGTACCAACCAAGTGGAATATATTACCTTTAGTTTGAGCACCAGATGCAATCTCTATTCCGGACCTTTCAAAGATTTTACATTTTCCATCCTTGAATTGGAGATCATAGCCTTTGTCCACCAACTGTCCAACACTTAGAAGATTGTGCTTCAAACCTTCAACATATAGTACATTACCAATTTTGTTTCTTCCATCAAAAGAAATAGTTCCTCTTCCTCTAATTCTACCAGCAGAATTATCACCAAACTTCACCACTCCTCCTTCATACCTTTCCAAGTCTATGAACTTATTTTTGTCACCTGTCATGTGGTGAGAGCAACCACTGTCAATGACCCAATCATTTTTTTCTTCAACTTGGGCAGCCAGAACTCTTTCTACAACTTTATGATTGGTAGATACAGAGAATATTGGTTCTTCTTCCTTGATGGCAATAAACACCCATTCACTTCCAGATCTGTTTTGTGTCTCTGATTCATCATCTGTTACTCCTTCATTATCATCTTCTTCATGAACATAGTAACAATTCTTTTGGAACCTTGATCTGTTAGGATTTGGTTTTGAAAATCTTTCTAGACATCTTGAGGCAAAATGACCAATCTTATTGCAATTAAAACAATTAAAAGGTAATTTTCCTTCATACTTATGGGATCCTCTTGGCATTCTCTTTGCAATGAGGGCTTCAAGTTGAGCAGTTTCTACTTCTTCTTCTTCTAGGTCTTTTCTTGTTTTTCCATACATTGACAAATTCCTTGATGAGTTCTCTCCCGGATCAAATCCTTGTTTACCTTTCACAGAGGCACTGGCTTTGAATGCAGATTCAATTTTGGGGGGATCATTTTCAAATTCGGTCATTTCAAAAGCAGCTAGTTTGCCAACCAATTGGTCTCTTGTGACAGTTGCATGGGATCTGAATTCATTAATGGCAACAACCTTGATTTTGTAAGAGGCATGAAGGGATCTGAAAATCTTACCAACAATCTCATTTTCATCCAAGACTCCACCAGAATTTCTAATTCCACAAACTAGCTCATTCACTCTTGGCATAAAAGTGGTAATATTTTCATCATCTCTCATCTTTAGTTTTTCAAATTTCCCTTTTAGACTCTGTAACCTTGCACATTTAACATACTCATCTCCTTCATGCAGAAGTTTTAGTTTAATCCAGATCTCATAGGCAGTTGGTAGGTCAATAACATTTGAGAGCTATGAGTCAGTTAATGCGCTTAGAAGAGCCTCTTTTGTCTGCAGATTGTTTTCAGCATCTGTGATTTCATTTAGGTTAGTCAGACCACCTTGTGGGGGTACATACGCTTTTGAGACCATGGACCAGTATGCCTTTCCCATACACTGCAAGTGACATTTCATGCGACCTTTCCAAAGAGAAAATTTGGTTCCATCAAACTTCGGACTATCCTTCTTGTATGATGACATCCTGGATCTCCTCAAGTGGTTAAGCTCCTTTTAGAGCAACTTAGCTCTGATACCAATTGTTAGACTTAGGGCATACAACTGAGAGGGGGGGTGAATCAGTTGTACAAAACTTTCTCTTTTTAAACACTTGAATCTTCTTTAGTGATTAGCATAAAATTGATCATGAACCATAATGCATTCAAATCAAAAGAAGAAACATATCAACACATATGACACCAAGATTTTGACATGGAAAACCTGGATAAGGGAAAAACCACGAGGTGATTAACCCAAGAATGTATTCTCTGTTAGAAGAATAGAAAGAACAAAATGCCACATGCCAATTAGGGCTCACTGCCTGAGCACACTGCAGGCTCATTGCCTACAAGAGACACACTATCTACAAAGGAATAAGTATCACCTTTATGAACTGGAGAATAGCATCTTCAGCATGCTTGAAACAGTTCCATTTAAGCCCAATACTTCTGCTCTGCCTTTCGCACTTCTCTTCGCTACCACACACTCATCACCGCAAAGACACACTTCAAAATGAATTCACAAACCCTTATTTATACAAGGCATCAACTTAGGAACAATCATCTAAGTCAGCAAACATCTACAAGAACATCTGCAAGACGTGTAATACATCCGGTCGGCTAGTCTCAAGAAGAACACCAATATCCATGGGTATTCTTCAAATGCAAACTCTAACTTCAATACGGACCACCAACATTAACTGGACATGATCCAACAATCATTATAACCTTCCCTGAATCACCAAGAACATCCGCACTTCATCATCCTACTGGTATTCTTCTCTCCTTCATCTGGAGCTACAAGAACACAGTCTGTCATCACTGTCACAAATGAATAGGCTCTTCCAGACCTTCAACCCACGAACTAATCTAGTTGATACTTCACATGGATGTCCTCAACACTCCCTCAAATCCGTAGAACAGGATAATGAAATACCAAATCTCACCAGACCTATCTGTGGCCCTTTGTCACCTCTAAACACCTGCCGAAACCGGTTCTACTTGAGCGACCATAACTTCTTCAGATCTTCATGCGAACCTTTAAAATCTTGACTGGAGCATCTCAAGACTTATATCTACAAACCCTTTAAACCGCATCCTCTGATCCTCAACCTATTGAGGACTTTCACCTTCTTGTCATCACTATTCTTCGCTGTTCCTGATTGAGACTTATTTTCTCAATATCCTCAGTGCACAGCTCATCTAATCCTTCTCATTAATACAACATGAGTATGTTGACATTAATGACAACACCGGTTAGGCCCATACTTGCAACATAACCTTGTTTATCGAGTGAATCATCGTATCCTCTTTGACATGACACTCTAACGAACATTGTATCAAAGAGGGGCAAAATGTAGACACCCAAAATTGACCTAATTATCATTAGTATCAAAATATTGCATTAGCTATCATCTGCATTTGTCTAACACACTTGAGCAATTTCCCTATTTTATCAAAATTATCTATTTCTTCTATTAATTAAATAAATTTATATTTATTTAGTTAATTCATTATCTATTTCTTCTATTTTCTTCTAATCTATAATTAAATAATCTTTAATTATTTTAATTATCTATTTCTATCTATTTTAATTAAATAAATCTTATTTATTTAATTAATTTCTCTTATCATTTATCTTCATGAGCTGACATGTGTGTAGCTTTTATTTAAAAACATGTGTGGTACTACATCTTTCATTTAATATCTTTCACATGTAGTAATTTTTATGTACACTGTCATGCATAAGCCTTATCTTCCCTCCACTTGTCATTTACACATTCACCTATGACTATCATTTAATCTTAGCCATTCACATAGGCAACAAATCTCTACCATTGATTGATTTTGGTTGAAGTCTATATAAACACCCTCTCATTCCATACTACATCTATCCATCATTTTCACATAGCGTCTACATTATCATCTTGAGCATATTGAGAATTTTAACATCCATATAGCATATTATCATTATCATCCATCCATCATGGTAGCTTTTATCTTCATAATTGTTCATTGTTGAGAAGAAATCCACATCATAAACAAGGAATCATACAATCTAGGTGATATTGTTCTTGAATTGCATGTTTTTTTATTCCACTTGGATTCGATTATTTGATAGTGGTATGATTAGGTTTTCAATTATATGCTTGATCTTGTTAACCTGATTTTTACCTATCACGAATGTCACCTACCTAATATGAATCCCCAAATCCACGAATACAAAGTGAATGTCGAGGTCCTGTAGGAAAACCATGATAACATAAGGAATACTCAGAACTACCCCACAAATATCTATACACTCTCTTCATTGCATCCCAATGTACCCATCTAGGATTAGCCATAAATTGACTAAGGTCTCCCATTGCTTGGGCAATGTCTAGTCTTGTACAGACCATCGCATACATCAAACTACCAACCGCATTAGCATAAGGAACTCTGCTCATATCCTCTATCTTAGAAGGAGACTTTGGATAATCTGCAACAAATAACTTTGTCCCCATTGTAATAAGAATAGTTAAAGGTTTCCAATCCACCATGTTGAATCTCTCCAACAAAATGTTAACATACTTACTTTAGTCTAACCAAATTTTTCTGTATGCTCTGTCTCTTCTTATCTCCATCCCCAGAATGTACCGAGCTACCCCTAGATTTTTCATCTCAAATTGTGCTGACAACTGAGACTTCAAATAAAAAATCAAACGTTTACCATTTGCAATGAGTAACATATCATCGACATACAATGAAATAATGAAAATGCAACCATTGTCAAACTTGTAATAAACACAATGATCTAATTTCAATCTTTGAAATCCAATACTCAACACAAAGGCATCAAACTTCTAGTACCACATACTAGGAGTTGACTGTTTCAAACCATACAAAGACATTTTCAACTTGCAAACCAAATTTTCTTTACCTTTCACCACGTAGTGCTCTAGCTATGACATATAGATTTCCTCCTCCAAGTCACCATGAAGGAATGATGTCTTCACATCCATCTGTTCCACTTCTAGATCATGCGCTACTGCAAGAGATAATAGGAACTGAATAGATGTCATCTTTGCAACGGGAGAGAAAATCTCACTATAGTCAATTCCCTCCACCTAAGAATACCCCTTCGCAACCAATCTAGCCTTATATTTCTCAACACTGCCATCTACACCAAATTTCTTTTTGAACACCCATTTGCACCCAACAGGTTTTCATCCTTTAAGCAAAGGCACCAAGTCCCAAGTATTATTTTTTCCAAAGAAGCCATCTCCTCTTCCATGGCCACCTTCTAGGAACCTGCATCTTTCATACCCATAGCCTCTTTCACAGTTCTAGGCTCATTAGTGTTAGAAATCAAAGCAAAAATACAAATGGAGTCATATAATGAATAACGAAACCTATCAGGTTACTGCCTTATCCGCATGGACCTCCTCAAAGATTGAGGTTGAGGTTCTTCATCTTCTTCTGAACATTTAGAGCAACTAGAGCTCTCCTCACTATCAGGTCCAATAGATGTTTTTGGTTCAACTTTCTTAGGGGTGGAAGGAACCTAAACCACATCATCTTTCTTCTCTTCTTTCTCTAGCTGCAAGACAATAGAAGAAGGATTGAGCTCTTTAAAGATCATATTTTTTCAATACATAACTCTCTCAGCCACTGGATCCCAAAGTTGGTACTCTTTCACACTAATGCCATAACCAATGAAGATACACTTCACAGCCTTGTTCTCCAACTTAGACCTCTTCTCCTTAGGCACATGTGCATATGCCTCACAACCAAATACTTGAATGTGTCTTAATGACGGCTTTTTACCTTACCATATCTCCATAGGTGTCTTATCAATGAGTGTTGATGTAGGAGACCTATTAACCTAGTAATAAGCGGTAGTAACAGCTTCAGCCCAAAACTTTTATTCAAGACTAGCTTCACTTAGCATACTACTTGCCCTCTCCATCAACGTTCTATTCATCCTCTCTACAACTCCATTCTGCTAAGGGGTATATGGAGTTGTCTTGTTCCTCTCAATCCCCTATTCTTTACAAAACTTGTTGAAATATGTTGAACAAAACTCATCATCATTGTCAGTCCTCAAATGCTTAATCTTTCTATCCTTTTGATTCTCTACAAGAGATTTGAACTCTTTGAATCTATTAAAGACTTTAGATTTACTTCTAAGGAAATACACCCATTTCCTTCTACTATAGTCATCAATGAATGAAACAAAGTAAATAGATTTTAAAATCAAAGGAACATTAACAGAACTAAATGCATCAAAATGAATCAAGTCCAACACCTCAGAAGATTTGTGAGAACTAGATTAAAACTGAACACAGTTTTGCTTTCCATAAATACAATGTTCATAGAAATCAAACTCAAGATTACAGTCATTCATACCCTCAACAAGATTTTTATTTTTCAGGGTCCTCAAACCCTTTTCACCAATGTGACCAAGCCTTTGGTACCATAACATTGTCTTCTCAACTGGAAGTTTCATCTCCATAGAATGAGCACCCTTAGGTACCCAAAAAGCACGACCATCAAAAGTAGATGCAATAGTGCTCTTTGCTATTAGTTCCAATGGTGAGGACAAAGACTCTGAAGCTCTCTTCTTTGAAACAGAGGCACTATTGCACAAAACTATGCATGCATCAAGCTGAAATAGAGTGCCAATCCAAACACCCTTAGCCAACACCATAGATCCTCTAGTCATCTTACATCATCCATTCAAGAAAACAAGCTGCACACCCATATCATTCAACATACTTACAGAAAGAAGGTTCCGTGTCAAACCAAGGATATGCAAAACACCATTGATTCCCTTCACTCGTCCATTAGGGAATCGAATCAAGACTCTTCCATGGCCAACAATCTTTAGGTGACAATCATCACCTAAGTACACCTTTCCACAGTCATATCCTTCATACTTCAAAAACAAACCTCAATGCGAGGTCATGTGAATAGATGCACCAGATTCAATAAGCCACACATCCTTAGATGCATGCATTGCTAAGGAAGCCATGTAAATGCTTCTCCTTCATCCTAAGATGACTTGTTAGAATCCAAATCATAATTCTTCTTCTTTTTCTTTTTCTCCTCCTTGCACTTCTTGTGGAAATGACCAGGTTTGTTGCAGTTCCAACACAGGACCTTGGACTTTTCGGGAGACTTAGATCTCCCACAGGATTTGGATCTTCCTTTTTATTCCTTCTTATCATTTTTCTTTCCCTTCTCTTTAGATCTACCACAAACCGCAAGAGCCCCCTTAGCCGATTCAAAAGACTTTCTCTACATCTCTTTAGGAAATAGTGAAGAAACCACTTCATCCATCTTGAAGGTGGTAGTGGTACTCCCTATGGCCATAACAAGGTGGTCCCATAAATTTGGTAACGAACATAGTAATGTCATACATCGATCCTCCTCCTACATCTTCACACCAACATAAGTCAACTAGGCAACAAGCATATTAAATGTATTCAGGTGATCAGAAACAGATCCTCCATCTTCCATCCTTAGAGAATACAATTTCTTTCACAAGAATAACTTGTTCACTAGGGATTTAGCCTAATAAACATCTCCAAGCTTCTTCCAAAGATCCTTCGTAGTCTTCTCTTCATGGATATTCAAGAGCATTGAATCAACCAAACAGAGTCTTATCAAACCCTTAGCTTTTTGATCTTTGAGATCCCAGTCTCTTTGAGACATTGTTGTTGGTTTTGTACTAGATATGGCATCCCATCAATCTTGATCTATAAGCATGTCCTCCATTTTGAGTTTCCACAACTCAAAATTACTGCCATTAAACTTCTCTATCTCTTACCTGCAACAAAGATTTCAAAATCCTCTACACAAGCTCCCATTCAAACAAAGACCATCTCAAAAAACCCTCTATCCAACAACTAGAACCAAAGGTGATCAGGCTTTGATACCAATTGAAAGGAAGCAAGGTATGCTGAAATGCTTCCTACATTGATCTACTGAGGTAAGATCTATGCAAATTTTTACTTTTACAGTTACAGAATAAGATGCACATTAACAAATAGATAATAACAACTTTCAAATGCAAACACAAAACTCACAACACAAGATATATGTGGGGAAAACCCTTCCAGGTAAAAAACCCCACACTCCAAAGCCACCCAATATATTATTCAGGAATCAAAAAGATTACAATAAACTTGCAGGGCAAGCTTTTCTAGGAGTAAATCCAACCAGAGATCTAGGAGGTAACTCGACATCTATAAGATTCTTACACACAACCTCCATCTCTAGCTCCTGATATATAGGAGGTGCAATACAGTAAACTGTTACTGGTAATTACAAAACTATTAGCCAAAACCACCCAAAAGTGGTGCCCAAATTATCTCCAATCAAAGATGCCTTGTGATGTGCCAAAACACACACCAACACATGTAACTCTCCCCTTTACAGCTCATTTATGTGTCCAACATGTTTTTACATTTCCCAAAAATAGGAGGTCCAACTTCCAGAGGTCATAACTTTTGATCCAGGCATTCGATTTACAAGTCGTTTGATGCATTGGAAATCTTGTGAAGAGATCTATCACCTTGTAACCTACTTTTTTAGTTATGACAATTTTTAGAGTGTTTAGGGGCCTCTAAGTGCCTCAAAGTTGAGTTTGAAACTTTTTCGACAGTTTTCAAAAAATAGAAACTTTAATATCTCGCGATCTAGGTATGATCTTGAGTCAAAACTCACCTGAGATGTTTACTTAGCTATTCTGCACCTTCTAGGAAAATTTCAAGTCAATCCGAGTTCAAATGTAAACTTACTACGAATAGTAAGTCTCACCATTTTTAGCCCTTTTGGAAACTTTGAAAGTTCTAGATCATTTTTAAAGATAAAGGGTATTCAAAAAGACCAAAACTACGAAGAATAGTAACCTTTCAAAGTTGCAATGTTGAGATACTTTCCTTAACAACCTTAGAGGTGAAGCCCTCACGAAGATGAAGATCCTTCAAATCATGAGGAGATGGATTGATGAAGCTAAACCTACAACAAACAAACACAATAACAACACAATTCTGCTTTGAAACACAATGAAGGCCTTGAAATCTCTTTACTCAATATCATAAGTTTGCCTTATCCATCTAGGTGTAAAATGAAGTCATTAACTCACTTATATATGCTTTCCCGCTAACATTCATAAATTAATTTGAAGAGGCCGACATAGGGAAACATTTTGAGAGGACCCAAGCCAATATGTATTTTTTTTATCTTGGCAAATCAAGTTGGTCTTAGGCATGGGCATCCAAGTCCCAAGGCCTAATTTGTTCATGTTTAAGGATTTTGAATGAGCCCCTTAGTCCCATTTGATATGGGTTTTTGAGGAAATTGCTCTAGGATTAGTATTTAACTTGCAAAGTGTAAACATAGGGACCTAGGACCTAAAATAGGAGGTAAAAAGGAATAGGGGGACTTTTTACTCCATAACAAAGGTGTAGGATTATAATCAACAACAAGATGAACTTGCTCATCAGGCTTGTCTTCAATAGCGGTAGATGGTGGCATAAAGAAGAGTTTGTCAAGAAAGGCTTTCTATGCAAGTTGCAGTTAAGGAGCAAAAAATGAAGCAACTGCTTGTCCAAACCCAAAGGCAAGAAATCCATTTGGTCCCCTCCTTTCCCAATTTTAGACAAGCTCCTTAGACTACAGTAGTGAATCCACCTGTCATAGAGGGGGATTCCACCTTCAACATCTAGGTAAGTGCAAGAAGATGGGGGGCCAAAAAGGGGTCTTAAGTGGCCACTTTTTTTCTGAAATCAGGAAATACTGGCCTTGGATGAGATATTGAGCATAGTTACACTCAAAATTTGGAGATGCAACCAAAACAATGTTCATAGGGCTCCGAGTCTACTTTCTAAACTACTATTTGTTTTTTAAAATGGCATAGATTAAGGGGTTCAAAAGAGGGAGCCACAGAAATTGGTGTTGTTTCTGTCAAAAAAACATAACATAGCATGTTTTGTGGCTCCCTCAAAAGGTCAACTTTTTTTTGGTATTTTTAAAATCGCTTCAGTGAGAAATTAGCTAATAGCATGTAGTTTATGCCTAATTTTTCTAATAATTTTTTGATGAATATTTGATTTTTTAGTAATTTTCAAAGTGGACACATCCTAAAAAATAGAATTTTGGCCGTACTACCCCTATAGCTTTTGAAAACTAATTGAAAATCATTTTTTTCTTTTTTTAATATTTGTAGAATGGAGCCCAGTTTCTAAATATGTAATTTTTTTGAAATTTCAATGAATAGTTAATTTACAATGAAAAAAAGACCAAACAGTGGTTTTTGCCCAAAAACAGACACACAAACAAAAGAAATTAAAGATGAAAGGCTTAACATTGTTAAAATGTGAAAAAAATCACATTGTCAAATAGCTAAGAGAAAGCCTAACATTACCCAAGTGTTTGATTTGTTCAACGTTGAAACACGTGCAAATCTGAGGGTTAGCATTAATGAAATTATGTGAAATCTTGAAGAATCTAGAAAAACACGTCTGTGACTGTTCAAAAGGCACTCCAAGCCTTTGGGTTGGAAATCCAAAGCAAATCCCAAGCCCAAGGCTAGGGATTCCCAAAGCAAGACATAACGCAAGCACGTTATAACGCGCTCGTGTTATGGTTTGCTTTGCATTTTTCCTTTTGCACAAGTTTGTTGTTTGTCATGTTTAACATAACGTGAGCGCGTTATAACGCACTTGCGTTATGCTCCCCTCAAATTTTTTTATGTTCAATGCTATTAATCATGTATGTATGTATGTATGTATGTATCTATGTATGCTAATATGTATGTATGTATGTATGCCTATATGTATGTATGTATCTATGTATGCCAATATGTATGTATCTATCTATCTATGTATGCCTATATGTATGTATGTATAGTGTCGAGGGCAGAGGAGGGTAGAGATGGAAGTGAGCCAGATAGGGGAGGAGATGGGTGGATAAGGATTGAGTGATTAAGGCTTAAGGTTGAGGGTTGAGCGTTTAGGGATAGGATTTAGAGTTTAGGGATAAGGGATTAGAGTTTAGGACCTTGAGGGATTAGGGTTTAGGGTTGAGGCTTTAGGGAGAGAGTTTAGGGTTAAGGGTCGAGCGATTAGGTTTAAGGTAGAGTGTCGAGGGTAGAGGGATTAGGGATAGGGTTTAGGGTTGAAGGTTTAATGATTTAGAGTTGAGGCTTTAGGGATGAGGGTTAAGGGATTAGGGTTTAAGATATAGTGTCAAGCGTCGAGCATGTAGGGATAGGTTTTAGGGTTCAAGTTTTAAGGGTTAAGGGTTGAGGGATCAGAGTTAAGGGTTGAGGGATTAGGGTTTGACGTTGAGGGTTGAGTACATTGAGGTTCGAGGGTTAAGGGTTTCGGGATAGGATTGAGGGTCAAGGGATTAGGGTTAAGGGATAGGGTTGGAGGTTGAGGGATTAGGGTTTAAGGTATAGTATCGAGCCCACTGAGGGTCTAGGAATAGGGATAGTGTTTAGGGTTTAGGGATGAGCGATTAGAGTTGAGGGATGACAGATGACAGATTAGGGTTGAGGGATTAGGGTTTAGGGATAAGGTTTAGGGTTAGGGTTGAGGGATTAGGGTTTAAGGTATAGTGTTGAGGGTTTAGGGATAGGGTTTAGGGTTGAGGGATTAGAGTGAAGGGTTGAGGGATTAGGATTTGATGTTGAGGGTTGAGGGTGTAGGGTTTAGGGTTTAGGGATAGGGTTGAGGGTCAAGGGATCAGAGTTAAGGGTTTAATGTTGAGAGTTGAGGGTTGAGGCTTGAGGATTGAGGTTGAGGGATAGGGTTAATGGTCAAGGGATTAGGGTTAAATAAGTGTGTCGAGGGTAGAGCGATTAGGGTTTAAGGTATAGTATCGAGTATGTTGAGGGTTTAGGAATAGTGATAGCATTTAGGGCTTAGGGATGAGGGATTAGAGTTGAGGGATGACGGATTAGGGTTGAGGGTTGAGGGATTAGGGTTTAGGGATAAGGTTTAGGGTTGAGGGATTAGGGTATAAGTTATAGTGTTGAGGGTTTAGGGATAGGGTTTAGGGATAGGGTTTAGGGTTGAGGGATTAGAGTGAAGGGTTGAGGGATTAGGATTTGACGTTGAGGGTTGAGGGTTGAGGGTTTAGGGTTTAGGGTTTAGGGATAGGGTTGAGGGTCAAGGGATCAGAGTTAAGGGTTTAATGTTGAGAGTTGAGGGTTGAGGGTTGAGGCTTGAGGCTTGAGGTTGAGGGATAGGGTTAATGGTCAAGGGATTAGGGTTAAATAAGAGTGTCGAGGATAAGGGATTAGGGTTTAAGGTATAGTATCAAGTCTGTTGAGGGTTTAGGAATAGGGATAGCATTTAGGGTTTAGGGATGAGGGATTAGAGTTGAGGGGTGATGGATTAGGGTTGAGGGTTGAGGGATTAGGGTTTAGGGATAAGATTTAGGGTTGAGGGTTGAGGGATTAGGGTTTAAGGTATAGTGTTGAGGGTTGAGGGTTTAGGGATAGGGTTTAGGGTTGACAGATTAGGGCTTAGGGTTCACGGATTAGCATTTAATGTCGAGGTTAGGGTTAGAGTGTCGAGAGTAGAGGGATTAGGGATATGGTTTAGGGTTGAAGGTTTAAGGATTGAGGGTTGAGGCTTTAGGGATGAGGGTTTAAGGCTTAATATATAGCGTCAAGTGTTGAGGGTGTAGGGATAGGGTTTAAGTTTTAAGGGTTAAGGGTTGAGGGATAGGGATTAGGGTTTAAGGTATAGTGTTGAGGGTTGATGGTTTAGGGATAGGGTTTAGGTTTGACGGATTAGGGTTTAGGGTTGATGAATTAGGGTTTAATGTTGAGAGTTGAGGGTTGAGGCTTGAGGCTTGAGGGTTGAGATTGAGGGATAGGGTTAATGGTCAAGGGATTAGGGTTAAATAAGAGTGTCAAGGATAAGGGATTAGGGTTTAAGGTATAGTATCGAGTCTGTCGAGGGTTTAGGAATAGGGATAGCATTTAGGGTTTAGGGATGAGGGATTAGAGTTGAGGGATGATAGATTAGGGTTGAGGGTTGAGGGATTAGGGTTTAGGGATAAGGTTTAGGGTTGAGGGATTAGGGTATAAGGTATAGTGTTGAGGGTTTAGGGATAGGGTTTAGGGTTGAGGGATTAGAGTGAAGGGTTGAGGGATTAGGATTTGGCATTGAGGGTTGAGGGTTGAGGGTTTAGGGTTTAGGGTTTAGGGATAGGGTTGAGGGTCAAGGGATCAGAGTTAAGGGTTTAATGTTGAGAGTTGAGGCTTGAGGGTTGAGGGTTGAGGTTGAGGGATAGGGTTAATGGTCAAGGGATTAGGGTTAAATAAGAGTGTCGAGGATAAGGGATTAGGTTTAAATAAGAGTGTCGAGGCTAAGGGATTAGGGTTTAAGGTATAGTATCGAGTCTGTTGAGGGTTTAGGAATAGGGATAGCATTTAGGGTTTAGGGATGAGGGATTAGAGTTGAGGGGTGATGGATTAGGGTTGAGGGTTGAGGGATTAGGGTTTAGCGACAAGGTTTAGGGTTGAGGGTTGAGGGATTAGGGTTTAAGGTATAGTGTTGAGGGTTGAGGGTTTAGGGATAGGGTTTAGGGTTGATGAATTAGGGTTTAGGGTTGACGGATTAGCATTTAATGTCAAGGTTAGGGTTAGAGTGTCAAGGATAGAGGGATTAGGGATAGGGTTTAGGGTTGAAGGTTTAAGGATTGAGGGTTGAGGCTTTAGGGATGAGGGTTTAAGGCTTAAGATATAGTGTCAAGTGTTGAGCATGTAGGGATAGGGTTTAAGTTTTAAGGGTTGAGGGATAGGGATTAGGGTTTAAGGTATAGTGTTGAGGGTTGATGGTTTAGGGATAGGGTTTAGGTTTGAGGGATTAGGGTTTAGGGTTGATGAATTAGGGTTTAATGTTGAGAGTTGAGGCTTGAGGCTTGAGGTTGAGGGATAGGGTTAATGGTCAAGAGATTAGGGTTAAATAAGAGTGTTGAGGATAAGGGATTAGGGTTTAAGGTATAGTATCGAGTATGTTGAGGGTTTAGGAATAGGGATAGCATTTAGGGTTTAGGGATGAGGGATTAGAGTTGAGGGATGACGGATTAGGGTTGAGGGTTGAGGGATTAGGGTTTAGGGATAAGGTTTAGGGTTGAGAGATTAGGGTATAAGGTATAGTGTTGAGGGTTTAGGGTTGAGGGATTAGAGTGAAGGGTTGAGGGATCAGGATTTGACGTTGAGGGTTGAGGGTTGAGGGTTGAGGGTTTAGGGTTTAGGGTTTAGGGATAGGGTTGAGGGTCAAGGGATCAGAGTTAAGGGTTTAATGTTGAGAGTTGAGGGTTGAGGGTTGAGGTTGAGGGATAGGGTTAATGGTCAAGGGATTAGGGTTAAATAAGAGTGTCGAGGATAAGGGATTAGGGTTTAACGTATAGTATCGAGTCTGTTGAGGGTTTTGGAATAGGGATAGCATTTAGGGTTTAGGGATGAGGGATTAGAGTTGAGGGGTGATGGATTAGGGTTGAGGGTTGAGGGATTAGGGATAAGGTTTAGGGTTGAGGGTTGAGGGATTAGGGTTTAAGGTATAGTGTTGAGGGTTGAGGGTTGATAGATTAGGGTTTAGGGTTGACGGATTAGAATTTAATGTCAAGGTTAGGGTTAGAGTGTTAAGGGTAGAGGGATTAGGGATAGGGTTTAGGGATAGGGTTAAGGTTCGAGGGATTAGAGTTAAGGGTTTAATGTTGAGAGTTGAGGCTTGAGGCTTGAGGGTTGAGGTTGAGGGATAGGGTTAATGGTCAAGGGATTAGGGTTAAATAAGAGTGTCGAGGATAAGGGATTAGGGTTTAAGGTATAGTATCAAGTCTGTTGAGGGTTTAGGAATAGAGATAGCATTTAGGGTTTAGAGACGAGGGATTAGAGTTGAGGTGTGATGGATTAGGGTTGAGGGTTGAGGGATTAGGGTTTAAGGTATAGTGTTGAGGGTTGAGAGTTTAGGGATAGGGTTTAGGGTTGACAGATTAGGGTTTAGGGTTGACGGATTAGCATTTAATGTTGAGGTTAGGGTTAGAGTGTCGAGGGTAGAGGGATTAGGGATAGGGTTTAGTGTTGAAGGTTTAAGGATTGAGGGTTGAGGGTTGAGGGATTAGGATTTGACGTTGAGGGTTGAGGGTTTAGGGTTTAGGGTTTAGGATTTAGGGATAGGGTTGAGGGTCGAGGGATCAGAGTTAAGGGTTTAATGTTGAGAGTTGAGGCTTGAGGGTTGAGGCTTGAGGTTGAGGTTGAGGGATAGGGTTAATGGTCAAGGGATTAGGGTTAAATAAAAGTGTCGAGGATAAGGGATTAGGGTTTAAGGTATAGTATCAAGTATGTTGAGGGTTTAGGAATAAGGATAGCATTTAGGGTTTAGAGATGAGGGATTAGAGTTGAGGGGTGATGGATTAGGGTTGAGGGTTGAGGGATTAGGGTTTAGGGATAAGGTTTAGGGTTAAGGGTTGAGGGATTAGGGTTTAAGGTATAGTGTTGAGGGTTTAGGGTTTAGGGATAGGGTTTAGGGTTGACGGATTAGGGTTTAGGGTTGATGGATTAGGGTTTAGGGTTTAGGGTTATGGGCATTTTCTATCAAGAACTTGATTATGAGGGCTTGCCCTTTCATTGTTATGCCTATCATATGGTGGAGCATCTGGCAAGCTCTTACAGGAAAGAGATGTGATCAATGCAAAGGATGTGATCAATCTATAGCAGGACAAAATGCAAGCGCATTATAGTGCGAGCATGTTATAACACGCTCATGTTTTGTCTTTCTATTGAAATGGTAAAAAAGTGTTGACCCCCATGATCCAGGCCCACATGCTCTATTTTCTTACTGATTCTACGCGTGCTCTGACAAAAAAGAAGTGCTTTCATGCTGTTGGGAAGTTCACATGCACATTTGACACATTGTACCACCTTTGCATGATCTTTCCACCACCTTTTCTACTTTTCCAACTTGAGAAGGAGGAAATAACATAGTTTTCACACCAAGTTTGATATATATCTATTCAAGTTTCAATTTTTGTAGTGTTGCAATGTTAATTGTGATTCAATTTTAGGAATTTAACATTATAGATTGGTTAATAGTATTGTTGTTAGTAATGATATTTGAGTGTTATTCAATTTAACATTGAAAAGGAAGCAAGTGGTGAAAAACTCAAATTGTTGAGGAGTTTGATGCAAGAAGATAAAAACACTACATAATTGGGTACTCTCTCCATTCAAATCTTCATTTTTTAGGTATGTCAAGTCTTTACATGCATGTTCTTTACATTTTCCTTATTTCGGATTGAAATACTTTATCATGCTTTATCATACATGTTTAAAATAGACACATTCCCAATCAAGAAAGCAACCTACAATCTCACATGATGCCATGTATATTTTCTACACTTGGGCTCTTTAATAATTATGTGTAATAAACAAACCTTAACATACCATGATGTCAAACTATACAAGAATAAATCCTTACAACATAAAAAAAATACAATCCCACTATTATCTTGTATTCATTTCTTAGGAACTAATATTGGTCTCTTTATCATGCTACAGACAAATTCTCTGTCATGCTGAGGAAACGATCAAGAATTAAACCAACACAGGAAGAGATAGAAGCTAAGAATGCAAAGAAAGCAGTGGCTATGAGGGAACTTCGTGAGAAGAGGAAATTAGACACGATAAATGAAGACATACCAATTGAAGAGGAACCACAACCATCACAAAGAGATATGGTATTGGTGGCACAAAGAGAACAAATGCAAAAACTTCGTGGTACGAGAGATTTGAATACCATAGTTGGAGACATGTCCTCTACCACAAGTCAACATGTAGGGACACCATCTACCACATCTCAAGTTGAGAGTACATCATCACTCACATGTGATGAAGGAGGTACGCCATCATTTCCACCTCAACCTCAAGGTATGTCATCTATTCCATCTTCGATTGAAGGTATGCCATCTAACCCATCTCATTTAAATATTGATGAAATTCCTAATGTTGAGATGAATTTACCTAACTTAACACCACCTAGAATTTTGCATAGAAAGCCAAAGTATTTAATTGATATTGATGAGAATATTTTGCAGCCAATGGAAGGTAAGATTCCAAAACGCACTTGTAGAAGATATGCTAATAAGATTTGGAGATTGTTCTTTGAAAAGTTAAATGAGACTGCAAGATGTCAACTATTCGTTGAAATGATGTGAAGTATAAAGTATAGGTCTATCATGAAGATTCTTGAGTTGAGAATATCAGAGGCTTCAAGTGAAAAATCTATTGTCAAGAATATAATGAGTGCGTATGAGAGTGTGGGTAACACCTCATGTACAAAAGATAGTAATGCAACACGGCATGTGATTACATCGACTCTAGTAAGTAGTCAAATGAGGAAAGCTCGTCTCATTAGAAAGACAAGTCAAGAATTGAGAATTAATAGGAAAACTTTATCAAGAGCTGTTGGAAGACGCCAAAGAATTGAGGACACTAATGCCAATGAATTATGGGCGTTCTCGGGGAGACTACCATGAAAAAATAAACCAATTGTTGAAGCATTAAGATCACTAATTGAAGACTTTTGGAAGAATTACACAAGGGTATCTCTAAATCAAAGGGATGTGGTAAGAAGGAGAATCAGTAGTTAGAACCGCGAGCCACATCCAAAGCATTTTTTGGATGAGACTCAAACACAGTTTTATGGCAAATTTCTAGAGAAGTATCCTCAAATTAAAATTTGTCAAAGATATTTTGAATTGCTAAAACCTTTCTATGTTAAGATAAATCACACACGCACTACTTGTTGTAGATTACATATTGAATTTTCTAACCATTTTGATGCTTATAGGTCTATATGTTTAGATATGCATACTAACAATGATTTGCAGGGTTGTGCTATGTGCCCCACCAACATCTTCAAGAGACTTCATATCAAGAATTTTATGTGAAAGAGAGGAAGGTCAAATATTCTACAAGAAATTATGCTTGGATGGCACATGTCATCGTTGCGGTGGCTTGCAACATTTGCCAATATGTGAACATATGGAAATAACACATGTGGTTGGAAATGAACTAATAGAGTTTGGCAAGTATAAAATAGTGGCATACAATACAAAAGATGGTAAAGAAGCAAAGAGGTGTGAATTAGTTATTGAAAAGATTCTAGTGTATCAGTTTATGCCTATAGTTCGTGACAACATAGTGTATGAGTATGCAAGACATGCCCATAGAGCTTAATGGTTGGACTTGCAATTCAAGTTATGCAAGGACACATTTCCAGTTGGTAGCATTGTTTCAGTCGTCGACTTTGCAGAGAACTACAGTCTACAGCCACAGCGTGAGGTGCAATCACAATATTATAACTCCACACAGGTTTCTATATTTGTGCACATCGCATTCATTCATGTGAATGATAGTATAGAGGATGACAGAAAGATCATAAGGGAGTATAATTTCTATATTAGTGATGATCTATACATTCTACGGAGTTCATACAAGGTTGCTTTCAGGTGTTCTACAATGATTTGGCTAGAAGGGGCATATCGTTCAGTCATCATATCATATGGTCAGATAACCGTGCATCACAATTCAAGAACTCATGGAATTTCTATTGGCTGAGTAGGAGGCATAATTTTATAGGTATTCAACATATGTGGAACTTTTGTGAGGTCGAGCATGGAAAGGGGGAGCATGATGGTGCATGAGCATGTATCAAAAGAGCCATAGCATGAGAAGAGTTAAAGTATAAAGGTAATGAAAAGTTGACAGATACAAAATTGATTGTCAAGTGGTGTAATGCTTCCATGGGTCCAGGTAATGAAGGTAAGTCTTCAGTTCGTAGATTTTTTTGGTTGATAGATGATACTAACATTGCACCATATGAGGACTATTGTACACTGACAGGATCAAATGAGATGCACTCTTTCAGAAGCTCAATTGTAGGTTCATGGAGTATCCATACACGAAAGATGTCATGCTTTTGTTCTTCCTATACAATTCAAGTCTAGGATGAGTGCGAGTCAAAGGAGTGGGTTAACGAATAGAAGTTAAGTTATCTTAGCCCACTTGACACGTATCGACCCCCGATGGCACTGGAACTAACATAGATGGAATCGTCAGTTGACTTTGACCACATATCAAATTTAGTTCAACCAGGTAATATAGGGCACGTATCTGCATCTAATTTCATCTAGTTCAACCAAGTAATGTCATCTTACTTTGTAGTGTTTTTGTAATGTTGACTAATTTCATCTAATTTGCTACACATCAATGTAGGGCACGTATATGCAGTTATTGCAGATGAAGATAATGAAGAGGGAACATATTATTACTTATGTCGTTGTGTTGAGGCCAAAAAGAAATTAAAGGCCCCTGTTACAGATGGAGAAAACATCGAATACCCTATAGGCTTAGTGGTTATTACTGGAACATGGCTTAGAAGGTACCGACATAAGCATGTTAATATTTGGCTATTTCAAGACTTTGACATGCATCAAAAGATTCTTCATTACTCGAACCTTGTCGTGGCATCCAATATTCATTTGATAAAGTATCAGGGTAGGCCTTTAAACAAAATATTGTGGAAGGTGCGTGAGTCTGACCATGAAGCAATACTTGACACAATAAAGAGTAGAGTAGACCCGGATGGTTCATTGGATTAATTTGTAAGTATTCACATTGATTTTGTAAAGTCTGTTACATTGAGTTGTAAGTATGCACATTAATTTGTAAGGTTTGTCTTTTTTTTATTTCCTCCTGCATTTTTACACATATACACATTTTTACATCATCATGTTATGCATTTTTGGTGTCCTGCTCCTGATGCGACCAAACTCATAACTCACCCTACTTCCTCTAAACACCATTTGATGATATCTCCAACACTCTAGATCTAGGGCGCCCAATCATGATGATGACCTATATACCATTCTCCCAAGGTGCTCATAATGAATGAAAAGAAGACCAAGGGCGCCCAAGCTTAATAGACTTATTTCTTTCAATTTTGATGATCCAAACTCTTGCAATACGACATCCACTTTCATGCCTTTAGATCTTCCTTCACATACAGGGCACCAGATCAAGTTGAAAAATCTACATAAGGGTGCCAAAATAGATGAAAGGAGACATGAAATGTGCCTTAGGACTCCATGCTAAGGTTTGAGCCATTAAAGTCTCTTGATATTAGGCACTCATGATGATGAAACTTAGAGCTTTTTCCTTTCCTATGCGCTCATCTAAGATGTTTGAATGATAAGGAGCACCTCGACCTCTATAATGTACATTGGGCACCAAAATCAAGGTGATTTTAAGTCACTTTGAGTCATGTTGCAAAAAAGTGTCAATGTTGTCAAGTTGCACAAAGCAACTTTTGCATTTTTGCTGTCTTGCTCATGATGTGACCAAACTAACTATTCCAACACATCTGGATGGGTACATTTACACTAGGCATGGTCTTATTTTTCACCCAAACATGTCGAAACAGTCTGAGCTACATTGTACCGACGATATCCCTGAAGAGTCCAAATTGCAAAAAGGCAACAATCTTTGATGAGATGTTACTCAAAAACCATGTCACTTAGAAACATTCCATCTAAGGCAACATGATCATATAGAGTGCTTCTATAATAACCTCTCTCAGTTTTTTATATCTCTGAGGCATTTGCCCGTGGTGAAAGGTTTTCTGCTGCCCCAAAAATCGTCAGAAGGAGGCAGTGTAAAGTTGCAAAGGGGTGTAACTTTTGTCCTGCTCCTGATGCGACCAAACTGACTGTTCTAACGCGTCCGGATGGGTACATTCATGCTAGGCATGGTCCTATTTTTCACCCAAACATGTCGAAACAGTCCGAGCTACATTGTACAAATGATATCCCTAAAGAGTCCAAAGTGCAAAAAAGTAGCAATCTTTGATGAGATGTTACTCAAAAACTGTGTCACTTAGAAACATTCTATCTAACGCAACATGATCACATAGAGTGCCTCTACAATAACCTCTCTCAGTTTTTTATATCTCTGAGACATTTGCCTGTGGTGAAAGGTTCTGCTGCCCCAAAAATTGTCAGAAGGAGGCAGTGTAAAATTGCAAAGGGGTGTAACTTTCATCCTGCTCCTGATGCAACCAAACTGACTGTTCCAACATGTCTGAATGGGTACATTTACGCTAGGCACCCAAACATGTCGAAACAGTCTGAGCTACATTGTACCAACGATATCCCTGAAGAGTCCAAAGTGCAAAAAGGCAGCAATCTTTGACGAGATGTTACTCAAAAATCATGTCACTTAGAAACATTCTGTTTGAGGCAACGCAATCACATAGAGTGCCTCTACAATAACCTCTCTCATTTTTTTATATCTCTGAGACATTTGCCCATGGTGAAAGGTTTTCTGCTGCCCCAAAAATCATCAGAAGGAGGCAGTGTATTAAGTCATGATGAAAGCCTATTCACTCTAGGTGCTTGTTGTGACCAAATCACACATCGCCCCATTACAAATGGGGACCCCCTACTTTTTTTGAACTCCAGTGTGTTTGACTAAGCTTAGATGATGTCTTGGGGTTATTGCATGATGAGGTCAGTGGTGTTTGAGTTTTAGAGCTCCTTGATGACCTGATCCTGATAGTGGGTGCATAGAGGAAGGAATGATTAAGGCGCACTTTGATAATCATTTCACCCTAGGTTAGCGCCTAGGTAGAATTTGGAGTGGAAGCCTCAAATAATACCTTAGATTTTTAGATGCTTATTTTAGCTCAAATCATCATTATCTTACGCCTAGAGTTGGAGTCTAACTGCCTAGGGAGTCAAGAAGCATTTCATCATCTGGAGAATCCCAAACATGTGCCTTGAACAAGTGATGCTACAAGTGGTGACCAAAATGGGCGCCTTGAAGAATTGAGCCCTCCAAGACATCTTGCAATTGCCTAAAAGTCCAAAATTTACACAAGTGAGTTAAGGCACCATTTTCCATCTCCAGAGCCTCCTTTGAGCACCTTAACATGGAGTGAATTTAGTCTATGAAAGATTGTGCCTAAAGAATATAACAACCCCTTGAGTCACTAGGATGAACTAAGTTAACAAAATGAACTTCATTGAGGGAGGCGCACTTGTGCATCTAGACAACTCCAGTTTAGCACCTAAGAAAAAGCATGTTTAGATCCATAAGTTTGGGGAGTATTGAGTGAGGTAAGTCTTCATGAGCATATACAATGACTTAAATCCATCAATGATGAAGTAAATGCTTATTTGAACTAAGACACAATTTCACTCCTCTATAATCATCTTCTGGTGCCTTGAAAGCTAAGTGTTTGAAACTATCATGATTTGCGCTTGATGAGGAAATCTCTATAATGAGTTAAAGCCACTTGAACGGCAAGCATGAAGGGAGCGTCCAAACTTACCCAAGGAAGTGCCTAGAGGAATGGAAGTTGAATTTGAAGATAGATGACCTTTCGAGTGCACTTGTCCTTAAGTGACAATTTGATTTGGCATCCTTATGTAAATTTAGATATGATCTAGTGCTTTGAGGTTGAGTGGAGTAATCTTGGTGCCTTTGTGTGTTGTTTTATACCTTGATGAGCACCTTGGAAGAATGGACGTTTACTCACCCTTGAGCGCCTTAGTTCCAGAGATTGAGTTCGAAGAGTAATACTCCTCAAAATGCCTTTATGAGAGCGATGAAACTAAGTAGCATAAGAGATGATAAGTCTAAGAGCTTAAGGACTCAAGGTGCATTGTAGGGTCAAGAACATCAAGTATGTGCACCTAAGGGGAAAATCAAGCTTCAAACACCTCATCAAATGGCGCCTTGGTAGAGGAGTTGCCAAAAGACCTTAAAATTGAAAATTTGATAAAATAACTCACATTATGAGTTTAGGCACCTTTCCAAGATCAAGCTTTCATATAGCGCCTTGAGTTGTTACTTTCATATTAGCGCTCTAGCATAAAGAAGAAGTCCTCAAATGCACTTTAAGGAGGAAGATTGGTGATGGGAGTAATTATGAGCGCCCTAGAGTGTTTGAAGTGGGAAGTAATAAAGGATAGCGCCTTGAATGAGTTTCAGCACCTCGAAGAGGATTGAGCACCTTGATAAATCAGAGGATTGAGCGCTTAAGGGATAATAGGATCTTTTGAGACTATTGGTAAGTGTTTGGAATCATTATAATTTCAAAAATAAGATAAAGACCCTAGGTGCTATCTCCTACTTGGAACATCACACATGGGAACATGGAAACTAGATTGATTGAAGGAATGATACTTTAGCGCCTTGAGGGTGAGTCAAAATAACACTAAATTGCTGCCTAGTCCAATTGATTGAAATCATCTTAGGCACATTTTCTTGCTTTAGTTGGGTTAAACTTATTTTGGCACCTTGGTGAGAAGTTCTCTAGATATGAGTTAGAACCATCAAAATAATAAAACTTGCCAAGAAAGAGATAGGCATTTTTATGAAGTTTTTCCTTAATGTTGAGCGCCTAGGAGGTAGATTGCTCAAGAGAGGGTTAGATAATCTGTATTTCACTCTATTGTTGACTTGTCTAAAAATAATGGAAGCATAGAATTATCAACTTTTGAACGTTCGAACTCACTATTGGTGAGACAACATACCATCGGTGAGCTTAAAATTTCATCAACCGATAGGCCAATGCCACCATGACTCCGTTTGATTTCACTTCTGACAAACATCCCATCATTGACTCTTATTGGTCAGACAGACCACTATCGATGACTTTATATCCTTTCACACTGATGCCTTTGTCTCTTCGATACGAGACTCTAAGTCCCTTGCCTATTGGTAGGACTTAATACCATCGGCACACTCAAAAACTCTTCTACCGACACACCGATCTCACAAATGACAACCTTCGGACCACACCCGTCAGTGAGACTCCAAACATCGATGAACTCTAATCTCGTTGGGCTGATACACCAATGGATTTCGACTATCAATGTGACCCCCTTCATCCGCGAATCTCTCAACTGCTCTTCCGATGCGCAGATGGGATTATCTTCTGATACATCGATGTCTTCGACTTTGAACCACACTCATCGGCAAGACAGACCACTATCGGCGAAGCCTAACCAAGGTCTGTTGATACGCCGATATGACCAACTCTTGATGTCGATACAAGGTTCTTTTGCAGGCAAAGGGCTCCTAGGTTTATGGGGCTCAATTTGATGTATTTATTGAAAGCTCAAGGTGAATTGATGCTTATTGAAAATGCCACTTAGTCCTTCATTTGCATTATAGGCACCATTTCCTATTGACTTATATACTCCTCCTCATGCTAGGGTGCCATAATGAAGTGGTTTAGACAATAGGTGTGCTTCACTTACCAGAGGCTTGTTCTCCTTCCACCTTAGGCACACTTTTATGGTGGAATAGGTGTCAATGGGCGCCTTGTCTTAAATGAATGCTCTCTCTAAGTTGGGTGCCCTTTTGAGGCTTTATGAGTTACAAATTGCTTCTTAACCCTTCGTGCTTGTTGCTCAATGTTTGAATGTTTAAGAAAGTCTCCTTTAGGTGCTCATCTTAATGACTTTTTCTCAAGGCGCAATCATCCTAATGACTTGGATATTCATCCTAGTGTTTCAGGATATCAGGCTTCCAGACTTAGTCATTTTCAGGATCTCAAACATAAAGAATAACATGATGATTCATTTTTTTGTATTGCATATAGTTGACATTCTATGCTACTCATAAAGAATATTAATATTTTCTATTCAACATGATGATTCATTTTTTTTTAAATGCAACTTTTATCTTTTAGTTCCAAAATGAGGTTTAGGTGATACTTGAATAACAATAGCTAACTTATTGGATCAACAAACATTCTATGTAATACAATTGGACTTTAAATATTTGAAGTAGCCATCTACAAATATCCATTCAAACATGGATTTATAATGCAAGTATGGACGCCATCAATAAAAAAGATTTGTATTAACCAAATATCCATATAGGCATACATCAATATCTATCGATATAAGTATAACATATATACAAAATAGCCATATAGGCTTACAAGAATGCCATATAGGCATATAATGTCAACTATGTACAATACAAAATATATGTCCACAAATGCCATATAGGCATACAACAAAGGAACACAATAAAAAGTCATTCCCCTCTAGCTGGTGAAGAGAATAAATCACGAGCAGCCTTTGATCTTCTAGGGGATGGAGACACGCATGTGGGTGGTCTACTATGAACCCGAGGGCTACTCCTCTTATCTAGGTCTTCCTGCATCTTTACATATTACAATAAAAAGTATAGACATTAATATATAGAAATTACATGTTATAAAAAATGAAACATTTAACAAAATAATCACTTACTGCTAACATATAATCTGTCTCCTCGCTTGCCACAGTAGCAAGAATAGGCCCTGGTGATGTCATGTCCTATAGAAACCATCCAGATAGAAATTAAACTTTAAATCAATAATTTTTTAATTTTTTAAAAATAGACAACTATAACAATGAATGTAAATTGAAATTTACTAATCTACCTCATAGCCCTATCAATGCCATGGAGCTATGAATCGTAGAGGCCACACCCTACTCCATTGCCCTATGAACATGGGGAGGTGTCTCCGCAGCCTGCATCATCTGGAAATAAAACAACATTATTCAATTACGAAAACTATAATAGTGATGCAAATCATGGCTCCTAACATACACACACGTTCATCTAAACATGGAAGTACACACAATAAAGCACACAAGTCACATACAAAAATTTAGTAAGTACAATACATTCATTAAACTATTTATTTTATTACCTCCGTAAAGCTTTGAAGTCCACCACCGCTGGCAGGTGTTGCCATGAAATCTACAGTATTAACCTATTCAACATCCAAAATCAGATATTAGAATACCATTCATATAATGATGCTATTCACATGTAATATTTATAATTGTTTACTAGTTAGATACCTCGACAATAGATGATCTAGTGTAAAATGCAGGTGGAGAACCACTGAAAACTGCATCGATGCTATGACCCTGAAATTTCATTAAAATCATCAATTTAAATTAGTTAATCTTGCATTTCAAAAATAAAATTTAATAAATTAAATTCAATAAACTTGCTAATATTTACCTGAGTATCAAGGCTGAAAGTCTCACTCAAGGGGGTATCTGTCATCACCATCTGCTCAGCTGCAGATGTAGCCTGTGCACCTACGTCCTGACTATCCATGGGGTCATAACCACAGGCTGACCCGCAAGTCTGACTAGTATGGGGTGGGAGCCTGCTCCTCGCACTATCTCCCAACCCACTCTGTGTTGCAGGACCAGCATGCTTTATGATGCTCTGGGTCAAGGCACTAATGGACTGAAGTGTATCGACCTCAACACTCTCCTTCACAATGGAAGGGATAGAAACATGCTCATGGGCTGGTCTGTTGATTACTCGTCTCACTACCCGCTGTGGGTCAAGACGTGCCCCTGGTCTATCTTGTGCTGACCCCCCACCTCTACCCTGGAAGTCCCTCATATCAAAATAGTTTGGCACTTTATTGAGGACAAACTCGCAGTAGAGTTTCCTTAAAAAGTATTACGGGACCTCATTATTATTGCATGGAGGATGGTCAAAAACCATCCACCACCTCTGCCCAAAATTGTCCCTTATCGCTTGGTTGTTGCACCAATGGATAGGGAACCTCTTGCATGTAATGGGTGGAGGTTGATTTGTTTGTGGGTTTGTGAAAATGGAACACAAGTCTAATTTTGTGATTTGTAATTTTTTCACATCTTGGTATGATAGCTTGTCTGCATAATAATCTCTAAACTCTCTCCTCTTATCCGTCCAACTAGTTATTTGCTTGCTAATTGAATCTACATTGATAACATAGATTCAAGAGATTCAGCAAGCGTGGACCTATGCAAGGTTGAAGTGGAAGGATCTTTCAACCTTGCAATTATATCTTCAATTTCTTTTTTGTTGTTTTCAATTTGCCCCATTATATTTTCTTGTGTTCCAGGGGCATGTCGAGGAATGGATGGAGGAGGTTGTTGTTCTGCAGGTATTTCCTCCTCAAGATTTTATGGATTTTGAGGAGGAGGAGGAGGTGCATTAACATTTCCTGACAATTAATGAAATATACATCAAAAATCAACTAAAACCTACCTATTTAGAAACAAATTCAAACAAAAAAACAAATATAACTCACTCCTTTGGTGTGCTCGACGTCGTGGCGGCATTTTGGCGACGAATCGATAAAGTTTTTGTGTTGAATGGAGTTTTGCAAAACGCGAGTGCGCTTTCTAGGGTTTGCAGGCCACAGGCATAGAGGAGAAGAAAGAAATGAAATGACATTAGAAACTTTTTTTTATTTATAGCAAGTCACGCGAGTGCGTTATAACGCGCTCGCATTATGACTTAATTTTTTTTGAAATTAATTTGGCCACTTTTTGGCCCCCCATCTTCTTGCACTTACCCATCCCAAGCTTCAGGAAAGGGAATCATCCTAGAGCCCCATGACAACCTCATCATTTGAACATTTGAAGTATTAAGGAGTTGCATCTTGTGTAAAAGACCTCTAAAACCCTAAATCAACCTCAATGCTTCAAGTTTCCAAGGTTTAAAGGCCCTCATCTTCTATAAGGGCCTCTTCTTGTGCAAACCTAGCCTATTATTCCTTAGGAACAACCCCCTCAAAACCCTATTCTCCTTCAAGAAAGTCAAGCCCCCTTCAGGCACTGATACACCAATATATAGCATTTGGCTAAAAGTCTCTAAAGTTGACAACAAATCTATTTTTGTACAGAACCTGCAATTGTAACGTTCCATAAGATAACAACTATTTGAGGTGATTGTCAAATAGTTCATGTGCCTTATTTATGATTCAACATTTTATATGTAATGTCTACTAGAGCATCTACACCTACAATATTTGAGGAGATTCAAATGTAGTTCCAAAGCTTCCATCTTAGCAAGCACAGGTAGGGTAAAATTGAATTTCAATCTTCAGCGAAAAGAATGGTTTTAAAACCTTTAAAACTTTTGAACCAACATTGTTTCAGTAATATAAAGGGTTCATGAATTTCTTAAAGTGCCGAAAAGAAGCCTTTTGACAATTTGGGAAG
Source organism: Cunninghamia lanceolata (assembly GCA_027924645.1). Lineage (NCBI taxonomy): Eukaryota > Viridiplantae > Streptophyta > Pinopsida > Cupressales > Cupressaceae > Cunninghamia > Cunninghamia lanceolata. Next base: position 1,544,816 of record BSBN01000719.1, on the reverse strand, counting down.
TTTCAAAACTTAAGAACTTGTTGAAAGAAGACAATTCAGTATTTCGGGGATTTAGCTAACTCCCTAACTCACTGAAAATAAATATTTCAACACTTTTAAGACTTTTCTAACTTTTAAAAGACTCACAATTTCAGGAATTCAAGACTTCAATGAACTTTGAAACTTTGTAACTCCCACCAAAAGTGATTTTTGGGGTTTCAAAAGTTTTGCTAACTTGCTAAATTTTTACATTTTTGCATGAAAAATAAATTTTGCGATTTATCAACACAAATCTCTTAGGGATTTTGAGAATATGACCTTCTAACTTGCCAAGAAAAAGGAATTAGACTTTGAAAATTGTCAAATACACTATGTGCCCCATATGTTTTTGACTCAAAGCTGCCATATAAAACATATTTATGGGAAGAAGATAAATTTCATAACTCTTGAGTGGAACGATATTTTCATCTATAATTTAGCCACATTGTGTGAAATGATCCCATGGATCTCTTTGTAAACCCATTTTTCTACAACCTCTCTGAAATTCCCAAATTAATTATTTTTACAACTCGTTGGGAAAATTAATGAAAAGGAATCCTATCTTGAAAATTTGCCACATTATTTTCAATGGAAACATAATCATCCATGTAAAATAATTTTATCCTAGCTCAAATGGATCTCCAAATTAATTATTTCCATGAATTCCATTTAAACTTCACAACCACTTCTAGGGTACCGAATTAAACAATGAATAATCTTTCTTTTGAGCACTTGAAATTGACATACAAATTCATTTGAGTCGAATACAATAATTTGACACAAACTTGATTAGATACAACATTCTTCGAGATGAGCAACTGCAACAATCTAGTATAGAAAACTTGCAATGCTGACATTTTGCGACTACAAATGAAAGTCAATGACTTGAGTTCAACAAGAAATTTGATATTTGAAGTTGATTAAGGCATTTGCAAACAAGTACAATTGACTGAAACATGTTATTGGGACAGAAGAACTCAATATATGACGATGCTTGTAAGTTCGACATTCAAGTAAAAGTTTAAAAATTGTTGAGTTAAAAAATGAGGACAACAATAATATATTCATGAGAGCCTATTTATGAGTAAATGGTTTTCTGAATATAGAAATATTTCATTTAGTTTGAGATCATGGTTACTTAGAAAATTTATTGACCTAATTCATTATTCTAAAATTGCTAGTTAATTAAATATTTCTTCTAGACATTACTTGCTTGATAAATTTTGAATTTAGTATTTACTGATGATTGAACAAAGCCCATAGTCAAACGAAATGTAATCAAAATCCAAACATAGCATTTTAGTTTAATAATTTTTAAGCCCTCACCATTTAATCCATGGGTCTCTATCTTAATACTAAGACTTGTAGCCAAAACATAAAGCAATAGGGTATTACACCATATCACTTCACACACACAAACCGAGACACATTTACAACCATCATCAAATACTTGCTAGTTTATATTTGTGGCTTTAGGTTAAGTAACACACACTAGAACAATTCTATAGGCATATATTTGAATTGAAGCATAGTTAGTTAGTAGATTTTGAGGCACTCATCTAGACGGAGCTCTATTTTTAATGCATTGACTAATCAATTTCAAACATCTTCTACATTCAAAATTCATCTTAATATCATATTTAATTTATTTTAAATCTATATTTTAATTTTAGATTTGTTTTTACAATCTTAAGATTTACTATTGTTTAATCATCTAAACTAAGATATTTATATTTGGGGGTGTGTTTATCCCATTACAATAGTTAATCCTTATAAAATATGAAGAGATTATGATACACAACCTACGTGGATTGAGTAAACAGATAGTGCTCTATCTCAAAGTCAAGCACCCTTAGGAAACCACTTAGGATAGGTACCTAAGGCTAATGACTAGGTTAGGAAATCTTGTTTGTAAAATTTTGAACATCGGATTTAGATATATTCATCCGTTCCAGCCTTTAATTGGGTTCTTGTGGCTTGGTGACTCCTAGAAGGAGCGGGAGCCAGAATGTGCGATCAAGATGTTTGACTAGGAGACTATCTTTCGGATATTCGGGCTACTAATTTTATCGTTATTTGAGCCCAAACGCCCGAACGAAGATTTCATAAGCAAAGAACGCTGTCAAATTGGGCATATTTCAACTATCAGACCGGGCCCAATGCTCAAAATTAAAAAGGTGGCAGAGAAGTTAAATTGAGACAGTGATCGGGTCTAACTAGATAATTATCTCTGTCTTGTACAACATGTCAAAAAAGCAAAGTTATTGGGTCCCGCTAATGTCCGTGGGATATTGGAATTATCTCGAAAAGCATATGTTGCTACCAGTCCTGGAATTTGATGGATACTGGAATTATCTTCAAAGACATATGTTGCTACCAGTCCTCGATTTGATGGACACTGGAATTATCTTCAAAAGCACATGTTGCTACCAGTGTTGCTATCAGTCTCGGAATTTGATGGCTTTGGCAAATTTAAATTCATAATTTTTATATTGAAAAGCACATATTGCCAACACGAATTTGATGGTTTTGGCATTTTAGATGGTATTTTACAACTTTAAAATTTATTAGACCAAGGTAACTTGCTAAATTTTTAATAATGCCACTTTAAATTAATCTGAAGCCCTAAAATTTTATTAGAGGGTAACTAATATAATATTCTTATTTATAATATATATTATTTTATAATAAAGAACACTTTGGGCTGCGAGCTCGTTGGCCCAGCTAAGGCGTAAAGCCAGCGAGTTCATTGGTCCAACGGGGGTTGGAACTCTGGGGGCCGCCACTACAACCAAGCCACCGAACCACTATAATAATTTGTTATAGAAATATAAATGATGTTTTTTTACAATGTTTAACATTTTTTTACATTGATATAGAAATATATATTAAATTAGAATATTTTCAAATAAGGTTTATCTTCAATAAATTTTAAAAATCAATTTAGCAACAAATCTTTGTTTTATTTTATTGTTTTTTATTTTTAAAAATCAATTTAGAAACAAATCTTTATTTTGTCTATACTTGTTGTTTATTGGTTTTTATTTAAAAAATGAGAAATAAATATTTTCTTTGTCTATACTTGGTAATATGTTATTCATTGTTTATTATATATGGAATAAGTACAACTTTGCAAATTACAATTATAGAGATTAAGAAGAGATGTAATTAAGAGATAATTTACAATTATAGGGATAAAAAAGAATTGTTGCTACTTCCTCCATTGTCATTCAATTCGCCAAGGTTACCTTTCTATCAGTGCACTAAGATGCCTACGTTAGAGACAAATTTGAAATGTTCTCAGCAGTGATACAACTGGACAAGTCAAGTCCTAAACACAGTGTGGCGATTTAAAGTTCTCCTAGAGTTCAAAAGGAGGGCAAGTTGGTTTGTGGAGTGGATGGGCTACTCTTAAGGTACAACCAATATTTTGTGAAACTTATTACTTTCTATCATTTTGAAATTTTGTTTGCATGAGTGCAATCTGCAAGTGGGAATTGCATTGGAGTGTTTGGTTCAAGAAAAAAGAAATTCTTCGTGTTTCTTTTCAATTTATAATTATTGATTTTTTTTAGGAATTCAATTTACACAATAGAAATGAATTTATATGCATTTATGTCATTTTTAATAGCATTCAATGTTTTCAAAAAATAGGCATTATACCTTGAAATGATAGCAAGTGGCTGTAATTTTTAATGGTACTTTCATCTTTTTAGTTGTTGAAATGGTTGGGAGTTGTTGGTATTGTTGTTTATAGTTTTGTTTGTGACTGTGTTGTTGATTGTTGCTCTTTTTGCAGTCTTTAGACTGCGTTTTTGTAACTTGCATTCTTTCAATATATAAAATTCACTCAACATTTTTTCGACAACTTATAATTTTCTTAAAATGTCAATTGAAAGGTAGTTAAATGACCAAACTATCATCAAAAATTTATATGATAGGCACAGGTGACCATCAAATTCTAGGCCTAGTTACCAGTATCAATCGATTATGGGTCTTCTGTGGTGGCAATTGTGTTATCAGTAATAATGTGGACTCTACAAGGACTGATTCTTTAAATGGGTGATCAAACCAAGTGCCCAAGTCATGATCAAATATTTGTCCTTCATTGAACTTACCAAATTTATCTTTTTTTTTTAATTTCTTATCTTATCATATAAAAGCATGGTAATTTTAAAAAAAATATTAATATTAATTATTTTATTAAACATTGGGGCTAGGGGTGTGATGATGGGGAGGTTCTTGGTGACGTGTGGTGAGCACTCTCTAACAATTAAGTCTTGGTTTTCCTCCTTTAACCTTTTTATTGAGCATCTCACTATTTATCCTATGTGGGTTTGGTTATTAAATCTTTTGCTTTAATTCTGGCTAGAATCCTACTTTTTTTCCATTGGTAATACCTTGGGATACTATTTATTGTTTGATCTAGCTACTTTGGCATTCACACATACAACTTTTACTCACATATTAGTTGATCTAGACTTATCCAAGGATCTTCTAATGGATATTGTCTTGAAGGTGGAGGATCACCCTTGGCTTCAACCCCTTGACTTTGAAGGCCCTCCTTTCTGTTTTCGCAAATGTTTTTCTACCGGTCATTTCATGTCAAATTGTCTTCACTTAAAACATAAAGTGGATCCTTGGGCTTCTTGGTTATAGTGAGATGTTCTCCCACACCATTTCACTATTTACTCCCTTGATGTTGTTCCCTTAACTTATTCTATTCATCCTTTTAAGGATGTTGAGATTGCCCCTTGTGGCCCCATCCTAGCCCTTATTAAAATATGGTGAGCATAAACAAATTGAATCTGATCAAACCATTATGCACAGTGATATAAAACATAGAATATTATATTTTTGGATTGTCTTCAATACAAAACATTATGGCTTTATAAAGACTTACATATTCCCATACAAGTAACTTCTTGAACTACCTCAATGGGGAGACAACTCCCAAATATAATCTATAAACTATCTTATTTTATTATTAAACTAACAACTAACCTATAAGTCACAAAGTGACTTTATTATAAATGTAAATCCTTAATATTATGACACCCCCCCTTAAAGGTTTACATCCAACATCCCCCCCTATTACATCAATTTAAACAAAAGGCAGAACACTACAAGAGTTGATCACAGAAACCCTTCTGGAAACTTTGATGGATCGAGACTTACTCAATTATCCACCAATTCTCTTCTTCACCTAGTGCAGGAAACACCAAACTAAACTCACCAGCAGATCTCTTGACTGTCAAACCTCTAGAATACTTGTGAATCGAGATGCACTCAACTATTCACAAGCAAATCGCCAACCTTGACTATGAATCGAGACTCACTCAACTATTCATAGTACAAATCACCAACCTCGACTCTAAATAATTACTCACTCAACTATTCACAGTACAAACTCCAACCAACTGCAGATCGAGATTAACTCCAAAATCCACAACCAAGTACTATCATGCACTGCCAAGCCCCCTTGCTCCATGAAGGGACACAACTGAATACTGGTGTTTCTCAGGCAATGAATCACTCTTGAGTGAGAATCTTTCTTGGGATGACAAAAGATCTTTCTACCTCAAGTTCCTCCTACCTCCAATGTGTAATATTTATGATTTATTCATTGGATGTCTCATTTTTCTCTCCAATAGCACAAGCATGTGAGTCCTAAAAATATTTTTCAAGCATAGCATTGATGGTTTCAAGAGCACAAGAATGTTTGATGTAGCCATGATAAAATAAAATAAAATGAACAAGGTCTTGGATTCCATTAAAAGTACACCTTTTACAATTGGTGTAAACAAAATAATCCTTTAACTCCTTATACACCTTTCAAGGTTCAAACCATACACTACTTTCACTCTAATACATAAACCCTACAATCTCCATTACTTTGTTGTTTCTAATATATAAAAACAAATTGAGAAGACTTACTTCTATCATGGGCCCAATAATGTTGTGCATAAATGGGTTAAGGAAGAACAAATAATTATATCTTATCTACAACATTATGGATACCTTTCATGACCTCCTTTCCACATTTGCTTTCTATTTCCTTATGTTCTATGATAAACTCTATATTCACTCAATGCATTTGGGGAGATTGATTCTTATGATTTAATGTATATTGAGAACATCTCTTCTATTGACATTTTACAATAAGATTCTTGTAATTCATATACTTCAACCATAATGCATTGGTTATTAAATAGAACTGAATATTGTTTCCTTCTTAAAACTGAAATTTAAATCAATACACTATGCTTCACCTTTGAAAACTATAATAATATACCTCCAATTACTATGTTGATTCTTATTCACTAACATGATCTCAAAACATATGTGGCTTCCTCTCCACCCACATGGCCTTAAAACAAGGTAAATTTGTTGTTTCTAGAAAGAATCTTTTGCAAGCACTACGTGGTAATACTAGTAAAATTCCCTATGAATTCCATCTACTCAGTGAGAACAACAGTTGCCTCTTGCCACAAAGTTGTATATCTAAGATTGTTGCCAGTGTATTCTCCTTCATACACATGCATAATTCATTCACCAAGATTTATGGCACATTCAAATAACTATAAATGCACCTTCATCACACATGTGCCTCTCTTCCATGTAGGTAATCCCTTGGCAACCTTTTTAGCATCCTTCTATAGAATTCAACAACCGCCTATTCAACATTCAAATGCACATGAATTTATTCTTCTATTTCAAACATAATATTACTGTTTTGAAATCTCCACAAAACCCTGCACTTATCTTTTCATAGGCACAAGAATGAAGTTTGCTCTGATACCATATTGAAATATGGTGAGCATACACAAATTGAATCTAATCAAACCATTATGCACAATGATATCAAAACATAGAATATTATATTTCTAGATTGTCTTCAATACAAAACATTATGGCTTTATAAAGCCTTACATATTCCCATAGAAGTAACTTCTTCAACTACCTCAACGGGAAGACAACTCCCAAATATAAAATATAAACTAACCATCTTATTTTATTGTTAAACTAACAACTAAACTATAAGTCAAAAAAGTGACTTTATTATAAATGTAAATCCTTAATATTCTAATAGCCCTATAGTGGATAGGGCTTCCAACCTACTGCTCCCATTTGTTGGAGTGTCAGAGGCTCTAGATAGACATTGTTGCTCCTTTGATGATGGTTTTTGACTCATGCCTAATGGATGTTCATGGTGTAGCTTATTAGATCTCACAGGACAACTAAGAGGGGGTGAATCAGTTGTGTATTAAAACAATAAACCCTCAAAGCAATTCCAAACATAAACCTCTTAACATGCATTAGCAGAATGTAAATATATGAAGTATCAATACAAACACATCCAAACACATAAGAACACTAGAATTACATGGAAAATCCAAGAAAGGAAAAACAACGGTGAGGATTACCTCACATATATATGAATAGAAACATCAAAAATCAAATAGGCTCACTGCCTAGAAGAAAGGCTCACTGCCAAGAGAAAGGCTCACTACCAGAAGGACTCACTATCCAGAAGAGAGAAGAATAGAAGAAGACTGTTACAGAGAGATTCACTGTCTCAAAGTAATAGGAGAGATCCACCACTGCCACTTCTTGCCATCTGCAACCTTTGGCTTGCTTCCCCCAGTAACTTCAAACAAACTAAAAATGTAGACACCTTCTACTCAATGCATCCAAAAGTCATAAGCATTTAAGCTCACACTCAATTCACCACCCTTGATTTACATTCACATCATCTTCTATACTTTTCTCCACTCAACTTCATCTTGCATTTATACCATCTACAACCAAGACCTATTTCAATTAGGTCAGTCCTAATGAAGCGTGTGCACATCAAACATGTAACACCAATTAGGCTAGCACTAAACACTTCCACGGTAGAAAGAAGTGATAGTGGACCATGTCAAGGATTAACTAGGACTGAAATTTGTATCACCAAGATGCTCATCAGATTCAGAATCCACAAGGTACCTCCACATATGGTGCTAGTAAGCCAAGTTGGCCAAACCTGAGCTAATGACCACATCCATGCTTCTCCAAGTCCAAAAACATCATGCAGACCAATGATAGACACTCCACAACATTGAAACACCTTAAAACTATAACATTCAACACCATCCTAATCTCTTTCAACATGTTATGTTATAAAATGTTCCCCTAGGACTTTTACCTCCTAAGTTTATCTCTCAGGTCCTTTAGATTTAATCATGCATCTTAGAAATGAATCTCAGAGAAAAATCCCGTGAAACCCATGACACATGGGACTTAGGGGACATCTTTGAGCTTAATCCAACCCTAAAATAGGTGCCTAGACAAGGGCACCCATGTCCTTGTCCTACGCTATTTTTTTGAGGCCCAAATCTTAAGTGTCTACAAAGCGACTGTTAAAAGGTTTCCCTTTGTCAACCTATTCAATTTGAATTACAAATGTTTAGCAGGAATGCATATATAAGTATGTTTAGACTTCATTTTACACCTAGATGGATAATGTGAACTTGTGATCTTATGCTAAGGATACTCAAGGCTTTCATTGTATTGTAGAGCAGTATTGTGTTATGTTTGTTCATGTTTGTTGCAAATTTTTCTTCATCAATCAATATCCTCATGGTTTGAAAGATCTTCATCTCCTCGTGAGAGCTTCACCTCTGAGGTGACATTTACTTTTTATTTAAATCATTTATCATATCATTGCTTTTGCCTCTATCCTACAAGGACATGCACTCTCTATCTAACAATGGTGTTGGATGAATGCCATTCTAGGGCTTGACCGAGGCAAGCTCCTAAAAACCATAACTCCCAACCCCTCTCTTATTGGTGCAGGAGCACCAAGAGATTTATGTTTTATTTATGATCTTCATTTGTTTGTTAGATTCATAAGGTCTTGGAGACCATCTTCATGATGTAATAAGGCTATGATGCCATGATTGTAAAGGACTATGTCCAAATGTCTATAAATTGCTGTCATAAAGGCATAAAAGGTAGTTTTGTAAGTCCTAAGGAACAGTCATGTTGTAATAGGCAACCTTGAACAATCATGTATGAAGGCATGTTAAGCTCTTGATGACATTGTTAAGTCATAAACAAGTCCTAAAACCATCGATGACAACATGCCATAGTTATAAGAAGTTTCAAATGCCAAAACAAGGTAATTACTGTCCTAACACAAGGTAGTTGTAGGAAGGTATTCGATGGTTATAGGCAATCCATCGACCCAACTACCTTATAACTCCCTCAAGGATATTGTAGAAGGCTTCTTAATGCCTTGAACATGATGATTGTAGTGTGTGTGAAGGAGTTTAATACAACACAAGTCAGTTCTCTCCATTTTCTATGTCATTTTCTAAATTTGCTGCATAACAGCCCGTTCTCCCCTGTTGTATGGCTCTATCATGGAACCTAAGTTTCTTGGAAATGGAGCATGGTGAGATAACTAGCAATCAAGACTAGGTTGGGTTCATGTCATTGAAGTTAAGAGAATCTACAACCATTTGATATCAAATGGTTCACTGAAATTGCTGTCTTCTTGAAGAACTCGATGTTCCTGTGCATATCCTGGCTGTGTATGGTCAAGTGGTGACTAGTGGCTATGTTGGAAAGTTAGGTTGGTGAGCCATCTTTCAATTGCATATGATTTGAGTTCTTGACATTCCTTTATATTGTTGTATTCCTCATTTCTCTGCAAGTGGTCTGGGAAATCCTTAACTAGGGTTTTGACAGTAGTTTAATATGTCTCTTCCATTCCACTGATCCATCAAATTCTATGATTAGTGGAATGAGTTTCCTAAGGTCTATTTTAGTGGATTGTAAGGGAATGTTGGGCAGAGGACTGTTATTTTTGAGATTTCATCGATTAAACTTAGCAAACCCATGTGCTAAGTGATTGACAGAGGCAACAGTAGTGTGGTTTTTGGGGACAGTCGATTCTAAGAGTAGATGAATATTGGATTTTGTGGTTTTGGGATGCCACTGACATGTTCAAATGGTCTTGGGAGTTTCAAGCCACCATTTGAGGGTACTTGCTTCACAAACTAGGCCTAATTAGGGCTTAAAAACACTAGGAGGGTTATTGGTTAGGGCATACTTCCCAAAACAACCCAAACCCATTCTTGGATATGTGGTAAAGGATCATATTAGGTATCTTTCAACTATCTAATATTTGTTCTTGAAGGTCTATGCAAGAAGATATCAGGACTATTCTCTATTTTTAGGGCTACTAGCCATTTTTGAGGTTTATGAAGGAAGTGTTGGTACTGAGGGTGATCTATCTTAACCAATGGATGGAGTGAGTCCTCTAGCATCCCAAATCAATCTTTCCATGATGAACCAAGAGTTCCCTTCTACTATTCCCACTTTTCCATGAAGATCTTTGTTTTTGGGCTTTTGGAGTGAATAGAACCTTGTCTTGTTTATCCATCTTCTTGTATCCAATTAGCCTCTACATCATAGTGGTATCAGAGCCATAAATGGTTCTATTGTTGTCCTGGAATATGTCAGCAGAGGAGAGTGAAGGAGAGGCTAGCAATATGCCTCCAAAGGGGATGACCATTGAAGTGGTCAAGAAGTTCAAGGAGATGGAAGAGAAGATCAAGAGTGGAGTCAAGGAAGCACTCCAAGTAGAGTTGAAGGCATTGAGGATAGGGAAGAGGATAGATGAAGGTTTAGATGAAGAGGAAGAGAAAGAGGAAGAAGAAGAAGAGCAAGAAGAGGTAGAGGTACCGGCTGATCAAAGGCATTTCCTTGAAGCCATCAAGGCAATTGGCAAGGATTCTTCGGAGGCTAGGATGGAGATTCCCATGTTTAGTGGGAAGATGAATGCTAATGAAGTCATGGAGTGGATTGAGGCTTTAAACAACTACTTTGAATACAAATAAGTTCCTGAAAATAAGAGGGTTAAGTTTGCAAAAACTAAACTCAAAGGTGCTGCCCTTACATGGTGGAATTACACCCAAGGTGAGAGGGTAAAGAATGGGAAGAGTATGATCTCTTCATGGAGAAGAATGTTGGAGAGGATCAAGTCCCAATTCCTTCCATCAGACTATGAGGTGTAGATCTACAAGAGGATGCAAAATCTCAAACAAAGAGATTTGGATGTGGCTACTTACACTGAGGAGTTTCACAAATACACTCTTCATTATGGGCACATGGAGAATGAAAAAGCTAAGGTGGCAAGGTATCTAAATGGTTTGAGGTTCAATATTCAAGATAAAATTAGTTTATTGACCCCTGAAACCATGGAGAAGTGCTTTCAAGTGGCACTAAGGGCTGAGGAGAAGTTGAGGAGGAAAGGTGAGCAGCAAAGTAGAGGAAGAGGTGGCAGAAATTTTAGAAGTAGGGGTAGTTTTGGGGGCAGAAATCAGTCCCAAAGAAGTCAAGGGGAATCTAGTTCCCAAGAACAAAGTGGAGAATCTGGTTCTAGAGGAGGCTTTAGAGGAAGAAGGCCTAATGGGAGAGGTCCTAATGTCTTCATGGGAAGGTGCTACAATTGCAACCAAGTGGGACATCCAGCCTTCAAGTGTCCTGAAAAGCAAGCCTCAAGCTCTCATGGAGGAGAGAGAAGGAACCAATTGATCCAAGAGGAAGATTGCCAAAGTGTCAACTCTCCAATTGGAAGTACAGCCCTGATCCATGAAGGAGAAAGTTTGATGATGAGAAGAACCATGTGGAAGGTGCCTCAAACTCAAGAACCCCCTCAAAGGAAGACATTGTTCAGGACAACATGCAAGGCCTATGGTAAGATTTTCAAGGTAATTGTTGATTCAGGCTCAACTAAAAATTTGGTTTCCATTGAAATGGTAGACAAATTGAAATTGAAAAGGCTTCTTCATGTTAGTCCTTATAAAGTATCATAGTTGAATAAAGGGCAACAAGTTTTGGTAGATGAACAATCATGGGTTGAATTTGAGATAGGAGAATATAAGGACAAAATTTTGTGTGATGTAATTCCTATGGATGCTTGTCATTTGTTGTTAGGACGTCCATGGCAATATGATGTGTAATCACAACATGATGGTAAAACTAATTCTTTCATCATAACTAAGAATGGTAGAAAGTATAGAATGGATCCTTTGCCTGATGAGCATGTAGAAAAGAATTTTGGGTCAAGTGTCATGATTGTGAATGGTAAAGAGTTTCTAGATACCCTTAAGGAGGAAGTAACCCAAGGGTATGCTCTAATTTTGAAGCCTAAAAATAGTCCTAGTTTGCATGATCCTAGTAAGAAAGAAGTTCCTAATGAGGTGCAACAATTGTTAGAGAAGTATAAGGGGATTAAGGTAGAAGAGATGCCTAATGATTTGCCACCTATTAGAGACATAAGACACCAAATTGACTTCATACCGGGATCTAATTTGCCAAACAAGGTAGCCTATAAGATGACACCTTCACAAAATGAAGAGATTGCCAAGCAACTGCAAGAATTGTTGGATAAGGGATTGGTGAGAAAGAGCCTTAGCCCATGTGCTGTCCCAATAGTCCTAGCCCCTAAAAAGGATGGTAAATGGAGGTTGTGCACAGATTCTAGAGCCATTAACAAGATTACCATAAGATATAGGTTCCCTATGCCAAGGATTGAGGACCTAATGGACTGTTTGGGAGGGGCTAGATACTTTTCCAAGATAGACCTTAAGAGTGGATATCATCAAATTAGAATCAAACAAGGGGATGAATGGAAGACAACATTCAAAACAAATAAAGGTCTTTATGAGTGGTTGGTGATGCCATTTGGTCTATCTAATGCTCCAAGTACTTTTATGCGTCTCATGAATGAAGTGTTGAAGGATTTCAGTGGCAAATTTGTTGTGGTATATTTGGATGACATTCTTGTTTTCAGTAGGACTAGGGAGGAGCATTTGCAACATTTGGATTAGGTTTTGAGGAAGTTGCATGATGAACAATTGATGATCAACATGGAAAAGAGTATCTTCATGAAGGAAGAACTCATCTATCTTGGTTTTGTGATTTCACAAGGTAGTTTGAAGATGGATCCAACAAAGGTAGAAGCCATTTTGTCATGGCCAACTCCAAAAACAGCAGGTGATGTGAATTGTTTTCATGGTTTGGCAACATTTTATAGAAAATTCATAAGGGGTTTTAGTCATATTTGTGCACCAATTTTGGATACCATCAAAGGGGGGCAGAAATGTAAGTTTTTGTGGACAAAGGCAACCAATGATTCCTTTGAAATTCTGAAACAAAAGGTAGCACAACAGCCCATACTTGTTTTGCCTGATTTTAATAAGTTGTTTGTGGTAGAATGTGATGCTAGTAATCTTGCTATAGGGGCTGTCCTAAGTCAAGAAGGTAGGCTTGTTGCTTTATTTAGTGAAAAATTGAATGATGCTAAGAGAAAGTACTCTACTTATGATTTGGAATTGTATGCAATGGTGCAAGCTTTTAAAAAATGGAGGCACTATCTTTTGCCAAAAGAATTTATTATTTATACTGACAACCATGCACTTAGTTTTTTGAATTCTCAGGAGAAACTCAATCATAGGCATATGAAATGGGTTGAACAACTCCAAGCCTATACTTTTTCAATCAAACACAAGAAGGGCCAGGCTAACAAAGTGGCAAATGCATTGAGTAGAAGAGTGTGTATGGTTCAAGAAATTTAGTTGCAAAGTGTAAGGGTTGATGCTCTCAAGCATATGTATCATGATGATGAAGATTTCAAGGAGGTATATGAAGTTTGTTCACAATTTTTAGACTCTTATCATTCTAATTTTTCTAAGTTTTTGTTGCAGCAGGGGTTGTTGTTCAAAGGCATCCAACTATGTGTTCCTAAATATTCCATGAGGGAGAACATCATAATGGAAAAACATTATGGTGGAATTGGAGGTCATTTTGGATTGGATAAAACATTGGATCAGGTGAAGAAGTTTTATTTTTGGCCTAAAATGCAATTAGATATCAGAAAATTTGTTGAATGTTGTAGTATTTGTCAAAGGGCAAAGGGTACTTCATCTAATGCTGGTCTATATCAGCCACTTCCTATTCCTAATAGGCCATGGGAAAGCATTAGCATGGATTTTGTGTTGGGCCTTCCTAGGACTCAAAGAGGCTTTGATAGTATATTTGTTGTGGTGGATAGATTCAGTAAGATGACTCATTTCTTGCCATGTAAATGCACTAATGATGCTTCTCACATTGTTGGTTTGTTCTTTAAAGAAATTTTTAGAATCCATGGTTTGCCTCTTAACATTGTGACTGACAAGGATCCAAAGTTTGTAGGCCATTTTTGGCGCACTTTGTGGAAGAAGTTGGGCACTCAATTGTCCTTTACTTCAGCCTATCACCCTCAGACTGATGGCCAAACTGAGGTGGTGAATAGGTCCTTGGGAAACCTTCTCAGGTGACTTACCAAGTAGCATGGAGAGGCATGGGATATGATCATCCCTCAAGCAGAGTTTGCCTATAATGATTCCACCAATAGGAGCACATGAAGGAGTCCATTTGACATTGTTTATGGTCTTCATCCAAGAGGTGTTCTTGAATTGAGAGATCTCCATGGATTGAAAAGGAAAAGTGCTCAAGGTGAAGACTTTGCATTGGCCATGAAGGAAATTCATGATAATGTCAAGGAAACTCTTCAAAAGACCAATGACAAGTACAAGGAGAAAGCCAATGAGAGAAGGAGAGATGTACAATACAAGGTTGGGGATTTGGTCATGGCACATTTGAAGAAGGAAAGACTTCCTAAGGGGCAGCCAACCAAACTCCTCATGAAGAAGATAGGACCATGCCGGATTGTGCACAACTTTGGGCCCAATGCCTATGAGATTGAACTTCCTCAAGGCTTGGCCATATCTCCTATCTTCAATGTTTTAGATTTGTTCCCTTTCAAAGGTGATTCTAATGTAGATTTAGAGGTAGATATCACAGCAGCAGGAGATGAAGATTGGATCAAAGGTCTTCCACCCAATCAACCATTGAAGTTGGAATGCATTCTTGACACCAAGGTCTTGAAGAAGACAAGGAAGAAGACATACATATAGTTTCTTGTCAAATGGAGTGGCTTGCCTATTGAATATGCCACTTAGATGACTAAAGAAGACATCTTGAAACATGGTGTCACCATTGCTAATCTACTTCCTCAAGAGACTTGAGTTCTCTTTCCACCCAGGGAGTATGGTGCAGGAGCACCAAGAGATTTATGTTTTGTTTTTGATCTCCATTTGTTTGTTAGTTTCATAAGGTCCTAGAGACCATCTTCATGATGTAATAAGGCTATGATGCCATGATTGTAAAGGACTATGTCCAAATGTCTATAAACTATTGTCATAAAGCCATAAAAGGCAGTTTTGTAAGTCCTAAGGGACAATCATGTTGTAATAGGCAACCTTGTAAAGGACAATCATGTATGAAGGCATGTTAAGGTCTTGATGACATTGTTAAGTCATAAATAAGTCATAAACAAGTCCTAAAACCATCGATGACAACATGCCACAGTTATAAGAAGTTTCAGATGCCAAAACAAGGTAATTACTGTCCTAACACAAGGTAGTTACAGGAAGGTATTCAATGGTTATAGACAGTCTATCGACCCAACTACCTTCTAACTTCCTCAAGGAGATTTTAGAAGGATTCTTAATGCCTTGAACATGATGATTGTAGTGTGTGTGAAGGAGTTTAATACAACACAAGTTAGTTCTCTGCATTTTTTGTGTCATTTTTCTGAATTTGCTGCATGACAGCCCATACTCCCCTGTTGTATGGATTTGTCATGGAACCTAAGTTTATTGGAAATGGAGCATGGTGAGGTAAATAGCAATCAAGACTAGGTTGGGTTCATGTCATTGAAGTTAAGAGAATCTACAACCATTTGATATCAAACAGTTCACTGAAATTGTTGTCATCCTAAAGAACTCGTTGTTCCTGTGCATATCCTAGCTGTGTATGGTCAAGTGGTGACTAGTGGCTATGTTGGAAAGTTAGGTTGGTGAGTCATCTTTCAATTGTATATGCTTTGAGTTCTTGACATTCCTTTATATTGTTGTATTCCTCCTTTCTCTGCAAGTGGTCTGGGAAACCCTTAACTAGGGTTTTGATAGTAGTTTAATATGTCTCTTCCATTCCACTTGTTGGTGTTTTTCCTAGACTTAATGCTTATTCCCAGTCATCCCTACAAGGTAGCCATCATTGATCAATAGGATTCCTAGTCTAGGGGCCAACAGTACAGGAGATAGACTCTATAAATATCTCCTCTTCTTCTTTAGGCTCTGCAAAACCAAGGGGGTATTCCCTAGTCAACATCCATGAAATGTGACTATGAATTGACTAAGATGCTGATACAAAGCAGATAAATCCTCCTTCATGTAGACCAAAACTATGGAATAAGTACAAAGGGGCTAGCTTTGGGCCTATGCTCAGTTGTGAATCAGAGGATTTTGGTCCTAAACTACTTCTAAAGTCCTAAAGGTTTGGTTTTGAAGATTTAGGTTTGATTTTATATTTGGATACAAAATTGAGACCTTGGGTTGCAACCTAAATACAAGACTAGATTGGTACCTATCTAGGGCTCGGAGTCAATAGACATACACATGTGAATGATCAGCATAAACATATACCAAAGACTGGATTTCAATGGGGTTTGTTTAGCACCTGCCTTATAGATACTTCCCAAGACTGAGTATTCAGTTATCTCTTCTTACGAACATCCTTACTGCAATACATTCCTCCCAACACTTGATCTGAAACATTTAATCTACTCCTTGAGCAGAAGTAAGAAATCAAGTATTCAATATAGTAACCTATATTCTAAAACCATAAACACCCCTTAGATGTCTAGATTCAGAAGAAGAACACACTCAATTTAGAGATAGATAACATAACACATGCAATATAGCATTACTCATTTAAATCAACATGAAATCAGTAAATTCATGCATGAGACATACAACATGAGACTCATAAACTCACAAGACATCCAGAACAGGGCCACCAATGAAGTTGTATCTTATTACAGCACCAAAATTTCATCCAGTTTTCAACAACCTTGAATGACATAGTTTGCCCCTCATATAGCCAAACTGTACATCCAACAAATTTATTACATGACAAGTCAAAGTTCCTACTAGATACCCTGCACCAAAAAATGGTGCTCAACATTGAATGTAACAAGTAGAGGAAGAAACAGGGAGGTCTCAAGCCCTGCACTGCCGCCTAGGGACATTCCTCATAAAACTGGTAGGTAGCTAGTCACTCAATCCATTGCACCCCTGCAAGTAGCCAATAAAGGCTCCCCTACTCATGCATCTTTTAGAAGTTGCAACAGCACGTCCATGGAGTTTTCTTGCTCAAAACATGACTGTTGATGCAAAGAAAACCATTGCCGACAATTTGAAACACGGCCATTGATCATGTCTCCCTATCGCGGAGATCAACGGCTCCAAAACATGCCAAAAAGTCACCAGCCAATGACATTATGCCATGTAGGCACCTAGCTCCTCTATCACTGACTTTTCCCCTCTCTATTTTGCCCTTTTCGCCCTTGTATATGCATGCTTAAATGCATATACAATCACTTTTTAAATCTTTGTATACGCAGGATGCATATACATACAACAACTTCTTTAAGTTGTCGGGGCCCACCATTTGTATATCGGCCCCTTGCATATTGTGAACATACAAGCACTTCATACAATCCATGGACCTCAAATTTCATTCACTGCATTTGATTTCTCCTTCGCGTCCAGGCTGTATGTCTTTCCTTTGTATATCGGGTTGTATGCTGCACATACAAATCCAATATACATTCTGTGGACCTCAAATGACTATGAGGTGCTTTGAAATTCAAATTGGGTCCGGCTTGCATTTCCTTACTTGTACATATCCTTGCATATTGCATGATACAAATGTGATATACATACAATGGACCCCAGCCATTTATCCATCAGATTTGAAAAACTTTCAAATCCGGGCCTTGTATCTCCTTTTGTTTGTATATCAGCATATACAATGCCATATACATGCAAGCTACGAATTTCAACACCTTATCTGCTAGATTGGAATATCCCCTGGAATCCATGATGCATCTTTCCTTTGTCTTTCACCTTTGCATATTGACAATGCACATCAACTTTGTATGCCGATCATATACAATCTCACTTGTATATACCTGAGGGCCCTACCAAATGCATCTCCGCCGCACTGTAGCAAATGTATATGCGCTCCCCTTATATATTTTCACTTGTATGTCTAAGCATACAAACCTGTTAAACAAGCAAACACAACATACCATCGCAGAATATTCTTGGGAATCTGCGATAGATACTCCCATGTATATGTAACCTGATATGCATTTCAGAATGCATATGACTCATTTTTTCACCATTTTTTGAAAGCCGATGTGAACCTTTGAGCCCGCCAACATACATTTGCACTTACACATAAAAACTTAGCTTTTTTTTAAGTGCAACAGGAACAAGCAGTAAAACATTGCATGTGGGTCGAGGAACAACCTAACCTGAGGCACTAAGGGCTTGAAGGAATAAACACAGAAGCCTGCAAACTCAAATTTAGAACCCTAACCCTAGGTGAACACCACCACCACTGATCCATCAAACTCTGTGATCAGTGGAATGAGTTTCCTAAGGTCTATTTTAATGTATTGTAAGGGTATGTTGGGCAAAGGACTATTATTTTTGATATTTCATTGACTAAACTTAGCAAACCCATGTGCTAAGTGATTGACAGAAGCAACAGTAGTGTGGTTTTTGGGGACAGTCAATTCTAAGAGCAGATGAATATTGGCTTCTATAGTTTTGGGATGCCACTGACATGTTCAAATGGTCTTGAGAGTTTCAAGCCACCATTTGAGGCTACTTGCTTCACAAACTAGGCCTAATTAGGGCTTAAAAACACTAGGAGGGTTATTGGTTAGGGCATACTTCCCAAAACAACCCAAACCCATTCTTGGATATGTGGTAAAGGATCATATTAGGTATCTTTCAACTATCTAAGATTTGTTCTTGAAGGTCTGTGCAAGAAGATACCAAGACTGTTCTCTATTTTTAGGGCTACTAGCCATTTTTGAGGTTTATGAAGGAAGTGTTGGTTCTGAGGGTGATCTTTCTTTGGATGGAGTGAGTCCTCTAGCATCCCAAATCAATCTTTCCATGATGAACCAAGAGTTCCCTTCTACTGTTCCCACTTTTCCATGAAGATCTTTGTTTTTGGGCTTTTGGAGTGAATAGAACCTTATCTTGTTTGTCCATCTTCTTGTATCCAATTAGCCTCTACATCACTTATGATTCTAGGTTACAACTATCAGATTCTATGAAGAGGAGTTGTAGGAGATTAGTGCAGAGAAAGAAGAATCTAGAACTGAAGAAAATGATATAAAATATCCCTAAAAGGACAAGGGTACCCACTCTTTTGTCCCTCAATTTAGCACTATTAGGAATCTCTAAAGTGGTTGCAGTCTGTAGAAGAAAATATCCTGAAGCCCTTAAAAAAAGTATTACATTAGACAAGGGTGCCCACTCTTTTGTCCCCCAAGTTTCTACCTTCTAAAGTCTAAAATCTGGTATGTGTTTAATATGTATTTAGTGTCTTCCTGTGCGAGCATTTGTCAGGTTTCATCTGTTTGTTTATGATTTTGCATAATTAGGGTTTTAGGCTTAATCAAACTAAGATTTAACAAATTAATCAATTAATTCCAAATTTCCTATCATTCCAAGTGACACCAAACCTATAGCTGAGTCCCCTTGCAAAAGTTGTGATTCAACTTGGTTTAATGTCCTTGAATGTATGTAGTGAAAGGAGGATCTAATTAAACTATCTACCTAATCAACAAACCCTCCTTTTCTACATAACATTTTGGTGAACCTGTGTTTCTACTGAATTTGCACCTTGCTGAGTGTTATACATTAGATTTACATTCTTACATATTATTTTCATCATATATTTGAAAATCTTGCATAAAAATTGAAAATTTTGAAAAAATAGAAATTTTTGGCTTGCATTTAGACATAATTTGCACTATTTTCCTTTCATATTATTGAAAAAATTTAATTTTATGCTATTTATATCAAATTTGAGATAAAGTGCAGCATTTCATATTTTCATTATTATTTACCTTGCATTTCCATCTTTCATTTGCTAGGGTTTTGCTTGAATTTTTGCATTTTTCATATAACCTAGTAATTTAAAAAGCTAGGTTTTGTAATTAAAATCTTATTTTGATTTTATTACTCATTTTCACACTCTTTCAAATCTGATTTTTGAATATAGTGTGGCTGCATTCTACATTTTTGCACATTTACATTGAAAAAAGTGAAAAAATTAAGCATTTTAGGTGCATAAGGAAGCATAGGTTTGATTTTTTTCATTGCATTTGGCATAAATATCATTCATTTCAGATCTTGCATTCATTTTCAAACATATATTCATCCATAATTAGAAAATTTGGCATTATTTAATGCTTTAGATTGAAAATTGGCATATTTGTTAAAATACACATTGTGTATTTCAACAAACATATCTTGCTCCTTTGGTTTGTTCTATTAGTTTGTGAATTGAGTGTTGTATGCTTTTGCATGAGTCTTATAACCCGCTGCCCTAATAGAAGTGTCCCTCTTGTTGAATGCACAAGACAACTAAGAGGGGTGTGAATCAGTTGTATCAAGAATTTCAAACCCTCACAAACATTCAAATCCACATTAACCTTTAAACTTGTATATATGAAAAATTCAGGTAAATAGAAAGATAAACACATAACATGCAATTTTCCTTCTTATCCAAATTTTATGAATACCTCAGATATCTTGAAAGATGGATGCATGTTGATTATTTGAATGGTTGATTTGTTGATTGCTCACGTTTTACAGCTTGGCGGTGAATTGAGATTGACGACTGAGAGATAGGTAGATTGATGAGAAGAAGATAGGTAGGTTGATGGACGAGGAGGAATTCTGACAGAGTAATGACGCTTAAGAGTTCATCCATGCAAATGACATGGAAATGGGTGCATATATAGGAAAAGATGAGAAAATGGAAAGATAAAACTTCTATTTTGCAAGTGATAATGAAATTGGAAAGTTGCTTGTGCAACTTGGGAGAGAAAATAGAAGGTGGAAGAGTGATTTGGGAGATGGAATTGGAAGGTTGGAAGAGGTAACTCAAGAGATGATTTAGAAGGTGGGTGAGTGCTTTGGGAGATGAGTTGAGTTGGAAATGGAAGGTGATTAGAGTTAACTCGAGAAGATTTGAGAGATAGAAATGACAAGTTATTCTTAATTAATTAAAATAAAATTTTAATTAATTAAGTGGCATGAATGATTAAATAAATAATAATTATTTATTTAACCATAGAAGAAAGGGAAATAAATAAATAAATAAAATTTATTTATTTAATGATATAAGGGATGGGGTTAAATTAAATAAATGTTAAATTTATTTAATTTATTAGAGAAAGTGTTAGGATGGCGAAGGGGTTATGATGACGACATGGATATCTAGGGAAAAACTTAAGGTGTTGCATGAGATGGACATTTTTTGAGTGTCTAAATTTTGCACCTCTTTGAGATGATGTTTGAGATGATGAAATTTGTGTCAAGTAACATCATTTCAAAGAAGCTAAGGTATGGATAGAGGGAAAAGATAGGATGAGGATGGAATGATAGGATGATGATGGGGTGATGATGCCCCCTCTAGAGGATAGGTGGGTTGGACAAACATAGGTAGGCTCTCAAAATGAAATGGATTGATTAAGGAAGAAAGATAAGGAAATAGATAGAAGAAAAGATGCGGTGTTATGCTGCAATAAAAGTGAGCAACCATATGTTTGATATAGCACGAGATGTTATGCACCGGGGTATAAGGACCAAGGTGATGATTTGTCTCATGCCCCAGCGTAATACAACCTCATCTAGGTACAAGATATGAATATTAGCTGGGTTGGACTTGATGAAAATGCAAGATAAAAATGATAACACACACACGCAAGAAAGCAAGCAAGCACAAATGATTCAAAAACAAACAAGGTATTGCCCCTATCAAGCTGTAAACTAATGATTGATTGCTAATTGATTGATTGATGATGATGATGATAGTGTTGTCATGGTGGGGAACGATATATCCCTAGATCAACAAAAGGATGCGGGAACGATATATCCCATTGATGATGATGATGATTGATTGATGCGGTTTATGACAAGATTAGGATCAAGACCAAGGATGCAATTGGATAATTTGGCAAGATTGATTGACTTAATTGGTATGGATAAATGATGACTTGCATTTGGATTTATTGGATGGATGATTCAAGAATGAGATTGATTGGAAGAAGTAATGGATTGAATAGAAGAATTGATTAGATGGCTAGAAGGATTGATTGGAAAAATTGCTTTGAAAGATTGATGAATTGATGAAGATAGATGATAGAAGAAGATGACAGATGGAAGAAAGAGGAATATCATATGTGCCTAAATCTGGGCACTTCCTTTATACTCCAGATTGCCTACATACCATGTATCCACAGGATCAAGGCACATAATGATAGAGATGAGATGTAGTTATGACTTTGTTTTATTGATGATGATGGTGATGATGAAAGTGGAGGGATTGGTCAGGTTATGGATTGAGATTGATTGGATGTTTGATGAGATGGGATTGATTTGATTGATTTGATTTTGATAGATTTGATGATTGATTCATTTGCTTGACTTGATAGTTTTGATGGGATTTGATTTGATTTTGATGATGTGATTGGATTTGATTTGATTTGATGGATTGATTTTGATGATTTGAGTGATTGAAATGATTAGATCTGATGGATTGATTTGATTGATTTGATGATTAATTTTTGATTAAATGGTTGGAAGAATTGGCTTGGTGAATTGATTTGGCATGATTGTTTGGATTTTTTTTGGATTTTATGATTTTTTTTTAGTTTTTTGGGAATGTTTATTTTTATTTTTATTTTTTAGGACGTTTAATATTTTTTTGGATCTTTTAAGGGCATTTTATGATTTTTTGGATTTTTTCAAGACTTTTATATGATTTTTTGGATTTTTTCAGGGCTTTTATGATTTTTTGGATTTTTTCAGGACTTTTTATGATTTTTTGGATTTTTTCAAGGCTTTTTATGATTTTTTGGATTTTGGATATGTTTTGGGATGTCAATAGATTTACAATTTGTGCAGCCTTTATGCTAGATACCAATGACAAGGGAAAACCAAGTCTAGGTGCAAGGATGAATGTAGGTAGGATATGATGAATGGATAAAGAGATGGGTGATAGGGGATGAAAAGCTCATGCTAGATGGATGTATGCGTAAGAGAGCCAGGATGTGATCTCAAAGGCTATGTCACATTAGGATAATATGCCCCATTCTAGGTAGGATTTGACATGACAAGGCTCATGACGATAGGACTCATGATAGGATTAGGCTTATGACAATGGGATAATGATAGGATGATAGGTGGATTGGAAGGGGTGAGGTATATCAAGAGTTTTTCCAAAGCTAGTTTTAACATTTTGCCCCCAATCTTTATCAAGATCAAAGGAGGAAGGGAAGATGAATGGATGCAATAGGATAGGTGCATGGGTGTAATGGCTAAGGATGGTAAGCAGAATGGAACTGGTATGATTATGATAGGTTGGATAGATGAGACATTGTGCCCCCAAGTATAGGTTACATAGAAGATCAAACTTATGCATGACACATGTTTGCCAGGTTTTCATCATGCTACTTATTCAGGGCCCTTATTTACCAGGTTTTCACCGTTGGACGAAGGGATTTCTCTCTACTTTTTTTGACTTTTTTTGAACTTTTTTTTTAAATTTTTTTTTTTGGATGGGATAGGTGGATATGGACGAAAGGGACTCAAGTGTCTAGTTCCATGAAAGTGATTATCCCACTAGATAGATGTCGTCACATGAACCATGTCAAGTATGCTCATAGATGTTGGTAGGGTGATTGCATGAGAGGAAAAGAGATTAAGGTAGATAGTGGATTATGGAAGGTGTGATAGTGGATGGAATGATAGTGTGGGTTATGATGTGGATTATGGAAGGAAATAGTGGATTATGATGTGAATTATGGAGGGAAATAGTGGATTATGATGCGGATTATGTATGGACTTATGGATGGAAGGCTTATGCAAAAGCATGCACCATGGGGATAGAACGATGTGGGAGATATGTAGAATATTGGAAGAAAGATGGGGAGATGGAGATATGTGGAAGTCTCGTGGGATGGATGGGAACCATGACAAACAGTTGCACACACCATGATAAACATTGAATCTTTTGATGGGATGGTGGGGTAGGAAGCAATGGTGTCTTTCGCTTAGGAGATGGTCAATTTAGGCATTTAGGGACCCACATGGACTTAGTATTTTTAGTATTTTTTCTTTTCATGTGAGATGGAGGAATTTAAGACTTTTTGATGGAATGGATGGAAGAGGATGGTTGGGAATTTTGAGAGGCGGATGCCTCATTTGACTTGATGGTTTGTTGCTTAGGGACCCAAACCATTTTGCTTTTAGACTTTACTTATGAAGGTATGGGCTTGGGTATATGTAGCTTTTGTGCAGATTTTGAGGTAATTACTTGTTTCTTCTAGGGGACCTTTTCATTCTTGCTTTGAGATGTGTAGGTGTATACAACTTTTGAGATGGATTTTTCTTTGATTCTTGGATGTTGTGTCCGAAGGCATGAGCACCCTTAGGATTTTTTTCTTTATGTGTGTAGGCATCTAAATTTTTGCTTTTGAATCCCATGGGGTTGGAGGAAGTGGAGTTGGTAGAAGCTTCTTGTTTAGACAATGTGTGCATTTGTTGGCCATGATTGGGAGTTTTAGAGGACTTATGGATGGATGGATGAGGTGTTGGAAGTAGTGGAGGTAGATTCTATGGAGGGATATTAGGAGTTGGAAGAAGTGGAGGCAAGTTGGATGGTGGGAGGTGTATGGTCACATGCTTTTGCGATTTGTAGGATGATGGGGGTAGAATGGCAACATATGTTTTCAAAGTATGATGGGATTTGTGATAGGAAGTGGTGGACTTAGGATGGATGGAGGAATTACCAACATATTTAGATTGATGACCTTGGGGTATGTGTCAAAGGCCATGTGAGCGCGAAGGGACCTTGACATGGATAGGCTCCAAAACACCTTGTTCAAGAAGACCTAAGCCTTTACCTTGATAGTTCATGTTTTGAAGCATACAATCGATAGTGGGACTAGGTGTAGGTAGAATAGTAGACATGAGTTCCTTATTGGATGGAGAAGGTGAAGTGGTAGATAATGGTTGCTATGTTCCTAGGGAGGAACATTCATGAATGAGGGTGGTAAGACCAATAGGATGTGATGGTGGAGTTGTGAAAGGGTTGATAGTGGATGTGGGAGGATCATTAGGATCTTTCTTTTCATTTTGCTCATTAAGATCCAGGATATTGATTTGATCTTCTACTCTTATGTGTTCTTGGGAGACATGTGTCTCATTAAGACAAGTGAAAGTATGCACATTAGGGCTAGATGGGGGATGGATAGGAGCAATTTGGATATCTTTCTCATGGATGGGTAGGGGATCATGGATAAGATGAAGGTGCTCATGGATAGCTTCTTCATAGATAATTTCATCTTGATCATGGAAGAGGTAAATATTATGGATGGGGTGAATAGGAAGGATTTGATCTTGACTTGAATGAAGTCTTGATATTTCCACATGCTTAGGATTATGCTCTTGATATAACTCTTGAGTTACTTGAATGGAAGTAGGAGGCTCTTGGATGAGTTTAATAGGTTCTTGATATTCATCCATAAGAGAGTAGCATGGACTTTGACTCATGATAGGAGGCTCTGCAATAAGGTTTATGGCTTGTGGTTCACATTATGTGATTGGAGGGATAAGCATGGCATTTGAAGGCTCGTTTCTAGGTGCTAAGATAGGTGTTTAACATAGAGACAAGTTGTTCATTGCTAGTAGCCATTAGATGACGTTCTGCATTAGGGTATGCGTGAATGGATAATATAGGGGATGGATAATGATAGTTGATGTTGTTATAGGCTTAGAAGTAGGATTTTGATAGGATGGAGTGATAGTAAGGTTGGATGGATTAGGACTTGGATTGGATGAAGGGATAATGTGCTTGGATGGATTGGAAATAGGATTGGATGGAGGGATAGTAGGACTAGATGGATTAGATGGTTGGTGGGTCAATAGGCTACAAATGGGATCACATGATGGTGTCAAGATGGGACTAGTAGGCTCATGTGTTGGCATGTGATCGGATAGTGAAGGTGATGGAGTATGTTCATAGGATGCTTACTCTAGGTTGGTGTCTCCCTCGTCAAAGGCTATCAGGTCTTGCTACAAAGGTGGACTTAAGGATACTTGATTTATGTACAAATGATCACTCAGATTTGAGTCAATGGTTATTAGGTCTTATAGTACAGGTGGACTTAAGTCTATTAGGTCTTGCTGCAAAAGTGGACTTGGGTTCACTTGATCTATGTACAAAGAACCACTTAGACTTACATGTTCATGTTGTGGGGGCCATTGATAGTCTTGTGAATGGGTTTGATGAAGAGATGAAATGGTAGGATGTGTAGGTAAAAGATCTTGCGGTACGGGTTGTTGTGGATAATGCTAGATATTGGAAGAAGTAGAGTAGGGTGATGTGGCATTGTTATGGGAAAGTATAGGATAAGGTGATGTGGAAGTGATTTGAAATGCATTTGGATTAGGTTGATAAGGGATAAGATAAGTTGATGTGGAATTGCTATGGTATATGGATGAATTAGATTGGTATGAAATGGAAGGGGATGCCACATAGGAATGAGATGGAATTGGTTGGTGTTGAATGGATAAGGAATGATGATGTACTTGTTGGTTTTGACAATTGGCCACGAGGTGTAGTACTTATGCTATAAGATGTTGTATTTGAGGTGATTTGCTTGCTTACAATTTTGGGATCATGTCTTGGACCCTCTGAATGGTCTGTTGGTCTAGAGGTTTTGGCATTTGGTGAAGTAGGTCAATGAGCTCTTGGGCTAGGTCCTCTAGTGTTGACATGGTGTAGGATGAATGTGGATTGGATTAGAAAGAGGATAATGTGTAATGACGAGGTTAGATGACTTGGGTTGATTGGGATGTCGTTGATCAGATGACTAGGATGATTTTAGTTTGGAAGGATTGGATGAACTGTAATGATTAGGACATGTGTTATGACAAGTAGGTTGAGGATGATGTGGTGATATTAAACACAAGATCTCACATACACATGCATGCACACCAAACACAATTATCAATGTGTACACCCTAGGCTAGGCAAGGATAGTATCTGTTGGGTTCCCACTTTGGTTTCCCTAGCTGTGCCTACTTATGGTGTATATCTCTAGGAACTTAGGGCATGGGCTCCCCCTTACAATGCACTCACTTCTCAGGCACACCAAGTTTCAGGTCCTCAAGATGCACAGATTGTGAGGTACCTTTCTATCTCTACCATAAGTTGTGAAAATGTGGGATGACTATCAAAGGCCTAATCAGTTGTCCTCTTGTACCAATAGATAGGGGTTTTTGGCTACTAAATATGGTTTTTAGTTAGGGTTTCCATTTGGGTTTCTATACATGTGGCAATTCACTCTATTAAGGAGGCTTCCCAGCCTGCAGAGGTTAGGCTCTACAGGGTTTTGGGAGAAACATTCATTGGTATAGCGGAACAACACCCGTCATTTGCAACTTTTGTCACAAATGCATTATTTATATAGCATCTTGGAATGGTTTGGATTTAACCTATTGCAACAATTTCTCTTGCACCCTAGATCAGTTGGATAAGCAAGGGGAGAGGATACTTCTATTGCTAAATCAGGTAACACACAGACTCAGCAAGCAAACAAATAAAAGAAAACAAGCATGGAGAAAGTAGAGTTCATTTTAAGTACCAATTTGAAGTGTTCCTAATTTAGTGATAAAAAAGATTCTTTGGCCACTCAAATCTGCAAAAGATAAATCAGTAGTTTATTTTCTCCATTCTTTGACAAGTGTGTTTGACAAGCTGCACCGATAAATTATTAGTTTCTAGAAAAATAAATCTGTTAAAAATATGGAACAAATGATCTGATATAGAAAAATAGAGTGCATAAATAGAAAACTTAGATGATTCTATGCAATTTAAAAAAAAATTTGTTAAATTTGGATGTGTTTTGCTCAAAATATAATCAATTGAAGTTTAAGGTGAAGTTGATGTTCAACAGAGAAATTACCTAATGAGATGATGATATTACCTAATGAAATCTTCACAACTACAAAGTTTATCTTCTTACCTTTCCGATGAGTCCTCCTAGAAGAATTTTTGAC
The DNA here is from genome assembly GCA_027924645.1 of Cunninghamia lanceolata. NCBI lineage: Eukaryota > Viridiplantae > Streptophyta > Pinopsida > Cupressales > Cupressaceae > Cunninghamia > Cunninghamia lanceolata. Next base: position 1,516,473 of record BSBN01000719.1, on the reverse strand, counting down.
CCCGTATGCAGAATTTATAGCAAAAAGAAAAAGTACTCCCCCTTATGTCATGCTTGAGAGGATAGGGTTGACTCAGTTGACTTTGTTTGACTTTTTGATTTTTTTTTTTATGTTTGGATTTTTGATTGGACATTGTCAGATGTTCTTTGTTATGGTTCTTATATGGATAGTTTTATATAGAACCAAACCCCCTTTGAAAATTTTAGATCCAAAGCAATAAAACCTAGAGCTTAAACTGTAATGATCAATGTTAAGACCCCCAAGTGCTAAGGTTGAAACCATAAAAGGATAAAGGGTCGAAGATTTTTGAAATAAGATAGTGACTATAAGCCTTAAACAATGACTACAAAAAGACCTTGACTTGAGACACAAGACCTTGACCTAAGACCCACACCTCGACTCTACATCTAAACATCAACTCAAGCCTTTAGATCGTGACTAAAGACCTAGACTATGACTATGAGTTTGGTCATCAATTAGGAAACTTTGATGGGTGGGATGACTGTTTATGGTGACTGCAAGTTGGATAGATAGCGATGACCGAAAGCAATAAAGATTCTCAAAGACTGTGACTGAAGGGTTTTGAATGCTAGGCGACGGGTGGTTTTCAAGTTCTAACTAGTGGTTTAAGCTTCGACTATTGGTTTTTTTGTTAGCTCTGACCGGTGGTTTGTTCAAAGTTTGGGATGGCAGTTTTGAACTCAGTCAACTTTGGTTCAATGGTTTAGGGGTGCCAACTATATAGGTGTGTGATAGGGGTTTTAAGAGGTCGAGAGAGTGTTGACCAAGGTACGACATGGTGGAATTCAGGCAGAGATGGATTTTAGGAAGTGACAACAGGATTTGAGGAAGCGACCAAGGATATTAGGATTTGATGGAAGATAGGATTAAACACCAGCAGAGGTTGGCTTTGGCAAAAGAAGAGGTCGGATTAGGTTACGTCATCAATGAATGAGGAGAATGGTTTAGTAGATGGTGACTAAGGGGTTTTAAACATCGACGTTGGACTCTTAAAACTGTAATATTGACATTGATTGTTGTCAGAGATAATCGATAGAGAGTTTTATGCCTACAAATAATATGATTAAACCTATAACCTTTTAAACTACAATCCCTCAAACCAAATTAACAAGATAAGCCCCAAATCGATAGAATAAGCTTGCCACAGTCTGCACAACAGATCCGTATGGTACGGATCCATACTGTATGGTCTGTGAAGTAAAAAAAATTCAAATTTTTACAAGAAATTTTATGGTGACAAATTATATGCAAATTTATAGTCCAGGAGCTTGGAAGTGGCCTCCTAAACATGATGGCATTGTCCCTTTTTTCCCTGAAGATCACCTACAGTAGATCACCTTCAAAACTCGACAATGAGGGTTAGGTAAAAAGCAATTTTTTAAAGCAACAAACCTGAAAAAACTAATGATTCAGTCCCACCGGGTGTGCCAGAATATGTATACGAAGAATTCAGATAAATCAAAAGATAAAAGCATAACATGCAAATTACCTTCTTACCCAAATTTTACGAATACCTCAGATATCTTGAAAGATGGATTCATGTTGATTGTTCGAATGCTTGATTTGTTGATTGCTCACGTTCTGCAACTTAACGATGGATTGAGATTGACGATTGAGAGATAAGTAGATTGATGAGAAGAAGATAAGTAGGTTGATGGATGAGGAGGAATTCTGACAGAGTAACGATGCTAAAGAGTTCATCCATGCAAATGACATGGAAATGGGTGCATTTATAGGAAAAGATGAGAAAATGGAAGGATAAAACTTCCATTTGCAAGTGAATGAAATTAAAAAGTTGCTTGTGCAACTTGGGAGAGAAAATAGAAGGTGGAAGAGTGATTTGGGAGATGGAATTGGAAGGTTGGAAGAAGTAACTCAAGAGATGATTTAGAAGTTGGGTGAGTGATTTGGGAGATGAGCCAAGTTGGAAATGGAAGGTGATTAGAGTTAGCTCAAGAAGATTTGAGAGATAGAAATGGCAAGTTATTATTAATTAATTAAAATAAAAATTTAATTAATTAAGTGGCGTGAATGATTAAATAAATAATTATTATTTATTTAATCATAGAAGAAAGGGAAATAAATAAATAAATAATATTTATTTATTTAATGATATAAGGGATGGGGTTAACTTAAATAAATGTTAAATTTATTTAATTTATTAGAGAAAGTGTTAGGATGGCAAAGGGATTATGACGACAACATGGATATCTAGGGAAAAATATAAGGTGTTGCACAAGATGGACATTTTTGAGTGTCTACACTTGTTATGATGATTAAGAATGAAAAGAAAATAACATAAACTGAATCATAACAACACCAAACATAAGAAAACACCAGATTTTAGGTGGAAAACCCAAGAAGGGAAAAACCATGGTGAGGATTAGCTCACAATATAAAGTAGTAGCAACACCAAACTACAAAAGGCTCACTACCCAGGGCTCACTGCCCAGAAGAAAGGAAGAAATGCTTACTACCAAAGGACTCACTATCTAGAAGAAAGAGATAGAAGAAAAGGCTCACTGCCAAGGATGAATTGATATAATTGCATCTAACCTATGCATGGAGTTTAGTTCCAATGAAGCTCAATATTCACCACAACACCTTCACAACAACACTGAAAAATAGTAGACACCTTCTACTCATTGCATCCAGTAGCCTAACACATGAAATCTCTTATTGCACCGATCAAAGTCACATCACATACATCATATGCCTTGGGCATACCATCAGTCATGAATTCTTGATACTTATTTATACCATCATCAACCTTGAAATCATTCTCCAAGGTCAGAAACGCATCTTAACCCATGAAATTCAAATTAGGTTTGGACCAAAATATTCCTGTAGAGGAAAGGAATGAATGTGGACCACATCACACCTTAGCATGTACCTAAATCCATACATACACTTCTTCACACTTTCAAAATCACTGAAGCACAACCGCAATTAGTCTAAACAACCAAGTTGACCAAACTTATGCTAACACTATGAACTTTTAAGTGCACACTTCCTCAAGACTAAAAGACGACATGCGGACCATGCTCCAAGCTTGAACATGATCTAGAAACACCCACAAGAATCTGAAAACCAACAAATTCCTTTGCAACATCTTTCACCTGAAGAAAGTTCACACCAGAGTACTTAGATTACTCTGTGATCAACTGCAACTCAAGAAACCATCAACTGCAACTCAAGAAATGAACTTGCGGAGCACCAAACCATTAACCACTTGAATTGAAGAAATATATAGACCTTATAAGCATAAATCTAGAACTGTAAAGATAGAAATAAATCTGTAGAGAAATGCAGAGTAAAATAGTTTCTCCTAGGCACCTCTACACAACCTAGAAACACAGTCCACACACTAGTGAACACAACTTTTTCTTCACAATGAACTAGAGCACAAAATTTGGAACATAGAATCTCTGAACAACATATTCAAACCACAAAAATATATATTCAATAAGGAATAAATGCAGAGTAAACCCAAAACATTACTCTGTTAGGTCAGAACACATCTTCAACACATTATTTCCTTTATTAATCAAATTTTCTCAAAAGCACTTGGAAACCAAACAATAGAAGCATATTCTCAACATCTTTAGCACCTCTACAAAGCAACCAAATTTCACCTTCAACAATATCTCATATCCTCATCTCTGCACAACCTTATCTCTGATCTCTGCTCAACACAAACTACTCATACTCTTGCATCATTTCTTAACTCATACTCTTGACACAGTTGAAACCAATGTCAACACAAGCTTGTTGACATCAATGACAACACCGATTACCATATACTTGCAAGAATCTCCCCCTTTGTCATTGATGACAATACATAATGTGATAAACCATCAAGACACAACTCTGCACCAATCTTCTTTACTTTCTTACTCTCCCCCTTTCTTTTACACATCTTACTCTCTCTCTCTCCCTGATAACTGATTCATTTCTTTTTCACATTTATCTCTCCCTCGTTTGACATCAATGGAAAAGGGTGACACACCTCTTCTTTTACTCTTATTAGGTCACATGATCTTTTCTTTTCACTACTATGAATACTCCTCCTTAGGAGTCCACAACAAACTGTATCAACTCTTACTCTCCGTGACTGCAACAATTATCATGACCACTACCTACTCCCCCTGAGAGGTAGCCTCCACCATCAGTCTAGAAAAGAATGAATCTTGAAATCTATTGGACTGATGCATCTCCTTATGATTCTAGTTCAAAGAAGGAGGGAAAATAACCCCTAACTTCTCCCAAAGATACTCAAATGTATCCTTAGGAGGAGCCTTAGTGAATATGTAAGCAACCTGATCCTTTGTAGGCACATACTCAAGCTTCACTTCATTCCCTGTAACCTTCTCTCTCAAAAAGTCATACCTAATTAAGATATGATTTGTCCTTGAATGCATCACTAGATTCTTTGCAATGTTAATAGCACTTGTATTATCACAGAAAATAGAAATTGGCTCATCACACACAAATTTGATATCCTTCAAGATTTGTCACATCCATAGCACCTGTGTGCAACATGACGCCGCACCAATATACTCTGCCTCTTTAGTAGATAAAGACACTAAATCTTGTTTCTTAGCCAAGGCACCAATTTGCATCCAAGAAAGACTGCACCACTAGTTGTACTTTTCCTGTCATCCACACAACTAGCCCAATCTGCATCTGTATAAGCACTTAAATAAAAGTCAGTATCTTTTGGATACCACAAGTCATGATCTAGAGTGCCCTTTAAATATCTAAAAATCCTCTTAACTTCCATAACATGTGACTCTCTAAATATACTGATATCCTCTGATCATTGATATGTACTTGCTTTGATCAGCCTTAGGAGATTCATCATTCTTGCTCAACTTACAACTAGTAACCATAGGAATACAAACTAGTTTAGAATCTTCCATTCCAAAGATTTTTAGCAATTCTTTTACATACTTTGACTAAGAAAAGAAAATACCCTTATTTGTCTGATTGATCTGTAAGCCAAGGAAGAAATTCATTTCCCCACACATTGACGTTTCAAATTCTTTCTACATCTCATCTACAAAAATTTTACACATACCTTCATTTCCACCAAAGATTATATCATCTACATACACTTCAACAATTAGAATTTGATCTCCACTTACTTTGATGTAAAAATTTCTATCTACATTACCTTTATTGAATCCTTGTTGTAATAAGTACATGTCTAGCCTTGCATACTAGGCTCTGGGGGCTTGCTTTAACCCATATAGTGCCTTCTTCAACTTGCAAACCATATCTGGCTTATCTGACAACTGAAATCATTCTTGTTTCTCTATATACACTTCCTCTTCCAACTGACCATTAAAGAAAGCAGACTTCACTTCACATCCATTTGATATACTTTGAAATCCTTGTGTTGCAAAAGCTAAAAACATCTTAATGGCATCCATTCTTCCCACTGGAGCATAAGTCTCCTCATAGTCTATTCCTTCCACTTGTGAGTAGCCTTTACACACAAGTCTTGCTATGTTCCTTATCACTTCTCCATTATCATTCAATTTGTTTTAGAATACCCACTTAGTTCCAATTACATTTTTGTTCTCTGGTCTTGGGACAAGTTCCCAAGTCTGATTCTTCTCAATCTGAATTAGTTCTTCTTCCATAGCCTTGATCCAATAAGAATCCTTACATCCCTCAACCATTTTTTTAGGTTCAACTTTAGAAATTAATTTACATAGATTTACCTAATCTCTAGTAGCTCTCCTTCTTGTCACTATACCTTTGCTCTTATCACCAATGATTTGGTCTTTAGTGTGATGTCTCTGGACAAACCTAGGGGTCTTAGGAGTCCTTTCCAAAGCTTCTTCAAATTACACTTTCTTTTCATTATCTTTTTCTTCTTCACTTCTTGAAGACACATCTAATTCATATTCATTCACCTTTGATTTCATCTGTAGATCCTCAAACACCTTCAATCAACATGAAAACTACTCTATATTGGAAACAACTATGTTCTATCAAACCAAACTTCTGTTACTTTCAATCCAATCATCAAAATCAAACAAAATTTTGGATGTAGATGTATCCAATGATCAATAACCATGTACTAGAACTGCAGAGTAATATCTTCAATAGCGGACCAATGTGGACCAAATTATGGGAAAATTGTAGCTTGATTTTACCAGACAAATGCTTAGCCAAAATTCATAACTTGTCTTCTTACCTGATTCAAATTTTCTTGCACAATAGACTTCTTGTGGAGGATAAGATCCTCTTGCAAAATTACCAACCAAGCTAATCTATACAACTCTACCTTTATCCTTTGCAATCACAGTCTCTGTCCTAACTTAAACCTTTGTTTCTAATCCTTAACCTTATCTCTTCATGCTGAGGCATCATCACCATTCCTTTGGTAGGGGAGATAAGATTTTCAATAAGGCCCCCCTAAGCCAAAGCTCTAATCTTAGTTCCGAGAGGGAACATCTACACCGGATGCCAGTACAGGCTCATCCTATACATCTGTTACATCTTTCTTTATCCAAATCTTATTCATTTCCCTTTTTGTCTCTGTTGGATCAACCTTTTGGACTGGTTTGTTCTTCTCTACCAGATTATCCTTATTCATGATTCTGCTCCTTTGTCTGTAGAACTTAGAGGTATGTCCAAATCGGTTGCAATTATGGTACACACTATTTATTTGACTAGCATTCCTACCATTCATTCTGGATCTGCATTGGTTAGCTTCATGTCAAAATTTCTTGCATGTGTAACAATATCCACTGAAAGATTTAACTATTCTATCATTGCCAAAGCCATTTCTCATTTGACTTCTACACTCATTAGCTCTATGTCCCATCTTATTGCATGTAAAACACCTAGTAGAGTTCTGACTCACTTTACTTCTGCATACAACAGCTCTATGACCAAATTTATTGCATGTGAAGCATTTACCAGAGAAGGATGGAAAATTTTGATTCCTTCTAGTTCTACATTCTATTTCTTTGTGTCCATACTTATTACATAAATGACAATAACCATTGAAAGATGGATAACTTTGAGCATTTGGTTGTCTGAACAAAGGTCTTCTAGCTTTATTCTTTTGATTCCAGATCTAGTTGCCATTGTTCCTCTAATTTGAATTCCGATCTAATTTTGAACTTTCACTTTTTTCAAATCCTAAACCCTCTTTATCATTGGGACTTTTCTGACTTGAAATCATCTCATCAAGCCTTGCAGAACTTATCTTGAATTTTTCATCATAATTCTTTGCCTTCTCTAGATCTAATTTCAGATTCACAACTTCTTGTTCAAGCCTTGTACATTCTTCAATTTTTCTTTTCACCATTAAGTTCATATATTCCTCAATCTTTGCCTTTTCTTCAACTTTCACTTTTAGACCATTCATAGATTTAGTTACTAGCCTCAATTGTTCATTGAGCTCCTTATCTCTTTCTTTGAACTTCTTGACTTGCTCTCTTAATTTTCTGATACATCCATCTGCTTCTTTAATATTCTCCTTTAGATCTTTGATTTCTTCTTCAGTCCTCTCTAGGTCTTCAAGAGAAACCTTGAGTTCTTCACTACTGATAGATATGCATCCATCTTCTAAAGATCCATCAAATAGGGGAACATCCTTCTTGTGCACCATATTGGATCTACCTTAAGCTATTAATCTCTATTAGAAGGTACCTTTCTTTGATACCAATTGTTGAATGCACAAGACAACTGAGAGGGGGGTGAATCAATTGTATCAAGAATTTTAAACCCTCACAAACATTCAGATCCATATTAACCTTTAAACTTGTTATGATGATTAAGCATGAAAAAAAAATAGAAACTAAATCATAATAGCACCAAACACAAGACAACACTAGATTTTACATGGAAAACCCAAGAAGGGAAAAACCACAGTGAGGATTATCTCACAATATAAAGTAGTAGCAACACTAAATTATAAAAGGCTCACTACCCAGAAGAGAGAAAGAAATGCTCACTTCTAAAGGACTCACTATGCAGAAGAAAGAGATAGAAGAGAAGGCTCACTGCTAGGGATGAACTGATATAATTGCATCTAACCTATGCATAGAGTTCAGTTCCAATGAACCTCAATATTCACCACAACACCTTCACAACAACACTGAAAAATAGTAGACACCTTCTGCTCACTGCATCCACTAGCCTAGCAAATGAAAGCTCTTATTGCAATGATCAAATTCACATCACAGACATCATATCCCTTATACATACCATCAGTCATGAATCCTTGACACTTATTTATACCATCATCAACTTTGAAATCTGATGCAGAGTGGCACAAGGGAAGCAACACACAAGAGTTTCCTCTACTATCCTTTGCCCACTCACCCACTTCAAACAGGCTTCAACCAAGCAACCAAAGGCACATTCAAGGGTGTATGAAAGATTCGGTATCCTAGTGATGGCTCCACCTTCTAGGCTTCTCCAACACCTTAGGACAGATCAATAAACACCTTCTATGCAGTTGGTTTGATCTCCAACTTCCCAAAACTCTTCAACCTATACCTTGACTAGTAAGGCTACTAGCCCTCCAAACTAGGTTTTCTCAACAAGACTTGACAAAATCCCATATGACCAGGCAAGCAAATGATGGTTTTAGATACACTCTATGGAACCCTATCAAACTCCCAAGTCTCCTGTTCCAACTCTACTCCAGCAATCCAGAACACTCATTTGGTCTTCTAGGCCTAATTGATCAATTTAGGCTAGGTTACAAAGCAAGTGCTCAAAATTGGGGTCATAAACCTAGGGCAAGAACTTGGATCTCTTCTATGACCTAAAAACAACTCACAAACCAATTTTCATTCGCCCACCTATCATATTTTGTCATCTACATCAATAAATTGCACAATTCTGGCGAAATACATAGGAATACTTGACCTAGGGCATCAAATTAAAAATAGAAGACTACATTTTCAAACAAAAATATTTTGGAATCTTATAGCACATACCCCTAGCCTGCATTTCACCAGTTTTTATGAATTTTCAACAGTGGGAATGCATTCTAGGTCCGGATTTCTATGGCTGCCCTAGAAAACAGGGTTTCTGGACCTATTTTGAAAGAAAAATCTATAACTTTTGATCCTGACCACTTCAGGACCTCAAACCAATTGCATTAGAACCCTGACTCCAAGAGATTTCAGAAAAAGTACATTTGCACCCCTAAAAAATCTGTATAGGCCGTACACAGCAATAAAAATAGCAAAAAATAGTCAGTTTTCTTGATTTTTGTGCCCAAATTCCGTACAAAAACTTTCTCCTATGTGCTGGAGCAATATTTCCTCCATATCAACCTATCCAAGTTAGTTTCTAACTTCCAAAAGGAGATTCAACTGCCCAAACTAAGTTTTGAACCGGCCAATGTGTCATTGGCAACATTGGCAACTTGTTACACTATGGAGTTTTTGCATTTTCAAGAGGATGGTGATTAGGTTTTCTTTTCAAATGGAATCAAACCACAATCACACTCCTTAGACCATGCTAAAACACTAAGACAACTCAAACAAACTCAAAAAGCCAATATTAGACCTTCTAGGCCTAAGTGGCACAACTAGGTCCAAGTGGACTAAGAAGGATATGAGGTTTATAAAGTTACCCCAGACCTCTTGACCACACAAGAATAGACCTTCCAACATGGCTATGAAAAGCCTTATTACAAAACACATTAAACAAAAATCACAACCTTTCAAAAAAATGCAAACAAAGTGACTTTAGGAACCAAGGTGCTCCTAGGTGCCCTGCACCATACACCCACTGTCAAACAGAACTCAAGTCTCTTGAGTTGGAATGCTGTCAAATGTGAAACCTACCTTCTCAATGTCTACCCTGCTCATCCAAGTGGCATCCTCCTGAGGTTTGTTTAGCCACTTCACCAAATAGTCATGATAGGTGTGCCTTCTAGTTTGTTTTGCAATCCTCTTGTCCAAAATGCACTCAATCTGATTTGGAGATGAAGGAATGAGTTCTTGGAGTGTCTGATCAGTTTGATCTTCTTCAACAACAGTCTGAGGATCAGATCCTTTATTGGGATAAAGGTCTGAAACATTAAAAATTGGAGACAAAGCAATGCCATCTGGAAGTCTGATTTTATATACATTTTCTCCACATTTCTTGAGCACTTCACAAGGCCCAATCTTCTTCATGAGTAGCTTAGTGTGTTTACCTGCAGGGAGCCTCTCCTTCTTTAGATGAACCATTACTAAATCACCTTCCTTGGACTGCAAATCCCTTCTTTTTCTGTCAGCAAATTGTTTATATTTCTGAGAAGTGGACAGCAATTTCTGTTGTACTTGTTCATGGACATCTTTCATGACTTGAACAAAGTCGTCAGCCAAGGCACTTCTGTTTTCTAGTCCTTTAACCTCCCTTAGTTCCAAAATACCCCTTGGGTGAGTGCCATAAACAATTTGGAAAGGAGACAGGCCGGTGCTTCTATTGACAGTGTCATTGTATGAGAACTCTGCCTGAGCCATAATTGAATCCCAACTAGCACCCTGCTCCTTTGTTAGGCATCTTAGGAGGTTGCCAAGTGACCTATTAATCACCTCTATTTGTCCATCAGACTGAGGGTGATACGCAGATGATAAGGACAAATTTGTACCTAGTCTCTTCCACAGTGTCCTCCAGAAGTGTCCAATGAACTTGGGGTCTCTGTCTGACATTATGGACAAAGGTAAACCATGTAACCTGACTATTTCCTTGAAGAAAAGACCTGCTATGTGTGAGGCATCATGTGTGGTTCGACATGGGATGAAGTGAGCCATTTTTGAGAACCTATCTACAACCACAAAAATGTTGTCATGTCCATTCTTTGTCCTAGGCAAACCAAGTACAAAGTCCATACTTATGGAATCCCAAGGCTTTGAAGGAATAGGTAGAGGAGTGTATAAACCTGCATTTGATGTATGCCCCTTTGCTCTTTGGCAAATTTGACAAGTTTCAACAAACTTCCTTACATCGGTTGGCAATTTTGGCCAAAAATAGTACCTCCTAACCAATTCTAGGGTCTTATCAATACCAAAGTGACCTAACATGCTGCCACAATGCTTTTCCTTTATTATATTCTCTCTAACAGATCCTCTTGGGATACACAACATGCTACCCTTGAAAAGATATCCATCTTGCAACAAAAAATCAGAAAAATCAGTATTATACCTTCCTGTCATGGCCTTGCAAGATAGGTATGGCTCTTGGAAGTCTTCATCTGCTGTATACTGATCTTTAATGGCATGAATACCTGTACTTTCCAATTGAATAGTTTGCACAACAAGATTTCTCCTGCTTAAGGCATTGGCTACCTTATTGGCCACTCCTTTCTTGTGTTTTATGGAGAAGGTGTATGCTTGGATGTACTCCATCCACTTGACATGTCTGTGATTCAACTTTTGCTGCCTGTTCAAGAAGCTTAATGCATGGTTATCAGTAAAAACTATAAATTCCTTTAGCAATAAGTAGTGTCTCCATTTCCTCAATGACTGAACCATGGCATATAACTCTAGATCATAGGTGGAGTAGTTTTGTTTTGCCTCATTTAACTTCTCACTAAAGAATACTACAGGCCTCCCATCTTGACTTAAGACTCCCCCAACAGCCCTCTTACTTGCATCACATTCTACCACAAAGACCTTGTCAAAATCAGGAAGAACATGGACCAGTTTTTCTGATATTTTTTTCTTTAACAGTTCAAAGGCTTGGTTGGCCTCATTTGTCCATAAAAACACACATTTCTTGCCCCCTTTTATGGTGTCAACAAGTGGAGCACAAATGCCACTAAACCCTCTAATGAACTTTCTATAAAAGCTGCATAAACCATGGAAACTCCTTACCTCCGAGGCTGTTGTAGGTGTTGGCCAATTAAGAATGGCTGCAACCTTACTTGGATCCATTTTTAGGCTGCCCTTGGAGATGACAAACCCCAAAAATATCAACTCTTCTTGTAGGAAGACACATTTGTCAAGATTGATTCTCAACTTCTCCTCTTGAAGCCTCCTAAGTACTTGATGGATATGCCTTATGTGGTCTTCCTTGCTGTCACTAAAAATTAGTATATCATCCAAATATACAACAATAAACTTGTTAAAGAAAGGTTGTAGCACTTCATTCATCAATCTCATGAAGGTGCTTGGTGCATTTGACAAGCCAAAAGGCATGACAACCCATTCAAATAGTCCTTCATTGGTTTTGAAGGTGGTTTTCCACTCATCCCCCTCCCTTATCCTGATTTGGTGATAACCACTTTTTAGATCTATCTTGGTAAAATACTTAGCCTTACCCAAGCAATCCATTAAATCTTCTATTCTAGGCATTGGAAATCTATACCTGATAGTAATCTTGTTGATGGCCCTGGAATCAGTGCATAGTCTCCATGTTCCTTCCTTCTTAGGTGCAAGCACTGCAGGTACTGCACATGGACTAATACTCCTCCTGATAAGCCCTCTATCCAACAAGTCTTGGATTTGTCTTGCCACTTCAGCATTTTGCTCTGGAGTCAACTTGTAGGCTGCTTGGTTTGGTAGGGTGGATCCTGGGATGAGATCAATGCAATGACTAATCTCCCTCTTTGGTGGAAGCGCATCCTTGCCTTCATCGGCTATCACATCCTGAAACCTCTCCAATAGTTCTTCCACTTCCTTTGGTCCAATCCTCCTAAGAGGTTGCTGCACTTTGACCTTCTTGGGATTCACATCCTTGGGCTTGATGACTACTGTAAAACATGGCACTTTCTCTTCCTTGAGGTTAGCCAAAAACTCTTTTTCACCTACCAACATAACTGAACTAGAAATGACTTTCTCTTTGTAATCATCAATCAAAGGAGTCATTGTAAACTTTTCACCATTCTTGGACAAATGAATTACATTGTTCTTACCATCATGTTGGGCACTTGTGTCATGTTGCCAAGGCCTTCCAAGAAGAAGGTGGCATGCATCCATATCCACTATCTCACAAAGAACCTTATCATGATATTCACCTATCTTGAATTCAACCCAACATTGCTCTTTCACCACAATTTGTTGTTCCTTGGTTAGCCAAAAGACTCTATAGGGGTTAGGATGAGGCATTCTTTCCAATCCTAACTTAGTCACCATTTCATTAGAAGCCAAATTTTTAGAAGAACCTGAATCTACTATTACCTTGCAAACTTTTCCTTTCACCTTGCAAGTGGTTCTGAACAAGTTGTTTCTTTGGGGCTGCTCCTTGGTGGCTGGCATGATGAGGGATCTATTAAACATGATGCATTCTCCACTCTCAGGTGCTGCAGACTTGGAAGAGGCTATTTGGTAACTTGTGGTGCTTTGACAGTCCTCTTCTTGAAGGAGTTGTACTCTTCTTTCTTTCTGATTTGCAGCAGCATTTCCCATCTTCTCCGGGCACCTAAAAGACCGATGTCCAATCTGATTGCAAGAGAAACACCTTCCAGTAAACACATTGGGACCTCTGCCCCCCCTTCTTCCTCTGCCATTACCTCTGCCCCTAAACTGACCCTTATCAGCACTATTTTTATCAGCCTGCCCTTGGCTGCCTTCTTGTGATCCGCCACCTTGGAATCTAGAGAAATTATCTCTATTTTGAAATCTGCCCCTACCCCTAAAGTTCTGATTTCCTCTGCCTCTGCTGCTGTTGTATGAATCACCTTTTCTTCTTTGTTTATCCTCAATTCTCAATGCCATTTGAAAACACTTATGGACTGTCTTCAGGTTAAAGAGAGTTAATTCATCTTGAATGGAGAACTTGAGGCCATTAAGATACCTTGCAAGCTTCTGTTTTTCATTCTCAGGCATCTTGGCTTTCAATGTCATCTTGTGAAACTCCTCTGTGTAGGTGCTCACGTCCATGTCCTTTTGTCTCAAGTTGTGCAACTTCTTGTTCAAGTTGACCTCATAATCCTCAAGGACAAATTGCTTCTTGATTTCAAGTACCATCTTCCTCCATGTAGAAATAGGATTCCTATCATCTTCTATCCTTTCATTTTGAATAAAATTCCACCAACTCAAGGCTGGCCCTTTCATTCTTGATTTGGCAATCTTCACTTTCTAATTTTCTGCCACTTCTTCACATTCAAAATAGTTCTCCATTGCGTCAATCCAATCAAGGCACTCCTCTGGATTCATCTTACCAGGAAACATCGGTAAGTCTGCCTTAGTGTCCTTCCTACTCAACTTTCCAAGTGCATCTAGGAATTGTCTCTCTGACATGCCTCCTTGTGGCTCTTCCATAGGCACTTCTTCTTCCTCATCTTGATCCTCTTCATCTAAATCCAAGATGACCTTTGGCTTCTTCTTCTTGTCTTTGTCTTTCTTCAACTTTTCTATCTCAGCCTCCATCCTTTTTGTTCTTGGCTGCTTGCTCTCTCACTATCTTTGGCAATTCGGCATTAGTCACCTTTGAAGGAATTTCCTCCTCTTCTCCTCTATCTCCCATCTCTTTGATGGCTCTGATACCACCTGATGCAGAGTGGCACAAGGGAAGCAACACACAAAGGTTTACTCTATTGTCCTTTGCCCACTCACCCACTTCAAACAGGCTTCAACCAAGCAACCAAAGGCACATTCAAGGGTGTATGAAGGATTCAGTATCCTAGTGATGGCTCCACCTTCTAGGCTTCTCCAACACCTTAGGACAGATCAACAAACACCTTCTATGCAGTTGGTTTGATCTCCAACTTCCCAAAACTCTTCAACCTATACCTTGACTAGTAAGGCTACTAGCCCTCCAAACTAGGTTTTCTCAACAAAACTTGACAAAATCCCATATGACCAGGCAAGCAAATGATGGTTTTAGATACACTCTATGGAACCCTATCAAACTCCCAAGTCTCCTATTCCAACTCTACTCCAGCAATCTAGAACACTCATTTGGTCTTCTAGGCCTAATTGATCAATTTAGGCTAGGTTACAAAGCAAGTGCTCAAAATTGGGGTCATAAACCTAGGGCAGGAACTTGGATCTCTTCTATGACCTAAAAACAACTCACAAACCAACTTTCATTCACCCACCTATCATATTTTGTCATCTACATCAATAAATTGCATAATTCTAGCCAAATACATAGGAATACTTGACCTAGGGCATCAAATTAAAAATAGAAGACTGCATTTTCAAACAAAAATCTTTTGGAATATTATAGTACATACCCCTAGCCTGCATTTCACCAGTTTTTACAAATTTTCAACAGTGGGAATGCATTTTAGGGCCGGATTTCTATGGCTGCCCTAGAAAACAGGGTTTCTGGACCTATTTTGAAAGAAAAATCTATAACTTTTGATCTTGACCACTTCAGGACCTCAAACCAGTTGCATTAGAACTCTAACTCCAAGAGCTTTCAGAAAAAGTACATTTTCACCCCTAAAAAATCTGTACAGGCTGTACACAGCAATAAAAATAGCAAAAAATAGTCAGTTTTCTTGATTTTTGTGCCCAAATTCCGTACAAAAACTTTCTCCTCCATGCTGGAGCAATATTTACTCCATATCAACCTATCCAAGTTGGTTTCTAACTTCCAAAAGGAGATTCAACTACCCAAACTAAGTTTTGAACCGGCCAATGTGTCATTGGCAACATTGGCAACTTGTTACACTATGGAGTTTTTGCATTTTCAAGAGGATGGTGATTAGGTTTTCTTGTCAAATGGAATCAAACCACCATCACACTCCTTAGACCATGCTAAAACACTAAGACAACTCAAACAAACTCAAAAAGCCAATATTAGACCTTCTAGGCCTAAGTGGCACAACTAGGTCCAAGTGGACTAAGAAGGATATGAGGTTTATAAAGTTACCCCAGACCTCTTGACCACACAAGAATAGACCTTCCAACATGGCTATGAAAAGCCTTATTACAAAACACATTAAACAAAAATCACAACCTTTCAAAAAAATGCAAACAAAGTGACTTTAGGAACCAAGGTGCTCCTAGGTGCCCTGCACCAAAATCATTCTCTAAGGTCGGCAACACATCTTAACCCATAAAATTCAAATTAGGTCAGGACCAAAACATTCTTGTAGAGGAAAGGAATGAATGTGGACCACATCACACCTTAGCATGGACCTAAATCTATACATACACATTTCATCATGCTTTCACAATCACCGAAGCACAACCGTAATTAGTGTAAACAACCAAGTCGGCCAAACTTATGTTAACACTATGAACTTTTAAGTGCACGCTTCCTCAAGACCAAAAAATGACACGCAGACCATGCTCCAATCTTGAACATGAACTAGAAACATCCACAAGCACTTGAAGACCAACAAATTCCTTTGCAACATCTTTCACCTGAAGAAAGTTCACACCGGAGTAATTATATTACTCTGTCATCAACTGCAACTCAAGAAACCATCAACTGCAACTCAAGAAATGAACATGCAGAGTACCAAACCATGAACCACTTGAACTGAAGAAATAAATAGACCTTATAAGCATAAATCCATAACTGTAAACCCAAATACAAATCTTCAGAGAAATACGGAGCAAAATAGTTTCTCCCAGACACCTCTGCACAACCTAGAAACACAGTCCACAAACTGGTGAACACAACTTTCTCTTCACAATGAACTAGCACACAAAATCTAGAATTTAGCATCTCTAAACACCTCTAAACAATATATTCAAACTACAAAAGCATATCTTCAATAAGGAATAAATGCAGAGTGAAACCAAAACATTACTTTGTTAGGTTAGAACACATCTTCAACACATTGTTTCCTTTATTAATCAAATTTTCTAAAAAGCACTTGGAAACTAAACAACAGAAGCATATTCTCAACATCTTTAGTAGCTCTACAAAGTAATCAAATCTTACCTTCAGAAATAGCTCATATTCTCATCTCTACACAACCTTATCTCTGATCTCTGCTCAACACAAACTACTCATACTCTTGCATCATTTCTTAACTCATACTCTTGAAAGAGTTGACACTAATGACAACACAAGCTTGTTGACACCAATGACAACATCGATTAGCACATACTTGTAACACCTCTAAGGAGAAGTATTAGATTAATGGGTTCTAGTGCTCTCAATAGCAACAGTGTTCCTACATTGGAAAGTCCATTGAACACCTTATTTATAAAAGGAGAAACACAAACTTTGCAAGATATCATACCTCCTACAACTACAATGGAAGAGAAAAATTTTCATGATTTTGAGCATCCTATTGATGTGATAACACATGTACTTGATGAGAAAATAAACAAACTTGATAGGGAACTAGTTGATTTTCAAGCATTTGTGGAAAAAGAAAAGATAGATGAAGAATCTATACCTATCATTCATAACTTAAGAGAGTTGTTAAAAGAAGGACAAGATGGTGTTAATACAGTAAATGGATTGGCCCATATAGTGCATAATAACATTATGATAGTGACTGAATGTGCAAACACTATTAATATGTCGTAATCGACTCATACACAAGTATTGACACCTATACCAACCACTAGAATGTCTACTTTTACATCATCAATTCTCACTACTAATGCACAAGCTTGTAGCAATGCTACCATTAGTATTGGAGTATCTAATGGCATTAATTCACAAAATTACAAGGCTTTGGGATTCAATTATCAAAACCTAGCACCTAGGGTGACTTCTTATATGAATAATCACTCTCAACCACCTCTTCATTCCACTCATTCTCAACCACCTTTCACTTAAAATTATTCCCAACCACCTTCCACTCACAATTATTCTCAACCACCTTTTATTACCACTCATAACCAATCACCTCAAAATTTCATGACCACAGCTTCTAGTTCTCAAATTGCATCTCCTAATGATTCCCTCCTCAACCAACTCTTGCAAAGCATGACTAACTTACAACAAAAGGTGACAAGCTTGAAAAATTCTTCTCAACCTAATATACCAACTTATCATGCTTATAGCCCTATATATTTGGCAATCCTTAGAAATCCTATACATGATAAGTTTGAGACTCCTTGCTTTGAAAATATGGTGGAAAAGGTGATCCTAATACTCATGTGACAACATTCATGGCTATGTGTAGTGATTTCTTCTTTGAAGAGGACTTGCTAGTGAAACTCTTCCTATGATCTCTCAAAGATACAACTTTGGAATGGTTTTGCTCATTACCTCCAAATTCAATACATTCTTTCTCTTAGCTAGTTGGTCAATTCTTATAGCATTTTCAAGCAAACATTGGACCTCAAGTCTCATTGATCGATCTAGTTCATTGCAAGCAAGGTCTAAAAGAGAAGTTAACTGAGTTTATCAGTTGATATCAAGCTCTTTATGTACAAATTCAATACTAGATGAATGATGCAGATGTTCAGAAGGTGTTTATTACAAATCTACAACCTAACATCCATGATAAGATCGTCTTGATGAAATACAACCCTTTTCAACATTTATGCACAACTCTTTGTGATTATTAGCTTTCATCTAGTCAGTATGAGAACCAAAACTCACCGGCTCAAGGTGATCAAGCTTGAACTAGAACATCAAACAAAAATTTTAAGAGGAACAACAAGAATTTCATTAAGGTAAATAGGAAAAATTCAAATAATTTTTCATAAGTGTTCACTATCACTAATCCAAAGAGGGCACTATTTTAGTTTCAACAGCAACAAAGACAGTTTACTCCAATATCTAACTCTCTACATTTTATTATGAATCAAGCAGTGAGCAATAATCTCTTGAATCTTCCTCCCATTAAATGATTGGATAGTAATAGAATGCAAGGACCTCACTTTGATGCTAATGCTTTATGTCATTATCATCGACAACAAGGGCATGATATTGAATGATGTATATGTCTTAAACATGAGATTCAAGACCTCATCAACTTGAATGTAATACAGGTAATTGGTGTGAATGACAATGGAAATAAGTTAGTTGCCCCTCTGAATCAAAAGTTACAAATATTCGCTAATCCATTTCCTAGACCTAATGAGAACAATATGGTAGAGATAAATACAATAGAACAAGAAGATGATTATCTAGATTATGATGAAATAATTGGTCTGATAGAAGTGGATAAGGAGAAAATTGAAAATTCACCTCATCCACAGGGAAAAGGTATTTATATTAAGGTTCCTCCACCGCTATCCCTTCAAGGATCGGGAGTTAACCAAGATGCACTAAAGTTAGAAATTAAACAACCACGACAAGATATTATAACACAAGAAAAGATTGCCATGATCAAAATTGTTCCATTCCACCATGAAAGGTTTATTCATCGAAATAAGAAAGCAAAAGATCAGAAAAGAACAAGGCAACTATCATCAGTGGGAAATAATAGGAATTCCCCTCCACATGAGCAACAAATGATTTCAAATATACAAGTTTTTGAGAAACAAGCACCGCATGACCATTCTGGAAGTGAGAATCAATTAGGTACAAACCACTATAACTTTGTACAAAACTTGATGGAGAACCTCTCAAAGATGCTCACAAGTTCAAACTCATCTTAGATAAAATGCAAATATATATATATATATATGTTGTGTTCTCCTGTGATGTGTTATGTTTTGTTTAGGCCTCCTTGGATGACCCTTGATACTCTTGTAAGGTCAAGGATACCAGGAGACTACCTCTGTTGTGACATTCTTCTATCTGTATCATCATTCTTCTATCTTGTCTCTCCTCTATTTTATTGTTGTGTTGTGCCTTAGGGGCATAGCATTACGATTGATGACCTGGGGTATCCTCCTACATTGTGTTCCTAAGACACTTGTTCTCCTCTCTCATTTTAATGTTTACCTTCTTCTAGTGATTCTACCTAGTTGATGAATGACAAAAACAAACAAATACTGATATAGACCATGTGTCCCTTCAGCAAGCAAAGAAAAAATGGACCTAGTCCATACATGACAATGGGGTTGATACATATATATATGTGACACTTGACTAGTAGAATCACTATGTGTGATATATCATCTTGTGGCATTTCTTGTGACTGACATTTTACAATCCACTCAATCTACCCTTGTACACTTTGATTGGTATCTCACCTTGTTGCTACACTTAATTCTAAGGTATCTAGAGTATAGCCCATGTTAGAAATTGCATGCAGAAGATATCAATTAAATGCAAATAAAGATTAAATAGTGGAATGGAAATACGAAGACATAATAATAGCGAGAGACAAGTTTTAACGTGGTTCACCCAAACTTGGGCTACATCCACCAATAGAGAGTCGAATATTATTATCCAATAAATCAAAAAAATTACAACCGGTAATCCTTGTAACTCAATACTGCTGCAAAATACTACAATACATCAACAGAAATGCTAACCCTTAGCCGCTTTTATCAAGCCTTATGTCAGTTACAAAATAGGGTTTTTTAATGTTGACCACTAGAAAAATAACTCCAGATGCCTTTATAAAATAATAAAATTCATTTGAGGTTTTGTGGGCGCTGCTCCTAAGCCCCCATGGGGGCGCTACCTATGGAGCCCGCAAGGGGTACTGCCCCTTGACCATATTTTGGGGGCACTACCCCTAAAGCCCTGCAAGGGGTGCTGCCCCTTTACTATGTTAAATAATTTGGGGGAGAACCACATTGATAAATGTGGGGTAAATTTAACCTCTGAGTCTGATTAGGCTCCATATAACAACAATCTCCCACTTGGAGACTGATCAGACTCCACACCATATCATCTCCCACTTGGAGACTGATCATAACATTGTTGACCTTGTAGCTCCCACTGGAAATAAGCACCCTGGACTCTATTGTTCTAATTTTTTGTTTTAAGTCTTGAAGACCAACTAAAGCTGAAGAGGAGCTCAACTTCTCCCTTGTTAGTGTCTTTGTGAACATATCCACTAGATTTTCATCTGTATGTATCTTTTTAGCCATAATTGTCCATCATCCAACATTGATCGAATGAAGTGATACCTCAACTATATGTGTTTGGTTTTTGAATGCAAGGCATAATTCTTTGCAAAATGTATGGCACTCTCACTGTTCGTAAATAAATAATTGTTAGCCTATTGTTTGCTCAATTCTTCCATGAAAGACTGTAGCCATATCATCTTCTTGTTTTCCTTTGTTGTAGCTACATACTCTACCTTCGTGGTGGATAAAGCAACCACCTTTTGTAACCTGGAGATCCAACTCACCGCTGTCCCACCTATAGTAAAAACATAACTTGTAGTACTCCACTTGGTATCAATATCCCCTACCAAATCTGAGTCTACATAACCTACTAAATCAGTATTAGAGCCCCAAAAATATAAGTATTTATTAGATGTACCTCTCAAATATTTGAGAATCCATTTTATCACATTCCAATGCTCCAATCTGGGATGACTCAAATACCTTCTTATGACTCCTACAACATGTACAATATCTGGTCTCCCACATACCATGGCGTACATTAAACCTCCTACAGCTGAAGTATATGGTACCTTGGACATTTTTTCTTCCTCCTCTTATGTCTTAGGACACATCTCCTTAGTCAATTTCAAATGACTACGCAAAGGTGTGCTGATAGCTTTTGCATTCTCCATATGGAATCTCTGTAACACCTTTTCAACATAATTAGCCCGAGATAGAGTCAATTTTCTATTCTTCCTATCTCTGCAAATTTTCATACCAAAGATTTGTTTTGCTGCCCCCAAATTCTTCATAGCAAATGATTGTGCTAACTGTTGTTTTAACTCTTTTATGTGATCCATGTTAGACCCTGCTACAAGCATGTCATCAACATATAAACATAAAATAATGTATTTGTCATTATCCAACCTCTTAAAATAAACACAATGGTCAGATTTACATCAGTTGTAGCCTTTCTCAACCATAAAACTATCAAATTTCAAATACCATTACCGAGGTGCTTGTTTCAAGACATACAAACTCTTCTTCAATCTGCACACCAATTTCTCCTTACCTTTAACGTCAAATCCCTGTGGTTGTTCCATATATATCTCCTCCTCCAAATCACCATGGAGAAAGGTAGTTTTCACATATAGCTATTCCAAATGCAAATCTTCAATAGCCACAATACTTAAAATAGTACAAATAGAAGTCATCTTAACAACCGAAGAAAAAATCTCATCAAAATCAATACCTTTTTTCTATGCAAATCCTTTTACAACTAACCTGGCTTTAAATCTTTTCTTACCTCCATCTTCCTCTTTCAGCTTATAAACCTATTTGTTTGGTAAATCCTTTTTACTTGCAGGCAACTTACATAATTCCCAAGTCTATTTTTTCAGCAAGGAGTCCATTTCTTCTTTCATTGCAACCTCCCATTGAACCTTTGTATCCACCTGCATAGCTTCATCATACCCTTCTGGTTCACCAACATTTGTTAACAAAATAGAATACAAAGAGGGAGAAAAACTTTTAAGAGGTCTACTCAGCCTTGTTGACCATCTAACATTCACTAGAGTTTGTGGTATTTCTTGTTGCTGTTATGGAGCATGAGGAACCACTAGAACATCACTAGATCCACCTGCATAGCTTCATCATACCCTTCTGGTTCACCAACATCTGTTAACAAAATAGAATACAAAGAGGGAGAAAACCTTTCAAGAGGTCTACTTAGCCTTGTTGACCATCTAACATTCACTAGAGTTTGTGGTATTTCTTATTGCTGTTGTGGAGCATGAGGAACCACTAGAACAACTGATCTTTATACAACACCTTCTCATTGAATACAACATCCTTGCTTCTCACAATTTTTAGATTTTCAACATCCCAAATCCTATAACCAAATTCATTAATGCCATATCCAATGAAGATACACTTTTTTGATTTTGCATCCAGCTTGGTTCTATTTTTAGAATCTACATGTGCAAATACTTCACATCCGAAGGTTTTGAGAAAAGAATAACTCACCTTCTTACCTGTCCATGCTTCCTTTGGAATACCATAGCCCAAAGGAACTGAAGTACCTCTATTAATTAAATATTCATCAGTGTTGACAATCTCTGCCCACATGTTTAAAGATAGCCCAACATGTAATCTTATCTTCCTTGCACGCTCCATTATTGTCCTATTCATGTGTTCAACCACTCCATTCTCCTATGGAGTCCCTTAAACCATTTTCTGCCTATGAATTTCATTAAAAGGAACAATAATCCTCAAATTCTTTGCTGCAATACTCACCACCATTATCAGATCTGAGACATTTTGATCTTTAACCTGTCTCATTCTCAACCAAGCTTCTCCACTTCTTAAATGTTTCAAATACATCAGATTTCTACCTAAGGAAATAAATCTAAGTCTTCCTAGCTGCATCATCTATGAATTTAACATAATACTGAGAGCCATCGAGAGAAAATGCCTGAGTTGGTCCCCATACATCTATATGCACAAGCTCCAACTTTTCATCTTTCTTTTACTTCCCATCCTTGAGAAAATTGACTCTCTTTTGTTTGCCATTCACACAACTTTCATAGAAATCCATATTAATACATTTCAGACTTGGTAAAACTTTCTTAGAATGAAGTACCTTCATACCTTTTTTACTCATATGCCCAAGTCTGTTATGCCACACTGTTGTCTCAGAACCTATAACAATTGTTTCAATCTCTTCTTGTGAACCTGTAGCAATTGTTCCTGAACCTATTTATTTTTTCTCTACAATAGCTAAAGTAGAAGGAACAATATGACTTGTACAAAGATATAAGGTGCCTAGTTTCACACCTTTTGCTACTATTAAGGCACCTCTTGAAACCTTCTAATTTTTATCAGTAAATGTAACAATGCAACCTTCATCAGCTAGCTGCCCTACCGAAATTAAATTCCTACTCAGCCTTGGAATGTGCCTTACCTCTTGTAGTAGCCAATGATTCCCATTCTGCAACTTAATCTTGATTCTTCCCTTTCTAAAAATCTGACAGGGTTCGATATCTTCCAAATAAACCAGCCCAAAATTCCCTTGGACATAATCAAGAAAATAACTTCTATGGGGCATAGCATGAAATGAGGCCCCTAAATCTAAAACCCATGAATCATCAACATTATCTAGGGAAAGAATCAAAGCATCATCTTTAGATTTATTACTTGCCACATTTGCCTCCTTATTGTTGTTGTCACATGAAATTATACCCTACTTGGAAGGGTTCCAAGCATTCCAATGACACAATGGGAATGATCTCTAAGTGTGGGACTTTGCTAAATGAGATCAGACCTCTAGAGAAGGTCAGCTTCCTTGCCTGATTGTCACCTAAAACTACTAAATTTTGGGGAAAAGGAAGAAGTAAAACTTTAAAAATGAAGATTAAAACTTGAAAACAAAGGGTGATGCACCAGACAGATTAAAAGAGACTTTCACAACACTGAGAAAATGCACAATATGATCAGATATAGCAAATAAACATACATAGATTCAAATGACCCTAGCAGAGGCAAGAAGCAATATGATTGAGAGGAATAAAAGAAATTCACAGATAATCATATGCAGATTTACACAGAACTAGAAAATCAGCAAAGGAGGTAAAATAACTTGCATATATCTAATGAAAGGGCAAGGTTATAGTATATGAAAACTCTTGTTTGGAAACAGAAAGACCAGAATGCCAAAAATTTCCCAACTCTATTTACATCTCATGAATGCATATATAGCATTCCAAACTATCCTAGGGCAGTTACAAAATTTGCTCTATGAGCTGGAACAAAAAAAATATCTGCCCTTAATGACCATCCAGCTGTAACAGCTATGGCGTCAAAATCTGGCGCTGGGCAGATAGAAGATATTTTAAGTCTTCAATGCAAGCTACTGCATCATCGATCCTCAGCAATGCATACCTTAAAATATCTAGAACAGGACAGTGGAGAAATATCTTTTACCATCAATGCGAGTAGCTTCCATTACCTGTAGAAATAAATGCGAAAAATATCTGCATCCTGCCCCAAAAAGTCGCTGAAACATCCACGGCACAAAATATGGAAGGCCAGATCTGAAAATGGAAAGGTGACAAAAACTCCTAAAAACCCTGCCAAATGAAAGAGGGGACCAAAATATGCATCTTTGTCTCTTACAGCATGTCGAAATTCGTCAAGATGGAGGAGATAGAGGTGGTCAAAGTTTTGGTCAACCACCTGTATATATTGCTTTACATCTATGTATATATCGCTTACATTTGCCGCCTAAATTGGCATTCAACAATCTTCTCTGTAACTCCTTTGTATATGCATGGCGCCTTGTATGTCAGGCTTGAAATGCCTTTGTATGTTTAAACATACAAGGAAAACATACATTCAAAAAACTTGCATATGCCCCTGTTTGAGGACCCCACCAATGTATCCCTGTGTATGTACGAACATACAAGCCACAGACTCCATGCTTGAAGTTGTGAGAATTAACTTTTGGGTCAGGTCTGGGTTGTATGTATCCCATTGAACATTTGTTTATATATCGCAATATACAAAACACTATACATACAAGGCACATACCTAAAAATTTTATAAAGTAGACTGAAGACCTCTATGAAATCTGACTTGTATATCACAATGTATGTCTGTTTGTATATCACAAGATATACAAACGCCAAATATACAAATTGCGGACTTCAAAAAATTTATAAGTGCTTTGACTGCTGGGTGGGGTCCGGCTTGTATCATCTTTCTTTGTATATTTCCCTACATGTTCAAATATACAAAACACTTATACATACAAGGCGGACCTGAGACTTGAATATGTTGGATTTGATCTTCAATTCAAGTCCTCCTTGTATACAACCTTTGTATGCCTGACCTGTATTTTGCAATATACAATTACCCACATACATGCAAGCCGCGGACTCAATGCTGCATTCAACCAAAATGCATATCCATTTGAAATCCGGCTTGCACATTTACTTTGTATCTTTCACTTGTATGTGCAAAATATACAAGCCGCAAATATACAATGCACTGTTCATGACATACAATGCTCTTTATATATACGTACTTGTATGTTTGACCCCTTGTATATTTTACCTGCATCTTTTCTATGTATGTTGCCAATATACAAAGGCCCCTGTATATTGTGGACCCCACTTCTTGCACATTCGGCCTTGTATATCTCTTTGTATGTTTCAATTGTATGCACAAACATACAATACGAAATATACATTCCCTTTTGTATGTGTGCTGATGTACATTCCACTGTAGCCGATGCATATTATCTTTGTATATCGGCTTGTATGTGCGGACATACAAGCCTATATACATTCTACTATTCATGCTTACTTGTATCTTAGGTGAAGGTCCCTTGTATATTCTACCGATATACATTGCAAAATGTACATTCACCCTTGTATCTTCCAACATACAACTTGCCTTGTATGTGTGTGGGCCCCATCTCTTGTATCTCGGCGATATACAAACACCCTTGTATGTTTGGCCTTTGTATATCGACTTGTATATCCGAATATACAACCCGATATACATAGGCCAAACATACAAGCAGGAATCTTGAAGGAATATTCCCGCGATGTATAACCCAATATGCATATTTTTCCTTGTATATTTCAATTGTATGTTTAAACATACAACACAACATGCATTTGAAACCCGATATACATTGAGGGAATATTCTAGGAATCTATGATAGATTCCCTCAATGTATATGCATCTTCTAAGCCTAATATGCATCTTTTCCTTGTATATTTTTGTACATTGCCGATATACAAGCAAAAAAATTTGTATATAGCCTTTGCATATTTCTTTGTATGTACAAAGGAGAATGTATATACAAGTATGCATACAAATACAAGTTATAAAATATGAGCAATCCCAGTGATAGAAAATACTTGAGGCCAAAAGATTTTTGGGTTTTTCTAGGTTTTTTGCAAGGATTCCTCAGGCAAGATTTTGGGACTTTTTTGACAAGGCATGCATGAGTACTTGGAAGATTTAAGCTTTGTATGGGCATTTTCCAAAGGATTTTCAAGAAAATGCAAGGTGAACTATTTGGCTCTAGGTAGAGGTAAAATAGGTCAACAATTGCCTTTTTATTTGTCTCCTTCTTTATTCTTCTGCGAACAACAATCTTTCTTTAGATGACCTGATTTCCCATAGTATTAGCAATCCTTCTATCCTTTGGATTGGGACCTCTTGTCCTTTGATTTTCCTCATGACTTCCCATGACCTCCAAAACTTTTTCCTTTCTCCTTTGATCTACCCCTACTTTTTGCATTCAAAACACTACCTGATGTGGCTCCACCTGAGCTTTTCCATCGCATTTCCTTGCTAAGGATAACACCAACAACATCATCAAATTTCAAAGTATTTGAACCAGAGACAGATTTACTTACAACCATTACCAAGTTATTCCAACTTTCTGGTAAAGAACATAATATCAAGAGAGCCCTCACCTCTTCATCAAAACTTACTTTTATAGAAGTTAACTGACTGATAATTATATTAAACTCATTTAAATGATCTGTCATGATACCTTCAATCATTTTTAGATTAAACAAAACGCTTCATGAGAAATACCTTATCTGAGGATGAGGGTTTTTCATACAATTTAGCCAAAGCTTTCATCAAACCATCTGTTGTCTTCATGTGCATTATATTGAATGCCGCCGATGGTGTCAGGCACAACCAGATGGTTCCCAGTGCCTTTCTATCTAGAAGATTCCAATCCTCATCAGTCATTGTTACCAAGTTCTTTGCTATTCCTTCCAACGGCCTCCATAGATCCTTCTGATAGAGATAATCCTCCACCCACATCTTCCATAACTGATAGTTCTGCCCATTGAACTTATATACCTTCAATTTACCCTCGTCTGCCACTTCTCCCACTCAACCATGAGACTCCCACTCAGCTATGAGACCTTCCTGCAGATGATAATCAAACACAACCTGCTCTAATACAACTTGTTAGAAATTGCATGTAGAAGATATCAATTAAATGCAAATAAAAATTAAACAGAGGAATAGAAATACATAGAAATAATAATAGTGAGAGACAAGTTTTAACGTGGTTCACCCAAACCTGGGCTACATCCACCAATAGAGAATCCACTATTATTAACCAATAAATCAAACTTATTACAACCAACAATCCTTGCAACTCAATACCGCTGCAAAATGCTACAATACATCAACAGAAACCCTAACCCTTAGCTACTTTTATCAAGCCTTATGTCAGTTACAAAATAGGGTTTATAAAATAATAAAATTCATTTGAGGTTTCATGGGTGCTGCCCCAGCTCCCCCACAGGGGCACAACCCCTCGACCCCACCCTGTATCATGATAGGGAGTGTGCCAGGGGCGTTGCCCCTAGACCCTGCAAGAGGCACTACCCCTTGACCCCATCTTATCACGTCTGGTATGAGTCAAATAAAGTAGTCCTCCAATCATTGATCTATACCTTTTCTAATCTACCTTAGGAGAATCATCATCTTTACTCAACTTGCATCCAATTATCATAGGAGTACTCACTGGTTTTGAATCCTTCATTTCAAACTTTTTCAACAACTCTTTCACATACTTAGACTGAGATATGAAGATGCCCTTTTTTGATTGAATGATTTGCAAACCTAAGAAGAAATTCATTTCACCAAGCATGGACATCTCAAATTGACTTTACATCTAATCAGCAAATTTTTTACACATGCTCTCATTTCCACCAAAGATGATATCATTAACAAATACCTCAATAATCAAGTTGTGTTCATGATTAATTTTGAAATAAAGATTACTGTCAGTTGTGTCATTGCTAAAACCTAACTTTTGTAGATACTTATCTAATCTTGCATACCAGGCTCTTGGGGCTTGTTTAAGTCCATTCAATGATTTTCTCAACCTGCAAATCATATCTCCTTGATCAGATAACTAAAATCCTTCCGGTTGCTCAATGTAGACTTCTTCTTCCAAATCTCCATTTACGAATGCTGACTTGACATCCATATGATAAAATTTGAAATCTTTGAAAGAAGCAAAGGCAAGAAATAATCTGACTACTTTGATTCTTGTCACTGGAGAAAAATTTTCTTCAAAATCAATTCCCTCTACCTGAGAATATCCTTTGCACACCAATCTTGCTTTGTTTCTCACAACTTCACCATTTTCATTCAATTTATTTTGGAAGACCCATTTAGTTCCAATTACATTTTTGTTTTCAGGTCTAGGAACAAGATCCCAAGTATGATTCTTTTCAATTTGCATTAATTCTTCTTCCATTGCTTTTACCCAAATTTCATCATTACAAGCTTCATTCACTGATTTTGGTTCAACCTTTGAAATTAAACAATACTCTTCTTGTTCTTCAACAATTTTTCTTCTAGTTTGAACACCTTTATTTCTATTTCCTTTAATCTAATCTTTAGAATGATTCAACCTCACATACCTGGGAGTTTTGGGATTTTCTTGAACTTGTTCCTCAACATTTGCACTAGCTTCTTGAGTCACTGGATTCTCTAGAGCAATCTGAATCTGAGTTTGAGGACTTTGATTTTGATCATCTGATTCATAGCCACAAAACTTGGAAGGTCTCTCCTTGCGTTCATTAACCTTGACATTAGCACTTTCAAAAATCTTTTTCAATCTCTTGTTAAAGCACCGGTATGACTTGCTTTGGTTAGAGTAATGCAAAAATATTCCTTCATCACAACTTGCATCAAACTTGCCTAGATCTTCATCTCTTTTGATATAGCATTTACTACCAAAAGCTCTAAAATATTTCATAGTATGAGCATTACCAAACCATAGTTCATAAGGAGTTTTACTAGTATTACCTTTGATCTATACCCAGTTAATGTTAGATCTAGGGCACACAACTGAGGGGGGGGGGGTAAATCAGTTGTGCAAA
Organism: Cunninghamia lanceolata; assembly: GCA_027924645.1. Lineage (NCBI taxonomy): Eukaryota > Viridiplantae > Streptophyta > Pinopsida > Cupressales > Cupressaceae > Cunninghamia > Cunninghamia lanceolata. The sequence goes on along the minus strand of BSBN01000719.1, from coordinate 1,486,721 downwards.
AACCTTGCTTCTATTTCAAACACTTGATTCCTCTTTGTTAGTTAGCAGCATATCTATTAATCATTCATGAAAATAGAAAGCATAAACACCAGAGCAAATAAACATCAACACATTAGACACCAAGATTTTTGATGTGGAAAACACGGTTAAGGGAAAAACCATGGGGTGATTAACCCAAGGATAATTCTCTGTTAGAAGAATAAGAAAAACAAATGGCACATGCTAGTCAGGGCTCACTGCCTGAGCACACTGCTCACAAAGAGGCACACTGCCTACAAAAGAGACACATTGTCTACAAGATCATAAGTATCATAACCTTGAACTAGAGAATGACATCTTCATCATGTCTGGATCAATTCCATTTAAGCTTGAAACACATCTGCTCTGCTCTTTCGCTCTTTCACTATATCACACTCATTTGCTCAACCCCACACTTTGAAATAAACTCACAAACCTTTATTTATATAAGACATCGGCTTAGGAACAATCATCTAAGTCAGAAATCAACCATAAGAACATTCGCAAGATGAATAACACATCCGGTCGCCCACCACAAGAACATTCGCAGGATGAACAACTCATCCGGTCAGCTAGTCTGAACAAGAACTTCATCTGGAAGAATATCTTCAATTCTGGGCTCTACCACCAATGTGAATCAACAACACAACCTCAACATGATCCAAGAACCTTCATAAGCTTGCCTAAATGACTAGGTACATCTGCACTTCCTCTACTCACTGGAATCTCTTCTCTTCCTCATCCGGAACTTCAAGAACACAGTGTATTGCCACTGTCATACTGCCAGAGGTGCTTCCGAACCTCCAAACCACATACCAATCAAGATGACACATTACAAGGACCTCCCACACACTCTGTCCAATCTGTAGAATAGGAAAATGTACTTCCTGATCTCACCAGACCTTTTTGTAACACTCTGTCACTCTGGAGCATCTCCTGAAACTGGTTCTACTTGATCGATCACAACTTCTTCACATCTTCATGTAGACCTCTGAAATCATAGCTGGATCATCTCAAGACTCATATCTACAAACCTTTTAATCCGCATCATCTGATCCTCAACCTATTGAGTAGTTTTGCCTTCTTCTCATCACTGTTCTTCACTGTTCCTGATTGAGACTAACTTTCTCAATATCCTCAGCACACAGCTCATCCAATCCTTCTTGTCAATGCAATATGAGTATGTTGACATCAATGACAACACTGGTTCACCTCATACTTGCAACAATCTCCCCCTTTGTCATTGATGGCAACATATGATGTGAAAAACCATCAAGACAAGAACTTCTCCTTTCTATCACAGCTCCCCCTATCAACAACAACTCTTCACATGTCTTCTCTTCCTTTACTGCTCCCCCTTTGATCATCAACCACTTGTTTTTCACACGTATTCTCTCCCCCTTTGACATCAATGGCAAAGGGCTCATACTTGCAATTCTAACACATCAGAATCATACCAGCTGCTCCCCCTTAGTAGCAGCTCCCCATCATCAATCCGGATCACAAGATATGACTGTGATATCCACCAGACTGATGCACATCAGTGCATCCTAGTTCATCACCAGAGGGGCCATAACCCCTAACTTCTCCCAGAGATATTCAAAAGAGTCCTTGGGAAGAGGTTTAGTAAAGATATCTGCAATCTGATCCTTGGAGGGTACATACTCCAATCTGACTTCTTCCTTGTTCACTTGTTCTCTCAAAAAGTGAAACTTGATAGATATGTGCTTAGTCTTAGAATGTAGTACCAGATTCTTAGAAATATTAATTGCACTTGAATTATCACAGAAAATTATGATAGGCTCCTCATATTCAACTTTAATGTCTCTTAGCATCTGCTTCATCCATAAGATTTGAGTGCAACTACCTGCTGCTGCAATGTATTCTGCTTCAGTTGTAGATAGAGATATTGCATCTTGTTTCTTGCTTAGCCAAGAAACCAATCTCTTTCCCAAAAAGAATGCTCCACCACTGGTGCTCTTCCGGTCATCCACATCTCCTACCCAATCTACATCTGTGTAAGCATGAAGAGAGAAATCATGATCTCTAGGATACCACAAACCATACGCCACTGTCCCTTTTAGATATTTAAAAATTCTCTTGATTGCCATAACATGATATTCTCTAGGATCAGCCTGAAATCTTGCCACAAGACCAACAACCTGCATTATATCTGGTCTAGTCTGAGTGAGATACAACAATCCACCAATCATTGATCTATACTCTGTCTGATCTGCCTTTGGAGAGTCATCATCTTTGCTCAACTTACATCCAGTTGCCATAGGAGTGTTCATTGGCTTTGAATCTTCCATACCGAATTTCCACAACAATTCTTTCACATATTTGGTCTGAGAAATGAAGATCCCTTTCTTTGTTTGAGTAATTTGCAGACCCAAGAAGAAATTCATTTCACCAAACATAGACATTTCAAACTCACTTTTCATCTGATTTGCAAATGTTTGCACATACTATCTCTTCCTCCAAAAATGATATCATCCACAAACACTTCAACAATCAAAATGTTTTCATGATCAATTTTGAAATATAAGTTACTGTCAGCAGTACCTTTGTTGAATCCAATCTGCACAAGATGCTTATCCAACCTTTCATACCATGCTCTTGGGGCTTGCTTCAATCCATACAATGCTTTCTTCAACTTGCAGACCATATCATCATTATCAGACAATTGAAATCCATCCGGTTGTTCAATATAAATGTCTTCTTCCAGATCACCATTTAGGAAGGCAGACTTGACATCCATCTGATATACCTTGAAGTCTTTGAAGGCAGCCAATGCAAGAAATAATCTGATTGCTTCAATTCTTGCCACCGGAGCAAAGGTCTCTTCAAAATCAATTCCTTCTATTTGAGAGTAGCCTTTGCAGACCAATCTAGCTTTGTTTCTGATTACTTCACCAACTTCATTCAATTTGTTCCGGAAGACCCATTTGGTTCCAATCACATTCTTGTCTCTAGGTCTAGGAACAAGATCCCAAGTATGATTTTTCTCAATTTGTATCAACTCTTCCTCCATTGCTTTGGTCCAGTTTTCATCATTGCAAGCTTCATTAACTGTCTTAGGTTCAATCTTTGAAATCAGATAGTATTGATTTGAATCTTGAGCAATTCTTCTCCTTGTTTGTACCCCTTTACTTTTGTCACCTATGATCTGATCTTCAGAGTGATTTAGAGTTACATACCTTGGAACTTTGGGAGTTTCTTGCACTACTAATTCTTGATCAGGCTCATTCAGACAAACTTCTTCTTCCTGATTTATCGGATCAATCTGTATCTAAATTTCAGAGGAGGATTGAGCTCCTTGCACCAAAGAATCATTTTGATCATCTTCATCACATTCATAGAAACTTGAGGGCTTTTCAATTCCTTCATCAACCTTCACATTTGTACTTTCTATCATCTTTCTCAATCTCTTATTGTAACACTGGTATGTTTTGCTTTGAGTGGAGTAACCCAAGAAAATTCCTTCATCACTTCTAGCATCAAACTTTCCTAGATCTTCATCTCTTTTGATATAACACTTGCTACCAAATACTCTGAAATATCTCACAGTAGGAGTTACACCAAACCAAAGTTCATAAGGAGTCTTACTGGTATTGCTTCTGATTTGAACTCGATTGAGAGTATAGACTGCAGTGCTAACAGCTTCTCTCTAAAACATCTGGGGAACATTTGCTTCCATCATCATTGTCCTGGATGCTTCTTGGATGGTCCGGTTCTTTCTCTCAACAACTCCATTCTGCTGTGGAGTCCTAGGGGTAGACAATTGTCTCCTTATGCCATGCTTCTCACAAAAGTCTATGAATTCACCGGATGTGAATTCACCACCTCTATCAGACATCAGACATTTTAGTTTCAATCCAGTTTGATTCTCTACCATAGCTTTGAAGATTTTGAACTTCTCAAGGGCTTCTGATTTCTCTTTTAGGAAGGTAACCCACATCATCCGGGAATGATCATCAATCAGTAACATGAAATATCTATCACCTTACATACTCTTGATTCTTGTCGGACCACAGAGATCAGTATGAACTAATTCCAACAATCTGATAGTGGACTGGTCCTTGCTTTTGAAAGAGACTCTGCTATGTTTACCTAGTTGACATTCTTTGCACAAACTATTTGTAGGTTTCACCAATTCAGGAAGATCTCTTATAGCCTGAGTATTGCTTATCTTGATAATGTTATCAAAATTCACATGGCACATCCTTCTATGCCATAACCAACTCTGATCAACTTGAACAAACAGACAACTTTTATTAGAACCAACTAGATGGAAGATATTACCTTTTGTTTGGGTATCGGATGCAATTTCAATTCTAGAGCTTGCAAAGATCCTGCATCTTCCATTTTTGAACTGGAGATCATAGCCTTTGTCCACCAACTGACCAACACTGAGAAGATTGTGCTTCAATCCTTCAACATACAGTACATTACCGGTTTTGCTCTTTCCATCAAAAGAAATAGTTCCCCTACCTCTGATTCTGCCAGTAGAATTGTCACCAAACTTTACCATTCCTCCTTCATACCTTTCCAAATCTAAGAACTTGTTCTTATCACCTGTCATATGGTGAGAACAACCACTATCAATAACCCAATCATCCTTTTCTTCAACTTGGACAGAAAAAGCTCTTTCTACAACCTTATGATTGACAGATTCAGAGGATATTGAATCTTCTTCCTTGATGGCAATAAACACCCATTCATTTCTGGATTTGCTTCCCATTTCTGATTCATCATCTGTTACTCCTTCATTATCATCTTCTTCATGAACATAATAGCAGTTCTTTTGAAACCTTTGTCTGTTAGCATTTGACCTTGCAGATCTTTCCAGACATCTTGAAGCAAAATGACCAATCTTATTGCAGTTGAAGCACTTAAGGGGTAGTTTTCCTTCATACTTACCGGATCCTCTTGGCAGTCTCTTTGCAATGAGGGCTTCAAGTTGAGTTGTTTCTACTTCTTCCTCTTCCATGTCTTTCCTTGCTTGATCATACCATGACAGCTTCCTTAAAGAATTCTCTCCCAGATCAAATCTTTGTTTGCCTTTCACATAGACACTGGCCTTGAATGCAGATTTAGTTTTGGGGTGATCATCTCCAAACTCAGTCATTACAAATGCAGCCAGTTTGCCAGCCAATTGCTCTCTTGTGACAGTTGTATGTGCTCTAAATTCATCAATGGCTGCAACCTTAATTTTGTAGGCAGTAGGAAGGGATCTGGGGATTTTGCAAACAATTTCATTTTCATCCATAACTCCACCAGCATTCCTGATTCCACACACCAGCTCATTCACTCTTAGCATAAAGGTAGAGATATTTTCATCATCTCTCATCTTCAATCTTTCAAATTTCCCTTTCAGAATTTGCAACCTTGCACTCTTGACAAACTCATCTCCTTTATACAGAAGTTCTAGTTTAGTCTAGATCTCATATGCAGTTGGTAGGTCAATAACATTTGAGAGATCTGAGTCATTTAATGCACTTAGAAGAGCTTCTTTGGTCCGCAGATTGTTTTCAGCATCTGTGATTTCATTCAGAGTTGTCAGACCACCCTATGGAGGTACATATGGTTTTGAAACCATGGCTAAGTATGCTTTTCCCATACACTCCAAGTGACATTTCATGCGACCTTTCCAGAGAGTGAAGTTGGTTCCATCGAACTTCAGACTATCCTTCTTGTATGATGACATCCTGGATCTCCTCAAGCGGTTAAGCTCCTTTCAGAGGAACTTAGCTCTGATACCAATTGTTAGATCTAGGGCACACAACTGAGGGGGGGGTGAATCAGTTGTGCAAAAACCTTGCTTCTATTTCAAACACTTGATTCCTCTTTGTTAGTTAGTAGCATATCTATTAGTCATTCATGAAAACAGAAAGCATAAACACCAGAGCCGATAAACATCAACACATTAGACACCAAGATTTTTGACGTGGAAAACCCAGTTAAGGGAAAAACCACGGGGTGACTAACCCAAGGATAATTCTCTGTTAGAAGAATAAGAAAAACAAATGGCACATGCCAGTCAGGGCTCACTGCCTAAGCACACTGCTCACAAAGAGGCACACTGCCTACAAAAGAGACACATTGTCTACAAGATCATAAGTATCACAACCTTGAACTAGAGAATGACATCTTCATCATGTCTGGATCAGTTCCATTTAAGCTTGAAACACATCTGCTCTGCTCTTTCACTCTTTGGCTATATCACACTCATCTACTCAACCCCACACTTTGAAATGAACTCACAAACCTTTATTTATACAAGACATCAGCTTAGGAACAATCATCTAAGTCGGCAATCAACCATAAGAACATTCGCAAGATGAATAACACATCTGGTCGGCCACCACAAGAACATTCGTAGGATGAACAACTCATCCGGTTGGCTAGTCTGAACAAGAACTTCATCCGGAAGAATATCTTCAATTCTGGGCTCTACCACCAATGCGGATCAACAACACAACCTCAACACAGTCCAAGAACCTTCACAAGCCTACCTGAATGACCAGGTACATCCGCACTTCCTCTACTCACTGGAATCTCTTCTCTTCCTCATTCAGAACTTCAAGAACACAGTCTATCGCCACTGTCATACTGCCAGAGGTGCTTCCGGACCTCCAAACCACATACCAATCTAGATGACACATTACAAGGACCTCCCAAACACTATGTCCAATCCGCAGAATAGGACAATGCACTTTCAGATCTCACCAGACCTTTTTGTAACTCTGTCACTCCGGAGCATCTCCCAGAACCGGTTCTACTTGATCGATCACAACTTCTTTAGATCTTCATGCGGACCTATAAAATCTTAACTGGATCATCTCAAGACTCATATCTACAAACCCTTTAATCCACATCCTCTGATCCTCAACCTATTGAGTACTTTCGCCTTCTCATCACTGTTCTTCACTGTTCCTGATTGAGACTAACTTTCTCAATATCCTCAGCACACAACTCATCCAATCCTTCTTGTCAATGTAATATGAGTATGTTGACATCAATGACAACACTGGTTCACCTCATACTTGCAATAGTTAAGAGTGTAGACAATAGTACTCATAGCCTCTCTCCAATAGACATGTGGAACATTTTATTCCATCATCATGGTTCTAGTAGCCTCTTGAATATCGAGGTTCTTCCTTTCCACAACTCCATTCTACTAAGGAGTCCTAGGAGCAGATAACTATTTTCTTATTCCATTCTTTTCACAAAATGCATTAAACTCACCAGAGGTAAACTCTCCACCTCTGTCAGATCTTAGACACTTTATCTTCACACCAATCTCATTCTCCACCCTATCCTTGAACACCTTGAATTTGTCAAGAGCCTCTAATTTCTCTCTCAAGAAAGTGACCCACATCATCTAAGAGTAATCGTCAATCAACAACATAAGGTATATATCTCCTTGCAAACTCCCAACTTTGGCAAGACCACACAAATCGGTGTGGACAAGCTCCAACAATCCATTTGAAAATTGTTCTTTACTTTTGAATGTAGTTCTGCTCTATTTTCCCAACTGACATTCCTTACACATGTTGTTAGCAGGTTTTACAAGCTTTGGGAGATCTCTCACAGCCTAAGTAGTACTTATCTTAACAATACTATCAAAGTTTACATGACACATTCTCCTATGCCATAACCAACTCTGATCAATCTGATAAATCAAACAAATTTTACGAGTACCACTTAAATGAAAGATATTACCTCTAGCCTGTGTACCAGATGTAATCTCAGTTATGGACCTTTCCAAGATTCTACATTTCCCATCCTTGAATCAGAGATCATATCCTTTTTCAACCAACTATCCAACACTGAGAAGATTATGTTTCAACCCTTCTACATACAAAACATCATTAGTGTTATTCTTACCATCAAGAGAGATGGATCCTCTCCCACAGATTCTACTAGCTGAATTGTCTCCAAACTTCACAATTCCACCTTCATACCTTTCCATACTTACAAATTTACTCTTATCACCTGTCATATGATGAGAACATCCACTATCAATCACACATCATTTTCTTCAACCTGAGCAATAAAGGCACTTTCCACATTCACACAACTAGTAGATTCAGTAGGCACCAAATCTTCTTCTTTGATAGCAATGAACACCCATTCATTTCTAGAGGTACTTCCCTTATCAGATTCATCATCTATAACTTCTTCATCAACAACTTCTTAGACATAGTAACATTTCTTTTGAAACCTAGGTCTATTAGGGTTTGGATTTGAAACCCTCTCCGGACATCTTGAAGCAAAATGACCAATCTTATTGCAAGCAAAACATTTGAAAGGCAACTTTCCTTCATACTTACCAGATCCTCTTGGTAATCTTTTGGCAAAAAGGGCTTCAAGTTCTTCAAGTTCCATCCTTCCCTTCTCATATCTGGTTAGTCTTCTTGAAGAGCTTTCACCTGGATTAAATCTTTGCTTCCCGGAAATACTAGCTTTAAAAGAAGATTCTGATTTAGGAAGGGAATCACTAGATTCACTCATTTCAAATGCTGAAAGCTTGCCAACCAATTGATCCCTTGTAACAGTTGTCACAATCTTGATTTCCTCAATAGCAACAACTCTATGCTTGTATGAAGCAAGTAAGGATCTGAACACCTTGCCAACAATCTCTAATTCTTCCAGTTTTCCACCAGCACACTTGATACTACACACACATTCATTCACCTTCTACATGAAGGAAGTGATGTTTTCATTTTCACTCATCCTCAAACTTTCGTATCTACCCTTCAAGATCTGCAACTTAGCACATTTGACATATGCATCACCTTCATATAGAGTTTCCAACTTCTTCTAGATTTCATGAGTAGTTTTCAATTCAAGGACATTTGTCATTTTTGCATTAGTTAGGGCACTCAACAATGCTTCTTTAGCTTGAATGTTGTTTTCAACATCTTTGATTTCATCTGGAGTTGAAGGACCTTTCTCCGGAGGCTTATACTCATCCTTAGTTATCAACCAATAAGGATCACCCATACATTACAAATGACACTCCATCTGATTCTTCCAAAGAGAGTAATTTGTTATGTCAAATCTTGAACTGTCCTTCTTGTATGTTGACATCCTGGATCTCCTCAAGTGGTCAATCTTTTTTAGAGGAACCAGCGATGATACCAATTGTTGAAATTAGGGTAGACAACTGAGAAGGGAGGGGTGAATCAGTTGTCATAAAATGTTTATCTTTTTCTAATTTTAATCTTCTTTACCACTTATTAATAGATTAATGATATAATCATGAAAGCAGAAATCAACAACACATGAGTAGAAACATAATCAACACATATAACACCAAGATTTTTACGTGGAAACCCGGTTAAGGGAAAAACCATGGTGGGGGTTAACCCACAAGATTTATTCTCTATTAAAAGAATAGAAAAATGGGAAGGCACTTGCCTTCAGTCACACTACCCAGAGTTCACTACTCAAAAGACACGCACTACCTACAAGAACATTCACAAGGTTAACACTGAAAGGTTGAACTGAGAAACATCTTCTTCATGCAAGATTCAGTTCCATTGAAGTGCACAACACCTCTTCTCTACCCCCACTCACTTCCTCTCTACATCCACATCTTTTATCCCATCCACAACTTTCCACGACTTGACAACACTTATTTATACATGTCATCGACTTTGGAATGAACATCATAGACAACCAAACAATCATCTATCTAGAACATTCTCCAAGATAGGCATTGCAAGAAATTATAATTACAAGACTTAAAATGCTACATGCGAATCTTTACACTGTTGGCCAAACATAGCTGGGACTCAAATCTTCCTCGATCAGCACGTCACGCTCCATAGAACTCTTCTTAGATCATTTGCAATAGGCACTAAGCATCCGGTCGGCCAAGACTGGAAAGAACAACAAAACTCAAGGAGAAATCTTCTACCATGAGCTCAATCCTTAATGCATACCACCAAAACAATAGGCACATGATCTAGACACCACCACAAGCACAATGAAATCAACAAGAACAACCGCATCACCTCAAATCACCAAAAACACTTGCATCTTCATCCAAGAACTTAAGAAACCAATTGTCATGACTGTCACACTAGAAAGATTGCTTGTAGAGCTCCAAACCATGAACCACTTGAGTTAAGGATACACACCAATATCCCAAACATACCTCTAGATCCGCAGACCATAATATCCCAATACGGAGCAATCCAGATGAAATTCCTGCCACTCTGTCACCTTTGAACAACTAGAAAACCTGGTTCTACTCAAATGGCCATAACTTCACAAATAATTCATGTGGACCTCTCAAATCTTAATTGGAGTAACTTCAGGCAATCCTCTACAAACCCTTTAATCCACAGACTTTGATCTTCATCTCATTGAGAATACAGAGCAATCTACTTCACTGAACTGCATTGTCTTCACTGTCTCTAATAGAGAGATATGTAACTCACTTGTTTCTTCTGGAGAGGCTAATTTTCTCAATATCCTCAACATACAAGTCTTTTAAACAAGCGATATAATAAGATATAGTTGACACTAATGACAACAAGGATATGTTGACATCAATGAAACACTGATTAGGCATATATTTGCAACAATCTATGAATTAGCTTTTGAAAGCATCCTCCATTTGCTCTTGGTTTTCCTTATGTCTAAGCACTTATATATGACTGGCAGTGCCATCCTCCTAACTAACCACACCTTTCTTATTGTGCACCATCTTCTTAACTTGGCTTTACATGTATCTATGTAGTGGCAGTGTGACTATTTGGTGCAGGAGCACCAAGGCTCAATGCAGCCGTACATAGTTTTTGGTTTGTCAATTTTTTAGTTTGCAGCTTGTGTTTTTGTTTTTGGAGTTTTTCGAGCATTTTGAAGGTGTTCGGCATTTTGTTCAATAGTTGAACCATTTCGTTGAACCTCATGATTGAACCTCACTATTGAAGTTCAATGGTTCAATGGGTTCATTCTTTTTGTGTAGTGGAGTTGAAATCGCCGATCATTTTGTTTGAGATTGAACCTCATTGTTGAACCTTGCGTTTTGAACCGCTGTTGAGGTTCAATGGTCCAGTAAATGGAGTAGTGGGTTTATCAGAGCGAGATGCCTATCAGGAGGAGATCAGAAGGTTAGGCCGAAGACACAGGTCTGGCTGATGGCACTAACCATCAGGAAGATAATGGATATTGGCAAGCAAGGGGAATGTTCCATCGAGGGAGGTAGGTCTCACCGATGTGGAGTTGGCCGAAGACATTGGCATGAGTATAAGTATCGGGCTAAGGATTTGATCGTAGGCTGACGGTTGAAGGTCTTACCGATGTGTGATGTCCATCGGCATGAGGTTGGTCATCGGCGGAGCCTGTGGTTGTGTCTCCGATCGCTTGGTGTTACCCCAATGGAGTGGTAAAGGTTGGTGAAGGCCATCGGCATGAGAATCACTATCGGTGAAGGATGTGGGTGTCACTCCGATATTTATTGTCTGTTCGATGTAGTGTTGCCGAGGCTTGTCTTCGGTATGAGGCTTGCTATCGGCGATGGCTGGGAAAGTCACTCTGACTGCTTGTGGTCACTCCGATGGATGTCTTTGGCTTGGGCGTCAGCGTGAGAACAACTGTCAGTCCAGCGAAGAGAAGTTTTGCCAATGATGTTGGTTACTCCGATGAGACTTAGTCTAGAGTCGTCGGCGGCAAAAGCACCGACAGTTATCTTACATGTGTTCGGGCATTTAAACCCAGATGGCCAACTGGAACTTGTGCATGTGGGACTAAAAGTTGAATATGATCGGTGCGACAAAGAATCTGTCTTGCCGATGGGAAAGCGTAAGTATGTTTCGATGAGACATCTATGTTATTGTGCCGATAACACAAAGCTGAACTGGCAGTTAGAATATGAATTGTCTGGTAGTTGAACCATCCTGTAACTGACATGAGTAGAAATATAAAATGTAGCATTCTTTCTGTAGAGGAGTTCAGCAGAAGAAGAATCAAAGAAGTGAATTTTGGTGTGTGAAGCATTTTCAAAATTTTTGAATAGAAATAAAGTACAGCAGTTCAATCATCTGTGTATTTTCTTTTCTGTTTTCAGTTTACCATTCTGAAGTAGATTAGTCTTTCTATTTCTACAATTTTGTTTTCTTTTGCAAACCATGACTCTGTTTTGATGACTCCTCAAGTCCCACTGTACAGTATGGAGGTCATCAAGCAGAGCCATGATTTTTGTTTGTTTTTATTTTGTGGGGTGGTCAGATTTCTGGCTAGAGGCAATGCATACTTGTTCTAGGTGAGCTTAGTGAGGAGTTCAGCTAGATAAACAAGTAGGAAAATAGATTTGCAGGGGTGGAAAAGTAGAGAGAAAGAAAGTGAGCACCAAGTAGCCCAGACCCTTGAACAGAGTGAGAAGGGTGGGCAACGGGCTCAGAAAGTTATGTGCCATTGAGGCAGTACCTTGGAAGCAATGAGGACAATGTATGTGTCCCACACCAAGTAGAGAAGTAGAGTTTTCCATCTCTGCAAAGAGTATGTCTTTTAGTACTTTGAATTGGTAGGAAGGCTAGTGTTGTCAAATAGTCTTGTACACCTACAGGATGCAGAGCAGGTAGCCTAGAGTCCTCTCTTTCAAATTGGTATTAGAGCAGTAAGATTTGGGTTATTCCTAGATAGGAATAGAAGAGTTGTATGTCATCACCGAGTTCAAGTGAGTCTGTTAGTTCATCCAAGAAAATGGTGACTAATGCAGAGTTAGCAAAGAAAGTTGAAGATCAAGAAGAGGAGAATAGACTCCTACAAGAAAGACTAGCAGAAATGGAGAGTAAGCTAGGCTTAATGTTGCAAAAGACTGAAGAAGTTAGCCAGCGAGTTAAGTATTCTGAGGATAAGGGGAAAGGTGTGTCTGTAGAAGATGAAGAGCCCACACCTGATCCTAAGTTGGAAGAAGAACCATTCTTGAAAGCTTTGAAAGTAATGAGTGGTAAAACATTGGAAGGAGTACCACTTTTCAGTGGGAAAATGGACCCAGATTTGGTCATGGAGTGGATAGAAGGACTTGAAAATCACTTTGAATGTGATGGTGTAAGCGAGGCACAGAAAGTAAAGGTGGCCAAATCCAGACTCAGGGGAGCTGCCTTAACCTGGTGGAAATTTGTGCAGATTGAAAGAGCAAAAGAAGATAAGAAGCCCATAGCTACTTGGAAGGGAATGGTAGCTAAAATCAAAGAAGCATATATGCCAGAAGATTATGAAATACAGCTACACAGGAAGAGACAGAATTTGAAACAAAAGGAATTAGATGTCAGTGCATACACTGAAGAATTCCAAAAGCTATGCTTAAGGTCCAAAGTAATGGAGGATGAAAGCATAAAGGTAGCAAGGTACCTTAATGGTCTGAAGTGGAATATACAAGAAGAAATCAGTTTGCTATGCCCTACCACAGTGCAAAAATGCTATCAGCTGGCACTAAAAGTGGAGGAAAGAACAAGAGGAAACAAGACTCAAATAGCAGAGGAAGAGGAAGAGGCAGAGATAACAGAGGACACAGAGGAGGTTTTGGTGGAAGGAATGCTGACAATAGATCCCAAGCAGAATCCAAACTCACAGAGAAGAGTGGGGAGTCAAGTGGTAGAGGAAACCACAGAGGAAGAGGATCTAACAAAGGAAGGTCAGGAGGATCAGGCAGAGGATCCTATTTCACCAACATGAAGTGTTACAACTGTGGCAATCTTGGCCATCCAGCATATAGGTGCCCAGAAAAGGCCACATCCTCTTCTCAAGGAGGTGATAAGAGGAATCACTATGTCCAAGACAATGCATCCAGCAGCCAATTACCTGAGGTCAATCTGAACTCAGAAGATGGAGAGAACCGGATGATAAGGAGAACCTTGATGAAGGAACCAGTAAAGTCTAAACCAAGCCAGAGGAGAGCACTATTCAGAATCAAGTGCAAGATTTTGAATAAGGTATGTAAAATTATCATAGACTCAGGATCTGCTGACAATATTATTTCTGATGAAGCAATTAAGAAACTAAATTTGAAAAGAATTACTCATGCAAACCCATATAGAGTCACATGGTTGAATAAGGGTCAACATGTGGTAGTGAATGAACAAAGTTGGGTAGAGTTTAGTATAGGTGGCTATAAGGATAAGGTATTATGTGATATACTACCCATGGATGCATGCCATCTCTTATTGGGCAGACCATGGCAGTATGACCGAAAAGCAGTACATGATGGTGAGAAGAATGCCTATTCTTTTCAGAAGGATGGTGTCACCTATAAAATTCAGTCATTGGAAGATGAAGATGCAGTTCAGACAAAAAGTCCTAATATCTTGGTTGTGAGTGGAAAAGAGTTTCTGAAGACTCTTAAGGAGGATGGTATTGGTTATGCCATCATAGTAAAACCAAAAGAAGGACAGCAGGATAAGAAGACAGAGATTCCCAAAGAAATGCAGCCTATACCGGAGAAGTATAAAGGCATAATTAGTGATGGTACACCAGCCACATTGCCTCCACAGAGAGCAATAAGCCATCAGATAGACCTGATTCCAAGGGCATCTTTGCCAAACAAGGCACCTTACAAGATGACTCCAGATCAGCACAAAGAGATTTCCAGGCAAGAGCAGGAGTTGCGAGATCAAGGATTGATCAGGAAGAGTATTAGTCCTTGTGCTGTGCCCACAGTATTGGCACCCAAGAAAGGAGGATCATGGAGATTATGCACAGATGCCAGAGCCATAAACAAAATAACTACAAGGTATAGATTCCCAATTCCTAGAATTGAAGATCTCATGGACTGTATTGGAAAAGCAAAGTATTTCACCAAGATAGACCTAAAGAGTGGTTACCACCAAATAAGAATCAAGGAAGGAGACGAGTGGAAGACAGCCTTCAAGACCACAGAAGGACTGTATGAATGGCTTGTTATGCCATTTGGTCTATCAAATGCACCCAGCACCTTTATGAGACTCATGAATGAAGTCCTAAAGGATTACATTGGTAAATTTGTTGTTGTTTTTCTAGATGATATTCTAATTTTTAGTTAGACCAAGGAAGAACATCTAGAACATGTAAATACTATTTTGCAAAAATTACATGATGAACAACTAACCATCAATCTAGAGAAGTGTGAATTCATGAAGCAGGAATTGGTATACCTTGGTTTTGTGGTGTCCCAGGGAGAGTTGAAGATGGACAAGTCCAAAGTAGAAGCCATATTGAGCTGGCCTACTCCCAGAGTAGCCACAGAGGTGAGAAGTTTTCATGGCTTAGCCCAGTTTTACAGAAAGTTTATCAGAAATTTTAGTGGAATATGTGCACCCATGTTGGATACAATTAAGGGTGGAATGAAAGCAAAATTCAGATGGACACCAGCTGCAGATAGAAGTTTTGAAAGGTTGAAGAAAGAGGTAGCAACACAACCTATTTTGTTGTTGCCTAATTTTGATAAGCTATTTACTATTGAATGTGATGCAAGTAATATAGCTGTAGGAGCAGTGCTAAATCAGGAAAACAGGCCTGTAGCCTTTTTCAGTGAGAGGCTGAATGAAGCAAAGAGTAAGTACTCTTCGTATGACTTAGAGTTGTATGCTCTAGTCCAAGCATTGAGGAAGTGGTGACATTATCTCCTGCCTAAAGAATTTGTTGTCTACACAGATAACCAAGCTCTGAGTTTTCTAAACTCACAGGATAAGTTAAGCAGCAGGCATATCAAATGGATGGAGTACCTGCAATCTTATACCTTTACAATTAAGCATAAGAAGGGGCAGCTGAACAGAGTTGCAGATGCTTTGAGCAGAAGATTGCTCATAGTGCAAGAAGTGCAGTTGAAGAGCATTGGAATTGAAGATTTCAAGAATCTTTACCAAGATGATGAAGATTTTGCTAAGGCATACAAGGTATGTCAAGATTTTGAGAATCACTTTCACAGTGAGTTTGCAGATTTCACCTTATAGCAGGGATTGCTATTCAAAGGTGGACAATTATGTGTGCCAAGAGGATCTATGAGAGAAAATCTCATACAGGAGAAGCACAATGGTAGTCTGAGTGGCCATTTTGGTCTGAATAAGACACTGGAACTAGTCCAAAGGTTCTATTATTGGCCAAGGATGCACAGAGACATCAGAAGGTATGTAGAGCAGTGTATCGTATGTCAGAAGGCCAAGGGAACCACTTCAAATGTAGGACTGTACCAACCCTTACCCATTCCTTCTAGGCCATGGGAATGTGTAAGTATGGATTTTGTAGTTGGTTTGCCTAAGACTAAGACTGGTTATGACAGCATATATGTAGTTGTGGACAGGTTTAGCAAGATGAGTCATTTCATTCCCTGCAAAGTGACTCATGATGCCAGTCATATAGCACACTTGTTTTTTAGAGAAGTGATCAGAATTCATGGACTTCCAGCAAGTATTGTGTTTGACAGAGATGCTAAATTCATGGGGCATTTCTGGAAAACATTGTGGCAGAGATTGGGGACAAATTTGTCATTCAGTTTAGCATATCACCAACAAACAGATGGTCAGACAGAGGTGGTAAATAGGACATTGGGCAACCTGTTAAGGTGTATAACCAAAGAATATGGACAGAGTTGGGATCTTGTCATTCATCAGGCAGAATTTGCCTATAATGACAGTGTGAATAGGACTACTGGTAAGAGTCCATTCGAAATAGTCTATGGAATGCATCCCAGAGGTATATGTGAGCTCAGAAATATGGGAAACATGGAGAACAGAAGTGGACATGCAGAGGATTTTGCACAATCCATGAAAGAAGTGCATGAGCAGGTGAAGAAAACCTTGACAGAGAACACACAGAAGATCAAGGACAGAGTAGATGCCCACAGAAGGGATATTCAGTTTGAGGTTGGTGATCTGGTTATGGTGCACTTGAACAAAGCCAGAATGCAAAAAGGAATACCAACCAAACTACAGATGAGGAGAATTGGTCCTTGCAAAATCTTGAACAAGTATGGAAACAATGCCTACAGAATTGAATTGCCAGAAGATTTGGCAATCTCACCAGTGTTTAATGTCCAAGACCTAGTGCAATACAGGGGTCCTCAGTCAGCAGCAGATGGATCCATTTCAGTGAAGGAACAGACAGCAAAAGATATGACTTTGCCACTAAAACCCAAACTGCAGGCAAAGAAAATACTGGATTCAAGAGTACAGAAGCAAAACAGACATGGTGTCTACATGGAGCATTTAATCAAATGGAAGCAGTTGTCTGAAGCAGAAGCTACCTGGGTTGCAGAGTCAGAATTCAAAAAGAGGGGCATTGACTTTGCCTCATTGTCACCAGAGGTGACTTAGTTTCTTTCCGCACAGGGGGAGTATGGTGCAGGAGCACCAAGGCTCAATGCAGCCATACATAGTTTTTGGTTTGTCAATTTTTTAGTTTGCAGCTTGTGTTTTTGTTTTTGGAGTTTTTCGAGCATTTTGAAGGTGTTCGGCATTTTGTTCAACAGTTGAACCATTTCGTTGAACCTCATGATTGAACCTCACTGTTGAAGTTCAATGGTTCAATAGGTTCATTCTTTTTGTGTAGTGGAGTTGAAATCGTCGATCATTTTGTTTGAGGTTGAACCTCATTGTTGAACCTTGCATTTTGAACCACTGTTGAGGTTCAATGGTCCAGCAAATGGAGTAGTGGGTTTATTGGAGTGAGATGCCTATCGGGAGGAGATCGGAAGGTTAGGCCGAAGACACAGGTCTGGCCGATGGCACTAACCATCGGGAAGATAATGGATATCGGCAAGCAAGGGGAACGTTCCATCGAGGGAGGTAGGTCTCACCGATGTGGAGTTGGCCGAAGACATCGGTGTGAGTATAAGTATCGGGCTGAGGATTTGATCATAGGCTGACGGTTGAAGGTCTTACCGATGTGTGATGTCCATCGGCATGAGGTTGGTCATTGGCGGAGCCTGTGGTTGTGTCTCTGATCGCTTGGTGTTACCCTGATGGAGTGGTAAAGGTTGGTGAAGGCCATCAGCATGAGAATCACTATCGGTGAAGGATGTGGGTGTCACTCCGATATTTATTGTCTGTCCGATGTAGTGTTGCTGAGGCTTGTCTTCGGTATGAGGCTTGCTATCGGTGATGGCTAGGAAAGTCACTCTAATTGCTTGTGGTCACTCCAATGGATGTCTTTGGCTTGGGCGTCGGTGTGAGAACAACTGTCGGTCCATCGAAGAGAAGTTTTACCAATGATGTTGGTTACTCCGATGAGACTTAGTCTAGAGTCGTCGGCAGCAAAAGTGCCGACAGTTATCTTACATGTGTTCAGGCATTTAAACCCGGATGGCCAACTGGAACTTGTGCATGTGGGACTAAAAGTTGAATATGATCGGTGCGACAAAGAATCTGTCTTACCGATGGGAAAGAGTAAGTATGTTTCGATGAGACATCTATGTTATCATGCCGATAACACAAAGCTGAACCGGTAGTTAGAATATGAATTGTCTGGTAGTTGAACCATCCTGTAATGGACATGAGCAGAAATATAAAATGTAGCATTCTTTATGTAGAGGAGTTCAGCAGAAGAAGAATCGAAGAAGTGAATTTTGGTGTGTGAAGCATTTTGATGTAATCAGAATTTTTGAATAGAAATAAAGTACAGCAGTTCGATCATCTGTGTATTTTCTTTTCTGTTTTCAATTTACCATTCTGAAGTAGATTAGTCTTTCTGTTTCTGCAATTTTGTTTTCTTTTGCAAACCATGACTCTGTTTTGATGACTCCTCAAGTCCCACTGTACAGTATGGAGGTCATCAAGCAGAGCCATGATTTTTGTTTGTTTTTCTTTTGTGGGGTGGTCGGATTGCTAGCTAGAGGCAATGCATGCTTGTTCTAGGCGAGCTCAGTGAGGAGTCCGGCTAGATAAACAAGTAGGAAAATAGATTTGCAGGGGTGGAAAAGTAGAGAGAAAGAAAGTGAGCACCAAGCAGCCCAGACCCTTGAACAGAGTGAGAAGGGTGGGCAACGGGCTCAGAAAGTTATGTGCCATTGAGGCAGTACCTTGGAAGCAGTGAGGACAATGTATGTGTCCCACACCAAGCAGAGAAGTAGAGTTTTCCATCTCTGCAAAGAGTATGTCTTTTAGCACTTTGAATTGGTAGGAAGGCTAGTGTTGTCAAATAGTCTTGTACACCTACAGGATGCAGAGCAGGCAGCCTAGAGTCCTCCCTATCACTATTTTGGGAGGTAGCGCTTAACCTCTTTGCTTTACCTTTAATGAACATTGATGACCTTTTTTAGACTATGAAGAGGTTGAATGCCTTGGAATGGCCACACTTATCATTTGATGGCTGAGCCTTCGCCTATGGCAACATGTGCTTGTGTTGAAACCTCAGACCACACCATGATTTTATCTTGTGGTGTCTTGATAGTTTCATAATAGGTTCCTTGGATTCCCTATAGTTGGTTCGCCATCATTGTAGATGTGCCTTATCTTGGAAGCTGATCATGGCCCATGCTTTGAATGGATGTTGTGCTTCTAATTACTTATTCGAGTCGTGACTTGCTTTGACATGTTTGAGCAGTACCTTGACATAGAGCCTTCAAGCGCTCTTTGATCATTATTTGCTACACCATCCTTAAAACTTTTGATATGATGTCTCAATTATGGCATGCACCATTCATTGATATAGACTCCATTTAATTGAATAGGCCATAATTAGCTCCAAGAGGACTGTACTTTGATTTTAACAACTATGCACTTTGGATGCCAGTGAGCTGAGTCTCACTGATATGAAAGCTATGTCTCAATTATAGGCAGTGCTGGTATGGTGGATTCATTATTTTAAACTGTCAACATACCCTTTTCATATGGTAGCACTCCCTTTGTGATGTTGGCCAAGCGAAGTTGATTTCATATGTTGATTGCTTTGATCTTCATACCATATGCCATGGTATCACATCACTGCACCACAGTTAGAAGAAACCATGCCTTCCCTCTTTGAAATAAGATGTGTTCAAAAGGTAGTACTCTATTTAGAAGGGTGCTTTGATATTTTATATTACAAGCTACACCATATTTTATGAGGTCGCCATTGTTTCTATCTTTGATAAACCCTAAGACTCATGCCTTTGGTTCAAGAGGATATTCTCTTCCTTTATAACCGAGCCTCTATGGGCCGAGCCACTTGCCATACGATGTATTCCTCTCTACATTGATGAATTCTATCATATGGCTGGGGTTTCATTTTTTCAATACTGAAAACTGACTGGTTGTTATGTCTTTGACAGATAATCACCGAGTCTTCATGAAACTTATTAACCATTGAAACTAATACTGTAAGAATAAGACTTCCTTGAATCTTCTAAATTGTAATTAGAAAGTTTCAAAAATGTGTGTAGAAAATGCTCAACAATTTTTGGCGATGTGCTGGGAGAGTGAGCCTACTCACTGAGAACTCCAAAAGCTCTGGTTTCTAAACCAAGCCTTAATCATTGGGAATAGAATCAATTACTTAAATTGAAGCACTCATGAATATGAAAACTGACCTACAACCAACATGTGTACAATCGGACTAATGCAAACTACCCATAAACATCATTGAGGCTGAAACTGAAGCACCATTGAGCTAAACACATCAACATGTGAGATGCATAGGAACATGCCCATTCATAGGAATGGAGAAATAATTCCCTGATCTGATTATTCTACTCCATTTGATCCACAACAAACTGATAATAGACCAAACAAACTACATAAAGAAGTAAAGCAAGAATTTGTACCTTTTCACCTTTTTGCATTCTGAAAACCCTTTCTTAGCATCAAAATACTTTACAAACTGAACTGCATGATGTTCTTGATTGAGTGGAGGGTGGGAAGGGAAAATCAAGTGATGGAGTTCACCTCTTTGATCACATGTGAAAGTATTTATGAACATAGACTCATCAGTGACTTCTCTTAATTGTACTTCTATATGCTCATAATCCATAGTAGCTTCAAACTCTAGCTAGAATGTGATAGATCTGCTTATAATTGTCTTGAATCTGATTGGCATTTCTTCTTGAATGGAGAATGGAGTATAATGAGACTCTTCATTTGACTCTTCACTATTTGTGTCACTTGATTCATCATTATCATGGAGGTCATTTTTCTTTTTATCATAATTACCCAAATTTAAACAAAAAACTTCCAGATCATCCCAAAAAGAATCATTCTCAGATTCATCTTCACCCTTTTGCACAAGAGGATGAACCTTTTGTTCTTTTACAAGCTGAGGTAAGAATTTTGGATCCTTTGGTGACCAGTACTTTTCAATTTCTAGATTCTTTTTATTATCATTTGTCCTATCCTCTTCTTCAACTATTGACTACATCTCTAAATCATCTCCCTCAAGACGTGGAAAATCATGACAAAAATAAAGACACTCTTTATTTGTAGATTCAACAGCAACTTCTTTTGTAACTTCTTCCCTAAGATAAGGTACATATGATGCATCACTGTTTACCTAGTACTTTTTAGCTTCAAAGCCCCTCTTCAAGTACTTTTCAGCTTCTAGAAGAGTCATTTCATAAACAACTTCTAAATCTCTTTCATCAATTAACTGAGTTTCTAAGTTACACGTTGCCACAAGTGCATGGTGTTGATAACTAGAAGGACACATTGAATAGACAGGAGCTACCTTCTTGCTTGCATTTTGATCTTTGAGACTCAAATCTTCTTTAATATCAAAATGACAAAGAACTTGATCTATGGCTTTTATTGGCTAATTTGAAGCTACAGAGGTTCATAAAACACAATTCTCAAGATAAGTGGGTCTATGTTGGGCTTGAGGGAAGAACTCTTCAATAAATTGATTGTATTGAACATGTTGTCCATAAGGACTTTGAGGCATGATAATTGGATCAGCATGGTATATGGCTTGACCTTTTAGCTCATTTAGGTCATGGGTGAAAGATTTTAGGAGTTCTCTTATTTGTAGCATCTCCTTATGATTTGACAAATCAACATGGAGGGTGGGTGGATTAGAATAGGTATCTACTTGGTTACAGGAAATAGCCCGAGATGGGATGTTTGCATGTGGCATCAATGGTATTAAAGGTAGAGGAGATAGTTTACTAGCTTGTATGAGGTTATTTTCAGCTCTAATAGCAAGATCATATGATTGGGGCAGAGTTTCACCTCCTAAGGCTTGAATCATAGTAGAGATTTCAGGGTTTAAAGCCTTCAAATAATAAAGAAATGCAAAGACTAGAGGAGGCCTCATGTCAACTGAGAATTTCTTCCATACCTTATTAAATCTTGAATTGAAGTCACATATGCTCTCCATTGGATGCCTCTTAATTATGATGAGACTCTGGGTAAGTGAGCTAACATCTATCCTCTCTTTGAAATGATTGTAGATGAGTCCTCCTAGCTGATCCCACCCAGTGATTGAACTGGGTATCAAACTTTTGTACCATTATTTTGCTTTTCCTTTGAGGGAAGATGCAAGCAACAGAAGGGCTTCATTTTCAGCTATGATGCAATGGATGGTGCACAAACTAGCCATATCCTGAATATGATCTTTGAAGGACAAAAAGAGCCATCCCCAAGAAAATGAGGCAATGCCTTCCATGTTGTGTCTGACCCTGTTGCTGAAGAACAAGAGGACTTCAATCCCAAGTCACAAAAGGCAAATCTCTTGCTAAAATATTTAGATGCACATAGATACCTGGGGCTTCCATGATATGTAGAAGAAAAGACATGAGAAAGATTCTCTAGTAGAGTCACTAGGTGGAGAATTCATGCTCCCATGAGTAGATATTTTTGTGCTTTTCCACCAAAACCACAAAATACAGAGAAAAGATTTAGTGAAAACAAAGACCCAAGTCTTTGAATCTAGTCCTGATGCAGAGGCATCCACACTATAACCTTCGCATATAGCATGAATGTCTGCAGACCAACCTCATCATCATCATCTTCGCCATCATCATCATATTCCCTAAAACTACCAACAGCATCATCATGTTCTGCGTTACACAGTCAGCATCATCATATTTCAGACGATCGCAAACATCCGCCTGCCGACTACTGTTCATCTCCGCTTTCCTTCTAACATCATCATCATGATGTTCAGCGGGCGCACACATCCTCCTGTTCCACTGTTCATCGGGCTCGAGACACTATCTTCATCATCATGACCTTCGACACTACCTTCGTCAGCAGGATATTCAACATCCGGTTGCTCCAAATATCCTGATGACGATCACCTTCAGCAGCTTACCTTCGACGCTCCGCTACCCGACGATACAAACAACAGCATCATGATCTACTTTATCCGGTTCTCTTCGAAACCTCCTGATGATGCTAATACAACCTTCTGCCACGGACTTCTGCCGATACCTTAGCACTTTAACGACGGCAGGATAAACTCGCACAAGGGGATATCTCAATATCCTGATGATGATGACGTCATATCCTGATGACGATGACGTCACCAAATATCCTGATGACCTCTTCAACACTTAGTCGAAAAAACCCGAACTTTCTCTCCCGCATCTACTCACGATACGCGGATGGTTGGCACTCCCAATATGATGATCCTGATGCCGATACATGCACTTAGTCTATGTCCGACTCAAAACATCCTGATGCACTCACAACATGAAAACTCCAACAGTTTCATGACCCGATCTTCTACCTGATGCCGATGCACTCCACCTCGGCTCCTCCAGATGATGATCACCCCGACGAACCCGCACTTCATGCGCTCAACTGCATCATGTTCATCTTCACTTATCCGGATGATGATGCCTAACCCGACTGCAGGATATTCACCCAGATATCCTGATGATGCCGTCTTCACGAACTTCTCCACTTAGCGAAATCTCACTTCGCCGATCCTCCAGGGACGACCCGATCCAGTCTTAGGGTGATCTCTCTCAACTTGAACTTCTCAACTTGACCTAGCACATGAGGATGCTAGGGTCTTCAACATCTCTTGACCGCAATCCTGCACACCTGCATGCAAACAAACAAGCTACCTACTAACCTACTGTACATTGCCATTCCACCGATCAGATGAGTCAACCGGTGGAATGGATCAGTATATCCATGAAAACCCTCTCAAACCAGCAGATCAATCAAGTAATGGAATGCAACCAGAGCAAGAACACAAACAGGATCACTTTATTGATTTCAAAGATGCAATACAATATGATCAATCTCTCTCTTAGTCTCACTCAAGCTCGATCAATGATATCTGTCTGTCTGTCCAACATCAACCGATCTCATGCTTATAAAGACTTTCCCTACGAGTACTACTGACCCGACTCCAAGCGGCTGGGAACTCTCCAAGCGGCTGGGAGATCCCACCGAACATACATCATGACAGCTGTTATAACTAACTAGCTAAAAATAGCAAAAGCCTGGTCAGCATGATCTTATCCTGATCAGCATGACCTTATTACATGCATTTGGTCTAACAGACCTTCTTGGAAACACAAACAAGACCTAAACTACTAACTGCCTCATGAAGGCCAGCTGTCAGGTAGGTGCTCCTGCACCATACTCCCCAACAGAAAAGAACTCATGTCCCATGAGTTTAGTATGTGGAAGTCCTCCACCTCTACACTTTGCCTTGTCAATAGGCTGACCTGCTCCAGCTTTGTCTGCTGCTGTCTCTTGGCTTCTCCAAGACTTCTGCACTGTAACTTGCTTGCTGGCAAGTAAATCCTCATGCCTGTTGATGTAGGCTTTCCTCTCACATACCCTGTGTTTGTCAGGTTGCCTAACCAGAACCTCTGGCTGAACTGCCTCTGTGGTGTTCAACTGTATCTTCCTGTCAATCTTCATAGGACAAGCAATAGTCCCAACTATGACAACATCCTTGTCATTCCTTTCAACTGATGGTTGGTTGCACCCCTGTTTCTGAACCTGCTGCTGACCTCTGTCAGTCACAACTGAAACTTTCTTCAGCTTGTTGTCTGTAACAACTCCTTTCTCTGCAGTATCCTGAACTACCTTCATGCCTGCTCCTCTAGGCATCTGCACATACTCCTTCTTTCCCATTAAAATGATTTGGGCTGCCTTCTGTGCTGCAGCTTTTGCCTGCAATGGCATCAACTTAATGATCTTCCCATCTTTCTGGATGGTGTAGGTATTAGTATACCCATCATACAGTACCCTTCTGTCAAATTGCCATGGTCTACCTAGCAGTAGGTGACAACATTCCATAGGCAAAATATCACACAAGATTCTATCCTGATATGGTCCAATCTGGAAATCCACATATGCCTGTTCAGAGACAAAAAGTGATTGCCTATCACTCACCCAAGATGCCTTGTAAGGGTGTGGATGTGGAATTCTTT
Source organism: Cunninghamia lanceolata (assembly GCA_027924645.1). Classification (NCBI taxonomy): domain Eukaryota; kingdom Viridiplantae; phylum Streptophyta; class Pinopsida; order Cupressales; family Cupressaceae; genus Cunninghamia; species Cunninghamia lanceolata. The sequence continues at coordinate 1,461,403 of BSBN01000719.1, read as the reverse complement.
CCAACTTCAGTTTATCCACCATTTCCTGAGATACCATGTTGTCTGTTGAACCAGTATCAATGACAACTTTACATACCTTACCTTTGCTCTTACATGTGGTTTTGAAAAGAGCTCTTCTTTGCATCAGATCCTTTGATGCCTGTAAACTAATTCTCCTTAGCATCAATGATTCTCCACTCTCTGGATATCCAAAATTCTCAGGACCTTTGTTTGAACTCTGTGCACTTTCTTCCCCTTTTTCTTCCTGTACCAATTGTACTCTCTTGTCACTTGTTCTATCATTTCTGGATGATGAACCTTTGTTTTCTGGACATTTGAAAGATGGATGACCAAACTCTCCACAGGTGTAGCACTTTCCTGAAAATGTAGTAGAACCTCTACCACCTCCAAATCTTCCTCTATTGCCTTTCCATCCACCTCTGAAATCAGACTGTCCTTGTCCTTTACCAGTGTCTTCTTGACCCTCAGTGATTTGCTTTTGTGCAGGGGCTATTCCTCTTCCCCTATTGTTTCCTCTTCCTCTCATGGACTTATCATGTCCTCTATTCATCTTTTCTTCAATCCTGATTGCCATTTGGTAACAATCTTCCACATTCTTAGGGTTAGCTAACACTAACTCATCCTGTATGTTAAACCTCAAACCAGCCAAGTACCTAGCCACCTTTTCTACCTCATTCTCATGATGACCAGATCTCATACTCAACAGATAAAATTCCTCAGTATAGGCTTTCACATCCCTGTCTTTCTGCTTTAAAAATTGCAGCTTCTTAAACATCTGGATTTCATAATCCCTTGGCAAGAATTTCCCTTTTATCCTTGCTACCATCTTATCCCAAGAAGTGATCTTAGACTTCCCTTGCTTTCTTCTCTCAGATTGTACATAATCCCACCATACCAAAGCATGACCTCCTAACTTGGTCTTTGCAATCTTTACCTTCTGATCCTCAGCAACATCTTCACATTCAAAGTGGTTATCCAGTGCAGCAATCCAATCTAACAACTCATCTTCATTCAAGCTTCCAGTATACTTGGAAACATCAACCTTTACCTTAGGTTTTTCACTCTGCACTGCCTTTAACAGTTTTGCCAATCTCTGGTCTTCAGCATCCAGATCTTCAGCTACCTCTTCATACTCTTCAACAGTATCTGCATCTTCTTCAGACTCACTGTCTTCCACTTCCCTCTTTTTGTTCTTTTCCAGGGCTGTCAGCCTGGCTTGAAGTGCTTCAGCAAGCTCCTTCATCTTCCTCATCTCTCTAGCATGTTTATCCTTCATTTCCTGCAACTCCCTTGCAGTACCACTACCTTTAGGAGGCATTTTGTCAACCTCACAATCAACACACAACTCAACTCTATCTCTACCTCTGCCCTTTCAGTGACAGAATCAACACACAACAGCCCAGACCTTTTGCTGAGCTCTGATACCACTATGATGCAGAGGCATCCACACTATAACCTTCGCATATAGCATGAATGTCTACAGACCAACCTCATCATCATCATCTTCGCCATCATCATCATATTCCCTAAAACTACCAACAGCATCATCATGTTCTGCGTTACACAGTCAGCATCATCATATTTCGGACGATCGCAAACATCCGCCTGCCGACTACTGTTCATCTCCGCTTTCCTTCTAACATCATCATCATGATGTTCAGCGGGCGCACACATCCTCCTGTTCCACTGTTCATCAGGCTCGAGACACTATCTTCATCATCATGACCTTCGACACTACCTTCGTCAGCAGGATATTCAACATCCGGTTGCTCCAAATATCCTGATGACGATCACCTTCAGCAGCTTACCTTCGACGCTCCGCTACCCGACGATACAAACAACAGCATCATGATCTACTTTATCCGGTTCTCTTCGAAACCTCCTGATGATGCTAATACAACCTTCTGCCACGGACTTCTGCCGATACCTTAGCACTTTAACGACGGCAGGATAAACTCGCACAAGGGGATATCTCAATATCCTGATGATGATGACGTCATATCCTGATGACGATGACGTCACCAAATATCCTGATGACCTCTTCAACACTTAGTCAAAAAAACCCGAACTTTCTCTCCCGCATCTACTCGCGATACGCGGATGGTTGGCACTCCCAATATGATGATCCTGATGCCGATACATGCACTTAGTCTATGTCCGACTCAAAACATCCTGATGCACTCGCAACATGAAAACTCCAACAGTTTCATGACCCGATCTTCTACCTGATGCCGATGCACTCCACCTCGGCTCCTCCAGATGATGATCACCCCGACGAACCCGCACTTCATGCGCTCAACTGCATCATGTTCATCTTCACTTATCCGGATGATGATGCCTAACCCGACTGCAGGATATTCACCCAGATATCCTGATGATGCCGTCTTCACGAACTTCTCCACTTAGCGAAATCTCACTTCGCCAATCCTCCAGGGACGACCCGATCCAGTCTTAGGGTGATCTCTCTCAACTTGAACTTCTCAACTTGACCTAGCACATGAGGACGCTAGGGTCTTCAACATCTCTTGACCGCAATCCTGCACACCTGCATGCAAACAAACAAGCTACCTACTAACCTACTGTACATTGCCATTCCACCGATCAGATGAGTCAACCGGTGGAATGGATCAGTATATCCATGAAAACCCTCTCAAACCAGCAGATCAATCAAGTAATGGAATGCAACCAGAGCAAGAACACAAACAGGATCACTTTATTGATTTCAAAGATGCAATACAATATGATCAATCTCTCTCTTAGTCTCACTCAAGCTCGATCGATGATATCTGTCTGTCTGTCCAACATCAACCGATCTCATGCTTATAAAGACTTTCCCTACGAGTACTACTGACCCGACTCCAAGCGGCTGGGAACTCTCCAAGCGGCTGGGAGATCCCACCGAACATACATCATGACAGCTGTTATAACTAACTAGCTAAAAATAGCAAAAGCCTGGTCAGCATGATCTTATCCTGATCAGCATGACCTTATTACATGCATTTGGTCTAACAGACCTTCTTGGAAACACAAACAAGACCTAAACTACTAACTGCCTCATGAAGGCCAGCTGTCAGGTAGGTGCTCCTGCACCAAGTCCCACCGGGCATGCCAAAAACTATTGATGTATACATTTCTAGGTCTAATCCAACAACATGGGAAACTCTGAAAACATGGGATTGCTTCTCAGAATAACCTCCAGATTTTATGGAAGCTGGCTCTTCCTTTTTCAATGGGGTTTTGGGAAAGGGAAGAAGAAACAAGATTACAGATACAATATAAACTAAACTGCTAAGGTGATGCGCCAGATTTAAAAGCTAACTTGAATCAACATAGTGATTAAACCTTAAAAGATTAACTGGAAAACTAGAGAGCATAAATGCATGATCAATAACCCAATCTATAACTCAAATTTAACAAAGGCTTAAGAAACAGAAAGAGAGAAGCAAGAAATAGAAACAAACACAAATTTACACAAAGCACCACTTCTTTTCATTATTCAGACGGGAACAAAATACAAAGGCAAGATTGCTACACAAAATACAATGTTTCATCCTTCATGAGAAGCACTGCTGAGGCAAAAATAATATCTCTGATGCTGCTCAAAAATCACTGTCTCCATCTATAGAACTCTATTTCTATGACCTAGATTTGTGTATATATAACCCAAAACCCTTTGTGAATCTCTTACAACTGCCCAGAAAATCTACAACTAAAACCCACAAAATCTACCCAAAATTTGGAAGATAACTATATCTCGCAGCTGAACTGAGTCTTCCATGGCTAAAAAATATCTCTGTCTCCATCTCTGGCTTACGTGCAAAACTTACTCCTGCTCTTTGTATGGATGCCGTAAAAAAAAAGGTAGGGTTGCATCTCTTATCTCACGTGAAGAGTCAAATAAGATTCATTTCTAATAAAGTTTCACTTTATGACTTGAGGGACCCACCAGTTTCTTCATACTTTATTTATTTATATCTAATTTACTCTTACCCGTAACTTTTGATATTTAAATGATGCTTTTATTTAAAATTAAATAGAGCTACATTTGAAAGGGGCCCACTAGTTTCTAAATGAGAGACTCAATTATTTAAATATGACTCTAGCTTCTTTAAGACTCATATGACTCTTCATTTGTAGAGTTTCATAAAAATAAAAATAAATCAATTATCTGGCACCCACATCCTCCACATGGAAGAAAGGTGCTAGTTTGAGACTTAACATTCCTCTTTGCCTTGCAAATGCCCGCCATGCAGCCAAGTGGCACAATCTGCTGCCTCCTGAGTGAACCTTCTTTATTTGAAGCGTGAGCCGTTGATTTGTGTCTTTAGCATCCAATGGTGGCTGTGTATTGTACTTTGTGAAACCCTAAAACCTATGTTATTGGTATGCTTTGGATTCCTTAGTTGCAACACCTCCATGTTTTTAATACTTTAGTTGTGATCTTAACTGGATCACCTCATCTCTTAGAGGCTGATCCTCGTATTCTAGTGATATCTTCGTATGTAATGGCTCTGCACTTTCTCCTATGGACCTTATACACACTTTCATTCCTTATATTGGCTTTGTTTTGTATTGTTAATGTTTGGCTTCATCTGCTTGGATGTATAGGTTGCACCTATGTAAATGGCCACTCTGAGCTTATATAAATTGCACCATATACTCTAGAGGTTGCATGCCATCACAATGCTCATGTCTTGCCTCTATGGAAGAACCTTTCTCTTATGTGAGTGGCTTGTTTCCACATCTAGTGGTTTTGTCTTATTGATATAGTGGCATCAAGGACTTCATAGATCACACATTTCTTTAAAATACCACACAATGATCTTGCCTGTGTGTTGGCATTTGAAAGCATCCTCCATCTGCTCTTGGTTTTCCTTATGTCTGAGCTCTTATATATGACTAGCAACACCATCCTCCTTACTAACCACACCTTTCTTGTTGTGCACCATCTTCTTAAGTTGGCTTTACATGTATCTCTGTAGTGGTAGTGTGACTATTTTGGGAGACAACACTTAACCTCTTTGCTTTACCTTCAATGAACATTGATAACCTTTTTTGGACTACAAAGAGGTTGAACGCCTTGGCATGGCCACACTTATCATTAGATGGCTGAGCCTTTGCCTATGGCAACATGTGCTCATGTTGAAACCTCAGACCACACCATGTTTTTATCTTGTGGTGTATTGATAGTTTCATAACAGGTTCCTTGGATTCCCTATAGCTGGTTCACCATCATTGTAGATGCACCTTTTCTTGGAAGCTGATCATGGCCTGTGCTTTGAATGGATGCTGTGCTTCTACTTACTTATTCGAGCCATGACTTGCTTCGACATGTTTGAGCAGTACCTTGACATTTAGCCTTCAAGCGCTCTTTGATCATTATTTGCTATACCATCCTTAAAAGTTTTGATAGGTTGTCTCAATTATGGCCTACACCATTCATTGATATAGACTCCATTTAATTGAATAAGCCATAATCAGCTCCAAGAGGACTGTACTTTGATTTTAATAGCTATGTGCTTTGCATTCCAGTGAGCTAAGTCTCATTAATATGAAAGCTTTGTCTCAATTATAGGTAGTGCCGGTATGGTGGATTCATTATTTTAAACTGTCAACATACCCTTTTCATATGGTAGCACTCCCTTTGTGATACTGGCCAAGCTAATTTAATTTCATGTGCTAATTGCTTTGATCTTCATACCATATGCCATGGTATCACATCGCTGCATCACAGTTAGAAGAAACCATACCTTCACTCTTTGAAATAAGATGTGTTCAAAAGGTAGTACTATATTCAGAAGGGTGCTTTAATATTTCATATTACAAGATGCACCATATTTTATGAGGCTGCCATTGTTTCTATCTTTGATAAACCCTAAGACTCATGCCTTTGGTTTAATAGGATATTCTCTTCCTTTATAACCGAGCCTCTATGGGCCAAGCCACTTGCCATACGATGTATTCCTTTATACATTGATGAATTCTATCATATGGCTGGGATTTCATCTTTTCAATACTTGAAACTGACTGGCTATTATGTCTTTGACAGATTTTCACCAAGTCTTCATGAAACTTATTTTCCATTAAAACTAATACCCTGATAATAAGACTTCTTTGAATCTTCTAAATTGTAATTAGAAAGTTTCAAAAATGTCTGTAGAAAATGCACAACACATGCATATCACATTCATCATTCTACATTCAAAAATTTTACAAAAAATTGAAAAATTTGAAAAAATCAAGCATCCTAGGCTTGCATTTAGGCATAGTTTGAACCATTTGTTATGTTGGAAAAAAGTAACCTTGGGGGCTTTTTCCTCTTAAGGTTTAGCTCTTGGGTCCTTTAGAATGCATTTAGAGCATCTTTCATGATTTTGATGACTCCTGATGAGAAAACCCTAAAGTTTCATGGCAATTGGGACTCAGGGGGTACACCTAACATAAATCCTGCCTAAAATAGGGGGAGGACTCGGGTGTCCGCACCCTAGTCCTAGCCTATTTTAGGTCAAGACCAATTTCAAAGTGTCAGTTTATGACCATTATTTAGGTCCTATGCTGACACAGTAAGTTTGAAGTATGAAATTCATAGTGAGAATGTTTGTAGTTGCATATAAAAGGATGATTAGGTGATCATTTATAAACTAGATGGACAAGAGATGGACATTTTCATTGACAAGTTTATGTTAAGGTGATTCAAGGCATTCATTGTGTTGCAAAGCAGTATTTTATGTTTTTCTTGTGTTTGTATTTGTAGATTTGGCATCCATCTACTCATGGCATGAAGAACATCTTTCTTCCATGAGATATTCATTACAAGGTGATATCAATTATGTTTTCTATCATTTATCATTTGGATTTTGCCTCTATCCCATAGGGATACGCACTCTTTATCTAACAATGGTGTTCAGAAGACATGAACATCTCTCCAGGGCTTGACTGAGGCAAGCCTCTAAACACCACAACCCCCAACCCAGTTTTCTGTGATTGTAGGTTACAGGTTGTGAAAGAGAAAGAAGTGGAGTTGCAGGAGAGTAGTACAGACTATCAGAATTGTAGAGAAAAGAAAAAAAAAGGACTTGGACTCGGGCACCCGCTCATTAGTCCTCTGGATCCTACAACTAGAAAATCTCCAGAACAGCAGGAACAAGTTACAAACAAGATTCCTAGATCCTGAAGAAAACTGTGGCACTAGACTAAGGGAACCCACTCATTAGTCCATGACATTTTTGAATACCAAACTTGGAAATCTGGCATGCATTTGATTGTCATTTGATATCTATGTGTGCGATCATTTTCTATAATTTATCTATTTGTTTATAAATTTACAAAATTAGGGGTTTGGGCATAATTGGGCTTAATTGAACAATAAAATCACATAATTCCAATCTTCTCCTATGTTCCAAGTGATAGGAGATCTGTAGTAAAGTTCTATACTTGATTGAATGTCCTTGAATGTTTAGTGGTGAAAGGAGGATCAATACAAACCATCAAAATCAACCCTAAATATTTTTCACACTAAAAATTTTGGTGAACCTGTGTTTTAAGGATTTTTGCATCTTATTGAGTGTTGTACTTCAGATATACATTCATTTCATTGTTCATCTTATTACATTTGAAAAATTACAAAAAATTGAAAAATTTGAAAAATTTGAAAAAAATTCGCTTGCATTTTCAAATAATTTGAATTAATTTGTATTTAATTTCAATAGATTTCCTTCATTATCATCAGATCTGATTTAAAATATAGAAATTCATCATTCATCATTCATTTAGATTGCATTTTCATGCTTAAATTGTTGAAAATTACTTGAAATTGTGCATTTTTCCATATAACCTAGTTTTGCATTAAAGCTAGGGTTTGTAGTCAAAATCTCATTTTAGATTTTACCACCCTTTTAAAACACTCATTAGGACTCATTTCTAACTATAGTGTTGCATCATAATGGTTTTCTTGCAAAATTTCATGCCTAGGGTGTGAAAACCTTGCTTTTTCACTAGATTTTGGCCTTATTGTCTCTCTAGATTTGCACCATAGGTGTGTTGTAAAGGATTTTTCTACACTAATTGGTTGTTATTAGGATTATTATCTTCTACCCCTCCTCAAATTCTTTACAACACCCTTTTTATTGAGCCTTTACATTTAGATTTGGAAAAAAATTACATATTTTGGCTATATTTTCACTAGGGTGTGACTTAGATTTGCACTCCAAGCATGTTGTAACTAATTTTATAGCTTTAGGTGACTGATATTACTGTTATAATCTTCTGCACCTCCTAAATTCTTTACAACACCCTGTTGCAAGTATGTGCCTAATCGGTGTTGTCATTGATGTCAACATATTCTTGTTGTCATTGGTGTCAACTGTATCCTAATCTATTACTTGTTTAGAAGATTTGTATTTTGATGATATTGAGAAAATTAGCCTCTCTAGAAGAAACAAGTAACCCACAGAGAAGTGCAGTACAAATAGTGAGTTGTATGTTGAAGAACAATCCAATAAACTTCTCTGCATTTGTTCCTCCTTGAAGATAGTGGTTTGCGGATTGGAAGTAAGTTAGAGGTATGTCTAAGGATGCTATATTTTAGGTTTGAGCCATCTGAAGGAAGATCTAAGTGATTTGTGTTCACCAGAGTGAAGTCTGCTTTTTCTGTAAGTTTAATTAAGACATGAAGATAGCATTTGGCTCTGCATTCCTCTAGAATAAAGTATTTTCCTTTACCGATCTAGAGGGAAGTTTGGGATGATGATAAGTGCCTACATTTGCAATGGTTCATGGTTTGGTGGTCTGCAAGCTATCTTTATTTTATGACAGTTGAAAATAGTGAAGCTCATATGTTCCTGTGAGAAGATTCCTATGGATAAAGTGGTTAAGGTTTGTGTGGTTGATCTTGATGATTATAGCGTGATTGCGGATATCTCCTAATCATGTTCCTATCTAGACTTTGGTCCACATTAAGAAATTGTGATGGTGTGTGAAGATTGTTCCCAATTAATGTAGCATGTAACCAGTCTTGGCCGACCTGGTTGATCCCAATGATTGTGGAGGTCTCTAGAAGATTATGGAAGCATGTTGTGGCATGGAAGATCATGTTTGAGTCCCAGCTAAGGCATGACATGATCCACATTTCATTCCCTTTGCGTTATGTTGCAATAGGTCATGACCTATTTTGTAAATGTCTGTAATACCGACCTTGGAGATTGTTCCAATGGTTGATGCCGACCTTGATGATCATTCCAAGGTTGATGTAGTGTATAAATACTTGTAGTTGAGTCGTGGAAAATGTGTCCTTGAGTGAAAATGAGAATATATTAAGAAAGGTCCAAAGGCAGAGTAGAGAAGAGGCAGAGGAAAGAAGAGGAATAGTAGAGCAAAGGAGAAGCAGAGATGAGGAAGAGAAGAGCTGAGGAATTTTTTATTCACAATACAGAAAGGTGTTGATTGTGGCAGTGAATCTGGCAGTAAACCACCAATAGGGTTTAATAGCCCTCAGAGTTTAATAGCCCTTATTGTAATCTTGCTAGGTTTAGGGTTGAGGCAATGAGCCTATCTAGACCTAGTTGTTCTTCATGGAAGTAAGCTAGTATGTTTAGGCCCATGGGGTCACCAAGCATGAACATCACTATTTAAAGATTGCAATATATATTGAGAGTTAATCCTCTCCATGGTCTTTCCCCACCTTGGGGTTTTCCACATAAATCTAGTGTCTCTTGTGTTTGATGTTGTATCTCTTGTTAAGTTTCTGATTTCATGCACTCATTGCTAAATCATAATAATTGTGGACAAGTGATGAATGTTTAATTGCAGAAAGTGCTTAAGTTTTTGTGACAACTAATTCACCCCCCCTCTTAGTTGTCTGGTGCATATCAATAATTGGTATCAGAGCCAAGTTCCTATGAAGAAAGTTTAACAGCTTGAGGAAGATCCAAAATGTCTTACAAGAAGGAAGAACTACATTTTGATGGAACTAATTATGTTCTTTGGAAGGCCTGGATGAAACATAATACACCATACCTCAAAATGGTCTGACGAATGAAGACAAAATCAAAGAATATGAGATAGATATCAAGGCAAGGGATGCTCTGCTAAGCTCATTAACTGACTCAATACTGACAAAAGTGGTAGATTTTGAAACTGTAAATAAGGTATGGGAAAAGTTGAAAAATCTATATGAAGGAGATGACTCTGTGAAGGAAACCAAGTTACAAAGTCTGATAAGTGAAATATGAAAGCTTGAAGATGAACAATGATGAAAGCATATCAGTGTTTATGCAAAGAGTTGATAAACTTGTTATAGGGATAAAAGCCATAGGCAAAACTCTCAAAGAAAAGGAAATTGTCACCAAAAACTTAGATCTCTGCCTAAGTCCTACCATCACAAGGTGGCCACGATTGAAGAATTCATGCAAGTAAAAATAGTTAACAGGGATCAGTTGCTTGGTAAGCTTACTACTTTTGAGATGAGGGAGTTAGATGATGCTCTACCAAAAGTTGAGATTGCCTTCAAAGCTAGTACTCCTGGAAGTACTTCCAGATCACAAAAGTATAAGCTAGAATCCAATGATGAGAGATGAAGTTGAAGCCAACTATGGATAGGCTGCAATGAGGATCTGGTAAGTATAAAGGAAAATTACCTTTCAAATATTTTTCCTATGGTAAAGTAGGTCATTTTGCTTCCAGATATCCTGAAAGAATTGAAAGAAGTAGAAGAAGATATGAGGACAGGCGTAGGACCCAAAATAAGTGTTATTATGTTGAAGATTTTGATGATGATGAAGGAGTATCAGATAATGGTGAAGTAGATAATGCTAATTCCCATGTAAATGAATGCTTGTTCATTGCTATTAAGGAAGATCTTGTGTCTACTAATTCTTCTAGCTCTATGAAGGAAGAAAAACCAGTGGAAAGTGCTTTGGCTACTTAGGTCATCAAAGACAAAGATGAATGGGTTATTGATAGTGGTTGCTCTCACCACATGACTGGTGGAAAAAGTAAGTTTGTAAGTTTGGAAAGATATGATGGTGGATTGGTTAGGTTTGGAGATGATACAGCTGGTAGGATTTTTGGAAAAGGATCTATTTCTTTTGATGGCAAGCATAATATTGAAGATGTCTTGTATGTGAAAGGATTAAAGCATAATATTCTGAGTGTGGGTTAGATGTGTGACAAGGGCTACAACTTAAGCTTTAAGAACAATGGATGCAAGATCAAGGAAAGCCTTGGAACAGTCATTGCAACTGGTATGAAGACCAAAGGTAATATCTATCACTTGAAAGGAACTGAGAACTATTTCTTGTTGACTCGGATTGATGAGGGATGGTTATGGCATAGAAGGTCATGTCACATTAATTTTGATAATATTATGAAGATAAGTACTGCATAGATTGTTAGAGATTTTCCTAAGCTTGTGAAGCCTACTAATCTAGTTTTCAAGGAGTGTCAATTTGGAAAACAAACAAGAACAAGTTTCAAAAGCAAGGATCAGTCAGTTGGAGGATTACTTGAGCTAGTGCATATAGATTTGTGTGGACCTACTAGAGTAAGAAATTTGCAAGGAGACATGTATTTCATGCTGCTCATTGATGATTATTCTAGAATGACTTGGGTCACCTTTTTGAAAGAGAAAGCTGAAGCTCTAGATAAATTCAAGGCATTTAAGGCAATGGTTGAAAATGAGATGGATTTGAAAATCAAATGTTTGAGATCTGATAGAGGAGGAGAGTTCACATCAAATGAATTCAATTTCTTTTGTGAAGCACATGGAATAAAGAGACAGCTATTTGCACCCAGAACTCCACAACAAAATGGAGTTGTTGAAAGGAAAAATAGAACATTTCAAGAAGCTACTAGAACTGTGATGAAGGAAGCTCATCTTCCGGAAGCATATTGGAGAGAGGCAATTCACACCGTAGTATATATCCTAAACAGAGTTCAAGTAAAAGGTAATAGTTCAAAAACTCCCTATGAATTGTGGCATGGTAGAGTTCCTATTGTGAAATATTTCAAAGTCTTTGGTAGCAAATGTTATATCAAAAGAGAAGAAGATATAGGCAAGTTTGATGCTAGATGTGATGAAGGAAACTTCCTAGGTTACTCCACCAAGAGTAAGGCCTACCTGTGCTATAATAAGAGGCCGAATAAAATCATTGAAAGTGTAAATGTCAAAGTTGATGAGTGTAAAGAAAGGTCTTTAGAACCAAGTGGATATGAGTCAGATGATCCAGATGTTTCAGAAGTGGTGTAGCATGAAGACAACATAGATGAAGAAGAACAAGCTCTGGTAAGTCCTACGAAAACTCCAAGATATGTAAGAATTGGTCATTCTAAAAATCAAATCATAGGAGATAAGAGAAAAGGGATCTTAACCAGAAGAAAAGCTACAGAAGAACAAGTATATTTCTATCTGATCTCTAAGATTGAACCTAAAACTATGGATGAGGCATGCAAAGATGAGAATTGGATAAAGGCCATGGAAGAAGAATTGATGCAAATAGAGAAGAATTAGTCTTGAGATCTTGTTCCCAAACTAGCAGACAAGAATGTAATTGGTACAAAGTGGGTCTTTAGAAACAAAATGAATGAGAATGGTAAAGTGGTAAGAAACAAAGAAAGATTGGTATGCAAAGGATACACTCATGTTAAAGGAATAGACTTTGAAGAAACTTTTTCTCCAATAGTAAGGATTAAAGCAATAAGGATGTTTCTGACTTTTGTAGCATACAAAGATTTTAAGGTTTATCAAATGGATGTGAAGTCTACCTTCTTAAATGGAGAGTTGGAAGAGGAAGTCTATATTGAACAAATGGATGGATTTCAGTCATTAGAGCAAGGGGACATGGTATACAGATTGAAGAAAGCATTGTATGGATTAAAATAAGCTCCCAGGGCATGGTATGCATGGTTGGATAGGTACCTGATATAGATAGGGTTCAGTAAAGGTATGCCAGATAGCAATATCTACTTCAAGATCAATGATGAACAAACTCTAATTGTTGCAGTTTTTGTTGATGATATTATTTTTGGAGGCAATGAAGGTATGTGCTTAGTTTTTGTTGGAAATGCAAAGTGAATTTGAAATGTCTATGTTTGGAGAGATGAACTTCTTTTTAGGTCTATAAATAAGTTAATCAGATTTAAAGGTATCTTCATTTCTTAGTCTAAGTATGTGAAAGAGTTGTTAAAGAAATTTGGGATGGAAGACTCTAAACCAGTATGCACACCTATGATAACTAGTTGTAAGTTGAGAAAAGATGATAACTCACCCTTGGCAGCCCCGAAAAGGTATAGATCTATGATTGGAGGATTACTTTATCTCACTCAAACCAAATGTGACACAATGCATGCAGTGTGTGTTGTGGCAAGATTTCAGGCACAACCTAAGGAATCACATGTGATGGAAGTCAAGAGAATTCTAGATATTTAAAAGGCACAATAGATTATGGCTTGTGGTACCCTAGGGACAGTGACTTTGTTCTCAATGCATATACTGATGTAGATTGGGTTAGAGACGTGGATGAAAGAAAAAGCACAAGTGGAGGTGCATTCTTCTTGGGAAAAAGATTAGTATCTTGGTTGAGCAAGAAACATGATTCAATATCCTTGTCTACTGCAGAAGTAGAATACATTGCAGCAACATGTAATTGCACTCAAGTGTTGTGGATGAAGTAGAATTTGAAGGACATCAGAGTTGTGTATGAAGATCTAATTACAATCTTTTGTGACAATACAAGTGCCATCAACATATCAAAAAATCTAGTGATGCATTCAAGGATAAAGCACATATCCATTAGGTATCATTTTTTGAGATAAAAGGTGATAGAGAATGAAGTGAAGTTGGAGTATGTTTCGACCAAGGATCAGATTGTAGACAGTTTTACCAAGCCTTTGCTTAAGGATACTTTTGAGTATCTCAGAGAAAAGTTAGGGGTTATCACCCCGCCTTCTCTAAACTAAGATGCACAATAGTGCATCAGTCCAGAGGTGCTTAGAGGTGCAGATTGATGCTTCTTAGGGCTACTTCTTAGGGGGAGTAGTTAGGGAGTTTAGAAGAGAGATTAGATCTAAGAAGATGAGTACAAGTATGTGCCCTTTGACATTGATGTCAAAGGGTGAGAAAAGTCATGTGAAAAAATTAGAGTGCATATGTGTAAGAGAAAGGGGGAGAATTTTGGAGAAAGAAAGAGTGAAGGTGTGTAAAGAGAAAGGGAAAGAGTGTAGGTGTGTAAAGAGAAATGGGGAGAATCGTGTCTTAATGGTTGTTGTAGTTTTTCACATCATATGTTGCCATCAATGACAAAGGGGGAGTTTGTTGTAAGTATGTGCCCAATCAGTGTTGTCATTGATGTCAACATATTTTTGTTGTCATTAGTGTCAATTGTATCCTATTCCATTACTTGTTTAGAAGATTTGTATGTTGAGGATATTGAGAAAATTGGCCTCTCCGAAAGAAACAAGTAAGCCGCAGAGAAGTGCAGTATAGACAGTGAGTTGTATGTTGAAGAATAGTTCGGTAAACTACTCCGTATTTGTTCCTTCTTGAAGATAGTGGTTTGTAGATTGGAAGTAAGTTAGAGGTATGTTTGAGGATGCTATATTTTAGGTCTAACCCATCTGCATGAAGATTTGAGTGAGTTGTGTTCACCAGAGTGAAGCCTAGTTTTTCTGTAAGTTTAGTTAAGACAGGAAGACAACATTTGGCTTCGCATTCCTCCGCAATAAAGTATTTTGCTCTACAGATCTAGAGGGAAGTCTAGGATGATGATAAGTACGTACAATTGCAATGGGTCATGGTTTGGTGGTCCACAAGCTACCTTTCTTTTATGATAGTTGAAAATAGTGAAGCTCATGTGTTCTAGTGAGAAGATTCCTATGGATACAGTGGTTAAGGTTCATATGGTTGCTCCTGATTATTATAGCATGTTTGTGGATGTCTCCTAATCATGTTCCTATCTAAAATTTGGTCCACGTTAAGAAATTGTGATGGTGTGTGAAGATTGTTCCCAGTTAATGTAGCATGTAACTAGTTTTGGCTGACCTGGTTGATCCCAGTGATTGCAGAGATCTCTACAAGATTGTGGAAGCGTGTTGTGGCATGGAAAATCATGTTTGAGTCCTAGCTAAGGCATGGCGTGATCTTCATTTCATTCCCTTTGCATGATGTTGCAATAGGTCAAAACCTATTTTGTAAATGTTTGTAATACCGACCTTGGAAATTGTTCCAATGGTTGATGCTAACCTTAATGATCATTCCAAGGTTGATGTAGTGTATAAATACTCATAGTTGAGTCATGGAAAAGGTGTCCTTGAGTGAAAATGAGAATATATTAAGAAAGGTCCAAAGGTAGACCAAAGAAGAGGCAGAGGAAAGAAGAGGAAGAGTAGAGTAGAGGAGGAGCAGAGTAGAGGAAGAGCAGAGCTGAGGAATTGTTTATTCACAATATAGAAATGTGTTGATCGTGGCTGAAAATCTAACAGTAAGCCACCAATAGGGTTTAATAGCCCTTAGGGTTTAACAACCCTTATTATAATCTTGCTATGTTTAGGGTTAAGGCAGTGAGTCTGCTAGACCTAGTTGTTCTTCATGGCTGTAAGCCAGTATGTTTAGGCCCTGTTGATGATTGTTTTGATGCAATCATAACAATTAGTTAAAATTCACATAAAATGAACCAAAACTAACTTGAAAGATATGAAGGAATCAATTAAGATTCGCTTAATCCCAAGTTTAATATGGTCAAGTCTTGACCTGTTGGGCAAATTCAGTTGGTCAATGTGAAGCTGTAATGTTCAAGGGGTCTTACGTAGTTTAGGGTTTCTTGTAGGTTTACTTGACTCAAACTATGTGAAAAGGTCATAAATATCAGCAAGTTGTTCGTTCCTTTTGCATAAAAAAATGTTACTATGCTACAAAGCTTTAAATGGTTTTCTTGAATTATTGCAGCTTTCTCTTCTTAAATATTATGAAAACTGTCTACTTTCAACTTATGCAAGTTTCTTTCAAATATGAGACAATTTCCTTTAAATTTCCACATTTTCAGCTAAGTATTTTCAAATGGGTTGGGAAAAGTTAGAAAGATCTAATCTAAACTTCATTCATTCTATCGAAGGATCTAATTGTTCTATTATCCACTATATAAGTATTGCAGCAAATTAATCAAATCCACAAACAAAAACCTTAAATGTAAGTTCTGAGCACTTTCACAAACATACACCTAAAATTGCAAGCTCTAAGAGAAAATGTTTCAAACACAATGAAGAGCAAGAAAACACTTAGAAGATAGATGCAGAATTCCAGATTCAATTGTATTAGAAACAGACAGTCATATAAGATTTACAATGTCTGAATGACTTAGCTTCATTGATCAAATTGCAGAAAACTTACAAGCTTTATAGATACAGCAAGGAGGCAAGATGTTCCACATGCTCCTTGTTGCAGACACAGGCGACCTCCTTCTTCTACTTCTAAACTAAAAGGTCCCTCTACTCTAAATGCTAAAACTAGTTACAAGTGTTGGCTATTTTCTAAAAAAATCCTTGTGTAACCTTATTACAGTGTACAGAGGCACAATATATAGATTTACACTGTCCTCAATACAGCTCAAAAACCCTAGTTAAGAAATGGTTCAAACCCCCGGTTACAATAATAAATGCTGGAGAACAAATCCCCAGAAATATCTCTAAGTACACACCAAATCTGGGTGAAACATGCCCTTTTGGAAACCCTAGCAGCTCAATAATAACTTATGTGGTCTGCTACAATAATGTCTTCAGCTACATTTTGTCTTCATCAATGAAGACCCTTGACTTCCTTGCCCTTCATCCTTATCTTCCTCTACTCCTGAAATTGGATTTCTTCCTCCGTGATGTCACTGTCATCAAGTTTCAGCCCCTTCCTCAACTGCAAACCTGCAAAAAATAGACCAGCAATAAGTATCATTATTTAATAAACCTGCAAGAAGAAAAACAACTGCCAAATCCAGTCGTGACTGTGTGAACGCATCAATCGGGCCCTAAATATGTGAAAATCGCCTCCAAAAATGCATATACAGTGCTTAGAAAAGTTGGGCCAACCATCGTTGACCAAAAATATGCATTCAAGCCATAAAATGCCCTTAAATTCTTATTGTTCTATCTTTCCCTACCTATTAGCGTGAGATATGCCCGTCGGAGCAAGCTAGAAATTTCGTACCGATCGCTCAACTCTCAGTGAAATAGCCCTATCGGCTTGTGTTTCTTTCCTATCGGCACGGGCTCAAAATATTTGACCGATCATTTCACTCTGGCCAACATAGCCTTATTGGCTTGTATCCTCGCACTGTCGGTGTGACCTCCTTCTATCGGCACGGTTAACAAAACCCCCACCGATAGCTCTTCTTTGTCTGATTGCCTACTCTTGTCGCTGTGACTCCTGCCGATGCCCTTCACTATTTTCTTTCTATCGGCATGAGACTTGCCTATTGATGCGGCCAAAATTTTCTTTGTCGATCGCCATTGTTTGGCCGATGTCTTTTATTATTTGGCTAAGTCTTTTCTTCTGTCGTCGTAATATTCACCCATCGGGGCCCTCTAACAATTTCCCACCGATTGTATTACTCACGCCGATGCCCTTCTTCTTGTTTAAATCCTTGTATATCGCCCCTATATGCTAATCGGAATGTATATTTTCAATATACAAGTCAGACGTAAAACATAGGATAAATCACTTTTAAATCTGCTTGGATTCTGGCTTGTATATTGTCCTTGCATATTGGTTTGTATATCACAACCTACAAATGCCAAAATATACAAGCGCATAACCCTATTGTATAACTTTTCAAATCTGCCTAATGTATAAATGCATTGTATGTTTTAGATATTCAATTCAGACGTAATACAAGCATTTAAATCGGATTTTACTTTCTTCTTTGATTCCTCATTGTATAAGTTCAATGTATGTCAGCCTTGTATATAAGAATATACAAGCCCGATATACATTAAATTAATTCTGTTTCGTAAAAAAGTTAGTTCCGGGCAATGTATAAAGCAATTTATATTTCCTTGTATGTAGGATACATACAACGCACGAAATATATGACGGTTTAACTCTACTTTATAATTTTCAAGTCCATAGCAATGTATCTCCACTTTGTATTTTTCAGAATGTCTGTATATCGAAACATACATACAAGTCGAAACATACAAAGACTTAATTCAAATTTATAAATGCTTCGGATCCAGGCAATGTATATTTCGCTTGTATGTATGTTTAAACATACAAACGCTGAATATACAAAGCGCATTTAACAAAATATTCACCTCAACCCTAAAAAACATTTCAGGTCCGCCTTGTATATATATTTCAAAACTTTAACCAAATGCATACAAGGAAAAAGAATATACAATCGCCCTTGTATATGAAAGCGATGTATAAAGGACATTGTATGTGCAATATGCAAGCGACCCATTATGCATTTAACCTTGTATATGGACCCGATTGCAAAAGTGACTAAGTATAAAATGACTTCCTTGTATATACAACCCGATATTCAAACAAGATTGTATATACAAATAGCAAACCCCTCTCTTGTGCATTTTACCAAAATGATCATAACTTGCAAAATATGGCAAATTTTAAGATGGTTCAAAAAGAAACCCTAACTTATTTTTCACAAGGAATCCAACCATATCATGCCCTGGTACTAAAAATGCATTTTTTCTCTACTTTTATCAATGTTTACAATTTTAACCCTCTTTTCCCTTTACCACCAAGCAAAACAACACACACAAAAGCAAAAGCAACAGCCACAGCAGGGGTCCTCATTTTGCTGAGGAGTAAAATGGGGTGTGTTGTGAACATCACAACAGGCCTGTAGGGTGACCAAGCCTGAACATCACTATTTTAAGATTGCAATATAATCCTCTTCATGGTTTTTCCCCACCTTGGGGTTTTTGACATAAATCTAGTGTCTCTTGTGTTTGATGTTGTATCTCTGGTTAAGTTTCTGATTTCATGCACTCGTTGTTAAATTATAACAATTGTGGACAAGTGATGAATGTTTAATTATAGAAAGTGTTTAAGTTTTTGTAACAACTGATTCACCCGCCCTCTTAGTTGTCCGACACATATCAACACACCCCTTTTATTGGGTCTTTGCATTGAAAATTTGTGAAAATTTGCATATTTTAGTGTATTTTCAGTAGGTTTTGACTGGTCATCACTCTAGAGATTTGCATCAAAAGTGTGTTGTGAAAGATATTGTTTCTTTATTAGACTGATATCAGACATATTATTTTCTACCCCTGATCAATTTCCTTACAACACCTTTTCTTTCACTTGTTTGCATTGAAAAAAGTTGAAAAAATCAATCATTTTAGGTCATTGTCATACATAGTTTTGCACTTGTCTTTTGCATGAAGTCTAATCTCACATTGATTTAAAAACTTATACACATGGGTTTTAATCGCAACAATAACAATAGGTTCCCTCCTAGGCCTTACATGAAGAGAAAGGTCCTCGAACCTGAAATTGTGTTTACACCTCATGATAGAACAATTGGAGACACTGAAGGACCTTTTTATATCACTGTGAAGATAATGGGAAATCTTATGGATGGAACCCTTATTGATCCTAATTGCATGACTAATGTGGCAACAAAAGAGTTCCTCCATTTGATGAAGGGGGTAAATCATAAAACACACAACAACAAAAATTGCACACAGAAAATAAAACTTTCTTTATTGATTTAGACAACTTATTACATTACAGAAGCTCAAATACAATAAGAGGAATCAACCCTCCATGGGCTACAACACATTACAACTTTCTATCACAAGACTCTGGAATCACCTACCTTTTGTGACCCTAAATCAGCTAGGGTTTATGTTTTCTTGCCTATTCTTGACTCTACACTCCCCCCCTGAAATCTACTACCACCCAGGGTTCCCAAAAATGGTTATTAATAGCTTTTTTGGCAGCTAACAACCTAATCTCAAAATTTGCATCTCCCTCCAAAAATAGGTCAACTTCTAGGAGCCATAAGTTTTGATTCGAGTGTCTGATTGACGAATTGTTTTATGCGTCAGAAAGCTCGTAGAGTGCTCTATGCGCTAAGAACTAGGTTTTCCAGTTTTGGTCATTTTTGGGCCTATACAAGGCCATTTAGTGCCTCAAACCTGAGTTTGAATAATTTTCAAGAATTTTTTAGGAAACATAAACTTCAATATCTTTCAGCTCACAAATGATCTTTGTGTTATTCCTTCGCCAAAGGTCCTATTTTTCAGTTATCAAGCTTCTTGTAAATTTTCACTTCAATATGTGCCCAAATGCAAACTTTCTAAAAATAGCAGGTGGTTATTTTTAGTAATTTGAAAAAATTGAAAGTTCTACATCATTATTCAAGCGATTATGGAACCAGAACCACAAATTTTGAACAGAAATGGAAAGAACATCAACAATTTTGAAACACATTTTTTTTGGGTGATGCAAGATTGCCCTTACACAACTAGATGCTCTTGCATTAGACACCCAGGGTAATTTGAGAAGTGACCCTGTCACATCTCAGATGTTTGTGTGAGGAAAACCCAAACAGTCAACCTCTGCCTTAAACAACCAAGAAGAATCTTCAACAGGCCTTCCCTTCCATTTCACCAGATATTCTTCGTATTGCCTATTTCGAGTACTTCTTCCCACACAGCTATCCAAGATCTTTTCTATCTCCTTTGTTGAAGTAGATTCTAGAATACTCCACTGTTCTTCTGTTGGTCCATCCTCTATTCCACCTTCATGATATTTTGATAAATCAGCAATGTTGAAAACAGGGGAAATGTTGATCCCACTCAGTATCTCTACCTCATATGCATTTCTTGAATCATGTTTCTTCAAAATTCTGCATGGTCCAAATTTCTTCATTTTTAGCTTATTGTATGTTCCAATTGGGAACCTTTCTTTTCTCAAGTGAACCATGACTTCATCACCTATATGAAATTCCTTATATCTCCTCTTCTGATCTGCCTTAACCTTGTACTGAATATTCATCTTATTAATGTGCTTTTTCACCTCTTCATGCAAATTCTTCTTGTGTTCTGCAAAGTCTTTAGCCTCAACACTTGTCTTTTCTCCTTTGTCCAGATTCCTTAATTTTGAAGCATTTCTTGGACTATTCCCATTTACAATCTGGAATGGTGATTTACCAGTACTCCTGTTGACAGACTTATTTTAAGAAAATTTTGCCTGTGGTAAAATCAAATCCCATCCCTTGGGCTTATCTCCTACTAAGCATCGTAGCAGGTTACCCAAACTCCTATTCACCACTTCTATCTGTCCATCAGTCTGTGGATGGTGTGTACAACTGAACTTCAAATCTATTTTCAACTTCTTCCACAATGTCCTCTAGAAATAACCAACAAACTTGGTATCTCAATCTAAAACTATGCTCTTTGGTAGACCATGTAATCTCACCACCTCCCCAAATAATAACTCTGTAATATGAACAACATCATTAGTCTTTTTGCAAGGAATAAAATGTGCCATCTTTGAGAATCTGTCCACCACCACAAAAATGGAATCATGTCCTCTTTGTGTCCTTGGTAAGCCAAGAACAAAATCCATACTAATATCATCCCATGTCTTCTCTGGTACAGGTAGTGGCTGATATAGACCTATATTCTGACTTGCTCCTTTCACCATTTGACATATTCTGCAACTCTACACAAATTTCCTCACATCTTGCTGCAATTGTTGCCAATACTAATTTTCACCAACAATAGCAATGGTCTTATCTCAACAAAAGTATCCAGCCAATCCTCCACTATGCTTTTCCTTAATCAGGTTCTCTCTCATGGAACTCCTTGGAATGCACAACTGGCTTCCTCTAAACAACATGCCATCTTGGATTATGAAATCCAACCATTTTGTCCTGTCCAAAGTAACAAGTTCTAAACAAGCTGTCTAGGCCTCTACAAAATCCGGATCTTCAGGATACAAATTTTTGAGCTCATCGAACCCAACAACCTCTATCTTCATTTCTGCCAACAAATTTTGCTTTCTGCTCAAAGCATCTGCAACTTTGTTGGACTTTCCACTCCTATGCTTCAAAACAAAAGTATAGCTCTACAAAAACTGAATCCATTTTATGTGCCTCTGGTTCAATTTTCCTTGACTATTAAGATACTGCAAAGCTGGATGATCACTATATAAAACAAACTCCTTTGGCAACAAATAATATCTTCATTTCTTCAAAGCCTGAACTATTGCATAAAACTCCTGATCATAAACATAATACTTTTCCTTGGCATCATTAAGCTTCTCACTAAAATAGGCAATGGGCTTACCTTCTTAATTTAAAACAGCTCCTATAACACTACCACTTGCATCACAATCTACTTGAAATACCTTATTGAAATTTGGAAGTGCCAAAATAGGTTGCTCTGTGACTTTCTACTTCAATGTATCAAAGCTTTTGTCTTCTCCTTTAGTCCATTTAAACTCTTTTCTATCCCCTCATTGTCTTAGTTATGGGTTCATAAATGCTACTAAAATTTCTGATAAAATTTCTATAAATACTTGCCAAACCATGAAAAGATCATACTTTCATAGTACTCCTTGGCATAGGCCATTCGATGATAGCTCTTACTTTTTCTTGGTCCATCGTAAGACCTTCCTTTGAGATAACAAATCCTAGGTATACCAACTCCTTTGCAAAACTACATTTCTTCAAATTGATCAACTTCTCCTCCCTCTGCTTCTCCAAAACTCTTTTGATATGCATCATATGCTCATCCCAAGTCTTACTAAAAATCAAAATATTATCTAAATAAACAATAACAAAACTTCTTAAAAATTCTTTCAATACCTCGTTCATGAGCCGCATAAATGTGCTTGGTACATTGGTTAGCCCAAATGGCATGACTAACCATGCATACAAACCCTCCTTTGTCTTAAAGGCTATCTTCCATTCATCTCCTTCTCTGATTCAGATCTGGTGATACCCACTCTTCAGGTCAATTTTCATGAAGTACTTGGCTCCAGTCAAATAGTCCATTATGTCATCCATTCTTGTTAATGGAAACCTGTACTTGATTGTGATCTTATTCATGGCCCAAGAATCTGTACACATTCTCCATTCTCCATCTTTCTTTGGTGCTAGTACTGTAGGTACCGTACATGGACTTAGGCTCTCCCTTATCAGTCCCTTCCTTAATAGCTCTTGAACTTGTCTATTCAGCTCTTCACTCTCTGCAGTAGTCATTCTATGGGATGCCTTATTTGGCAAACTAGCTCTTGGTATCAAATTCATTTGGTAACTTATCTTTGTCACTAGTGGTAAACTTTCTGGTACATTATCAGAGATAATATTCTAAAATTCTTCCAACATATCTGAAACTTTTGCTGGTACATCTCACATTTCTCTTGACTAATCTTAGGAATCAATGCAAAGCAATGATGCTTATGCTTCATAGCCTCCAAAAATTTTCTATCATCTACCAAGCAAATTCTGGCAGTACTACATACCTTTTCTTCCACCTCCTTCAAGGGCTTCAACTTATGACGAACTCCATCCTTTGTTAGGGAATATGTGTTTCCATGGCCATCATGGACAGTGCTCCTATCATACGGCCATGGCCTCCTCAACAACATATGACATGCATCCATTGGTATGATATCACACAACACCTCATCATGGTAGTTTCTAATCTTGAACTTCACTAAACACTTCTCATTGACCAAAGCTCTGTGGTCCTTCAACAACCATGCAATCCGTTGTGGATGTGGATGCTTTCTTCTCGACAACTTCAACTTGTCAACCATCTCCTCTGAAACAAGATTGTCAATGCTCCCACTATCAATAATAATATCACAACACTTACCTTCACATTTGCACCTTGTGTGGAATAAACTCTTGATTTGATTTGGTTCTTTCTCGTCATTCAACAAAGTTCTTTTGACAACTAATGTTTCTCACCTTTCAACATCTTTAGATGCTTAGACTACGCATCTTCATCTACATGTGCAACTTGTGTATTACCTTCAGGTCTTCTATTCATCCTTCCCTAATGTTGCGAACACTCATATGCACAATGCCCTTCTTCTCCACATTGGAAACAGGTTCCTTTAAAAGCTCCTCTTCGAGGTCCTTGCCCAGGTCTATCTCTTCCTCTTCCTCTTTGCTCAACATTGTTCTAGTCATGATGGCGGTAGGCATTATCCCCTCTCTGATTTTGACTATTGCTAGCTTCTTCACTTTTCTTTGAATCTTCATTTTAGCCCCCATAGGGTCTTCCACTAGTTCTTCCGCCTTGACCTCTTCCCCTTTGCTTGTTGTCAAATCTTTTATTCATCTTCTCTTCCACCTTCAGGGAAAACTGGTATGCATCTTCTATGGTGGTCATTCTAACCAGGCTCAACTCCTTTTGAATACTCAGCCTCAACCCATTAATGTAATAGGCTACCTTCTCCTTGTTGGGCCCTACATGTCCTGTCCTGATAGTAATTTTTTAAAACTCTTCTCTGTACTCCTTAACAGACTTGTTACCTTGCTTTAGTCCTTGCAGCGTCTTCAACAACTCCATCTCATAGTCCACAGGAATGAACTGCTTATTCAGTTTCTCCACCATTCGATACCATCTAGTGATCTTTCCTTTTCCTCTTCTATTCCTCTCTAATAGGATCTCCTTCCACCAAATATTGGCATGGCCTTTCAACTTTATTTTTGCAAACTTGACCTGATCTGGGTTCACATCTTCATATTTGAAATACTCCTCCATGTCATTGATCCAATCAATAAGCTGTTCCAAATTCAAATCTCCAGAATATGTAGAAACTTTGATCCTGGGCCTCTTTCCAATCTTTGAAATGACCCTCAACAACCTAACTTCTGCAGGATCTCCTACAACTTCTTGTTCTTCCTCGAATAGCTCTTCTTTAGCTTCATCCTCGCTTTCTTCTCTTGTTCTTGGATCAAACCCTCTTTGCAGATCCTCTTGCAATGTATCGATTTGCCTTTGCAGGGTTCTAAAACCCTCTTCCATTAAAGCATTCCTCCTAATATGATTTCTTCATGGATGCATCTTGATCTCCGCAGCAAACCCACAACCTTATGTCTTGGTGCAAATTGCCTCATGGTCAGCGATCTGTCTACACACTTAGGAACCCTTGCTCTGATACCACTTGATGAAGGGGGTAAATCATAAAACACACAACAACAAAAATTGCACATAGAAAATAGAACTTCGTTTATTGATTTGGACAAATTATTACATTACAAAAGCTCAAATACAATTAGAGGAATCAACCCTCCATAGGCTGCAACACATTACAGATTCCTATCACAAGACTCTAGAATCATCCGCCTTTTGTAACCCCAAATTAGCTAGGGTTTCTATTTTCCCACCTATTTTTGACTCTACACTTCCCCCCTAAAATTTACTACTGCCTGATGTTCCCAAAAATGGTTATTAATAACCTTTTTGGTAGACAACAACCTAATTTTGAAATTTGCATCTCCCTCCAAAAATAGGTCAACTTCCGGGAGCCGTAACTTTTGATCCGGGTGTCCGATTGACGAACTGTTTTATGTGTCAGAAAGTTCATGGAGTGCTCTACGTGCTAAGAATTAGCTCTATTGATTTCAGCTATTTTTGGGCCCGTACGGGGCCATTTAGTGCCTCAAACCTAAGTTTGAATAATTTTTAGGTATTTTTTGGGAAATAGAAACTTTCATATCTTTCAGCTCACAAATAATCTTTGTGTTATTCCATCGCCAAAGGTCTTATTTTTAAGTTATGAAGCTTCCTATAAATTTTCACTTCAATCCCTACCCAAATGCAAACTTTCTAAAAATAACAGGTTGCTATTTTTAGCAGTTTGGAAAAACTAAAAATTCTACATCATTATTCAAGCGATTATGGAACTAGAACCACAAATTTTGAAAATAAATGGAAACAACATCAATAATTTTGAAACACATTTTTTTGGGCTATGCAAGATTTTCCTTACACCATTGCATCCTCCTACATTAGACACCCAGGGTAATTTGAGAAGTGAACTTGTCACGTCTTAGGTGTTTGTGTGAGGAAAACCCAAAAGGTCAACCTCTGCCTTAGACAACCAAGAAGAATCTTCAACAGGGCTTCCCTTCCATTTCATGAGATATTCTTTGTACTGCATGTTTCGAGTACCTCTTCCCACATGGCTATCCAAGATCTCTTCTATCTCCTCTGTTGAAGTAGATACTAGAATACTCCACTGTTCTTCGGATGGTCCATCCTCTGTTCCACCTTCATGATATTCTGATAAATCAACAATGTTGAAAACAAGAGAAATGTTGATCCCACTCAGTACCTATTGTGTGGTTACACAACATGCCCCATTTTGACTTGACAAAATAGGGACCCAACTTTTTGCTGCTTTGGCTAGCATTATTTTTTTTGCTATTTGGCAGTCTGGTAAAAGTAAGTCATGTAGATGACCCTGCATAAGGGAGTTGGGTAAGTCATCATGATGAGGTCAGTTTGTCAAAGTTAATATTTCATATCAATAACCTCATGATTGGAAAGAGTACAAAATTTCATGCAGGTTTGCCTTTTGGATCACCCTGATATTCCTTAGGGAACGAAAGTTACGGTGAGTCAAAGTCCTGGTCAAACCTGATATTCCTAGGGGGGGTCATGTTCCTTAACATCAATCACCTTACGTTAGATCACCCTGATGCCAATTTTATCACCCGATAATTATTTGGTCCAAAGCTCTGGACGTCAATCTTACATGATAGTGGTATTTACCCGTCAGACAGCTTCATATATTTTGCGAGGGTCATATTTTGAATATCACCCGATCTTTCAAATATCACCCTGCCGAAGAATATCACCCCAGAGCCAATGTGCTGATGACGTTATCCAATCCTGATGAACAAAGAAAATCACCCTGACGGTGACGTCGTCATCCTTTTTACCTCGCGGAGTTATTTTTTTTCCAATGATCACTCTTTCAAATAACATGACGGTGACGTCATCCTAATCTTTCGAAAGGGGGTCACATTCGTTAATATGGCTCATCTTCGTTAACATGATGATGATGTCAGCTTATCCCATTTCACAAAGGACCCAATATGACGGTGACATCATTAATAGGCTTGAACTCTGAAGGTCATCTAATTTCTAACATCCGTCATCTTCTCTAAATATGACTGATCTTTCCTAACATGATGGTGACATCATTCTGGCCCAATATATAAAAAACTCGACATGACCATGACGTCATCCTATTCGGAGGGTGATATTCCTCAATATCAAGGTCATATTTCTTAACATCACCCGATTTCCTTTAGTATGACCATGACATCAGCATTTCATATTTTAACGAAGCCTGTCCATGATGATGACATCATCATCATATCCCAATCTATGAAGAGATTCATATTAGTTAATATACCTCATATTAACTAATGTGCATACCCGGACCCGATAGTTTCATTCAATGGAATTTAGTGAACAAAAGCGCATGTATTGCATATGCATGATCTTATGCATGTGACAACTGAAAATGTAAGGCTTGCATATCATATGAAGGGTCACATCACCCTTGGAATACAAAAAGACCTACTGCAAGGTGAAACCATTTGCAAAAAATTCAAAGAAATTCAAAAAATTAGGAAATTTGTGATCTTCTCCTTGGCAGGGTCATAACTCCTAGCTACTGTGTCAGAATTTAAACTTTTTGGACTCATTGGAAAGATAAACTAGTTATCTAGTTTGAGTTCCTCTGTTAGTAAGGCTTAACACCTAGTAACCGACAAAGTCTTGAGGCCCTAATTTCTCTCCTAAGGCCTCCGAAAATGCAATTTACTAAGATGTAGAAAATACCGAAAATCATATTTTCGATATTTTTATCAAAAAATCACTCAAATGACCCTAGACCTAATCAGATATTAAGCCATTTTAGGGCCTAATAGCATGTTTTCCAATCAATGATAGTCACCCGCACCCTCTTGACCACCTATGGAAATTTAATTAGGCGAATTTTCACAGATGCTCAATATTCATAACCCGATATGTATAGGTTTGCACATTCACAGGCTGATAAAATATAAATGTTTATTTTCTTGCTAGTTATTAAATGAAGCTGATGCTTGATTCTTGTCTTTTTATTGTAGGATGTTGAAGTTGTTTTGGAGTACGGCTGAAAACTGCAGAGTTGTTGACACGGAGGCAACCTGAACCAGAGATGAGGAGGATATTGTCAAATATACTATTTGCTAGCTGGAGGATGGACTAGGTCAAAGATGCTGAAATATTTTGTGCTAGCTGTGTAGTTGCCAACTGGCAGACATGTGCTATTCATCTGGACTGTTGATCTTAATAGATAAATCCTGACCGTAGGTCATCTGTAACCATTCCCACACCTTATTCTATAAAAGGTGCAGAGATGTGATAATTGGATAATTTAGAAGCTTAATTGAAATTTGACTGCTGAAATATCAGGGCCTATTTCAAAGTTATTGTAGGCATACATATCATTGCATACTTAATGAAAGAGAAAATTGTTTGATTACAAATCATCATAAATCCTGAGTAATCAGTGTTTGAATTCTTGATACATGCTTTGATTTGCTGCGTCCCTTGGAGTGCTTATCAGTCTGTATGTGTTGTCTTCATTCCTTTTCCTTCGAAGTTAGCATCATCTGTATCTAGCTGTGGAACATCCTGGTGAAAATATGGTTTGATTTCTTCTCCTCGTGACTGTATCTAGTATGTATGCGGTTCAATAGCTAAGATTCACCAAATTTGAAGTATTCGTTTAATTTTCTTTGAATTTCAGAGTAATTCCCCATCATAATTGCAAATAACAAATAATCAAAAGAAAATAACATGAAATATGCTGACATCTTGTAGATAACTGAATATCATTAGCATATTTGAGCTAAATGCATGTAGTGTTGAAAATATCATGCAAAGAAATTCAAATAATGATAAAATTCATACAAATATCAACCTGTAGGCACATTATTTGAGTGAATTCATAGTGCAGAGGTAAAATAATTTGGAGATTTATGCAGGGCAGATATAAAGAATATGATATTTGGAGAAATATTGATGAACTTTACAGAAATTACTGAAAAACGTAAGGCTCCTGAATGATTAATAGCAACACACATCAACCACTGAGTAACATCAGTAGATTATGAACTAATCAACGGAGACTTGGGATCATGAATTCTCTGAATTCATCGTATCTTTCAAGATGAGTAAAGGTTGTTGTGTAACTTTTATTTTATGTCTGTTTATGACTAACATCATCATCAACATAAATTGGTGCTAGAAGGAGGGCCTGAAAAAAGAATCTTTGGATTTTCTGCAAATATTTTATTGTTTGAGGTTAATGTCTGCAAATATCTCTTATCTGGGAGGTTTTGACTGTATCTTTGCAAAGATCTAGCTCAAAGCTTCAAAGATTTGGCCAACATTTTCTGAACCTTCAAGTTTTATTCTAAGATATGATAGATCTCATTAAAATTTCAAAATCCTAAAAAAAAAATTGAAAATAGAGTCTCATTTTTATGGATGCATATGAAAATAATTATCAGGTCAACATTCCTTTATTTTAGGAAACTTTGAATAGGCAGCTTTATCCTCAGAATTTATTTGACTTTGGTTTATCCAGTTGTTGCAGGATACACCAGACTGTGGAACATAGTGAAATTAATTGTCTAACTTTTCTTATAAGGTTGGAACTATATTTGAAAGGAATAATATTTTTTATAGATGTGTTCAGGGATGAAGTCTGGTAGGAAAATGAAGAAATTCTGGAGCAACAAGCAGATGCAGCACCAGAAGTTATTAGTTATTCAAACACTAAAGTGGACCACTCTGAAGATTTTGAATTACACTTGTCCAGAAATATACAGTGTAGTCAAATATTAGGTTTATCCACTGATGATGTCCTGAGTGAAAGTTGGTGTAGATTACATGACGAAGAGCATTCAGAAAGGGATTGTTATGCTTGCTTGGTCATGTTGAAGAAGACTTTAAAAAATACAGTAGCTGAATCGGTTCTAGAAGGTAAAGAAGAGGAAACATCCTTCCTTGAGTCATTTTATGGTGAGAACTGGAGTTCTCTACTTCCTAATATAGGTAAGGGTGAGGCAGAGTGCAGGTATGAATCTTTTGAAAATTGTGAAGAAGAAACCATTTGTCAGGATAAAGTCTTTGATTATGATCCTATTGCTTTTGATAAGGATAGTGAAATATCTTTCCTTGAGTCATTTTATGGTAAAAAGGAATGGAGACAGGTGGACGAATTTAAATGCACTACTGTTGATGAAGTTCCTATGATAATAACCTAGGGAGTTGTAGAAAAGAGAATAAATGCTGATTTACTATCTAACTTGTTTAAGTTGAATGATCAAATGCAAAAATATTGCAGGTCAATTGAACCAGATACCTTACTGGATGGACAATGTGAGTTATTTGATGAACAATTCATGAAAGTTGAAGATGCAGAAAAAATTGGAATTGTTGTGCATAATCAGATTCCAATCCAATGTCATTTTGAAAATGAAATGGGGGAGAATTCCTATCAATTGAAGGTTGTTTCACCTTTACAGTCAAATGATTTAGAAGAGATAAATTTTTGTATATCAGGTTATGAAAATAAAGATACTCATTTAGATGATGCTGTGCAGGGATTTAATGAAAACAATGAGGTGCTTCCTGAAGTCAAGAATCAGACATACATCCAGAATGAGGAGACAAAGCTAGATAAAGATGAAGGATTGATACTTCAAAAGTCATACATTCTTCAATTTGAAGTGAGACTAGACACTGAGCTGAGCAATGAGAATGCAAAGTTAAATAGAAGACCAGCTGTAAATGAAGAAGCATGTCCAACAAAGCCAGAAATACATCAGGTTGTATTTCTCCTTTCAACAATAAATGATGTTGAATACTATTTTGATTATGGAAATTCAGGAGATAAGACATGCATATGGATTAATCATGAACACGATGAGCTTCCTCAGTTGCTGATCATTAAGAGTTATTATGTTAAACACAGTGAATTTAGAATACAAGAATATTTTTCAGAATACAAGGATGAATTTGCTAAGATGAGAACCATAACTAATGCCCTGATGCTCCTGCACAATTTAAGGAAGTATGCAAATACATGTGTCTTTGGGTCTTCTCCTGGGTTTTATTTGCCTTGTGGGGTTTGCATATAGTTTGGTAGAGTAGTTGTCTTGTTTCTTTCCTTGCTTTCTTGTTTTGTTTTCTATTGTTTCCTTTTGTAGTTAGTTGTTTGTATAGTTTGCTTAGTGTGTTTGCTTTTGTTTGTTTGCTTGTTGAGTTTTGTTTTGGTTAGTCAAGATGATGTAGCTCATCATCCTAAGAAAATAACTGAATTGTTAAGATTCAAGTGATGAGAACAAATTCATATATAGGTTATGATTCATTCTAAGAAGTACTTGTGATCAGGTATGTGATATCTTTTCATCAGGGTGCCTTTTCTTGACGAAAGTGATTCTTTCACAATGACTCACCTAACAGCCTTGGGTTTATTGAACATACAAGTATAGGTGTTAAGTGAAAAATCTAAAGGGACTCCCTTGCTACCAATACAATCTCCAACCTAAATCAGCAAGTGACCATACCTTACATACTAAGCTTACATGATGACATCAGATGAATAGAGTATAAATTTTGAAAATCCAAAATATAATAAAATTAGTTCATCTAAGTAACTCTACCGGGGCTATAGACGCCTGTTGGTAGTGGGGCTCTACTTAGGGGGATTGTATAGATAACCTTGTCGGGGCTACGGACGCCTGTTGGCAGCAAGGCTCTATCTAGGTTGGCTATGAGGGATGCTCCCAAACTATGTAGCTTAACATCAATTACTCATGTTTTCAACTTGCTTTCAAGATGAGGATAATTAATCATTCGCACACACCTGATCCTTTATTAGCATTGTTGCCATGATGAAAACTTTGTCATACAGAAAGATTATGATGCTTATATTTAGAAAGAGTTAGAATACTATATATGAATGTGATCACCTCACTTGAATCATTGGAATTTGGTTGTTTTCTTTGGTGGCAAGTTGTTGTGTAGTTACACAACACACCCCATTTTGACATGACCCAACTTTTTGCTGCTTTGGCTTGCGTTGTTTTTTTTGCTTTTCCACGGTCTGGTAAAAGTAAGTCATGCAGATGACCCTGCATAAGGGAGCTGCGTAAGTCATCATGATGAGGTCAGTTCATCAAAGTTAATATTTCATATCAATAACCTCATGATTGGAAAGAGTACAAAATTTCATGCAGGTTTGCCTTTTGGATCACCCTGATATTCCTTAGGGAGTGAAAGTTAGGGTGAGTCAATGTCCTGGTCAAACTTGATATTCCTATGGGGGTCATGTTCCTTAACATCAGTCACCTTACGTTAGATCACCCTGATGCCAATTTTATCACCTGATAATCATTTGGTCCGAAGCTCTGGATGTCAATCTTACGTGATAGTGGTATTTACCTGTCAGACAGCTTCATATATTTTGCGAGGGTCATATTTCGAATATCACCTGATCTTTCGAATATCACCCGATCTTTCAAATATCAACCTGCTGCAGAATATCACCCCAGAGCCAATATGCTGATGACGTCATCCAATCCCGATGAACAAAGAAAATCACCCTGACGGTGACATTGTCATCCTTTTTACCTCACAGAGTTATTTTTTTTCCAACGATCACCCTTTTAAATAACATGACGGTGACGTCATCCTGATTTTTCGAAAGGGGGTCACATTCATTAATATGGCTCATCTTCGTTAACATGATGATGATGTCAGCTTATCCCATTTCACAAAGGACCCAATATGACGGTGACATCATCAATAGGCTTGAACTCCGAAGGTCATCTAATTTCTAACATCCGTCATCTTTTCTAAATATGACTGATCTTTCCTAACATGACGGTGATGTCATTCTGGCCTAATATACAAAAAACTTGACATGGCCGTGATGTCATCCTATTTGGAGGGTGATATTCCTCAATATCAAGGTCATATTTCTTAACATCACCCGATTTCCTTCAGTTTGACCATGACATCATCCTTTCACATTTTAATGAAGCCCGTCCATGATGATGAAATCATCATCATATCCCGATCTATGAAGAGAGTCATATTAGTTAATATCCCTCATATTAACTAATGTGCATACCCGGACCCGATAGTTTCATTCAATGGAATTTAGTGAACAAAAGCGCATGTATTGCATATGCATGATCTTATGCATGCGATAACTGAAAATGTAAGGCTTGCATATCATATGAAGGGTCACATCACCCTTGGAATACAAAAAGAGCTACTGCAAGGTGAAACCATTTGCAAAAAATTCAAAGAAATTCAAAAAATTAGGAAATTTGTGATCTTCTCCTTGGCAGGGTCATAACTCCTAGCTACTGTGTCAGAATTTAAAGTTTTTGGACTCATTGGAAAGATAAACTAGTTATCTAGTTTGAGTTCCTTTGTTATTAAGGCTTAACACCTAGTAACCGACGAAGTCTTGAGGCCCTAATTTCGCTCCTAAGGCCTCCGAAATGCAATTTACTAAGATGTCAAAAATACCGAAAATCATATTTTTGATATTTTTATCAAAAAATCACTCAAATGAACCTAGACCTGATCAAATATTGAGCCATTTTAGGGCCTGATAGAATGTTTTCCAGTCAACGATAGTCACCCGGACCCTCTTAACCACCTATGGACATTTAATTACGCGAATTTTCATAGATGCTCAATATTCATAACCCAATATGTATAGGTTTGCACATTCACAGCCTTATAAAATATAAATGTTTATTTTCCTGCTAGTTATTAAATGAAGCTGATGCTTGATTCTTGTCTTTTTATTGCAGGATGTTGAAGCTGTTTTGGAGTATGACTGAAAACTGCGGAGTTGCTGACACGGAGGCAACCTGAACCAGAGATGAGGAGGATATTGTCAAGTATACTGTTTGCTAGCTAGAGGATGGACTAGGTCAAAGATGCTGAAATATTCTGTGCTAGCTGTGTTGCCAACTGGCAGACACGTGCTATTCATCTGGACTATTGATCTTAATAGATAAATCCTGACCGTAGGTCATCTGTAACCATTCCCTCACCTTATTCTATAAAAGGTGCAGGGATGTGATAATTGGATTATTCAGAAGCTTAATTGAAATTTGACTGGTGAAATATCAGGGCCTATTTCAAAGTTATTGTAAGCATACATATCATTGCATACTTAATGAAAGAGAAGACCGTTTGATTACAAATCATCATAAATCCTGAGTAATCAGTGTTTGAATTCTTGATACATGCTTTGATTTGCTTCATCCCTTGGAGTGCTTATCAGTCTGTATGTGTTGTCTTCATTCCTTTTCCTTCGAAGTTAGCATCATCTGTATCTAGCTGTGGAACATCCTGGTGAAAATATGGTTTGATTTCTTCTCCTCGTGACTGTATCTGTATGTATGTGGTTCAATAGCTAAGATTCACCAAATTTGAAGTATTCGTTTAATTTTCTTTGAATTTCAGAGTAATTCCCCATCATAATTGTAAATAACAGATAATCAGAAGCAAATAACATGAAATATGCTAACATCTCGTAGATAACTGAATATCATTAGCATATTTGAGCTAAATGCATGTAGTGTTGAAAATATCATGCAAAGAATTGCAAATAATGGTAAAATTCATACAAATATCAACCTGTAGGCACATTATTTGAGTGAATTCATAGTGCAGAGGTAAAATAATTTGGAGATTTATGCAGGGTAGATATAAAGAACAGGATATTTAGAGAAATATTGATGAACTTTACAGAAATTACTGAAGAACATAAGGCCCTTGAATGATTAACAGCAACACACATCAGCCACTGAGTAACGTCAGTAGATTATGAACTAATCAATGAAGACTTGCGATCATGAATTCTCTGAATTCATCATATCTTTCAAGATGAGTAAAGGTTGTTGTGTAACTTTTATTCTATGTTTGTTTATGACTAACATCATCATCAACATAAATTTGTGCTAGAAGGAGGGCCTAGACAAAGAATCTGTGGATTTTCTACAAATATTTCATCATTTGAGGTTAATGTCTACAAATATCTCTTATCTGGGAGGTTTTGACTATATCTTTGCAAAGATCTAGCTCAAAGCTTCAAAGATTTGGCCAACATTTTCTGAACCTTCAAGTTTTATTCTGAGATATGATAGATCTCATTAAAATTTCAAAATCCTAAAAAAAAAAAATTGAAAATAGAGTCTCATTTTGATGGATGCATATGAAAATAATTGTCAGGTCAACATTCCTTTATTTCAGGAAACTTTGAATAGGCAGCTTTATCCTCAGAATTTATTTGACTTTGGTTTATCCAGTTGTTGCAGGATACACCAGACTATGGAACATAGTGAAATTAATTGTCTAACTTTTCTTATAAGGTTGGATCTATATTTGAAAGGAATAATATTTTTTATAGATGTGTTTAGGGATGAAGTCTAGCAGGAAAATGAAGAAATTCTGGAGCAACAAGCAGATGCAGCACCAGAAGTTATTAGTTGTTCAGACACTGAAGTGGACCACTCTGAAGATTTTGAATTATACTTGTCCAGAAATATATGGTGTAGTCAAATATTAGGTTTATCCACTGATGATGTCCTGATTTAAAGTTGGTGCAGATTACATTACGAAGAGCATTCAGAAAGGGATTGTTACGCTTTCTTGGTCATGTTGAAGAAGACTTTAAAAAATACAATAGCTGAATCGGTTCTAGAAGGTAAAGAAGAGGAAACATCCTTCCTTGAGTCATTTTATGGTGAGAACTGGAGTTCTCTACTTCCTAATATAGGTAAGGGTGAGGTAGAGTGTAGGTATGAATCTTTTGAAAATTGTGAAGAAGAAACCATTTGTTAGGATAAAGTCTTTGATTATGATCCTATTGCTTTTGATAAGGATAGTGAAACATCTTTCCTTGAGTCATTTTGTGGTAAAAAGGAATGGAGACAGGTGGAAGAATTTAAATGCACTATTGCTGATGAAGTTCCTATGATAGTAACCTAGGAAGTTGTAGAAAAGATAATAAATGCTGATTTACTATCTAACTTGTTTAAGTTGAATGATCAAATGCAAGAATGTTGCAGGTCAATGGAACTAGATACCTTACTGGATGGACAATGTGAGTTATTTGATGAAAAATTCATGAAAGTTGAAGATGCAGAAAGCTTTGGAATTGTTGTGTATAATCAGATTCCAATCCAATGTCATTTTGAAAATGAAATGGGGGAGTATTCCTATCAATTGAAAGTTGTTTCACCTTTACAGTCAAATGATTTAGAAGGGATAAATTTCTGTATATCAGGTTATGAAAATAAAGATACTCATTTAGATGCTGCTATGTAGGGATTTAATGAAAACAGTGAGGTGCTTCCTGAAGTCAAGAATCAGACATACATCCAGAATGAGGAGACAAAGCTGGATAAAGTTGAAGGATTAATACTTCAAGAGTCATACATTCTTCAATTTGAAGTGAGACTAGACACTGAGCTAAGCAATGAGAATGCAAAGTTAAATAGAAGACCAACTGTCAATGAAGAAGCATGTCCAACAGAGCCAGAAATACATCAGGTTGTATTTCTCCTTTCCACAGTAAAGGATGTTGAATACTATTTTGATTATGGAAATTCAGGAGATAAGACATGCATATGGATTAATCATGAACATGATGAGCTTCCTCAGTTGCTGATCATTAAGAGTTATTATGTTAAACACAGTGAATTTAGAATACAAGAATATTTTTCAGAATACAAGGATGAATTTGCTAAGATGAGAACCATAACTAATGCCCTAACACTCCTGTACAATTTAAGGAAGTATGAAAATACAAGTGTCTTTGAGTCTTCTCCTGGGTTTTATTTGCCTTGTGGGGTTTGCATATAGTTTGGTAGAGTAGTTTTCTTGTTTCTTTCCTTGCTTTCTTGTTTTGTTTTCTATTGTTTTCCTTTGTAGTTAGTTGTTTGTACAGTTTGCTTAGTGTGTTTGTTTTTGTTTGTTTGCTTGTTGAGTTCTGTTTTGGTTAGTCAAGATGATGCAGCTCATCATCCTAAAAAAATAACTGAATTGTTAAGATTCAAGTGATGAGAACAAATTCATATATAGGTTATGATTCATTCTAAGAAGTACTTGTGATCAGGTTTGTGATATCTTTTCATCAGTGTGCCTTTTCTTGACGAAAGGGATTCTTTCACAATGACTCACCTAACAGCCTTGGGTTTGTTGAACACACAAGTATAGGTGTTAAGTGAAAAATCTAAAGGGACTCCCTTGCTACCAATACAATCTCCAACCTAAATCAGCAAGTGACCATACCTTGCATACTAAGCTTACATGATGACATCAGATGAATAGAGTATAAATTTTGAAAATCCAAAATATAATAAAATTAGGCCATCTAAGTAACTCTACCGGGGCTATAGACGCCTACTGGCAGTGGGGTTCTACTTAGGGGGATTGTATAGATAACCTTACCAGGGCTATGGACGCCTACTAGCAGCAAGGCTCTATCCAAGTTGGCTATGAGGGATGCTCCCAAACTATGTAGCTTAACATCAGTTACTCATGTTTTCAACTTGCTTTCAAGATGAGGATAATTAATCATTCGCACACACCTAATCCTTTGTTAGCATTGTTGCCATGATGAAAACTTTGTCATACAGAAAGATTATGATGCTTATACTTAGAAAGAGTTAGAATACTGTATATGAATGTGATCACCTCACTTGAATCATTGGAATTTGGTTGTTTTCTTTGGTGGCAAGTTGTTGTGTGGTTACACAACACGCCCCATTTTGACTTGACCCAACTTTTTGCTGCTTTGGCTTGCGTTGTTTTTTTTGCTCTTCGGTGGTCTAGTAAAAGTAAGTCATGCAGATGACCCTACATAAGGGAGCTGCGTAAGTCATGATGATGAGGTCAGTTTGTCAAATTTAATATTTCATATCAATAACCTCATGATTGGAAAGAGTACAAAATTTCATGCAGGTTTGCCTTTTGGATCGCCCTGATATTCCTTAGGGAATGAAAGTTACGGTGAGTCAAATTCCTGGTCAAACCTGATATTCCTAGGGGGTCATGTTCCTTAACATCAGTCAGCTTACGTTAGATCACCCTGATGCCAATTTTATCACCTAATAGTCATTCGGTCTGAAGCTCTGGACATGAATCTTACATGATAGTGGTATTTACCCATCAGACAGCTTCATATATTTTGCGAGGGTCATATTTCGAATATCACCTGATCTTTCGAATATCACCCTGCCGCAGAATATCACCCCAGAGCCAATATGCTGATGACATCATCCAATCCTGATGAACAAAGAAAATCACCCTGACGGTGACATCGTCATCCTTTTTACCTCGCGGAGTTATTTTTTTCCAACGATCACCCTTTTAAATAACATGACGGTGACGTCATCCTGATCTTTCGAAAGGGGGTCACATTTATTAATATGGCTCATCTTTGTTAACATGATGATGACCTTAGCTTATCCCATTTCACAAAGGACCCAATATGATGGTGACATCATCAATAGGCTTGAACTCTGAAGGTCATCTAATTTCTAACATCCGTCATCTTTTCTAAATACGACTAATCTTTCCTAACATGACGGTGACGTCATTCTGGCCCGATATATAAAAAACTTGACATGACCATGACGTCATCCTATTTAGAGGGTGATATTCCTCAATATCAAGGTCATATTTCTTAACATCACCCGATTTCCTTCAGTATGACCATGACGTCAGCCTTTCACATTTTAACGAAGCCTGTCCATGATGATGACATCATCATCATATCCTGATCTATGAAGAGAGTCATATTAGTTAATATCCCTCATATTAACTAATGTGCATACCTGGACCCGATAGTTTCATTCAATGGAATTTAGTGAACAAAAGTGCATGTATTGCATATGCATGATCTTATGCATGCGATAACTAAAAATGTAAGGCTTGCATATCATATGAAGGGTCACATCACCCTTGGAATACTAAAAGAGCTACTGCAAGGTGAAACCATTTGCAAAAAATTCAAAGAAATTCAAAAAATTAGGAAATTTGTGATCTTCTCCTTGGCAGGGTCATAACTCCTAGCTACTGTGTCAGAATTTAAACTTTTTGGACTCATTGGAAAGATAAACTAGTTATCTAGTTTGAGTTCCTTTGTTGTTAAGGCTTAATGCCTAGTAACCGACGAAGTCTTGAGGCCCTAATTTCACTCCTAAGGCCTCCGAAATGCAATTTACTAAGATGTAGAAAATACCGAAAATCATATTTTTGATATTTTTATCAAAAAATCACTCAAATGAACCTAGACCTGATCAAATATTGAGCCATTTTAGGGCCTAATAGAATGTTTTCCAGTCAACGATAGTCACCCGGACCCTCTTGACCACCTATGGACATTTAATTATGTGAATTTTCACAGATGCTCAATCTTCATAACCCAATATGTATAGGTTTGCACATTCACAGCCTGATAAAATATAAATGTTTATTTTCCTGCTAGTTATTAAATGAAGCTGACGATTGATTCTTGTCTTTTTATTGCAAGATGTTGAAGCTATTTTGGAGTACGGCTGAAAACTGTGGAGTTGTTGACATGAAGGCAACCTGAACCAGAGATGAGGAGGATATTGTCAAATATACTGTTTGCTAGCTGGAGGATGGACTAGGTCAAAGATGGTGGAATATTCTGTGCCAGCTGTGTAGTTGCCAACTAGCAGACACGTGCTATTCATCTGGACTGTTGATCTTTATGGATAAATCTTGACCGTAGGTCATCTGTAACCATTCCCTCACCTTATTCTATAAAAGGTGCAGGGATGTGATAATTGGATTATTCAGAAGTTTAATCAAAATTTGACTGCTGAAATATCAGGGCCTATTTCAAAGTTATTGTAAGCATACATATCATTGCATACTTAATGAAAGAGAAGACCGTTTGATTACAAATCATCATAAATCCTGAGTAATCAGTGTTTGAGTTCTTGATACATGCTTTGATTTGCTTCGTCTCTTGGAGTGCTTATCAGTCTGTATGTGTTGTCTTGATTCCTTTTCCTTCAAAGTTAGCATCATCTGTATCTAGCTGTGGAACATCCTAGTGAAAATATGGTTTGATTTCTTCTCCTCGTGACTGTATCTAGTATGTATGTGGTTCAATAGCTAAGATTCACCAAATTTGAAGTATTTGTTTAATTTTCTTTGAATTTCAGAGTAATTCCCCATCATAATTGTAAATAACAGATAATCAGAAGCAAATAACATGAAATATGCTGACATCTCATAGATAATTGAATATCATTAGCATATTTGAGCTAAATGCATGTAGTGTTGAAAATATCATGCAAAGAATTGCAAATAATGGTAAAATTCATGCAAATATCAACCTGTAGGCACATTATTTGAGTGAATTCATAGTGCAGAGGTAAAATAATTTAGAGATTTATGCAGGGAAGATATAAAGAACAGGATATTTGGAGAAATATTGATGAACTTTACAAAAATTACTGAAGAACGTAAGGCCCCTAAATGATTAACAACAACACACATCAACCACTGAGTAACGTCAATAGATTATGAACTAATAAATGGAGACTTGGGATCATGAATTCCCTGAATTCATCATATCTTTCAAGATGAGTAAAGGTTGTTGTGTAACTTTTATTCTATGTTTGTTTATGACTAACATCATCATCAACAGTACCTCTACCTCATATGCATTTCCTAAATCATGTTTCTTCAAAATCCTACATGGTCCAAATTTCTTCATTTTCAGCTTATTGTATGTTCCAATTGGGAACCTTTCTTTTCTTAAGTAAAACATGAATTCATCTCCTATCTAGAATTCCTTATATCTCCTCTTCTAATCTACCTTAGCCTTATACTGAATATTCATCTTATTAATGTGCTTTTTCATATCTTCATGCAAATTCTTCATGTGTTCTGCAAAGTCTTCAACCTCGGCACTTGTCTTTTCTCCTTTGTCTAGATTCCTTAATTCTAATTCATTTCTTGGACTATTCCCATATACAATTTGGAATGGTGATTTACCAGTACTCCTATTGATAGAATTGTTGTAAGCAAATTTTGCCTGTGGTAAAATAAAATCCCATCCCTTGGGCTTATCTCCTACTAAGCATCGTAGCACGTTACCCAAACTCCTATTCACCACTTCTATCTA
The DNA here is from genome assembly GCA_027924645.1 of Cunninghamia lanceolata. Classification (NCBI taxonomy): domain Eukaryota; kingdom Viridiplantae; phylum Streptophyta; class Pinopsida; order Cupressales; family Cupressaceae; genus Cunninghamia; species Cunninghamia lanceolata. Next base: position 1,420,149 of record BSBN01000719.1, on the reverse strand, counting down.
TCCATCAGTCTATGGATGGTGTGCAGAACTAAACTTCAACTATGTTTTGAACTTCTTCCATAATGTCCACCAGAAATAACCAAAAAACTTGGTATCTTGATTTGAATCTATTCTTTTTGGTAGACCATGTAATCTCACCACCTCCTTGAAAAATAACTCTGCAATATGAATGACATCATTAGTCTTCTTGCAAGGATTAAAATGTGACATCTTCGAGAATCTGTGCACCACCACAAAAATGGAATCATGTCCTCTCTCTATCCTTGGTAATCCAAGAACAAAATCCATACTAATATCATCCCATGGCTTCTCTGGTATAGGTAGTGGCTGATATAGACCTGTATTCTGACTTGCTCCTTTTGCCATCTGACATACTCTGCAACTCTACTCAAATTTCCTCACATCCTGCTGCAATTGTGGCCAATAATAATTTTCACCAACAATAGCAATGGTCTTATATTGACCAACGTGTCTAGCCAATACTCCACTATGCTTCTCCTTAATCAGGTTCTCTCTCATGGAACTCCTTGGAATGCACAACTTGCCATCTTGGATTATGAAATCCAACCATTTTGTCCTGTCTAAAGTAACAGGTTCCAAACAAGCTTTCCAGGCCTCTACAAAATCTAGATCTTCATAATACAAACTTTTGATCTCATCGAACCCAACAACCTCTATCTTCATTTCTGTCAACAAATTTTGCCTTCTGCTCAAGGCATCTGCAACTCTATTGGACTTCCCACCCCTGTGCTTCAAAATAAAAGTATAGCTCTACAAAAACGCAAACCATTTTAAGTGCCTCTAGTTCAACTTTCCTTGACAATTAAGATACTGCAAAGCCTGATGATCAGTATATAAAACAAACTCCTTTGGCAACAAATAATGTCTCCATTTCTTCAAAGCCTGAACTATTGCATAAAACTCTTGTTCATAAACAAAATACTTTCTCTTTGCATCATTAAGATTCTCACTAAAATAGGCAATGGGCTTACCCTCTTGACACAAAAAAGCTCCTATAGCACTACCACTTGCATCACAATCTACCTAAAATACCTTATTGAAATCTGGAAGTGCCAAAACAGGTTGCTCTGTGACTTTCTGCTTCAATGTATCAAAGCTTTTGTCTACTCCTTTAGTCCATTTAAACTCTTTTCTATCCCCTCTCATTGTCTCAGTTAGGGGTGCATTAATGCTACTAAAATTTCTGATAAACTTTTTGTAGATACTTGCCAAACCATGAAAAGATCGTACCTACGAAGCACTCCTTGGTGTAGGCCATTCAATGATAGCTCTTACTTTTTTGGGGTCAATCTTAATACTTTCCTCTGAGACAACAAATCCTAGGTATACCAACTCCTTTGCAAAACTACATTTCTTCAGATTGATCAACAACTTCTCCTCCCTCAGCTTCTCCAAAACTCTTCTGATATGCATCATATGCTCATCCCAAGTCTTATTGAAAATCAAAATATTGTCTAAATAAATAGTAAAAAAACTTTCCAAAAACTCTTTCAGTACCTCGTTCATGAGCTACATGAATGTGCTTGGTGCATTGGTTAGCCCAAATGGCATGACTAACCACTCATACAAACCCTCCTTTGTCTTGAAGGTTGTCTTCCATTCATCTCCTTCTCTGATTCAAGTCTGGTGATACCCACTCTTCAGGTCAATTTTTGTGAAGTACTTGGCTCCACTCAAACAGTCCATTATGTCATCCATTCTTGGAAATGGAAACTTGTAGTTGATCGTGATCTTATTCATAGCCCAAGAATCTGTACACATTCTCCATTCTCCATCTTTCTTTGGTACTAGTATTATAGGTATTGCACATGGAGTTAGGCTCTCCCTTATCAGTCCCTTCCTTAACAGCTCTTGAACTTGTTTGTTCAGCTCTTCACTCTTTGCAAGAGTAATTCTGTGGGCTACTTTATTCGACAAACTCACTCCTGGTAACAAATTCATTTAGTGACTTATCTTCCTCACTAGTGGTAAACCTTCTAGTACATTATTAGAGATAATATTATGAAATTCTTCCAACATATCTGAAACTTCTGTTGGTACATCTTCACATTTCTCTTGACTAATCTTAGGAAAAAATGCAAAGCAATGACGCTCATGCTTCATACCCTCCAAAACTTTTCTACCATATACCAAGCAAATTCTGGCAGTACTACATACCTTTTCTTCCACCTCCTTCAATGGCTTCAACTTATGATGAACTCCATCCCTTGTTAGGGAATATGTGTTTGTACGGCCATCATGGACCGTGCTCCTATCATACTGCCATGACCTTCCCAACATCATATGACATGCATCCATCAGTATGATATCAGACATCACCTCATCATGGTAGTCACCAATCTTGAACTTCACTAAACATTACTCATTGACCAAAGCTCTGTGGTCCTTCTGCAACCATGTAATCTGATATGGATGTGGATGCTTTCTTCTCGGCAACTTCAACGTGTCAACCATCTCCTCTAAAATGAGATTGTCAGTGCTCCCACTATCAAAAATAATATCACAACACTTACCTTGACATTTGCACCTTGTGTGAAACACACTCTTCCTTTGATTTGGTTCTTTCTCCTCATTCATTAAAGTTCTTATCACAACTAGGGTTTCTACCCTTTCAATATCTTCAGAATGCTAAGACTGCACATCTTCATCTCCATGTGCAAACTCATGCATTACCTTTAAGTCTTCTATTCATCCTTCCTTGATGTTGCAGACACTCGTATGCTTGATTCCCTTCTTCTCGACATTGGAAATAGGTTCCTCTGAAACCTCCTCTTTCAGGTCCTTGCCCAGGTCTACCTCTTTCTCTTCCTCTTTGCTCACTATTGTTCTGGTCATGAGGGCAGTAGGCATTATCCCCTCTCTGATTTTGACTGGTGTTGGCTTCTTCATTTTTCTTTGAATCTTGATTTTGGCCCCCATAGGGTCTTCCACTAGTCCTTCCACCTTGACCTCTTCCCCTTTGCTTACTATCAAATATTTTATTCAACTTCTCTTCCACCTTTAGGGAAAACTTGTATGCATCTTCTATGGTGGTCATTCTGACTAGGGTTAGCTCCTTCTAAACGCTCGGCCTCAACCCAATAATGTAATGGGCTACCTTCTCCTTGTTGGGCTTTGCATGGCCTGTCCTGATAGTAATTTTATAAAACTCTTCAGTGTACTCTTTAACACACTTGTTACCTTACTTTAGTCCCTGCAACTTCTTCAACAGCTCCATCTCATAGTCCATAGGAATGAACTGCATCTTCAATTTCTCCACCATCTGATCCCATATGGTGATTTTTCCTTTTCCTCTTCTATTCCTCTCTAATTGGACCTTCTTACACCAAATACTGGCATGGCCCTTCAACTTTATTTTTGCAAACTTGACCCAATTTGGGTCCTCCACATCTTCATATTTGAAATACTCCTCCATGTCATTGATCCAATCAATAAGTTGTTCTGGATTCAAATCTATAGAATATGTAGAAACTTTGATCTTGGGCCTCTTTCCAATCTTTGAAATGGCCCTCAACAACCTAACTTCTACAGGATCTCTTGCAACTTCTTGTTCTTCCTCGGATAGCTCTTCTTCAGCTTCATCCTCACTTTCTTTTGTTGTTCTCAAATCAAACCCTCTTTGCAACTCCTCTTACAATGCATTGATTTGCCTTTGCAGGGCTCTAAATCCCTCTTCCATCAAAGCATTCCTCCTAATATGATTTCTTTGTGGAGTCATCTTGATCTCCACAGCAAACCCACAACCTCAGGTCCTGGTGCAAACTACCTCACGATCGGTGATTTGTCTACATAGTCAGGAAGCCTTGCTCTGATACCACTTGATGAATGGGGTAAATCATAAAACACACAACAAAAATTGCACATAGAAAATAGAACTTTCTTTATTGATTTAGACAACTTATTACATTACAAAAGCTCAAATACAATCAGAGGAATCAACCCTCCACAGGCTGTAACACATTACAACTTCCTATCACAAGACTCTAGAATCATCCACCTTATATAACCCCAAATTAGCTAGGGCTTTTATTTTCCCACCTATTCTTGACTCTACACTTCCCCCCTTAACTATACTACCTCCTGGGTTTCCAAAAAATGGTTATTAATAGCCTTTTTGGCGGCCAACAACCTAATTTTCAAATTTACATCTCCCTCCAAAAATAGGTCAAATTCTGGGAGCTATAAATTTTGGTCTGGGTGTCTGATTGATGAACCATTTTATGCGTCAAAAAGCTCACAGAGTGCTCTATGTGCTAAGAATTGGATCTATCAGTTTTGGCCATTTTTGGGCCCGTACAGGGCTATTTAGTGCCTCAAACTTGAGTTTGAATAATTTTCAGGCATTTTTCAGGAAATGAAAACTTTAATATCTTTCAGCTTACAAATGATCTTTGCGTGAGTCCTTCACCAAAGGTCTTATTTTTTGGTTATGAAGCTTCCTGTAAATTTTCACTTCAATCTGTGCCTAAATGCAAACTTTCTAAAAATAGCAGGTTGCTATTTTTAGCAGTTTGGAAAAGCTAAAAGTTCTACATCATTATTTAAGCAATTATGGAACCAAAACCAAATTTTTTGAAAAGAAATGGAAAGAACATCAATAATTTTGAAACACATTTTTTTTGGGTGATACAAGATTGCCCTTACACCACTAGATGCTCCTACATCAGACACCCAGGGTAATTTGAGAAGTGACCCTATCACGTCTCAGGTGTTTGTGTGAGGAAAACCCAAATGGTCAACCTCTGCCTTAGACAACCAAGAAAAATCTTCAATAGGCCTTCCCTTCCATTTCATGAGATATTCTTTGTATTGCCTATTTCGAGTACTTCTTCCCATACGGCTATCCAATATCTCTTTTATCTTCTCTGTTGAAGTAGATGTCAAAATACTCCACTGTTCTTCTGTTGGTCCATCCTCTGTTCCACCTTCATGATATTCTGATAAATTAGCAATGTTGAAAATAGGGGAAATGTTAATCCCACTCGGTATCTCTACCTCATATGCATTTCCTGAATCATGTTTCTTCAAAATTCTGCATGGTCCAAATTTCTTCATTTTCAGCTTATTGTATGTTCCAATTAGGAACGTTTCTTTTCTCAAGTGAACCATGACTTCATCTCCTATCTAGAATTCCTTATATCTCCTCTTCTGATCTGCCTTAGCCTTGTACTGAATAGTCATCTTATTAATGTACTTTTTCACCTCTTCGTGCAAATTCTTCATGTGTTCTGCAAAGTCTTCAGCCTCGACACTTGTCTTTTCTCCTTTATCCAGATTCCTTAATTCTGAAGCATTTCTTGGACTATTCCCATATACAATCTGGAATGGTGATTTACTAGTAATCCTATTGACAAAATTGTTGTAAGCCAATTCTACCTTTGGTAAAATCAAATCCCATCCCTTGGGCTTATCTCCTACTAAGCATCATAGCAGGTTACCTAAAGTCCTAATCACCACTTTTGTTTGTCCATCAATCTGTAGATGGTGTGTAGAACTAAACTTCAAATCTGTTTTCAACTTCTTCCACAATGTCCTCTAGAAATAACCAACAAACTTGGTATCTTGATCTGACACTATGCTCTTTGGTAGACCATGTAATCTCACCACCTCCCTAAAAAATAACTCTGCACTATGAACAACATCATTAGTCTTCTTGAAAGGAATAAGATGTGCCATCTTCGAGAATCTGTCCACCACCACAAAAATGGAATCATGTCCTCTCTATGTCCTTGGTAAGCCAAGAACAAAATCCATACTAATATCATCCCATGGCTCTTCTGGTAAAGGTAGTGGCTGATATAGACCTGTATTCTGACTTGCTCCTTTCACCATCTAACATACTCTATAACTCTGCACAAATTTCCTCACATCCAACTGCAATTGTGGCCAATAATAATTTTCACCAATAATAGCAATTATCTTATCTCAACCAAAGTGTCTAGTCAATCCTCCACTATGCTTCTCCTTAATCGGGTTCTCTCTCATAGAACTCCTTGAAATGCACAACTGGCTTCCACTAAACAACATGCCATCTTGGATTATAAAATCCAACCATTTTGTCCTATCCAAAGTAACAGGTTCCAAACAAGAATTTCAGGCCTCTGCAAAATTTAGATCTTCAGGATACAAACTTTTGAGCTCATTGAACACAACAACCTCTATCTTCATTTTTGTCAACAAATTTTGCCTTCTGCTCAAGGCATTTGCAACTCTATTGGACTTCCCACTCCTGTACTTCAAAACAAATGTATAGATCTGCAAAAACTCAACCCATTTTAAGTGTGTGTGGTTCATCTTTCCTTAACAATTAAGATACTACAAAACCTGATGATCCGTATATAAAACAAACTCCTTTGGAAACAAATAATGTCTCCATTTCTTCAAAGCCTTAACTATTGCATAAAACTCTTGATCATAAACAAAATACTTTTTCTTGGCATCATTAAGCTTCTCACTAAAATAGGCAATGGGCTTACTTTCTTGACTCAACACAGCTCCTATAGTACTACCACTTGCATCACAATCTTCCTGAAATACCTTATTGAAATCTGGAAGTGCCAAAATAGGTTGCTTTGTGACTTTCTGCTTCAATGTATCAAAGCTTTTGTCTACTCCTTTAGTCCATTTAAACTCTTTTCTATCCCCTCTCATTGTCTCAGTTAGAGGTGCACAAATGCTACTAAAATTTCTGATAAACTTTCTATAAATACTTGCCAAACCATGAAAAGATGATACCTCCATAGCACTCCTTGGCATAGGCCATTCATTGATAGCTCTTACTTTTTCTGGGTCCATCTTAAGACCTTCCTTTGAGACAACAAATCCCAAGTATACCAACTCCTTCTTTGCAAAACATCATTTCTTTAGATTGATCAACAACTTCTCCTCCCTTAGATTCTCCAAAACTCTTCTGATATGCATCATATGCTCATCCCAAGTCTTACTGAAAATCAAAATATCATCTAAATAAACAATAACAAAACTTCCCAAAAATTCTTTCAGTACCTCATTCATGAGCCGCATGAATGTGCTCGGTGCATTGGTTAGCCCAAATGGCATGACTAACCACTCATACAAACCCTCCTTTGTCTTGAAGGCTATCTTCTATTCATCTCATTCTCTAATTTGGATCTGGTGATACCCACTCTTCAGGTCAATTTTTGTGATGTACATGGCTTCACTCGAACAACCCATTATGTCATCCATTCTTGGCAATGGAAACCTATACTTGATCATGATCTTATTGATGGACCAAGAATATGTACACATTATTCATTCTTCATCTTTCTTTGGTGCTAGTACTGCAGGTACCGTACATAGACTTAGGCTCTCCCTTATCAGTACCTTCCTTAATAGCTCTTGAACTTGTCTGTTCATCTCTTCACTCTCTGTAGGAGTCATTCTGTGGGCTGCCTTATTCAGAAAATTAACTCCTGGTATCAAATCCATTTGGTGACTTATCTTCCTCATCGGTGGTAAACCTTTTGGTACATTATTACAGATAATATCCTAAAATTCTTCCAACATATTTGAAACTTCTACTGGTACATGTTCACATTTCTCTTGACTAATATTAGGAATCAATGCAAAGCAATGACGCTCATGCTTCATACCCTCCAAAAATTTTCTACCATCTACCAAGCAAATTCTGGCAGTACTACATTCCTTTTCTTCCACCTCCTTCAAAGGCTTCAACTTATGATGAACTCCATCCTTTGTTAGGGAATATGTGTTTGCACGGCCATCATGGACAATGCTCCTATCATACTATCACAGCCTCCCCAACAACATATGACATGCATCCATCGGTATGATATCACACATCACCTCATCATGGTAGTCCCCAAACTTGAACTTCACTAAACGTTACTCATTGACCAAAGCTTTGTGGTCCTTCTACAACCATGCAATCTAGTATGGATGTGGATGCTTTCTTCTCACCGACTTCAACTTGTCAACTATCTCCTCTGAAAAAAGATTGTCAATGCTCCCACTATCAATAATAATATCACAACACTTACCTCCACACTTGTACCTTGTACGGAATAAAGTCTTGCTTTGATTTGGTTCTTTATCCTCATTCAGCAAAGTTCTTTTGACAACTAGGGTTTCTCCTCTTTCAACATCTTTAGAATGCTTAGACTGTGCATCTTCATCTATATGTATAAATCGTACATTACCTTTAGGTCTTCTATGCATCTTTCCCTGATGTTGTGGACACTCATATGCTCAATGCCCTTCTTCTCCACATTGGAAACAAGTTCCTTTGAAACCTCCTCTTCCAAGTCCTTGCCCAGTTCTTCCTCTTTCTCTTCCTCTTTGCTCACCATTGTTCTAGTCACGAGGGTAGTAGGCATTATCCCCTCTCTGAATTTGACTGGTGTCGGCTTCTTCACTATTCTTTAAATCTTCATTTCAACCTCCATAGGGTCTTTCACTAGTCCTTCCGCCTTGACCTCTTCCCCTTTGCTTGCAATCCATTCTTTTATTCAGCTTCTCTTCCACCTTTAGGGAAAACTGGTATGCATATTCTATGGTGGTCATTCTGACCAGGCTCAGCTCCTCCTAAATACTCAGCCTCAACCCATTAATGTTATAGGCTACCTTCTCATTGTTGGGCTTTGCATGGCCTGTCTTGATAGTAATTTTATAAAACTCTTCTGTGTACTCCTTAACAGACTTGTTACCTTGCTTCAGTCCCTGTAGCTTCTTCAACAGCTCCATCTCATAGTCCACAAGAATGAACTGCTTCTTTAGTTTTTCCACCATCCAATCCCATCTAGTGATCTTTCCTTTTCCTCTTCTATTCCTCTCTAATTGGACCTCCTTCTACCAAATACTAGCATTGCCCTTCAACTTTATTTTTGCAAACTTGACCTGATCTGGGTCCTCCACATCTTCATATTTGAAATACTCTTCCATGTCATTGATCTAATCAATAAGTTGTTCTGGTTTCAAATCTCTAGAATATGTAGAAACTTCGATCCTGAGCCTCTTTCCAATCTTTGAAATGGCCCTCAACAACCTAACTTTTGTAGTATCTCCTGCAGCTTCTTGTTCTTCCTCGGATAGCTCTTCTTCAGCTCATCCTCGCTTTCTTCTCTTGTTCTTGGATAAAACCCTCTTCGTAGTTCCTCTTGCAATGCATCAATTTACCTTTGTAGGGATCTAAAACCCTCTTCCATCAAAACATTTCTCTCAATACAATTTCTTCGTGGATGCATCTTGATCTCCACAGTAAACCCACAACCTCAGGTCATGGTGCAAACTACCTCACGGTCGGTGATCTGTCTACATACTCAGGAACCCTTGCTCTGATACCACTTGATGAAGGGGGTAAATCATAAAACACACAACAACATAAATTGTACATAGAAAATAGAACTTTCTTTATTGATTTGGACAAGTTATTACATTACAGAAGCTCAAATACAATCAGAGGAATCAACCCTCCATAGGCTACAACACATTACAGCTTCCTATCACAAGACTTTGGAATCATCTGCCTTCTGTAACCCCAAATTAGCTAGAGTTTCTATTTTCCCATATATTCTTGACTCTACACTTCCCCCCTTAACTATACGACTACTTGGGGTTCCCAAAAATGGTTATTAATACCTTTTTGGTGGCCAACAACCTAATTTTGAAGTTTGAATCTCTCTCCAAAAATAGGTCAACTTCTAGAAGCCATAACTTTTGATTTGGATGTCTGTTTGACAAACCGTTTTATGTATCGGAAAGCTCACAGAGTTCTCTACGCACTAGGAATACGGTCTACTAGTTTTGGCCATTTTCGAGCCCATACGAGGCTGTTTAGTGCCTCAAACCTAAGTTTGAATAATTTTTAGGTATTTTTTAAGAAACAAAAACTTTAATATCTTTTAGCTCGCAAATGATCTTTGTGTGATTCCTTCGCCAAAGGTCTTATTTTTCAGTTATGAATATTCCTATAAGTTTTCACTTCAATCCATGCCCAAATGCAAATTTTCTAAAAATAGCAGGTTGCTATTTTTAGCAGTTTGGAAAAAATGAAAGTTGTACATCATTATTCAAGCGATTATGGAACCAAAACCATAAATTTTGAAAAGAAATGGAAATAACATTAACAATTTTGAAACACATTTTTTTGGGTGATGCAAGATTGCCCTTACACCACTAGATGCTCCTGTATCACCATTCACATGGATTGATGCAAATCTTTTATGACCCTTCAGACATGATGATTAAGACACATAAGGGAACCTTTATAAACACTTTTGGGAAGATATCTTTATTGTTTACTATATTTGAGAAATCAGTAGAACAATTGTTTCATGTTGTCCCTATTTCAGACCTTTTTCACATGAAACTAGGACATCCATGGTTAAAGGCTATGAAAGTTGTCCCTTCAACAATTTATAACTACGTAAAATTTCCTTTGAATGGACAAACGCATACTATCCCTCACAATAGGTGTAAATCTTTGGTTACAAGACAAAACTCTACCATTGATTACTTTTGGGAAAGATCTAAAGTGGAACTAGAGCCACGGATAGATTCTAACTTCTTGAGCTATAGACACTACAAAACAAAACTATTACATCAAGTGGCTGGTCCTTCTATTCAAGGAACAACAAGAGACGAACAACCCATATTTGAATAGAATCCTAGACTGAAAGGAAGTGGACCTTATGCTCAGGTTCCTCCCTTGCCATCCTTACAAGGATCGGGAGGTAGTTGTTGACAGCAAAACATTCCACCTAGATAAATGAGATTTGATCCTAATGCTTCCTCCTCTAAAACACAAAAACCTACGGAAGAGAAAAATACTATCTTACAAGAGATAAGTGGTAAAACAAAAATAAATAGACAAGCAAGAGAAAGGAGGAGGCGATGACAAGCTTATTCCCAATGAAACACATCTCAACAAGAAAACATCTCACCAAACATTGAATCAAACAAAGAAGATCTGAAGAATAGACAACTTAAAGAAAAGAATAAGAGTTGGGCTATGGTAACTTATGTCCCACTTTCTTCTAACATTCGGGAGTGGGATGATTTGCTTGATGACAACCCTTAATTAGGTTGTCCCTATAGGTAAGTATTTCTAACCCTTTACCTTTGTGTTGTGTTTCCCCATGAGGTGTTATGTGCTGTTCAGACCTCCTATGATGACCCTTGATTCTATTGTAAGATCCAAGATACCAGGAGACCACCTCTATTGTGACCCTTCTTCTATTTGTATCATCATTCTTCTATATTACTTCTCCTCTATTTTCACTAATGTGTGTTGTGTCTTATGGACATAGTATTGCGGTTGGTGACTTGGGGCACCCTCCTACGTGATTGCCCCCAAGGTACTTGTTTATCCTCTCTTGATTTATTGTCTCCCTTCCTCTAGTGTTTTTATCTAGCAGGCAGATGATGAAAAACTTATTATACTGATACGGACATAGTGTCCCTTCAGCGAGAAATAAAAAAATGGACCAAGTCCATATATGATGATGGGGTTGATATATATTATCTGATGCTTGGTTAGTAGAATCACTTCATGCAATCTTGATGTTGTCTTATCACACTTACAAACCATAACAATACTGTTGCTCCAAGCACTTTGTTTATCTTTGAATCTCACCTTGGTTACACTCAGTTTTGAGATCTCTGCAGTATAGCCCCATGGTTATACTCAGTCTTCAAATCCATAGTATAACCTTGGCTCTCTATGTGAATGATCATGGGTAAAAGCACAAAGTTGTGTCACTTTTAAACTTGAATCACTAAAAAGTGACATATATCTTTTGAATTTTGAAATGATGTAAACTAATAAATATTTATTTTTTAGTATATTTTATGTTTGTATTTTTTGAAAAAATTTAAAAATTATTTGAACATAGTTTTTAATAAATTTACACTATAATTTAGTTGCTGATAAAATGCTAAAAAATGAAGTTACATGAGACATCAATCTTTATATAGTAAATTTTTTTTTCTTCAGTTGTTTTGTGTGTATTTATAACTTGAAACTTTAGTGCATGGATATATTCTTTTCCAATTTTGATAAATATATATTTTTAAATAAATAATAAATTGTGCGTGTATTAAAACGTAGTGGTTTCCATTTGACATCAACTTTTATATTAACTATTTATCTAAAATAGAAAAAAAAAATATACCATCTTGATATAGATTCTTTTATCTAGTGCATCATATTTTTTTCAATTTTTTTGTAATAAGTTTTACTATTTTTCCTTGACATGGTAATTGACCTAATGTTTTGTGCTGATAACCTACTTTTAGTAAAAATAGAAAGGAAAATATAAATAATAATTAAACTATATATATATATATTTGAAAACTAAACTTATAGATCTACAAAAGGGTATTTTTATACTTTTAAAAAAATATTATTTACAAGAGTAGAAGTTGTTGAAATATCAGGTTTTTCAAATAATTTTTTTTTTTAGTAAATTGGCCTCATAGTGGTGCTACATATGCATTTAGCCAACAATTTTAGTTGGAAAAGTTGTGGACATATCTAACTTAGCTAGAATGAATCTTACAAGATCATATGTTTGACCAAAATTGATTTTTAGTTAGAAATACTTAAATTCACTTGTGCTGATAAGTTGGCTGAAACTGTGACACAACTTTGTACTTTTAACCTGGATATGCATTGTTGTTTATCATGATTATATGGATGTTAACACTTTTCTTGTAGGAATTTGTTTGTGGGAACATTTCGCAATCATAAAGTACATGTCACCTCTGGGGGCATGGGCTTTGTGAGAGTCTGTGTTCCCTTGTGTGTTTGTGGGAACATTTGGTAATCATAAAGTACATGTCACCTCTGGGGGCATGGGCTAAGTGAGAGTCTGTGTTCCCTTGTGTGTTTTCTTCCTACCTTAACGTGCTTGATATCAGTACATGATATCAACCACCTTAAGGTGGGGGCATTTATAAGATAAGCTATATGTTTTAGATGCTAGAAAAGTGTGTTTCTTCTCAGGTGCAGTCTTAAAGACTGGTGGCGATGAGTCCCTCCTGCACTTTGAGATTTGTTTGAAATCTATTGCAATCATTTAAGCCCTCTGTGGAGGTGGGATATCATGTATATCCTTTTTATCTTAATCCCTCTATGGAGGCAGGGATTGTGTATTTCTTGAGGAGATTACACATCCTTTCATTTTCTAAAAGTCTTTTGAGAAGGTGGGGAGCGGTTTTGTGACTAAATGCTTAAGCATGTCTTCAGTGATTGTTGTGGTGAAGCATAATTATCAGTGTGTTCCTGTAATGTTCCTGAGATGGTGATGAACCTAGAAATAAGAACACTCCATTGCTTGTCTATCATGTTTTCTCCATGTCTTTTAAGTGTGTGTATTGCATGTTTTTTCCCAAGCATAGTCTTAAAGACTGGTGACGATGAGTCCCTCCTATGCTTTGGGATTTGTATGGCATGCTTGATTTGTATGACATCTTTGTTCTCAAGTGCAATCTTAAAGATTGGTGGCGATGAATCCCTCCTACACTCTGATATTTGTTTTGCATGTGTGTTGCCCCATATGTAGTTTAAAGACCAGTGGTGATGAGTCCCTCCTGCATTATGGGTGGTGTGTTTACTTTCCTTGTACTTGCATCTACATTTTATATATGATAAAAAGAAAAAGAAAATCATCATTGTATTCACTAAATTAACTATGTTTTGCATGTCTTCAACATTATCTTCTCCATGTTTTGTGTGACTGTAACTGTCTTCTCCATGTTTTGCGTGCTTGTTACTATCTTCATTGTGATTAGCGTGTCTTCTTTGTGCCTGGTGTGTTTACTGTGCTTGTTGACCATACTTTAATGCATGTATTGGCCTTGTGTTTATACATACATTAAAGTGGGGGCTAAATGTTATGTCGTAAAAAGTAACCTTGGGGGCTTTTTCCTCTTAAGGTTTAGCTCCTGGGTCCTTTAGAATGCATTTAGAGCATCTTGCATGATTTTGATGACTCTCTATGAGAAAACCATGAAGTTTCATGGCAATTGGGACTCAGGGACCTGCACCTAACATAAATCCTGCCAGAAATAGGGGGAGGACTTGGGCACCCGTGCCTTAGTCCTGCCCTATTTTAGGTCAAGACCAATTTCATTGTGTCAGTTTATAACCGTTGTTTGGGTCCTATGCCAATATGGTAAGTTTGAATTGTGAAATTCTTAGTGAGAATGTTTATAGTTGCATTTATAAGTATGATTAGGTTATCATTTATAAATTGGATGGATAAGAGATAGACATTTTGATTGACAAGCTTATGTTAAGGTGATTCAAGGCATTCATTGTGTTGCAGAGCAGTGTTTTGTGTTCTTGTGTTTGTATTTGTAGATTTGGCATCCATCTCCTCATGGAATGAAGAACATCTTTTGTCCATGAGATCTTCACTACAAGGTGATATCAATTGTGTTTTCTATCATTTATCATTTGGATTTTGCATCTATCCTATAGGGATACACACTCTTTATCAAACAATGGTGTTTGGAAGAATTAAATGTCTCTTCGGGGCTTAACTGAGGCAAGCCTCTAAACACCACAATCCTCAACCCACTTTTCTATGATTATAGATTATAGGTTGCGAAAGCATAAGAAGTGGAGTTGTAGGAGAGCAGCGTAGATTGTTGGAATTGTAGAGCAAAGAAAAAATAGGGACCTAGACTTGGGCACCCACTCATTAGTTCTCTAGATCCCGCAACTGGAAAATCTCTAAAATAGTAGGAACAAGTTACAGACAAGATTTCCAGATCCTGAAGAAAACTATAGCACTGGACTAGGGCATCTTCTCATTAGTCCCTAACTTTTCCAGACACCAAACTTCAAAATCTGGTATGCATTTGATTGTCATTTGATATTTCTGTGTGCGATCATTTTCTATAATTTATCTGTTTGTTTATGAATTTATGAAATTAGGGTTTTGAGTGTAATTGGGCTTAATTGAACAACAAAATCACATGATTCCAATCTTCCCCTATGTTCCAAGTGACAGGATATCTATAGTAGAGTTCTCTACTTGGTTGAATGTCCTTTAATGTTTAGTGGTGAAAGGAGGATCAATACAAACTATCAAAATCAACCCTAAACATTTTTCACACTAAACACCATTTTCATTGCATTTCATCTAAATCATTTAAATATCTGATATTTACATTAGATCTGACATAAATTACAACAATACATCATTTCATAATCATTTACCTTGTATTTACATACTTTATTTGCTAGTGTTTGCTCAAAATTTTGCATTTTTCCTATAACCTAGTAATTCCAAAAGCTAGGTTTTGTAGTTAAAATCTTGTTTCAGATTTTACTACTCATTTTAACACTCATTTACTTTGGACTATAGTGTTTCAATTTAGTATTTTTTTGCATCTACATTTAAAATTTGGCATTTACACATTGTGTATTTCAACAAGTATATCTTTCTCCTTGGGTTTGTTCTATTAGTTTGAGCATTAAGTGTTGTATGCTTTTAAATGAGTCTTATAACCCACTTCCCTAATACGAATATCCCTCTAAGAAGAAGTCTTAGATTAATGGGTTCTAGTGCTCCCGATAGCAATTGTGTACCTACATTAGAAAATCCATTACATACCTACTTTACAAAAGGAGAAACACAAACTTTGCAAGATATCATACCTCCTATAACTACAATTCAAGAACAAAGATCCTATTCATGTGATAACACATGTACCTGATGAACAAATAAGCAAACTTGATAAATAACTAGTTGATTTACAAGCATTTGTTGAAAAAGAAAGGATAGCGGAAGAAGCCATGCCTATTGTTCATAATATAAGATAGTTGTTAAAAGGACAAGATGGTGTTAATATGTTCCATGGCTTAGCACATATAGTGAATCATAATGTCATCTCCATGACTGAATGTACAAATGCTATTAATATGTCATCACCGACTCATACACAAGTATCAACACCTATACTGACTATTGGAATGTCTACTTTTACATCATCAATCCTCACTACTAGTGCACCAGCTTGTAGTAATGCTACCACTAGTATTGGAGTGTCTAATGACATTAATTCATAGAGTTATAAGGTTGTGGGATTCAATTATCAAAACCTAGCACCTAGGGTGACTTCTTATATGAATAATCACTCTCAACCACCTCTCCATTCCACATATTCTCAACCACCTTTTACTCACAATTTTTCTCAACTACCTTCCACTCACAGTTACTCTCAAACACCTTTCATGACCACTCACAATCAATCACCTCAAAATTTCATGACCACAACCTCTAATTCCTAAACTGCATATGCTAATGAAGCTCTTACAAGGCATGACCTCTTTATAGCATAAAGTGATGAACCTGACCAATGCTTCATGTCAACCTAGCATACCAACATATCATGCTCGAAATCCTCTATCCTATGAAATCCTAAGAAATCCTATGCCCGATAACTTTGAGACTCCCCACTTTAAAAAATATGGTGGAAAAGGTGATCCTAATACTCATGTGGCAGCATTCACAGCTATGTGTAGTGATTTCTTCTTTATAGAGGACTTGTTAGCAAAACTCTTCCCATGATCTCTCAAAGATACTGCTTTGGAATATTTTTGCTCATTAACTCCAAACTCAATAGACTCTTTTTCTTAGTTAGTTGATCAATTCTTACAACACTTTCAAGCAAATATTAGATCATCAGTGTCATTGATTGGTTTAGTTCATTGTAAACAAGGTCTAAAAGAGAAGTTAATAGAGTTTATCAGTCGATATCAAGCTCTCTATGCATAGATTCAATACTAGATGAATGATGAGGATATTCAAAAGGTGTTTATTACAAATCTACAAACTAACATCTGTGATAAGATCCTCTTGATGAAGTGCAACTCTTTTCAACATTTATGTACAACTCCTTGTGATTATCAACTTTCATCTAGTTAGTATGAGAACCAAAAATCATTGGATCAAGGTTACCAAGAACAAGCTAGAACATCTCAAAACAATTTTAAGAGGAACAACAAGAATTTTATTAAGATGAAAAGGTAGAATTCAAAAAACTTTTCACAAGTGTCCACTATCACTAATCCAAAGAGGGCACTGTTTCAATTTCAACAACAATAAAGATAGTTTACTCCAATATCTGATTATCTACATTCTATTATGAATCAAGCAATGAGAAATAACCTCTTGAAGCTTCTAATAGGACTCTGATAAAATTTCCAAACCGTCTTTCACGTTTCGATCTTTGTGGGTCCTTGGCTAGGGTTTGGTATTCAAAGCATAAAAATTTCTTGTCCCTAAGGTGTAAAACCCTCAACCCTAGAGTCTTTTGTGAAGCACTATAGTGCATTGTGTTCTAATTGTGAGTTGACCATCTGTTGCTCGTATGAATCCTTGGGTCGCATCTTGATGTCTAGGAGTTTCGTCCCTTATACCGGCCCCTCCTTTAATTCACCACCTATTGCCTGTGCCTAAAGTACTACTTCTATGCCAAAAAATTGTTGAGGCCCTCTAATGAGTCGTGGCCCCTTCTTGCCTAGTACTGTGAATGTTGTTCTAAAAGGGGGGCATGTGCCCTTCTACTTTGCAACTTGCAACTCACTATGGATTGCACCACGTGTTGGCCCTGTGTATCTCCTAGCACAAATAAAAGGCAAGACCCTCTCGAGATTGTGCTTACATTCCCTGTGTCGGCTCAGTGCAAGTTCTATGCAAAATCTAGTATAAGTTTCCTCTCGAGTTGCATTGCTACTCCACGTGTCACAACCTATCTTCCATTCGAAAAAGGTATGTTTTATTGTTATAATATATGGGGGTTGTGGAACGTACCAAATGTCAAAAGGATGTGTTGTGGTACCATGCTATACTATGGGACCTACTGTTGACTAAGATCGATGCAGGTGTAGCATTTTATTTATAAAATACAAAGGAGGCATTTTAAGTGGAATTCCAAATGTATGCCATGCAGCATCATTTGAGTTCTCTCCACCTTTCTGTGGACCTTCATATCCAATTTACTTTTGTACTAGTGGAGGTGTGACAACTACCTATGTAGACTCTATGGACTATCTCTTCAACAATGTATCTGAGGTGGAAATCTAGGTAGAGTTTTCTCATTAGTTCATGCGTTACTTTTTGTGGTGATGGGGATTCACATCTCAATATACTTGTATACACCATTGATTTGAGCAACCTATGCTAAAATTGATGACTCATTTTTAAAAGGGAAAAGGTACAATGGTGGCTCGTAGTAAATAGTGAACCTGCGTAATTGTGGCTCTCTTAAGCATGTGTAGAGGTCTCCTCACTAACATTTTTCAATAGAATGAGTCCTTGAGGTTTATGTACTCACTTGATGAGATGTCTTGTGGGGTGTCGTGGAAAAATTTGTTGAGGTTAGCTTTTTAAAATTGATGAAATCTTGAGATCAAGGAACTAAGTCTAGTAGCCACCTTGTGGAATTGACATTTGCAGGTGCCATTAGATGTGTGACATAAATATGGGAATGAAGTATACTCTCCATTTTCCACTTCCAACAGCATTGGTACATTTTTCAAGGATTTCCATTTATGACTTATATGCCCTATTACGTGTTGAACTGAATTAATCATAAAAGTACCAAGAATGTGGGAACCTTGCAGTTCATTTATAAATAGTTGTCTATGTTGCTATTTGTGTCTATCTTTCTATGTGTATGGATGAAATGGAAGGCTTTCTAAATAATATGCTACCTCTACTACCCATGTCCTTTAGAGATTCTTCTCTATTTCCTGGGTAATATTGTGTTCTTACAGAGTACATATATTAGATACATTTTCTTCAAAGGTATAGGCAATTTGGGCTAAATGCAAAGAGTTGGGTAGAAAGCATTAGACCCTTGCTTGATCTTGGCTTCCCATTATTTTCATCTGGATAGGGAATCTAAACCCCAGTCCACCGACTACCTTGACTCCTAGTTGCTGTGAGTATCTAGATTGGGATTGGTGGAAGTAAGGACCTATTTTTCCCTCTTCCCCTTGCTTTGCATGATTGGTTCTAATAGAGGCTCATCTACAATTGAGGGATTGTTGTCCCCTAGGATGAAACAACTAGAAGTGGGGAATGAGAATTAAGTTGACAAGAAGGGATAGTCCTTTGTTCAACTTAAATAGACACTTTCTACTTCTTCCTCCTTGACTGGTATTTTTGGCACTACCAAAATCTACTTCATGTGGCTTCTTTGGGCTTCCTGAGGGTTGAAATGGCTAAAGGCTCCCCCTTAGAAGATGAAGAGCTACTTTCCTATTCCTGGAACACAAGAGAATGTAGGGAATTCTAATTTTCTCATTTATACGGTCCTAGTAGGGATTCCCATGTTTGTGCACAGGAATGGAGAGGTGAGGCAGAGGATTCTTTTCTTATTGACAAGTATCTAGATATCAAGGGTGGTAGAAACAAAAGAGCATTTAGTGCATTTCCTTTTATTGATATCATTGTCTACCCCCCCCCTCGCCAAGATTAGAAAGCATAAAGGACAAAAGATAGTTATCTTAGCCTGTTGGAGGAGATAATTTGTTACAAAAGCATCTCTTACTAGTTAAGAGACAGTTATATTTTCTTTCCAATTGATGTAACAGTTGTAAAAATAAAATGTGACATGTGTAAGTGGCCCGATGCTTGTTGCTCTCTTGTGTTATAAAAGGGTATTTCAAGGCCATTTAAAAGAGAGTGTTGTTGGTCGATCTCTGGAAAAGGTTGTAATGAAAACATAGGAAATGGAAGTCTAGTATTCTCTTAGGATTTTTGAGTCTGTGTTATTTGCTCTTGTGAACTTGATAGTGGTACTAGCATCTTGATTGAATACAATAGAAAAATTATGAATCAAATTGTCTCCTGATGTATGGTTGGTACAAATTATGAATAAATAAGTCAAGGACTGTTTACTTCATCTCCATGAAAATCTTATGGATGTATCTTTCTAATTAAGGCTCTTATTCAAAGAATAGGTTAAATGCCTTGAATGGGAATTTAAATTTGTATGAATGTATATGAGGATATGATAGGTATGATTTTTTAAGAAGGTTGAGTATAATATTGTAATCCAATATTATGAAGCTCTTTGATGTTTAGATGGAATGTTGTCATTAAGTTCCAAACTTCATTTGATCAACTCTGTGGCCCTAAAATAAGGCACCGATCTCTTACTTCTGCGTCTAGTTTTCAAAACTCCAGACCAAACATGAACCCCAAATACTTTGAAAATCTTTGAAATTCAGTTGTAAGTATTTGTTAAGTTGATGTTTCATCTTGTTCTATGATCTTGAGAATGCAAAAGCTTGAATGATTTAAGCCAAGTCTTCATATTTTTCATAATGCTCAAGCAAATCTATATAGAACAAATCTTCTAGTCACAGTATTAATAAAAATTGGCATAGGATATTTTAAATACTATCAGGGATGACCCTCCTAGGTTTTATAGAGCCTAAAGTGCAAAGGGAAAGTTATTTTAAATTTCACCTAGATGTGTTGGCCAACTTGCCACTATAACCAAGTATTGAAAGTGGCTAAATCATAGGTTATTTGTGAGATCAGGTTGGGAATTAAAAAAACACCAATAGAAATGGTGACTCTACTAGGGAACTAGAATTAGAATTTTGTATTATCCTAAGTCTTATAATTCCCCGTTTACAAATACAAAAGCTCTTGTAGTAGTCAAGGTCAAGAAATGTTAAGGCTTTGAGGTCTTGAATCCATTGTTCATATTTGTGTAACTAGCCCTTTAGTTTGTCAAAGGTCATGTCAAGGTTCTTTATATCTACAATCTCTAAAAAGATTAACTAGCATTCTCATATACTTTTAATTCCCATAATTTGGGTGGTGACTATGAATCTCCTATGTCGGTGTAAAGATTATTTCAAAAAAATAAGTAAAGAAAGTAGTAGAAAATTGTAGAAAATATGAGAAGAACCAGAGAACAAATGAAGAATCATCCTAACCAGAAGCTAGAAGATGAATTGCCACAAGATACCTGGTAATCTTGGAAAAATAAGAATGCAGATACCAGTAAGTTTGATATCTACCCTCCTCCATTAGGATCTAGGTGTCTTCTTGCTAGTAGTAATGAAAATTTGTAGAAATCACATGAGTTTGGTACAGGGATAACTTTAAGAACCCCCCCTCAAAGAAGGTGTATAAACCTGGCGAATCATGTATACTTCCCGAGAAAAATATTAATTTTATTGGCAAATTTTTTCATTTTTCTAGGAAAAATAATAATCTTATTTGGCGAATCTTTTGTAATTGCTAGAGGTCTATGGAAAATCCTGGCAAATTGTAACTTTTTTTAAACCAATAAAATATTTTCATTGGAGATTAAAACCTATTTTCAAACCAATTAAATATTTTTGTTTGCAAATTAAAACCTATTTTCAAACCGGTAAATATTTCTGTGGGTGAATTAAACCTGTTTTCAAAATAAGAAAATATTTTTGCTAGCGATCAAAATCTAATTTCAAACCAGAAAATATATTTACATTGGTGAATTAAACCAATTTTCAAAGAAATAAAAAAATTATTGGCAAATTTAAATATAGTTTCAAACCAATAAAAAATTAATTGGTGAAATAAACTGTTATGCCAATAAAAAATCATACTGTGTGAATGGAATCAGACTTTAGTTGAAGTTCCATTCTAGGCTGTAGTTCTGACACACCCATCTTTCTACATAAAGTCTTTGGAATAGAGACAAGTGTCAAGTAACAATGATTCTGATTAATGCAAATTAATAGATGATTATTTAATTGAGTTGCATAAATTGCCTTCCCAAAAAAGTGTAATTGTGCTTTTCATGACATTCCTTATTTATTACGAAAGGATAGAGGTCACTTCAAGTGTGGATGTCATTAAATGGAAAATATTCTAATAGATTTTGGTTGTCATATCATCGCAAATCGATGGCATAAGTACTGACACACCCAATTTCCCAAATTAGTAGTTGTATAGCCGAGGACTTACACTCTGCCGCGCTGCCACCTTTGCAAAATAATCAATAAAATATTATATATTTTATATATATGTCAACCATTGATCTAATAATATCTAATGGCTGCTAGTTGATTCAGGAGGATTTTGTTAGCAATGTGTAGCGTTGGAGATCTACCTTCCGGAATTGAACTACAACTGTTCATCTTTCATTCAAGGGTGCATCAAATGGTCAGTGGTGGTACGATTGATTTGATTGAACACACTTAACCACATAGATTAGCCAATGCTCAATTAATTTCATTAATTAAAAGTGAGTACTGAGTTGTGACAAACCGCACATATTAGCCAATATGAATTAAATAGAGTTGCTTGTTATTTATGACCCATTTGTCATGGATGTACATGTAATGTATATATGATAGTCTTTAGTGTTTTGAACTTATTTTGCATTACTAAGTTCCAGATAGGTCAAGAGTCAATAGACTGCAAAAGTTCAAAGTAATGGATTTCATTATAGCAGTTATGCGAAGAAAGTAAGTTACCAAGTATTTATTTTGTGATCATTCATGATTTTGATTTTAACTGTGTGATAGAGTTCTCAGTTCATAGATGTAGAATAGTAATAAGAATCTAAGATGATGGAAAATTTTGTTTGTGTGTGGCTATGCAGGTTGTTATTGCTTTGCATGTCTCAGAATGAAGAAATACGAGCATTCATCAAGTGGAATAAATCATGTCAAGAATCGACACTTTTAACATTTGCAAATGATGCATTCTATTCTGGGTGGTGGGTTGAATCTCCCACACATGTAAGCATGTATGAGAAAATGGAAATTAGAATTGACGCATGGAATTGGTATTACAACTCAATTGCCGGTGACCTTGAGAAAATCAATTTAATTCTCCTTTACTAGCCTTATTATTACCCATGCCTAGTGGTTTCTTGTACATATAAAGCAAGGTTCTATAGTGAATCATTGACTATCATTGTGAATGAGCACATAATTAAATTTATAGCAGATCCATTGCCTATTAATAGGATAATTATGGACTACAGTGAAATATTCATTGCGGGTCATCAAAGTGAGGAACCAAAAAGATTTTGGAGGATCAAAGCAAGGTTTGAAGGTCGAAGGATAGGAGTTTTGTTTAGAACTGTGAGGTTGGTTAGAGGTTCATGTATGATGTAATTCCCCAATATTTTTGGAGGGTGATGTTAAATTTTACTAAATAATATAGAAGTAATTACAGTTTGAAATTGCAATGTATACAGATCATAGATGTTTCAAAGAATGAAATTTTCAATATAAAATTATATATTATATTATATAAAATATGATATTATTATAAATTTATAAATTGAATCATTGATATCGATTTCATTTGGTGGCATACAAAATAATTTTCCCAAGCATTAATTTTTAATTTATTAAATAGTTCTAACAAGTTATTAAATAGCTTTTGGTAATGGTCGATCCTTACACGAGCCGAAGATTGATGCTACAAAAATTTTGGACAATGAATAAATGCATGTCAGTTGAAGCATGTGTTCATTGACGATCTTCCTTTAAATCTTGGAGGTCTCTAGCAAAATGGCACTCCGCTGGCTTGCTCAAAATATAGCATGGAGACTCCCATAAGGCTCTGCTGCAATAAGTGTTAGGTCACCTTTCTGGGCCGTATCAGAGATGGCAGACTGATGAACATTTGTAACCAGAAAAACTTATTCTTCCTTGAGGCAGTGAAGATGGTCCTCGGTAAAGACTTCTTGGTCTCCGAGGATAGATATAGGGTAAATTTAGATATTTCCTCACACTTTTTGGCTTCTTTGTTGGACCTAGGAGAGGCAAAGATGGATGCACTAATGATTCTATAGGTGGTATTCACTCTAGATATTCTTTTGGATGACTTAGACATGTGATTGATGCAGAAATGGGGGTCAGTATCTCGTGGCCGAGAGACCTAGAGAAGTTGTAGGAGGGATAGGAGGGTGTAGCTAGGTAGCCATTCCTCCTAAACATGAATGAGCCACAACTTAGAAGGCATAGGATTTGGACAGCTTGTGGGAGACGCTTTCTTCAGCGGGTAATTGGAATGGACATAGACAATACTCTGGTATGGCTTCAATAATTTGCAGCCATTATGAATGCGGGGGGATTCTACTTGCAGTGGCCGTAGGAGTGGTCAGGCTCCCAAGGCCACTTTTTTGGTGATTTCCATGCTGGGATGGTAGGGTGGCAAGTTTTTGAGGAGTCACTCAGTCAAGGGGCTAGGGATTTCTATGGTACTATGGTAGCCTCTTTAGTGCTGTGTATTTTTTGGAGCCTGGGCTGGCCGTTAGAGTGGTTTTTGTATTGATATAATTTCCTGAGTGTAAATCTTTTTGTAATAATATAGTTACCCAAGTGTAAATCTTTTTGTATTAATATAATTACCCAAAGTGTAAATCTTTTTGTATTAATATAATTACCCAAGTGTAAATCTTTTCTATATTAATATAATTTCTACTTTTTGTATTAATATAATTTGGTCTTTATTATGGTTAGAGGTTTCTAATGTTGCTTGGCATTTATTTACTTTTTGACTCTTGAGAAAGGCATATCTAAGAGAGCTATAATATATGTGAACTCTCAATCTTTTTGGATTTAATTTGATTTCAATTTGGTTGTTTTTAGATAGAATTAATCACAAAATTTTATACGCAGAAGTAAAATTACACTTTCTATTGATAGTGTAGTTCATCTACATGCATGATGCTTGAAATATTTGCATTATCAGGTTTTGACACTTGAACCGTTAGATTTCCAAATATCAATGGTTGACATTTCATACGAGAAACCCTCTACATAATCTTATGTTGATTTACTACTTCCGGGTGCTGGTTATCTAAGTTGAAACCTGAGCCATGAAAACTGTGTTGTTTACTAGCCCCTTATACCTAATCTTGTCGGTCACCGCTTGGTGGGGAACAAGTTAACCTAGTAGGCTAGTAGGGTCCACTTTTTAATTGTTTAAGAAGTTGATATGTGAGTAGGTTGTCAGTCAGTGAAGTCATGACTTCATGTCCTAATATTCGTAAGTTGACCGGCCCCTTACTCTAGGATTCTAGAGGTTATCCGCTGTCATTGGTTGCAGGAAGGGCAAAATCTAATGGTCGCGCAAGGGTGCATGAGGAATCTGTCAGGAGAGAATATTCGTTGTGCAGCTGTGACAGAATGACACATGTCAAAAAATCAAAGCTGGCATCCTATCCCACTAAAGACTTGATCCAATGGTTATAGGAAGGGTGAAATCTAATGGTCACATAAGGGCGCATGAGGAATCTATCAGGAGAGAATATTCACTGCGCGGCTATGATAGAACGACACATGTCAAAAAATCTAAGCTGGCAAAAGACTTGATCCAATGGTTGCGCATTATCACAAGGAGAATCTCATAGGTTGGAATCTGCGCTATGCAGTCACGACATCGCAACATGTGGCATTCTCTTTTTTGAGAAGTGAGACATGCCGGCGTGGGGTAGGTAAGAGGTGGGCCATCATAGGTTGTTACATTGTGAGGTGTTGTCATGTATCTGACCTATACATATTCTGAATGGCAACGAAGATTGTCAAATCTAATTAGCTAATCAGGACCGTGGATTTCATAATGTAAGGAAAAGATCAATGGCCCAAATTCAAAGTTTCAAAAGAGAAAGATTTTGAAGTGCTTGCAGTATGAAGTGCATTAATATAGAGAATTGTGTAGGAATTCTTGTGGCATGAAGTTCATTAATACAGAGAATTGTGCAAAAATTGAAGGATTAAGGTATTCTCGAGAGCGCGACTGCATTTAGAAGAAATCATTAGAACGAGCAGGAAAAAGTAATTTCAAGCTTCTACAAGCGCGGAAAACTAGTAAGTAATTGTTCCTCCTCTGTGCCTGGTTTTTCCAATTGTAGGTTTATTCTGAAGCTTTTAGGGCCGTTGTAAACTATAAAAACCCTAAGCTATCTTCATAAAAGAAAAATGAGTCAGGCCAGCCTTCCACTTCAAAATGAAGCTTAGATGAGGATGTTATGATCCAAGTCCCTAGTTCCGCTAGAATAATTTTGAAATTTCATGGCCCAAGTAGTTCCTAGGATAAATTTCTTGACTACTGCTATAATTGTCAGGATGCCAAATTACCTATCCCAGGTTGGATCCTCTTTGAGCATTGACATAAGAGGATGGACTATAAGGCCCCTATCTGTCATGCCTGGAGATATGATTTAGCCAAGCTCATTTGTTCCAATGTTTTCCCCAACCCTGACTTAATTAGGTCAACAACATTAAGGTATAATCCAGCCACTAGGACAGTAATAGATGGAAATGGTTCAACATTGATCAAGCTTACCAAAGGATACATTACCACTGTATTCAACTTGGACCCTACAGCCAGCAAACAAATTGACCTCAGGGCTTTCAAGAAAAAATACCAGACTGTGAAATGACATTACAGGGACTATAACTTACCAAAGCATAGGCCAAGGGGTGTTGGTGGGAAATTGGTAAAGATTTTAGATGATGACGAGGAACCTTTTCATTGTAGTATGTTTAATGAATATTTTGTCAGAACCTATCATAGTCTGTGTCAAGTTTTAGGCAGAGATGCTTCAGATAGAATATCTATTTCTTTGATGATGATGGCTGCTGATATTCAGAACCTAGGTGTCAAGGAACCATATGATTATGCCACTTTCATAGCTGACCATATGCATGATTAGATGACAAAGATCAGAAATAATTTGTATAAACTGGATGTCCATGTTGAATTCACATGGTACTCCTTGTTGTACCATATTTACTTATTTGCTTTATCAGGGAAGTGGCACCAGAATCTGCATGTCAAGGATTCAGATGCTCAAGGGAACAAGCTGCCATGGACATGTATGCTGGATATGCACTATGTCATAGCATATTATGTCATCTTTGAAGAATATTTTGTTAGGAGAATCCTTGGATTTTTGGAGCTAGATGGTGAAAGGTTGCATCCTGATGTAATGGATTTCTTACGAGCTCTGGACAAGACTCTCCACCTTGGAATTGATCACAATTGGGGTGATTGGTTCTATCATGAGCATACTACTTCCATAAGGGTCTATGGATTCCATACTGCACCTCACATACTACCCAAATATGTGCCAAAGAGGGTGGCATTTTTAGAAGTTATAAGGCAGTTAAATGATTCTAACAAAGTTTACTTTAGGAACTGCAAGAAAGGTTCATTCTTCCCTTCTTCCATCAAATTTTGTGATTTCTTGATCCCTGATAAGAGTGGGTTGGACCAAATTTATTTAGTTATGCAATGTTTTGGAATGTATTTGGAACAACCAAGGTCTTTTGACCCTAAGGGCTTCATCAACAAAACTAGATTCAGAGTCAACAACTACAAGGGAAGGCTCAAGAACTTTCATAAGGTGGATTATGATGAGGACATTGCTAAGAATTATTTTACAATGAATGAAGTCCACCACTTGAGGATCAAGTGGGCTACTATCATGGCCAGTGAGAATATGAAGAGAAACATGAATCTTGTATATCCAACTGCATTTGCAAAAGTGCAAGACCCAATCAAGAGAATTGAGAAAATGTTGGATAATGCAGAATAGTTGACTGCCTCTACCCCTACAGGAGAACAGAGATATGCTTATGAGCCTGGCAACGCAAGTGGAGAGTATGATGTAAAGAGGGAATCAGTTGGCCCCTCCCCTACCAAAAGGGCCAAGATTATTGATTTGGAGAACCCAGAGCAAATAGAGGTATTTGACCTAGAGGGGGAGGACAAACATGCATAAGAAACTGGCCCTTGTTCACCTGATAGACTAAGACCTTATTCATCCCCAAAGAATAGGGCAGTGAGAGTAATAAGAAACCCTACTATTGATATTGAAGATGTTAGGGTGATGGCCTATGACAAGTTTATGGAGGATGATGAATTTGTCAACACTCTCAAATTTAGGAGCTATGTTTTGAAAGTGAGGAGTGAGGAATTTTAGAAGAAAATTGAAGATGCCAAGGTTGGAGAAGACCTAAAGGAGTATGATGTTATTAATCAGAGGGTCCTAAAAGAAGTACAATAGTCTATAAGTGAAATGACTCTAGAGGAAGGGAGAGCACTAGTGGCAAAAAGTAATATTCTGCTTCTACCTCACTGGAATCTATCAGATGCCATTCCATTTGATACAATCACTAGAGATGATTTAGATGTGACAGGGGAAGAGATTGAAAAGGCCCTCTCTGGTGCAGCATTCAACCCTAAATTTGAAACATTTGCAATATGGGCTCTAGCCCCAAATAACAAAAAGCCTAGGGTTCAATTAGGAGAGCTGATAGGGGATGTAATAATAAAAAGAGTATCTGATACCCCTGCTCCTTAGGTTGCAAGCCTAAATGTACAAATTGCACAATTTGTAGAAGCAACTGCTAACAAATTGCACAAGGATTACAATTAGCTGCAACTTGATTATTCTTAGGTAGTTGCAGAGATAAACATGTTGAAGTAGCAACTATGATTAGTAGCCAGTACTTTAGCCCCTCCTCCAGTGATCCCTACTACAGAATCTCTTCCATTGGATACAGAGCCTCTCCTTGCAGAGATTAGAGAGTTAAAGGAGGATAACAGGAGATTGAAGGAGGAAAAGGATAACAAGGTTAAAGTGGTGGTCACCAACTTGATCAAGAATAAGGTGACAAACATTTTGACTAGAGTTGATGAGACTGGGAAATCCTACTCATAGTTGAGACCAACCTATGAAAAGCATGAGTCTGACAAATAGAGACTATTGACCTTAAAAAAAATGGTTACATAGAACTGAAAAAGTCAAAGAATTTCTTAGGTGTGCCAGGTATGATTCCAATGCACCTCTTGACATACAGAAGGTGTTTAACATGTTGAAGTGTTTTTAGGATGTGGCCAGTTTCCAGTTGAAATTTGATTCAATTGTGAAAGAGAGGTTGCGGGGTTTTGAAAGGTTGGACACTAAGTGGTCACCTCCCATCTTGGAGGGTGATGGCAAAACAAAAGACTTGGACAAGTGGAGAAATGGGATTGTAGACAATTTTTATCAATTAATTCCCACTTGTTGTGATGTAATTGAAAGTGATCCAACTATGAGTATGCAAGTACTGAGATTAACGTTGGACAATCTGAACACTCTTGAAAGGAATTTTTCTACATTCTATGACCATGTAAAAAGTATGCTGGATGCTAGGTATGTCAGCCATAATGGCCAGATTGAAGAAATACTTTCATTCCCTTGGCTGACAGAGTAGGCATACGATGAGTGGAATGAAAAATATGGAACTAAGGATTGACAAGATTTTGTTCTCTGTATCTGTAACAATTTGAAGTACAATGTATTCAATGCTGAGAGTACGTTCCTGATCTATAAAGGAACTATCTTTCTCATTGAGTCATTTCATAGGGTTGGTTGTTTTAGACTTGACAAATTTTGAAGGAATAATAAGATACAGTCTTGCTGGGTGGCATAAATTTACCAGTTTCATGTTGTTTTTAAATGAGTAATGCTTTGTTGCATGTATATGGTTATCTATCTCCAAGTTGTTTGTGTTTTTATTCTGAATCTAAATAGCTCAAGGTTATTCAGGATTCTGGAACATGGGCTCTCTATGTTGAATGTTTAATTTTGATGTAATATATTATATTATCATGGGAAAGAATATGTATGGGATTTTTTTGTAACATAATGATATGCCAGGGGCATAGGCGCATAACTATCCCCCAGCTGTAACAATTTATTTCAATTAATATCAATGAATGAATGAATGAAAGTTGATGTCCATGAGACCAAAAAAACTATGAATAATTTTTTTATTAATAATAAATAGAATGTAATTAAATGAGAAGTGTGATTGCAATTAAATGAATGAAGAAATGTAGATTATGTTTATTGTTTATATCATAAAATACTCATTGTTCGATGAACATTTGATGGATGGTTCTAGTTGCATTCTAGAATGAAATGCACAGAACACTAGGCTTGCGAACTTAAATCTCTAGAATCACCTTAAACCCTTAGATTTACAAAGATCAATGGTTTAGAGATTGTTGTGAACTATCAATGCAGGACACCTGTTAGACATGTACTAATAGTGACACATTGAAACTTGACTTGATGTTTCATTCACTAAAAAAGTCACTTCATAAAAAAAAGCAAACTTTCTAGTTTCTACTTTTTACTGCTAAGTGATTTTATTTTTAAGTGAGAGCCGAGAGGGTCAGCACATAGGGCATCAGAGAGATTTCATATTGCTCATTGCAGTGCACTAGGGAGATTTCAGATTGCTCATTGCAGTGTCATTTCCAACAAAGTTGGTAAGACAAAACATAGAAACCATAGGTTACATTTCATCGTTTCTTAAAATCTTATTTTGTCAAACTTTGCGTTTAGGATTGAGAGACTTAAGAAAAATTTCACACAGTATAAGCATGTCTACCACCACTAGCAAACCAGACAAAGTTTTTGGGAAAGGCAGAGCAAGTACAGATAAAAAAATAGATTATTCTGGATTGCTTAAAACCTCAGGTTTGACTGATGAATACTATGATATTTATGATCCTAACATGTATGGTACATTTACCTCAGAACTTAGATTTTCATGTGAGAATAAGGCTACCAAGAAAAAGAAAGTTGACAGTATCAATACACCATGGGTAACTAGATTAGGGCACATGATGTTACATGAGGTTTTCCCTTGCCTAGAATTTACTATGGTCTGTGCCCACAATTATGATGGTAACAAAAGAGCAATTGTAAATAAGGATACCAAAGAAGAAATTTTATCCATTAATGCAGAAGAATTTGGAAAAGTGTTGGGGTTTACAACCCAAGAATTTGGAGACATCTACATTGACCTAGAAAAGATTGCTAGTGATTATGAAGCAGCGGATGAAAGGAGTAAAAATTCTTTCCTAAATAAAATAGTTGAAGAAAAAAACATCTTGAAAGATAACCATAAGCCTCCTTATCCTTTGAAAATTTTTAAATAATGGGCTCAAGATACTATTTCCATGCTAGCATTTTTCCTTAGACTAGATAGAAATTGGGAAGTGGATGCAAGCCTCCTTGAAATGGTATATAATATCCATTATGGTAATGGTGTACATGTCAAATATAAATTATTGAGCACATTGTAGAATCCATGCATAAACAATTTTTAATGATTAAAGGAGGTTCCACCAAGACATTTAGGTTCACAACATACTTGTGCTATTTTTTTCTATTCAAATTTAGTGGAATGTTTTAGAACAACAAGCTTTAGATTCAGCCTTATAGCAATGTTGAGGAAAATAAAATGGCTCCAGTATATGATTGGACCACTAAGATAAGGATGCATGATTCTTGAAGCAACTACAATCATTTTGCAGACTACTTTTTGGCTCCATTGCATCAAGCAACTACAAATAGTCTAATGCCTAGATTGCCTATATCATGTAGAGATTTCATTCAACTAGGAAAAGAAATACAATTGGCTGATTGGTACTTATTGGAAGAATATATTGTGCTAAGATTTTATGGATCAGAAGTAGAGCCATACAAAATTCCAATACATGTGACAGAAAGGGTTTTTGCATTGGAATATGTAAGGCAGATGCAGAGTACTGATAAACTACACTTTGCCGGTTAGCAAAAGAAGACCTTATTTCCTTCTTTACCTTTTTCATGTGGAGGGTTCACATTCGAGAGAAAAGAATTTAAGGTGGCACAAGATCTTCTGAAATTTTTTAATTTTGATGTTGTTTGTCACTGGCAGTATGATCCATGTGACACCATTAAAATAATGATTGTGGCCAATAGGAATGTTGCAAGTAGAATTCAACATCAAAGTAAACCCTTGCTTGAAAAATTGAGAAACAAGGATTCCTGGGATTAGGTCAAAATTGCAATGGAGAAAACTGTTGTTGAGAAAGGTATTTCTTTTGAATAGTTGTCAACAGAAATTATGGCATTTCACCATGTCCAAATTAAAGGAGCACCAACAGAGATTGAAATCAGGAGGTACAACAATTTTTATAGAAAAAGTGATAAATTGTCTATTAGAGCAAAAATGCTAGATTTTCTAGATGATTCTGTTACAAAAAAATCTTGGACACGGTCAAAAATTGCTACATTTTGGTCTATGAGGAAGGATCTAGGTGAACCGAGAACTGATGTAGATTATGGAGAAATTGATGAAGATGAAGAGTTTAGCAAATTGTGGAATATAGAGCATCCCAATGAATGTGAAGATGAAGAAACTGAAAGTGATAGAGATGATGAACTTGATGATGATAGGGATGAACAAAGCATTAACAAACTTGGTTTAAGTCAGAACACAAAAAAATCATATACTTCTGGAGCATTCATAGCTGAAAAGTTGGGTTATCAAGGTGGTGGTTTGGGGTCCCAAGGACAAGGCATTTGGAAACCAATAGATGTAGTCACCACTGCCAGAAAACCATTTGATAAACGAGGCCTTGGAGCTGAATCAGCTGATAAAATACACCAAGGTCATACAAGTAGAACTGAAAGAATTGATTTTCTTATAGATTTAAATCCTAATCCTCATGATTAGATGCAATCACAACTTGGGCATGCCCATGGTGGAGAGCGTAGGGTGACTGGCACTACCACTGGTGGAGAACTTACTCAACATGTACTACAACAACAGGTCCAACAACAAGTTACACACAAGAGGACACCAATACAAGATACCACACAAACACTTAGTGATCAAGGGACATAGAAGAGACAAAGGATTATGGCAGGTCTAGGTCCAACTACCAATTCCACTACAAAAGGAATTATTTCTAGGCACTCCCCCAGTTAGTGTGGCTATAACAGAAATTGCAAGTATTCATATTCCTTCACCATTCAAGCATTCCCTTATTCCTGCATCCTTGGGTTTTGATTACATTCAAGAGTTTAAAAAGAAATAAGAATTGTATAAAAAGGATAAGAAGCAACTAATGGAGAGTGTGTCTATTGTAACTTTACATCCTGCAACAACCATGATATTACCCACATTTGACACAAATACATAAATCATGGAGTACACAATTGTTGTTCCCATAGTTCAAAATAAACTAGAAAATTAGATGGATCGATCTGAATTTCAAGTGAGCAGTTTGTAATTTGATTTTTTTGGATTAAAAAATACTGATAAAATTAATATATCAAAGAAGAACAATGAATTGGTGTACACATCATTGCTAAAGCATGGTAGAGAGAAAAAAAAGTTGCAGAATCAAATAGAAAAATTACAGGCAGATTTAGCAAATGAGAAAGCAAAGAGGAAAGAAACAAATAACAAGAGCAATGAATTAGAAAAAAGACTAAAAAAATCTGCCTCTACATCAACAAGCAAAGAGGATAAACAAACAGAGGTGGAATTGAATGGACTAAAGCAAGAGTTAGATGAGATCAAAAAGAAATATAATGAGGAAAAATCCACTTTAGAAAAATTAAGACAAAGCATTAGGAAAGCAAATGAATAGTGGGAACAAAATTTGGAGAAAGAGAGGCAAAAAAATGGAACATTGGCCGCAAAGCTTATGGAAGCAAAAAATGAAATAAAATCTTGTCAAAAAAAGTTAACTAAATTTTGTAGAAAAACAATCAAGCACATGAAACAAAAGATCTATGAATAAATAATGCATAGGTTTGATCAATTGTGTGAATTCTTTCAATTCATTGATGCCATGAGACTACATCTTGATAAGCTGAGAAAATATTTAATGGACAACACAAATCTGCAACTACAGGAAGAAGAGAAATCTACAAATCAAGTTCTAGAAATAGTCTACAAAGCCAATGACAATGAATTGATTTCAAAAGGCATTACTAATCAGATTGAAGCCGCAATGAAGGTGACATCTATCATTAAAAAGTGTTCAAGAATGCATGAAACAACATAATTTGTGATTGAGGCTGCAACAAAGATTAAGAAGGAGGATGAAAAGGTAAGGAACTTGACAAACCTTGGTTTGCCATAGGGTTTTGACACAAATGACCAATTCATTGGAAAGGATAATTTCAGAAAGAAGATGGAGCATGCAAGGAAGTTTGATTTGGACTAGTTTCTTGGGAACCCAGATGAGGCAAACTTTTTAGATTTCATCAAACAAATGATACTCTTGAATGTATCTTTGGCTGAAACATTCAAGTCAGACCCAGGATCTAAAATGAAATTTGATCATACATTATTAACAAAAATTCAAGTCAGACAACATCAACTAGAAGAAATGACAATTCCACCACCTGAATAGTGGAATTTGCTAAAAAAATTGTTAGAATGATTTGATATTGATACTACGAGTTTCAACTTTCTGAGTTCCAACTCAGCTCTATGCAAAGTTGTCTTTGACTCTTGAGAAAGATTTTTCATTGCCTCTATGTACTCTTTCATTTGAAAATCAATAGAAAATTCAAATTCAGTAATGTGTTTGATGAAGGGGGCAAATCATAAAACACACAACAATATAAATTGTACACAAAAAATAGAACTTAATTTATTGATTTGGACAACTTATTACATTATAGAAGCTCAAATACAATCAGAGGAATCAATCCTCCATAGGATGCAACACATTACAGCTTCCTATCCTAAGACTCTGGAATCATCTACCTTCTGTAACCCCAAATCAACTAGGGTTTCTATTTTCCCACCTATTCTTGACTCTACATTTCCCCCCTTAACTTTACTACTACCCAGGGTTCCCAAAAATGGTTATTAATAGCCGTTTTGGCGGCCAACAACCTAATTTCAAAATTTGCATCTCCCTCCAAAAATAGGTCAACTTCCGAGAGCCATAACTTTTGATCCGGGTGTTCGATTGAAGAACCGTTTTATGCGTCGAAAAGCTCTTAAAGTGTTCTACGCACTAAGAACTGGCTTTGCTGGTTTTGGCCATTTTCAGGGCCATTTAGTGCCTCAAACCTGAGTTTAAATAATTTTAAGGTGTTTTTTAGGAAATAGAAACTTTAATATCTTTCATCTCACAAATGATCTTTGCATGATTCCTTCGCCAAAGGTCTTATATTTCTGTTATATAACTTCCTGTAAATTTTCACTTCAATCCATGCCCAATTGCAAACTTTCTAAAAATAGTAGGTTGCTATTTTTAGCAGTTTGAAAAAACTGAAAGTTCTACATCATTATTCAAGCGGTTATGGAATTAGAACCACAAATTTTGAACAAAAATGGAAAGAACATTAACAATTTTGAAACACATTTTTTTAGGTGATGCAAGATTGCCCTTACACCATTGGATGCTCTTGCATCAGTGTTGATTTTCAATTATCTGTATTATTTATTTTATCAATTGAAAATAAACTTTGGTTTCAACTACTAAATACACATTCAACGATTGGTGATGTTCATTGTTCTATATCCTACTATTGTTAATATGTTAAACTAATTTTATTTACCATATCAAATCAGAAACCAAAATTCTACTTTACTGCAAATTTTGTGTTTTATGTACAAATAAACTTTAGCAAGGAAATATTAAGCATTGAGTTAATGATGAATCACTGAGTACATGTAAAACTTATCAGTATGACACAATTAAAATATGAAATAGTTAATAATATGTTAATGTATTCAATTTGATTCACAATTTCAAGGAATACAAATTTAAAATATCATCAACTACAGTTTTGGAATATAATTCATGAAATGCAGTATAAACACCTAAAAACTACTAATTCACTTCCATTTCCTAGATCGAGTCAGGGTCCTCAAACTGTCGTTCAGATAAAGAAAAAGAGTCATCTTGATTCTGAGTCTGGTCTTCATTTTCTTTGTCTTGATTCTAAGTCCCAAAGTCAACTTCATCCATCATTGAGTCACTGTCATTTGTCCCACCACTACCAGCATTTGAACTCGAAGTGTTGCACAACCCTCTTCTTTCACATATGGACTTCCAAATTGTAAGTGCCCTTTCATAAGGAAATTTTTTGACATTATACGCACTTCCTAACACCCTCAAGCAATTTTCCAAATTCTTTTCTAGTTCATTTCTTATCTTTGATTTCAAAAACCCCAATGTACTAAAAAGTCTCTCATCTTCCACCGAACCCAATATCATTGTTTGACACAAATCAACAAGTTTGAAATATTCTGATATCGAATCACACAATATTTCACACTAACCCAAGTTTTTCCATGCCTTTGTTATTGATCCTATTTCGAAGGGATTCTCGATGACATTAAACTGGTCTATCATTCTTCTTGCAAACTAACTACATTGTCATTTAATCTTATTTCCATCTATAATTCCTTCTATTTGTTGTCCATTGCATTCTACACTTTTCAAAAAGTGTGCGGTCAATGTAGTTACGTTTTGATGAAAAAAGATTGGGCTATCTCGGTGGCCTTGAACCCAAAATTGAGGATACACAATAGACATGGCATCAAGTATTTCATCTCAAGGGAATCAATTATAGATCTCTGTTGAAAGATTGCTTGCAATTTCCTTCAAATTAATACTAACAGATTTAACAATGTCATCAAAATCATCCTTTCTAACAGGTACTTCTCTGATAGAGCGCCTGACTATCTTACAATGGTGCATTGGTATCTCAAATCCACGTACAAAGACACATAACTCCTTGCTTGCATTAAACTGTAAATAATTTTCATGATGATTCAAATCTGTAATTATCTGCCACCTATAAAAATTTGGGCTTTGAGAAGTTAGATCTAGATATAGATTATCGAGGGCCATGCATGCCATTATACATAGTTTGCTATACTCATAGATATACATAGTTCTGTCTTGGGCTTTCTTCACAAGATTGTTCATTTCATCTAGCATGGGGAGAAGACTAGCTAAAGTTAAGAGTGTCTCTATATCGCTTAACCTATGTAAGAGGTCAGGAGCTTTGTCTACTGTGTTGCAATGCTCATACATTGTTCCAATCAAGGATGGATATTGTGAAAGAACTCGTTGAGCTGGTCCATGCAAGGAGATCCGTATGGTATCAACATCATTAAGAAGCTTGTTTCCTACTGTTATTCTCTTAGCAAAATTTTGAAATTCTACAAAATGTTTGGGACTTCGGCAAAAGTATGCATGTAGCTCACGGACTAGATTTTCAACTTTTGATATTGTAGGAAACTTGCTTACAATTTTAAATGCTAAATTCATTATGTAGACCATTCAATGAATGGCAAGCATGTATGGTGCACAATTAGTTTGTAATTTTGTGCAAAGACTGGTCCTATGACCTTGCACTACTACAGCTCCATCAGCTCCTACACACACCAACTTTTTGGCATTTGTCAAGTCATCCATACCTACAATTTGATTCAAAGACTTCTTAACTAGTTCAAATATATGTTGTGATGTCGAACTGTCCTTCATTTTATGAACACAGAGTAGATGAGCTTGGCGTACATGTTCTTTTACAGTATACACATGCATACAGACCCAAGAAGTATTATCTACCGCAGTAACTTCATCTAAAGATAATGCAATGAAGTTTGACTCTTTTACATTCTCCTTTAAATCTTGCTTTTCCACTGTAGCGAGACAACTTGCCCATTCCCATCTAGTGTTTATTGACCAATGTGTGCTAGGATAGTGAGGAACACTCAAAAAGATAATAAATTACTATACTCTAGGTAGTCTATCATAGGACACCTTCTGGATAAAATATGAAAAACAACACTCATCTGAATAGTTTTTGCCAGTTGTGCTCCTTCCATTACTTTTCCAAATTGAGCCTTGATTGTACCTCCACTTACAGAAAGCTTCATCATTCTTTTCTTATGCTCATCATATTCCATGGCATACTTCACATGAAGACATTATTCCTATGATTTCTATCTTACTACTGATGTTTCCTTTCCATCTATGATTTGTTTTTCATAAACTTTACCTATATGCTTTTCTATAGTGCCAAGCTTTAGCTACAATTTCTTATCTCTTTTACATTTCCAACTACAAATCACACACTTGCATTCTGTTGGTTGTTCATATTTGTTTTCTTTCTCCACTGGTTCAATGAATGGGTACTTTGACACCCAATCAAACTGAAAATTCCTTGACATTTCCCACTCGCTCCCCAGTTTTGAATCTTTTGATTTATCTTTTGAATCTTTTGATTTGCCTTTTGAATATTTTGATTTGCCTTTTCTTTTCTTCTTGCCAACATCATCTATAGCGCCATCATTTTCTTTTTCATCCAAGTCAATTATCTCAATCTGGCTAACTAGGGTATCCCTTGGAACATCTTCAGCGGTATTACCATCCTCATTCTAGCTAACCAGGGTATCCCTTGGAACATCTTCTGCGGTATTGTCATCCTCAGTTTGGCTAACCTAGGTATCCCTTGGAACATCTTCTACATTATTACAATCCTCATTTTGGCTAACCAAGGTATCCCTTGGAACATCTTCTATGGTATTGCCATCCTCATTCTAGCTAAGCAAGGTATCACTTGGAACATCTTCTACGGTATTTTCATCCTCATTCTAGCTAACTAGGGTATCCCTTGGAATATCTTCTGCAGTATTTCCATCCTCATTTAACTCAATGGCAATCCCACCTTTTGGTGGTGGTGAGGTATTGCGAATGGTTTCTTCATTATTATTTGGTGCAAGATTTGATGGTGTAGCTCCATCTTGATTTGATGGATCAGAAACATTGCCAGTTCCAAAGTAAGACTGTATACTAACTCCACCCTTTCTACATTTTGATGGCCTCCCAATCCCTTCACCACCCTGAGGAGTCTTACCCTTGTTGTACTTGTGGCTTGACATCTTGATCTCCCACTTCGAATAAAAGCTGGAAAAAATGTCTTCTTGTTTAAGAAGTACATACTCATAGTCTATAGAATATAGATCCCATTCCCTACTAAATATCTTCTTTAAGATTGAATCAAGAATGGAAGAGAGATAAAGAAATCTTAAAACACTAATACTATGAAGAAATGATTACTCACCTTTAAGTTTAGGTTTTTACTGACTTGCTATTCGCTAATGCAGGAATGCCTATGTTGTAAGTTTGTAACTTTGCCTATGGTCAACTTCAAGGTGCCAACTCCAACTTCTGAAATCTGAATGGAGAGCTCACAAGTTCATAACTGAACAAAATGTGTAAGAATAAATTAGAGTTTCAATTATATTTATATCAATCCATATTTGGCAAATTCCGTGGGAATTTTATATGGTATATCAAAAAGATTTGGCGAATCCCATGTGATTATATAAGGAATACATTTAAGTGTCAGCAAATCAAACCTCGACGGACTACATACATTGAAATTTCCAACGCAAATATGGCCCTAAGATTAGCATGGAGGTGTCATGGAAATTGATGAAATGGCCCCTCATAATCAACTACTTGTAACTTTTAATTGGTGAAATGGGTCCTCACGCACAATGACCATGTAATGGGGTTGGTGAAATGGGTCCTCATGCGCAATGACCATTTAATGGAGTTGGTGAAATGTGTCCCGATACACAATGTTGTTTTAATAGTATTGGTGAATATATAGGTGATTTAGTACTTGCTTCTGAAATTCCAGGTGAAAATATTAGTCGGCCCATTTGAAACGCGTATTTTGTTATGGCAAAAATCTTACTTCATTGATTCTCATAAAATAAATCGATGGCGAATGGATATGGATTTGACTGATAATACATAAAAACTGGGCGATTTGACCACCCTATTGGATGCGATTTATTCGCTAATTCTTACTTGGCCGATCGGTGATATTTGCCACTAAAAAAATCTCTAGTTTGGTATGCCTACTACAAATGAAGATAACTCCATTTTTAAGGATTTTGTTGAAGAAGAACAAGCCCGTTCAAGTCTCCTAGCTAACAAAAAGTTGGTTTCTATAGTGACAAGCCCCTCTAATCCCATAGAATATGATCTACTTGGTAATCTTGTTAGTAGGTCACCCACCCCTACTTTCCTTATAAATGTTATAAATCTTTAGGATAGCACTCTAGGAACTTCTAATTCAGATACTACATTGCATAATGAGGCAGAATTAATGAATGGGAGCAATGAGTTACAGAGAGAAACTCAGAGAGTAAAAGAGTTAAATATGAGAAGGGCTAAGGAAAGAGAGGAAACGATTAAGAATGCTATGGATGAGAGGGAGAGGTTTAAAGTAAGGCTATAACAAATGAAGTTGTTGTGAGTCAAGAAGATCTTGATCTTGTGTTTGTCATATCCACTAGCCCAGTAGTTTCGCAAATACTTGGCCAAATTACTATAAATGTCCCATTGAAAACTACCCCTACAAATACTTGGACTAGTAATGTTGTCACTACCATTGTTGCAACCCCTTTTGTCTCCAAGCCTTTTGTTAAGCATGGTGATAAAGGTAAAAAACCTTTAAAGGGAAGAAGTATTAATGAGGGTGGGTCACCTTAAAAGCTTCCTTCATCTGAGGGATCTAATTCACTACATCTCAGGTTGAAAAAGGAAAATGAAAAATTATAAAAGGAGTTGGAAAGAGTAGAGATATTGGATGTAAGCGCTGAAATATAGAGGAAGATTGAATTCCTAAAATATTCTATTGGGAATCCTGTAACTTTGGTTCTTCACAACCTGTTGGCCTCTTCACCCATTGATATAAATGTCTCAACCTCTGCTCACTAGTCTAGCTGTAGTTCTCATGTACCTACCTTGTCTAAAGGCTAGAATATGAGACAATAGGGAAGTATGGGTGTAGGGGGAAGTGGTGTAAATTGACAACATGAAAATCAAAGAGATTAGTTTCATAGAAGACCCTTACAAATGGAGAGATAGAGGCAAGTGTGTTTTGCTGGGATACCAAGTTATTCTAATCCTATTCTAGAAATGATGTCAGAAATATGTTGGCCAAATTTACTCAAAATAATGCACTGTCTAGTGAAGACCACCTCAAGACCTTAAACCTATTAGATTATTATGAGGTCAAGAATGAGGATGTAGTCATGAAATTGTTTATACAATCATTGGTAGAGGATGCTAGAGACTAGTACAGAGGTCTACCTAAGGGTAGGATTGGTTCTTGGGAGGAATTCAAAAGAATATTTAGAGAACAATATGGTGAAAAAATAGATCCCTGATTCATGTTGAATGAGTTTAACATCTCTAAAGGACACAATGAAACGGGTTTTGACTTCAACACTAGATTTCAAAAGGCAATGTTTAGGCTTCCTATTGGTTTGAGATTGAGTGAACATGTTTGCCTTATTTTATATTGGAATGCTTTTGATTCTAAACTTACTTATTGTTTAAGAGATAAAGACCCTCAGAGTTTGAGAGATGATTTTAAGACTACTTTGCATATTGATAGTAATAGAAGAGCCTCTGGAATGGTAGGAAAAAGAGATGATGTAAAATTGCTATTTAAGAACCCTAGGGGTCAAGAAACGTTTCTAGCACAAGAAGATTAGATGGATAAGGTTTTGAAGGCCTTGAAGGACATGAATTATAAGATTGCTAGACAAGAAAAGGGTCTGACAAATGAAAGACCAAATTTCCAAAGAAATGGAAGACCGCCAAGGTTACATGATCATCCATATAATATCAACTAGCATAATCATAAGCCTATTCTTAATGATTAGAAAAATTTATAGAGTAAAGATCCCCTTGATCCATTGAAGAAAGTTTCCACAATTTTTGTGGATAACACTCCATGGTGTCTAGCGTGCTAGCAACCCAATTCAACTCATCAATGTGTAGTAGAACAAACTCTTGAGGAAGACCAGAACACATGTGATGATTGTGACTTATCTCATGAACAATATGGGCTGATTAATATGTTGTTTTCTGATGGTGAGTGTTCTTTTGATGAAGAGACAAATGATGTTGGTGTTGATAATCAAAGACATGCAATGAGTGCATTTTAGAAACAAGTGTTCTCTAATGAAGATGATGAAGAGAGTTGTAGTGTGAATTCCCTTTAGACTGAATGAACGAATGTAACTTTAAGGAGACCATCAGATGAAGAAATCAAGAAACTAATTGTTGTTACTATGGCTCAGTTTAAAAGTAATTACCATCTAAGAAATAAAGTTGTAAATGGAGATATGGGCAAGGCTGGTAGTTTGTTTATCAAGGAAAGTCAAGCAAACAAGAAGAAAGAAGAGCCAAAGGCATGAAATACCAAGGTGTGAGGAAAGAAGCCTGGTGGGAAACATGTTGATGAACCATTGATTTCTCCATCAAATCTGATCAAGCCTCAAAAGTTGAAGATTGATGAGGAAAAGAAGAGGGGCATGGTTCAAGGCATCGGTGAATTTGATGTGAATAAAGGGACATCTGAGGACAACTTTGTGGTGGCACATGGTGTGCCCAAGTATACCCCAATTGACATGTTCCAAATGTTGTCACAAGTAAAGGTGTTAGTTCCATTTTTTGAACTGATGCAGATTGAAGAGCATATGAATAAAGTAGTAGCCTTTATCAATGGTGTAGGTATAGCCTACAATGAAAAAGGAGAAAATATTCAGCCTAAAGAGAACAAGGAGAGAAGAAGAGAAAGGGATGTTTAGGAGAGTAGCAATGATAACCCTCAAGTGTTCTTAGGTGCCACACTTACTACATGCCCTAATCAAGTGGACCCTTTTTATATATCACTGATCATAAATGACAAAGTGATAACGAATTGTATGATTGATTCTAGGGTGCAATCCAATATCATGGCAGTTAGAGTCATGTAACCATTAGGGTTGAAGATTACTAAATCTTATGGAAAATGCTATGAAATGGATAATTGAGAGGTCCTAGTGATAGGGATCATAAGGGAAATACCTTATAGGTTGGCAGCATATCTTGATAAAGAGTTTGTGATGACTACAACTATTGTAGATATCCCTCCAACCTATGGGATGCTTCTATCTAGAAAATGGTCTCCTGCCATCGGAGGAAGCATGCAATGTGATATGTCCTTTTCCACCATCCCTATTAATGGTAAGGATGTTAAACTTGTTAGAATCTGAAAAGATTATTAACCTAGAAAACTAGTGCAAAGAATAGATATCTAAACTATGAATGCAAATGATACGAAATCAAAATAGCAACACAGAGTTAGCCTCCAAGAGAGTAATGTAAATGATAGAAGCAAAATAGCATTAAGAGGATGCAAAAGCAAAAGATACAAAATACAATCCATGTAGCATGCTTATATAGACTAAGAAGAGGGACGAGGTGGTAACACCGACCAATAAGGAGCAACCATCTATCGGACTAAAGATAGCAAAGTATCTTCCCAAGATAGCTAATGGATGCTCACATGTAGGAAGGTGACACTTCACAACCACTCACCTAATAAGACATGCTTTATTAACCTAAGTTAGATTAATAGAAGTGTAGGAAAAACCTAGGAATATAGGGAAAAATAAATAACCCACTAGGAAATAAAAACCTACACTAACACCCCCACATAAGCGAAGCTTAGGTGGATGTAGAAATGGGTCTTAGCAAATCAAGCCTGATTAGGTACCCATGTACATAA
Organism: Cunninghamia lanceolata; assembly: GCA_027924645.1. NCBI lineage: Eukaryota > Viridiplantae > Streptophyta > Pinopsida > Cupressales > Cupressaceae > Cunninghamia > Cunninghamia lanceolata. The sequence continues at coordinate 1,376,697 of BSBN01000719.1, read as the reverse complement.
AAGTCCCCCCCAAAATAGAGAGAGAGGTGACCCCCCAAAGGTGAGAGAGTTAGGACTCTGAGTGAGAGGAAGAAGCCCCCCAAGAAGATGAAGCATCCCAGTAAAGCTTGCAAATGAAGGAACTTGCTCTCAGTGAAGGGTTTGGTGAAGATATCAGCAACCTACTTGGAAGTCAAACAGTAGTGAAGGTTGATGACATAGCCATGGATGAGCTCCGAGATGTAGTGCATGTGGACCTCTATGTGTTTGGTCTGCTGATGATGGACCGGATTTTGTGAGATCTAAATGACACTCTGGTTGTCACAAGATATAACTAATGGCTGTCTAATCTAGATACCAAACTCAGTGAGAATATTTTGAATCCAAATGGCCTCAGTGGCGGCATTCACAACCCCCTAATACTCGGCCTCAGTAGAAGATAGAGCAATAGCAGACTGCTTCTTGCTCGACCAACAAACAGGACTTGAACGAAGTGAGAAGTTGTAACCTGAAGTAGACTTGTGATCCTGAGAATTGCCTACCTAATTTGAATCTGTGTAGCCCACCAAGTCAAGCTCAATGCCCACTATGTAGTGAATCCCAAAACTGTGAGTACCCTTAATGTAGTGAAGGATCCACTTGACTACTTTCTAGTATAGCTCATGGGGCTCCTGCATGAATCAAGAGACCATGCCTACATCATATGAAATGTCAGGTCTCGTATGAGTTAGCTAAATGAGACTCCCAACAAGTTGTTGGTACAAAGTGCCATCAACAAGTGGAGAAGAACATTGAGCCTCAAGTTTGACTCCAAAAAGGAAGGGAGTTGGAGCAAGCTTGCAGTCAGCCATATGAAACCTTGAGAGCAAATCTAGAGCATACTTGGACTGTGTGATGGTGATCCCAGAAGTAAACTGGTAGATCTCAGTCTTGAGAAAGTATTGCAACAAGCCCAAGTCAGTCATCAAAAACCTATCCTGAAGGGCAGTTTTGACAGCCCCAATGGTGGATGAAGAACTCCCTGTGATCAGTAAGTCATCAACATACAGAACCAGAAATAGGAGTGAATCATCCTACTATAGAATGTAGACATTGGGATCACAATGGCACTGGGTGAACCCAACTGATAGAAGGAAGGAGTCCATCTTGGCATACCAGGCCCGAGGAGCCTGTTTGAGGCCATAGAGAGACTTCTGAAGATGGCACACAAGTGAAGAATCCTGAATAAACCCCTGTGGCTGCTCCATGTAGATCTCCTCCTAAAGGTCACCATGAAGAAAAGCACTCTTCACATCCATCTGGTGTACTTCCCAATGATTGGCTACAACAATAGCAAGAACAAGTTAGATGCAATTCATTTGGGCAACTAGCACAAAATTCTCAGAGTAGTCAATCCCAGGAACCTGGGAGAATCCTTTGGTGACCAAGTGCGCCTTATGCTTGTCAACCAACCCATATGTTGCAAATTTTGTCTGATAGATCCACTTACATCGAACACGTTTTCTTCCCTTAGGAAGAGGGACAAGATCCCAAGTGTGGTTCCTCATGAAGGAACTATACTCCTCCTGCATAACTGTATCCCACTCAAGAATACCAGAAGCCTTGTGAAAATACTATGGATCTAAGGCAGTAGCAATGAAGACATGTGGGGCATCATGGAACTATGAATGAATCTGCCTAGTGTCTGATGGATCCCCAGCCCAATCACCTGTTGACTGCAAGGTCTTTCTAGCCCAAAGTGGACCAAAAGATCAAGAATCTAGAGGAGAATCATCAACCTCTAAATGATGACTAGGAGAGGAAGGAGGTGAGTCCTCCGAATCGCTCTCTGCATCAGAAGTGGAGGTAGAGACTACTTAGGTGAATCTGACTCATCAAAAGATCTGTCATGTATCCCAAGTGACTCCAATGTCAAGGTAGGTGTTGGAGAAGTGATAAAAAGTGAGCTCAAAGAGCCCTCCTCAAACTAAACACTCCTCTCAATGAACAACTCATGTGTAGTAGGGTGGAGCAACCGATAATCCTTCACACCATCAAGATAACCTACAAATATGCAAGGTCTGCTCTGCGGATCCAAGGCCTTGTGTTTCTCTGTAGGAATGTGGGCCCATGCAGGAGAACCAAAAACTTGAAAGTGCTTAACTAATGGTTTCTGACTGCTCCAAGCTTCAAAAGGAGTGACTCACTTCAAGGCTCGGTGAGGAACACAGTTCTGGATATAACAAGTATAGTTAATGGCCTCTGCCCAATATTGTGGTGCAAGAGATCTGGAGTGAATCATGTAGTTCACCATTTCTTTCAAGGACATATTCTTCCATTCTACAACGCCATTTTGCTGAGGATTGTATGGAACTAAATGCTACAAATCAATTCCCTCTAAAGCGCAAAACCTCTCAAACCAATGGTTGACATACTCACCACCATTGTCAGTGCATAAAACTTTGATGGCTTTCCTGGATTGCTTCTCTACAAAAGTTTTAAAGTCTTGAAAATGATCAAATACCTCTGACTTCTGTTTGAGAAAGTACACCCAAGTATATCGAGAAAAGTCATCAATGATTGTGAGGACATATCTAGCCCTGCTAAAAGAAGGATGCTGAAATGGACCAGCCAAATCACTATGAACTAACTCCAATATCTCCAATATCTGTGAAGCTCTCCATGCCTTGCCTTTGTCAAAATTTTCCTTAGGATGCTTACCAAGAATACAACCTTGGCAAACACCACCTAAAAACTAAACTGAAGGCAACCCTGTGACCATGCTCTACTGATTGAGCTGCTACAAGTAGTGGAAGTTAAGATGGCCAAACCGTTCATGCCATAATCTACTCACATCATCAGAATGGGTGAGAAAAATAGTCAAAGGAGGATTAGGAACAAAGTGAGAAAATAGATAGAGCCTTGATTGATGATCTGCTCTCCCAATTGCAACTGTAGAACCACTATGCAACTCACAAATCTTCACTGAATCAGGGGTGAACTCAACCTGCTTGCCTGAACCTGTGTGAGTGATCTGGTATACCGATAGGAGATTAGTTGATAATGAGGGCACACAAAGAACATCATGGAATGTGCCATCCACCACATCAATAGACCCTCTCCCACACACCTCAACAAGAGTGTCATCACCCATCAAAATAGAAGGCATAGTACACAGCTCCAAAGATGCAAGTTCTTCCTTAGATGAAGCCATGTGGTGTGAAGCACCCGAATCAAGAACCCAAGTGGATGGTGAAGAAGCAACTGCTACAAGGGCCTTGCCCTTTCCTTTCCCCTTGTTTTCTTTTGCCTTGTTAGACCCCTCATTAGAACTCTGTTTGATAGACTTAGGAACACTGATATTATTCTTCTCAAGAATGTGTGTCAAGTGATCAATTTGTTTATTCAAACATTTATGTTCATCATGATCAGGTCTTTTACAATAGGCATATTGGACCCTCTCTTTCTTAGTCTTGTCACCCTTGGAAGATTGGGTCTCATGAGTTATTTTCGAAGCAACTAGTATCTGATCCTTCTCCTTGCTATTCTTCTATTTCTTATCATTACTATTGTTGTTACTACTTTGTCCTTTTTTTTCTTTTGTGCATTGGTTGGAAACCAAGGCATGTGAATTAGAGGACTTAAGAGTGCTCATCTGGATTAGCTTGTCCTATTCCTGAGTGAGATTGATAGCAAAATCATCTAAAGATGGCATGGTGAATTGAGTACCAAGTGCACCCTTAGTAGCATAGAAGGTAGAAACAAACACAAAATATTTTGAACTTAGCTTAGAGAGAATACTAAGAATCAATTGTTCATCTTTCTTTTCAATTCCACATTGTTTTAACTACAGCCTTATGATTTCAATTTAGTGAAGAAATCCTAGATTGTGTTGAATTGCCTGGACTTAACTAATTAGTTCATTTTCCAACATATGACCCCTCATTGAATCTTGTGTGCCAAATAGTGTTTCTAGCTTTGTATGGATTTCATTTGGTGAATTCAAAGACTCAATGTGAAAGAGCAAATTAGGAGAAATAGACAAACACAATGTTCTATATGCTTCATCACATTTGTTAAACCACTTAGGCTTATCTTCATCTTTAGCAGGTTCAGTTTCAAGTCCCATAGTTATCCTATTTAATCCATCTATCCTTAGGTGAATTGTCACATGCATGATTTGCACTCAAAGTAATTGTATGGAGTTAGGATGGGCACATTTGTTTGATCCATGATGAAGAAATGTAGAGAAGAAATGCTAAAAAGAAGAGAACACAACCAAGACAACCCCCTCTTTTTCACTCAATCAAAGAACCCCCCCAAGCAAATATGATTTGGCACTTTATATTAGTGCGTTTACAACTGCCACTAGCAAGAAATACTAAGTGGTCTTGTTTTCAATGCATTACAAAACCCTCACGAAGAGTATATGCTAAATATACAACTTTGGCACAATACCTAGACAAATAAATAGCACCACTACGATCTACTGAAAAAATCATGCACTTTCAAAAAAAGAATCAGCTCGATACGAGGTCATATGTGAAAGTTATGATCCTTTGAAGTTCCCAAAATGAGAACTATGCAGTGTCACAAGTAAGAATCTACAATTTCTAAAAAAACTCTGCATCAAAATAAAAAAAAGTCTACACTAGTGCATAGAGCATGAAAAAATAGCAAAAAAAAAAAATTCATGGGAAATGGAGTCTGTATGAACAAAAACGGAGCATTTGAAAACTATCTTCAAAACTGCAACTGCCAATGGAGAGGGGTCCTGTTGTAGCTTTTTGAGAGCGTTTTTGCAAAATATATGAGCTACATGCAAAAACTAAAACATACCTAGATGGTTTTTCAATGTTGTAAACAAAACCCAAAAGGTGTTTTTTCTTTCTGATGTACAGAAGATGTGGATCCAGTGTAAATAGAATGCCTTTAGCTACAAAAAATGACTCAGCAACCAAAAAATAACATGCAAAGGCTGAATCAGCTACCTAAGACAAGTAATGACATGTTGGAACCTACAATATTGATTGAAAACACCAAATATGCAAAGCTGGTTGTTAGATTTGAGCTTGAAACCTCGGTTCCACAACTGTGTATGACGATCTCTGATTTCGTGAAACAAAAGCCAAATATGACTTTCTCAAGCCTCCTAGACATGTTGGAATAGATGGAAATGTTGCCAGTATAACCAAAAATGTTGCAATCACCCAGATTTCATAAAACACAAACCCCAGAGATTAAAAACGTTTCTGTCAAACTTTTCTGATTCTTAAGATCATCTGAAGATGCAAGAGAAGAGCATACTGGGTTTTTCAAAAAACTGTAATAAGATTTATTAGCCCCCTCCCAAATCTCTCAAATATGGAAACTAAAATCTACTCTTGCACATAGAATAGCTCTGATACCATGTTAGAATCTGAAAAGATTATTAACCCAAAAAACTAGTGCAAAGAATAGATATCTAAAATATGAATGCAAATGATACGAAATCAAAATAGAAACATAGAGTTAGTCTCCAAGAGAGTAATGCAAATTCTAGAAGCAAAATAGCTTTAAGAGGATGTAAAATCAAAAGATATACAAAATACAAGCCAAGTAGCATGCTTATATAGACTAGGAAGAGGGAGGAGGTGGCAACACCGACCAATAAGTAGAAACCATCTATCGGACTAAAGATAGCAAAGTATCTTCCCAAGATAGCTAATGGATGCTCACATGTAGGAAGGTGACACCTCACAACCACTAACCTAATAAGACATGCTTTATTAACCTAAGTGAGATTAATAGAAGTGTAGGAAAAACCTAGGAATATAGGGAAAAATAAATAACCCACTAGGAAATAAAAACCTACACTAACAAAACTTCACAAGGAGCCCATGGCTCCATATATAACTATGGAAGATGAACCTAAGGAGCATGCCCATTTTGTTGTTATAGACATTGACAACTTTAGGGTTGAGAAGTTGCAAGAAGAAGAAGAAGAAGACAAGACGCATGTACCTTTGGAAAAGGAAGTAAGGAAACAAGCATCTAATGATGAATTATGGACTATGTATTTTGATGGTTCTTGTTCTAAGGAATGATCTGGTGCAGGTGTTATCCTTATTTCACCTATTGGCAAAACTTTTAAGTATTCATTTTCATTGATGTTTATTTGTACAAGCAATGTTACTGAATATGAGGCTTTATTACTAGGGCTGAAAGTAGCATACAAACATGGAATAAGAAAATTAAGATTCATAGGTGACTCAGAATTGATTGTGTCTCAGGTAAGGTCAGTATACATGTCTAAGAATAGCAAATTGAAGAAGCATAGAAATGTTGTCTGGGACACAATAGAAATGTTTGATGCTTTTAACATTAAGTGGGTAGAAAGAAATAAGAATTCTATGGCAGATCTATTGGCCAATATAGCATTAAGGCCTAATGATATGACTTTTGTAGGTATCTCCAAGGTTGAGATGCAAACAAGGCCTTTTATCCCTGATAACATTTAGAATTGACAAGTGTTTAATAATGATGAGGATATATTAAGATTCATGCAATGCATAGACCAATATGAAAGTCAAGAGATAGACTTTGGAGAATTTGTAGAAGAAAAGGATGGAAAAGAAATAGTATTTGGATGTGAGGTGATCCAGCGCAAGACTAATAAAATTCCTAGAGGTTTTATGGTTTTCGAAAGTGTCTTGAAGGCCCTGATAAGAGTATTGTTAAGCAAAATTCAGCACATCCAAATGACCTAGAAGAAATAAATTTGGGAACTAAGAATGCTCCAAAGAAAGTATATATAGGAAATAAAATGAAGCCTTAGATTAAATCAATGTTGATTGATTTACTAAGAAAATATAGGTGTGTGTTCACCTGGTCTTATGATGATTTAAAGGCATACAGAGAGGACTTGTTTCAGCATGAGATACCTCTTAAACCAGATGCAAAGCCCTTCAGGAAGAAGTAGAGACCAATAAATCAAACATTGGCACCCCAAATGCAAGAGGAACTGACAAAGTTAAGAGAGGGTGGAATTATAAAGCCATTTAGACATTCGACTTGGGTGTCTAATCTTGTACCTATTAGAAGGAAGAATGATGATATTAGGCTTTGGGTAGATTTCAAAAATCTCAACATATCATCGTTAAAAGATAATTACCTATTTCCAAATATGGAAGAAATGTTGCAAAGAGTCACTGGTTATGAACTGTTGTCTATGATGGATGATTTTTTAGGGTAAAACTAGGTGAAAGTCAAGGAATCTAAGCAGTTCATGTATACACCTAAAAATGACACGACTTGATCTAAATAAATATTCTTAGTATTTATTTCATTCTAATTCTTCTATCAATAAATAAATAAATAAATGTATTTATTTGATTCATATTCCTCTAAGTTAATTAAATATCAAAATATTTAATTACCTCTTCTAAAGTCAAAATTAAATAAAATCCTTTATTTAATTAAATTCTTCCAAACAATTAAATAATTCTTAATTATTTAATTAAATCAAATCATTCTTCCAAATTTAAATAAATCAAATCAAATTTATTTAAATCCTCTCAATCTCCAAAAATAAAATATAATCAAATATTTTGTTTATTCTTCCAAAATCATTCTAAATTAAATAATATCAATTATTTAATTGTTTCTTCCAATAATATCTTCTCTAAATTTAAATAAATCAAATATTTATTTAAGTTGTCCATTTCTTCTAAATTGAGTCATCTCTAAATATAATTCAATTCTTGTGCACATGTAATTGAATATTCCAAATATTTAATTGAGCTAAAATATATTCTCATCCTCATGCAATTTCTATTCTCTAGTTCTATTCTCTTAACTAATTGATCTATTCTTTTAATTGATTTATCTCTTCAGTTAACTCATTCTTCTATTTTATTAATACCTCTCATGCAAAATATAGCAAGACACTTGTCTTCTTTCTATTCGTGCATGTTCCTCAACCATTCTCAACCTTTGATCTTCTCATTCTTTCTATACCGTTGATCTCTTCTTTCTCAAGTCTATAAATTGAACCCTGTTCTACCATTTCATTCATCCAAGCTTTAAGTATTGTTACTCTGCAGAAATTACAGCGCGCCTTTGGCACCAATTCCTTCATTGCTTGCGATCAAACTTATTACCATACTACTATCATTGTTGTGAAGCTCATCTTCATGGTGAAAATATCATACCCATTCTCCATTGACAATCTTGGAATCATAGCAAGTAAGTGCACTCTCTGAGGGCCTTATTCATACATGCAAGATCGATTGAGATAGGCAACCAATGGAAGCTATGCAGCTTTGAGGTTTGCAAAGGTTTTTGAAGTTTTTTTGTTTGGTTAATCTCTTTGTTTCTATATTTCGTTGAGTTTTGGGTATTTTGATATTGATATATTGATTATTCATTTTAATCCAATTTTTCCTTAACATTTTTGGTGCCCACCATGGGGCCTAGCCCCAATTTAACCCAAAAACTAAGTTTTTGTGTTTTAGAAAGCCATACATAGGAGGAAACAATGCATCTAACATATCCTAACATGCATCTGTTGTCTCTTCCAATGCATATGTTCCTTTGGCGCATATAGTCTCTGATCTAACACATCTGTTGTCTATTCTTGTGCATACATTATTTCAGCGCATATAGACTCTATCCCGATGCATCTATCCTTTGATATGGTGCATCTATCAGTTCAACGCATATACACTATTTTCCTGTGCTTTTGACCTCTGTCTTAGCACATATGTAGTGCGGCACTTTTGAGCCCTGTTTTTGGGCATTCAGTCTTTGAAGCTGTACATCTAATCTAGGTAGTGATTTGTAGGGTTTCCTTGAAGATTTTGCTAACGCTGATGTCTCTTTGTTAGAACACTCTTGATCTATTTTGCAGGCTAGGCACTGGTTTAGAATCATATAGTTGCACTTGTTAACTCACACTTCGATTTCTAACAAGAAAGTAAATGGATGCTCATTCAAACCTCACATAGTTTTAACTAGGAAGGTAGTAATTGAATCATTGATATCTTGCATATCATTGAATCATTGCTATATTGCTATCCTTCAAAGTTAACAATTCATTGCTATCTGGATAAAATTGAACACATCATTGCTATCTGGGTAAAATTGAACCATTGCTATCTCGATTATCACTTCAAAGTTAACAAATTCATGCTATCTAGATAAAATTGAACACGTCATTGCTATCTGGGTAAAACTGAACCATTGCTATCTCAATCATCACTTCAAAGTTAACAAATTCATGCTATCTAGGCTAAAATTGAACACATCATTGCTATCTTGGTAAAACTGGACCATTGCTATCTTGTTATCACTTCAAAGTTAACAAATTTCTGTGCTTGCCCAAGTAGATAGCTCATCTAGTTTTTCTCATTTTAACTAGGGGAAAAGAACCATTGTATTCTGTGTTTTGGGAATGATACCAGGCCTGTGTTCTCCCCTATCTTGGGTGACCAAAATGCCAGACATATCATTTTCACATGTGTTTTTCCTTTAGAGGGGCCTGCTCTTGGATACCATTCATCCAAGTAGGAATGACCCTAAGCGGTAACAGGCTAGATGACAAGCCCTTCCAAGCCACTATAAATAAATTGTGTTTGGAGTGAAAGCTTCAAAAAATGAATGCAATTGTGTTATACCGACATCCAACCTCTCCCAAAACCCTCCAAGGCGCAACCCTTACAGGGTGGGAGACTCCATAATGGAGAGTAGTGTTGCCGCATGTATAACCACTCAAACGGTTGCCTTTATTACTCATCCCTTGTTTTAGTAGAAGAAAAACCCCTATAATCTGGTGCAGGGAAGGGTGATTATCACCTCCTGAAGATGCTTCACTAGAGATAGTGAGAATTTAGTTTTATACTATCCTTTGAAACCTAGGATTGTACTTGCTTTCTTTTAGTCCAAAAAGAGTCAAAATATAACAAAAAAATAAAAAACCATAAAAAATATTCCATGTTTGCTATGTCTTCTTTCCATAATTTCAGAAAATCAGAATAAAAAGACCTTCTTGCAGACCAAAGATACCAAAAACATCAGAACATTGCCAAAAAAATTGCAAAAATCACTGAGAAAACCAGAGTGGTGCATTCGTCCTCTTCTGCTATGCATTTGTACTGACCTAAGGTACATCTGTACTGACTTGCAGTGCTTTTACTCCCTGTTATGACACATTTGATATTTACTAGAGTGGCACTTCTACGCCAACTTGTTGCGCATTTACCAGTTTTTGTGACGCATCTGTTCCATGCATACGTGACAGTGAGCACTTCCATAGTCTTTGAGAGAAAAAAATTATCATTTCTGGATACCCATTTCAGTCTAGTTCCAAGTTCTGAGATCAGGTCTTACCTTGCAGTCACTTTTTTGTCCATTCCATAGCGTACTCCCTCTTTCATTGGTCATCTCATTCATCTTCTATCAGGTCTTCCTAGTCTAAAGTCAAAAGTATCCCATATCAGATCAGCATAGGCCCCTTTTTCATATCATTTTGGATTCAAGTAACCCTAGTAAGTCACAAACTTCGCTAGTGGTCTTGGTGCACGACTAGTCCCTACACAGCAAGACAAGTATCAAGTACCCTTACTAGTGGCTATTGTCTTGTATCAGTCGTCTTACTTGGAATCATTGATTGAAAGAATCCCTTGTCCAAATCTTGTCGTAAGTATCCTATTCTCAGAAGTCTCAACCGGTATCTTGCCAAAATTTCTAGTTTCATCCCACTGCATCCCACATCACCTTGCATGGTTCTTACTAGATCTCAATACCAAAATCAACTTGAAATGGCCAGACCATCTGACCATATTGTCACCCCTCATGATAGTGATGAAGAAATCTCTCACGAAGAATATCAAGGACACCTCCAAGATCAAAAATTCCAATGCTTGCTAGAGAAAGTACTCCATGAGGACCCTCACAAGTATTTTTATCATCTTGCAAATCTTGGGATTAAACTCCCCGCTGATTTCAATCTAAGAAAAATCCAAGAAACCATAGAGGATAATCATGAACACCACAATGGTGAAGACACAGGAAAGAAAGCCATAGACCCAAGCACTCCTATGGAAGAAATGAGGAAACAAATAGAGGGTCTAACGCAACAAATGATGGATCTCAAGATGGGTACAAACACTAAAACATACTCCTTGGAAGATATTGCACCGTACCCCTTTGATAAAAGTTTGAACATGATACCATTTCCCTTTTGATTCAAAGTTCCTAAATTTGACAAATACAAAGGGAAAGGGGACCCTAGAGATCACATTAGGGAATTCAACGCTGCATGCATGGAAGTAGCTCACAATGAGACCTTCTTAATGAGACTATTCCCTAGATCCCTAGGTAGTCAAGCCATGGAGTGGTTCTCAAGACTTCCACCAGGAATCAAAACGTTTGATGAGTTAGTCAACAAATTCATCACACACTTGTCCTACAATATTGAACACGAAGTCTCCATGCTTGATCTATGCAACACTAAACAAAAAGTGGTGAATCATTCACCTCCTTCTTACAAAGATGGAGACAACTAGCAAGCAAATGCTCATATGATGTACCTAAGAAGCAATTAATGGAGATGTTTGTCCATAACCTCAACTCCGATCTTAGCTACCAAATACAAATTCAATGCCCTACCTCACTGTTGAAGGTCATTGAAATGAGATTGTTCATCGAGAAAGCTATGATCACTAAGGGGCAAATCAAGTTATACAAGCACACACCTACCTCCAACTACACGACTGAAAAATCAAAGTTTTGGACTAAAAATAAAAATGTCATCAATGATGGAGTAGTTGATGCCAAGGTGGCAGTTCCCAAAGAGCAACTGATATTCACACTCAAAGGAGAAGCAAGCAATGTTACAACCAACAAAACATTCTCTCAGGAGCCAAGACCATGGTTCAACTCAAATCCAAGGAGAAAGTTCACACCGCTGGGTGAGTCCTAAGAATCTACATTAAGGAAGCTATTGGCCAACAATGAAATCTCTCTACCACCAACAAGTGGTTACGAACCTCAAATCAAACCTCACTATTGGAGAGACACCGACTATTGTGAGTATCATAGAGGAAGAGGACATAGAACCAACAATTGTATCCATCTCAAACATGTTATTCAAGACGTACTTGATCAAAATCAAGGAAGTTCTCAACAACATACTTCTAATGAGACACATGTGGCTTACAAAGATCTGCTTCTCAATCATGACATGTCGTACAACAATAACAATGGCAACAACAACAATGACAACAACAACAACAACAACAAAAACAACCGCAATAGACAAAATTAGAATAATGGGAATAGTAATGCCAACTAAGCAAGTGTGCCATTCTACTATACCATTAATTGCATATTAGAGCATGTCCCAGAAATCAATGTGGTCATGCCCAACCAAAAATTAGAACCCAACAGAACTGATTGTAGTATCATTACCCATAGTGGTAAGGTCACCTTGAATACCATTCCTATGAGGTTGTCACCTTCTCAGTCCAATTTCCATCAGTATAGTGTCATAGACCAACTACGGAAGACTCCAGCCCACATTTCTATCTTAAAGTTGTTGCATCTATCTCCTTCCCACAAGGAGATTCTCAATAAAGCCTTAGTGGAAACCACTATGCCCACTAACTTGGCCCAAGAGAAGTTTTAGGCCATGGTAGGTAATCTAACCTCCTCAAGTACCATATCATTTACCGAACAAGATGACTTCTCAGTGTCTCAACCTCATAACACCCCTTTGCACATTGTCGCCTTCATCCACAGGCACTGCATCAAGAGGTTCTCATTGATGGGGGAGCTGGTTTAAATATTTGCATGCTTAAGCTGGTCCTTACATTGTGGTTCTCTAAAAAAGTAGTTGATCCAAGGAAGAAGATTACTATCAAAGCCTATGATGAAGAGGAGAAAACTACCAAAGGGACGGTGGTATTACCCATACAAGTGGGACCGGTGATAAAAGATGTTGTGTGCCAAGTCCTAGATAGGGAGATCACCTATAATATTCTCCTAGGTAGACCATGGATTCATGCCATGAAAGTTGTACCTTCTACCTATCACCAATGCATAAAATTCCCTCATAACGGAAAGCAAGTAGCCATCCAAGGTGATCCCAACCCCTTTCAGCATTTCAACTCTATCCTTTCAAAACCCAATTGTATCATACCCAACAATAGAGAATCTACATCCCCTACCCCACAGCATGATTCTACCTCTCAAGCTTCCTCATCAAAGCCCAAAGAGAAAAAAATTGCCATCAAAGAAATAAGAGTTGGGGATTACTCCATTGAACACATCCTCAATCTAGCCAAGATAACTTTATCTCCAAGAGCCTTTGGGTGACCCAAGCATTTTTCAAAGCCATCTACTCCTCCTACGTCTCCCACAACTCCCTTTGTAAAATGGGGGAGCCTATCAGATGAAACAGACGAAAGAGATATCCTACAATGGCTTTACACTGAAGAAGAAGAGAACATACAATAGGAACCACCTAAGCTCCCAACAGAAATCTATGGGTGAGGTGAATCTATCCTACATAGAATGGGTTACAAAGGACAAGACCCCATTAGCCTAAGAAAAGAAGGAAATATAGAACCCATTCAACCTTCCTCATCCTCATTGGCTAGAACTACAAAAGGTCTAGGATATAAGGATAAGGGCAAAGCTAAAGCAAATGCTTTTCTCATGGAAATGATCTATACACTTCAAGAGGACAGTGACACAGATTCCAATGAATATGAGTGGGATGAGCTAACAAAGCATTCCTATGATGATAAAGAGGTCGATACCATTCAAACTTATAGCCCCTACCAAGAGGGACAAACACTACTGCATAGGCCACTAGAGTGTGATTCACCTATCCCTGAGAATATGACTTTCGAGGAAGGTTTGAGTTCTATCGCAATAAACAATTTGGAGGAAAGTACCATCCTGAACACTCTCCCTACCAATATTCCTAGCATATCCATTCAAACTATCAATGAATCAGATCTATCCTCTAACTCCCTCCCCCTTGTGCATTCTGAGCTTATTGAATGTGATGCAGAGTGGCACAAGGGAAGCAACACACAAGGGTTTACTCTATTGTCCTTTGCCCACTCACCCACTTCAACTAGCCTTCAACCAACTAACCAACCAAAGGCACATTCAAGGCATATGAAGGATTTGATGTCCAAACTATTGTCCAACCCCTAAGGCTTCTCCATCACCTTAAGATAGATCAACAAACACCTTCTATGTAGTTGGTTTGATCCCCAACTTCCCAAAACTCTCCAGCCTATACCTTGACTAGTAAGGCTACTAGCCCTCCAAACTAGGTTTTCTCAACAAAATTTGACAAAATCCCAAATGACTAGGTAAGTGAATGATGGTTTTAGATACCCCTTATGGGACCCTATCAAACTCCCAAGTCTCCTGTTCCAACTCTACTCCAGCAATCCAGAACACTCATTAGGTCTCTAGGCCTAATTGATCAATTTAGGCTAGGTTACAAAGCAAGTGCTCAAAATTGGGTACATAGGTCAGGGGCAGGAATTTGGAATGCTTCTACCATGTCCCTAAAACACAAATCCATCATTTATTTTCTTACCCTATCAGGATTCTATCATCTACAACCTCAAATAACATGAATTTGGCTAAATACAATGAAATACTTGACCTAGGGCATCACCTTAAAAATTGAAAACAACATCTCCTAGAAAAATGCTTTTGGAATCTTATAATACACATCCCTAGCCTATATTTCACCAGGTTTTGTGAATTTTCACTTGTGGGAATGCATCCTAGGGCTGGATTTCTATGGCTGCCCTAGAAAATAGGGTTTCTAGACCTGTTTTGAAAGAAAAATCAATAACTTTTGATCCCGACCACTTCAGGACCTCAAACTAGTTGCATTCGAACCCTGACTCAGTCTAGTTTTAGGAAAAGTACATTTGCACCCCTAAAAAATCCATATAGGCCATACAACAATGAAAATGCAGGGAAAAATAGTCAATTTCTTTGATTTCTGTGCACAAATTCCATACAAAAACTTCCTCCTCCGTACTGGACCAAGATGTCCTTCATATCAACCTATCCAAGTTAGTTTACAACTTCTACAAATAGTTTTACTAACCAAAATGAAGTTGCAACCGGTCAATGTGTCATTGACACCATTGACAACACTTGACACTATGACATTTTGTCCTTAGCACAAAGACACTGATTGGTTTCACTTGTCTAAGGATCTCAAATGACCAACATACTCCCTAAAACATGACAAAAGACAAAAGAATAAAAAAAAACTCAAAAACCAATCCTTAGACCTTTTAGGCCTGATTGGTATAACAAGGGTCCAAGTGGACTAAGCATGATTGAGGTTTATATGATTACCCCAATCATCTTGACCACACAAGAGGACCTTACATCCATGGCTAAGGCCTTATTATAGAGCACATTAAACAAAAACCACAACCTTTCAAAAAAAATGCAATCAAAATGATCTTGGAATCAAGGTGCTCCTAGGTGCCCTGCACCATACACCCACTATCAAACAAAACTCAAGTCTCTTGAGTTGGAATGGTGTCAAATGTGAAACCTACCTTCTCAATGTCTGCTCTACTCATCCAAGTGGCATCCTCCTGAGGTTTGTTGAGCCACTTCACCAAATAGTCATGATAGGTGTGCCTTCTAGTTTGTTTTGCAATCCTCTTGTCCAAAATGCACTGAATCTGATTTGGAGATGAAGGAATGAGTTCCTAGAGTGTCTGATCAGTTTGATCTTCTTCAAAAATAGTCTGAGGATCAGATCCTTTATAGGGATAAAGGTCTGAAACATTAAAAATTGGAGACAAAGCAATGCCATCCGGAAGTCTGATTTTGTAGGCATTTTCTCCACATTTCTTGAGCACTTCACAAGGCCCAATCTTCTTCATGAGTAGCTTGGTATGTTTACCTACAGGGAGCCTCTCCTTCTTTAGATGGACCATTACCAAATCACCTTCCTTGAACTACAAATCCCTTCTTTTCCTGTCAGTAAACTATTTGTACTTCTGTGAAGTGGACATCAATTTCTGTTGTACTTGTTCATGGACATCCTTCATGACTTGAATGAAGTCTTCAGCCAAGGCACTGCTATTTTCTAGTCCTTTAACCTCCCTAAGTTCCAAAATACCCCTTGGGTGAGTGCCATAAACAATTTGGAAAGGAGATAGGCTGGTACTTCTATTGACAGTGTCATTGTATGAGAACTCTGCCTGAGCCAAAATTGAATCCCAACTAGCACCCTACTCCTTTGTTAGGCATCTTAGGAGGTTGCCAAGTGACCTATTAATCACCTCTATTTGGCCAACAGACTGAGGGTGATAGGCAGATGATAATGACAAATTTGTACCTAGTCTCTTCCAAAGTGTCCTCCAGAAGTGTCCTATGAACTTGGGGTCTCTATCTGAGATTATGGACAAAGGTAAACCATGTAACCTGACTATTTATTTGAAGAAAAGACCTGCTATGTGTGAGGCATCATGTGTGGTTCTACATGGGATGAAGTGAGCCATTTTTGAGAACCTATCTACAACCACAAAAATGCTGTCATGTCCATTCTTTGTCCTAGGCAAACCAAGTACAAAGTCCATGCTTATGGAATCCCAAGGCTTTGAAGGAATAGGTAGAGGAGTGTATAAACCTACATTTGATGTATGCCCCTTTGCTCTTTGGCAAATTTGACAAGTTTCAACAAACTTCCTTACATCGGTTGGCAATTTTGGCCAAAAATAGTACCTCCTAACCAATTCTAGGGTCTTATCAATACCAAAGTGACTTGACATGCTGCCACAGTGCTTTTCCCTAATTATATTCTCTCTAACAGACCCTCTTGGGATACACAACATGCTACCCTTGAAAAGATATCCATCTTGCAACAAAAAATCAAAAAAATTAGTATTATACCTTCCTGTCATGGCCTTGCAAGAGAGGTATGGTTCTTTGAAGTCCTCATCTACTGCATACTGATCCTTGATGGCTTGAATACCTGTACTTTCCAACTGTATGGTCTGCACAACAAGATTCCTCCTACTTAATGCATCGGCTACCTTATTGGCCACTCCTTTCTTATGTTTTATGGAGAAGGTGTATGCTTGGATGTACTCCATCCACTTGACATGTCTGTGATTCAACTTTTGCTGCCTGTTCAAGAAGCTTAATGCATGGTTATCAGTAAAAACTATAAATTCCTTTGGCAATAAGTAGTGTCTCCATTTCCTCAATGACTGAACCATGGCATATAACTCTAGATCATAGGTGGAGTAGTTTTGTTTTGACTCATTTAACTTCTCACTAAAGAAGGCTACAGGCCTCCCATCTTGACTTAAGACTCCCCCAACAGCCCTCTTACTTGCATCACACTCTACCACAAAGACCTTGTCGAAATTAGGTATCACTAGGACTGGTTTTTCTAAAAAAAAATTCTTTAACAGTTCAAAGGCTTGAGTGGCCTCATTTGTCCACACAAATACACATTTCTTGCCCCCTTTTATGGTGTCAACAAGTGGAGCACAAATAGCACTAAACCCCTTAATGAACTTTCTATAAAAGCTACACAAACCATGGAAACTCCTTACCTCCGAGGCTATTGTAGGTGTTGGCCAATTAAGAATGGCTTCTACTTTGCTTGGATCCATTTTTAATCTGCCCTTGGAGATGACAAACCCCAAGAATATCAACTCCTCTTGTAGGAAGACACATTTGTCAAGATTGATTCTCAACTTCTCCTCTTGAAGCCTCCTGAGCACTTGATGGATATGCCTTATGTGGTCTTCCTTGCTGTCACTAAAAACCAATATATCATCCAAATACACAACAATAAACTTGTGAAGGAAAGGTTTTAGCACTTCATTCATCAATCTCATGAAGGTGCTTGGTGCATTTGACAAGCCAAAAGGCATGACAACCCATTCAAATAGTCTTTCATTGGTTTTGAAGGCTGTTTTCCACTCATCCCCCTCCCTTATCCTGATTTGGTGATAACCACTCTTTAGGTCTATCTTGGTAAAATACTTAGCCCTACCCAAGCAATCCATTAAATCTTCTATTCTAGGCATTGGAAATCTATACCTGATAGTAATCTTGTTGATGGCCCTGGAATCAGTGCATAGTCTCCATGTTCCTTCCTTCTTGGGTACAAGTACTGCAGGTACTGCACATGGACTAATACTCCTCCTAATAAGTCCTCTATCCAACAAATCTTGGATTTGCCTTGCCACTTCTGTATTTTTCTCTGGAGTCAACTTGTAGGCTACTTGGTTTGGTAGGGTGGATCTAGGGATGAGATCAATGCACTGACTAATCTCCCTCTTTGGTGGAAGGGCATCCTTGCCTTCATCGGCTATCACATCATGAAACCTTTCCAATAGTTCTTCCACTTCCTTTGGTCCAATCCTCCTAAGAGGTTGCTGCACTTTGACCTTCTTGGGATTCACATCTTTGGGCTTGATGACTACTGCAAAACATGGCACTTTCTCTTCCTTGAGGTTAGCCAAAAACTCTTTTTCACCTCCCAACATAACTGAACTAGAAATGACTTTCTCTTTGCAATCATCAATCAAAGGAGTCATTGTAAACTTTTCACCATTCTTGGAGAAATGAACTACATTGTTCTTACCATCATGTTGGGTACTTGTGTCATGTTGCCAAGGTCTTCCAAGAAGAAGGTGGCATGCATCCATATCCACTATCTCACAAAGAACCTTATCATGATATTCACCTATCTTGAATTCAACCCAACATTGCTCTTTTACTACAATTTGTTGTTCCTTGGTTAGCCAAAAGACTCTATAGGGGTTAGGATGAGGCATTCTTTCCAATCCTAACTTAGTCACCATTTCATTAGAAGCCAAATTTTTAGAAGAACCTGAATCTACTATTACCTTGCAAACTTTTCCTTTCACCTTGCAAGTGGTTCTGAACAAGTTGTTTCTTTGGGGCTGCTCCTTGGTGGCTGGCATGATGAGTGACCTGTTAAACATGATGCATTCTCCACTCTTAGGTGCTGTAGACTTGGAAGAGGCTATTTGGTATGATGTGGTGCTTTGATAGTCCTCTTCTTGAAGGAGTTGCACTCTTCTCTCTTTCTGATTTGCAGCAGTGTTTCCCATTTTCTCTGGGCACCTAAAGGACTGATGTCCAATTTGATTGCAAGAGAAACACCTTCCAGTAAACACATTGGCACCTCTGCCCCCACTTCTTCCTCTGCCATTACCTCTGCCCCTAAATTGACCCTTATCAGCACTGTTTTTATCAGCCTGCCCTTGGCTGCCTTCTTGTGATCCGCCACCTTGGAATCTAGAGAAATTATCTCTATTTTGAAATCTGCCCCTGCCCCTAAAGTTCTAATTTCCTCTGCCTCTATTGCTGCTGTTAAAATCCCCTTTTCTTCTCTGCTTATCCTCAATCCTTAGTGCCATTTGAAAGCACTTATGGACTGTCTCCAGGTTAAAGAGAGTTAATTCATATTGTATGGAGAACTTGAGGCCATTGAGATACCTTGCAAGCTTCTATTTTTCATTCTCAGGCATCTTGGCTTTCAATGTCATCTTGTGAAACTCCTCTATATAGGTGCTCACGTCCATGTCCTTCTGTCTCAAGTTGTGCAACTTCTTCTTCATGTTAACTTCATAATCATCAGGGACAAATTGCTTCTTGATTTCAAGTACCATCTTCCTCCATGTAGAGATAGGGTTCCTATCATCTTCTATCCTCTCATTTTGAATAAAATTCCACCAACTCAAGGCTGGTCCTTTCATTCTTGATTTGGCAATCTTCACTTTCTAATTTTCTGCCACTTCTTCAAATTCAAAATAGTTCTCCATTGCCTCAATCCAATCAAGGCACTCCTCTGGATTCATCTTACTAGGAAACATAGATAAGTTTGCCTTAGTGTCCTTCCTACTCAACTTTCCAAGTGCATCTAGGAATTATCTCTCTGACATGCCTCCTTGTGGCTCTTCCATAGGCACTTCTTTTTCCTCATCTTGATCCTCTTCATTTGAATCCAAGATGACCTCTGGCTTCTTCTTCTTGTCTTTGTCTTTCTTCAACTTTTCTATCTCAGCCTCCATCCTTTTGCTCTTGGCTGCTTGCTCTCTCACTATCTTTGCCAATTCGGCATTTGTCACCTTTGAAGGAATTTCCTCCTCTTCTTCTCTATCTCCCATCTCTTTGATGGCTCTGATACCACCTGATGTAGAGTGGCACAAGGGAAGCAACACACAAGGGTTTACTCTATTGTCCTTTGCCCACTCACCCACTTCAACTAGCCTTCAACCAACCAACCAACCAAAGGCACATTCAAGGCATATGAAGGATTTGATGTCCAGACTATTGTCCAACCCCTAAGGCTTCTCCAACCCCTTAAGACAGATCAAAAAACACCTTCTATGTAGTTGGTTTGATCCCCAACTTCCAAAAACTCTCCAACCTATACCTTGACTAGTAAGGCTACTAGCCCTCCAAACTAGGTTTTCTCAACAAAACTTGACAAAATCCCAAATGACTAGGTAAGTGAATGATGGTTTTAGATACCCCTTATGGGACCCTATCAAACTCCCAAGTCTCCTATTCCAACTCTACTCCAGCAATCCAGAACACTCATTAGGTCTCTAGGCCTAATTGATTAATTTAGGCTAGGTTACAAAGCAAGTGCTCAAAATTGGGTGCATAGGTTAGGGGTAGGAATTTGGAATGCTTCTACCATGTCCCTACAACACAAATCCATCATTTATTTTCTCACCGTATCAGGATTCTATCATCTACAACCTCAAATAGCATGAATTTGGCCAAATACAATGAAATACTTGACCTAGGGCATCACCTTAAAAATTGAAACAGCATCTCCCAGAAAAATGCTTTTGGAATCTTATAATACACATCCCTAGCCTACATTTCACCAGGTTTTGTGAATTTTCACTAGTGGGAATGCATCCTAGGGCCAAATTTCTATGGCTGCCCTATAAAATAGGGTTTCTAGACCTGTTTTGAAAGAAAAATCAATAACTTTTGATCCTGACCACTTCAGGGCCTCAAACTAGTTGCATTCAAACCTTGACTCAGTCTAGTTTCAGGAAAAGTACACTTGCACCCTTGAAAAATCTGTATAGGCCATACAACAATGAAAATGCAGGGAAAAATAGTCAGTTTCTTTGATTTCTGTGCACAAATTCCATACAAAAACGTCCTCCTCCGTACTGGACCAAGATGTCCTTCATATCAACATATCTAGGTCAATTTACAACTTCTACAAATAGTTTTAATAACCAAAATGAAGTTGCAACTGGTCAATGTGTCATTGACACCATTGACAACACTTGATACTATGACATTTTGTCCTTAGCACAAAGACACCAATTGGTTTCACTTGTCTAAGGATCTCAAATGACCAACATACTCCCTAAAACATGACAAAACACAAAACAATAAAAAAAAACTCAAAAACCAATCCTTAGACCTTCTAGACCTGATTGGTATAACAAGGGTCCAAATGGACTAAGCATGATTGAGGTTTATATGATTACCCCAATCATCTTGACCACACAAGAGGACCTTACATCCATGGCTAAAGCCTTATTACAGAGCACATTAAACAAAAACCACAACCTTTCAAAAAAAATGCAATCAAAATGATCTTGGAATCGAGGTGCTCCTAGGTGCCCTGCACTAGAATGGGATCTATGAGGAACCCCACAACTAGATATGTTCCAAAACGACAATGCCTATATTGACTATATGGAACTTAGGGACCACCTACCTAAAGGAGATCATAAAGCTGGCTTCTCTATTGAACTTAATATCATGGCTTATTTCAGAGGGGATGCCAAGCCTTTTAGTCACAAAAATATCAAAATAAAAACTGGATCTAATAGTGAAAACTGCTCCGCGGCAGTGTCAGATCCCAAAATAGTAAAAAGAAAGGATGCATCCGAAGGTGAAAACCCAATAGTGGCACCTGACAATGGAAGGCTTGACACTCTCCCCAATGACATGCACGAGGAGAAGTCTCAGATTGTTGTGGAACCCACAGAGCCTATTAACATTGGAACAGAGGAACAGCCTAAGATCATTCACTTTGCTAAGTCTCTAACCCCACCAGAAAAGACTAAGTTTGTACCATTATTCAAGAGAAAGCAGATCAACTTTGTGTGGTCATACACAGATATGTCGTGGTTAGATTGAGACCTAATTCTACATCATCTTCCATTAGATCCAGGAGTGAAACTAGTGAAACAAAAGCTTAGAAAGATGCATCCACACATAGCACTACTTGTAAAAGAAGAACTCAAGAAATTACTGGATGTAGGGTGCATCAGAGCTATAGACTATCTGGAATGGGTCTCAGACATAGTACTAGTATCCAAACCTGATGACCAAGTTAGACTATGCAATGATTTTAGAGATCTAAACAAAGCTTGCCGTAAGGATGATTTTTCGTTGTCAAATATAGATATCACAGTCGACTTAACAACAGGGCATACCATGTTATCTCTCATGGATGGCTTCTCAGGATACAATTAGATCAAGATAGCACTAGAATACCAGCATAAGACAACTTTTACTTGTCCATGGGACACTTTTTGCTGGAATGTCATGCCATTTCGACTAAAGAACGTAGGAGCCACATATCAACGTGCTATGACCACTATATTTCATGATATGATGCATGTCACCATGGAAGACTATGTAGATGATATCCTTGCAAAGTCACTCACAAGAGAATCACACCTGGATGTGTTAGAGAAATTTTTTCAGAGATTAGAACAATTCAATGTCAGGTTGAACCCAAAGAAGTGTGTGTTTGGAGTCACCTCAGGCAAGCTCTTAGGCTTTATTGTATCGGCAAATGGAATAAAGGTGGACCTCGCCAAAGTCAAGGCTATTATGGACATGCCACCACCCAAGACTCTTACTCAACTAAGATCTCTACAGGGCAAGCTACAAGCAATCTGTAGGTTCATATCACAACTGGCAGACAAGTGTCAACCCTTCAGTCATCTCCTACATAAGAACATTCCATTTAGGTGGGATGAGAAATGTGAAGAGGCATTCGACAAACTGAAAGAATATCTTATGAATCCACCTATTCTCATGCCTCCTATCTAAGGGAAACCATTGTTATTATACATATCTGCTACACCAACAGCTCTTGGGGCCCTTCTAGCACAACAATATTATGAAAATAAAGAAAGAGCCGTCTACTACATCAGTCGCACATTGTTGGGCTATGAGTTGCAATACTCTCAGATAGAAAGATCATGTCTTGCGATAGTTTTTTCTTCCCAAAAACTCTAACATTATATGCTAGCACATCTAGTCAAACTTATTGCAAAAATAGATCCACTGAAGTACCTACTAAGCAAAAGTAGCTCTAACAGGTCAAATAGCCAAATGGGTAATGCTCCTAAGTGAATATGACATTGATTATGTAGACATAAAGGCTATCAAGGGGCAAGTCATTGCTTATCAGTTAGCGGATGCACCACTACAGGACACCACACCAATGCAATTTGAGTTTCTAGATGAATTCTTATTCAATATATCAACACATTCCTAGAAACTTTACTTTGATAGGTCCTACACAAACCATGGATCGTGGGCAAGAATCTTGTTTGTAACTCCTCATGGCAACACCATACCGAAGTCTTACCGTCTATTATTCCCATGCACCAACAACATAGTAGAATATGAAGCTTTAGTCATTGGTCTCAAGATGGCAACAGAATGGAAAATCAAAGAGCTGCATGTCTATGGTGATTCCCAACTAGTGATCAATCAAGTCAATGACGATTACCAAACCAAAGATGAGAAGCTTGTCCCATACAAGCGGATGGTTGAGGACTTTAAGGAATACTTTATGATCATCTCTTTTGAGTAGATACTTCACATTGAAAACAAAGCAGCAGATGCCATGGCAACCATTGCCTCTCTTCTCGAGATCCTAGAGAATGAGTCACAATACGAGTTCTTAGTGGAATCAATTCAGCAACCAGCTTATGATCTTCCTGAAACCCATTCCATATTCCTATTAGTTGGATTTGATTCACCTTGGTATAGTAAGGTTTACACTTACCTCAAGGACAACACCCTCCCACCTGACTTATCTTTAAACCAATGATGAAACTTTATACGCCAAACCTCTTTCTATACCATTATTGCCGACATCCTATACCTATGTGGTCTAGATGGTACTTTACTCCATTTTTTAGAACGAGAAGAATCCCAAACCACCTTACAAGACGTACACGAAGGGATTTGCAGAACACACTCTAGCGGTCCTTCCTTAGATAAAAAAATTCATGCGTTTGGGTTATTATTGGCCAAACATGGAAACATATTCATATCAATTCATGAAGAAGTGCAAGTAGTGCCAAATACATGGGAACTTGATACATGCACCAGCTCAAGAGTTGAGACCTTTAACGACACCTTGGCCCTTTTGCCAACGGGGACTTGACCTTGTGCGTGAAATCCATCCACTCTCATCAAACGGCCACAAATTCATAATAACCACCACTGAGTACTTTACCAAGTGGATTGAAGCCTTTCCCCTCACCACTGTCACAAGTAAAAAGATCTCCTCATTCATCCTCAATTATCTCATCTATGATACAAAATTCCCTCATCCATTATCACGGATAATGGAAGAACCTTCAAAAACCAGGATGTCTAAGAACTCTGTGACCAATTCAAAATCCAACACCATTTCTCCACACCCTAGTACCCCCAAGGTAATGGCCAAGCAGAAGCATCCAATAAGACCATCTTGAAACTCCTCAAGAAGACAATCAACGATGCTAGCCGTGATTGGCACATCCAACTCAGTCCCACTCTGTGGGCCTACAGAACCAATATACACACTCCCACAGGTGCTACCCCTTATGCCCTTGTCTATGGCTTAGAAGCTATCCTCCCCATTGAGGTCGAGTTACCATCTCTCAGGGTATTGTTAAAAGGTCTCATAACAGATGAAGAGTACAGAGTTTCTAGATTGCAAGAACCTGTGATGTCCCGATATTAAGGCATTGTTTAAATTAAAGATTTAAACGTCATAGTCCATTTTGAATGCTTCTAACAATAATTAATAAACCAATATAATATTATACATATATAATATTACATAATATTATTATATAAATATTTTAATTAGAATATAATATATTAACCAATATATTATTATATAAATAACCAATATAAATATTAATAATTTAAATATTATTATAATCATTTATTATAATAATATAATACTAATAATAATAAAAATATAAATATTATTAATTTAATATTATTATAATTATTATATATTATAAATATATAAATATTAATAACATAAATATAAATATTTAAATAGATTTATAAAGTAGTATTATAAGACAAGAAGGTCTTATGATAAAGATAAATCATATCATATATTATAAAGATAAATCATATGATACGTAACTAAAGGCAATGTTTAATTAATAAAGGCAGCCATGTATATAGAAAAAGCAACAAACCATTGATAAAGGAGGCAGCCATTAAATATTACAAGCAGCGATATCATTAAGAGGAGAAATATATATTAAACAACCATTAAACTATTGAGACACGTCCCTAGGCAAGGAGGTGCAAGGAAAGACCATGTCTTTCAACCATATCGGGGGTATTAAAGAGAACCCATTTCATAATAGATGAGGGGGAAGAATGGGAATAAAAAGTAATGATTAAAATACAAGCAGAAGGTAAGAAGGAGAAAATGAGTAATCAACATAATATATAGAGAAGGCAGGAATATATAGAAGAAATAAGAGATCGATGAAGAAGGATACAAATCAAAAACATACAACAGTAAGAAGATAAAATAAATAGAAATTAAGGGACTCACAATACAGCAAAGTCAAGGATAATGCAAGGTACAATAATACCTTAGGAAATCTGAGCAACCTCTAAGGTAAGTAATGTCTTAATGTTGTTTATATGATTAGTAAATAAAAAATATAAACAATTCACTATATATATATATATAATATAATCTGAAATAGATCCATATGTCATACATCTCATTAGAATTACACAAGTCTATGAACAATAAATTTATATAAATATATTAGGAAACTTGGTAAGAAATGACATACCCATCTCATCACTTCTATTTCCCATAACCATAGGAGAGGCGGTCTTGTTAGGGAAAGGCGAGGTAATTCCATCACGATGGATTGGAGAGGGTTTAACGCGCCCTAGACAAGGATGCTAGGGAGAGACGGAGTAATTCCATTCCCAATCACATTGGAGAGGGTTCAACGTGCCCTAGACATATAATTTCCCCATCCATGGTTAAGGAATAGAAGGAAGATGAAATGGGAAGATGAACTTAGATTATTACTTCATCCTTAAAGGAATGTTAGGTATTGTGGGGAGAGGCAGAGTAATTCCATCCATATTAAGGCCTATAAGCTGGGACATAGTTTCCCGTAGGCTGGGTCAAGAGATGGTTTCAGCGCGCCCTATACATGTAAAGCCTAGTTCCATGAGGAAGAATAATAAGGAAAATATGCATGATTGAATTATCAAACGTATTATAAAATAGTTATCAATAGCAAGTGACAATTAGGAAATAAATAATCTTTCAACAAGGAATGATGTAAATACATTATCATTGATCTTATCATTGAAATTTATTGTTCTCTAACGTACTAATGTCTCCTTGAGAATTATTTTGAATGTAGATTCGGGTTTAAGTGTTTCTTTTAGAATGGGGACATTACAGTGGTATCAGAGTAGTCATCCTACCATCTTGTGTATACTATGTGTGCCTTACATGTATTCAAAGGTTTACTTTGTAATTGTATTCGGTGAGTACTCTGACTTGACTATGTATTCATATGTATACTCTATGACCTTGCAACTATATTTGAGTATATACTATTTGACTTGTATTTGTATTTGAGAGTATACTCTATGATTGTATTTGTATTTGAATGTATACTCTATGATTGTATTGTATTGTATGCTCAATGACTTTGTACTTGAGTGTATGTTCTATGACTTTGCATTGAAGTGTTGTATTTGTATACTCAATGACCGTGTACTTGATTGTATACTTTATGATTGTATTTGTACTTGAGTGTATGTTGTATGACTTTGTATTGAAGTGTTGTATTTGTATACTCAATGACCTTGTACTTGAGTGTATACTTTATGATTGTACTTGTACTTGAGTGTATGCTCTATGACTTTGTATTGAAGTATATACTCTAATTGTAATTGTATACTCTATGATTGAATTTGAGTGAATAGTCTATGAATGTGTTTGTATTTGTATACTCTATAACTTCACAATCGTATTCAAGTGTATGCTCTATGACTTTGCAATTGTATGCGAGTGTATACTCTATGCCTTTGTATTCAAGTATGATTATGTATTCAAGTGTATACTCTGTGACTTGTATTTGTATGCGAGTGTATACTCTATGACTTTGTATTCAAGTATGATTATGTATTCGAGTGTATTCTCTGACTTGTATTTGTATTCGAGTGTATACTCTATGATTTGTATTTGTCTTCAAGTGTATACTCTATGACTTTGTATTTATATTTGAATGTATACTCTATGGCTTTGTATTTGTATACTCTGTGGCTTTGTATTCAAGTGTACACTTCATGACTGTGTATTCAAGTGTATACTCTATGACTTTATATTTGTATACTCCATGATTTATGTGTATTCAAGTGTATATTTTGCGGCTTATGTATATTCAAGTGTATACATTGTGGCTTATGTGTATTCGAGTGTATTTAGGTGTATATGTGTATATTTTACAATTTACATGTATGCTTCACATATATGCTTCATGCTTCTTGTATATACTCTATTTATACTTCATGTATCACATGTAGTGATGTGTTACTTCATGTATCTTCAACACGATGTGTTCTTATAATTACTTTATACTAAAAAAATTTAAAAAAAATTAAAAAATAAAAAAAAACTATGAGTGTTTAAGATGTTGTCTTTCCGGTGGCCCAGGCTACCCGGCTACTTGCTTGAGCTAGTTGCCTACATCCTTGAGCTACTTGTCTACTTGCTTGAGCTGGTTGCCTATGTGCTTGAGCTACTTGCCTACTTGCTTGAGCTACTTGCCTATGTGCTTGAGCTACTTGTCTACTTGCTTGAGCTGGTTGCCTATGTGCTTGAGCTACTTGTTTGTGTGCTTAAGCTAGTTGCTTACTTGCTTGAGCTACTTGCCTACTTGCTTGAGCTACTTGCCTATGTGCTTGAGCTACTTGCCAACTTGCTTGAGCTAGTTGCCTACTTGCTTGAGCTACTTGCTTGTCTGCTTGAGCTACTTGTCTACTTGCTTGAGCTGGTTGCCTATGTGCTTGAGCTACTTGCCTACTTGCTTGAGTTGGTTGCTTGCATTCTTGAGCTACTTGGTTGTCTACTTCATTTTTATTAGGTAATTAAATGGCAATGCATGTAACCTACGAATTGGTGTAATCACTCCTATATTTAACATCACAAGGAGATCACCCACCACCATTCGACCTAGAGGTGAAAAAGGGAAGAGCATTTCATCTAAGAAGATATCCAAAACATCATTAAAGAATTCAATTAAGATTTAGGACCACTAAGGTACCATAACAACGTAGGAGGGCCAATCTCCTAAAATCCAAAACAACAATTATTTGAGGGGATCGATAGTTTTAGAAGTATCATAATTGCTTGAGGACAAGCAATTTTGGGCGGGGTGGACTGTGATGTCCCGATATTAAGGCATTGTTTAAATTAAAGATTTAAACGTCATAGTCCATTTTGAATGCTTCTAACAATAATTAATAAACCAATATAATATTATACATATATAATATTACATAATATTATTATATAAATATTTTAATTAGAATATAATATATTAACCGATATATTATTATATAAATAACCAATATAAATATTAATAATTTAAATATTATTATAATCATTTATTATAATAATATAATACTAATAATAATAAAAATATAAATATTATTAATTTAATATTATTATAATTATTATATATTATAAATATATAAATATTAATAACATAAATATAAATATTTAAATAGATTTATAAAGTAGTATTATAAGACAAGAAGGTCTTATGATAAAGATAAATCATATCATATATTATAAAGATAAATCATATGATACATAACTAAAGGCAATGTTTAATTAATAAAGGCAGCCATGTATATAGAAAAAGCAACAAACCATTGATAAAGGAGGCAACCATTAAATATTACAAGCAGCGATATCATTAAGAGGAGAAATATATATTAAACAACCATTAAACTATTGAGACACGTCCCTAGGCAAGGAGGTGCAAGGAAAGACCATGTCTTTCAACCATATCGGGGGTATTAAAGAGAACCCATTTCATAATAGATGAGGGGGAAGAATGGGAATAAAAAGTAATGATTAAAATACAAGCAGAAGGTAAGAAGGAGAAAATGAGTAATCAACATAATATATAGAGAAGGCAAGAATATATAGAAGAAATAAGAGATCGATGAAGAAGGATACAAATCAAAAACATACAATAGTAAGAAGATAAAATAAATAGCAATTAAGGGACTCATAATACAGCAAAGTCAAGGATAATGCAAGGTACAGCAGTACCTTAGGAAATCTGAGCAACCTCTAAGGTAAGTAATGTCTTAATGTTGTTTATATGATTAGTAAATAAAAAATATAAACAATTCACTATATATATATAATATAATCTGAAATAGATCCATATGTCATACATCTCATTAGAATTACACAAGTCTATGAACAATAAATATATATAAATATATTAGGAAACTTGGTAAGAAATGACATAACCATCTCATCACTTCTATTTCCCATAACCATAGGAGAGGCGGTCTTATTAGGGAAAGGCGAGGTAATTCCATCACGATGGATTGGAGAGGGTTTAACGTGCCCTAGACAAGGATGCTAGGGAGAGGCAGAGTAATTCCATTCCCAATCACATTGGAGAGGGTTCAACGCGCCCTAGACATATAATTTCCCCATCCATGGTTAAGGAATAGAAGGAAGATGATATGGGAAGATGAACTTAGATTATTACTTCATCCTTAAAGGAATGTTAGGTATTGTGGGGAGAGGCGGAGTAATTCCATCCGTATTAAGGCCTATAGGCTGGGACATAGTTTCCCGTAGGCTGGGTCAAGAGATGGTTTCAGCGCGCCCTATACATGTACAGCCTAGTTCCATGAGGAAGAATAATAAGGAAAATATGCATGATTGAATTATCAAACGTATTATAAAATAGTTATCAATAGCAAGTGACAATTAGGAAATAAATAATCTTTCAACAAGGAATGATGTAAATACATTATCATTGATCTTATCATTGAAATTTATTGTTCTCTAACGTACTAATGTCTCCTTGAGAATTATTTTGAATGTAGATTCAGGTTTAAGTGTTTCTTTTAGAAAGGGGACATTACAAGTTGCTAGAAGAAAGGAGATAGAAAGCCTTTGATCATCTCAAAGCATATCAACAAATGATGTCACAAAGTCTACCCAAGAGTCTGTAAGGTTGGAGATCTAGTACTTAAGGAGAATCCCCGCAATCAATAGGATTGAGAAAAGAAAGGCAAGTTTGAACCCAACTGGCTTGGGCCTTATGTGATCGTAGCTGCTTATGGATCGGGGGCATATTAGTTAGCAACATTAGAGGGTGACCTATTCGATGACCCAATCAATAGCATGCATCTTCGCCAGTTCTATACCTAGGAGAACCCCAATGTAAGGGGGGCATAAAATACAAAATAATCAGAAAATCACAAAAAATACAAAAAATCAAAAAATCAAAAAATCAAAAAAATACCTAAAAAATCATCCTTTGGTGAAAACCTGGCAAACAGGTGCCTTGGATAGGTATCATAATGAAAACTTGGTAAACGGGCGTCATGTGTACTTTCTATCTTTTGTGCAAATAAAAACAAGTGGTGAAAACTTGGTAAACATGCGTTACTTATGATAAACCACTTCCTCCATCTTTGGGAAACCAATCACCTTGTGTCCATTCTTCCT
This sequence comes from Cunninghamia lanceolata, assembly GCA_027924645.1. Classification (NCBI taxonomy): domain Eukaryota; kingdom Viridiplantae; phylum Streptophyta; class Pinopsida; order Cupressales; family Cupressaceae; genus Cunninghamia; species Cunninghamia lanceolata. The sequence continues at coordinate 1,345,646 of BSBN01000719.1, read as the reverse complement.
TCACTCATGTCCCATTCGATCCATATCTGTTCCATAATTAAAACCTAACTATAACCTATCATGGCTTGATACTCTATCTCTTTGTTGCCTTGTCAACCAAGGTTTTATCCCATATCCTATCCACAGTGTCAGCCTAGCATGGTGTCTCTCGTTAGTATCCATGGTCCAAGTCCATGAACTATGTTGCCTCTGCATTATCATGTAGGCAAGGCCATTTTCAATGCACCCCTGAGGCTCCACTATCCCATCCATCCCAGGTTTAGTCCTTATATCTATCTGAGTCTACACCACTTTCTACTGCCTAGGTCTTAGGTCCATTAGGGTTTACCCCGAACTATGTTGCCTCTGCATCATCACATAGGCAAAGCCATTTAGCAATGAGCCCCCGAGGCACTAGGTTTGTCCCTTAGGGTCCATCTCACCAATAAGGATTGTGGAATCTTCCACCAAGCAAGCAATCACAAATAGAACCCACTCTTTTCAAAGCAGAAATCATTGACGCAAGACCTTAACCTATCCCAAGCAAAGCAAACAAACACCTAAGGCATTCTAAATGATTTTACCGAAATTATGGCAAGAAACAAACACATCTAAATGCAAATATGTTTTGTGGATTGGAATCATAGTTAAAATACACGAGTCTTGGTTTCTGCTATCATGCCTTTCTATGCTACTCGAGGATGCCAAAAGCTAGAGATGCTATGATAGGGGCATGATTATTTTCTTTGTTTTGTTGTTTGTGGATTAAACTTTAGTAATGTGATGCCTTGTCTAAGGACATGATTGGCAAAAGATCATCGAGGACATCCAAGGTCTAACATGAAAGGGGGCAATCCTTGTGTGTTGATACACAAGAAATACTTAGGTCATCTTGGTTTAATCATACCTCGATGCTTGTATTAACTTGCAAAATCAAAATCCATGTAAGTAATGCTTAGGTCATCTCGGTTCAATTATACCTAGGTGCTTGTATTAACTTACAACATTTCATAAAAGTACAAAAAAAAATCACCCAATGATGAAATAAGCACTTCAAAATATTTGCACCATCAAGATGTCAAAAGAAAAGCATCCATCATACATCCATTATACATCCATACATCCGTATCCCATGCAATAAAAGATCCAAACAATGCAGAGTATCAATACAAAGTGAAGCTTGTGAGTCTTTCTATCAAGTCATTCTTTCAAGCAATCTTCTATCTATCATTATATCATCTATGTGTTGATAGGGTACATTTGAACATCACAAAAACATAGCATACAGGTGCATATCATATGACATGAGATAGTCATTTACATGATTAAATCAGTTGTACACATAAATAAATTGCATCAGATCATCCATATACAATCATCACATAGTGTCCAATAGAAAAAATAAAAAACATAGATAAATGCATCGCATAAACTGCATAATCATATAGATACCATTTGCATCTGCACATCAGAGGCATATCAAGTAAAAAGATCTAAGTCTGCATTAGGTCACATAGCATCATAAACATCTAAAACTACATTAGATAACATCACATAGCATCATAAGCATCTAAGTCTGCATTAGATAAACATGTGCATCACATCATACAATAGAAATAGATACATAACATAAAATGAGAAAATTGCATATAGAGAGCATCAAATAGCTACATCATCATATAAATATCATAAAAACATGTCCAAATGTACAATATCACAAGGTCCATCTCTGAGTCAATCTCATATACAATGAATACATCTCAAGGATGGCGATACATGTCTCAAAATACAAAAGTGGTACATATACATATCCAGCTATTTGAGCCATCAAAAAGTGTACGTAGGAGCCAAAATTTGTGCAAGTGTATGTTATCCATGCTGCTGTGAACCGCTACTCCCAGCAGTGTCTCCTAAATCCCCTCCTCCACTAGCACCATACTACTAAGGGCCCATCATGGAGGCTCCTGACCTCGATCCACCTACTCTCTAAGAGGCCATAGACTAGCTCCTATAGTTCGGAGGCCTTTGACTAACTGGCACAGCACCATAGTATAAACCCTGATAATATTGTGTCTAAGCCTGCGCTTTGGCAAGCTCACCCTGCACCTGCACTAACTGAGCTTGTGCCTGTGTCAACTATGTTTGTGCATGTACTAATGTAAATGTGCCTGAGCTAGCTGTGCCTGAGCCTAGTTGTAACAACCAAAACCAAAAATGACAAGAAGTAACTAAATTTTCACGACTGTAATTTTTTTTAAAAAAATAAAGTAATCAAATACAAAAGTTTCTCATCTCTAAACCATTACAACATTTTTCAATTTATCATAAACATTATTGCATTCTCATAAAGACTGAAAGAAATGATATTCATAATACACTTTGTTTTCTAACAAATGAAATTTTCTTGGAATAACAAATATCAGAAACATACCATTATCATGCATCTCGATTGTCAACCCTTCACGTTCAAGACTCGGCAATTCCTCAGTATTTGGAAGAGAAAGTATCTTCAAGGAGCTTAACCTCCAACCACAGACCGTCGGTCTCCCGCACTCCTTCCTAACCGGAAGTGGCCCTACCCTACTCAAGAGGATAGACTTAGGATAACCATCGGTGTTTGCCATCTGAGCTCTGGTGTTGTAACCTATGTATCTTGTTATCATACAGATCCCTAGATACCCTCTAGTCATGCACGACACTCCACAAGAAACACCATCCAGTTACGGTGAAACGTTCGATGCACTTGAGGATAGTACACCACCTTGGCCAAAGGATTTGTATTTAGTTAGCATTTTAAAAATGCATGATCTTGGTTCACCCACCCTACTCGACTTGAACTGGTCGAAATCCTACAGTTTCCTATTTGTATAGTTTGAACTCATTTTGCCGACCTTGATGACCTCAAGGCTTAGGATATCCCCCTACAATAGCGCATTGCGCAATATTATTCCAATCTCGAATTCAGACTTTCATAATCCCATTATCCTGAAAAATCATTATTTAGACACGTCCACTCCTAAGTGGTTTCAAATCTGTTTACTTGGTTCCCATGTTAACTCAACATACACTAGTATCTAAATCATTTTCTGTTATCCCGAAATTCTAGGGTTTTATACTCATATGGTCTACATGGTTAAACGATTCTAACATCGTCGCATGCAATGCAATCTCGACTCACATGCGGGTTTTCAGCTCAAATTGATCATTTCGGAACCAAAACGGTTTCCTAAACATTACCAACACTTTTATCTTCCTACTCCTCTTTCCGAGTCATTAGTTTCACAAGATTTAAATAGCTGAGAGCCGTAAATAAATCTAAAAGGTTTGGGAATCTTTCAAATGTAGATAAAGATATTAAACGGATAAGACATCGGCTGTTTACAAATGCATTTTCTAGCTATACGTCGAACATGCTTACTAACTACGGTTTGACTCCTGCATAGCATGCACGTGGAGCATCGTTCAAAACCTCCAAGGCAGTTTTATGTTCATAACACAGACCTAAAGGCAATTCTTCTATCTTACGTCATTGTTTATTGTTCACAGAAGGTAAATTACGTCTTGCATCGAGACAAGTTCATTCCTAAATGCATATACTTTAGAGAGCAGCGTTCTTTTACTATACATCGTCATTTATGATGAGAACAACTACAGTTTCAGAGTTTACATTTCCTAGAAGGCAATAACACTTCTTTTTCAGCGTTTTCTAATCTTAAAACACAGTAATGTGACAGCATACATTAGTTTCTGAGTTTATCATATGTCCTACACAGCAATAAAGCTATTTCAAGGAATTACCGCACACTGAAATCATATTAAACTTGCGTTATCATTCTATTTTACTCATATCTAAACATAATAGTCTTCCATAACCATGAGACTCTCTTCCTTACTATTTAAAACTGAGACAAATGGTAAAGATAAAGAACCTGTTATTAAAAACGAAGGTTGCTGGAGTGCTCTTTCACTCCGAGGGCTCTCTGCCTCTTGTTTCTTCACTGCATAGTTCTAAACCCTTACTGCCTTCTTCGCTCTCCTCACAGCACTGTTCTAAACTCTTACTGCCTTTTTACTCCTCACTACACAGTCTCTACTCTTACTCCTTTTCGCTCCTCTCTCCACAGTCTAAACTCTCACTGTTCTTTTCGTTCCTCACAGCACAGTTCTAAACTCTCACTGTTCTTTTCATTCCTCACAGCATAGTTCTAAACTCTCACTGTTCTTTTCGTTCCTCACAGCACAGTTCTATCTCTTACTCACAACACAGTTCTATCTCTTCCTCACAACACCGTTCTATCTCTTACTCATAACACAGTTCTATTTCTTACTCATAACATAGTTCTCACTCCTCGCTTCCTTCTCAACTCTTACTCCTTTTTCCCAAAAGAACGACCTCCCACATAACTTCGCAAATCCCCTCTCACGCTGCCTTCCTCTCAATTTCTCTCCCGTGCTCCTCTTTCACTGCCTTCTCTACTAACTGTTTTCGTCCTTGCCCGACTCCTAGTTTTCCTCCACGTTGGAGTAGATCCTCCCCACTCTCGCTCCCGCGATGGCCTACACACCAGCAGTCCATAACCGTAGCAAAAGATTTTGCCTTAACCGTCGATGGGGCACCGGGAATAACTCTCCCTCAACCTTGCAAAAATAACACTCTTCACTAACTTCCACTCCACGCTGTCCTCACTGTCCATGAAGGAAGTTACAACCACTTCCCATGCTGCGCAGAGATATAGGAAACATTCTCTCTCTCCGCAGATTCTTCACAAAAGAAGTTAACCAATTTCAACCGACTTTTCAACGTATACTATCATTAATTAACACTTTCAAATCAAAGTTCATTGAGAATAAACGCCGTCAGTGGTAATCAAACCCACGACCCCCGATGCTTCTCCACACTCCTAGGTGATGGGAGATCAGCATTAGTAAAGGTTACACCCTCTCCAATTCGTGAGCTGACCTCTCACGTCTTGGTTAAAAGAATCCCACCAAAGAATTTTTAGTTGACGTAAATCTATACACATGGGTTGACATACTTAAACTTGAACTCGACTTCTCACGTAACATGACCATACAAAAGGTGGTGGCTCCTTTGGCGACGTGGTCCGCTAGTAGACACAACAATTCTGCCTTCTCTCGATAACCAAGGCATCTAAATCAACCCAAGACCACTACAAGATGTATTACAGAGTTTAAGTTTGGCATGGCGGTGATAAGGTAATAACTAAAGCATCGTGTTGATCGAAAATAAAATGGAGACAAAAACCTACTTATTAAGAGATCTTCAAGGTTAAATTGACAACAAATCACGGTCTAAACTAGAAGGAAAAACTCTCACTACACGACGACTAAAAAAATAAATTACATCACACTATGGCTTCAAATTGACATTCGTCGATCTACGCAAAAAGAAAATATTCGCAACATAAATTCGACGCGATTTACGACAATCACCACGGACTGATCGTATCACAACGAATTCTTACAACGTTAGACGCTCAAGGTCGATTTCTCGCAATTTTGATTTCGAGACAAGATTTGCAATTTCGCCACAAGATGACTCAGTAAATACTTATAGACATAAATATCAAACATCTCAAATACGTTGACTTGCTATTAGGAACTTACGACGCCATAGACGACTCCAAGATTCTACAAGACTACTTTCGACTAGGATGTTTACTTTATCCTTTGTCGACGACATCAATTAGACTACCCAAACCGACAAACAAGACTTACTTGATGGTTCCCAGGTTTATCTATCTGTTTGGCGATCTCAGTGACAAACACCTTTGGTTAGTTTCCAGAGTCTATACTCTCTCTCGAAGATACTTTCTCTTCCGTTGAACACGATCCACCTGTTCCTGCATCGACAGACTCGCATACAATTTTGTGGTCAAAGCATCTATGATCCAAATATAATATATTCAAACATCATTGCATTTAATATAAAGACTTTTAGTCTATATAACACTTGATCATAATCAATAGATTCCGCAATTTCATAAAACAACTTTGTAAGATAAATTTCTAGTTTTCAAGTCGTTCACAACATAGTAATTTACTGAAATTTGTAAGAAAGTAAATAGCATCATTGTTTTCAAAAGGAGGGATGTAACACTAGTGCACCTACCCAACCAAAAAGATGCTAGTGGCATCTATCCCAAGGGCTGACACTACTATATCCCACTCTACTCGGATAATTCATATCCGCGCCTCTGCCATATCTCGCTCTCTAGTGAGCCCTGAGATAACCTCTGCATCTATCTCCTACTGAGCCTCAGCCATCCTAAGCTATGCCTATAGTTGCCTAACCTATCCTCTCAGCACTGCTATGGCTCTCTCATGGACATCCAGCTATACTGGACCCTGAGGTTCCTATGCCTATCCCTGCCCCTATGGCTGAGGTACCTGTTGCTGTGCCACCTACTGAGTTGGTGGCATCTGTGCCTGCTGTGCCTACTATGTAACCTGTGATGGCACTACCTACTGAGCGTGGGAATGTCCCTCCCCAGCTCTCCTCCTTTGCCTAGGTCTATCTCCATCTCCACCACCTCTCCCTCCTCCATCATCTCTACTACCTCCCCCTCCTCCATCATCTCTACCACCTCCCCCTCCTCCACCATCTCCACCACCTCCCCATCCTCCTCTCCTCCTCCTCCTCCTCCTGCCAACCTAGCCCTCATTGTCTAAGTCTACCTCATCTATACGAGGTACCAGCTCTCTAGGACTTGAGTACCTCAGAAATGGATGAGCAACGAACCACTCCTCATAGTCTTGAGTCATCCTAGCATCTGCAATCTCTCTCCTCATATCGCAGGCAACATAAGGAGTCTTCAAAACTCTACCACTGCCTCCTCATAAGACGCCACTGGCCCCCATCTGAATCTCTCAACGTGAGTCCATGCAAACAGAGCCTATCCCTATGGCATGCCCTGCCTCCTCCCAAACTCTCTTTAAACCTAGCTAATAATCTATCTCTCTAGGATGAACCGTGTCTGACCTATCAGCCACCGAGTCTGATAATAGTATGGCAGCTCGTTTGCCTCATCCTCCCAGGGCTCACAGTCTAGATATGGTTGCCAGACGACCACATCTACTCCATCCAATGCATGCCTCCAATACTCGAGATTCCCCAACCTATGCTAGGAAATCACTCCTGCATACTCATAACTATAGGGCTCTCCCCTCTATCTTTGAAAAACACAAGTCGGCCTAGTAATGGCAATGTACTCCCATAGCCAAAACTGCAATAGTGAGACACCTGCTGATAAAATTGCACCCCTGTGGTATACCACCTGATGCATGTTATGGTATAGGTGCACTAAAACACAGACACCCCAAGCATAATGGGTGCCCTCTATGACCATCCGCTCCATGATTTGTCCCCATCCAATTGGGAACCCATGTGATATCCTATCGGGGCATACAACGCCTTCGATCAGTCCTGCAACTATCCCAGGAAAATAGTCATGATAATCATGAATGTCCTGCCAGGAGATGACTTGCCTGACCAGCTCAGGGTCATCGAATACATGCCTGCACTCTACAAGTCCTGCGTCCCTCTGTGGACCGTACTCCATGAGCTCTCACTAAATAGGCAAGTGGAGTATCCTGTATACATCCTCCAAAGTAACAGTCACCTCACTAGTTAGGAAGTGGAAGGTCTCGTCCTCACTATGGAACCTCTCTACTTGCTACAGTCAGTAACCTGAGGTTCGCTCGAACCTTGGGCATAAAGCATACATAGTCCAATCCCATTGCGTCGAGCGCCTCTCAATCCATCTCGGTCAACATATGTTGCTGCAACATCAGCATGGGAAACTACTCCCTAGACATCAATGTATCTCGTATGTCCTCCTGCAAGCACACAAAGCAAGGCGTCAACCTAATGCTACAAGTACCATGCTCAATATATCTATAGAAACATATCAACTAACTTAACATATCAAATTAATCAAAATAACACACTACATCTCTTGACTAGATTCCTGCAATCTCAGAGAGAGCTTATCGATTGATGCATCAAACAAGATGCCAATCAAGTCAATTCTATTAAGTAAACTACCTATCTATATCATATGTTCCATAACAGAAGGTATATGTGCCATTTCTTATCAAATGTACCACTTCTGTTGTATGCTTCGCAAGATCTCATACATGCATCGTCCTATACCGTAAATGCGCCGCCCAATTGCATGTGCCGTCTCATACCGTAAATGTGCCGCATAATTATGCATGCATCAACTTAACTCATGCATGCACAGCTTTAGTATATGCGCCGTTCTATAACCTAAATGCACCGAAATTGGACAGATGTATAGTTTCGCATGCCATATGTGCCAAACTGCGATCTGGCACATTTGTCTAGCCTGATTTTACCTAGCATTTATTGCACTAAAAATTAACTCTAGGGGAAATTTTTTGAGATACATACTGGGGGTCTTGCCCCTACTGGCCAATTGAATCGTCAGACTCGCTCAAAGCGATGCTCCTCGTGTGGAATATCCATCCTCGTGCTGACTGTTCTATGCTCTATGCTCTCCTAAGCTCTCAGAACCAAATCAAATAGAGCCAAGTGTGCAAATGAATTATCTTGTGGACCTAGCTCCTATATATAGCATGCAAACTGTAAACTAGCTATGTGGTGACTATGACTACTTTCCGCACCTGTTTCTTCTAGTTTTCTTTCCGTTTCTCATAAATGCATCCTATTTTCTTCAATCCCAACCAAGTTTTCCCTTCATCTTTGTGAGATTGTCCATCTCACGCCTTCTACCTTCTTCCCGTCCAATCTCCCGAGGGGGCATCCTATTGTCATAACTTGTACCAGGGGCAAACTGGGGCATGTATCATTATTCAACAACTGATTTCTTTGAAGCAACGCTATAAACTGCATTGCATCAAAGAGGGGCAAAATGTGTACGCCTAAAAATGACACGACTTGGTCTAAATAAATATTCTTAATATTTATTTCATTCTAATTCTTCTATCAATAAATAAATAAACAAATTTATTTATTTGATTCATATTCCTCTAAGTTAATTAAATATCAAAATATTTAATTACCTCTTCTAAAGTCAAAATTAAATAAAATCCTTTATTTAATTAAATTCTTCCAAACAATTAAATAATTCTTAATTATTTAAATAAATCAAATCATTCTTCCGAATTTAAATAAATCAAATCAAATTTATTTAAATCCTCTCAATCTCCAAAAATAAAATATAATCAAATATTTTGTTTATTCTTCCAAAATCATTCTAAATTAAATAATATCAATTATTTAATTGTTTCTTCTAATAATATCTTCTCTAAATTTAAATAAATCAAATATTTATTTAAGATGTCCATTTCTTTTAAATTGAGTCATCTCTAAATATAATTCAATTCTTGTGCACATGCAATTGAATATTTCAAATATTTAATTGAGCTAAAATATCTTCTCATCCTCATGTAATTTCTATTCTCTAGTTCTATTCTCTTAACTGATTGATCTATTCTTTTAATTGATTTATCTCTTTAGTTAACTCATTCTTCTATTTTATTAATTCCTCTCATAAAAAATATAGCAAGACACTTGCCTTCTTTCTCTTCATGCATGTTCCTCAACCATTCTCAATCATTGATCTTCTCATTCTTTCTATGCCGTTGATCTCTTCTTTCTCAAGTCTATAAATTGAACCCCATTCTACCATTTCATTCATCCAAGTTTTAAGTATTGTTACTCTATAGGAATTACAACATGCCTTTCGTACCAATTCCTTCATTGCTTGTGATCAAACTCGTTACCATACTACTTTCATTGTTGTGAAGCTCATCTTCATGGAGAAACTATCATAGTTGTTCTCCATTAACAATCTTGGAATCATAGCAAGGAAGTGCACTATTTGAGGGCCTTATTCATACATGCAAGATCGATTGAGATAGGCAACCAACGGAAGCTATGAATCTTTGAGGTTTACAAAGGTTTTTGAAGTTCTTTTGTTCGGTTAATCTCTTTCTTTCTGTATTTCGTTAAGTTTTGGGTATTTTGATATTGATATATTGATTATTCATTTTAATCCAATTTTCCCTTAACAGTTCAAGATAGCATTTACAACTCCTTGGGGGACTTATGTTTATGTCAAGATGCCTTTTGGCCTGACTAATACTGGTGCTACATTTCAAAGAGCTATGGATGTAACTTTTTTTGATCTGATTAATATCATCATGGTAGTATATCAGGATGACCTTACAACATATTCAAAGAAGGAAGAGGATCATTGTATGCACCTAGAAAATATTTTTATCAAAGCCTTGCAATATGGAATATCTCTTAACCCAAAGAAGTGTGCTTTTGGGGTCACTTAAGGGAACATATTGGGACATATTGTGTCCAAATGAGTTGATTCCATTGATAAAATACCGCAACTAAAAAAATACCAAGGTTATTTAGTCATTCTTTTGAAAGGTTAATTTCTTGAGAAGGTTTGTGACAAACTTTGCAGAGATTACTAAGCTGATCTCAAAAATGCTAAAGAAGGGACAAAACATAACTTGGAGTGAGGAACCAAGTGAAGCATTCAAACGTATAAAGAAGGCCATCAAGGAGGCCCCAGTTTTAAAGTCTCTAGACTTTTCAAAGGCATTCTAACTTTTCTCTTTAACTTCTTTTCACCAAATTATGTAATTTTATTGTAGAAGAACGAGGAAGGCTATGAAGAGCCTATTGACTTTTCAGTAAGTCTTTACAAGCAGCTAAGCTGAAGTATGACATGACTGAAAAGTAGGCTTATGCTCTGGTAAAGGCAGTTAAGAATTTCAGACTATACTTAGTTGGTGCAACAATTGTTTCTTATGTCTGAAGTGTTGCTATCAAAGATATTTTTACATAGAAAGAGGTCATTGGAAGGAGATGTAGGTGGATTAATAGAATTCAAGAATTCAACATTGATGTGCAAATTACTAAGTTGGTCAGAGGACAAGGACTAACCAAGTTGATGGCAGAAACAAATTTAGAGGCCAACCAGGTAAACAATATTGAAGTTGTTGATGTATCTCCTGTTTGTGATATGCAAATTGCAGGGTGGTATAGCAATGTTATATATTAGTAGACATGATATTTCCACGGTCCATGATAATTAGACTGTAAGCTTCTGGAAAAATTGTGTTACTTTTTTTGCATCGACATTTCAGATCACTGCATGATCCATTATCAGGATGAAAAGAGGAGAATGAGAAAGAGTAAAATTGTATAGAGAGAGACAACCTTAAAAGGAGGGAGAGGGGGGGTTTTTTCCATGGAGTACTAGATTTACAAGAGGTAAAGAAATAAAAGGAGGAAAGGAAAAGTAAGATTACAAAACCACCACAGTGAGAAAAAAGGAGACAAACAACTAACATAGAAGATGAAAAAAGACAAGGAGAAAATAAAAATAAAGGATAAAGGGAGAAACCGATCAAGAAGAGATGAGGAACACCAAAAGTAGGAAGATAAAAAGCATAAAATAGAAAGCTATAAAGAAGAAAATGACGAGGAATAAAATAGATCACGTAGAAAAATAATAAGAAAAGAGCTAATAAAATTTGAAAACAAGCATAGATGTGTCTTCATCAAAGGAGAAAAAAGAAAAAAAGATGAAAATTAAGATAAGAAACATAGCTAGGAGAAAACCAATTGAAGTTAAGATAGAAGAAAGAAACAGAAATATAAAAAGTTTAAAAAGAATGTATAAATGTGTGTGTATATATATTTGTGTGTGTGTGTGTGTATAAAATCTTAAACAAGAATTATTCCAATTTATCTATTCTTATGCTTAGGTATTTCTTCATTATTATGAACATAACAAAGAACCAAGACATACGGATAGATAAAAAGAAAATAAATTAAATAAAAATTGTAAAGATTATAAAAGCTATATATATATATATATAAGCATAATTATATAAAATCAAAACTAGAAGAGAGAATATATATATGTGTATAAATATGGTGTGTGTGTGTGTAAAGTGAAGATCTAAACCTGAGGCTAGAAGACAAAGGAATGCGACAAAGAGAAAATGAAGAGTAAAAAGCATAACTAAAAGAGGGAATATATCAGCGCTGCCACTAATTATATTGTTTGGCACTTTTTCTATTTTAAATTCCCTTAACAAATATAAAGGTATGCCCTTTATTTCCAGCACTCAAGACATAGCTATATGCTATGTACTAACATAAATGTACATACTTTATTCCAAGCTCTATAGTCTTATCTATATGTTGCAACATAATCTTAGTCTTTATTCTATGAAATATTAACATTGTTTCAAACGGTGTCAAAGATCATCATGTGTGGCCTATTTATTTCACTCCCTTATTTTGCTCATTTCACATTTCAGTTGATGACATTTTGAGATTTGGGGACTGTTTGATCCTAATATGTAGATTCTCTAGACTATATTCCTTTATTTTGGTTAGCTATATTTAGTGTGTTGTGATTTGACTATATCCTGATTTTGATTCACTGATGATGATTAGACATGTGATATGCACTTTGATGATATTAGAGATGTTAGTTGTGAAATTATTATATGGATTTACTGTGAGACTTTGATCTTGAGATAGTATATAGAAATGCAATTATGAATATTAATTATGGTGTGATTTTTATAATGTTTAAATGAATTATGTGATGGCGTGAGTGTTTGAATTTCCTTGTTTCGGCTATGATATATATATGTTGGATTAATCTATTTGTTCAAGTGCGCAGGTGATTTTCCAGGCCACGAAAAATCAGATATCGATCTCACACCTTATGTGTTCCATGTTAGACTGATCCATTCCCAAGAGGGACAAGGATCATGTGTGACTGTATGATGTTTTTGTAAATGTCTACATTTTATTATTTGTCCTAGATTTCACCCTTTTATATTATTTAATTGATGTGTTGTAAAATATGTGTTTAATTTACATCACTTGGTGTCTTTTAATTTTTGTGGCCATTTTATGTGAATTTTAGCTCCTTAAGTGTTTACTAGGGGCTAAAATTAACTCGAGGTGGTACCCCTAGGGTCTAGAGCCCATTTGAGCATGCCAAACCCTAGGGTTACCCCTGTCTAGTCACCTTAATCTTAGGTTAAAGAAAGTGGAGAAAATTCAAATTGGGTTAAGTGTGGAGATGAGTCATGCCTTGAAAGAAGACC